>JADMNL010000028.1:128422500-129792500 GCA_016271365.2 Neoceratodus forsteri | reverse complement strand
CCTCAGCCTAAGGCCTCTGCCAAGCAGACACCCTGATGGGCATGCACGGGTCGACTCCTATTCCAGTAGGGGGCAGACTGGCTTACTTTGTCCAGGACTGGATGTCTATTACATATCAGACAAGTGGGTCCTGGAAGTAGTAAGCCAGGGACTGGTTCTCGGCTTCAGAAAATTTCCAAAGATGAGAGCCAGATCTTTCCACCTGCAAATCTCTCAGAAACCCTTGCCCTAGAGACTGAGGTTTCTTCTCTTCTAGCCTTAAGAGCCATAGAGAGAGTACCTACCCTACAATGGGGCAAGGGCTGTACTCCAGGTACTCTCACCTAAAAAGACAGGGGAGTGGCGACCCATCCTAGACCTAAGATATCTAAACAAACATCTTTTATTACCAAAGTTCAAGATGGTAACTCTGGGAATAATCCTTCCCTCTCTAAGGCCAGGGGACTGGTTAGCTTCCCTGGACCTCAAAGATGCCTACTTTCACATTCCCATCAGGTACTCCCACAGAAAGTACCTCAGGTTCGAGTTGCCCTCAGGCCATTATCTGTTCAGAGCAATGCCTTTTGGCCTAACCTCAGCCCCAAGGGTTTTCACAAAGTGCCTGGCAGTAGTAGTTGCCTTTCTAAGAAGGCAAAAGATTTCCATTTTTCCATATCTGGACGATTGGCTAATAGTGGGCCAGTCTCCAGACCAAGTCAAGTCTCACCTGCAAGTGACCCAGCAAGTGCACACTTCTCTAGGATTTTTTCTCAGCCTTCCTAAGTCAGTTCTCGAACCAGTCCAGCTTCTTACCTTTATAGGGGCAGAACTGGACACATCCAGAGCAAGAGCCTTTCTTCCTCTAGAAAGGGCAAGGGTTCTTATAGAACTAGCCTCTTCCTTCAGCCTTCGGGTATCTCTGCCATCAAGGCATTTCCTCCAGCTCTTGGGCCACATGGCAGCTTCAACAGCAGTGGTCCAAGGGTCAAGATTCCAGATAAGGGATATTCAGTTCCGTTTGAGAGCTTTTTGGTCTCAGAGGAAGGATTCCCTTACCAAACTGATCCCAGTGACTCTGACCTTGATCCGAGCCCTCCAATGGTGGCAGGATCAGGACAATTTGACAAGGTGTTCCTTTTGCCACTCAGCCTTGTTCGGTGGTCCTTAGCACGGATGCTTCTCTTCTGGGCTGGGCTGGGGAGCCCATCTGGGGGCCCTCACTGCCCAGGGGCTGTGATTCCCCCCAAGAATCCCTTCTCCATATCAATCTCCTAGAGCTCAGGGCAGTTTTTCTGGCCCTGAAAGCTTTCTCTCCGTCAGTGCAGAACAAGGTGGATCAGGTCAGAATGGACACCACCACCACCATGTGGTACGTCAACAAGCAGGGAGGCACTCGGTCCACGGTCTTGTGCACGGAAGCCATGAAATTATGGTCCCTGGCTTATTCCCTGTAAACCTCTCTGGTAGCAGTTCACCTTCCAGGGAAGGACAATGTGCTAGCAGATGCACTGAGCAGGATCTCTCAGGGCCATCACGAATGGTCCCTGGACCCTCAGGTGTTGAAAGTGATTTTTTTCAAGGTGGGGCACTCCAGAGAGCTCTTTGCTGCCCCAAACAGTCACCAACTCCTTCTCTTTTGTTGCGGACCTCCAGTCTTGGCTCAGACGCCCTGATTTCTGAATTGGGAAGGGAAGTTCCTGTATGTCTTCCCTCCCTTCCCACTCCTGTTCAAAGTTTTAGTCAAAATAAGGTCTCAGCCTTGCAAAGTGATTCTGATTGCTCCAGATTGGGCCAGACAGCCCTGGTACCCCCTGTTGCTGTCCCTAGCAGTCCATCTTCCCCTGTCTCTTCCCAGGAATTACACCTGTTAACCTCTTCTCAGGGGAGGATTTGGTACCCCAGTCTTCAGTCTCTCAATCTCAAGGCATGGCTCTTGAAGAGTTAGTTTGCAGATCTGCATCTTTTCCCATGGGGTTCTGGATATTCTCAAAGCTTCTCGAAAGCCCTCCACCAGAAAGACTTAACTCCAAATGGAAGAGATTCAGCATTTGGTGTTCTAAGAAGCATATTTCTCCAGATACTGGTGGATTGCCTACAGTTCTGGATTATAGGGTCCATCTTAATGGCCTAGGCCTCAGACCAGCTACTCTTAAGGTACACTTGTCTGCTGTTTCTGCGTTTCTGTCTGTGGGGAAGTCTTCCTCACTATCTTCTCATCCAGTGTTCTGTAAATTTTTTAAAGGATTGCTTCACACTAGTCCTCCTTTTAGAGACCCTGCCCCTGCCTGGGATTTGAATGTTTGCATTGCTCAACTTATGAAACCCCCTTTTTGAGCCTATGTCTTCAACAGAGCTTAAGTACTTGACTTGGAAAACTGTTCTTGGTAGCCATTACCTCTGCCAGGCGTATCAATGAATTGCAAGCCCTGTCAGTGGCACCTGATTTTTATCTCATTTCACAGGGATAAAGTGGTCCTTAGAACCTAGAAGGTTCTTGCCCAAAGTGGTTACAGACTTCCATTTAAACCAGTTTGTGGCTCTTCCTGTCTTCGTCACTGATCATTCTTCCTCGGGGGAGAGGAGGCTACACAGTTTAGATGTTAAAAGAGCCCTTAGTTACTACATAGAGCATACCAAGGGTCACAGGTTTGACTCCCTCCAGTTGTTCCTCACTTATGGAGAAGTAGGAAAGGGCAAACCTGCCGCCAAGAGATCTATTGCCAGGTGGATTGTGTCTTGTATACAATTCTGGTATGAAAAACTGGGGGAAAAAATCCACCCTCAGGCCTGAGGGCTTATTCCACAAGAGGTACAGCTGCTTCCCTGGCTATTGCCAGGGATATCCCTCTCTTAGAAATTTGTCAAGCAGCCACCTGGAAAACAGTCCATACCTTTACCAAGCATTACTGTCTGGATATCCAGGCTAGGAGTGATGCTCGGTTTGGCACAGCAGTACTTCAGAGCCTATTCCCAAAGTGGTTCTGTCCCTCCTCCATGGAGGTACTGCTTGGTAGTCTGCACTTGTCAGAATACAGCAAGACTTCAAGTTGTTTGAAGAAAAAATTACTCACCTTAATAATTATGTTTCTTCTATTGGAGTCTTGCTGTATTCTGATCTCCCTCCCTGCCTCCCTCCCCTCTCAGAACCTGGTTTTGGGAAGTGGGTGGGCAGGTGCAGTGTTGCACCTCAGGGGTGCTCTTTTTACACCCCCTTTTGTGTGGGTGTTTATTTTGTTATATTCCTGTTTGGTTTTGGGTTTCCTGATTTGAGTCTTCTTTTGGCAGTCCAAAACTTTTTGTTGCCAGTTGGCTATTAAAAATTTTGTTTTACAATTTCCACATAGAATACTATTAGTGTTGCTCGTAAGAATCTGACGGTTAGATTTCAAGGGGAAACAGACAGAGACATCAACCGAGCTTGAGCTCAGCATTCTATGCTCTGCATAGAAAGGTTAACCCTTTGTTCTTCGGGGCAGTTTAAAGGTTGGGGCTAACTGCACTTGTCGGAATACAGAAAGACTCCAATAGAAGAAACATAATTACTAAGGTGAGTAATTTTTTTCTTTATATTCTCAAATGGCCCTTTTACCGTCGCAAATCCGCCATTTTGTTTTCAGTTGGTCATCAGAAAAATGCTTGGCATTTAAATTTGGGACCCTCTAGCAACCCAATTCTTTTTGTATTCACCTAGTTGGACCCTGAGGATGCTAGGCATGTCTTTATTTGGGGGTAAAACACCCCAGAAATGTTTTTCAAATTTCTGGAAAAGTACTTTTGCAAAGTACTTTCGCACTTGCAACACTGTCGAATGAATTTGTGAAAGCTTTCGCAAAGTTTGACAGTACTTTTCCAGGCTGAGAGAAAATGACAGCAATTCTTTGCCACCCTGCTGCAAAAGAACGGTTAGGTCTTTTGGGTTGAAATTTGGAGGGAACGCAGCCAACATCTCACAGATGTGCCTTTCAGTGTTTCGGTGAAAAAATATTACAGGGCGACAAAGTTACGGCACTCCGAACTTCTTTTTTTCCCCCATAGGATAACATTGTGGCGTCTGCTGCATTACAGGAATCCTTTGCCGCCCTGCTGCAAAATAACGGTTTGGTCTTTTGGGCTGAAATTTGGAGAGAAGAAAGCCAGCATCCCACATGTGCCTTTTACTGGTTTGGTGAAAAAATAATACAGGGAGACAGTTATGGCACTCCGAACTTCTCTTTTTTTCCCATAGGATAACATTACGGCGTTCGCGCCTTTCTGGGCCCGTATCTCGGAAATGGTGCGAGATACGGACTTTTCGTCGGAAAAATGTTCAGCCCCTAAGTACAAAACTAGCCAGGAAAGTCATAAATCATATGACTTTTACATTTTTTCTACGTCGTATGGTTCCTGAGATATAAGCAATTTAGTATTCCAACTCCTCATTTTCTGCTCCGAGACCCATTATTATGCATACAGTACATTCTTTGTACTCACTGTCTTTCTCTGTGCAGCTTTTGGGGAAAACCAGCCTGTGCTCTTACATTACTGTTACCCTTACTGCTTCTGCTTGCGGTTCCATAACCGTTTCACTTACTGTTCCCGTCTACGGCACCATGTGCGTTACCCTTCGCGTTTTCATTTGCGTTATTTTAACCATTTGTGTCTACAGTACTGTTCATCTTTCTGTTTCGCTTTGTGTCACCATGCGCATTACCATTTGTGTTTGCAGGCATTGTGTTACTATGTGATGGGCCCCGCGCTCCTGCCGCCGCATTACATTCGCTATTTCTCATTATCCTTCTCAAAATGAAGGGAAATTAGAGGCAAAAAAAACTCCGTTTAGTGCATTAGTTAGGGTTGTTCCACAGGCAGCGAGAAGTCGAGTGCTAGGGATGAAAGCAGCCTTGACCTTCTCCACCACACCCCAATCTGGCATCAGCGCGTTGGGGTTGTCCTAACTCTCACCACATTCTCCTATACCTCTGCTTCTTCACAATCTGATGGGTGAGAGTTGGGGCCCGCAACAACGCCGCGCCCGATGCCGATTGGGGTGTCTGGGGTCCATGGGGCTTTCAACCTAACACCGAATTCTCGCTTTGTCGCTGTGAACAACCCTAACTAATGCATTAAACGGAGTTTTTTGCCTCTAATTAATTATGTATTTATGTGTGTGTGTGTGTGTGTGTGTGTGTGTGTGTGTGTATTATAATATAAGGCACAGGCTTGAAAAGCAGGAGATCCAAGTTCAGCTCTTGGGGGAGGGAAGAAATTGAAGATAGGGGTGTTATACCCTCAACCATCCTTCCATGGCCTGCGATCAGCTGACAAATCCTTGCTCTATGTTCCGAGATGTCGGACTGCTAAAGGCACAGGGGCCTTCCAGTTCTCAACTCCCAGTCTATGGAATGCTCTTCCACTCAACCTCCGGCTGTCTCAGTCTCACTTTGGATTTAAAAGTGAATATCGTCGTTATCTATCCTTAGCTGATGCTTGTACATGCTTTGCCCCAACCTGAAGCATCCTGAGACTTACCAGTAATGTCACCCCTGCTCTAATCCAGCTCCAAGACTGTCTCCTCTTCCCCATCCCATATTTTTCCTTTTCTTTGTAAATAACTTCTTGACTGCTAGCTCTCTTCCTTCTCGAACCTTGTTGCTGACCATCCACTGTTGTTTTGCCAGTTACCACCCCTGACCTTCCTTCTGTCAGTCTTTCTTGTTATGTTTGAACATTCCTCACATTTCTCTCTATATAACCTTGCTATCTTATTAACCCTTTCACTCCACAAGTCTGGTTCATGGTTTCTGCACTTATTATAGATCTTACTGCCATTATCTGTATAATGCTTGCCATTATTTTTTGTTGTTTCTACCCATTGTATTTTTGTAGCACTGCTGTACTGTTCCTCTGTTTGTATTATTGTACCCATGTTGCTGTTGTTCAACTGTTCTTTTTGTTGTACTCTCCCGGGTCGTGCCTGAAAATAATCATTTTATCGCTATTGCACCTACCCAGTTAACAAAAACTAAAATAAAATACAGGCTCCCTGCAATAGAGGAGGCTCTGGAGGATAAGTTGGTGGAGAACATCAAGGCTCAATGTGACCTTGGAAAGGGAAGGGTGGTTGTTTTGGGCATCTTAATATGCCGGTGTGGGCTGGGACACAATGACATCCTCTGTAGCCAGGGAACAGAGACTGATGGATGTCTTTCAGGATGCTTTCCTGGTCCAGCAGGTGGGGGAACCTACTACAGAGGAGCGGATATTGGATGTTGTGCTAGCGGACAGAGAACAAATTAGGGGACTGGAGGTGTGCAGTCCACTGGCGGGTGGAGACCATGCCACAGTTTGGTTCCTGCTGTATTTGGGGGGGAGGAAAACCGCACTCGTACAGTAGTAGTTGATTTCAGGGGAGCAGACTTTGTGGGCATGGGTAGGATTCTAAGGGAGAGGTTGGACCGGGTATGGATGCTGGAAGATTGTGGGAGACCATTAAAGAAGGGGTACAGGAGGCTATTAGGTCCTGTACTAAAATAAGGCGTAAGCATGGTAGAACCAGCAAGCCCTGTTGGTGGACCAGGGAGGTGTTGGAGGCGGTGAGGGATAAAAAGGCTGCCTACATACGTTTCAAACGTTCTGGGGGGGATAAGGAACGAGGGGAGCATGAACTATTGGCCAGGAAGGTCACCAGAGTGGTGAGGGGCGCTAAGGCAGGGATGGAAAAAAAAACCTGGCTAAGGATATCCGGGTTCTATAGATGCAGAAGAGAAAGAGAGGACACAGATTAACAGGATTAAGATTGTTGGGGGATGGGCTAAGGAAGCAGGGCAACAGGCAGAGATGCTAAACGAGTACTTTGCCTCAATATGTGCAGTGGGTGACAAGGGATCCCTACAGCCTGATGGGAGACATGAGTCAGTAAAAGTGAGAGGTCAGTCTCAGTCTGAGACCACAGGATAGCATGAGACTAGGGCACAGGCTAGACCAGACCAAGAAGGTGTAGGAAGGTTGCATGAGGGAGTGGATTGGGGGGGAGAAATCGCAGTGGATAGGGTGAGGGAGGCCCTTTGGAATCTGAAAACTGATGAGGGGCCGGATGGAATACATCCGAGGGTTGTGAAGGAATTGCCAGATGTGCTGTCAACCCCACGGGCTGCACTCTTAACATATCTTTGCAGACCGGATGGGTGCCACAGGACTGGAGGGTGGCTTATGTAGTGCCTATACATAAGGGGGGGGGGGGTCTAGGGAGGAGATGGGGAACTATAGGCCGGTCAGTCTAATGTCTGTAGTGGGCAAAGTAATGGAGGGCTTTATCAAGGAGAGGCTTGGGAGGCAGTTGGAAAGGTTAGGGCACCAGGATGATAAACGGTATGACTTTGTCCCGGGGAGATCGTGTCAGACCAACCTTGTAGAGTTTTATGATTGGGTGACGGGGGGAGGGGGGGCCTTGGATAGACATAGGCCGGTGGATGTCCTATACCTAGAGTTTAGCAAGGTGTTTGATTCAGTACCTCATAATGGGCTGATAGCAGAGATGGGGGTGGGTGGACAGGAGCTAAACTGGGTTGAAAATTGGCTTTCGAGGCATTTACAGAGGATAATGGTGGGTGGGATAATATCCTCCCCCAGGAAGGTAATCAGTGGAGTTCCTCAAGGTTCAGTATTGGGGCCACTTTCATTCAGTGTCTACGTCTCGGATATAGGGAGGGGGGTTAGGAATAGGTTGAGTCTCTTTGCGGATGATTCAAAATTGGGAGCACTGGTGGATAGTGAGGAAGCGAGGGGGACAGTCCAAGGGGATCTGGATACCCTGAAGGGGTGGTCAAGGAGGTGGGGACTGAAATTTAATGCCAGGAAATGCAAGGTACTTCATTTGGGGGTCAATAACCCGGGCCGTGTATACACCCTGGGGGGGTCATACTGCAAGCAACATTGGGAGAAAGGGATTTAGGGGTGGTGGTAGATGTTAAAATGAATAATTCTGAAAATTGTGGAAAAATTGCAGCCAAGGCAAACGGGATATTGGGTTGCATAGCCAGGAGAATTATGTCCAGAAGCAGGGAAGTGATCCTCCCTCTATATAATGCCTTGGTCAGGCTGCAGCTTGAGTATTGTGTACAGTTCTGGAGATCTCATCTGAAAAAGGACATAGTGCTGCTGGAGAGGCTCCAGAGGAGAGCGAGCAGGATGATTTGGGGCATGGAGGGGGGAGGCCTGATGAGGAGAAAGACTGGAAGAGCTTGGGCTTTACTCACTGGAGGAGAGGAGGGATAGGGGAGATATGATAGAGATTTTCAAGTATGTAAAGGGAATAATTAGGAGTGGAACCAGGGGGGAGTTTAGGCTGAAGTAGGGGGGAGTGACCAGGGTCCATGGGTGGAAGTTGGAGGGGGAAATAACAGGGGGGGACGTAGGAGGCATTTTTTCACTGAGGGCGGTGGAGCCGTGGAATGCACTTCCTGGGAGGCTGGTGGAGGAGGGCACAGTGGAGGGCTTCAAGAATGGGTGGGATATGTTCAAGGGGAAACTGAATCTAGAGCAGACACTCTTGAGGGCTGGCGGGAGGTGGTGAGGTGAGCAGCCATTAGGTTGCTGGCTTTCGAGCAGACAAGACAGACCATTTGGCCTATTCTGCTGACTTTTTAATATGTTGGTGCTACTGACCAGTTGTGTGACCATGAACAAGTTGTTTTTCTCAATGTGCTTTGATCACCATAGCTGTAAAATGAGGTAGATGTAACACAAGATGTTTGCGTCTGCTTGGCTACCCTGCCCCCCTCCCCAACCAGAAAATATTAAAAGTGGTGTTCATCGGTATTTCGGTGAATACTCATTTGAAGCAGACCTCGAATACAGTAATCTCATCCATCTCAGTCTGCAAAAGGCAAGAAACTGATCTGCCTGGCAAAATTATATGATTTAGTGGTACTAAATTCAAGGACATGGGGCTCTGTCAGGCAGACCCAGTATAAACACAGGGACATGGGGCTTCATGTCAGGCAGGCTCAGGGCAAACATAGGGACACGGGGCTCCATATCAGGCAAGCCCAGGGGAGACACAGGGACACGGGGCTCCGTATCAGGCAGGCCCAGGGTAGACACAGGGACATGGGGCTCCGTGTCTGGTGGGCCCAGGGTAGACATAGGGACATGGAGCTTCGTGCCGCAGGGTGGACACAGGGACACTGGGCTCTGCGGCGCAGGGTGGACACTGGGCTCTGCGCCGCAGGGTGGACACTGGGCTCTGCGCCGCAGGGTGGACACTGGGCTCTGCGCCGCAGGGTGGACACTGGGCTCTGCGCCGCAGGGTGGACACTGGGCTCTGCGCCGCAGGGTGGACACTGGGCTCTGCGCCGCAGGAGGGACACTGGGCTCTGCGCCCCGGTGGACACTGGGCTCTGCGCCAGGGGTGGACACTGGGCTCTGGCCAGGTGGACACTGGGCTGCGCGCCGCAGGGTGGACACTGGGCTCTGCGCCGCAGGGTGGACACGGGGCTCTGCGCCGCAGGTGGACTTTGTCCTTCGGCTGGCAACTTTTTACATTGTATGCCGCTATCTGTTCTGGCTGCAGTAATAGGAAATCAGTAATGTCTGGCTAGGCTTCTCCTCAGAGTTTGAAACCAGTAAAATATTGCTAGTGTTCTTCTTGGGCTATCTGAAATCAGTAAAGATGTGTTCTCCCAAGGTTGTTTTAGACTCTGTGATAATCACTTGTGAAATACGCTAGCTGTGCTACGTCCAGGTTTCTCCTCCTTACAGGCATCAAAACTGACACTGGCCCACTAGCCAAATGCTGGTAGATTTTGTAGTAGGCTAGTGATATTTTCTGTTAACTAGCCCTGTGGGATTGTACTGCAGCAGGTTAACATTTCAATAAATACACCAGCTCTGCCAGTGGAAGTCTGTGGAGGTAGTGGATTTTCCCAGTCACTGGCCTGGTTTGCTAGTGGCTGCAGAACTTAGTTTCAACCCCTGACTTACCAGATGGCCTCTATCTCCTGGGCAGACCAGCCTGGTCACCGCAACATTCACTGGGACTTGTGTGCCAACCAGTCCTCCCCCAGGGCTTCACCCTTCCTGACGGAATTGCTGGGGTTGCCCATCCCCCATTTTGAGACAGATTCGGTTACTGCCTGGTGAGCCTTACTGGTCGGATGCGGGGCCTGTGGGTGTCTAGTGCTATCCTGCTGCTGGTAGCATTCATTTTCTCCCTGTGGTCCCCAGAGAAGCATGGCATGCAGTGACTCCATGACATGTGCTGCACACTCCTGTGCACCACACATCGGCTTCTGCCACGTCCCCTTGCCTTCTAGGTAGTCCGGAGTGCCTTTCCTCAGCTTCTAGTGGGGGGCAGGCAATCATGGGGCTCTGCAGACCCTCCCCAAAAGGAGAGCAGTCCTTCTGACACTCTATCCTTCTCCCCTCGACCGGCCTTCTGACATCCCAAGTTTGCTTCTGCACCCAGGTTGTCTGTGCCGCAAGCGATAGTGGTTCCACTGTACCAGCGGGGCTGGCTTATCTCCAGGTTTTTAAAGTTTACAAAGTAACGCTTTTTTCCCCAGGTGGGGGTGGGAACCGTACCTACTCCCCTCCTCCCTTTTTTTGTTTTACATAGCTAGGGATACAGTGCTGTGCAGAAAACTACATGCTGTACTTCCAGGTCTAATTATGTGCAGCTGCTCAGCCACTTTGGAGTGGTAACAGCATACGGGGAGTTAATGTGTCCAGTGCTCTAGGTCCTGCCTGTGATGCCAGAGTAAAACTGGTTTGGGGGAGGTATAATGACACTGACATGCATTAGGGAGGAAGTGGTGGTGGTGGGGACTTTTGGTTTTTGACTGTACTGTTAAGCTAAGCTTGGGAAGGGCTGAACCCCTGGTGAGGAGGAAGGGTGTGCCATTTCATAAATCTGAAACTTTCTCTACTGCTCAAGCTAAGCAGTAGCCTAGCAGGGTCCGCATCAGAAGCACTATGAGGAGAGACTTAAGGACTTAAATATGTATATGGGGGTGGGGGGGGTGCAGAGGGAGATGTGATAGAGACCTTAAAGTACCTTACGGAGGTAAATAAGGTACAGGAGAGATGTAGTTTTCAGGGGAAAAAAGGGTGTTCAATCACAAGGGGGCACAATAAGAAGCTAGAGGGGTAGATTCAGGAGAGATGGGAGGAAGTACTTCACAGAAAGAGTGGTGGATTCCTGGAACAGTCTTCCAGTAGAGGTGGTGGTGGTGGAGGGGGGGATTCAACAATGTATGGGATAGGCATAAGGGAATCTTGGGGGATGTGAATGGGCCGGAGATAGGTGGGCCAAGCAGTCCTTATCGTCCAGCAAATTCTGTGTTTCTAAGATAGCAGTAACCCATTAACACCTCTCAGTTTGTGCTCTTGGCAGCTAATCATGGCCCCTCTTTATTAGATCAGAAAGCGCATCTGCCTCACTGTCCTTCCTTAGGATAATGAGTTGAGACATACAAATTAACTGTTAACCAGTCACATATCTGTGGGCTGAGTGATGGAAACCAGAATGGATCACATCCAGTTTCTACAAATGTGCTCAAACAATATGGGCTGAAAAGCCTTTTAAAGGGCCAGTGAACAGTGAGGAGAACTGTTCCTTCGAAGCAGGCACCTTTTTGCTTGGGAGTTTCTCAGGTGTGGTCTCCGGCAGAGTTTTGTGCAGTCCCAGAAAATTGGTAGCCCCGGTTTAAATAATATAACAGAACAGCTTCTTTTCTATGTTTAAAAAAGGAAAAAAAAAAGAAAAAAAAAATGTATAGTCCTCACAATGTGATACTCACATTGCCCTTTTTCATTACTGCCTTGTCTGCTGATCTGCCCCTTTCTGGACCGGTGCCCCCAGCTCCATCACCCCCCCCCCCAAGATTCTCTGGGGCTTGACCATTGTTCCATCTGTTCTCACTGTAGCACCTGGAGAGCCCAGTTGCCAGTGTGGGGCCTGCAGGGGACTGGGCCATCATCGTGCTGCAGTCTGGGTTTAACTCTGATTTTATGTCTGGGCCCATGGTGCAAGCAATGAGACATTGTGTGAGCTCCGCCTCAGTGAAGACCCCCCCCCCCATGTCCAGCAGATGGAACTCCTTCCCTAGCGTCCTGCTGCACTGCCATACAGATCCTCCAGGTGGCAGCCGCCTAGTAGGACGTTAAGTTCTCCTTCCCCTGGACAGCCCAAAGCGAGACCCATGTCTATTTCCAAACCGGGGTTGCCGGTGTGGCAGGATGTGAGGACCCAATGCACCCTGGTATTTTTAGATATCTTTTTTTTTTTCCATCCATTGTTTCTGCTCCTAGGCCATGGCGGGGGATTCTCCCTTTAGCCAGCATCACCACTTCTCTTCCACCACCCCGGCATACCTGATGGCATGGTACCCCCATGGATTCTCCCCGGAGGCCCACATCTGTTGTTGTGTTGCAGGCTCTGGCGATGTGGCGGGTGGAGGTGTGGTGCATGGGCTTCATTCATCCCCACCATGTCTTCCATTTTCTACCTATTCATTTCACCCCAGCCTGGAGTCATGTCGTGCAGTAAGCGCATGCATGTGGAGGTGCGCATGTGCTCCCGGCTCATTTTCCCAGCAACCCACTCGATATTACATTTACCTCCCGATGTCCTTGTGCTGGCGTTTGGCCATCACCAAGAGTCAGTCGAGAAGGGGACAACCTTACCACCCCAGCCCAAGATAGTAGCGCTGCGTGACGGCTAGCTCAGTCCAGATCCCCCCACCACCTGGCAACCCAAGTGCTTGTTGCCGAACTTGGGTCGCTGGTGTGGTGCAAGGTAAGGCACTTATCAGCACTTCAGCTCTCAGCACTACCAAGCCAGCTATCGAATATTTATTAGGAGTGGAAGCCATGGAAGGGTGTTTTCCTTTTTTTTTTTTTAGTTTACATTTGATTTTCCTTGTCTATTCCCATCTGAGATGCAACATCATATTTTCAGTGTGTGCACGTGTGTACATCTGCATCTACCCAGTAATTTGTTCAGGGGTTGACATCACCTAACAAAACCTAGTGGCCATGAGGCCAGTAGTAGTCAAACTTTCTTGCCCATATAAAATTCTGGTGGCATGCTAAGAAACATATGTTTGATATATAAAAGAATGTAGCAGTGTGTTGTACTGTACCATCCGCTTCAAATGAATGAACATACATGGCTGTCTCTTCTCTTCTGGACCCCACCTCACCCTGCCAAGCCAGTTGTTGCATGGTATATGTCTGTCCCTCACAACGCCCCACCAGTTAATCACTTGTCCTAGCGAAATGGTCATATGGCATCTGTTTCGACATAACCTGCCCCCTGCAAAAACTGTTCCTTATCATCCAGTCTGGGGAAGTCCGGAGCAGTCACATCGAGGCTTTAGATACAGTTGCCATTCCATGAATGATGCACACCGTGCAGACTTCAGTCTGTGCACTTGACTTCCGTGTGCATTACATGATCCTCACTACAGCTGCAGTCCCATCTGAGGCTGTTAATTAGCTTTACAGGATGCTGGCAAATAGTGGCAGCAGGGGACAAGATCCTCTGGCTTGAGACAGTAGTTTCTGGCCTCAGGCCAGTGGGCCACTGCTAAAGTCAGTCACTGTGTGTCAGTTCGTCCTGTATATAGATGGGATAGACTGATATAATACACACACACACACACACACACACACACACATGCGCGCACACGTCGGATGACCTTGCTCAAGGTCACACACGTACGTTAGGTGACTTGCTCAAGGTTACATCCAGTGAGTAAGTGACAAGATTATTACCTGTGATCTTGTTTCACATTTGTGCTGTAACCAGTAGACCAACAGCCTTCTTGGTGTGATGAGATTACAGAGGAGAGAATGTTGTATGCAGGCTGCTTATTGATTTGAAGTATGAAACGAGAGGTCTGAAAGCTCTTAATGCCCCACCCTCAATCGTGTGCCCTCCCCACACTCTACCTGGCTAGCTTTCCTTCATCAAGAAAGTGATCACCATCCCAGTGGATACATGGACTGCTCCCCAGCCAGCCATGCAGGTAGTACTTGTGTGCTATTTGCTGGGAACCACTCCAGCCTCCTCTGTCTTGTCACTAGGGTCTGGGCCGGCCCCTCTAGGAATGCCACTGCTCTATCCTGATAACCTTTCGAAACCTTTTTAAAATTTAGTTTTTATTAGTAAGTACAAAGACACACAAACAGCATATTGTGATATAGTAAACTGCAGTGTAAATGAAATAATCACAAAAGGTGGTCTGATTCAAAAGGAAGAACAGGTACTTTTGAGCTGAAGCATATGTTCAACCCTTGGCAGAATTAAGATAGTTCCTATTTTTTTCGCAGAACACCTCTTCCCAAAGGCAAAAAGGGTTGTGCAGATCTTCAGTAGGCAGGTCCACCAAAACCTTTTTAGGAAGTTCAGTGAGTGTTGAGACTTGTGAAAACATTATGCAGTCGGAAGTACAGGATGCCAAGGTCAGATAGACCTTGATGAAGAAACGAAACAAAAAAGTTTGGTTCATGAGCAAATTCTCCAGATAGGTGCTTGCCAGTTTGTAAAAGTAATAGTGCAAGGACTGGAAACTGGCAGTTAGCCAACCACCCGTCTGGTTAGACAGGTAATCACTGTACCTCACTTATTGAATGCTGCAGTAAATAGAGTATTTTCAGAGCTGGCTTTTGGTTCGGGGGAGGAGGGGTTAAATTATTTTTGAGATGAGAAACCTTTCATGTGTTTGTTTTTCCACAATTTTTTCCCCCTTGTAACCTGCCTTTTTGCTTTACAGGGTAGGCAGAAGGAAGAGGTACGATTGTCAAATGAATAACCGAAAGGAAGACATGGAGATTGCGTCCCACTACCGTCATCTGTTGCGTGAACTGAACGAACAGAGGCAGCACGGCATCCTCTGTGATGTCTGCATCATTGTGGAAGGCAAGATCTTCAAGGCGCACAAAAATGTCCTGCTTGGGAGTAGCCGTTACTTCAAGACTCTGTACTGCCAGGTTCAGAAGACGTCGGACCAGGCCACAGTCACTCATTTGGACATTGTCACTGCACAGGGTTTCAAAGCCATCATTGACTTCATGTATTCTGCACATTTAGCACTGACCAGTAAGAATGTCATTGAGGTGATGTCTGCCGCCAGTTACCTGCAGATGACAGATATAGTCCAGGCCTGTCACAGTTTCATCAAAGCAGCACTGGACATCAGCATAAAGTGTGACCCGTCCGATGAAATGGCGGACTATGAAATGGGTGCCCCCTCGAGCAGCAGCACTGATGCATTGGTTTCAGCAGTAGCCGCTGGGAGGAGTATTTCTCCATGGCTTGCTCGACGGACGAGCCCAGCTAATTCTTCGGGAGACTCAGCCATTGCCAGTTGCCATGAAGGAGGGAGCAGTTATGGGAAGGAAGATCAGGAGCCCAAAACGGATAGCCATGATGATATTTCTTCGCAGTCGCTATGGGCCAGTAGTGAAGTAGGTTATGGGCCTTTGCGCATTAAAGAGGAGCAGATTTCGCCATCACAGTATGGTGGGAATGAATCCCGATTGGGCAAGGATAATGGCGCAGGGCAAAACTCTTACTCAGACCAAGGTGCTGGCGAGGGCTGGCAGCCCTCTGGCCGCCGGAAGAATCGTAAAAATAAAGAAACTGTACGTCACATCACACAACAGGTGGAGGATGACAGCCGGGCAAGCTCTCCAATGCCTTCCGTCCTGTCCGTAGCTGGGTGGACATACAACAGCCGGGATCAGTCAGGTAAGCATGGTTTTGTGGCGTACTGTATTTGTTGCTGCATTGCACTTAGCCTGCCTGATGCTCAAGGACTCTGAACTGATTGAATTCTGATCTAGCTTGTTTGAAACTGCCATGTAGGCCGTGGACAAAAAAAAGGTGGCCTCATGGTCTGATTTTAGTCTAGCAGATACTGTGTTCGTACATAGCTGCTTGCTAAAACTGGGCATTAAAGAGCACCTCACATTTGTCGGAACAATTGGGGAACAGTAATATCTAGACTCTTAAGTCCATGTTTTAGGTTTTGTTCTGTAATTCCCATCACACCTTGGCCTTTTAGCTAAGATCATGTGTGGTAGTTGTGTGCATCCCTTCCGAGTTCCTTTATTACTAAGGATATTTGCATGAAAACAAGATCTGTACCCTATCTGTGTGACTGCTTGTCTACACATGATATCACAGTTCTGTTGCTGTGGAGATAATGATGCCAGAAACTGGGAATGATGATATCTTGTGCAGGCAAGCTACTAAAGCAGATAGTCTAGGGGTACATGATCTTGTTTTCATGCAACAGCCCTCAGTAATAAAATAAAAAAAAAAGATAATTACGGAACATACATGAAATATAAACTGACTGGTGTCTGCATCTTAATAGTTTTCAACGTTTACCGTTTAGTGCCGTAAGTACTTTAAAGAGCTAGTGTAGCGCTTCTGACAGTAGACTTATAGGTGCTTGAGTGCTTGTCACCCTAGCCCTAGAACACTGCAAAAACAAGATTATAAAAACCTAAATGTACTGAGAAAAAACACACCAGGCCCCAGCTTCTTCCCTACTCTGCACTTCAGAAAATGGAGGGGAGATGCTAGCCTCACTGCCTCTTGAGCAGGCTGTTTCCATTAGGACTTTGCCTCCGGGCACTAGGACCCCCGGCAAACTTCTAGCTAGCAGTCTCAGTGGGACCTTTAGCACATACACGATATGGTATATCAAGGGGCGGTCCCCAGCCCCACCTCAGTTCTTTCCCGCCATAGACCCGTTGACATCTGCTCTTTGGAGAACTTCTGGAAGAACTAGTGTTTCTCCTATTTTCTTGCCGATTTTCCTCAGTCGAAAAGTCTGCTTTTTGTCTCCTCTATTTATTTATTTATTTATTTATTTGCATATCAGTTTACAACCGCCAGAGGCTCATTTCCAAAGGTACCTCGTCACAAAGAGGACAAATACAAGCATTCATGGTTCCAGGATGTAGGTTACATAGGAGACACATGTGATAAAGAACATGATAAATACATATACACGCATTTTGGTTCCAGGATATGGGTTACATCGATAGCAGACACAAGTGATGAAACAAATATACAGAGAGGCCAATTTGGTTACAGTGGCACATAGTAGTGGCACATAGTAATTCGACAGTATGAGCAGTCAACAGAGCAGATGCAATTTAACCAGAAGAGGTACATACTTGCATGGAGTATGGGCAAGCAACAGGAATAATGTAAGTACAAACATCCGTGGTATGAATTTAAAGGGGTACGGTAAGGATGCTGCCCAGTGGGCATTGTCAGGGCACAGAAGGTTGCGCCTTAGGTTGTACAGGTGCAACTACGCGTGTTGAATAGTTCACTTCCGAGTGCAGTTTTGAATTTGGAAATCGTGGGGGCATCTGAGATGGGGAGAGGGAGCGAGTTGTACCAGGAAGGGGCTCTATGGTGAAATGACTTCTGTCCATGGGAGGTCCTAGATCTTGGTACCAGGAAAGTGGTTATGCGGGAGGTCCGTGTACAGACCAAGGGTTGGGCTAGGTGAAGGGAGGCTGTCGGCCTGGGTGGGGATAGCCCTAGAAGATTTTTTTTTTTTTTTTGCTATTAGGCATGTTTGATATTGCAGCCGTTCGTCTAGGTTCAGCAATATTGCCAACCTATAGAGCTAGCACGAGTGTGTGAGCTAGGGCCCCAGTGATTAGCCTGCACGCCTTGTTTAGGGATGAGGCGGATTTTGTTGAGGGCAGTTGTGTCGGCAGCCCGTGAGACCGTAGTCCATAGTCAACCAGGGATAATATAGAGGATGTCACCAAGCCGGGAGGGCAGCGGGGAGACAGTTTTTGTAGTGGTATAAGATACCTAGCCGCACATTGGTTGCTGAGGCAAGAGCATCAATGTGGGTGTGGTAGGTGAGGGCTGAGTCAAAGGTGACCCCAAGGTACTTGCAGGAGTGTACTTGCTCTAGCGACTGTTTGGAGCAGGGGAGGTTATGGAGTGGGAAATTGCTGGCTTTGTTTTGGGGGTGGACAAAGAGCATCGTTTTGGTTTTTTTGAGATTGCTGTACGTCGTCTTCACCATCGTCCACTGAGAAGATTAAGTACGTCTGTAGTTGCCAGATACCGGCGAAGGATAAACACGAGGCCTGTGTCTTCTGCCTGGGGCCTGACCACAACACCAGGGTCTGCTCGGTGTGAAGAGGCTTTACCGGCTGGACTAGCATTTGCCACCTGAAGGCACTCTAAGCCTATCTTCTAGAGCAGCAGGTGGCAGGCCTAAAGAAGGACTCATATATGAAGTCCGAAAAGGACCGGGTCAGTCCAGGGGCCTTCGGTCGGTTTCCTCACCGAAGAAGCCTCCTCCGGATCAAATTCGGGAATGTACGGCCATTCTTCCCACCACTATCCACACTCTACAGGACGGCAAGAAGCTTCCATTCCAGCCAAAACACCGATGTCAGGGAATGGCATGCAGGGCTCCAGTTCTCCAAACTTCCCTGAAAGTGAATGCTATTCCCTTGTGGACATCCTCTGCCACGGGTCGGGACCTCTACTTAATCCTCGGTGACTTCGGTCCCATCTCGAGAGGGGTGCCGGGGGGCCCCCCCACGCTGGGTAAGGCCTTGACTTCCCAGGATCGGAAGTCAGTCTCTTGACCGGTCACGACTCATCGATCCTCAGCAGCATCAGCCGCTGTTTCTAAACCGACGTCTGCTTACAAAACCACTAGCTCCAGGCTGTCGTTGGCCTAAGAAAAAGAGCATCCGTTGGGCAAGGCCTCCTCAATGCCCGAATGTTCGGCCACAAGACGTCCACGCCGGAGGACAAGTGGGATCGGTCTACACCCTTGCCTAAGGAACCACTGGACTTCCCCATGTCCTCTATTGTGCCTCCAACACCAGCGCGACCTTTGCCTTCAGGAGGTTCGGCCGCGGCACAGTTCACAGAGGTTGAACTGATTGAACTGTTCCTGTTCTGGTGGGGACAGGTCAAAAAGGATGTTGTTCCACCTCAGCTGGACCCAGAACTGGCTCCCTATAAAGAAAAAAAGCCCGGCTGAGAAACCTTCAGCTCCCGTGCCTAAGCCATGTTCCCCTAGGCTGAGAACAAAGTCTTGCCCATGGACTCCCGTGGGCGAATTTTACACAAAAAGAGGAGACCCAAACGTCCCTCACGGTCACCTAGTTCTGACTGCCGTTGCTCCTACAGCCGGAGGCGGTCATCAAGCTGTTGTTGGTCTGACAGCTGTCAGCGCTCTACCAGCCATCGCTGGTCATCTAGCCGTCGTTGGTCCAACAGTGGGCCGCGTTCTCTTGGAAGGCACAGATCCTCGTCAGGATCACTTTTCCCTTCCTCTAGGGGCTGAGGTTCGGAGCCCAGCTCGGTTTTGGACCGTTCACTTTCTAAGGAAAGGCCGGTGTCCCCAGACGAGAAGGACACTCCTAGGTCGCCTCCTGACAATCCCATATTCATGGACGTCATGAGTCATATCCAGTCCTCCAGCGGGTGGGAGACTGAGGATCTGGATCCTGAGTGCCATAGATTAGCAAAGTACCTGAGGCAGAAGGAACCAAAACCCTTGGTGGTGGTTCCTCTTGTGGATACTTTCCAGGATCTTGCGTGGATCACTTGGAAGCATCCTTCCACTACTTCGGCAGTCTCGAAGAAATCGGGCTATACAAGGTGCCGAATGATGAGCCTTCCCTGGCGGAACACCCTCAGGCAGACTCCATGGTGGTCATGGCTGCCCATGACAAGTCAGAACAGCCAAAGCATCTTAGTTCTCATCCTCTTGACATGGTGTCCAGATATTTAGGTCAGGTGGGCAAGAGTCTCTTTTCTGCCTCCAACTGCTGTATCCGGTCTCTGAATTTCCCTATGCATAGGGTACAATACCAGAATGCGTTATGGGAGAAGGGATTAGAGGTCGCTCAGGCCTTGCCAGACTCTGCACAAAAGACCGAGCTCCTGGACATTTTGAAGTCTGGTTTGGATGTAGGCACTCGCGTTCTGAGGGCCTTGTATGACACTTCAGATACGACATCTAAGGCAGCATCATCCAGCGTTTGCCTTGGGCGCCACGCCTGACTTAGAGGCTCGGGATTCTCCCAGGATCTGTAGTCCAGGGTTCCTGGACCTCTCATTCCAGGGTTCCGTTCACTTTGAGGAGGAGACGGAGAAATTGATCTCACGTCTCCAAGACTCTGGGAAGTCAGTCTGGTCTGTGTGAAAAATGTACTGGGGGGATCAGAAAACCTTTCACAGATGGCCATTTCGTAGTCAATCTGGTCTGTCTGAAAAATGTACAGGAGGGATCAGAAGCCCTTTCGCAGATGGCCATTTTGTAAGACCTCGGGGCAGAATCCCTGCAGTCAGTTTCCGCAGAAGGGTGGCGTCAAGAGAAGGGCACCACTCCAGACCATTGGGAGCTCTGCCTCTAGAGGCCCCAAGTCCTCCCAGCCCTCTCTGTCCACTCCCGGATCTACTCATTGGCTTCTTACCGGCCCCCCCTCCAGCGGAGGCAATGGGGGAGGCAGTAGGGGGTCACTTCTCCCTTTACATCAAGGGTTGGAGCAACATCACATCGGACAACTGAATCTTGGACCTCGTAAGGAGAGGATATACTCTCGAGTTCACGCAAATCCCTCTGGATACGCCACCAGGGTCCTCCCATTGTCCTCCTTTGCATATCCCTTTGATTGAAGGAGATTCAAACCCTGTTGCAGAAGCGGGTTACAGAGCCAGTCTCCCCAAAAACCAGAACGAGGCGGGCCCCAATCATACCCCCGTCCCAAAGACAGGAGACCTTTGGTCCATTCTGGACCTCAGCTCACTAAATCTCTCTATAGAATACAGAAGGTTCAGGATGGTCACCCTGCCAGGCCTCATTCCACTCTTGCATCAAGGGGACTGACTCTGTTCCCTGGATATGCAGGATGCCTATATGCACATCAGGGTCTTTTCCTCCCCACCTGAGGTTCCGCTTCTGGGGAAACATTGCCAGTTTCGAGCCTTACCATTCGGCCTCTCCTCCGCTTCTCGAGTCTTCAAGTGTCTAGCGGTGGTGGCTGCGGGGCTCGGACGCCAGGGCCACTACATCTTTCCCTACCTAGATGATTGGCTCCTGGCAGCTCCTTCCAGAGCTCAACTCATTCGCACTCTTGACACCTGTACTCTCTTCCCAGAGCTGGGGATCACCCTGAATCTTCCAAAGTCATCCCCAGAGCCCAGTCAGCAATTCCTCTTTATTGGAGTGGTGTCCTGGATACCGTTCAGGGCATGGCCTTCTTCCCACAGGAAAGGAGGGATCATTTAAGGAGCATAGCCCGAGCAGTAGACATGACTTCTCGGGTCCCAGCCAGGACTGTCCTCAGACTACTGGGGCACATGGCGGTGGCCGTTCCCACAGTTCCTTTGGCTCGCCTGCATATGAGAGTCCCACAGTGATGCTCGGGGTGCAGTGGGACCAAAGGTCAGATGACCTAGAACAGCTGGTCAAGATCTCTGACCCGATCAGAAGGACATTTTCCTGGTGGCTAGACCCCTCCAACTTGGTACGAGGGGTCCCTTTCCAACAGGAGCCACTGAGATGGATACTCACTACGGATGCCTCCGGTCTCGGTTGGGCAGCTCATCTGGGAGACAATCAGACCAAGGGAATATGGTATCCAGACGAGCAGCTAGTCCATGTCAGTATTCTAGAGATGCGAGCGGTCCTGAATGCCTTGAGGACGTTTCAGATAGACCTGTCACCAGGTCCTCTTCTTATCCAGACGGACAACACATCGGTGGTGTTTTACATCAACAAACGAGGGAGCACACACTTATACCCCATTTGCAGGGAGGCGATGAGGGTCTGGTATTGGGCACTGGAACATCGCTTAGACCTCACCGCTGTTCACGTTTCAGGTGTCCGAAACATCTTGGCTGACAGCCTAAGCAAGTTTTGGACCAAGGTTCACAAGTGGGAGCTCCTCCAGTTGGTTGCAGATCAGCTTTTCGACAGATGGGGCCGTCCAGAGTTGGACCTCTTTGTGTCTCCACTCAACGCTAAACTGCCCAGTTTCTGCTTGCTAGAGCCCACACCTGGTGTTTTTCTGGTGAGACGCATTGTCCTTCTGGACAAGGAGGTTTCTGTATGCCTTTCCTCCCTTTCCCATTCTTCGAAGGGTCCTACTGAAGCTTCAGGCAGAAGGAGCAGAGATGATCCTCATCGCTCCTTTGTGGCCTTAGCAGATTTGGTTCCCACTACATCAGCAGTTGGCAGTGGAGCCTCCAATACAGCTGCCGCTGATCTCGCACTAGTCTCAAGATCAGGGGACGCTGGTCCATCCAGACCTCAGATTGCTGCATCTTCATGTCTGGCTCCTACAGACTTAGCCAGAAGTAGGATGTGGCGGACATTCTCATAGCAGCGAGAAAAGCCCTCAACCAGATCCACTTATGCCATCAAGTGGAAACGTTTTTGCTTATGGGCTTCACCCTGTCACCTGGACCCGCTTACCTGTCCAGTGAACTCTGTCTTAGAGTACTTCCTCTCCTTGTCCAATCAAGGCCTGAGCTACTCTTCCATAAAGGTACATCTTTCTGCAATCTCTGCTTATCACATACCTGTGGAAGGAAAAACCCTTGCACAACTGGACGTGTCCCATACTTTTTTGAGGAGCATACTGCATATCAAATCTTCTATTAAGAGATCCGATTCCACCCTGGGATATCCTTTTTATGCTGGAGAAGTTAACTCTTCCCTCGTTTGAGCCTGTCGCAGATTGCGAGCTCCGCTTCCTTTCTTGGAAAGCGTTGTTTTTAGTTGCAGTTACTTCAGCCCAGAGAGTTTCCAAGCTTCAGGCCCTGATGTGTAAGGAGCCTTATCTGATTTTCCATAAAGACATGGTGTCCTTGAGAATGAATCCTCAGTTTTTGCCAAAGGTTGTGTCCTTATTTGCGTAAAACCAGGACATCAACCTCCCTGTTTACTATCCAGATCGCTCAAACCAAGGGGAAGCAATCCTGCATAACTTGGACATCCACAGGGTGTTACGCTACTACCTTACCTGCACTGCTCTGCATCGTAAATCGGAGCTATTGTTTGTGGCCTATGCGATACGCTGCAAAGGCACCTCTGTGTCTAAACACACTTTCTGAATGGCTGGTCAACTGTATTGTTACAAGTATAACAAACCCTTGCTGGCCCGGTTAGGGGTCATTCTACCAGGGGAGTGGCTACTTCATTTGCTTCTCTGTGTAACATCTTCATAGGAGACATCTGTGCAGCGGCTACCTGGAGCTCAGTGCATACTTTCATCAAGCACTACAGAATGGATATTGCCTCTAGAAGGGCAGGTTTTGGCCTTGTGGTCCCCAAGGCCTTCTGTCATAACTGCCTCCTTAGAGCTAAAGTGCTTTTAGCCTTCTCCTGGACTTGCCATTCTTCCTTTCTCGGGATTGCTTAGTACTTGGTCCTAATGGTAATAGCCTGCTGCAAGAGCTTCCACTTGAAGTAAGATAGTACAGTTACGTAAGAACTTACTGTAACAGTAGATTTTCGAGCTCTTGCAGCAGGCGCTGCTTTCCCTCCCTCCTTCTCCCTGTTGAGTTCTGCATCTCTCTTTCTGTGGCATGCTCCGTCCCGATCTGCTTGCTGGTCCTTTCACTGGGTCTCTGGCGGGCGAACTGAGGTGGGGCTGGGGACTTCCCCATGCTATAGCATCGGCGGCTGGGGCAGAGCCAGCGTCAGGGGCAGTCCCCGCTGGAGACTACTAGCTAGAAGTTTGCCATGGGATCCTAGTGCCTGGCGGCATAGTCCTAGTGGTAATAGCCTGCTGCAAGAGCTCCTCTCGCAGATCTACTGTTATGGTAAGTTTTTGCTTAACTGTATTATGTGTAAAATGCTACACTAGCTCTTGGACTGCACCCTGTGCCCTTACTAGGGAAAACTAGAGTTTTCTTTTGATTTGCCAGGATTGTCTTCTGTAGCTGTTTGAGGTGCCAGTGCATATGGAGGTAGGAGTCAGCCTGCCATTGAAAAGGGAGGCTGCAGGCATTCACACATTCTCTACCAGCTGACAGTAGAGCTGCATTAGGATCTGCTGTGAGAGCAGTCACTCACCTGCCATTGTGGTCCAAGGAAGAGTGTGGCTACGGCGACCGAGATCGGCACGATAGGGGACAAGGGAGCCAATGGGAACAACTGGGTACATAAGAAGAAAGAACTGCTTGACTGGTCTAGGTGCTGAAACCTGTAACATGTTAATGTAAGCTGTGTGACTGACCAGCTCTAGTGTTGCATTGAAATTATGGATGGAGCCGGCCTGGCGGCACCACTTGCGACACTGGCGACCTGGAATCAGAAAAGAGCCCAAGGTGTTGGAGGGCTGGTTGGGGGAGGAGGATTGAGCGTCCGAAGGACTGCCCTCCTCCTCCTCCAGGGGGGAGGGTGGGCAAGAGCTCAGTGCTTGGCTAACCCCTGGTGGAGGCTGGGGTGCCGTAGAGCTGTGGAGGGGGAGACGTGACAGATGTCGGCATGTGCGCCTTGACGTCAGTGCACCTCACGTCTTCAGAGGGATAAAACAGGGAAAAACTCCCGGCAGAGCTGGATGATCCTCGACCTCTGCAGGCCCCGCATGTGCTGACTCGGGTGCAGCCGGAGGCTGGATCCTGGTACTGGTGGGTTGAGGGACACCCCGCCCCCTGCCATGGAGGGCATAACCATGGGAGACTACAGGGAACGGCAGGTAAGACCTGGGAAAAGCTGGGGTGACTGAGCTTGAAGGGTTAGTAGGAACGAGGGCTGGCTGGGATGAGGGAGACAAACAACAAAAACTAAAGAAATTTATGGATGAAAGTAAAAGGTTTAGAGATTGTAAGCAGTCTTGAGGGTTACAGACATCTCTAGCAGTACTGCTGTTTAAAACCATTTTATATTTTTATATCAGACTTCCTTTTGCTCTCTTAAACAAAAAAAAAATTTGTCTCTGATCCTTCATCTGCTGTAGTTGTTCTGCTTGTGAGATTGTGGATTATAACTACAGGACCAGACAAGCCCCTGGAGTAGATAAAGGCCCAAGGGACACAGAACCATGCAAATTTCCTTAGTAAAAAAACAATTAAGGGAATCTTAATAAAAGATTCTGAGGGTCGTTCCGTCATTGCAATAGGCCTACTGTATGACTCCCCAGTAATCCTAACTACTCTATATAGTTACTCTCTGGGTTCACCAAAGGGATAACCCAGCATTTTTTTTCAACAAATTGTTGCCAGAACTGCAGGGGCAGTTAATTCTGGGAGGGACCTCAGTGTTGCCCTCTCTCTAGCTCTAGATGACCTCGAGTCCTATGGTAGACCACGCAGCAACCCTCCAGAAGTAGCTGAGACACACCCTAGCACAACTGGGAGTTGTTGATCTTTGGCGGCACTTCTTACAACCATCAGGGAATTTACGTATTATAAACCCCCCAAACGGGTATGTCAGCTTGTCTTGATTATGGACTTTGACTGTGCCCGAGACATTTCATATGGTCCCCTCTTGTTGTCCGATCACTCTTTGGTCTGTGCTGTATCAAATCTGAGAAGGCCCAACCGCGTAACTCATTGGAGGCTGAATTTATTTATTTATTGAAATGTTTCACCAGGAGGGCACACTGAACAACAAGTTGCTCGTCTCACAGTGTGACCTGGGAGGAGGGGGTTACATAGGGTTGTGAAGGATGATCAGTTACAACAGTATATGGGTAGTACAAACGATACAACATTGTAAGATTTTGCAACAGTTGGAACACAATATATTGCACAATAAACAGTGGTGGAACATTGGGTAAATTACAATACATGTCCAAAATTGTACAAAAGAATATATAAACGTACAAAACAGTAACAATGCAACAGAACCATTATAGTGCATGAGTGTACCCGGAGCAGGCTCGAGGTAGTAAACAAGTGCTGTTGCAGTAAAAAGGATGGGGTAGGTTGTACACACAGGTGACCCAGAAGGGCAGGTGTGGGGGGGGAGAGGAGTAGGGGTAGCAATTTCCTGATTCCCCCTTCAGGATGTTGAGAACCCTGCCAGGGGGTTCAGGGTAGGAAGGCAGAAACTAGGTATAGGTATTAAGAAGGATTAAAGCAGGAACAGCTGAGGGAGAGGTAATTGTGTAGGGCAGAGGTAAGGGAGTAGTTGGAGGAGGAGTGTCGTATTTCGGGATTCCAGATTTTAGGAAAGCGATGGACGAAACCAGTCTGACTGAGGGTGGAGCGGTGCGGGACCGTCTGGGTGCGGCCATCATTGGATCTGAGAGAGTGGGTGGGGGGAGGTGGAATGATGAGAGATAGGAGGGGAGCACTGTGAACCAGCATTTGGAGGTTAGTTTGGCACAGTGTGAGATAGTGGAAGGAAAGTTAGAGAGCGATTAGAGTTCACAGTGGTGGGAGCGGGAAGGGGAGTCGAGAGCAAAGCAGCAGGAGTTAGTGTCCAACTTGGTCAGGGAAGATGTGGGAGCAGCACCATAGACTACGTCACGGTAGTCCAAGATAGGGACTATCATCTTCTGGACAATTTCACATCTCAGTCAGCAGGATGCAACTACAATTTGTGTATAAAGCACCAAGCTTGGGGCGCAGTTTCTTCAGGATAACATCGATATGCACAGAGAGGCTGAGGTGCTGGTCCAGCCAAACCCCCAGATATCTAAATGAGGAGGTGCCCTCCAGGATGGTCCCGTAAAGGGTGTGGAAGGTGGGTAGGGCCGGGAGCCTAGAATCTCTCTACCTGGTGCCAAAGGTCATTGACACTGTCTTCTTGGCATTTAGAAAAAGCTGGTAAGAAGCAAACCAGAGCTGAACTTGGTTGAAGTCATGCTGTAAGCTGGTTTCCACAGCAGCAGGGTTTTTGCCGGAACTGTATAAAACAGTATTGTCTGCATACATGTGGATAGACGAGGATGAGCAGACTGTGGGAGGATCATTAAGGAAAATGGAGAAGAGAAGGGGACCAAGCACTGAGCCCTGAGGGACACCAGTGTTGATGGGGAGTGGAGGGAATACGGAATCAAGGATTCTCACCGATTGGGTCCTGCCAGTGAGGTAGGATTTAAACCAGTTGGTGGCTGAGGAGAGGGAATCAAGAAGCAGGGCATGGGAAACAGTGTTGAAAACTTTGGCTAAGTCGACAAAGATGGCCACGGTAATCAGGCCATTGTCCATCCCTGAAAGGATGGAGTCAGTAAGCCTGAGGAGGGGGTGGTGGTTGAGTGGTTCTTTCGAAAACCAGATTGGAAGGGGGTGAAGGAGGAATCTGAGAGGAAGGATGATAGTTGAGAGAGAACTAAATGTTCTTGAAGTTTGGCAAGGGTAGGAAGGAGGGAAATGGGGCGATAGTTGCCAGGAGTGGATGTGTCGCCACCCTTGGGAGAGGAAGGACTATAGCGTGTTTCCAGGATGAGGGTACTTGGGCAGAAATAAAGGAGAGATTAAGGATTAGGGAGATAGGATAAGCAATTGCAGGAGCAGAAAGGTAGAGAAGTTTAGGATCGAGCTCATTTGGTGAGGAGCCTTTGGAGGGGTTGAAAGATAGGAGGGGCACAAAGAGCTTCGTCATAGGAGATGGTAGAAAAGGAAAAAGGGGAAGGGGAAGGCACTGGCTGAGGTGAAGGGCTGAAGTTAGTAGGTGGCAAGGGGAGAGGGAATTAAGAAGACGTGGCGCATGAGGTGTAGTAGGCATTAAATTCATTGGCCACAGAGCCAGGGTCGGAAACTAGGGAGTTATTTATTTTGAGAACTGGAGGAGGAGATGGGGGAGAGAATAGGGCATGAACTACTCCCCAGAATTTAGATGGAGAGTTAATGTTAGTCAAGAATGAGGAGTTGAAATAATCGGACTTAGCCAGTCTAATAACTTTAGTACATGAATTGCGTAGCGTTCTGTACTTGGCGTAGTTGTTTGGATGTTTAGTAGATTTGTGTTTTCTCCAGGCCCGGTCACGCTTCCTGAAGCAAGTCAGAAGTTCGGGGGTGATCCAGGGGAGGTGAAGCCCATGGACTCTGGTCCTTCTGAAAGTAGCAAAGGCATTCCAGGTGGCAATGAATTTATCCTTAAAATAGTCAAGGGCTTGGTCGACAGAAATGGCAGTGGAGAGGGGAGGGGAGCCCAGTCGGTGGAAGCAAGTGCAGAGCTGAGTGGGGTAAGGTCTAAGGATTTAAAGGACCGGAATGAAATGATTTTAGGGGGAGGTTTGGGGCGATGGACCTTGTGATTTAATGTTACTTCGTGACCCAGATTTTGAATCACTTGTGGAAGAGAAGCTTCCACAGATCCAACAAGAGAATAACACCCCACCAGTTTCCCTCAACCATTCTCTGGGACAGTCAAAGTGGTCCTAAAAGAGGAACACACAACCTATTCAGCAGAAAAAAGAGGCGCCTGATTGAAGGACCTCCAACAAACGCTCTGAACCCTTCAGTGGTTCCAGCATCAGGGGACTGCTCGGTTGTTCCTCAAGTCCACAGAGTTAAGCAAGAGATGCAAAAGATAATGGATTTAAGAGTGGAGCAAGCTCCTCTTTATCCTGAGCACTGATATTATGAAGGTGGCGCCCATGGGGCATGCAACCTGGCCTGAAAATTGCCAGCCCAGCACATACAGGCGACTGTTCAGCAGCTGATCAACCCCCACACAGGAATGCTCTTCACATATCCCGCTGATGTAAGGTCTGCATTAGCTGCATATTATCAACAACTTTATGCAGCGGAGGGACCCAACCCCCTTAGAGCAGCTTCGGACGTATCTGAGCAATTTACCCTTCTCCAAGCTTACAGAAGAGAAAGTGCAGACCCTCTTAACCCCAGTAACCTTGGAGGAAATAGTCTGTGATCTGTGACTCTGACCCAGAAAGTGCCCGGCCTGTATGGCTACCCTGTCAATCAGTCTTTATTTATCCAGGCGAAACACCATTGAGACAGCTCATTTACAAGGTGGACCTGGGTCAGGTACTGGTACAAATACAAGGCAAGAACAGGAAGTATGAGACAAGGCAATAGATACAGTACTGCAGTTAGATTACAGACTACATATCCTATACATTAGAACACAAGAAGGATACATATGTACAGTGTATAAATAACACACAAAAAATATATGCTCGAGTTATATAAAAAAATAATTAATAAAATTCGGAGAAAAACTCTTCTCCCATTCTGCTGACTGCTTTTTGGGCGATACAGCGAGGTAAGTCCCAGCCCCCATCCTAGAAATGTACAGTGATATTAGCCGTTCTATAATTGCACAAAAACCCTTGTAACTCTACCTCCTACAGACCCATATTAATGCTTAACTACGGCTATAAAATATTCTTGTCTATCCTGGCCTACGGACCGGATCATTTCCTTCTGCACTTGATAGACCCTGACCAAGTTGGTTTTATTCGTTGCAGACAGGCTAATGATAGTGTCGGAAGCAACTTGCTCTTAAAGGAAAGCTGTCGTTTGCAGGGGCTCCGCCTGTAAGCGTCATGCTCAGTTTAAACTTTGCTGAAAGCACTTCTTTTTTTTTTTTTATGCCCGGCAAAGTAGTTTAATTTAAGAAAGCAAAGTCCACCACCTGGAAGTATGGCGGACTGTCGGTGCCCATTAACTGTAATGGTGGGCACCACAGCCTGCAATTCAGTGCATTTGTATCAAAACGCAGGGTGCGGCCCCACACCGTTGCAGTTAATGAAGCTGCCAGATAGTCCGCCACACTTCCGGGTAGTGGACTTTGCTTTCTTAAACTACTTTGCCGGGCATAAAAAAATGCGCTTTTCAGCAAAAAGCTTAACTGGAGGGTGACGTTTGCTGGGTTGGGAGCCCCTGCAAACGACAGCTTTCCTTTAAAGAGCTAGTGGAGCCAAAACATTCAGACAGGAAAATAATACAAATTTTTAGTAGTAGTCAGTTGGAACTTTATTTCTGAAGTTTTTTTTTTTCCTTTTGCTCATTAGTCACCTATGTGATACTGTGCTGGATGTTTGGAATGGTTCTTAGCCTGGCAACTGACATCTGTCTCTATCCCCCTTCCCCACACTACATCAGCATTATGATCTCACTGACTGACATTAGAGGTGACTGACCTGGCAGCCGCTGAGTGGCTGTTCCTAAGCAGCAGTGATGTCAGTCAGTGAGGTCACAATGGTGGTGATGTAGTGGGGGGAGGGGGAATAGAGATATGACAGTTGCCAGGTACTGTGCTGTCCTGGACATCACAGTAACATCAGATAAACAATATTTTAATTAAACAAAGGGGGGGGGGAGTACCTCTGATATAAAAGGTAATGGTTAACTGTTTTAAAAACTGGTATTTGTATTAGGCAGTACACTAGCTCTTTAATAGACCATGCAACACAGCATCAAATCCCTCTTGCCCTACTGTTTTTTTTGGATGCTGAAAAAAGCATATGACAGGGTGGTCTGGCCATTTTTGTGGGCCACCCTGTCAAAATTCGGCTTCCTGCAGGACTTTATACAAATCTCAAAAAACATCTACAACTCCCCTCAGGTGTACCTCCAGCTGAATGGATCTTTGTCCCCAGCATTCCTACTGAATAGTGGCACATGACGGAGCTGTCCCCGTCCCCTGCATTATTTGTACTATACCTACTGGGGGACATTCGTGAGCCCCTCCAGGTGGGGGTTTACCTCGGGGGGGGGGGGGTTAAGCATTACAAGATTTCCTTGTTTGCTGATGATCTGTTGATCTTCTTCACCTCCTTGGAGGAGTCGGTTCCAGCAGTCTGGGAAATCTCCACAAATTTGGGGAGATGTCAGATACAGATTGAACACTGTTTTTGACCACATCCAGACTTGGTTGCAGGACCATAAACTTGTTATTAACCTACAGAAGACGCAGGCCATGCTATTTGGCTCAGCAGCCAAGTTAAAAGCCGCCCCGGATTCACTACAGATCTCCGAGGCTGATGGGTCACCGCTGACTGTCGAAGGCTCGGTCAAGTACCTGGGGTTAACCCTTGACCCGCAGCTGGATATGAACCTGTACATACGAAATACATGCAAGGCCTCAAACTGCAAGCTGGGTCAGGCTTACAGAGCAAAAAGCTGTCTAACCCCAGCTGCCCGTCTTGCTCTAGCCAGGGGAGTCGTCCTATCCACGCTTTGCTACGGACTAATCACCTTTGCCTACGTTGCAAAAACTAGTCTAGTAAAGTGGGACTCAGCGTACATCGTACGCCGTTTTGCACTCTCAGCCCCTGCCCACTCACCGCTGTGAGCTTTACACCTGGCTTGAGGGTTCCCAATCGAAACTCACTGCTTCTTATGTCAGGCAACTTCATTGACAATATTGTCAGAACTGCCACCCCTCAAAACCTTGCTGAGACCCTTGTTCTTGCTACACCCTCCTACAACCTGCGATCCAGCGGCTCCTATGCCCTCCTGTTACCTAAAACCCGCACACAAATGGATGACTGAGCCTTCGCTGCGTATGCGCGCAGGGTTTGGAACCCTCTTCCAACTAGCACTCGCTCCTCTGCCTCGTACCAGAGCTTTAAAGCCTCCCTCTGGGGTTTTCTCAAAATGGCTGCCACCTGTCTCTGCACTAGACAAACCCTCTCAACCTGAGATGCCCCAACTAACTAAGATGCTACCTAAACATTACGACTTGGCAGAGCATAACTGTGCTCATACTTCTCCTGTTCTCACAGCATATATAAAAAATGGACCATTTAGGCCCACCGGCAAAACAGGGTGAGCACTATAACTGTGCACTCCTTTCTCTCGCACTGGGCCCACTCTATCCCAACTATGGCTCCTCCTTATTCTAACTGCTAGCCTTACAACTTGCTGCCTGGGAGCGATGAATTCACACTGCACTTCTTCCTACTGACTGCAGTGTTTAATACTGTGTTGTAATACCTGTTTTTGGTATTGTTGTCTTACAATGTCCCTGTGTTCTGGTCACTTTATATTAACTCTTCACTACTATTTGCCTGATGAAATCTGATGCTTGTAAAGTCCCTGTTGTGCTAATTCTATATAATGTAATCCTCCACTTGTATTTGCCTGATGTTCATGTATGTACCTTGTAATCTCCTGGGTTGCACCTGAAAATAGGCACTTGGCTGTCTAGTGTGCTTACCTGGTTAACAAAAGCAAATAAATAAATTAAAACGGAAGTCCTGCTGTACAATTTCACACCTTCCCAAACTCTTAAAAAAAAAAAAAAAAAAAAATGTCCCTTTATAAACTAGCAGGCTGATATTGGGGAATAAAACTCACTAAAAAAAAAAAAAAAAAAATATGAACACCTCGAATTATTCAACTGTGAATCACTAACCCAGCAAATAGTTGAGGAGTTATCCTACTGGACACAACTTAGCCTTGCGTTTTTCAATAGAATTGAGGTGATTGCCAGAACATCCTTCCTAGACTCCTCTATTTCCTTCAGACTCTCCCAATCATGCCAGATAAGGACTATTTTCAAGCCTTGGATAAAGCAATATCATGTTTTATCTGGCAAGGAAAACCCCCAAGAATCTGCTTCTCAGTCCTTCACCTACCCAGAGATGAGGGAAGTGTGACTTTACCCAATTTAAAGTGGTGTGCATGTGGATGGCGCCTTCCTACCAAGCTTACTGGAAACGGATCACTCTGTTACTGAATGATGAGCATGATCAGGATAAATACCCTTCAGTAGTCCCCGGCATGCATGCCCTTTTTATTTTTTAAACTGTTTGTTTTTAATAAAAACTTACATTACATTCATAGATACATAGACAGTGTCGGCAGATAAGGGCCTATGGCCCACCCAGTCTGCCCATTTGAGCTTGTAAGTTCAGTTTGTTTTCCTAGAAGTCTGTTGCCCCTTACCCCTGACCTCCAGAATTCCTTTGTCTATCCCATGCATTCTTAAATCCCGTGATTGTTTCAGCCCCCACCACTTCCTCTGGCAGGGTGTTCCACTTGTCCACCACCTGTTCTGTGAAGAAATTCTTTCTTATGTTTCCTCTGAATCGTCCTCCCTCCATCTTCATCCCATGCCCTCTAGTCCTGGAACATCTTTTTCGCTTAAAAATAGTGTGTTCCTGCACCCTGTTCCTCCCTGTAAGATACTTGTATGTCTCTATCATATCCCCTCTCTCCCTCCTCTCCTCCAGGAAGTACATGTTCAGTTCCTTCAACCTGTCTTCATAGGACTTGTGATGCAATCCATGCAACATCTTTGTTGCCCTCCTCTGAACCTTCTCTACCCTGTCTATGTTCTTACGTAGGTATGGTCTCCAGAACCGTACAGTGTACTCCAGGTGGGGCCTCACTAGTGTCTTGTATAGTGGAGTTATGACCTCCCTTTTCCTGCTGGTGATGCCCCTGCCTATACATCCCAGCATCCTATTTGCTTTACCTGCTGCCTTGTCACACTGTTTCCCTACCTTGAGGTCATCAGAGATGATAACCCCAAGATCCCTTTCCTGCTTGGTGCATGCTATATCCTCACCCCCCAACTGATACATTGTGCCAGGGTTTTTGTGCCCCATATGCATTATCTTGCACTTCTTTGCATTGAATTTCAACTGCCAAACCCCTGACCATTCTTCAAGTTTCTGCAGGTCCCTTCTCATTCTGTCTACACCCTCTGGTGTGTCTACTCTGTTTACAGAGCTTTGTGTCATCAGCGAACAGTGAAATTCTGCCTTCTAGGTCCTGCGCCATGTCACTGATGAAGATGTTGAATAGGACCGGTCCCAGCACTGATCCCTGTGGTACCCCACTGGTCACTCTTCCCTCTGTGGAGTGACAGCCATTTACCACCACCCTCTGTGTCCTGCCACCCAGCCAGTTACCTACCCACCACACTGCTGTCCTGCCCACCCATATTCCCCAGTTTGTGTAATAGTCTTCTATGTGGCACAGTGTCAAGGCCTTGCTGAAATCCAGATAGGCCATGTCCACTGCCCTCCCTGATCCACCTCCCTAGTCACCCAGTCAAAAATTCAATGAGGTTGGTCTGACATGACCTCCCCTGGTGAAACCATGCTGCCTTGGGTCCTGTAGTCCATTGACAACCAGATGTTCCACCAATCTCTCCTTCAGTAGTGCTTCCATGATCTTCCCACTACCGAGGTGAGGCTGACTGGTCTGTAGTTCCCTGCTTCCTCTTTGTTCCCACCTTTGTATAAGGGGACTACATCTGCTGTCCTCCAGTCTTTGGGTACCTCCCCTGTTTCCAGTGATTGGCTAAACAGGATAGCCAGAGGTTCAGCCACCACCTCTCTTAGTTCTTTAAGGACCCTGGGTGCACCCATCTGGCCCCATTGCTTTATCAACTCTTATTGCTTCCAGTTCCTTCAGGACCCTTTCTGGTGTAAAGGGACTTGTGTCCATTCTGCACCATTCTCACCCTTGTACTCCTTCAGACCCATTATCCTCCTTTTCCTCAGTAAAGACTGAGCAGAAATATCAGTATTTCAGCTTTACTGTTGTCATCCTCCACTGGCCCCCATCCTCCCCTTCAGTCTCACTATCCCTCCCTTTGTCTTTCTTTTCCTTATGTACCTGTAAAAGGTTTGTTCCTCTACCCACTGATTTTGCAATGTGTTCTTCTGTCTGAGCTTTGGCTTCCCTTACTGACCTCCCTGCCTCCCTTTGCTTCTCCTGGTACTTCTCCCTATCCCCTTCTGCCTGTGTCTTTTTGTATTGCCTGAATGCAATCTTTTTGGCTTTCACTTTCTTTGCTACCTCTTTGGAAAACCATAATGGTCTCCTCTTCCTTTTCCTCTTGCTAACCTGCTTAATACATAATTCTGTTGTTCTTGTAATCCCCATTTTAAATACATTCAATAGGGTTATAAATCTAACATTACACATGAGCACATATTCCTCAAGAATTTATATACAATACAGCTCACCCTACCGTCTGGTACAAAAGGATTTGGGGGATCTATCCAATCTAGAAATCCCAATATGCTAGCCTCCTCCGTGGCTTTGGTATTAACCAGGATTTGGGGCGAATGATAAAATGAACATAAGCACTATGCTTACTATTAACCATTTATATTGATACTGTAAAGGGAGAAAATTATGACAACCCCCAGACTTTCCGAATCTTCAACGTCCATCATAAAAAGTAACTTCTTAGTTCAATTTTAACAGCAGAATTTCAATGTTAACAGTTTTCAAACTTCGTTGTCAACATACTGCCAGTTAACATAATACTGGGCCCTGGTGACCTAAAAGACTGAGTACCACATTGAGGCAAAGGGGGATTTAAATGTTTATCACAAAATGGAAAACCGTTATCTCCCCCCTCCCCACGTGCTTCCATTGAACCCAACATAGTCAAACGTCCAGCATGTATGTGCTTTCTCCTCACATGACTCTCACAATGAAGAAGAAATCAACAAAACTTGGCACCTGGGAAAGTGTTAAGTCACCATCTATGGGTCTGGCAATCCTTTCAGTCACTACTGGACTCTTCCTTCTTTGCGATGGTGGGTAGCGGCTATAGCAGTAAATTCAGCTTCCTTTTTTTTTTTTTTTTAGTAGCCCATCTTCCAGTGTCCTTCGGATCTGAAAACTGCCATGTCTTCCTTCCCAACGTTTTTCGGAGGAGGACCGGCAGTAGGAAGGAATGCATGATGCTAAGGGTACGGAGACGTTGGCGGACTAAATCGAATTGCTTTCGATGTGCCCTAGTCTGAAATAACAGGTTCGGGAAAAGTTTTATATCCGCGTCGTTGATCAGCAGCTGGTATGCTGCCTTTGCCACAGCCAGAATTGTGTCCCGAAGATGAAAACTGGAGGTGCATAGCAGAACTGCATGTGTATGAGATGGAGTTGAGAGCCTTGCACATGGGTTCACCTGATGAGCTTTTTCACAAGAATGCCACACAAAGCCCTCCAGATAGGGTAAGGTCTACTGCGGCCAGTTCTTTAGAAATTGTAATAAGTTGGTGCCTTCAACACCTTTTGGCAGACCCACTATTGGAACGTTCCCGGAGTGGGTTTCATTCTCCAGGGCTTCCAGTCTCCCCGCATCAGCGTATTCTCACGAGTTAAAGTATTTACTGCTGCTTGGGTAACTGTGGATCGTTTATCGGCTTCTGCTACTGTCCCCGTTCTTTTATGGCGGTGTCTTGTGCTTCAGGTTTGGTAAGGGTTTGTTCAACTTTAGAGTTCATAGCGCTCATGGACTCCCATCATGGCCTGCCACGGAGGTTCCCAAGTTGAGCTCAAGGGCCTCCTTGTAGTACTAGAGCCAATTTTATTGGTCTTGCTGTGCTGCTGCTCCGAAGTTTTCAAGGAGCTTGCCTTGCTGATTCTGGGGTCTCCCCATTGAAGTCTGGTATCGTTCGATTCCTGAAAGATTAAGGTGTACGATTCTGCTCAGTAAACTTGTTTTTAAGCCGGTTATTTAAAGTTTTTATGTGATCTGTAGAGACATGAGGAAGAGTTTGGAAAGGAAGCAACCTGCCTCGAAGACGGCTCTCTAATGCGCCCCGCATGCACGCTTTTAACTTAAGTTTTACCAGTATACACCAGAGACCTACTGCCAATGGATAGTAATCATTTCTCCTTACCCCAACAGATTGACTTTATCTTGAGGTCATAGCGTATAATACAGGTGTCCCCCAAAAAAAAAAAATAAAAAACTTGATACCACGATCAGCAATGATGGCATAGACTGGGGCTCCAATATGTAATCCAAGTTATATAGACCTGCAGGAGATTCTCTCCATCTCTGCCTTGCAAGCATCTTGTCATCTTCCCGCCAGAGACCACTACTAACATACTAAAATGCCAGCAGAATAGGCCTAACGGTCTTTCGCATCTGCTCGTTTGGTCAGCCCCCACCCTGGGAGCTGACCTTGCTGCCCCCCTCGCCTTCTCTGGCTCCCTTCCCAGTTCCGGATATTCTTGCTGCGTTGGATTTTGCTTCCAGAACCCTTCCCCTGTACCTGTCCAACCCCCTCTTGAACCCCTCCACCGTCTCTGCCTCCACCAGCCCTCTAGACAATGCATTCCATGGCTCCACCACCCTCTGTGAAGTAGCACCTCCTCTTTTCTCCCCTGAATCTTCCCCCCCCTCCAGCTTCCACCCATGCCCTCTAGTGGCCCCCTCCTCCTTCCTTGAAGCACCCTAACTGTTCCTCCCTTATTTACCCCTTCATGTACCTGAAGACCTGTATCATGTCCCCCGTCCTTCTCTCTTCCAATGTGTACATATTTAGCTCTTGAGCCTCTCCTCATAGGTCCTGTCCCCAAGCCCCAAATCATTTTGGTTGCCCTCCTCTGGACCCTCTCCAGGGTTCAATGTCCCTCTTTAAGTGTGGCCTCCAAAACTGCGCAGTACTCCAGGTGCGGCCTCACCAAGCAGTTATACAGAGGGAGTATCACTTCCCTCCTTCTGAGGTGATCCCCTAGCGATGCATCCCAGCATCCTGTTGGCCTTGCTGCTGCCCTCCTACAAGTCTCAAGTTGTACATCTTGACATCCACCACCACCCCCAGGTCCCTCTCAGCCATTGAGACTTTAGCATCCCCCATGGTGTACACTTGGCCCTGGTTTCTGGCCCCAGGTGCAGTACCTTGCATTTCCTGCATTGAACCTCAGCTTCACTTTCTAGACCATCTTTCCAGAGCCTCCAGGTCCCCGTGAGGCCACCCTTCCCTCCCCATCCACCACTGCCCCAGTTTTGAGTCATCCGCAAAGAGACTCATCTCACTCCTGATATCTGTCCTTATGTCAGAGACGTAGGCGTTGAACAGGAGGGGCCCAAGGACTGATCCTTGGGGGACCCCACTAATGACCCTCCTTGGGGATGAAACTATCCTGCCAACTACGACCCTCTGGGTCTGGTCCTGGAGCCAATTGCCTATCCATCTGATCATCTGGTTCCCCACCCCCATTTCTCCCAGCTTATCCAACAGGCCCACGTGAGGAACAGAGTCAAATGCCTTGCTGAAGTCTAGAAAGAGGACGTCCACTGGTCTACCCAGGTTCAAGGCACTCGTCACCTAGTCATAGAACTCCACAAGGTTTGTCTGACATGATTTCCCCGGGACGAATCCATGCTGTCTATCGTCCAGGCACCCTGACTTTCCAGGTCTCCCCCAGCCTCTCCTTGACAATGCCCTCCATCATCTTGCCCACCACCGATGTCAGGCTGACAGGCCTGTAGTTCCCTGCCACCTCCCTTGATCCCTGCCTTGTGGATAGGCACTATATGCGCCACCTTCCATTCCTGGGGCACCCACCCTGTCCTCAGTGAGATGGTGAAAAGCTCCGCCAGGGGTTTCGCCAGGACATCCGCAAGTTCCTTCAGCACTCTGGGATGTAATTTATCCGGCCCCGGTGCTTTCTCTGTCTTGAGGGACCTGAGGGCTTCCCTCACTCTCTCTGCTGTGATTTCCACTACTGCTAACTCTTCTCCCTGCTTAACCTTCCCCCCTCCTGCCAGTGATGCCTCCCCTCTCCCCAGACCCACCCAGTGGTGGGCCCCCCCCTCCTCAGTATCACTGTCTTCCCCATTTTCCTTGGTGAAAACTGAGGTGAAGTACTCATTTAGTACCTCAGCCTGCTCACCTGGGTCTTGTGCCCATCTCTCCCCTGTTTTAATCCTGCTAATCTGCCCCTTCACCCTTCGTTTTTCCCCAATGTTTCTAAAGAACCCCTTGTTCCCTCTCCTAATTTCCCTGGCTAGGTTCCGCTCCTTCCTTGCCTTAGCCGCCCTCACCACCCTAGTGGCCCTTCTAGCCATCAGCTCGTACTCCCCTCTATCCCTTTCACTCCTTGAGCACTTGAATTGCCTATAGGCTGCCTTCTTTCCCCGCACCACATCCTGGACCTCCCTGGTCCACCAGCAGGGTTTTCGGGCCCTACCGCAATTTCGTCTTACTCTTGCACAGGTGCTGGTAGCATCCTGCACCCCTCTCCTGATGATTTCCCACCTACTATCAGCATCCACGTCTGACCCAATCCCATCCAAATGCTCCTTAAGGATCCTTCCCATTTCCTTAAAATCCCCCCTCCTGAAGTCCGTTACCTCCGTCTTTGTGCAGCCTTCTACCCCTCCTAGGTCCAGGCAGAACCAGACCGTGGCATGGTCACTCCCTGCCAATGGGTCCCTTACCTCCAGGCCCCCAATCTGGTCACTGTCTGCCAGGACCACATCCAGTACCTGCGCCTCCCTGGTCAGTTCCCCCACCTGCTGAGTTAGGAATGCATCTTGAAAGACATCCAACAACCTCTGTTCCCTGGTCACCGAGGATGTCATAGTCTCCCAGTCTGTTCCTGGCATGTTTAAGTCCCCCAACACCACCACCCTTCCCCTGCCCAGTCTGCAGTGTCTCCCAGCATCTGCCACTAGACTCTCCTCCAGCTCCTCCGCCAGTGCAGGGGGTCTATATACCACTCCTATTTTTACTCTCTTCCCGCCCCCGTTATCAAGGTGACCCAAATCGCCTCCACGGTTCCTTCCGCCTCCTCCACTCCCCCTATGCCAATGCAGTTTTTGACCATCATTGCTACCCCTCCTCCCCTTCCCTCCCCCGTCCTTCCTGAACATAGTGTAATCCTCCAGGTTCAGGTCCCAGTCGTGTGCTGCGGTGGCCCAGGTCTCAGTGACCGCTGCCACATCCATCGCTCCCTCAGTTAGCATTGCTTGGAACTCTGCCATTTTATTGCCCAAGCTCCTGGCATTTAGCAGGACTACCTTCCACCCTTTCCCTATACTTCCATTTCCCCTGCTCGTGTTCCCATGGGGATTCTGTTTTCCCCTTGTCTGCACTTTACCAGTCGGCCTTCTCCCGCAATCCTCCAGCTCCCAAGGGGGGTGGAGACAGAGTCCCTCCTTTATCAGCACCCCCTCGACAGCCTTTTCTCCCATCCCTCCCACTTTTCACCAATGAACCCCACTATTTTCAACTTAAGATTCCCCTCTCCTCCAAATTGAGATGGAGCCTATCTCTAGCATGCAGCTCCTTATCCTCCCAGGTCTCCCCCCAATCCCCCATCAACCCATACCCTCTGGCCTCACACCACTCCCTGAGCCACGTGTTTATCTCCCTGATCTTCCTTTTGTGTTCCCCACTAGCCCTTGGCACCGGCAGGATTTCTGAGAAGGAAACTGTGCATCCTATGTCATGACAGACCCTGGCAAGCTCCCTGAATCTTGCCTGTATCTCTAGTTCGCCATTTCCCTCAATGTCATTTGTACCCAGGTGGACCAGTATGTCCGGGGAACCCCCACGATCCTTTGCCAGCTGATATACCTCGTGCTTAGCCCTGTGCACCGTTAGTCCAGGGAAGCATTTTGTTCTAACTGGCCAGGCTTCTCCCTCCCTATCCCATTTGATACCCCTGATCATAGAATCCTCCAACAGGAGCACTCTGACCACTCCTTTTCTCCATTTCTCCCCCTTCCATGTCCCTCATCCTTTCTACTGGCCCCTCCACCCAGCCGGCTCCTTGTTCCTCCCCCTATCTGGGTGCCACATGCCTCCTCCTTATTTACCTGCCACCCCTCCTCCGATCGTATGCCTCTCCTCCTCCCGAGTATCCTTCTGTACCTCGCTAACTCCCCCCTCACTGCTCACGACTGGTCCTTCTCTCCCATCCGCTAAACTAGCCTGGCTCGTCCTCCCTTCCTTCCTGTCTCCGTTTAGTCCCTCCTTGCTTGTCGTGCTCCCCTGGCCTAAACCCTCAGCTCCCTTTACTGTATCCTCCTTGTACTTCTGGTCCTTCTCCTTTCCTCCCAACTGGTCCTTCTCCTTGCGCTTTCCTCCCTCTTCCCCCTGCCCCTACTGCTCTGATTCACTGCTCCCCCCATTTTCCTGCATTCCAGGTTCCCCCCTGTTCCTCCTGCTATCCGGCCCCCGCCTCCTGACCCCCCACTCCTTTTCCATCTCTAACCACCCCTGTCGTGCTACATCACCCCCTCATCCTCAAGCAGAAGAAGAGAATTGAAGCAGTTACTGAGCATAAGGCCGATCCACCTCCCCGCCTTGCTTCCTTCTGTCCAGCCCGGCCATCTGCCTACTTCCCTGAGAATGTTGTCCCTCTGTCCCCCCTTTGTGAAGGTCCCCAGTTACCTGCCTGCTTCCTTGGTAGTGTCCTCCTTTTGGCCCCCCTCTGCCAGGGTCCCTATGTGACCCCAAAGTATTCTCCTGCACTCCTTTCCCTATGCCCCCGCCTCCAGTGCTTGGTGCAGCCCCGTGGGAGATCCTGCCCCTTCCCCAACCATACCTCCCTTCCCCAGCTGTCTCCTAATCCCCACAACCTCCTCCCTAGCTGTGCCAGCTGGTGGCACACTGGGCAACCACCGACTTCCAAGCTCAGTCCAGTATCATGGCTGCTCCACACCCTACGCACCCCACCACCCTCCCAAAGATGCCGGCCCTAATGACGTGTGGTCCCATCTCCCTCCAAATAGGTTTCCTTGGGTGAGCCACCAGGTTCCCCACTAGTCCAAGATACACCCCTACTGCCTAATCTGGTCGCCCACTAATCCTAGATACAGTCCCACAGTAAACTGGTAATCCCGTTACTAGGTGCAGTACAACACAGTAAACCTATAAGGGAAATGAACAACTCCCTAAGCTCCTCTCTCCCAGCCTTTAAATCCAACCCCCAGTGGCTAGAACTACATGAGCTGCACCTGCAACCTTTTCCTCCAGTTGCAGGGCAGGTGTTCCCCATAAATTAGCAGAACTCTGGGGAGGGAGGGGTGGGGGAGGGGGTCTTGAGCCTACACCCAACTCTCGAGAGAGTGTATCAGCCCTGTGTCTGCCCCTCCAAGCCCGGCAGCCAAAGAACCAGCCCCAAGCAAATCCCATCAAATAGGTTTTAAATCAGAAGAAATAGGCCTCCACCAGCGCAGCCTGTTACACAGTGAAACATCCAACAAATGAGCCCACTTACAGCCACCAAAAGTTTTCAAACTTCCAACAGCCCCCAAAACAATTCCCTGCTAGTCCCTTAAAAGTAAGAAAGAAAAGAAATAACCTTCTACCAAGTAAAATCCACAAGAAACCCTGTGAAAACAACAAGAAGCAGCTACTGTCCTGGAACACAACTGATCCTGTCCCCTTCCAGTTATCTTCAACTTCATTCTTTCCTCAGTCAGAGGGGAGTGACCCTGACCTGCCTTTCGGAGAAACTCCTCCACTTCTAAAACTGCTTAAAGCCTACCTACTGGGTGACACCTGGACCTGCCTTATTACCCATCTATGTAGAGCGCTACAGGAGACTTCCACTGAGTCCACTGCTACTGTTCTGCAGGGGTGGAACTCTGAGCTCACCATTACCCATACCTTAGAAACCTGGAACAAATTCGCCACCCCTGTTTCTAAATTCACATCAGCCACTTACTGGAGAAAATACTCTTGAAGTGCTGATATAGATATTTCCGGACCCCAGCGGTAGTGGCCAGATATGCAGGGCCAAGTGAAAGAATGTGCTGGTGGAACTATAGGCAGCTGAACTCTGGTCAAACTTATGTACTCTGGGCATGTTCCCCACCACCAACCTTCTGGCACGACATCATACAGGAGAAGCAACCTTTGACTGTCCCAGTAAACTCATCCCCTTCCTCATTCTAGTAGCAGTTCCTCCTGATGGCAGCTCATTAATTAAAAACTCAGAGGCTGGTATTATTGAGCCTGTCAGCTAAGAAGGCCATTACTAGACTGTTGCACACCACCAGAATCCCCACCTGTACTAGCTGGAGGGACATTGTTCTGGAACTCTGTACTCTGGGATGCATGACGTATCGGCTTATGAATAGACGCTCGCTATTTGAAATACATTGGTGTCCATGGACCCTATGCCAACCAGGCGATTATCTGGACTTTGTCCTGTGAGACTGGGCTTCCCGCTACTCCCCATTTCTCCTCTTTTTTTTTTTCCCTCTCTGTATTCTGGTGAGTTGTATCTGTGGGGGCGGGTCAGCAGTTTGAGGGCCTCATGGCGTGGCGGAGGCGCCACCACAGTGGTGGTCGGTGAAGGTGACTGGGGCTCAGGAGCTGCACGGTGGCAGGGAGTAACCTGAGGCGCCGCCGCCAGGAGCAAGGAGCGGTGGGGCCAATCAGTGCTAACAGCGCAAAACTTTGACTCCTGCCACTGGGCTACAAAGGCCATTAGCCCAGTCGCAACTCAGGAGAGCTGGTGTTTGTCCCACACCACCGCCCCGACCTCTATTAAATGGTCGCTGGGGCGGAGCCTTGGAGAGGGGCAAGCTGTGAGTGGTGTCCTGGACTGCTGGCCATTGGGGGTGGGGTGGGGAGCTGTACACTGTGCCTGCTTGGGCACCATTGATTAACTGCAACCTTTGGAGAGGGCAAGCTGGGAGGGTGATTTGGATTGATGCTGATTGAGGGACGGGGGGGACTGTATGCTGTGCCTGTTTGGGCACCATTGACTACCTACTACCTACAGCTGCGGGACAGAACTGTAATCCGATTACTGTGCCTGGTGAACTGGTTACAGCTGATTGGGGGACAAGGGTCCTGTTTGCGGGGTTGCAAGGCCAACACTGTCTACTACTATCAGAGAGGGCACATTATAGCAGAATGTATAACTGTGTATGCTGACCACAGTTGTGGGAGTAGGCAAACTTTGGGAATTGTTTATTGCTACTGATCCTTGCTGGGGGTGGGCAAAATTTCTGCTTGAGAACTGAGGCTGGAAAACTGGCCGTTGTAGGGAAGGAGGGAGAAGTGGTGTAATCTGAGTTCTGCTGAGAGAGGGGACAAACAGCTAGTGTCCTTCAAACAACATGAAGTCTTGCTGTATTCTGACATATGCAGTTAGGTCCTGCCTTTCAACTGCCCTGGAGAACAGAGTTAAATTTTTTATGCCTAGCATAGAATGTTCATCATGAGCTCGGTTAAAGCCCCTGTCTGCTGTTTAAACTGCAACCGTCAGATTCTTTACTCCGCCTCACTGAACAGTTGCTCCAGAGATTTCTCTTGCTGCTCTATTCAAAAAGTCGGTTGAAGTGTCAGTTTTCGGTCGGTTTCTACCGAATTGCTGTTTCCGCTTAGTCGGTTCAAGTCTCTGTCTGTGGTACCGTGAGTACTACATAGGTTTTTGTTCTGTTTCTGTGTGGAACTTGTAAACTGTGGATCGGTTCGGCTGAACCGATCAGTTTGAGGTAAAACAAACAAACAAACAAAAAAAAACAATTGTGCTTATTTTAGAGTGTGGTAACCAGTCCGTATCGGTTCTTAAAAAAACAAAAATGGATTTAATCAGGTTTTTTCCAAGACCCGTGACACGGTCAGGAACCGATAGGGGAGTCTTGCCTGGCGGATTGCCGAAAAAAGGGTAAGTTTTTGGTTAGGATTGGCCATGTCTGAGAAACCCAAGAAAAAAGAACGGGCCCACTGGGTTTCAACACTGTAGTGTGTGTGTGGGGAGGTCTTTGCCAAGGCTGATCCCCAACACCACCTGTGCTTATTGTCTGGGGTTTGACCAGCTCGATTCAGACTGCCAAATTTGTAAGAATTTTCCCAAATCTACCCTGGAAAAGAGATTAGGTAGACTGAGGGAAAGGGAGGCCGAGAAGTCCGCTGACCTGGATGGCCAGCCTGGTTCGGTTCCGACCGAACCAGAAGGAGTGCCCTCTGACCAGGGTGATACTTCGGGCAAAAGGAGAGCCGATTCCGAGGAATCGGTTCCGAGAAAAAGAAAAGACAATTTATCGTTCGACGCAGAATTTCATGTTACACCAGATCGATGATAATCCAAGGTGATAAGGATTGTGCAATTGCTTAGTTCGGTTCCGACCGAACCAGCACCATCTGACAGGGGCTCGGTTCGGTTGGTTCCCCCGGTTCCGGATTATACTTTGGAAGAATTTTATGAACCGGAGTTTGAGGAGGAGGGAGAGTATGAGGATGATTATGGTGATGGTGAAAGTCTGGATGTGCCTATTGACCCAGACATCTCCCCAGACAGACCTTCAGGTGTTTCTCCTCCTAGGCTTTCTGAGTCCCCTTCACACTACATGTTCTACAAAAAAGTGGCTGATACCCTCCAACTTCCTGTGGAGTAACAGTAGAGGATCAGGAAGAGACTGATTATGTTGAGATGATGGACATCCCAGAGTCCAGGAGACTGTCTATTCCCCTCCACAAATTCTTTTGGGAAACGGACACAAAAAATTCTTAAGTCTCCTAATTCTATACCTCCTGTGGACAGACGAATGGACAAGAGGTGCACTCTCTCTCAGGCTCAGACACTGAGTTCTTTTTTCAGCAATGCAGCCATGTTGGGGTTGTGCAGGCTGCTGCCTGTGATAAGACAAACATTCCCTTGGCATCACACCCCCCAGACAAGAACTCCAGGAAGATTGATGCTATTGCAGTGAAACAATACATGGCAACATCTTTGGGACTCAGGCAGGCTAACTATATGGCCTATACAGCCAGGTACCAGAAGTCCAGGTGGGACACTGTGCTGGCTCTGGCTAAACAGGCCCCCGACCAGCTTGCCAAGGAGCTTGAGCAGGTGGCTGCAGATGGGATTGAGGCATCGAAAGTACAGTTTCTTGCTGCTGTAGACTCCAATGATGTATCATCAAGAGTCATGGCTACATCTGTGGCTCTTCGGAGGATGGCTTGGTTCAGATGTACTAGCCTCTCACAGGATACCCAGGCTAAGGCCATGGATTTTCCTGTAATTGGTAATTCTCTGTTTGGGGAGCAGACAGAGAATTACATGAAGAAGATGGACGAGTACAGGATCACTTACAGGAGTGCTCAGGCCAAAGAAAGGCAAGCAACTCCTCAAAGGCAGCAGTCCAGGGGCAGGCCTTTCCAAAGGCCTTTTTACCAAGCTCAGGCCTCCTCTTCCTTTTCGCAGAGGGGGTTCTTTAGAGGGAGAGGCAGAAGGGGGATGAGCAGGCCTGCATCCACCCCTCAGCCTAAAGCCCCTGCCCAGCAGACACCCTGATGGGTCTGCCCGGGTCAATTCTCCCATACCAGTAGGGGGCAGGCTGGCTTACTTTGTCCAGGACTGGAAGTCTCTTACATCAGACAAGTGGGTCCTGGAAGTAGTAAGCCAGGGACTGGTTCTCAGCTTCAAAAAAATTTCCCAAGATGAGAGCCAGATCTTTTCCACCTGCACATCTCTTGAGACCCTTGCCCTAGAGGCAGAGGTTTCTTCTCTCTTAGCTCTCAGAGCTACAGAGAGTTCCCACCCTACATGGGGGCAAAGGATTGTACTCCAGGTACTTCCTAACCCCCAAAAAGACAGGAGAATGGCGGCCCATCCTGGACCTAAGATATCTGAACAAACATCTTTTGAAGCCAAAGTTCAAAATGTTAACTCTGGGAATTATCCTTCCCTCTCTAAGGCCAGGGGACTGGCTAGCCTCCCTGGACCTCAAAGATGCCTACTTTCACATTCCCATCAGGTGCTCCTACAGAAAGTACCTCAGGTTCAAGTTGCCCTCAGACCACAATCAATTCAGAGCAATGCCCTTTGGCCTAACATCAGCCCCAAGGGTTTTCACAAAGTGCCTGGCAGTAGTTGTTGCCTTTCTAAGAAGACAAAAGATCTCCATCTTCCCATACTTGGACGACTGGCTCATAGTAGGTCAGTCTCCAGGCCAAGTCAAGTCACATCTGCAAGTGACCCAGCAAGTGCTCACTTCCTTAGGATTTCTTCTCAACCTACCAAAGTCAGTTCTCAAACCAGTACAGCTCCTCACCTTCATAGGTGCAGAACTGGATGCAGTAAAGGCAAGAGCCTTCCTTCCCCTGGAAAGGGCAAGGACCCTTATGGAACTGGCCTCTTCATTCACCCTTCAGGTGTCTCGACCAGCAAGGCATTTTCCTTCAGCTACTGGGCCACATGGCAGCTTCCACAGCAGTGGTCCAGGGAGCAAGATTCCAAATGAGGGACATTCAGTTCCATTTAAGAGCCTTTTGGTCCCAAAGAAAGGATTCCCTTACCAAACTAATCCCAGTGACTGGAACCCTGATCCAAGCCTTGCAGTGGTGGCAGGATCAGGACAATTTGAGACAAGGGGTTCCATTTGTCACTCAGTCTCATTCAGTGATACTCACCACAGATGCTTCCCTGCTGGGCTGGGGAGCCCATTTGGGGGATCTTACCACCCAAAGACTGTGGTCACCTCAGGAATCTCTGCTTCACATCAATCTCTTGGAACTCAGAGCAGTGTTTCTGGCACTGCAAGCTTTTTCCAAATCTGTACAGAACAAGGTGGTTCAGGTCACAACAGACACCACCACCACCACCATGTGGTACATCAACAAGCAAGGAGGCACTCTTGTCTACGGCCTTGTGCACAGAAGCAATGAAGTTGTGGTCCCTGGCCTATTCCCTGCAAACCTCTCTGATAGTTCACCTCCCAGGGAAGGACAATGTCCTAGCAGATGCACTGAGCAGAATATCCCAGGGCCATCACGAATGGGCCCTGGATCCTCTAGTTTTGAAAGTGATTTTCTTGAGATGGGGCACTCCAGAGATGTATCTTTTTGCAGCCCCAGACAACCACCAACTTCCTCTCTTTTGTTGCAGACCCCCAGTCTTGGGCTCAGTCCCCCTGGATGCTCCGATTCTGAACTGGTAAGGACAATTTCTGTATGCTTTTCCCCCCTTCCCTCTCCTGTTCAGGGTGCTAGTCAAGATAAGGTCACAACCATGCAAGGTGATTCTGATTGCTCCAGACTGGGCCAGACAGCCATGATATCCCTTGTTGCTGTCCCTAACAGTTCACCTTTCCCTGTCTCTTCCCAGGAATTACAACCTGTTAACATCCTCTCAGGGGAGGATTTCGAACCCGAATCTTCAGTCTCTCAATCTCAAGGCTTGGCTCTTGAAGAGTTAGTTTGCTGATCTGCATCTTTCCCAAGGGATTCTGGATATCCTTAAGGCTTCTCGAAAGCCTTCTACCAGGAAGACTTTCAACTCCAAATGGAAAAGATTCAGCATTTGGTGTTCTAAGAAGAATATTTCTCCAGACTCTGCTGAATTGCCTACGGTTCTGGATTATATGGTCCATCTTAATGGCCTAGGCCTCAGACCAGCTACCCTTAAAGTACACTTGGCAGCTGTTTCTGCTCTCCTGTCAGTAGGCAAGTCTTCCTCTCTGTCATCCCATCCTGTATTCTGTAAGTTTTTCAAGGGATTGCTTCACACCAATTCCCCCTTTAGGGATCCTGCTCCTTCTTGGGACCTTAATGTTTGCATTGCTCAGCTTATGCAACCCCCTTGAGCCTTTGTCCTCAGCAGAGCTTAAGTACTTGACTTGGAAAACTGTGTTTTTGGTAGCCATTACTTCTGCCAGACATATCAGTGAATTGCAAGCCCTGTCAGTGGAATCGGATTTCATCTCTTTTCACAGAGATAAAGTGGTCCTTAGAACTAACTGAAAGTTCTTACCTAAAGTGGTTTCAGATTTCCACCTCAACCAGTCTATTTCTGTCCCTGTTTTCTTCACTGACCATTCCCCCTCGGGGGGGAGAGGAGGCTACACAGCTTGGATGTTAAAAGAGCCCTTAGCTACTACACAGAGCGTACCAAGGGGCACAGGTTTGAATCCCTCCAGTTGTTCCTTTACTTATGGAGAAGTTGGTAAAGGCAAACCTGACACTAAGATCTGTTGCCAGGTGGATTGTTTCTTGTATACAATTCTGCTATGAAAAACTGGGTAGAACTCCACCTTCAGGCCTGAGGGCTCATTCCACAAGAGGTACAGCTGCTTCCCTGGCTGCTTCCAGGGATATTCCTCTCTTAGAAATTTGTCAAGCAGCCACCTGGAAAACAGTCCATACTTTCACCAAGCATTACTCTCTGGATATCAGGCTAAGAGTGATGCTGGTTTCTACAACAGTACTTCAGAGCCTGTTCCCAAAGTAGGTTCTGTTCCTCCTCCATGGAGGTACTGCTTAGTAGTCTGCATATGTTAGAATACAGCAAGACTTCATGTTTGCAGAAAAATTACTCACCTTAGTAATGTTGTTTCTTCTAATGGAGTCTTGCTGTATTTGACTCACCCTCTCAGAACCTAGTTTTTGGGATGTGGGTGGGCAGGAGCAGTGTTGGCACCCTAGGGATGTCCTTTTTACATCCTCTTTTGTTTGGGTGAGAGGTGTTTTGGATGTGTTTGTTTTTGGGTTTCCTGACTTGAGTCTTCCTTTGAAACCAAAAAACTTATTATATATTTGCCAGTTGGCTAGTAAGAATTTTACAGTTTCCACACAGAACACCTAGTGAGTCTTTGCTCGTAAAGATCTGACGGTTGCAGTTTAAACAACAGCAGACAGGGGCTTCAACCAAGCTCGTGATGAACATTCTATGCTAGGCATAGAAAATTTAATTCTTTGTTCTCCGGGGCAGTTGAAAGGCAGGACCTAACTGCATATGTCAGAATACAGCAAGACTCCATTAGAAGAAACATTACTAAGGCGAGTAATTTTTTCTTGTGTACTACTGCCAAAATTGGTTCTGCAAGGGGTGGTACTGCTCACACCAAAATGAGGGTTGATTTGGGGCTGGCCAGAGTGGGCATCTTCGGTAAGGTGATTGGGTGTACGGGGTGCGGGGGCAGCAATAATCTTAAACTGGGCATGGAGGTTCGGAGGGTGTCCAGTGTGTGTTCAGGTGACAGGACTTAGGAAGGAGGTAGAGGGGATCAGAAGAGAGCTGGGGGGAATGGGGAGGAAAGGAGTGGAAGGGGTCCCATGAGAGGAAGCAAGGCCACTGCAGTATACCCCAGGAAACCGGTAAACATGCACCCTATGGGAACTCTGGAGGGGTAGGGCACAGTACAAGCAACGGACGGAAACACTTCACAGGAGGGGGCGATCAGAGGGAGCAAAGGGGGTAGGAGAAAGCAAGTCGGGGCAAGCATCACACTTAGTAATAGATGTACCATGCAGTACCCAGGAGGAGAGGTGGAAGAGGCTGGGGAGAGGTGTAGAGAGGGTTTGGTAAGCGGGTGGGGTGGGGGCAGGAGAGGTTGTGGAACAGGAGGGGCAGGCAGTGAGGGTGTGACTAGCAAGCCGGGAGGGGGATGTGGGCAGGGGAGGTGATGAAGCCGGGAGGGGGAGAACTGGGGTTGGGCAGTCAGGCTGGAGAAGTCGGCCAAGGAGAGGAGAGTAGTAGTATTGGGTACTCTAGAAAGGCCAGTGTCAGGGCTGGAAAAATCGGATGAGGTATGGAGGTGGGTAGGGAGAAATATGCCAGATGGGGTGGAGAAGACTATCCTGAAGGGAGGGGGTTGGAGGCAGGGAGGGAAGCAGTAGAAGGGTGTTTGGGTGGGGACCTGTGGATTCTGGCCCAGAAAGGAGCCAGGGAGAGATCGGGGAGGGAGGTCAGTGCCATCCAGGAGGTTGGGGGCGCAAGGAGTAAACTGGGAGCCACAAGCAGAAGAGAGTATAGTAGGACACACGCAGTCTAGAGATTTCCCCGGACTGAAGGGGGTGGGGAGGAGTAAGCTGGAGGTCGATACAAGAAGGAAGAGCCTGGAAGGGAGCAAAAAGGCCAGTAAGTTTTTTTTTTGGGGGGGGTGAAGGTGATCCTGCTGGGAGACTCCATGATCAGGGGCATCCAGTGGGAGAGGGTAGGGGAGGGGAAAAGCAGCCCAGTCAAGGTTAAATGTGTCCAGGGCCTATCTGTTCACATAGCCAAATTCCAGCTATACTCATTACCATTGGAATCCGGGGGATCTCCAGATTTCCTAGTACATCTGGGTGCAAACGATTTGGAGGGGAACAGCGATCTGGAAATCCAGGCGAGTTTTTGGGAACTGGCCAGGGTTTGCTACTCTATAGGAAGTTCAGTCTCCTCCTCGGAAATTCTACCAGTACCTAGGGCATCCGGGGAGACCAAGCACAAACTCAGAGGGGTGAATCAGTGGCTCAGGGACTGGTGCAGGGCAGAAGGGTATGGGCTGGTGGGGGGCTGGGGGGACACATGGGAGGACAAGGGGTTATATACCAGGGATAGGAAACATCTTAACCTAGAGGGGAGGGAGATCGTAAAACTAAAACTCGCTGGATTCATAGTCGAGAAGCGGGGTTTAAACTTGTAAAGGGGGGGGAGGGAGGAAGTGAAATCGGGAGGGCTGCTCAAGGTTCCAGGTCTAGGGTGCAAAAAGAGGGCAGGTGACTGCAATGTTAATAAAGCCAGAGCTGTGCAGGAAAGGGTGAATAGGGATTGCGTAGAGCTGAGACAGTTGGGTAGGGGAGGGGAGATGGGGAGGAGGACGGTTCTGATCAGTGCCAGGAGCATGGGCAACAAAATGCTTGAGCTCCAGGTGATGCAGGCGGAGGGATCAGCGGATGTGGTGGCTATTACGGAGACATGGGCCACCCAGAATTATTGGGACCTAAACTTGGAGGGCTACACAATATTCAGGAGGGATAGAGAAGAGGGTAGAGGAGGGTGTGGAGCATTGATGGTCAAGAACACCATAGTGGTTAGTGGAGTGGAGGAGGTTGATGGGGGAGTGGAAGCGATTTGGGTAACCCTGCAAACGAGGGGAGGCAAAAGATTGAAAAATAGGGGTGTGTACAGACCCCCCGCAATGGATGAGGCCCTGGAGGAAAAATTAGTTGAGAACATCAAGGGGCACTGTGACCGTGGAAAGGGTAGGGTGGTGGTCATGGGGGACCTAAATATGCTCTGGGCGGACTGGAACACTGACATCAGCGGTGGCTAGAGAGCAGAGACTGATGGATGTGTTTCAGGATGCCTTCCTGGTCCAACAGGTGGGGGAACCTACCAGGGAGGGGAGGATACTGGACGTTGTCCTTTCAGACAGCGACCAGATAAGGGGTCTGGAGGTGTGTAGTCCGCTGGCAGGTGGAGACCATGCCACGGTCTGGTTTCTGCTGTGTCTAGGGGGGAGGATAACCACTCAAATACAGTAGTAGTGGACTTCAGGGAGGCAGACTTCGTGGGTATGGGCAGGGTTCTGAGGGGGAGCTTGAACAAGATTAGGCCAGACATGGATGTGGGTAGCTTGTGGGAGACCATTAAGAAAGGGGTGCAGGAGGCTACTGGCTCATGCACAAGGGTAAGTTGTAAAAATGGTAGAGCCAACAAGCCGTGCTGGTGGACCAGGGAGGTACAAGAAGCGGTGAGGGATAAAAAGGCTGCCTATACATGTTTTAAGTGCTCCAGGGGGACATGGGAGAGAGGAGAACACGAAATGACAGCAAAGAGTCTCACCAGAGTAGTGAGGGGAGCCAAGGCGAGGATGGAGCAAAACCTGGCTAGGGATATCCGGAGGGGGTGGAAAGTGATTTTATAAATGCATAGGGGAGAAGAGAAAAGGGAGAGCACAGATCTCCAGGATTAGGACTGGGGAGGGATGGGCTCAGGAGGCGGGGGAGCAGGCAGAGGTACTGAATGAGTACTTTGCCTCGATTACTTATGGAAGGGGACAGGGGATCCATTCAGCCGGAAGGGAGGGAGGGGGAGACGGCTGAGCAGAAAGGTCTGATGGAGTTGAGAGAATCAGAAGAAGCTGTGGCACCGGGTGGGCCAGGCCTAGAAGGCGAAGGGTATTTAGTTGAGGAGGGGGGGTTGGAAGGGAGAAATCACAGAGGACAGCGTGAGGGAGGCCCTTCGGGCGCTGAAACTAATGGAGGGCTTCAAGGAGCAACTCGGGAGGCAACTGGAAAGGTTGGGGCACATGGATGACAAACAGTATGGTTTTGTCCCGGGGAGATCATGGCAGGCCAACCTCATAGATTTTTACGACTGGGTGATGGGGACCCTGGACCGACAAAGACTGGTGGATGTCCTATATCTGGATTTCAGTAAGGCGTTTCACTCGGTACTCCACATCGGTTTGTTGACAAAGTTGAGGGGGATGAGGGTGGGAGGACAGTCACTTAGATGGGTAGAAAACTGGCTAAACGGAAAGAACACAGAGGGTAGTGGCGTTCCCCAAGGTTCAGTACTGGGACCACTCCTGTTCAATGCCTGTGTCTCCGATATAGGGAGGGGTGGGGGTTAGAAGTAAGATGAACCTCTTTGTGGATGACTCAAAACTGGGAGCACTGGCAGACGGGGTGAAAGTGAGAGAGAGTCCAAAGGGATCTGGATACACTGGAGGGTTAGTCAAGAAGGTGGGGATTGAGGTTTAATCCAGGGAAGTGTAGGGTGCTGCATCTGGGGGTCAGAAGCCCAGGTCATGTATACACCCTGGGAGGGGTCTCTCTGCAAGCCACGAGTGAAAGGGACCTGGGGATGGTGGTAGACACCAAAATTAATAACACTGAGAACTGCAGAAGATCTGTGGCAAAGACAAACAGGATTCTGGGCTGCATAGCCCGGGGAATTGTGTCCAGGAGGAGGGAGGTGACCCTCCCTCTGTATTATGCCTTGGTCAGGCCGCATCTTGAGTACTGTGTACAGTTCTGGAGACTTCACCTTAGGAAGGACAAAGCATTGCTGGAGAGGGTTCAGAGGAGGGCAACCAGGATGATTCAGGGCTTGAGTGAAAGGACCTATGAGGAAAGACTAGAAGTCCTTGGGCTGTACTCACTGGAGGAGAGGCAGGGGAGAAGACATGATAGCGGTCTTCAGATATGTGAAAGGGATTAGCAGGCAGAACCAAAGAAATGTTCAGGCTAAAGAAAGGGGGCACAACTAGGGGCATGAGTGGAAGCTGGAGGGGTAAATTACAGGGGAGAACGTAGAAGCATTACTTCACTGAGAGGGTGGTGGGGCCATGGAATACACTGCCCGGGAGTCTAGTGGAGGAGGGCACAGTGAAGGGCTTTAAGAGGGGGTGGGACAGGTGCATGGGTATACTGAAGCCGAAGATTACCCTCTCGGGGGCTGGAGGGGTGGAGGAGCCAGCGCCCAATAGGGGCTGGCTACAGAGCAGACACGAAAGACTGTTAGGCCTATTCTGCTACATTTTAGTATGTTAGTATTCTGCTAATCTTTATCTCCACCTCTTTCTAATATCTTCCTGTTCCTCTAGCACATGTTTTAATTGCATCCAACAACTGCAGACATGCATTTCTAGTCTTATCAGTGCGTCTTTTATGCTGTCCTGATTTCGATACAGAAGTAACACCATGGACTTTTTGCAGAATTTAGCCTGCTGCTTGATATTACCTACATGTAAACCTATAGGAGAGTTGTACGATTTGATGTCTGCCTTTAGACACGAAATATGATCGGAACTTTTACCTACTCCTGTACTTGTCACTAATTGTTGGATAATTCTGAATAAAAAAAGTAATCTTGATGCAGCAAATACATGACACATCCAAACTCATAGAATTTTGATAGCAGAAATGACACCTCTGACCCGAGTCTACCCCCCTCCCCCACACTTGTCACCTATGTCACGGGACCTCCCATTCCCCCCACTTGCCAACCCTTTGTCTGTCCCATGCCCTCTTGAATCCCTACACAGTTTCAGCCCCCACCACTTCCTCCAGTAGTTTATTCCCGGCCTTCACCACCCTCTCTGTGAAGCAATGCACCCTCAAATTGCCTCTAAATCTTCCCCCTTCCAATCTCAGACTATGCTCTCTAGTTTTAGCCCCCACTCTCCTTGTAAATATGTTCCCCTACCTCACCTTATTAATCCCCTTCACATACATAAATGTTTCTATCATGTCTTCCCCCCTTCTAGTCTCCAGTGGGTACAGGTCCAGTTCCCTCCACCATTCCTCATATGGCTTCCCCTGCATACCGTGCACCATCTTGATTGCCCTTCTTTGAATCCTCTCTATGTTCCTGTGAAGGTGTGGTCTCCAGAACTGGACCCCGTACTCCAGGTGAGGCCTCACCATGGTTTTATGAAGAGGCATCAGTACCTCCCTCCTTCTGCTAGTTATGCCCCTGCCAATGCATGCCAGCATTCGATTTGCCTTTCCCACCGCTTTGCTGCATTGGTTACCCACCTTAAGGTTGCTTGATATTATAATCCCCAGATCCCTCTTCTGCTCAGTTGGTTTAATTCAAATCGGTCATCAATCATCTTTATTTTACCAGGTGAAGCACCATTGAGACAAACTTATTTACAAGGTGGGCGTAGATTGATCAGCAAGCACAGCAAATAGTAATACAGAAAGAAATCAGATGTGTTCTACAATAACAGGTGACATAGGTAACAAGCAAACAGTTATCCACAGCATTTACTTGTTCGGGACAGATAATTTACAAGAAATTTGCAAGACAGTAATTTACAAGACAATATAAACATAAATTACACATGCAGCATGGTATTGTAAGGAACATAGGGGATTAGGAATGCTGAGGTGATAGTGGGGTGTCAAGAGGAGGAGAACCCAGGGATCACTAGAGAGGAAACTGGGAAGTGGGGCTACTGGGGACAGGGAGGGGACTAATGAGGGGGTACCCTGGCATGACTAGCATGAGAGATTGGCTGGAGCTACAGAAGGCATGGCCCCTCTGAGAAGAGTGTGGCATTTGCAGTGAAAGAGGCAGTTAAGTATGGCAATCGCAGGATTCACTGAGCTCAATTCTCTCTCCCCCCCCGGAGTGTAAGCGGCTCGTGGGGTTTTATGCCCCATATGCATCACTGCACGCTTCTTTATTTGAATCTAGGATTACAAGTATGTTTGAGCCAAGGCTCTTTTACAAACTGACTTTTATGTCGGTGTCAGTGGCTCAGTAGGTAGCACACTCGCCTCTGAGGCCGGGAAATCAGAGGGCTGTAGGTTCAGTTCCCACATCTGGCACTTGGGTTAATATCCCAGGTACTGACACTGTAGTGCAGCATGAGAGGGGTGCTGCACTTCTGTGGTGCCGTCTTTCGGATGAGACGTTAAACCGAGGTCCCATCTGCCTGGATTGGTGGTAGTTCAGGTGGATGTTGAAGATCCCATGGTACTTATCGAAAAGAGTAGGGAAATTTCCCCGGTGTCCTGGCCAAATTTCCCTCATTCACTAAAAATACCACCAACAGCTTAATCTGGTTCAAGGTCAGTTGGCATTCATCTGTATCCCCCTCCGCTGGGTCGTGCCTGAAAATAGGCAGGATTTGTCTAGTGCGCTTACCCGGTCAACAAAAACTAAATAAATAAAACAAAGGTTCCACGTCAGTTGAGGTACAATTCAAACAAGACATTGAATAACAGTAGGTTACAGGCAGTTGCATACGTGCAGTTTTATACATTCAATACAGTGGCAAAAATGCCAGAAGGAGGTCTGGTAACAGGGTTGACACTGTATGGAGGAGAGAGACACTAGTGGGGTGCAGCCATAGGCACTTGTCAAATATCAAAGTGCTACAGGGGGTAGGGAAGGAGGGTGGGAGGGGAGGATGAATGGGTGAATGGGAGAGTGAGTTGTGGGGGAGAGGGTAAAGTGCTAGGTGGAAAGAGCAAAGAGGAGAGGGGAGAACGGTGGGGAAGGACAGTCACAGGAGCTGGATGCAGACAGGATGTGATGGAGACTGGATTTGAATGGACCAAGTTTTGGCATTGAGGCGATGTCAGTGTTGAGACCATTGAACCAGCTGGGAGCTCTGTGCACTTCTTGGCAGTGAATTTCAGCTGCCAAGTTTCCGACCACCCTTCCAGAATCTTCAAGTCCTCTCTCATGGTGTCAACCCTCTCGCAGATCATCGTAACATCTGCAGATAGGCACACCCTACCCTCCTGCCCATCTGCAATGTCACTAGATATTAAAAAGGAGGGGTCCCAGTACTGAGCCTTGGGGCACCCCACTTATCGGTCCCCTCTCCCTGGACTATACCCCATTTACCACCACCCTCTGGCTTCTGTCCTTCAACCAGTTTTCCACCCACCTAGTTATTTTCTGTCCCACCCCTAAGCTTTCCAGCTTATTTGCCAAACTTCTGTCAGGGATGGTGTCTAAGACCTTACTGAAGTCCAGATAGGCCACGTCCACCGCCCCTCCCTGATCAACCACCTTCACCACCCAAAGAACTCTGTTAGGTTCATCTGATGTGATCTCCCATTTGTGAAACCATGCTGCTTGTCATCTTGCAGGCTGCTGTCCACCAGGTAGTTTAACACCCTTTCCTTCATTAGTACTTCCATCACCTTACTTACCACTGAGGTGAAGCTGAATTGTATCTAAATGTGTTTACCAAAGTTTTCTTGGTGGCCGCCAGCTGTAAAGCCACTGATTTAAAAAAAAAAAAAAATATATATACATAGTTGGAGCTAGCCTTTTATCACTCGGGAACAGGACCAGATACTGGAAAGGCCAACACGGGGATGAGGAGGAGAATTGAGCATCCCAGAGGATGCTGTCCTCTTCTGGGGAGGGAAAGCCACTGCATCTGCTGAGATGCTTCCACCTAGGTGACGACAGGTGTTAATGCAGTGGAGATGGGGCAGGTGGGAGGGCATTGGGCTGTACTGGCAACGGCATGCTAGGCATGCGGCTGTTCATTCTCCATTGATCCCTTACAGTGCGGATGTCCTTGGGATGGAATGCAACTTGGAGGAAAAACACTGGCTCACCAGGATGAAGAAGCCATGCACCACACTTCCCCACGTCTCATCTGTCAGAATGCCGGAAGGGTATGCTGCTACACTGTGACCCATGGGGGTGAGCTGACAGGTCCGCAGTGGCTGAACAGGATGCCTGAAAGTCACAGGTAGAAGTGGCAGGTCTGGGTGGCAGCCTTGGTTTTGGTGGGAGGAAGCCAGTGAGGAGTCATGCCAATGAGAAAGGGACATAAACAGAAGGTATGGGTGGAGGGGAGACTGCGTGTGTGTGCGCACACTCACTTTCTCTGCTGGTCCTCCCCAGCCTTGGACCGTTCTCATTCTGTTGGCAGTTTCCCAGCCCTGGCTGACGCTGCCCTGGCACACTGTGTCCTTCAGGTCATTGTGGCAGCAGGGCCTGGGAGTTCTTGCAGCCATCATAGACAAGTCACTAAGATTTTACCTTCATTTGTGTTCCATAGTCTGAAACCTCCCCTTGCACCTTGCTGTAGTGGTGGTTGGCCTTGCTAGTACCAGTCTGTCTCCCTTGTGACTGGAGGGTGAATCTTCTAGAGCGCCACCACCACTGGGGTTGCTGATGCCCTGGACACTTCAGAGCTCCACCACCAGCATTGCTGGTGCTGCGAACACTCCAGGGCCTCACCACCACCACCACCAGTGCTATGGACATTCCAGGGCTCTACCAGCAGGGTCACTGGTGCCCTGGATACTGTAGGGCCCTGCCACCCTCACGGGGGTCTCTGATTCTGTGGACACTCCAGGGCCCCACCACCACTGGGATCACTGGTGCTGTGGGCATGCAAGGGCCCAAGCACTGGTGTCAGTGGTGCAGTGGACACTCTAGGCCCCTGCCACTGGGGTTGCTGGTGCCGTGGACACTCCAGGCCCCTGCCACTGGGGTCGCTGGCGGCACTGACACCCCAGGGCCCCACCACCACCAGAGTTTGCTGGTGCTATGGACACTCCAGGGCCCTACAGCTGTTGGGTCCCTGGTGCTGTGGGCACACAGCATCTCTCTGCCTTCCTGAAGATGTGTTGCATCTTGACTGCCTGCTTGCCAGCATCCCATGCTCCCTCCCAACCCAAGTCACTGATCACAGTAGAGCGACGCACATGTAACTGAACTTGTTCTTCCAAGCTGGGTAAAGGAGCAGTACTTTCTGACAAACAAAAAAAATGTGAAGGTCACCGATTTTGGATTTGGCCTTCTTGTCAGATGAATCAAGGAGCAGAAGTACAGGATGATATGTCTAGGGACAAAATCTCTCCAGTCCCTGTCGGGGAGTGCTTCTGTACATTCCTATACAGTGTCCCGCATTTCTGGTGTGATCCTGGAAAAAATGAAAGGATGGTTGCATTTATCGAACAACATGAGCACAGTATGTACCGTCCCACTTTCTTGTCTTCCCCTTCCCCGCCAGTCCTAATGTGTTCCTTGTTTGTCTCTGCACTTTTTCTGTTTGTTTTTCCTTTCAGTTGTCACATGAGCACTGTAGGTGTAATGAAAACTGGGGACCAGGGCACAGCTTGAAATGGGGTATTCAAAAGTATGGGGGCTTGAAAGAAAAGTATGGGCCATCCCCCTGCATAAATGGTTTAGGGGGAATGCTGCATTTTAATCTTCCTTCGCTCCCAAATATTTATATGAAATGCTTGACCCCATTAGTGGTTGTCTGCCTTCGTAGGTAGGGCTAACTGTGGACCTTACCTAATCGGGCAGAGAAGTTTTTGCAAAGGTAGCCCAGGCCTCCCAGAATGGGATTCTGCAAACGGTCCGTGGCACCTACTGAATCAAAATAAGTCTTAAGTTAAGCGCAGCCTAAAGTCTCATTACATAGAAACCTAGAATTTGTTTGCAGAAAAGGACTGGTAGGCCCATCCAGTCTGCCTTGTTTTTCCTTGCCTATTCTGACACCTTGGGCCTCATTTGGTCACTGGCATCCCTCCCGCCTCCCTTTACTTATTATGCCCATGTGCCTATCCCACACATGCTTGAAGCTTGCCACTGTTTTGTGTCTCTCCACCCCCCCCCCAAAAAAAAAATCTGTTCTGGCAAGTTCCAGGCGTCATCCTCCCTTTCTATGAAGAAGTATTTCCACACATTCCTCTTAAACTCCCTCTCTAGTTTCAGTGCAGGCCCATGTGTTCTGGTGCTTTTCCTCCACTGAAAGAGAGACTCTACCTGCACCTTGTTCACCATTGTGAAGTACTTGTCGGTCTCAGTCAAGTCCCCTCTTGCTCTCCTCTCCTCCAGGGAGTACAGTACCTGTTGAGATCCTGCATCCTCTCCTCATATGGCTTCTTGTGCAACCTCTGGGCCCCCACACCATTTTGGTAGGCTGCCTTCAGAACTGGACACAGTGCGCTAGGTGGAGTCTCGCTAGTGAGCGATACAGTGGCAACACCACCTCCCTTCCCGTGCTAGAAATCGCACTTCTGTGCACATCAGCATTCCACTAGCCTTATCACACTGCCCTGCCACCTTGAGATCATCAGAGATGATTACCCCCAAGGTCCCTCTCTCTTGCTTAGGGACTGTCAGCAGCACCCCAAAATCTTGCACATGGCTCCCTGGTTTCCAGACCCCAGGTGCATGACTTTGCACTTTTTGCCATTGAAAACCAGCTGCCACATCCTGGTTCACTCCTAGTTTCCCCAGATTCCTTGCATTCTCTCCACCCCTTTCCCGAGTGTCCACCCTGTTGTAGATTTTTGTGTCCTCCAGAAAGAGAAGCTTTGCCCTGTAGTTCCTCAACAGTGCTGCTTATGAAGACGTTCAAGAGGACTGGTCCCAGTACTGATCCCTGTGGCACCCTGCTAGTCATTCTCCAGTCCCCCACGTGCTTGACATTCACCATCACTCTCTGCCTCCTGTCCTTCAACGAGTTTGATACCTGGCTTACCACTTTCTCCCCAACCCTCAGTCTGCTTAGTTTAAGTAGCCTCCTGTGTGGCACAGTGTCTAAGGCCTTACTGAAGTCTAGATAGGCCACATCCACTGTCCTCCCTTGATTCACCTCCTTAGTTACCCAGTTAGAGAAATCTGTGAGATTTGTTAGGCATGACCTCCCTACTGTGTGACTGTGCTGCTTGTGATTCTGCAGCCTGTATGTCTCCAAGTGATCTATAAGCCTCTCCTTTAGCAGGGTTTCCATTCAGAGGAGACCTGGAGTGCCTGTAGACAAAGCCTCAGTTGGCACTCCGGAAGACACTGGAGCTAATTTTAAGTGAGACAGGCCTCAGATTTGTATTTTTTATTTTTATTTGTGTATTCAGAAATGACCTTTGAGTAAGAACTCTTTTACAATGGTTCCACGTCATGAACACAAGACATACACTTCAGACATGTTTTCATTTACAGAACAAAAGAATTACAAGCATGTAATTTCTACAGATACACAAATTCTTCCAGAGGGATGTCAAAGGTACAGAATGCGGAAGATACAAGTAACACATGAGTAAGTCTACAACACAGTGTTCATAAAGTGCAGTCCCGGAGGAACCTTGTCTGGAATAGCACTGAGAGAGATGAAAGATCATAGCATAAGTAACAGCGAGAGAGAGACAGAAGTATAGATATAGGGGGGAGAGTGTGGAATAGAATGTGGAGAGAGGACTGGGGGAGATGGAGCTCAATAGGCGGGGAGAGAGAAGAAAGGGAGTGTGGGATAGAGAGGGGTACAAAGATGCAATAGTAATGGTGTTAACCCCGGAGGAGTGGTAGTAGATGGAGGGGGGTTAGCACATGGGGAGGAGAGGTCAGTGAATGAGGGATAGTGGACTGGCTTTTGGGGCTAAGGGGATATCCTAGGGCGCAGAGAGGAAGGTGTACTTAGAGGGATATCAGGATCAGCCCAGGCATTCACAAATGCTCTTGCTTTATATAAACTGTTTGAGTTCAGATTTAAAGGTCGGGAGGTTAGCAGAGTTAAGTGCAACTGCTGGGATCTCATTAAGCCAAAGAGGTGCTCGAAAAGAGAAGGAACGTTGCCCCAAGGCAGCCCTTCGAAAGGGGACACAGTGCGGGTTGAGCTCTGCACTTCTGCTATTGTACTTTGAATTGGCTACCATTAACAGTTCTGAGATACAGGGTGGGATCAGGCAGAGCAAGGCCTTCCTCCCTAGGTGGCAGGTTTGGTATCTGATTCTGTTCCTGAGGGATAGCAGGATGGACTGCTGATAAAGTGTGCAGGTATACGTGAGACGGTCCACATTTAGCAGTAGTCTGCACGCCTTGTTTAGGGCTAAAACCACCCTCTTGAGTGCCCCATCAGCGGCCACTCCATACACCACCAAACCATAGTAGACTCTGCATACAATGGAGATCGAGAGCCTTAGGGTATTGGGTGAGAGACTTTTCCTGTGCCTAAATAGGATGCCGAGTTTGGTGTTCATTGCCTTCACCACGGTGTCTGTATTGCACATAGGAAAGGGTGTCCTCAATTGTGACACCCAGGTACTTGGAATGTACCTGTTCTAGTGGAACCAACCTGTTAGTGATTGTCAAAATGGGGTCCCTCCTCTTAAGCTGGGCGCTCGAGAGGAGTGTTGTTTTCATTTTTTTATAGTTGAGAAATAACCTTAGGGAGCTGAACCAGACCTCCAGCTGTTTATTATGCTTTTTTTTTTTTTGTGCCAGCCTAGCGCCAAACTCAGCCCTGGTCATGACCCCTGCCGTCTCCTGCACCCACATGAGCTCACGTCCCCTATGCCCCCTAACACACCCCCAGGGTGGGGTGTGACACTTACTGTGTCGTGAATGTTGGTTGGGTTTTCAGAGCCAGCCTGGGAGGGACATGGAGGCGGTGAGAGGGCGATACGGAGGCGCTTGGCTGGGGATTTTTCTGTCCCGAAAGGACATTATTTTTCCTCGGGCGCGGTGGCGTGCAGTGGCGTCCACGGCGCCCGCCTCCTAACGTCCAGACACGGTTGCAGCAGAACCCCAGCCTCTGCCAGGGGTCCGTGGTGCACTGGACGTTCGCGCCCGGAGAAGGAGAGCAGTTCAGAGGACGCTCCATCCATCTCCCCCCTGGCTGGCCCTCCAGCGACAGACCTCCAGCTGTTGGAAGGCAGTCTTCATTCAGTCTGTAGCTGCTCAGTGTGGGAGTGACTGCTAAGTACGACTGCATCGTCAGCGTATAAAATAATTTTACTTGTGCAGGCCTCCAGGAGAGCGTTCAGAAATCAACTGAACAGGAGAATTTCGGTTGGGCTTCCAAGCAGCATGGTGGTGTAGAAGCAGAGCTCCGCTACACTCCTCGCTAATCTTCCCGATTTGACGCTTTTAATGACAAACAACTTAAAATAAACAAGATCCAGATATCAGGGACACACGTAAGAAGCATTTTAAAGAAGAAAAATAAAAAAACTGTACAACTACAGGCAGCAGTGAGCAGAATCAAATCGAGTAGCAATGTCGGCCCAGGAGCCCTCCGATTCCGAAAACTCTCAAGCGCCAGCAGAACGGCAGGACCAGACGACCATACCAAATAATAAAGCGAGAAACAAATGCATAAAGCTAGATACTACATACAAGGAGCTATTATTGTTTCGTGCTGAAAGTAAAGATCTTTAAGGAGAGCTTTGCAGAGACGTAGTGAGCCTGGAGCAACGAGCTGATGCATCGGAGAGACAGATAACAGCAGTAGAGAACAGAGTAGACGACATGGAGAGTACAATTCAACTCTTACAAGATCAGTGTGTACAATTGCAAGAAAAACGAGAAGATATGGAAAAATAGAGCTTACAGAAAGAACCTAAGATTATATTGCATCCCTGAAGGCTCAGAAGGTCAGGACATTACTGAGTTTACTAATGCTTTGCTCAACACAGCTCTTGAATTGCCCTCAGATATTCAGTTATCATTAGAGTTCACCGTGCACTGGGCCCACAGCCTACAGATCCGAACGCTAGGCCTCTATCTATTATACGCTTTCTTAGCTACGCAGTCAATGAGACAGTATTAACAGCAGCATGGTGAAAAGGCAAAGTCTTTTATGGACAAACTTGTTTCTATGTGGATAATGACTACGCTCCACAAACTATGCATAATCGCAGAGCATATGCAGACATCTTACCAGTTTTGAAGGAGGCAGCCATTAGATTCACAGCACCGTACCCAGCCAGACTTGTGGTACAACTACCATCGGGGAGGAAGGAATTTCATACTGCAGAGGAGGCCAGAGAGGAGCTCCTGAAAGCGGGAATTCAAGTAAAAACAAAATCCACGTTGGGATTACAGAAAACTGACCCACCACGCTGGCATACGGTGAATTTGGGCAGAACACGGAATGGTGAAGTAACAGAGGGGGAACATTTCTAATCGCCTGGAGTCTTTTCGCCAATCGGCAAGGGGTAGAACCTGACTGAAGATGAAGCTTGGCTTGGGATTTCTCGATGGTCCTCTGGATAGAGGTCTCTGAAAGAGTATGACTGAGAGGGACTGGGAATTTAGTTGTCTGAACTGGAATCTTTATTAGACAACTCTCTCACAGGAGGTTGGACAGAGAAAAGGAACGCTTAATAAGTTTACCTGCAGAAAACTCTGTCATAACAAAGAAACAAGTAAAACTTTTGATTCGGCTGTTCAAACTGGCCCTGACGATTGCTCTGAAGGAAGCAACGGATAAACTTTAAAGAGCAGATTATTGAATGCTGCTTGATTTGTTTTCAGGGCTAAATTGATATAAGGGCCTGAGAAAAGTTGGCCTAGTTGTATACTACAGAATTTAGTTAATAATAAAATGAACAATTTACTTTGTGGGGGGAGGGGGGAGCATCTCCAATCGTTACAGGGAAGCCCATTTCAAATCAAAGACAGACAGGCAGAATATTTTGAGTTAACAGTTGGATTTCTATTTAGCTTGTCTGCATATTTCATTTTATTTTTATTAGGGGAGCAGTATATCCCCAGGAGGCCTGGGCATTTGGTGTTTCCAGATATCCTCTGGTGACTCCAGACTATCAGGAGGCACATTTAGGGAGTAGGTTTTTAGACTTCCCTACCTTGGAAGTCAATATTATTTGGAATACAACGTATGTACATACTTATCAAGAAAAAGGTCAGACATATACTGATAATTTGCTTCAGATTTCAAAAACATTGATAAGATCGCAGTAGGAGATGTTTAAGAATAATCTAGACGGGAAAGGCATAAAATGTTTCAAAAAGTGACGTTCAGAAAGATGGCTCTGGGGGGGAACACCAGGATGGTGATCCTTCAGGAACTGGATTATTAAGATGGGGACAACAGGAGAGAGTTTCTATAAGGGAATAAGATGGCTACTCAGATAGTAAAAGCACTCTCGATCAATATAAATGGGCTTAACAACCCCATTAAAAGGGACAGACTGTTCCCATATATTAAACACCCCAGTGATTTTTTTTTTTTTTTTTATCTCCAGGAAACGTACTTAACAGATACACGTAATATGCAAAATTGAATTGGGGGGCGGTAGGTTTTGGGTATATGCATCATCTTTTCCTAAAGGGAAACGAGGAGGAGTAGTCATTTTAATACGTAGGACCTCTCCTTTTCATTTAGAAACGCAATGTGTAGACTCCAAGGGAAGGTATGTAATCTTAAAAGGTACCCTTTATTGGACAAAGGTCACGTTAGTGAACGTGTATTTTCCCCCTCTTACATCTGTTTGTCTTTAAAAGATTTTTTGCAAAGTTCTTAGACATTATGCACGGCTGTCTTATAATAGGGGGAGATATCAGTTTAACTTTGACACCTGGACTGGACTTCTCTGCACCTTCCAAATATAGGCTAACATCAGCTCAAAGATTATTTATCTCACAACTCGGCATTGGGTCTAATCGATGTATGGAGACATTTTTATCCTCTTTCTGGGGGATGTAAGTTTTTCTCCCTAGACACAATTCTTAGTCAAGATTGGACTACTTTTTCATTTCAAAAGACATTTGGACTGTTTACAAGATTTAACTATAGGACCTGGTTTTCTTTCTGATCATTCTCCCCTATTTCTGAGGCTAGATTTTAAAATACCAAGGAAATCCTGTGGGTGGCGCTTGAATACATCCTTTCTAAAGGATAAAGCTTTTCAGGACAGCTTTAACTCAAAAACAGCTTGGGTTATTGCAGAAAATTCGTTCTAGGAGACATACAATACAATAGTTTGGGATACTCTGAAGGTTGTGATCAGGGGGGAGATAATTGCGTATTCAGCATACAAGAAGAGATACTGGGGAAACACAATATGGTAAATTACATGAGAAATTAAGGGAAACACAAACAAAGTTTACCCTTACCACAGAGGCCCAACCCCAGATTAATCAGACAAAAGCTGAGCTCCAGAAACTTTTAGACAAAAAAACACAACAGGCATTATTTTACTTGAAAACATATAGGTATGAGGGAGGGCCAAAAGGGGCGAGAAATTTAGCCCGGAGGCTTAGGGGACAGAAGACAGCCACATTCATAACACATTTAGTGGATCCGGAGAGAAAAACGAGGGCTTTTAACTCACAGCATATAATGCAGTTGTTCCAGAAATAATGTAGGCAGCTACATGAGAAACCACAATGTCTAGAATTTAACAAAATTGAGTAATTTGTTCCCCCTCTTACGTTAAGAAAGCTAACTAGGGAAATGGAAATCAGATTAAAAGCCCCTATCAGATCAGAGGAAGTCAGACGTGCCATAAAAGAAAGTAAATCATTAAAAACCCCTGGCCCAGACGTATTTCTGTCCGAGTGGTACAAGACTTTTAGGAAACAACTGACTCCTTTACTACTAAATTCCTTTTTAGAAATTCAACAGGAGAGTCCTCCTCCTCCATGATGGGATTACACTAATATTTCACCTACTGTGTATTGAAAGAAGGCAAACCAGCAGATTTAACTACTTCATATAGACCAATATCCATATTAAACATGGATTACAAGTTATTTATGTCCATATGGGCACATAGACTAGAGGAATTGTTGCCCTATTTGATTAATTCAGATCAATCCTGGTTCATTCGAGCCAGAGAAACCACAGATAATATACGTAGAACGATCCATTTGTTGGACCACTTAAATCAGAGACGGATACAGGCAGTGTTGCTCAGCCCAGACGCAGATAAAGCTTTTGATCGTGTCATTTGGACTTTTTTATGGGAAACTTTGCGCAAGTTTGGATTTCCTGAGGAATTCTCTAGCATGATACAGAGAATCTATACCTCTCCGAAGGCATATGTTAAAGTGAATGGACAGTTATCTTCAGTGATACAGCTGGGAAGGGGAACTAGGCAGGGTTGCCCACTTCCCCCTTAACCAGATCCCTCTGAAATGGAGAAATAAGATTAAATATTTGGGTGTAAATTTTCCCTAGAAATTGGAACATTTGGAACTGTTTAATTTAAACCCTCTGTCGATAGAGAATTGAGTCGGGAAATGGACACATCAGGTATTCTTTTTCAGCTCGAATACAAGTTATTTAGATTACCTTATTTCCTAAGATATTATATTATTTCCAGACTTTGACGATTATTCCATCACAATTCTACTTTGCATCCTGGGTTTGAATCTTTTTGAGGTTTGTATGGGCCAGACAGCAGCCAAGGGTCAGATGGTCTCTGTTACAGTTACCAGTGGCAAACGGGGGTAGTAATCTTCCAAACCTTAGAAATTACCATAAGGCAGTAACATGTAAAATAGTGATGACATGGCTGAATCCTCAGGTGGAGAAACCATGGAAATTTATTGAATTTATACTAAATGATCTAGTAAACATTATCCCTATTATATTTGCCTCACAAAATGCTTATCCACAGTTACAAAACTTTACATTTGGAACCAGTTATATGTTAAAGGCTTGGTTTGAGCTAAGGGCATCTACTACATTAACTGAAGTTTTTGGTTCTTTTAAACTAATAGGTACAGAAAGTGTATCTTTGGAGATAGGTGCTGTTCTGGTCCATCAAGAATGGCAGAATAAAGGTCTACTTTTGTTATATCAATATCTGGATGTAAATGGAATACTACCTTTTGCCACACTACAGGCAAAATGTCAACTCCCCCATACACATCATTATAGATATTTACAGATTCGGACATTTATACAGAAAGAATTAGCATTAAATACTCTGCCCTCTCATACCTATGTTGATGTCCCTTTTAAGGGACGCTATAGAAGGTAGGGAACAAATTCATCTAATTGGACAAATGTATAAAGCAATAAGAGATTTTTGGAAGGAATCCACTGAGGATATCTTAGGAAGATGGAATAGAGAACTAGGGACTCTGATAACTTACGAGAAATGGTTGGAACCTATTCCTCACTCGATGAAAGTATCAGTGTCATCATACTGGTCAGAATATATATGGAAATGTCATAGTAGATATTTTTATACCCCTGACAAAATTGCTAAATTTGTATCTATGAGGCATGGCCTTTGTTGGAAAGAATGTGGAGAAAAAATGGCAAATATAACACATTTTTTGTACTTGTCCGAAAGTTACCCAGTACTGGTTAGATATAGAAAAGAGCATATAAAATATTGTGGGACCAGAAATTGATGTATCCATTCAGATGGTTCTGCTTTATATTGGGGAAGACGGAAAGGTTCCACCAGGTAGAAATAAGTTGTACCTGGCAGCAGTTAAAAAGGTTATAACTCGCCTATGGCGAACTGCTAAAGTACCCATCCCTCTCTGATTGGCATTCATTAATGACTCGGATATATTATCTAGAGAGAATAGTAGCTTCTAGAGCTGGAAGGATGTCACAGTTTGAACTCTAATGGAGGCCATGGGTTTTCTATATCTCGCCTCTGGATGAAACATTTGTTCCCTGATAGAGCCATTTGAAAGTGACCAGTTTTGTTGTAAGATATGAATTTTGATCTAGTGTCATTTGATATATAACAGAATGATGTTGTAGAAACATGAATTGCCAACCCGAAGAACATTTCATGTATTGTAAGACAAAAGAGCAATACTGTATAGATGAACTTCTGCTGTCATATCTATATAAAAAACAATAAAAAATAGACTATTAAAAAAAAAAAAATCAGCTGAACAGCAGGGGTCCCAAGATGACTATAGGGAACACCCAAGGAGACTTCTTTAGTCGGACACTGAGTGGCCAGTTTTGACTCTTCGGGGTCTGGATGAAAGATGGTCCTTGAAACATAGGGCAGCATTGGGGGCTATGCCTAGAGTTTGCAGTTGAAACGGGAGGAGTGGGTGGCTGACCATGTTGAAGGCCTTTGTTAGGTCGATAAAGATGGAGCCAGCAGTTTTCCCTCATCCAGGGCGTTATGCACATAATCTGAAGTCCACCAGCGCTGTGGCAGTGCTGTGGTTTTTCCTGAAACCATGCTGCTGGTGACATTGCAGCTGGTATTTCTGGATATACTTAGTGACTTGGTATGCCACTATCCTCTCCAGTGCTTTGGATAGGGGAGAGAGGAGGCTGTAGTTGCAGTGCAAGTCCTGTCCCCGCTCTTCTGAACAGGGGTCATCTGCACTTGTTTCCAGAGTGCTGGGAACTTTGCCAGAATAAGTGACTTATTAAATATTTTGGAGATGGGAACTACAAGCACATCTATTGTCAGAGCATCAATCTTCATGTCGATATTATCTACCCAGCCTAGTTTTTCCCAAGACCTTTTTTGATTTTGGAGAGGCCTGTCTAACCAGGAATATTCTTGAACATTTGAATCTGAAACCATGTTTTGTAGTTTCTTGGTTATGCCGTGCTCATTCCTTGGCACCAAAAGAAGCAGTGGCTTCTTATTTTTAAACTTTGCATTCAATAATATAACGTAGAACATACAAAGGTTTATTCTGATGAAGTAGATTAGAATGATAAGGATCAGTCAGTGAGGGTGCCACCCCTCAGTACATGCAGTAAACTAACATACTATGTCAAGATGCATCATGGGAGGGTAAGGTATATTAAAACCTTTAAACAGTGATGCATCATAGGAGGGTAAGGTATAGTAAAACCTTTAAACAGTGTGAACAGTAGAGATGCTGTAGTAAAGAGTACATGAGCTATATGAATATATTGAAAACCACATGTAGTCCAAATAGGTGAACTGTTCTGCTTCCTACAAGACGAAATGACGAATTCATGCTTTTTCCAAACATTAATACCCTAATGTTATTATCCAAAAAGGACTACAGCTCTGCACAAGCGGTGCTTAGTCAGGCATATTCGCAAGAAATGTAACACAGAAATGTAAAAAATTGCGTAAAGGGGATATTCAGAACATCACAGTAGCACCCTTTACTGTACAAAAAGAACTGAAAAACCAGCAGAACGAAAGGTAAAATCTGTCAGCCCCAACTAAAGATGTATCAAATTAAGGGAGCCTACAACGCGGCCCACCTTAAAAAAAGACGTTCAAAAAGTTCAGATACGTACAGGACTGTATAGTTACTTACTTTTATTTTTTTAACAGGATAGAACTTTAGCCTGAAGGACCAATCTACAAAGTTGTCCTGCATACATTATATGCATGACAGTAAATAATGCACATAGTATAGTAATCAAAGTAGTAAGCAAACCTACACTGGTCAGCTCCTCTAAGCAATTCAGGTACCATCATCTCCCTTCGTATCGGACTGAGACTGATCAGCATTCTGACGTCTAGGTGGTACATGGTGTTGTGCCCACTTCAGTGCTTCATTGGGATCTGAGAACATGTAGACTCCCATCATGAACAGTTCTGAGACAGGCAGGAAAAAGTACACCGTGTGGCTGGCCCGGTGGTGTAGAGGGTTGAGGCCGCTGGACGCCACACCTTGAACCATGCCGGTGACCTGGGGTCAGGAACGAGCTTGGGTTGCTGGAGGTTGGCTGGGAAGGAGAGGATTGAGCATCCAGAGGACGGCTTCTCCTGGGGAGGGTATTAGAGCTGCTGCAGGACTGGCTCCTGGTGGCAACTGGGTGGTGGTGCACGGTAGCTCAGAGCATGGGGATGGTGGGGCAGACATCTGACATGCAGTGTGCGGGTGCATGCACTGAGATGACCCACACCAGAAGAAAAAGGAGAAAAAGAAGAATCCTCCAGCACGATAAAGCCTCGGCTGACTGGCGCCACACCGTACGCACCAAGGGTTCTCCCTGTAGCTCGGCTCACCGGGAACTCCCCAGTGTGCAGGGTACATACCCACTGGGTCGAGACCAGGGTTATGTGCAGGGGTAAGAGGTTGAGAATGGGAGCTGCGGCTGGCGGGGTGCCGGAGGTCACAGGGCTGAAAGGGGCACCATAGGCAACACCCCCAGCCGAGGAGGTAGGAGCATAAAGAATATATATATATGTATGTATATATAATATAAAGCACACCATGTGAGACTTCTCCTTCTTGCGAAAGTGCCCGCACCCCATCAAACTTTTTTTCCTGTTTAGTAGCATAGCGAGATGAGTATAAACTAACGTGATGACCCTCCTGCAGTAAGCAGGGGTTTAGATGTCTGCTTCTTTCAAAATAGAAGAGCTACACTGTTTGAAGCTCTGCTTTTTTTTTTGGCGGGGATTAGTGTGACCGCCAGCCTGGAGTTTTTTTTTTTTTCTCTCATGGCCCCTCTGTCTGATTGTTCCCTTCGTTGTGTGGGGGAGACACTTGGGGATGGAATCCTAGCACATTGTTCCTTTGTCCTCCTTGAGTCCAGATTTCTTGGGGTAGATGGGGCTCTGAAAATCAAATTCTTGTCCAATCACCCTGGTCCAAGTGAATTACTACCATGAATCCGTTCGGACTGTTCTTATAACAGTCAAGGCCTGCACTGATTTCCATGAGACGAAAGATGTCGTTTGCACTTTTCTCTATGTGCACGAATGGATGTGCTCCATGTGTGCTCAAAACCAATCGGGCCTCTGGCAAACTATCATGGGATCAACATAAGCAGGAATGTCAACTTGGTAATAGAAACATAGAAACTTGACGGCAGAGAAGGATTGCCTGACACCTAGCTGAAGGCTAGGACATCATCCAGTGCACTACTTCTTCATCGGGCGCAAGAACTGGACCTAATAAAGGTAAGCCAGTTCAAATTCAGTACATTGAAACTGACCTCCCAGTGAGAGGTTTGCTTGTAAAGCAAGCAACACAAATCTCTATGAAAAAGTACATTTCTGCAAATGGATATTTGGTGCAGAAGAAGATTATTGCTAAAGTTTGCATTATTCAGTAACTTTGTCTCAGTTAGGGTGTTATAGTATCAGATTTTGATGGCATGCTAACGCCATGTCATGTAATACCATGGTTATCAAGCGTAACGCAGTATTACAGACGTAGTTTTTGTACAAAGTCTCCTTGACTGGGCTGGTGGCGCTGAGAGTTGAGGTGCTGGACATGCCATACCTCACGCCATGCCAGTGACCCGGGGTCGGGAGTAACCTCAGGTGCCTGAGGGTCGGCTGGGGGTAGGAGGATCGAGCGTGCCAGGGACTGCTCTCCTCCGGGGAGGGTAGGAAGGGACTACCGTGGACGCACTGGCTCCTGTTGGCAGCTGGGGGTGGGTGCATGGCATGCCATGGTTGAGCTGTGGGGTCGACGTGGGCTGACGTCGGATGTGCCGTGCGCGGATGCATGCAGAGCAGCGTCCTTAGCATTGCTGCATGCCCGTGCCATGGGGGATCAAGAACAGAAAGGCCTCCGTGTGCACAGTGAAGGCGGATACTTTGGCCGAAGAGACAGCTGGATGGGGGGGAACCATAGGTACAACGCCCGCCGAGAAGAATAATAAAAACCAAGCATTTGTCAATGCCAGATGTTGTCTTGCTGGCATTGGTATTGTAGAAGTTGGAGAGATGCATAATAGGAATGGCAGTGAAGTATTGAACTGATGCCAACCCAACCCCCACCCTGCAGAGACTGACAGGCATTGGGGTGTGCCTTTGGGTCATCAGCCATAATGCTCACGCCATCCATTTCACCTCGACCTACCCTGCAGACACAGACAAATGTCGCGGTGTGCCTTGGGGTCTTTGGGCCTTACACTCACCCCATTCCACAAGGAAATACGCTGAGATGGGTGCTGTATAGGAGAATGGGGTGAACTTTGGGGCCGGAGAGTCCAAGGCACACCTCGATGGCTGTCGGTGGCTGCAGGCTGGGGTTGGGTGTGGAATGGCGTGAGTGTTACAGCCAGAAATCCAGAAATCCCAAGTCACACCCCTGACGCCTGTCAGTCTCTACAGGATGGGGCGTTACAGTTGGAAACCCTAATGCCCCAGGTGTTTGGTATTTTCACTCCAAATTTTCAACATGGGCTTTTTGTGATCCCACCTCATGAACAGTGGCACTATCAGTTCGTTGGCCAAAAGATGATTTTGCACGGCGACTGTGCCACAGGTGCGAAAACACATTTTGGGTAGGATGTGAAAAATGACAGCTGTACCGTTCATAAGGAGGTGTGAAGAAATGGCAATGTTGAAAATCTGGAGTGAAAATATTAAAAATTCTCGAAGTTATAAGCATGCATGGAAACTGCGCAGTACACATTCGTAACAGTCATTTTTTGGAATTTTTTTCACCAGATTTTCAACATAGGCATTTTAAGACCTCCGCTCATGAACAGTGTCACTGTGATTTTCTTAATCTGTCTCGAACATTGATTTCCTGTAGCAACCGCACCATTGTGAGCCAGATGTGCGAAAACACATTTCGGGCAGGATATAAAAAAATAGCTGGTGTGAAAAAATGGCAATGTTGAAAATCTGGAGTGGAAATATAAAAGTTCTCCAAGTTACAAGCATGCGTGGAAAAAATTTGCAACATAGGCTTTTTGGGAGCCCACCCCATGAACAATGGCACTGTTTCGTTAATCTGTCCTGTGAGATGATTCTGTGCAGTGACTGCGAAATCACCTTCCGGGACCAAATAATGAAATGACAGTGACTGATTTCATGAGGTGGGGTCCCAAGAACCCCATGTTGAAAATTTGGAGCCAAAAATGTAAAAAAAAGATGGCCAAGATATCCACCTAAGTTGAAACCTCCCCCATTGATGCCATTATATAGTTTACCGGTGTCTCTTCTGTTCGCGGTCAGCTTTGAAGAGTGCAGACATGTTCCCACTCCACCAAAGATCACGGCGTCAACCTCTAGAGGTAAGTATTGGGTGATGGTGTGTGTGTGGGGAGGTGGGAGGGTCTTGCCAGAGGTGGGTGTGCTGGGTTGGGAGGGGCGCTGCTGACAGCGAGTGACCGTTTTCTTTATTTCAGGTACTTTATTAAAAAAAAAAAAAACCTAATACTGTGGATGGTTTTCTCTTTGCACGTGTAAGAAAACAAATGTCCAGTGTGCCCCATGACTTTTGGGGGGGGTGATGTTGGCTACACTGGGGTGAGCTCCCACTGTGGCATACAATGTGGGTGGGGCGGGGGCAGGAACATGCTGACGCGGTCAGCTTCCAAACACCACAGAGGCACACTGGGGTGGGCTCCCAGTGTGCCACACAGTATGGGGAGGGTATTAGACATGCCGGCAGGGAGATTAGACACCCCAAAGTTGGCTTTCCGGGGATTGAGAGGCGGATGGCACAAGCCGCCACCATGTTTATTGAAATGCTTCACCAGGCAAGGCACGTAGGGGAGGCGTGTCATCTGTGCTGCTGAATGACTAGCTTTTGTCTGATTGCAGCGGCAGGTTTGTTTCAAGCTGGTGGCACTACATAAAACTTGTCAGCGCTAGCATGCTCGCTAATTGGTGAATGAGGGACGCACCTTCTAAAGTGTGCCCTGCATTCGCCATAACTGACACACCTCTGCATTTCTCCTACCATTTCCTACTGCCACAAAATGTTGCTTGCACATGCGCAAGACAACATAAGTCTCCTTGAACTATTATGTTATAGAGAGTTGGCGCATAAGAGAAGTTCCCCCAAAAAGTTGAAGGGCCTGAAAGGCGCTGTTTACTATGAATCAGGGTTACCATGGTGTCAAACTGTCCATAGTATCAATACCTTGGACTTCTGATTCCATGGTATACTGTGGTACTGTGACACCCCAGTCTCTACAGTTTAGAAATAATCTTTGAAGGTTCAACTGGCAGCCATTTTGACAACTGACTCCTGTGGCATTCCTAGTTCCCATCACATCAGCTAAGAGAGGCCATGAACAGTAGGCCCCTCTACAATGGGCATGATTAATTTATGTTTCCGGACAGCCTTGATTCCCACAGTAAAGTGCCAGAACTCCAAAAGAATTGGTATTTATGTGCCTGGGCCTGTTACCCAAGAGCTAAATTCTTTCTTTGCCACCTAGATGTTGAGAGACCCTTGGCTTCTACCACAGTAGAGCTGACGAGGTGATAATTTGCTACCTTTGATAAAACATCTCAAGGTTGTTCGGTCTTACCTCAGTCTGATGGAATGTCCTCTGTATTGGGCACTAACTTTTCTCCTGCCCTCCTCCTAAAGGGTACTTGGCGCATTCTGGTACAGCCATTTCTGTGGGTGCTGTTGTAAGGCTACCACCTGATTACTTATTTACATTTCCCATTACTGCGTTGACCACCAACATGAAGCAGTGATAGTTTTAGGACCTCTTAATTCGCTGCTCCCAACAACTGTTTGTCATCACAGCGTGAGGCTGCGAGTGGATCCACTCTGCCAGAAGGTACCCCTAGCATGTAACCTTGTTTTTTAGTGGTTTTCTGACACAGTCCCACACAGAATCTGTCCATCTCCTCACTAAGGCTCTGTAGTACCTTTTGGCCTTCTCCTTTAGCCAGGCAAGCAGATCTGATGGTTGGGTGGGAGCCAGGTGCAAGGTAGCTGTCAGTGTGTGAAGCGTATTTGAATAGCAAATGATCAAAAGCACGTGTGGTCAGAGTGCAAGAGTGTCATGTGCCATTTAATGGAAACCACCAGAGGAAACCTGCTGGGCTGACCCTGCGACATAGCTGCCACCTGAGAAGCCTGGTTCAACTTTTTCCCACCTTGGGACCAGGTGTGTTGTGTAGAAGTGATGTTCAACTCGGGTTACACACAAGATTGGAGGCAAAGTGGCTTTCTCAGGGTCGCACAGTAAGCAGTGCTGGTGGGATAAGCTTAACTCCCTTTCAACAGGGGGTAAATTACTCTCATTCTGAAACTACTAGTGGTCAGGAGTCCGAGAATCATAAACTCTGCTGACGAGTGAGTACTGCATCTGATTACTATCCATTGTTTGTATAGCTTAGAAACCCTGGCCATTTCAGTTATAGAGAATGCAGTCCTGATCCTTAGCAGCCAAGTAGCCTGTTAAGGAGTTGTTTGCCTTGTCATTTTAAAGAGATTGGCCTGTGGCATGGTTAATTATTTTGCGAAAGGCCACATAACTTTGGTACTTACATCACTTCCTGTCTGAGATTCTGTGGTAGTGAGCTAATGTATGTCTTTCTTTTTTAATCCACCGGTGTAGTGCAGGTTGAAGTGTTAGAGGAGAGGAAAGGGGAAGTTGCTTATACAGAAACTGACTTTCTGTGCCACAAAGTATTAATGCGTTGTGCTCACTGCTTGCAGAGTTTCCACTGTGGAGCATGCTGAAAGGTGACCACCTGTACACTTTTCAATAAGGAAATTACTCTCATGTCTGTCCGGGGGAAATCCAGCCTAGCGCCTTCATTGATATTTGGGGTTTTGTCTGTAAAGCACTAAGGCGTTTTTGGTTAGCTTGTCAGACACTGGGTGTGCCACAAACACTTTGTATAATTAAAGCAGGATTTGGATTTTGGCTCAATTCATATGGTTTTGCAGTTCAAGTAGAAGACTTATAAGCAACTGGTGTATGGGAGTTGCAGAGATCTATGCCATTTTGCACACAGTAGATCTAAAGCACAGCAATTTCATTTTGAAGATACTCGCTATACAATTGTATTTTTAAAATTTTTATCATGGGAGGCTAATCTAGTAGCAAATGTGAATCTAAACTGCAGTAGCAATAGAAATTCATGGAGTTGTTTCGCTCTGAATTAATCGTACTACATCTCAAATTTGCCTGTGCCTACAGCTGATCTCCTTTTAAAAAAAATTTCATGTTTATTGAGAACAGCACATTTCCATTTGGATATCACATTACTCTCAACATCTAAGTTAGGCATTTTTAAACATATGTATGTACTAAATTCAATTAGGATGAAAGAATAATTGAGAAAGTCTTAGAAGACCAGCACAGATCCTTTTCTATAACAATGAAGCATTCCTGTTACCTTCATATGATTTAACTCCTTGGATTCACAGAAGGTCAATATAGGTCCGCTCATTCAGTCAGTGTGGGAATAAATTATCCCAGGAGCTGTTTATAGTAGGAGAAATAATAATGAATGGTTATTGCCTTATGATGCCTAAACTACCATTCCTCATGATGTTTAGTTAGACTTCCTTTTTACCTTTTACGGTACAAGCTCTGGATCCTGCATAGTCATATAATAGATCCAACGTTGCCATTTTCCCTGGTATTGTTGGTTTATCATGAATATTTGCTGTTGGGCCCTCTAGTTTGTATATCTCCAAAACAATCTGGCACCAGTCTGTTAGTACCAGTATATTTGTAGTCCTCTGCTGTCTGGTTATTGCGGCCCTTGCCGCTAAAATAAATAATGGCAGCAGTGTACAGTGCCATGATGGAATATGTTCAGGGAAGATTGATAGTAGCACCATTTTTGCTGTAAGTTCTACTGGTTCACCCAGACAGTCCCGTAGCTCTTCCTGTAAAGTACCCCAGAATGGCATCAATTTTGGACATAACCAAAATACATGTCCCAGATCTGCCAGCCTACAGTTACACATGTCTTCCAGCAGTGCCCATAGGAAGGTGGCAAGTATTTGGTAAGTATCGCTAGTGAGCAAAAATATTAGGTTCGACATTTCCATGCGAACTCGCACCAGATATGTGATGGCTATTTTGATGGCTTTTAATGAAGTTTCTAACCATAAAGTAAGTGGGACCTCAAGAGCTAGATCTTTATTCTAGCTGTCCAATACTGACAGGGAGGAGTCTCCCAGAGATTCTCTCAAGAGTTTACATAGACTGCCTGTTAAGTGGGCCAAGTGTGGTCCTGAAGGGTATCTTTTAGTAGGGTCCATGGGGGTTGGGGTCAACGTCTTGTTCTCTTAAGATGTAATTTTTCACTTGGGAATGGTGAAAGGAGTCTCTATCTGGGAGATTGTAGATCTCCTGTAATTCGGGAAAGGAAATTAAGCCTGTTTTTAAGAACTGACAAGTATAGTCAAGTCCTAAACATCTCCAAGATTGAAAAGTTGCATCGAATTTAGTTGGAAAAAAATAATCTTCAGATAGGAGAGTATGCAGGAAAATTGTGGCTTTACATTAATTATATTTTTTATTTTGTCACTTTCAACATTTTAGCAATGTCTTTCCTAAAATTATTAATATTTGGTGGTGTTTCACCTGTGGAAAAGGCATTCTTCTCAATATCATGTAGGTCATTAATTACAAACTCAATAACCTTCCAGTGGGTAGAAAAGGACGGGTGAGCCATAAAAATAAGATTTTCAGGAAAGCCGCTTTAGCATAAACCCCTGCAGTTGATCTCCTGTGTGGAAACGGTGTTAGTATCCTAAATGACTTCTTAATTTAAATCCAGGGCCCCAAGTGTTGAGAAATAAATGTCTTTTAAAATGGTTGAGATACTTGTCTGGGACTTCCGGTGGAGACATGACGGCATAGGCACGCGGGTGTTCGAGCTCTTACCCCACCACTGCTGAAATAGGCACTTCTTTCCTGATGCATCGGTTTTCTTTATATAAAAACCAACAGATTCACAAATTTTAACCTCGGGGAAAGAAAATTTAACATAATACATCCCCTCGGGGCATGACCCGACAAGAGAGAAACCGTTACCAGCCCATGCAGGATCTACCGGAGGAGGAGGAGGGCTGCGGCCTGCTGGACTCTGATGCAGTCTCCTGCATGGCCCCTCAATCAGAGAGCAAACAGGGTAAAAGGGGGGGGATTGCCAATGTTTGAAAACTTAGTCTGATGCGATGCTCTCTGCCATATCAGAGTTTCGCACTGAAATAAGGGACGCACTGAAAGAGATCCGCTCGGATCTGGCCGATCTACCAACACGGGTAACGGAGGAGGATGTCCAAATCTGAGTATACAAATAAAATCACCATCCTGGAATGAGCTGTTCAAGTTCTGGCTGAGGAACAACTCCATACTTCCATGAGACAAGAAGATATGGAGAATTGAGCACGAGGAAAAAAAAATTGGGTATATGATTCCAGAGGGAGAGGAGGGGAACGACCCGGTGGCATTTGCGGACTACCTACTATGCTTGGTCCTGGATTTGGGCCCTGACTACCAGATTGACATCGAGAGGGCACACAGGGCGCTGGGTCCCCAGCCTTCGAATCCTGAGGCCAGACCCAGATCTTTCGTCATGAGATTCTCCAACTTTTACCAAAATGATCAGCTCCTCATAAAAGTATGGCACAAACAAATGTTAGGAGACTACCGTATTATTTTCGACAATGACTATGCACCAGCCTCGCAACGCTTGCACAGAGAGTGTTCCCCCTTTTTTAGAGCCAGCAATTTAAGATTTTGCACTCTGTACCCAGCAAAATTACTTGTTCAATTCCCCAGTGGCTCCACCACGTATAACACAGCTTCAGAGGCCAAATCGGACATGCTGCAGCGGGGGATTCTATCTAAAAATGGTCCCAAACAAGCAGCAAGGGACCTAGTTGTTTCCAAGGCCTGGCACTCAAGAAAAAGCCCTGAGTGGAGATCGGAGATCAGCAGTTGCAGAAGTTACTGGACAGAGTGTGTTTAATAAGGAATCTGACACTGCAGGCTGATTTTTAGGAGCTAAAATCTCCCATAAAGGTACAGGATGGGTTGGGGGGGTCGGCTACATTTTTTTCGGGATTGGGGTTGAGGGCAGACTATTGCTCCACTGTAGGCGTCACTGTCACTAAAATAATAACAGCCTCTATCCACAGTCTGGCTAATAGGTGGGGCCAGTGGAGCACCTTGCTCTGCCCCTTCTCTGTGTGGCTTGACTCGGTGATGCTTCCCCTTCCCCTTCCCGACCGTGAGACTGAACCTTTACTCTCCCCTCTCCTCATTGATTGCTGAACTTTGTTTAAAGGGCGCTTTACTACCCGCCTCCTGCTCGGAAAGGAACTGGAAATAGACTAATGAAACTACATGTAATGTTTTCATTTTGCAGCAAGCAGTCCAGGTGAAATTGGGGGAATAAGTGCTGAGACTATGGGCTTGGGACTTCGATGCCTTGATGAGGCGGACACAAACAAGAATACCTCATGCCCCCAACTGGGGAAGGGGGAGGCTCCCGTTTTGCAGGGTGAATATCTAATAGTGTGCTCAACCACACCTCCTGGGTCATGAACCACCTGAGCTCCTGGATTTCCAGCTTTTGAAAGATCTCTGTTTGACAGTCTGGAGGGGCCTATAAATTACTGATAAGGATTTTGTGGAGTCATAACCTTCCCCCAATATAACAGCACTAAAGTTGCTTTTTTTGTTTCCTCCAAGAGTTAAGCTGGTTCTCCGGAAACAATGAGGCTCATCTAGAACAGGGTACCCATGTGCGCCTCCTAATATCATAGGTCCCTTAGTCATGATGTACCAGGGATTTTCATCCTCTCCCCACATGTTTGAATTAACTTTATTTAGACCCCGAGGGGAATTATATTTTTTAAAGGTGGAGGAATGCCCCCCAAGCATTTTGGGTTATTCAGTACCTTGTGAGTAATATAAAACATCCATTTCACCACCACCGCAGGAGCAGTTACTTTTGTGGGACTGTTCCTAGAGGAGGTGTTCCCTCTCAAGTGGGTCTGTACCCATCTTCGGTGGGTCATGCCCCACTTCCTAGGAAGAAGGGGTTTCCCCCTTACCCTGGGACTAGGGTTGGAGATGGTCATATCTTCCCCAACAGTGGAATAATGAATGTACATAGTTGTCTCAGAAAGGAGACAGGTTAATAGACAGGGTTTTTGGCTGTTGATAAGAATGTTGAGTTTTGTTTTTGTTTAATTCGAAAACGGGATGGTGACACAACTTTTATTATGAGTCATAATAACCCCCCCACTCCCGTGACAGGAGATGCTGAAGTCCGGAGGGCTACTGTGTATTGGGATATCACTCGATCCGGGTTTGCTGGAATTGGTCTTAAAGGACCCCCGAAATGTGGGTTGGGGTACATTGAGTACAATTTTTACCATATACCCATACCCCTTAGCAACTCAGTGATACTCTGGGCAAACAATTATATTTCTTCTATGGGACTATGGTTAATGTACCAGTAAAGATTTTCTCTCAATGTGAATGGCTTGCACTCCCCTGTTAAACGTCATAAGATTATGCAGCACTTAGGAAAGCAGATCTATATTTTTTGCAGGAATCTCACCTCTCATCAGCTGAACACTTAAAACTACATTTTCTCTTACAATTCTCTTCTTCTGCTCAAGGATGGGGGGGGGATGTAGCCACGACCGAGGTGGTTAGAGACGGAAAGGGTGTGGGGTGGGGCAGGAGGCAGGGGCCAGATAGCAGGAAGAACAGGGGGGACCTGGAATGCAGGAGAATGGGGGAGCAGTGAATCGGAGCAGGAGGGGCAGGGGAAGAGGGAGGAAAGCGCAGGAGAAGGACCAGTTGGGAGGAAAGGTAAGAAGGACCAGAAGTACAAGGAGGATTCAGTAAAGAGAGCCGAGGGGTAGGCCAGGGAGCAATGATGAGCAAGGAGGAACTAAATGGAGACAGGAAGGAAGGGAGGATGAGCCAGGCTAGTTTAGCAGATGGGGAGAAGGACCAGTTGTGAGCAGTGAGGGGAATTAACAAGGTACAGAAGGATACTCAGGAGGAGGAGGAGAGCATAGGATTGGAGGGAGGGAGGGCATGGTAAATAAGGAGCGGGTGGCATGTGGCACACAGATAGGGGGAGGAACAAGGAGCCAGCTGGGTGGAAGGGCCGGTAGAAAGGATGAGGGACATGGAAGGGGGGGAATGGAGGAAAAGGAGTGGTCAGAGTGCTCCTACTGGGGGATTCTATGATCAGGGGTATCAAATGGGATAGGGAGGGAGAAGCCTGGCCAGTTAGAACAAGATGCTTCCCTGGACTAACGGTGCACAGGGCTAAGCACGAGGTATATCAGCTGGCAAAGGACTGTGGGGGTTCCCCAGACGTACTGGTCCACCTGGGCACAAATGACATTGAGGGAAATAGCGAGCTAGAGATACAGGCAAGATTCAGGGAGCTCGCCAGGGTCTGTCATGACATAGGATGCACAGTTTCCTTCTCAGAAATCCTGCCAGTGCCAAGGGCTAGTGGGGAACACAAAAGAAAAATTAGGGAGATAAACCAGTGGCTCAGGGAGTGGTGTGAGGCCAGAGGGTATGGGTTGATGGGGGATTGGGGGGAGACCTGGGAGGATAAGGAGCTGTATGCTAGAGATAGACTACATCTCAATTTGGAGGGAAGGGGAATCCTTAAGTTGAAAATAGAGGAGTTCATTGGTGAAAAGTGGGGTTTAAACTTGTGAAGGGGGGTGGGATGGGAGAAAAGGCAGTCAAGGGGATGCCGATAAAGGAGGGACTCTGTCTCCACCCCCCTGGGGACCAGGAGGATTGCAGGAAAAGACCAACTGGCAAAGTGCAGACCAGGAGAAAACAGAATCCCCAAGGGAACACGAGCAGGGGAAATGGAACTATAGGGAAAGGGTGGAAGGTAGTCCTGCTAAATGCCAGGAGCTTGGGCAATAAAATGCCTGAGCTCCAGGCGATGTTAACTGAGGGAGCAGTGGATGTGGCAGCGGTCACTGAGACTTGGGCCACTGCAAGACATGACTGGGACCTGAACCTGGAGGGTTACACTATGTTCGGGAAGGACAGGGGGGAGGGAAGGGGAGGAGGTAGCAATGATGGTCAAAAACTGCATTGGCATAGGGGAGTAGAGGAGGCGGAGGGAACCGTGGAGGCGATTTGGGTCACCTTGATAACAAGGGGGCGCAAGAGAGTAAAAATAGGAGTGGTGTATAGACCCCCTGCCCCGGCGGAGGAGCTGGAGGACAGTCTGGTGGCAGAGATTAGGAGACGCTGCAGACTGGGCAGAGGAAAGGTGGTGGTGTTAGGGGACTTAAACATGCCAGGAACAGACTGGGAGACTGACATCCTCTGTGACCAGGGAACAGAGGTTGTTTGATGTCTTTCAAGACGTGTTCCTAACTCAGCAGGTGAGGGAACCGACCAGGGAGGCACGGGTACTGGATGTGGTCCTGGCAGACAGTGACCAGATTGGGGGCCTGGAGGTAAGGGACCCATTGGCGGGAGTGACCATGCCACGGTCTGGTTCTGCCTGGACCTAGGAGGGTAGAAGGCTGCACAAAGACGGAGTAACCGACTTCAGGGGTGGATTTTAAGGAAATGGGAAGGATCCTTAAGGAGCATTTGGATGGGATTGGGTCAGACATGGCGCTGATAGTAGGTGGGAAATCATCAGGAGAGGGGTGCAGGATGCTACCAGCACCTGTGCAAGAGTAAGACGAAAATGCGGTAGGGCCCAAAAACCCTGTTGGTGGACCAGGGAGGTCCAGGAGGTGGTGCGGGGAAAGAAAGCAGCCTATAAGCAATTCAAGTGCTCAAGGAGTGAAAGGGATCGAGGGAGTATGAGCTGATGGCTAGAAGGGCCACTAGAGTGGTGAGGGCGGCTAGGCAAGGAAGGAGCAGAACCTGACCAGGAAATTAGGAGGGAACAAGGGTTCTTTAGATACATTGGGGAAAGACGAGGGTGAAGGGCAGATTAGCAGGATTAAATCAGGGAGAGATGGGCACAAGACCCAGGGGAGCAGGCTGAGGTACTAAATGAGTACTTCACCTCAGTTTTCACCAGGGAAAATGGGGATGCTGCATCATACATGGGAGGAGACAGAGATAATGAGGAGGGGGGACCCACCGATCGGCAGGTCTGGGGGCATCACTGGCAGGTGGGGGAGGGCTAAGCAGGGAGAAGAGATACCAGAAGTGGAAATCACAGCAGAGAGAGTGAGGAAGCCCTCAGCTCTTTAAGACGGAGAAAGCACCGGGCCAGATAAATTACATCCTAGAGTGCTGAAGGAACTTGCAGATGTCCCATGAAACCCCTGGCAGAGCTTTTCACCATCTCTCTGAGGACAGGGTGGGTGCCCCAAGACTGGAAGGTGGTGCATGTAGTGCCTATCCACAAGGGGGGATCAAGGGAGCTGGCAGGGAACTACAGGCCTGTCGGCCTGACATTGGTGGTGGGCAGGGTGATGGAGGGCATTGTCAAGGAGAGGCTAGGGGGGGGACCTGGATAAGTCAGGGTGCCTGGACGATGGACAGCATGGATTCATCCCAGGGAATTTGTGTCAGACAAACCTGGTGGAGTTCTATGACTGGGTGACAAGTGCCTTGGACCTGGGTAGACCAGTGGATGTCCTCTTTCTAGACTTCAGCAAGGCATTTGACTCTGTTCCTCACGTGGGCCTGTTGGATAAGCTAGGAGAAATGGGGGTGGGAAACCAGATGATCAGATGGATAGGCAGTTGGCTCCAGGACCGGACCCAGAGGGTTGTAGTTGGTGGGATAGTCTCATCCCCAAGGAGGGTCATTAGTGGGATCCCACAGGATCAGTCCTGGGCCCCTTCTGTTCAACGCCTCACGTATCTGACATAAGGACAGGAATCAGGAGTGAGATGAGTCTCTTTGCAGATGACTCGAAACTGGGGGCAGTGGTGGATGGGGAGGAGGGGAGGGTGGCCCTGCAGGGGGACCTGGAGGCTCTGGAAAGATGGTCTAGAAAGTGGAAGCTGAGGTTCAATGCAGGGAAATGCAAGGTACTCCACCTGGGGGCCAGAAACCCAGGCCAATTGTACACCCTGGGGGAAATACTACAAGTCTCAATGGCTGAGAGGGACCTGGGGGTGGTGGTGGATGTCAAGATGAACAACTCTGAGACTTGTAGGAGGGCAGCAGCCAAGGCCAACAGGATGCTGGGATGCATCACTAGGGGATCACCTCAGAAGGAGGAAGTGATACTCCCTCTGTATAACTGCTTGGTGAGGCCGCACCTGGAGTACTGCGTGCAGTTTGGAGGCCACACTTAAAGAGGGACATTAACCTCCTGGAGAGGGCCCAGAGGAGGGCAACCAAATGATTTGGGGCTTGGGGGACAGGACCTATGAGGAGAGGCTCGAAGAGCTAAATATGTACACATTGGAGAGAGAAGGGACCGGGGACATGATGGAGGTCTTCAGGTACATGAAGGGGGTAAATAGGGGAGGAACAGTCGGGTGCTTGAAGGAAGGAGGAAGGGCCACTAGAGGGCATGGGTGGAAGCTGGAGGGGAAGATTCAGGGAGAAAGGAGGAGGTGCTACTTCACTGAGAGGGTGGTGGAGCCATGGAATGCACTACCTAGGGGCTGGTGGAGGCAGAGACAGTGGAGGGTTCGAGGGGTGGGACAGGTACAGGGGAAGGGTTCAGGAAGCAAAATCCAATGCAGCAAGAATATCCGGAACTGGGAAGGGAGAAGCCAGAAAAGGCGAGGGGGACAGCAAGGTCAGCACCCAGGGTGGGGGCTGACCAAACGAGCAGACACGAAAGACCGTTAGGCCTATTCTGCTGGCATTTTAGTATGTTAGTATGTAATCAGGTTTTATAAAACTGAGAAATACATCTGATAATTTACGCATAGTTCTGTTACTTTTGGAATATATTCATGCCAGAAAAATCCCCTCCACTATCATAAGTTTAGACACAGATAAAGCGTTCAATAGGGTGGGAATTCCTGTGGGCTACCCTTTCAAAATTTTCCTTCCCGGACTCCTTCCTTACTTGCCTGAAAAATATTTATATCCACCCTAAGGCCTGCATTTGAGTTAATGGTTCTTTATCCCAACCAATACACATACAAAGAGGCACGAGACAGGGATGCCCCTTATCCCCACTACTATTTGCTCTTTATATTGAGCTCTTGGCCGAGATTGTTCGGAGGAATGCTCGGATAGAGGGGGTTCCCTGTGGGTCAGAGAGAACACAAGGTGACTTTGTTCATCGATGACATTCTGGTGACGGCCCTCTCCCCGGAGACTTCTCTTCCTGCGCTGGTGGGAAACTCTGGAACACTTTAAAGCTGTTTCGTGTTTTCAGTTAAACGTAGCTTCTTCCATTATTCTTTACCCCCTCCCAATCTCTTAGAAACGAATACCCCATAAAGTGGTATGAAACTAAATTTAAATATTTGGGAATCTCTATTCCAAGCAACTTTGATAATCTGGAGTTGTTAAATTACGAACCTTTATCAGTTCAGATCCAATCTGATTTATCCTGTTGGTCCAAATTACCTTTACATTTTTTCCAAAGAATCGAGACCATTTGCATGATCCTGCCAGAATTACTGTATGTATTTTAAAACATCCCTACCTTCCCATCTAACTTAAGTTGTGGGACAAAATTATATCGAACTTTATCTGGAATGGTCAAAGACCGAGGATCAGGATGTCTCTATTGCAACTTCCGCGTTCCCTAGGTGGAGCCAACCTACCAAATTTGAAATTTTACTCACTAGCAGCCTTTTTTAAAATACTGACCTTGTGGTTGTCTCCTACATATGAGGCACCTTGGAAAGACTTGGAATTCACAATAAATTACCTGTATATCATCACCAAGGTAACCTTGGCCTCTGCAACCAAGATAGCACCTGTACGGGATTTCACACCTTTTACTTCCCAAATTTAAAAATTATGGCATACGTTACAATTACATAAGGGTTTCAGGGAACTATTTTTCTTTTACACACATCAGAAGATGAGCGATTTCTCCTGGGAGCCCTAGACCATACTTTTTTAAAATGGAGAAGGGTAGGGCTCCAGTTCTTTAAGCAATTTCTTTCTCCAATAGGCATTATTCAATTTGAAACACTTAAAATAGGTCATAACTTATCTGCCAGCACCCCTGGTTTAACCCACCAAGGGAGCGTAGCCCGACCACTTACTTGGGCTCCTTGAAAGATGGTCTCTGGCATGGGAGGGGGCAGGCTGAGGAGCGATGTGGGCCGGCCCCAGTCAGATCCAGCTCTGGGCATGGAGGAGGTGTGCTGTCGTCTATCCCCACTTGCAGGGTTTTTCCGTTTTCTTCCCCACCTTCCCATGCGTGTGCACCTCCCGACGCTTGGTGCACGGCAACTCTGCCAGCGTCTGGCACGCTGTAACATGCTTGCCTGTGCTTCTGCTACACCCTGGTTCCACCAGGTGTGCCTGAGCCCAGACAAACACCCCAAGCCGCCTGGAGAGGAGAGAGCAGCCAGCCGGGCTCTCTATCCAATCCTCCCCTACCGCACCCGAGCTAGCTCCTGAACTCTGGTCACTGGCGTGGCGTGAGGTATGGCGCCCAGCGCCTCAACCCTCGGCACCACCGGGCCAGGCCTGGAGAATATTAATGGTCATGTGGGGGACACCAGGTAGGACACCTATACAAAATTCTGCGGGAAAAGATGGGTGACTCCTCGATCTCTGTATTAAATAGCTGGTACAGGGATCTAGTGCTAGATATCTCGGAAACAAGAGTGGTTATGAGCATCCCCATTGGCATGCAGAGTAACCCATTCTACTAAATGGCATGAATTAGCCTGGAAATGCCAGTTGATTTTTTTTTTTCTTTCCGTTCACCGGCATTTCTCACTAAATACCTCCTTTCCTCATATAGCAGATGTTGGCAGAGAAGTTCATGCTCCCTCCCTGACCTTAGCCATGTTTTTTGGACATGCCCACAGTTTACACCATACTGGTGCACATTACAACAGGACATTTCAGATTGCTTAGGAGAGGCAACCAATCTCACTGCTGAGATGGTTCTGTTGTCTCTTATTTTCCCCCACATAGACCGCCTTGGTATCGAACCCTATTACCTATTTATATTTTGGCAGCCAAAAAGGCAATAACAAGGCGATGGAGGTCTCCTATTCCCACTGCCACAGACTGGAGGGGGGTGGTTTCTGAAATCTATTATATGAAATCTCTTACAGCTAAACTCCACAAACACCCCGCGTGCGAGGTGCTATGGAGGCAATGGGTGATGTATGTATCTATCTAGGCATGATCTGGATTTTGTCCCTTGATCCACTCCATATAAAAACCCTGAAAGTAGTGAGGGAGACAAGGTCTTGGGAGGGCCCTAAGTGCAGCCTTCACATATGCTTTAACAATTTACTAGCTCATGGAGGAATTAAATTTGCAATGAGCTTATGGGGGTTAAATGTCTGCAATGTTAATCCAGTCATTATGTAAAGATAATGCCTTTTGAAGGAAATTGTTCTTTATATGCTAACTATGCAAGGCTTTACTGAAAATGAGCAATGTAATAATATTGTACAATGACTGTATCACTTGCTGTCGCATCTAACTAATAAAAAGAAATTAAAAAAAAAAAGATACCTGTCTAGAGAATGTCTGGCTGCAGTAATAAATCTAGAAACAGAGGTCTTGCAAACTACCAGGGTATCCACCTGGCCAGTGTGTTTCAACATATAATCCCCCAAACCCCACAATAGATGTGAACAATATATGATGTAATTAGGGCTGTGTAATATATGGCTACCCCTTTGGTGTTTATGGATTTGTCCTAATCAAAAAGTTGTACCACAGTCCAGAGATCATAGAATGTCATCGTACCCTTCTGTTATGCCGCAGCTTTTTTAATTAAAACGGAAGCTCATGCCACCTGCTGTTCTACTTGAACCGCACACATACTCTCCAACACAAAATATTCTGTTTTCAACATGTTTAAAACAGAAACCAACCCCGCACAGGGTGATTTTCAGCAGCTGGGTGAGGTTATGTTTCTGTTTAAAAATAAATAAAAATATAAAACAAACTGAAGATTTTTTTTAGGAAGAAAACAAGCAGCAGTGTTAATGTATATGCTGTACAAAAAAATAATACATTGGGAGCTTTCTTTGTTCCTGTGTCGTCCAAACCCCTTGATGGAAACACAGCCTTGTTGTTATGCATGGTTTCCCAAACATTATTTCTTATATAGTATATGGTTTGACTTTATTTTGTATGGAAGTTAGCCAGTTCAAAAACCTTGTGCATATTCCGAAGATGTGTACAGTCAGTCATTGACTCAGCTGTGTTCCCCCTTGCCTCACTCCCGTCACATTCAGTTTCTCTGCTCAGTCACAGAACGTTGCTCCCCAGCCCCCTGGCACACAGTCCCACAGCCTGTGCTTCCATTTTTATTGCAGCGCTCCACTAGATCACAAAGATAACAAAAGTAAAAAAAAAAGTCTGAAACCACATACTATATCAAATAAAAATATGGGCGATCTTACAAAACTCGCTGTGTTTCCATCTTGGGTGCGATAACAGCATGGACCTCTTGAGCTTCACTCTTGGAAGTCCATATACTGTTTATCTCGACCCTCTATGGAAACAGTCTTGAGTATGGTCGCCCATACATTATTCTTTATGTTGTAGTTTAGATCTGCGGTGAATGTATGACATGTTTATTATATACAAATGTAATTCAAACAAAAAATATTGCAGCACTGCAGACCTTTTGTTCATATTGTCTGGTTATTTTGGCTTTGCTGTGCAAAAGCAAAAACTATCATAGGCTGCCCTGTTGACGACTAAAATGTGAGTAATTTTGTGTCTGCCCCTTTGTGCAAGGAGTGGTATGTTCAGAGTCCCCCTTGAAGCTGACCCAAAGTGAGGTAGACTGATATTCTTCATATGGACTGCTCTTTTCCCATGATCCTCAGTCTTTCTCACTCTAACAGACACCACTCCCTGCTCAGAAGGGACTTTTGTTATTTCAAACAGATGGAATCTTCTTCCTGTAGTAGTTGACATTTTTTCCTCTCTGCTGCTGACAGCATTTCACATCTGACACACTCACTATGTAGGTAGAAGAAGCAGCAGGAGATCCCCGTGATTTTGCTGCTGAGACGATTGCCAGGCTGTGGCTGAAGCTGTACTTGGTGGGATTTTTTTTTTTTTTTTTTTTACTGTGCATTACCTAGACTCTTATGCATTCCTGGTACCATTTCACAGTGCGCTGAGGCCACCTACTGCATAGATGGAAGGAGCTGCCTTTGATCGAGCAGCTGGTCCAGTTGCCATTCACAGGGCTGAAGCTGTAATCGGCTTTTTTTTTTTTTTTTCAATGCGCTTTGCCAGGAACCTTCTGCATGGTGGTGCAGCACCAAAAAAGTAGAAGACACTCCGTTTTCATTATTAAGGACTCTGCTGGGCAGGAAGCTATCACTGTGGTTGAGCAGGCCCAAGTATAAATATGGAGTTTGGCTGAGGCTGCGCTAGGGCGCGGGGCGGCTGTAACCAGCTCCAAGGCCCCAAAGTGCAAATCTCGTAATGCAGGGCTTCGCTCTTCCATGTGGGGCAGTTTGCTCCACATGGGGTTAGCCTTTCTCGTGGAAGTAGGTTGTGAAGTAGGGGTCCTCAGGAATTGGAGCTTGGAAGCAGGGATCTGTCCACCTGTTCTACCCACAGAGATTACGTCAACCCCAAGAATGACTCCTGCGACAACTCTCAACCCAGTACCAGTGTAGCTTATCTAGGGAAGAAGGGGACTGGTATATCACTTCTGACAAACTGGAGCCTGTCTTGGGGAACCCATTCAGGTGGCAGAGACTCTTACAGTCGCTATGTGCCAACAAGCCACACATAAGGATTTCAGATTATCCCTCCCCCCTCCAAGCATTCATCTTCCAGTGGCTTTTTACTTCTGTAGAGTTCCTCAGCAACATGTGGTTTGTGTGCCATGTTAAATGTAGATACCAGCATACGAAATTGCCAGCAGGAACTGACCATAATGGTCTATCTAGTCTGCTCAGTTGCGAAGCTCTGTTAATACCCTGGAGCTGCCCCCCACTCCTCATGGACTCTCACCCTTCCATCCCTCTCCCCCATCTCCCTCCCAGTAGTGTCCCCTTCCGCCTAATCTTCTAATTTACCCTGTCGCGCCCCAATTTGGTCACAGTCTTTGCTGCCACCACCACCTTTAATAACCTGCTCCACCCCTTCACGACCCTTGGCTAAAAAGTGTCCTCAGTTCCTTCTTAAATTTACCTCCCACCAATTTCAAACTATGCCCCCTTGTTGTACCATCCTTTCTTAAGTTAGATGCCCTCTGTACCAACCCTGTTTATGCCCTTTAGGTACTTGAAGGTTTGTTGTATCCCCTCTTCCTTCCTGTCCTCCAGGGAGTACATGTTTAGCACCTTCAACTTCTCATATATTCTGCCCCCCATGCCCTGGATCATTTTGGTTGCTGTCTGCTGGACCCCCTCCAGTAGCTTGATATCCTTCAGGTAGGGGCACCAGAACTGAACACAGTACACTAGGTGTGGTCTCACCAGTGACCAGTACAGTGGCAGAATAACTTCTTCCCTCCTGGAGGTGATTCCCCTGGTGATGCAGCCCAGCATTTTATTCGCTTTGCCTGCTGCCTTCTGGCACTGTGCTATGTTTCATGTCACCCCTGACCATTACCCCCGGGTCATTTTCCTCCTCTGATACTGTTACCAGTATTCCCCCGAGCCAGTAACTTGCCTTTGGGTTTCTGACTCGCATGTGCATCACCTTACATTTCTTAGCATTAAAACCCAACTGTCAACGACCATTTCTCCAGCTTAGCCAGGTCCTCCCTTAAATCCTGTCTCCCCTCTTCCGTGCCCACCCTCCCACAGAGACCATTTTCTTTAAGGAAGACCACCAGCCTTTCTTTTAGAATGGCCTCCATTAGCTTACCCACTATGGAAGTTAAGCTAACCGGCCTGTAACGTCCCAGCTCATCCCTGTGTCCATTGGTATGGAGAGGTACCACATGAGCTGTCCTGCAGTCCTGAGGCACGCACCCCTTCTCCAGGGAGGTGTCGGATAGGTTGGTCAGTGGTGCTGCTAATACACCCACCAATTCCCTCAGGATCCTTGTGTGTACCCCATCTGGGCCAGGTGCCTTGTCCACCCGCAGTTACCTTACACCCATTAAGACCATGTCTACTCTAATCTCTCCCTCATACTCCCCCACCCCAGGGCTCACCCCAATTCTTTCCTGTGGAGTAGTCTATCACCAGTTCCCTATCATCTTTGGTCTCTGCCCCAAGTCCCATCAGAGGAACACACAGAAACATAGAACCTTAGAAACTTCTTTGAGGATAATCCCTTTTCATCAGGTCACACCTGTGGGATTATAGCCGCCAGGCTTTAGGACCACACAGACTTTTGCAAGCAGTCCACCAGGGGCCACCCAACCACATCTTACACGCCCACCCTATAAGCGGTGGCCTCGCCCTCCTCGTTCATTTCTTGCCATCCATCAGTGCTTTTGGACTGCTGCAAAACATGGCTGCTTCAGCTGCCTTTTTCTCCTTTTCAACAATAAAATGCATTTTCATCACCAGCATTTCGTGGAAAGAGCTGGCGACATGTGCCTGCAGTGAAGAGGGAAGAATTTATCCTCTGAGCAGATAGCAACCTTTTCCATGCTAACCAACCCACCAGTTACTTCAGGCTGCTGGAATGTCTAGCATGAGCCCTGGAACAAAGGCAGGGGAAGGCCTTCCTAGGTGTGCCTTAGATTGCCTCTCATCTTCTGGGATGATTCTTATAATAAACTGTCAGTTGCCCGCCTCAGCAGCACCATCTCTTCCCCACCCCGTCCCCTGCCCTGATCCCGACTGCCAAGCAAGATGTAATGATCTGGATATGGGAGGGCTACTTCTTCATACAGCGATGCCGATGGTGATGCCTCTGTTTCTTCCATCAACCATACCTCGATCACAGTGACGTCCGTGGTGACGCCACTGCCTCTCCCATTGACTGTTTTGCGCTGGCTGTTACCCCCACACATTGGTGGTGCCTTTGTTTCCTGGTTGACCTATTTCTGCTGGTTAGCAGTATTGGCGGTGGGGCCCTAGGCCTTCCCCACCAGCATGCACTGCTATCATGACTTTTATATCACTGGTGGGACAGCTGCATCCCGTGTTGTTGTTCCTATGTATCTAAAGTAGACAATGGTGCCTCTCTCACTCCCTGTCGACATACTCTGGTGAGTGTCGTCGATACAGATGCTGACATCAAGGCAGTCCCCTAGCCCATTATGTGTACACAAGGACACCTTTTTTACCACTTCCTCTAGTAACACAAACTCCGTCAGCGGGGCACCTACCCTACAGCCTCGCAACAACTCTTTCTGGATCTTGGCGTCAGCGGTTCCTGCAGGTCACTTCTTGCACTCTGTCCCCAACACTGATGGTGTCCAAAGTGCCATCCAGTAGAATGACCAGGAAGAAGACTGTGATAATGCCCTTTGGACCAGTATGCTCAGGTGCGCGCCCCACCCCCACTTCACATCTTTGAAACGAACACTGCAGCAATCAGCAGGCTGCTAGGGGACTTTCCTTACAGGGAAAGGCTGTTTCAAGGTATAGCCTCCCACCTGTCATTTTCCCTCGGCTCAATTCTATAGGGGAGGATGCCACCCTCGCTGTCTATTGTAGGCTGCCCACCCTTCCTGCTACTCTTGGGAAGGGCAGGCCACATATCTGTCAGACATCCTGTGGGTCATCACAACTGCCCCAGGCTGTAATTTGACACTACATATAGGGGGCTGGAGATTCAGGGCAACAGTCATGTGAGCCTGAGGATAGTAAACCACGAGCCATTCTGCCCTTAGGAGAGCTGATGCAGCTGGCCCAGGTCCCCTAACAGCTGTACCTAAATAGGGGCTCTTCAAGGACACCACAGCTGCAGCTGATGCAGGTGAATATTCCCATGTAAGGCCTATGACACTTCAGATGCTGCCAGGGCACCTGTCCCTGGCTCATATCTTAAGGGACACACCTAATTTCAAGATGTTTGGCTTTACCATTAATGGGCAGAAGACTTTTCTCCATGCTGGCGCCCCCCTCCCCCCCCCAAAAAAGGAGATAAGGTAGGAGGAACACCAGTTACAGGCCATACTTTTAGCCTGGAGGCCTTAAGTGGAGCCTGGAACCCCCTTTTCCTTCCTCTATCACACCCATTTTAGACGTAGAGGGTGTGTGCTCGTCAGGTCTGTGTTCTTGATTGTTCCACTGCCAAACTATTTCCTTCAGACCTGTAGCAGGGCATCTGTCCACCCCCTGACCCACCCGGCCGCCCATCCCTTGAGTTCCTCACCATACAAAAGGAGGGATGGCAGTAGCAGTGCCTAGTTCTGCTGGATTCATTGTTGCTGATTCCAGCACTGTTCACAGGGGTGGTTGTCGGACTGTAGAACAGGATAGTGACACCAGAGGCCTGCGACCTACGAATATTAATATTAGCATGAGGACATGCTCTGGATATTTGTGTACTGTGTCCAGACCATCCTCCAAAATGTTCATTTCCTTCCAGAACAATTGATGGTGTATTTGGAAGACTTTTCTTACCTTGCTATAAGTGTAGCTTTGGTGACCCTATTCTCTGGGAACAAAGGAACATGGGGAGTGGTCTTCAGGCACATCCTGGTCCTCGAAAATAACAGATCTGAGGTCTACCCCAGCTCCTGGAGCCTGGACTTTTCTTTTCAAGCACAGAAAGTCCAGAATAGTTACCTTGTGAACCCTTCTCCCATAGCAGTGTATAGGCATTGCCTCTTTCTCAGGGATAGGTAGGAGGTATTCTTTCAGTCAGGTCACAGTTTTTGTTCCCAAGAGAATACACTGTCTGTCCAGGGAGTTCCCCTGGCCTTTATTTCTAAACATTACAGGTTTACACTTGATACTTAAGTGTCCGCTCACTCCAAGCTGCAGCTTTTATATATTTCTTGCATGGACCAGCTACGTGTTCCATGTTCTAGACCGTCTAGTCACTGTGCCTCAGGTCTGATCAACCTTTGACAGTATTTGTGAGATATGGAGGCAGTCTAGCACCTCGTTCAAGACCCAGCCTTCCTCTAACTGGACGGGCTGGCTGTCTGATAACACAGTCCTGGGGATCCATCTCGCAGGTCTCCAGACCTTCTCATAATGGCCACTGTTGTGATATTCAGGACCAGGCTAGACACATCTAAGGCCCTGTAGATGGTCCCTAATGGCCTTGGGCACAGTACATATCAAAGTTCTGGAGTAGAGCATTCTCGCCCCTCTTTCTAAAGCAACTCTTTTCAGCAGCAAAGGTACCCCCCCCCCCCAAGCCTCTTCCTGCGGATGTCATCAAGCCCTCTGTGGATCCTGATGGGTAATATCAGTCAAGGGGAGAGCCCTACTTTTTTCCTTTATGAAAGGGAATAATGAGAATCGGGAGTTGGCTTCTATTTGACAACCTAGAACCAACGATAAGCGTCATTCCAGAAGATATTGCTTGCCTAACCAGAAAAAAGTTAGGCAGGCCATGGTCCAGTAAGCACGTCAGGACCTTGTGGACACCCATTGTGGCAGATGGAACAGCACAGGATTGATTCCTTTGTTTGGCATCACCTCTTTAATAAGAAAAAAAAAATTTTTTTCACTCACCCGAGAACCTAGAGTTTGTCCTGGTGTGTCACGTTCTCCCTTTATTAAAAGTGAAGTGCCTACATGCCTTTAATTGTTTTTCCGCTTCAGGTGGAAAGTGCACCTTATGCTCCCAAGTGGAGTGGGTAGCTTGGGCATCCACTGGTTCTCATGGAGCTGCACATATCTGTTACACAGACTGGTGAAAACTGGGTGTGGACCTACTCCCCTGCTCTCCTGCTAAGGCCTGTTATCATGAGAACAAGGCTATGGCCCATCTGGAGTTATGGTCCTGCCTGGCTCTCGAGCGCATAACCATGGATAGACTTGGAGTCTTCTACCAAGTGGTTGCTGTCTGGAAAGCAAATGGCAAAGCTTTCCGACAAGACACATTTAGGTTACTCTTCTTGTACAGTAACCCAGTTCGTAGTATCTGCTACTCTTCTCGGAGCAGACTCCTACAGTGCACTTGGGCTGTTGCTCCAACTTTCTAGGTACGTAACTATTCTATTTGGTAGCAGATAAGGACTGCTTGGCTCACCTAGTCTACCCATTTTTCCCTGCCTATAGTATCGCCATAGATCCAACTTGATCTCTGGCCCATTCACACCCCCCCTTCCCTTTCCCTAAGAGTCCCTTATGCCTGTCCCATGCATTCTTCACCACTGTATTTCACCCCAACACCTCTGCTGAAAGACTGTTCCAGGAATCCACCACTCTTTCTGTGAAGAAGTACTTCCTCACATCTCTCCTGAATCTACCCCCTCCAGCTTCTTATGCCCCCTTGTTCTTGAGCACCTTTTTTGTTTATGCTCACGCCCCCTTATCTCCATGGCTTTGCTTGTCTGGGGACTGTACTGGCGGGGAGGCACGAACTCTGGGTCCAGACCTCGGCCCCCATCATGCCTCAGTTTTCCCCCGGGGGGGGGGAGGACCTCCTTATCTGTCCTTTCTGAGATATGGGGCATCTAAAACTGGACACAGTACTGTAGGTGGGTCTTGTTTATTTTTTTGTACTTTTTTTATTCAGTTATGTAAAATAAATTACATATAGTTCTTTTTTTTAAATTTGTATGTTATTGAAATATGTAATATATTACAAGTAGGTCCCAACAGACAGGTAATTACAAGTAATACCTACAATTCAGTAGGCTGTAGCTTCATTTTTACAGTAGTACAGAAATAAAACACCCCTGTTCTTGGTTATACCACCTCGGGTGTGTGAATTATACCAATATTTTACATATCTGATTTAATACCAAAGTCTTACAAGTTTAACTTAATCCGATAGTGACCATTGCTGCCATGAGCAGAGATAACAAACATGGACTAAAACATATTGTGCACCCTTTAATAGGGTATAGCATCCCACCCTGTAAACATACGAACAAGCCAGCAGAAGGAAGCCATTTGGTCTATCAAGTCTGCTTGTATTGCAGGGTCCACAGCTTGAGATAATGTCCCTGCCCTCCCTCCCCCACTCCTCCCATCCTCCCTACCCATGATCCTTACCTGTCCTCTATGCCTATCCCAGCCTCTCTTAAAGTTACCCACTGTCTTCAACGAGATGACCTCTTCCGGCTGACCTCTTCTGGCAGCACATTCCAAGTGTCCACCACCCTCTCTGTGAAAAAGTTCTTCCTTACCTCCCTCCTAAACCTTTCACCCTCCAGCTTAAGACTGCTCCCTCGTGTTATGGTTGCCACTCAGCTTAAAGAGACGCTCCTTATCCACCAGATTTATCCCTTTCAAGTACTTGAAGGTCCCAATCGACTGTTGTAATTATTCCTGTACCACATCTGCCTGCTGTACCATACTCTGTCAATTGTAAGGTGGGATATTTCCCACACCACTGTTTGTACTGTAATTTTTTTTTTTATTTGAACCTAGGATTACAAGTACTTTTGAGCCAAGGCTCTTTTACAAAGGTTCCACGTTGGATGAGGTACAATTCAAGCAAGACATTGAATAACAGTAACAGTGGGTTACAGGCAGTTACATTCAGTTTTATACATTCAATACAGTGGCAAAAATGCCAGAAGGTCTGGTAACGTAGTTAACACGGTATGGAAGAGACACACTAGTGGGGTGCGGCCATAGGCACTTGTCAAATATCAATTAAAGTGCTACGGGGGGTAGGGAAGGTGGGTGGAAGGAGGGGAGAATGAGTGGTTGTATGGGAGAGGGTTAAGTGCTAGGTGGAAAGAGCAAAGAGGAGAGGGGAGAACGGTGGGGAAGGACAGTCACAGGAGCTGGATGCAGACAGGATGTGATGGAGACTGGATTTGAATGAACCAAGTTTTGGCATTGAGGTGATGTCAATGTTGAGACCATTGAACCAGCTGGGAGCTCTGTGCGAAGAGGATCTTTGCCCTTGTGTGGTGCAGAAACACGGGATATGCAGTAGTTGGGATTCAGAGCCCCTGGTAATGTCTGACACTGTACACCTTGTATTGTTTTCTGTGACATGGAGCCTTTGTAAAGGAGTCTCTGACTAAAAGGTATTCAGATTGTTTTCAATAAAAAAAGAAAAAGTGTCCCCCCTCTCTCCTGTCTTCCAGGGAGTACATACAGTGCCCTCAACCTCTCCTCATATGCCTTACCCTGCTGACCCTCCATCATCTTTGTAGCCCTCCTCTGGACCTTCTCCAGCAGTTTCATGTCCTTTTTGAGGTGTGGGCACCAGTGCTGAACCCTATACTCTAGATGAGGCCTTACCAGTGACCTGTACAAGGGCAGTATAACCTTCTCTCTCCTTCTCCTACTGATCCCCCTAGATATGCATCCCAGTATCTTGTTTGCCTTTGCTGCTGCTTTCTTGTACTGCATGGAGTGCTTCAGGTCACTAGTGAACATCACTCCCAGGTCCTTCTCCTCCTCTGATGCAGATACTCTGACTCACCCAGGTAGTACTGTGTCCTGGGATTCTTGGGTTCAATATGCATAACTTTGTATTTCCTGTCGTTTTGTTGTGTATAAACTTTACACCTTCCTGCGCATCCTCAGAAATAGCTTTAGAAAAAAGAACAGCAAACTAATACCAGACTTATGAACCTTCAACTCATCCATGCTTAGTAGGCAAATATTATATTATCAAACATTAGCTGCACAAATGCATTTTAATTTGTGAACAACCTTGTCTCATAAACAGCTAAATATACTGCATTTCAAGCAAAACATTGTCATTGGGATATGAAGCCCCGTGTGGTAGGACAGATCTAAAGGGGGAAAGCAACTGCAACCTGCGCCACATGGTGCCAGTTTCTCAACCCCCGTTTCAAAACATTAAGCTTTCCCCAAGAAAACATTTTTCCCTAACTTGTTTTTTTGGGGCAAAAAATACTTAAAAAGCTTTCTCTGTAACTTCCCATCCATCCCACGAAATAAACTCTACGTTAGTTTTTTTTTTTTTTAATTTTATTTCTTCTCCCTGTGGACAGGGCATCCTTTCGAGGAGCTTGCTCAGCTAGGGCCTATCGCTCTCTGCCTGAACCCCCACTGCCAGTCCCTCCCCACCTGAGCAGCTCAGCCAGGCCCACTCCCCCAGCAACCAGGTACTCCCATGGGAGGGTTCACCCTCTCTTGGCGACTTTACAGACTCCAGGGGCCTACCTGGCTGTCGGGTTGGCACCTGGGGAGATTCCTGGTGTGCTGGGCCAGCCTTGGAATATGGGCCATGCCCCTGGAGCCCTCTTCTCTGCTGATCTGTGAGTGGGTGTTTCAGCATGTGTCCTGAGAGCTCCCCCTTCCTTCCGAGCACGACGTGCAATGACGTTGTGGCGCACGGCAACCCTACCAACGTCTGTCACGCTCACCTCATTACGTTGTTGGCTGCCCTCTAGTACTCCCGATCTCTATTGGGGCCGCTAGGACATCAGACAACCCTTGGCCTTTCACCCGGGAGAGGAGAGCTGTCTTCCTGGCGCTTCATCCTCCTCCCTGCCGACCCCAGTAACCACAGTCTGTATCTCCGGAGCCGGGCAGTGGGCCACGAGGTGTGGTGTCCAGTGCGTCAACCCTCAGCGCCACTGGGCCGGCCACAGTATTTGTTAAACAGTTCAGTCTCCTTCAGCATCCGATGTTGCCTCATGGGCAACAAACTGTTTTTCAATTTTGTCCAATAGTTTAGCTGCTTCTGATACATCCGAAAATTAAGTCTTACGACCATAAACAGTTCTTAAGCTGGTCGACAGCAGGAGCACATGGTGCACTCCCAGGATCTGAAGGTGTGCCCGCACGCCCATTGAAACTCTTACACCTCATCCTTGTAGCATAGCGTAAGTCCGTGAAAAAGTGGACCCATGTTCTTGTCAGGTAATTGGGCTTAATGCTTTTGCCTGCTGTAAAATAGTGTCCCGCTCTGTAGAAGATCTCAGTTCCACCATGATTGTAGGTGGTGTCTGGTCCCTGGTTGCTGTTGTCAAGTGACCCACCATGAGGTGTATTCCTCTACACTTTAAGGATCTCAAAGTCTGTTTCAGTCTGCAGCAGATTTTTTTTTTAACCAGTCGTGCAAGACGCTTAGGAGATGTTCCCCCTTAGCCTTGTCCGGGAGGCCAAGGACTTGGACATTGCAAGCGTGAGCAGAGTTTTCCACAGTTTTGAGGGGCCTCCAAAGTAGGCCATTCTCCTTTGTGAGACCCAAAGCTACCACAAGGGCCTTGTCTGCATGTTTCTTTGCCCCCTGCATCTCATCAGCTAGAGCTACAACTTTCAAGTTCACCTGCCAAAGTTCAGTATTGTAATCCTCTAGCTTTTTATCCAGGCTTTCAATTGCTTTCAATAAAGCCGCATTTGTCGGCTGCTGACCTGATTGTTTCTCAGGACCTAAGTTAGTCTTTACTGCCGTCCAATTTGGTTTCCTTTGGTTGGGTCCCTTCCAAGTTGGAGCTAGCTTGTTTACCATGGACCATTTCAGCAAATTTTGGATAGGCAGTGATCAACTTTGGTGTCAGTCGAGAGCTTGTCATTTGTCTTAGAAGTTGGTTATTCTTGTCTATTTTCCAAGTGAAAATCGAGATTTTTATCTTTCTATATCTGCCCTAGGAGCAGCTGAAAGTAGCTGTTCTCGGCTCGGCTGCTGGCCAAGCCCCCACATACCATAGTTCTGATGCCAGCCATCAACATACATGTAAGCAATACCTCAAGGTACAAAGGTTACATAAAATCTGAGCATTCTAATAAACGGATGTGGGGTAGTCTAGTATCAATAACGTGGCTGCACCCTGCACGTATGTGGTGGTCTTAACCAAAATGACAGATATACCAAACATGGTTAAGCCTCAACATTCAGTGTTGATGTAACCCCAAACTGAACATACTGTCATATAAACAGAATGGGTGGCATCTCAAGACCTCTTCCCAGAACCAAGCACAGCAAAACATTTTACATTCTATGTATAGTAAATAAAACAGTTGGATTAGCTTAACTATTGATGATAAACAGCATAAAACAATCTGCTCAACCTCATCGTAAAAAGATGAAACAAAGAAATACATTTTTCAAGGAACTTTCCAAACAGCCTAGACTCCTATAGCCTAAAGAACATAAGTCCAGAAGCCTTGCACTGATACTATTCAAGTGTCTTCGTCCTCTGATTCCAACAATGCAACGGGTTGTGCCACCTCAAACTCTCTTGCAATGATTTCAGGCCTTTTACCTGCTTCCACAGTGTCAGTGTATTGAAAAGTGTCTCCCCCATTAAAAAAAAAAAAAAAAAATACGCAGGGCAGGCAAGGGGAGTAAGTGCACTACTCCCAGACTGTGCAGTCTGGCCCGCACTCAGATTTCTGCCTCAGAGTCCAAGTGGCATACGACAGGTCGGGGGAAAATGTACAGCGTGGCGTCTTGAAAATGGAGGCGATCTGAATTCCTGACTGCCTTCAGGATCACGTCCTGGGTTCCCACTCCAGCAGTCACCAGCAGGATAGTTTGAGGGAGGTTGTTGCGGATCAGAGCAGAGCGAAGGGAAATGGGGTATGCTCTCTAAAATTGTGCAGCACTGGTTGGGCTTAGTTTCAAAGCCCCTGGTAACCATTGTTTTAGAAAAGTCAATAAGTCCTCACCCTTGCCCTCAGCTCCTTCTGGAAGCCCGACAATGCGAATGTGTGAGGCCCTCTTTGCATTCTCCAAGGCCTCCAATCTGTACTTTAGTTGTGCATTCTCCGAGACCAGTTTGCCATAAGAGCCTGCAGTGCCGGAGTTTCAGCGGCAGCCGCTGTTTTTGTTGCCATCTCTGTTTTTGACATCTTGGTCACCCATGCGACTGAGTATGGTTTCCACTTTCAGGTTGATGGCTTGCATTGATAATTGGAGACACGTCCATGGCGGACTTCCTCTGGCGGGGCCTAACTTCCACTCCCGCTGCCTGGGGCTCTGATTGTTGAAACTTTAGAGCCACTTGGACCTCCCTTCTGCATTCGTCCCATGGTACAAATGTGGTATCACTCTGAGCTGCCTGACTTGCCAAAGTCGATTTTTGTAATTATTTTGCAGTCCAGCCACCCAAAATTGAAACTTTAACTGAATTACTGTCTCTAATCCGGCGATCGGTCAGCAGATGTGTCTATACAGCAGGCGTGCTCAAGCAGCTCCCCAGTAGGTGGGGTCTTACCAGCGATTTATACTGAGACAACACGACCTCTTTCTTTCTGCTGGTGGTACCCCTTCATGTGCATCCCAGCATCCGTCACCCTCTCAGCTGCCTTGTCGCACTGCCTGGCCATCTTTAGGTAATCCGATATGATCATCCTCAGGTCTCCGCTTCCATCTGATCTCCAGCTTCATTCTCATGCCACAGCTGAGACGAGGATCCCAGCCCGAAAGAGGATTTGGTATTTCCTCAAATAAGAACCACCCCAGGGAGAAGGTGGAGAGGGTCTTAAAATGAGACATTCTCGAGGGGGATCTACAGAGGAACCCCCCAAGGGGTCAGAGAAGCACCCCATTGTGTTCCTAGTTTTCAGGTCAGCAAATTACATTGTGGGTGGCAAATGGGATGCCCCGGACCATAGGTCTGCTCTCCTAAAGCACACCTGACTGTATTATATGGATAAAAAAGGACCTCCAAATCTAGGATGATGGTACCACAGGTTCATGTGTCTAATTTCCGCAGCAATCAAGAAGACTACTCTGCCTCTACAGGGAGTTGCAGCTATTAAAGACCCGCTGGATAAGCAAGTCTAATCAGTGAAATGGGCATACGAGATAGTGGGCATCGCCATGGAAGTTGCCTTATCCATACTGATGCATGTACATGTCCATCCAGCTGGATTCTTAAGATATCATGTACTTGTCCCTCCTGGTGATGGACATGGTTTTGTGAGTCAGTGTTTTCGTTGGGATTTGAACCTGTAATCCCCTGTTTTATAGTTTGATGCTGTTACCCCTGCATCAAACCACATTCCCCTTTTTTCTTCCCTGCATTTATTTATATATTTATTTATAGAAATGTTTCACCAGAAGGGCACACTGAACAAGTTGCTTGTCTCAAGGTGTGCCCTGTGGGAAGGGGGTTACATAGGGTTGTGAAGGATGATCAGTTACAATAGTACGTGGGTAAGTAAAAATTTATTTTTTAAGTGCTTTTCAAAAAACCAAAGTGCTGAACAAATAAAACATTTACAACAACATATATTAAAATAGTATAAATAAAATTATTCTCCATAAGCTTTTAAAAACAGATATGTCTTAAGCTCTGATTTATAGCTCTCAACGGTCAGGCAGCCTCTTATCCGACGAGGTAGAGAATTCCGCTGGGCAGGGGCAGCGTAGGAGAATGTACGTGCCCCGGATGTCTTCAAACGAACCCTGGGAACCTCTAGCAATCCCTGGCCGGCGGATCGGAGTGAACAAGAGGGGCAGTAGGGAGTAAGGAGATCTTGCAGATACCGCGGTCCCTGTTCGTGTAGGGTAGTACAAACAATACAACATTGTAAGATTATGCACCAGTTGGAACACAAGGTATTGTGTAATAAACAGTAGTGGAACATTGGCTAAATTATATCCAAAATCGTACAAAACAGTAATAATGTGACAAAACCATTTATAGAGCATGTGTACCAGGAGCAGGCTTGAGGTAGTACTCAGGTGCTGTTGGTGTAAAAAGGATGGAGTAGGTTATGCACACGGGTGACCCAGAAGGGCAGGTGGAGAAGAGGGGGAGCGGCAAGAACTGAATATGAGAAGGGGTAGCCATTTCCTGATTCCCCCTTCAGGATGTTGAGAACCCTGCCGGGGGGGAGGGTAGGAATACAGAAACTGGGGAGAGGTATTAAGGAGGGTTAAAGCAGGAAAAGCTGAGGGAGAGGTAAGGGAGTAGTTGGAGGAGGAGGAGTGTCATATATCAGGCAGGAGGGAATTCCAGATTTCAGGGAAGTGATGGACAAAACCAGTCTGACCAATGGGGGTGGAACGGCGAGGATGTCAAGGTGCGGGCATCATTAGATCTGAGAGAGTGGGTGTGGGGAGGTGGAGTGGAGAGAGAGAGGATGAGAGATAGGAGGGGAGCACTCCGAACCAGAATTTGGAGGTTAGTTTGGCACAGTGTGAGATGCGTCTGTGAGACAGTAGAAGGAAGGTTAGAGAGTAATAAGAGTTCACAGTGGTGGGAAGGGGAGTCGAGAGCAAAGCAGCAGGAGTTAGTGTGTCCAACTTGGTCAGGGAAGATTTGGGAGCAGCACCATAGACTGTCACAATAGTCAAAGATGTGGAGTATCATCTTCTGGACAGTTTCGTGCCTCGCAGTCAGCGGGATGCAACTATGATTCCTGTACAGAGCACCAAGCTTGGGGCACAGTTTCTTCAGGATAGCATCTATATGCACAGAGAAGTTGAGGTGCTGGTCTAGCCAAACCCCCAGATATCTAAATGAGGTGTCCTCCAGGATGCTCCCATCAAAGGTGTGGAAGGTGGGTAGGGCCAGGAGCCTAGAGAGTCTCTGCTTGGTGCCAAAGGTCATTGAGACGGTCTTCTTGGCGTTTAGAAAAAGCTGGTGAGAAGCAAACCAGAGCTGAACTTGGCCGAAGTCATGCTGTAAGCTGGTTTCCACAGCAGCAGGGTTTTGGCCGGAACTGAATAAAACAGTATCGTCGGCGTACGTGTGGATAGTCGAGGATGAGCAGGCTGTGGGAAGATCATTAAGGAAAATGGCGAAGAGTAGGGGACCAAGCACTGAGCCCTGAGGGACACCAGTATTGATGCGGAGTGGAGGGGAGATGGAATTGGGGATTCTCAAGGATTAGGTCCTGCCAGTGAGGTAGGATTTAAACCAGTTGGTGGCTGATGGAGCAAGGCCAGCTGAGGAGAGGGAATTAAGAAGCAGGGGATGGGAAACAGTGTCTAAAGATTTGGCTAGGTCGACAGATGGCCAAGGTGACCTGGCCATCGTCCATCCCTGAAAGGATGGAGTCAGTAAGCCTGAGGAGGGAGATGGTTGTTGAGTGGTTCTTCTCAAGAACAGATTGGAAGGGGGTGAAGGAGGAGGAGTTGGAGAGGAAGAGTGATGGTTGAGAGAGAACTAAATGTTCTTGAAGTTTGGCAAGGGTAGGAAATAGGGAAATGGGGCGATAGTTGCCAGGAGTGGATGTGTCACCACCCTTGGGGAGAGGAAGGACTACAGCGTGTTTCCAGGATGAGGGTACTTGGGCAGAAATAAAGGAGAGGTTAAGGATTAGGGAGATAGGATAAACAATTGCAGGAGCAGAAAGGTAAAGAAGTTTAGGATCGAGCTCATCTGGTGAGGAGCCTTTAGAGGGTTGAGGGATAGGAGGGCACCAAGAGCTTCATCAGAGGAGATAATAGAAAAAGAAAAAGGGGTAGGGGTAGGCACTGGCTGAGGCAAAGGGCTGAAGTTAGTAGGTGGCAAGGGGGGAGAGGGTCTTTAGAAGAGACGTGGAACATGAGGTGTAGTAGGCATCAAATTCATTGGCCACGGAGCCAGGGTTGGAAACCAGGGAGTTATTTATTTTGAGAACTGAAGGGGGAGGGGGAGAGAATGGGGCATAAACCACCCTCTGGAATTTAGATGGAGAGTTAATGTTAGTCAGGAATGAGGAGTTGTAATAATCGGACTTAGCCAGTCTAGTAGCTTTAGTACATGAATTGTGTAGCATTCTGTACTTGGTGTAGTCATTTGGATGTTTAGTAGATTTGTGTTTTCTCCAAGCCTGGTCACGCTCCCTGAAGCAGGCCAGTAGTTCGGAGGTGATCCAGGGGAGGTGAAGCCCACAGACTCTGGTCCTTCTGAAAGAAGCAAAGGCATTCCAGGTGGCAATGAATTTATCCTTAAAATAGCCAAGGGCTTGATAGACAGAAATGGCAGTGGAGAGTGGGGCTCAGTTTGTGGAAGCAAGTGCAGAGCTGAGTGGGGTACGGTCTAAGGATTTAAAGGAGCGGAGCTGCATGATTTTAGGGGGAGGTTTGGGGTGATGGACCTGCGTACAGTGAAAATGGGGTTGTGATCACTAAGGACATCAGGGAGGAGACCAGATTTAATGACGCGGTGCAGATGGTTTATGAGTGCCCTGTCAATCAGGTGTGGTTTTGGGATTAGGGCGTGTGGGCTCAAGTACAAGTTGAGCGAGGTTTAGAGCATGATGTCATTGTGTAGCTTGTTTAACTTGGGAGATGACCAATTTATATTTACGTCGCCCATTATGAACAGTTCACCAGATTGCGAGAGGGAGCTGATGTTGGCTAAGAGGTCAGTCATGACCGAGGGTTGAATGCTTGGGTGGCAATTGATGCCAGCCACAGAGATTGGGATTGAGAAAGGAAGGGTAATGTGAGTGACAAGGACTTCGCGGGTAGCTGGGATGGAGGTAGATAGGGTTGTAGTAAACTGCAGTGAGGACAGGATATACATAGCCACTCCCCCTCTGCGACCCATCAGTGTTGCCTGGAGAGGGAATACCCAGGGATAGCAATGGAATTTTCAGGATGCTTTTTTTGAGCCATGTCTTTGTAATAATTAGGATGTCAGGAGTGTGTGAAATCGTAAGAGTTTGTAGGAGGTTGATTTTAGGTAGCAGGCTGCAGATGTTCAGGTGGAGGAGCTTCAACCCGTTAAGAAAGGTTGTAGTGGAAAGTGGGATTAGGAGATACGTTGTTTGGGTAAGGAGCCATGGTAAGAGAAGAAATAAGGCCAGGGTTGGGGTGGATGTTCCCTGATGAAAGGAGGAGGAGGAGGGCAAGGATGAAATAGTGAAGTGTAGGACTTCTGTAATTAGACTAGGAAATACGGGAGGAAGGGGAAGAGTTGTTAGGTTTGTGCCGTGATAAAAAAAAAAAAAAAATAGTGCTGGCACATATGACTGTGCATTCCGCAGGTAGGTGTTCATGAATTACTGAATATGGATTGACCATCATTAGATGAAACATTAAGCAAAGGTCCCATCTGCCTTTTCTGGTGGTTGTTATGGTGGGTAATAAGAGCACATGGCACTTCACAAAGAGGTGTAGTCCACCCCTACTAAGATCTTGCAAGCTACACAGGATAAACTATGATCTTATCCAGTTGTATTTGTTGTATTTATAGTCGGGACTTTCGAAAATGATGATCTTATCTAGTTTGTACGTATGCGACCTTATCAGGGTTGTGCTCTGGTGATTTCCTGTGTGAAACCCTCAGATTAAACCTTCTTCCCTCTGTCCCGTACGAGGAACACAAGTGCAGAAATGCATGCACCCCTTAAAATTGCTTCTTGCACACTTATTTCTGGATTAAACAAAGGTGTCTGACTACTTTGAGTCTGATTTTAGATTTGGTTGCTAAAGTAATATCCCCACCACATTAAAAAAAACAGAAAAGCAAATTCTGACTCCCGTGTAGGAGTTGAGGTTAAGCTCTGTTTAGAGGAATTTCCCCTTACCAATACCACAGTGTAAAGTCCCTTTGTATGCTTGTATACCACAAGAAACCTCATGGAACAAACCTTTGATGTCTGGTAGGTAATAACCTTTGCTACAGAAATTATCCAGAGCCTGATAAGTTTCAGCCATGATCTCTGGAACAGGGTGGGATAAATTAAGTAGCCAGGCAGCCAGTGGCCACTAAAAAAAAAAAATTGGTTTGGGTACTATATTTTGAGTTACCGATCAACTGGCTACCTGCCCACAGCATAACTTTTGAGCCCTTAAAAAGGATAGCCACTAAAAATATTGATTTGGCTACCAGATTTTGAAAGTTAATGGCCAGTCTGACTAACAACTCCAAACTGATTTGTCCCACCTTGCTTTGGGAGCAGTGTGCTACATTATTTTGCTAGGCAGTCATTTTGGCCAGAAATCAAAATCTTAATAGCCAGTGCCTGGGGAGGGGGGTTTACAAAGGAGAAAAAAACAAAACACACACACACACACACACACACGAAAGAAGGGTATAAAGTACAAAGAGCCATGTAACATTATAGTCAAGGTTGTGCAAAATTACATTAAAGGAGGAAAATCAAAACTGATCAGATGAACAAGGTTCAAAAATGTCCTTAAGTATAATGTAAGTAAAAGCAAAATGAGTGGTTACAAAAATACAGCAAGTCGGGTTGGGGGGTCCCCTACGACACTTCACTCCTGATTCCTGCGGCAGGGCTCCTACAAAACTGCTGCAGCATTTGCTCATTCCTGCCGTATCAACAATCTGTTCCTGTGGCAGAAAGCAGTCCTGCCATTGGCTAAAACATGTAATGTCTTAAGTGATCTCACAACCTGAGCATAGAAGAGGGGCTTTAGGATAAATAGGGAGAAGTGAGACAGCTACTGTTGGAAAAACTGTTAATTTTTTTCTGCGACACTGCATATGCTCTGTTGGGATTCTAGTTATGCGGAGCATTCCACGGCTGTGGAATTGCAGAATGCCAGGGTCTTGCACAATGTTAAGAGCCCCCTGACCTCATTGGGACATCTTAAAAAAATAAAAATAAAAAAAATGTAATATTTAGACACAATTTAGCTTTCCATTTTCTTTCTGCAGTTCTCACCATTATTTATTAATAAGGACATTTGCATGATAGGGCAGAAATCTTATCTGTTGGGCTGCTTGTGTACACCTGGCATCACAGTTTTCACAGCTCTGTTTGTGACATCAGTCTTTTTTTGTAGCAATAATTGATTTCATAAATGGGGGATTTTGGTGTTGGGTGTAGACAAGCTGCCAGAGTAAATGAAGTCCCTGAGACAGTGATCCTGTTTTCTTCAAACTGTCCTCAGTAATAAGGATATAGGGGGACATAACTGCAGAAAATAAGAAATATAAACTGAACTGTCCAAATCTTGCATTTTTCAAAGTTTCTCATGCAACTCTGCACTTCATGTACTTTCATGTGTATGATGTTTCAGCTAGTAACATTTATTAGAGAATACTTTCTTCTTTTTTTCAAAGTTCCTTTCCAAAGTTTACAGTGTATCTTGGTAGTCTGTCCAAAAAGTCTGCATAAAATGAATTCTCCTTTCTCCAGTTAACCTCTGTGTTTTTTGTTTTGTTATGATATCACAGTGCTCAGAATGACTTTGTGAAACAAGTACTACATTAGACCAACAGGGGAAGAATAACGAACTAGAAAACAAAGTCAGAACATCAGGGCTCTTGGAAGAATTTTTCATTTGGGGGTCCAGGACTTTCTTTAAAAAAAAAAAAAAAAGGGGGTCCAAAAGAGGGAATCACTGGTAAATTTCTGGGGGGTCCCCATTTAAATGCATGTGAGCTATGCCCCTGCGCTCGTACATCTCATAATGTAAGACTCTGTAGAGCACGGGGACACGCTGCATTGGTTTCTATGGGGCCATGTTTTAAACTAGCATTTATAATGTTTTAGGGAGCAAATTCAAACAAATTACAGCCACCACTGAACTAACAAGGCCCTTGTTAGTTGAGTGGTGGCTGTAATTTGTTTGAATTTGCCCTCTAAAACATTACAAATTCTAGTTCAAAACATGGCCTTATAGAAACCAATGGAGCGTGCCCCCGTGCTCTACAGAGTCTTACATTACGAGGCGGGGGCGCGGCTCAGTCTATGGAATCCGGGGCTTGGTGAATGAGGGTCTCTGGGACTTTCAGAATATAAAATCTGAGCATCCCAACGCACAAAATGTACCTGCATCCCAGAGAGCCCTGAACATATTTGTGGTAAATCTAGTAGTTTAAGGCTTTTTGTTGTAGTAGAGCATTGCTCTTTAAATAAAAGTAAGGTGGGTTTGGGGGCGGTGGTACCGAGCAGCTGAACAACTTAGATTAGGGAGAAGATTGGGGGGCAACAGGACAGGTGGATAGGGAGAGGAGGAGAAAAAGGAAGGAAAGGTACAGTATGTTTTATATGCAGGACACGGGGTGGCCCATATGGAGAGTTGGCTTTTTTTTTTTGGTGAGGGGGCTGGAGGAGCATATTTGGGCTGGGGAGGCTGTTCTGGGGGAGCAGTAGGAGAAGGCAGATTACCCACTGAGGTTTTCATTGGGGTGGGGTTGAGAAGATTTCGGTGTCGGACAAACAGAGCGTAGTGAGAGGAAGAAAGTTAGAAGAGAGGTGAACCAGTACTCTGCAAGTACAGTGAGAGGTGGCGTTCCTAACGAGAGGGGAAAGGAAGCAGCCGGTAAACAGAGCAGTGAATTGGGGCAATGACCTGAGGAGAATTTTGAAAAAGGCGGCGGGAGGGGAAGTCATGAGGAAAACCAGACTGTCCAGCAAAGGATTTTTTTGGGGGTAGTAAATGTTGGGGTATGAGATGAATGGGGGTAGGGTGGGGAGAGAGAGACACACACAGGGGAAGGAAGAGAAACCCGTCCTTGGCAGGGAAAGTTGCAGAATGAGAGGTGGTGATCCTTTTAAGAGATGGGAGAGAAACATCCTATAAAAAATAATAGTGGGGGGAGGCAGTTAAGGATAAAACGGGAGTAGTAGAAGGGGGGTCCAATTTGGCTATGGTGGGAAGGGGTGCTGTTCACCATATCTGCATAGTGAAACACTGGCAGGAGCATCTTCAGGATAGTTTTGTGGCTGCAGGAATTGTGACACAGCGCACCAAGCTTGGGACAGGGTTTCCTGCACATATGTCAGTGTGTTAGGAAAATGTCACAGAAGTGGGATACTTTGGGGGGAGGGCGTTGAGAGTTGAAATGACTGGGGTAGTAGGGAGCCTGTGCTTAGTGCCAGGACACATAGATTGAGGATTCCAGCTCAGGCTGACGTGTCCAGGGCATAAAGTACTGCTGGCTTGTGTACCTGTGACTGTGCAAGGAGAAACGAATAGTGGGGAGGTTATTGAGGAAGATGAGTATATCATAGAAACATAGACTTTGACGGCAGATAAGGACCGCTAGGCCCATCTAGTCTGCCCATTTCCCTACCTACAGGATAGGCCACAGATCCTAGTTAACCAACAGCCTATGTCTTCCTGCCCCCCACAAGAATTACCTTATGTCTGTCCCATGCATTCTTGAATTCTCCCACAGTTTTAGACCCCACAACTTCCTCAGGAAGGCTGTTCCATGCATCCACTACCCTCTCTGTGAAATAATACTTCCTCACATTGCCCCTGAACCGCCTCCTTCTATCTTTTAAATTGTGTCCCCTTGTTCTTGCAAGTCTCTTTTTCTGAAAGATGCTACCCTCTTGGACTTTGTTGATTCCACTGAGGTACTTAAAAGTTTCTATCATGTCCCCCTCTCCCTTCTTTCCTCAAGGGTATACATATTAAGCTCCTTTAGTCTCTCCTCATATGGTTTCTCTTGCAGACCCTGCACCATTTTAGTTGCCTCCTCTGGACTGCCTCTATCCTGTCTATGTCCTTTGAGATGGGGTCTCCAGAACTGGACACAGTATTCCAGATGGGGTCTCACCAACTGTCTGTACAGAGGGATAACAACTTCCTGTTTTCTGCTGCTGATGCCTCTCCTATACATCCCAGTATACCCTGGCCCTCCCTACTGCCTTCTCACATTGCTTGCTAACCTTAAGGTCATCTGATATGATTACCCCAGGTCCCTTTCCTGTTTTGTTGTTACTACCTCCCCACCCATTGTGTATTCTTCCTGGGTTCTTGTTTCCCAGGTGCATTATTTTGCACTTTTGCATTGAATCCTAGCTGCCATACGCCTGACCATTCCTCCAACCTTGCCAAGTCCCTTTTCATCCTTTCCACGCCTCCTTTGTATCAACCCTGTTGCAGATCTTTGTGTCATCTGCAAAAGGCATACTTTTCCTTCCAGTCCCTCTGCAATGTCACTGATGAAGACATTAAAAGGACTGGACCTAATATTGAACTCATGGGTACCCCACTGGTAACCGCCTCTTTCAGAGTGGACTCCATTTACAATTACCTTCTGTGTCCTGTTGTCCAGCCAATGTTTTTATCGGTTACCACCCTGGGACCCACTCCCAGGCTGGTTAATTTGACTAATAATCTTTTGTGTCGGACTGTGTCAAATGCCTTGGTAAAGTCTAGGTATGCCATGTCCACAGCCCCTCCCTGGTCTACTACTTTGGTCACCCAGTCAAAGAAATCTATTAGATTCGTCTGACATGACCTTCCTGCTGTGAACCCATGCTGCCTTGGATTCTGTGCTCCACTGACCTCTAGGTACTCAATTATTCTTTCCTTCAGAAGTGACTCCATCACTTTCCCTACCACAGAGGTCAGACTGACAGGTCTGTAGTTTCCTGCCTCTGTCTTGGACCCACTTTTGTGAAGGGAATCACATCCGCCTTCCTCCAGTCCTCGGTACCACACCATCCTCCCATGATTTATTAAAAGAGTAGCCATTGGTTTCACTAGTTCCTTCCTTAATTCTTTTTAGAATTCTGGGGTGAATTCCATCAGGACCCATTGCTTTGTCCACCTTCAGTTTTAGGAGTTCTTGCAGAACCCTTTCTTCTGTGAAAGAACTGGGATCGACCCCCCATCATGAGTGCTTCTGTTAATTGGATTAGGCACTTCCCTTCCTCTTTGTGAATACTGAGCAGAAATATTCGTTCAGTATTCCTGCTTTTTCACTGTCCCTCTGCCCACCCACTGCTCATTCTATTCAGCCTCACTATCCTCCTTTGTCTTTCTACGCCGCTGATGTACCTAGAAAAGGTTTTATCCCCCTTCTTAACTGAGTTGGCTATCTTTTCCTCAGTTTGGGCCTTTGCTATTCTGACTTCCCTCCCTGCTTCTTTCTGCCTTAACTGGTACAGCTCTCTGTCCTGCTCCTTCTGTTTCTCCTTATACTTCCGGAATGCTATCTTTTTCTTCCTGACTTTCACAGCCAGAGTGGAGCCCTGTGGGATACAGAAAAGGCGGGTGAATAGGCAGCATCTCTGACCAGAACAGTTTGTTAGTGGAAATGATGAATAGGAAGGTAGCTGTATTGGTATTTAATGTGGTGCATCTTTTTTGCTCCCTGCCTTTTTGTTCAAGAGTCTCAAACAAAAGTCAAGGGCCCTGGGGATCCAGACGGGGTGGGAGAGGCTGGGGAACGTTAACCTAAAAAGAAATTTTCCAAATCTGAGCATTCTCATAGTTCTATGCATTATAGATTGAGGGATTAGGTGCTTCCAGCCCTTATTCTGTAGAGTCTCATAGGCAGGTGTCAGGAAATGGCCATGCTTGGGAGACTTCAAGGAAAAAAGATGGTACTGTATGTTGTTGATCATCCTCGATCAATAAAGTAGTAATACAGCCGACGTGGTCACGCTTACTATTGTAAGAGTTCTCTTTCTTACAGTCTTAGGGTAAGAGAACTGCCCACCTATGGTTTGTGGTCCTCCTGCCCTGAGAATGCCTCGGTGTCAATCTTAACATATATAGAAGTCCATTTATGCCCAGTCTTGAGCTCCCATTTTCACTTTTTCTTTTCCTGCTCAGGCCCAGCACAAGCCCTAGAGCCATCACCTACTGGGGCAGTCATCTCCGGTTTATTTTCTTTTCGCATCCTGTCTGTCGTTGGTAGGGTGGTTTGTCTGTCTGAAAGATCTTCCCCTGTCCCCCATTTTATTCACATTGTGCCATTGCATCCAACCCTGAACACTGCAGATGTTTTGGCTTGTTTTCCCAAAGAAGTGATAGTTCACTTGTTATCAAAATGGTAATATATACACTGGCACAGAGGCAGGGAGTCTGTCTGCGATGCTGACAACCCAGGTTCGGAAATGGACTTAGGACATTGGTGGGCTGGCCAGGGGGAGAAGGATTGAGCATCCCAGGGACTGCTCTCCTTCTCCCGGGGTGGGGGGGGAGAGTGTCTGGCACATTACGGACCTCTGGTGGAGGCTGGGGGTTCTATCATGGCGGCGCAGTCACCTGAGGGGGCAGGGCAAACGCAGGATGTGATTACATGTCCCCGCCCCAGGTAGCACTGCAAATATTGTCGGAAAAACCTCTGGACCCCCACATGTGATGCTGTCGTCCGCCGCCGTCCCAGCTGCCACCAGTGTGGCCCCACCCTGGGGGGGGGGGTAAGCCAGGGCAAAATCCAAAGGATAATGGGGAGGGGACGACATGGGAGTTGGACTGAGCTGCCTTTGGGGAGGGGGGGGTCTGAACCATAAAAAGATTTAAAATAAAAAAAAAAGTAATATATAGGGGCTAGAGTAGGAGTTCTTACTGATGAACGCTGTTCTGCTGTGCATTTCTGTATTTAGATACAAATGTCCTTGTTCAAGTATCCAGGTTGCTGTTGTGGATCAGTAGCCCACAGGATGGTGCTTTTTCGTTTATTATAACTATTGAACATATGTATTGCTTGCCTGTTTATATCTGGTCTGTCACCTATTGTCAAGTTATGGAATTTGCTTTATACTTTTGTTTTTATGGGTTTTCTGTTGCTGTTTATTTGTGATCGCCATGGCTCATGTTATGCCTAAAAATCTGTTCCTGAGTCTAGTGCCCGTACCCAGGGAACAAATAAACATAAAAGCTTGTTGGTGACCATTGGCATCAGCAGGTTGCAACTCTCGTAACCCTGACTTTATTATTAAAGATCACCTTTGTATGAAATTTGACCCTTTGACATTCAGACTTAATCTGTTCTTGTTGCTTTCCTGCTCTGAAATCCTAAACCTCTACTTATTTTTTATGTATTTAGTTTTTATTGACCGGGAAAGAGGACTAGACAAATTTTTGCCTGTTTTCAGCCTCGTCCCGGGGAGGGGGATACAGATGGATGCCAACTGAAATTGAACCAGATTTAAGCTGGTGGTGGTATTTTTTTTTTTTTTAGTGAATGGGGGAAATTTGGCCAGGACACCTGGGAAATTCCACTACCCTTTTCAAGAAGTGTCATGGGATCTTTAACATCCACCTGAACTACAACCAGAACAGGAAGTTGGGACCTCTGTTTGCTGTCTCATCCGAAAGACAGCACCTCAGGAGTGCAGCACCCTCCTTATGCTGCATTACAGTATCGGTATTGGGATTTAGCCTAAGTGCCTGGTGTGGGGATAGAACTCAGTCTTCTGATCTTCTGGCCTCCGAGGCGAGAGTACAGCCTGCTGAGCCACTGACAGACAACTTATATCAGAATAGTTTCCATGGCAACTGGTTGTGATGTCATAAGCAGAGTATTATGACTTCATGGCAGGAAAGCAGCAGGAAAGGGAAATTGTGTCCTTACTGGTAATTCTGGTTGTGTGTACTACGCTCCATCCACGGGCAGTCTGATGTATGGTATGGGCTGTCCTCCCCTTGTAGCTGGCACAGGTTGTAACCAGCTGAGCAAATTCTTGGGACATGTCTCTTCCCAGACTCCCAGAGTCCAACCTTCTGCCCATGTCTGAAAGAGAATAACAGTCCCAGAAAAAAAGTAATGTTAGTAAACTGCAACTACAGAAACGACAAAAAATATACATTATAGGACTCGTGTTGCAGAACACAGCACTGATTTGAGAGTCCTGACTATCCATGAATGGAGCATACACACAACCAGAATTACAGGGAAGGAAGCATAATTTCCTGTTGTCGTCTCTGATGGTATAGTCCCTAATAATCAGTATCTCAGTGGGAGGGGTTGGTGCTGTACTGCTGTACTCCACGCCTTTATGTACCTTGCCTGGGTAATCTCATACAGCCATGGTCAAGGCCCTTCTCAGCATGTGTTCTACATGGATAACAACCTCTTTATGCGTGCCCAGTTAAAACCAGGTCTTCTGGATGATCTCCTCAGAGCGATCAGATGACCTGGGGGTTGAGGTCAGGGGAGACCTGCCTGCGGGACTCTGGCAATGAAGGGGACCTTCATGGGCCTGGTTCTAGACCTCCTTCAACTTCAGCACCATCTCCTTAGACTGTTTCCCTGGTTGGCACTGGGGCCCCAGCTGGCACCATTTGTGGTGCTGTTTTGGGTCCCAGTGCCGACTCTGCTTCCAGTTCCAATCCTCCTCCTTGTGCCGCACGTGGTACTGGTGGGGGTCCGGGTGCCATTTCAGGCACCAGGAAGTGAACTGGTGCCATTCTTTGTGCTGGCTCCTCTGTTCAGGAGAAGGCGCTGGATGTCCCTTTCTGGTCTAGCCTGAGATTGGCCAGATCTGGTGAGATGGGTACTTCAAGGTCCGTTGAGGCAGCTCACTCCTTGTCTTAGGGTAGATGGCAGCTCTGCAGGGAGTTGTGGCGCAAGCTTGGACCCCCTGGACTTACTGGAACCATGTGGTTCTGTCAGTGGTGGGGATTGGGGCTGCCCTCTGTGGCCTTCATGGCTCTGCTCTCCTCACTTCAAGGCCCCCCTCCCCCAAGGACACCACCTCAACTGCTCCTTGGCTGTTCAGCCCTCGTTGTGGACAAGATTGCCAGGCTCTTCCACTGGGTGCGGTCCCCTGAGCTTTGGCAGGTGCGTTTTCTCAATACCTTAGGTCACTAGATCAAGCCATTTTCTGGTCTGAAACACCGCCCCTGATTCCAGTTCCTTCTCATCTCCTTGTTCCTCCTCCAGAGAAAGGAACACTTCCATACATCATTCCTTCGATGCTGGGTACACCTTGTACTAACATTTCCTGACCGAGATGATGAGGGAGCTACGAATTTCTCATTTTTGGAAGCTGCAGCCCTGCTCACCTGGTGTTACATTACATTCCTCAGGGAATACAGTAGTGTTTCAGCAGTCATCCCTCTCTGGCCTCGGCCCTTCAAGGAGGCATCCAGGGAAGTCTTGCTCTGTCCATCTGCCCCTTCTCCAGCCCTGAGGGGAGTCCAGCGGAGGTATTGTGCACTGATGGGGTCTCTGAGAGCCATGCCACATCCCTCCTCAGAGATCCAGCTCCTGGAACACCCCCTGGCCATAGGTGCCCAGTGCACGACTACCCCCCCCCCCAAACTCGGAATCTGTGGAATTTGATGTCTGAGGTCATGTGTTTTCTTCGGCGTGCACCATGTGCTGCATATTGCAACACATCAGGTGACCTGTGGCAGGCACCTGTGGAGGACCCTGGGTCTGCTCCTAGCGTCCTTGCCAGATTAGGAGGCAACCAGACAGGACATTCACCTTTCTGCCCAGGGCCTGGTGCTGGCAAGGCACCAGTCAGGGGCATCTTATGATGCTAATGAGGTAGCTTGCAAGCTGGAGGGAACAGCAGTCTGCATTTGGTGGATGGCATGGCTTAGTCTCTCCAGATTTTCACCCTTGGCCTGGCATAGGGTGTTTGCCTCGTTTCCATGGGACCCACTTTTTCTCCCACAGGGTCAGGTGTGATTTGGCGGGGAGAATTCCTGCTCCCAGGCCACAGGAGCCTCCACCTGTCCCCTACCAGTCTCTGGTTTCGCCAGGCACATGAGGGGTCCCTGCATCTCTGGTCATTCCTCCACAGGAGGCTTTCAGGGTGAGCTCACCCTCGTTTTGGATGGAAGGCTTGGTACTGTGACCCAAAAGTGTAAACGACCAGTGAAAATTGATTCTAAGAAGATATGAAAAATTACATACTCACCATAATTCTTGATCTTCCAGAATATCCTCACCACTTTATTCACACACCTGGCCTCCATTCCCTGCCCTCAGATGGCCAGACATCTGGACAGGTCACCCTGTCGCTCTTTTCTGTGTTCCCTTCTCTTCCTGGTTTTCTGGCTGTCAGTCCCTTCTGGGCCTTGAGCCTTGTTTTAACAAAAAAAACACTTTTACAGTGCCTTTCTTTGCCTCGCCCATTGTTTGGTTCAGCCTGTATTTTTTTTCCCCCAATTGTTTAACCAGGTGTGAGACACTAAGCTGAAAGTTTTTTTTTACAGGTGCAACCAGGGAGCACAGGGAAGTTAAGTGACTTGCTCAGGGTAACACAATATATGCAAGTGGGGGCTGTGGGATTCAAACCAGGTCTCCAGATTTGCAGCTCAGAGCCTTAAACCATTGTGCTATACTGCTTCCCTGTATGTATAAATGCATATATCTGAGGAACATGTACAGAAGGCTTTGATTTCTCTTTGCAGAGGGTCACAGACTCTGCAAGCAACCTTGCCTTTGGGCTGTTACCCCATGGGGGCAGTCTTTATTTCATTTTTCTCTAAGAGGGTAGCAAGGTAAGCCCTTGTCTACCTCTTGTTTTTCACTTTTTTTTCGTAGTCCGTTTTATTTTTCTTGCATGCATATATATATATATATATATATATATATATATATATTCACATACATATACACGATATACACACACACGCTAAGCAATAAAACATACGACTGGGTATAGTGAGAACATATTTTTACGGACACCTAGAGGCATTTTGAGGCACGTGGCCTTGGATGAGCACGTTTATCCCTCGTAGTGATAAAATGTTATATGCACACCCCTGGAGTTTCTTATTGCGCTTATGAAATGACTCACTTAAGTTATATCAGAAAAAAATGCACGTACAAATGGTTTTGGATTGCTTAAAACCATTCATTTAACTAGATAACATTGTGCATGAGGGAAAAATAGTCCTTTTAAAGAGAAAGGGGGAAAAGGTGTAAAACAATTAATTTTGTAATGGGACCCATTTGGAACAGGATCAGGGGCTGGAGCACAGATATTTCTTAGTGCAGCTAATTTTAAAAACAATGCAAAGAATGAGTGTTGATTTTATGTTGGGACTTGTCTTTCAAATGCGTGGAACATATTTTACACCGAGCTATCAGCCAATGAAATTGCTTAATTTTCTCTTGCCATTTCATAAATGTGTAAATACACACACACATATATTAATTAAAAACATATCTGTTCCAGCAGGCTTTTAATTGATTTAGGTTTTAATGGGACGGATAGATTTTAAGTTTGTGTTGAGCTGCTGCTTATATGTATTTTGTTATTGAATGGCTTTGTACAGTGCCCAGAGTCCATGGAAATGGGTGCTTTATGTAAGCAATAAGCCACGACAGGGTGTGTTAGACACTTTTAACACACGGCTAGGAGGCGTAGTGAGGCACGAGGCCATTGGCCGAGTGCGTCCAGCCTCCTAGCCATGTGTTGGTGTCTAATGCACACCCTGGAGTGGCTTATTGTGCTTATGAAATGGGCTTTTAAAGTATGGTGAATGTGAAAAGCAAAAATAACTTGAGTAATAAAAGAATATTTTTGTCATTTATATAAAATAGTTCCTCTGCTTTTAGTTTAGTCTTTTTTTTTTTTTGAGTTGAGGACTTTTGACCCAGGAAGGCTGCCTTGGCTACAGTTTTTCTCCTGGTTGTCTTGGCGCCCACCCACTCCAGCTAACTCGAGTTCTATTTAGTATTGGTATTAAACTGTTACATTTTGCATTTTACCGAAATGATGCCTGTGTGTGTGTTTGGGGGTGATTTCAGTTTGTTTTAGAAGCAGGCAACGCAAGGACGTTCCACGCGGTTGTCCGTTGAGGTCTGTGATTCAGTGACTGAGCAAGCGGACAGCAGGATGGGAAAAAGAACTGTGTTGCTGAAGAGGAGAGCAGTATGTGTGCTACAAAAATGAGAGAAGAGCGGGAGGGAAGTAGCTAGCGGCTGGCAAGTCGGGCGTTGAGAGGAGGTACTGCGAGCAGCGGGGGTGGGGGATTCTAAAGTGATCGTGGCAGTCTCGTGTTTTTGTGGTCGTGTACTTCACAGGCGCTTAGCTAAAAGTTTATGAAATCGGCATTAAAATGAAGAGGCACTCTGACCGAAGAGGATTAGCTTTAAAATTTCAGCAGGCAGAACTGGCACAGTTGGCAAAACAAGATGGCTGCTTTACTTTTTCTGAACATTGAGTGGGCAGCTTTACCAATATCAGTGCCTGCTGGGCACTGCTGGATCTTTTTCCTGTGCGTAAGACGCATTATCACACTGCCCAATCAGATTGCCTCAATTTTGATGCCCATTTCATAAAAATAAAATATATCTATATACGTGTGTACACACACAACACACACAAAAAAAAAGTGTAGTGAATAATTCTAACATGAACAATCCTCGGAGCCATATATCTCTACACCCTCCTGACAGGGATCTCTTCATCACTCCCAGATCCCCTTTCTGCCCACCCCTGGTCTCAGGATAGTGGTCCTCTCTCCCCTACTATTTTTATAACAACCACTTACTCCCATGTCACATCTAGGTATTTAGGTAACTGTTTTTTCACCTCTAGAAGTCTTAGATCTCTTTCCTTGCCTTCTCCTTTTTTTTTTTTGGAGGGGCGCATATCTGCCTTCTCTCCGCCCAGATTCTTGGCTGCCTTGGCACTTCTTTTTTTTTTCCCTCTTTACTTTCTGTTTCGTACCTGCTACACTAGGACCTCCCTTCCAACCTTCTCCTCTGGTCGGGTTTTATCATTTAGTTTTTTATATCCTGTATCCTTTTCCTATCCCTTTGGGCAGTTTTTAACCCCTCCCTTTCTTTCTCTCCCATTCTCTGCTGGCTAACAGAATTGCAGTGGAGAGGGCCGGCATTGGTTACTGGCCAGTTCATGAGCACCATGTCATATATCTGCCTTGTGGGTAGTGCCATCACAGATATTGGCCCCTTAGCTCTGAGCTTTGAAAGCTTTTGCTCCTGTAGGGTTCTAGTGCCTCCGGCACAGACCTAGTAGTGTGAATGAACGGTGAAGATATTCTCAAAGATCAGGAATTATGGTGACTGTAATTTTCATTTTTCACTACTCCCCTTCCCTGGAGATTAGAACCTATTTCACATTTTAGTGGGACCTAACCAAACTGAAGTATTTGGGCATCTACATTTTGAAGTCTTGCACTGAGGCTTTCAGGGACAATTACCACTCATTCATGCTGCAGATGCTACAGGACTTCCTCCCTGGGGCACTTTACCAGTAACTCTTTCACGCAGAATAGAAGTTGCCCAGATGGCGACCCTACCAGGCGCACTCTACTTCTTCCAAAATATTCCTTTGTATATTCCGGAAACTTATCTGGAGGCAGTTGACTCGGGATATTTCCTGTTTTATCTGGTCTGGCCATGTGTCAAGATGAAGTTGCGCTATCCTTACCCAAATCTCAAGCGGGACTCTCCCAACCAAACCTCCGATTTTACTGATGGGCAGCCCAGATTAGATTCCTCCTCTGTAGACATTTGGATTCTATTCCGACTACCAGGCAGGAGTTAGGTTGGGAATGTCACCTGAATCAAGACCACATAAGACGTTTGTATTACAAGGTCACCTCTCCTGAGCTCTTGAATATGGACAACCTCTGGCTACAATAAAAAGTCAGGATCTGGAGGTCTTTATGTAAGACTCTATGCCTGACTCCCTACCTGATGCTGCTCTTTTAGGACTTCCGCCAGCCCTCCTTGATACTGGCTTATCGTACTGGACAAAGTACTCTCTACCATACATTGCTTAACTAATTTCGGAAGCAGGCATCCTCTTCTTCAGCGGTATAAAACAGCCTGTGGCCTCAGACAAGTTTTTTTTTTTTTTTTTTTGATTTCTCCAAATTTGCCATTACTTTCAGTCAGTGCTGAGCGGTGCTCACTCCCCATCCTCCCACTCAGTGATAATCCCTTACTTCCTGGCATTCTGCAAAATGGAAGTTGCCCCACATGTGGTCTCAAATATTTATAAAGTACTACAGGAGATTTGCAATTCAGTGGGAAGCTGAGCAGGGTCTCCTGGTTCCTCGGGGAAACCTAGCAGAAGACCTGCCTAGCATTCTTGAAGGTGACCAGTTTCCATGCCTGGCAGGAGTAAAATCGGAAGCAGCGTATCCCCTGTTTTCAAACCCTGGTGGTCTCTGCACACTGTTTAGTAACCTACATGCTGGCAAAACTGTGGCGGAGCTCAGTCCACCAATACACGTGATGCAGGCATGTCCAGTACTTGGCTCCATTTTTCTGGGTCCTGAACCTAGAACTCACAGAACTTTATGGGAGACATTTCCTCCTAACACCTGAAGCGTTTCTGCTTCTGCAGTACCCTCCAGGATTCAGAGACAAGAATAACTATCTACTGGGCACCTGAATTACGGCAGCTAAGGAGGTACTGTAATCACCAGACTTCTACCAACTCCCCAGTCCCCTAATAGCCAAGCCTGGCACCAGGTGATAGGCAGACCTACCCCATGGAAAAAGTCACTCCCTTAACCGCTGAGTCCCTCGTCTAGATGGAATGGCTGGCTCTTGCATATGATGACAAAAGACCCATCTTTTGTGCCCTAGTTCGTGAAAGCCAAGCAAAGGCGGAGTTGGTAGACATTAAACCCCCCCCTTTTTTTTTTTTTGTGTGGACCCTATCATTGTACTTCCACTGTCCATATAACTTATCTGTGCTGTAGATGATGGAAAACACTGGCGTCCCGCCCCTCTGGTGACCCTCCTCCCTTTTAACTCCCTAATGACAACCACAGGATGGGAAATAAACAGGAAGGATTCCAGTCCTAACAAGTACCAGTGTGCATTTTTATTAGGTTTGACAGTAAGGCTGTCTCTCAGACTATACCAGAGAGAGAGGAAGACCTATGCCCTATAGTAATTATATAAGGAAACACTCCTGAAATTGATGATGACCTGAAAAATTCTTTACAGCATCCATCTGTAATGAACTGCATATATTGCTTATAACCTGTGCAGCAGACTACTGGAGAAAAATGTGATAACTATAGTAACAAGCTCCCTTAGTGTCAGATTTGTTTAAATCCCCATTTTGTGCCATCTTTTTAATGGAAAACCTGCTTTGCGCTTATTGGTTTTGGGGCCGGGGGGATATGGTTAAAAAAAAAATAAAAAATTTTGCAAAATTAAATCAGTGGCCCTAGATCCTTGAAGATCTGTCTACCTGTTCCCTGCTCTAATAATCCATGCACATTCTTTCTTATGTGCACACACGGTTCTAGTGACAAAGCCATGAGATGCTCGGATACTTGTCTCTTCCATTTCTCCCATTTAATTTCCTTGGACATGGTTCTCCTTAACCATCCCTACTAGCAAGCGTTGGCAGAGGTAACATTTCAGCATTTTTTTGTTGTATCCGGAACTGGGAAGGGAGAAGCTAGAGAAGGCGAGGGGGCAGCAAGGTCAGCTCCCAGGGTGGGGGCTAACCAAACGAGCAGACACGAAAGACCGTTAGGCCTATTCTGATGGCATTTAAGTATGTTAGTAATTCTTTAGTAACCAGGGTAAGACCCACTAGGCTCATGTGCCTGTTTCAGTGGTGATCTGGGAGCACTGGGGAGAGTAAATAACTTGCTCAGAGCCACACAGTTTGTAAGTGGAGGTTGTGAGATTCAGACCCAAGTCTGCTGGATATACCAAGCTCGTTGTGCTGACCTGTAGGCTGTACTGCTAGCCTCAAGCATGTACACAAGCTGAGCCAGCCACAATCTGTGAGATTTTTGAGTACAGGAATAAAAATTTTGAGTGACAGCTGAAAATTGGGTTGCTATATGCACAGATTTGTGCACGTCAGTGGTGGACTATGTGGAGGAGGGTTTAAACACATTTTAAGCCCCCCCCCCTTTTTTTGGGGGGGGAGTACTTCAGAAGTCAGCATGTGTGTGAACACAGAACTTGTCGGCAGATAAGGATGACTTGGCCCACCCAGCCTGCCCATTTTTCCTTGCTTATAATATCACAGACCTTACTTGATCTCCAGTTCTTTATCCCTCCCCTCGTTCCTTTCCTGTAAGAGTCCCTTATGCCTGTTCCATGCTTTCTTGAAACACAACACAGACACATCCTGTCTGCCATTCTTTCCTTAGACTTTGTCAGTTTCCTCGGAATGAGGTACAGAAGTGGCACGAATTGCAAGTTCATCTCATACATTGCCCTGGTCTATACCAGGGGTTAAAATCGGCACTGGGCAACTAGCCAAACACTGCTAGATTTTGTATTGGACTAGTAACATTTCCTTTAACTAGCCCTGCAGACTTGTATTGTAGAAGGTAACACAGGTACACCAGTTTAGGCAGTGCAAAAGTCTCTGGGGCCAGTTATTTTCCCCCAGTCACTAGCCCTGCATGCTAGTTTCAAAGTCCACTCCAAAGAAGAAAAAGCATTCTGACCAAAACTGCATTTAATTCACTTATTTAAACCACTCCTCATGATTTTTTGTGGAGGCAAGCAGATCGAGGCTGTAACCCCAGTGCTTTGAGGCTTAACCAACCTCTTAGTCGGAGGAAGGTCTAGTTTCAAACCCTGCTACATATATCTTGCTCGTGCTTTTCATACAGTGGCTTTAAAGAGATGGAGAAGCGGCCTGTCGGTGCAGTAGCAGCCCTGAACCTGGCAACACTGGTGACCTGGCTTAAAGAACTGGCCTAAGATGGAGCACAGATGTGGGGAAAGGAGGACTGAGTGTCCTGGGGAACACATGCCCCCTTGGGGTGGGGGAGTGAACAACTCTAACAACACTGCCTTCTTGGTGATCACGTTGGGCAGAGCAGATAAGAACATCTTGGGAGGGAGGGTGTGGGACCAGCAGCACATGCTGTCATGCAAAGTGTGTGCACAGAGCCCTTGTGAGCCCGCATCCTGGAGAGGGAGAAAACTGGAAAATAACTGGCTCTACTGTTGATGCTAGTGCTACTCCTTGGCCCTGTGCTGGCCATCTTCCTGTAGCCACCAGATTTGCAAAGGTTGACAGAGGCTTGGGGCCACTCTGCTTTTCTGCACGGGGGAAGCATGGGGTGAGTGGACAGTGGTGCTGGAGGTGGGAAGAGGAGAGGGCTGTTGGGGATGAGAGTGTGCTGATGGAGATGATAGAGAATGTTATTACAAATAAAAGAAGACAAAAACTGCAAAGAAAGCAAGCTGAGGGGGTGCCGGCTTCAAAGATGGTGGGTAGAATTACACTGTAATCACACTTGTAATCAAACTTATGGTGCCACGAGTCTCCTAGGAACCCTCTTTTCCTTTTTTTTAGGCTACAGAGCTGAACTAAAAGCAGTCATTTCGCTTCAGTATTATAGAGGGAGAGTTTCACATTCTCTTCGGGATAGGAGTGGTAATTACGGGGAACCTTGTTCATCCCATTCTCTAGTTTTGTGGCATTTTACAATCAGTTGGAGAACGCCTACAGCCGGCCTGCCATTAATTGTGCACCCCCCCAATCCGATCTGTAATGTGAAGAGGCATTCCTTCACTTTGAATCCGTTATGTTTTTGGGTCATTTGATGTAATATTTTATTCAGCAATAGGATGCAGTTAGCTTTTTTTTTATATATAGTTTATAAAACTTAAAAGCAGCTGGGGGGGGGACAGACGCATAAAATCAAATGACAAATACAGAAATGTTACCCTGTGGTTAGAATTATATTTGGAGCGAATGCTGGTCACTGGAAATGTGACTGACTCCTGCTATTCGCCCACATGGAAATCTTCTGCTGCTTGGTTTATTCTTGTAGGCTAACATTATTTTTTCCAGAGGCTTTGGTATTCTTTTAAGGGCACTGCAAGATCGTACTGGTCAGTTTATATAAATTTCACTACAGAAAGCTTTATCTAATTCCAGTTGTGCTTTTCCTGATTTGGTGTGTGTGTGTGTGTGTGTGTGTGTGTGTGTGTGTGTGTGTGTGTGTGTGTGTGTGTGTTTTTGTGGTTACTATGGGTCCCCTTTAAAACTGACAGTTTGTCCTTTGGTTCTGACATGTTCTCAAAATTTTAAATAAATATTAAGTAACGACTAATGCAAAATGGGATAGAGGGTATCAGATCTCAAAATAAGCATGCTGTTGCTGAAATGCTGAAATTGTTGGTACAGACAGTGAGTTTGGATGCGACATTTTTCTTTATTTTATCCTCTGGTTCCTGCTTTCATAGGCGTTTCCATGTAAAGAAAATATTTTCCTAGAAATGTAATGTACTCTTAAATCTGCAGCGGGATTCTCAGACTTAAAAAAAAAAATAAAATAAAATGGGTACAGCGAACTCTGGTCTTATAAACTACATGTACAAATGCTGGGGAAGTGCACCCCACCTCAACACGGAGTACCACTGTGACAACATGTTTATGAGACACTCAAGCAGTTTCTTTATTCTGGGTTTGGGGGCTACTTCTCTTCTCCCAGGCCCACCAAGCAGTGGCTTCTGACCTTTGGTGCTGGAGTCCAGGCATCTTGACTTGGTTTGTGGCAGCTCCTAGCAGTTCTGATGTGTATGCCTTAGTACAAAGAGGAGGGCTCTGACATTGGTAGGATCCACAAAGTTGTCCAGTATGAATGGCAGGGTTTCGGGAGGGGTTTACTGGGGTTTACAGGGGGTAATGTCAAAAAAGGAGTGATCTTATTTTCCAATTCTGTATTTGCTCTCTAATTAGTAAGAAATAAGGCTTGCTGTGATGAGTGCAGGAGATGGGAAAGAAGGGATGCTCTCATTAGCCTAGTAGTTGAGAGAGAGATTGTCTCCATCTGTAACAGATATCTGTATGAAAAATCATGCAGGTCCAGTTAATGACCCTACACCCAAACTGAAATTAGATACAGATTGTAAGTTTGGCAGTTGATTTTCATTTTGAAAAAGCAGTGAAAGAACTGTATCTTAATGTGTTTGATGCTGCTCAAACTGAGCAGTTCCCTTCCAGGGTATTAAATAAGCTGAAAAAAATTGATTAGCAGTTTTACTTGTGAAAGTGCTAATCTGTAAAAATGCATAGCACTTGGCCCCTGAACGGTTGGCAAAACTTAAAAATATAATTTTATTGATTTTGTCTACTATGCCATAGTTTCCGAAAAATATGATTAGCAGTCTACTGCTACGCGTTTCTGGAAATGGTTAGCATTGCCGTCTGTTTTGCGCAGCGTTTTGCTGTGCTTTACCAGCTATTTAAAACTCTGCCATTCACTCTGTTTAGCTCCAGATCAGCTTAGCTTGGGAACAGTTCCATCAGAACAACAGAAAAGAAGGTAGGGAATGTAAAAACATTTCAGAATCCCGTCTTGGAAAATAAAATTTCCCTCTAGGAGAAGAACCCCCAGGAGTTTGTCAGTTTCTTCCACTATTACTGTGTTATCTGTAAGAACAGACTGTTTTGTGTGGGCATGTTGCCTTCTCCACAGCTCCAACGGAATATTTACTGAATGACCCCACGGATTGGGAGAGGAACGGAGGAGGAAATGTAACTGTGGCCAGTGACCGAATCAGTCCTTGTTTAGAGGTACTTTGATAATGGACTGTGACTTGATGTGCAGTAAAATGGCACCCTGTTATGCCAGATCCTCAAACTGTCCACCTAAGAGAAAATGTCAGCCAACCTGAAGAAGCCAGGATTTCGGTTTTGTGTGATGTCTCTTGAGCAAGCGAGCAAGCAAGCAAACTTTATTTATATAGCGCTTTTCAAGGTCAAGGCGCTGTACATAATATAAATTACAGTGCAAAAACAAATTGATGTATTTTTAAATAATTTATAATGCAATCAGGGAAAGCCCCAAAAAATAAGTTTTCAGCATAGATTTAAAACTACTGATGGTCAGGCATTCTTTTAACCGATGAGGTAGAGAATTCCATAGGGTTGGTGCTGCAAATGAAAACGCACAATGTTTTTAGACGAACCCTGGGAATCTCTAGCAATCCCTCATTGGCGGATCGGAGAGGGCGATTGGGGGAGTAGGGAGTCAGGAGAACTTTCAGGTAGTCGGGTTCCTGTTCATGTAGGGCTTTAAAGGTAAGCAGGCCTACCTTATACCGCCACTGAAGTGGCAGCCAGTGCAGTTCGCGCAGCACAGGCTTAATATGGCTAGACCTGGGTGTACCAGTTAACATACTGGCTGCAGCATTCTGCACTAGCTGCAAGTAGCGGATATCAACCCCAGACAGCCCTAGGTAGAGGGCAGTAATGAAGGCATGGACCAGTGTTGGAAGGTCACCTGGTGGAACCAGGTGTTTCACCTGGGTGATACTCCCCAGATAGTAAAATGAGGATTTAACCACAGCTGATACTTGAGATTTCAAGGTCAAGCCATCAAAAATAACGCCCAAGTTATGCACTTGATCTGAGGTAGTGAGCTGGACTCCATCAAGCCATAGGCCAGACATGCATCCAGCCCCCAAACCCGCCTCCGGGTAACCCGGGTCCACAACCAACACCTCAGTCTTACCTGGATTCAGTCTTCGCCAACTCGTGCTCATCCAGTCTTTGATCTCAGAGAGGCAGCTGTTTAGCATAGAGATTGCATTTACCTTTCTGGGAACAAAGGACATATACAGTTGAGTATCATCTGCATAGCAGTGAAAATCAAGTTGTATCGCATAATGATATATCCCCAGTGGCAACATATACACTGTGAACAACATGGGCACCAGTATGGAGCCCTGCAGCAACCCGCAGGACAGGGGAAGGACGTCGGAAGAATAAATTCCGGTTACCACCCTCTGAGACCTGCCTACGAGGAATGATCAAAACCATTAGAGGACACCCCGACAGTCCACAAAGGAACCGCAGGGTCTCCAAAAGCACCCCATGGTCCACAGTGTCAGAAGCTGCTGAGATCAAGAAGGACCAAGATGGTATGAACTTTTCGATCTCTCGCAATTAGGAGATCATTTAGTACCTGAACAAGGGCAGTCTTCGTGCTATTCCTCTTCCTGAAACCAGAATGGAGAGCTTCATAGACATTGTGAGTGGCAAGGTGATCGTCTGTTTGCAACGCAACCACCTTCTCGATAACCTTTCCCACAAAGGGCAGGTTAGAGACAGAATGATAGTTAGCCGGATCGACGGGATCCAAGGAGGGTTTTTTAAGGAGTGGTCAAATGACTACCTTCTTTAGGGGGTCTGGAAAGTCTCCCCTCTCCAAGGATCTCCATACAATTTCAGTTAGGATCAGGCAGATAACATCTACACATCCCACTAAGGGGGGGGGGGGTAGGGCCCAGATCCAAACTACAACAGGTTGGGCGCAGAGTCTGGACAATCTTGACAGTGTCCATGAATTCTGGTTGGCTGAAATCTGTCCAGACAGACCGGGTGCTCACCACCTCCCATTGACCTCCACAACCCCTCATGGAGAGGGCTGGGCTGATTCTGGACCTGATGCTGGCAACCTTATCTGCGAAGAACCGAGCTAGCTCATCACACTTAATTTGTGAAAAGCTCTTCCGGACTGGAGACAGATTGGATTACACAATCTGTCTACAGTTTGAAAAAGTTGAGCTGTTCGGTTCCGCGCAGCAGAAATCTCCCTGGACAGGAACTCTGCCTTCTTACGGGTGATTTCTGATTGCTAGCCCGTATAATGTTACATCAATCTAAGCCTGTCAGCATCCAGGCCAGACTTCCACCATGCTTTCTCCAGCCTTAGACCAACCTGCCTCAACTCCTTAAAGGACTCATCTTACCAAGGGGACCTTTGGTAAAGAGTGAGTGGTCGAACACAAACAGGAGCAGTCAAGTCCAAGGCATCGCCCACTGCCTTATTATAGGTTAGGATGAGGTCCCCTGGACTTGTGCTTTCACCCAGCAATCCCGATAGGTCCAGCACCACCGACAGGCCATCTGGGATAACTCCCCTTAAAGGGCGTTACCGGACCATCTCCGAAGGGGTAGGTCCATTGGGGGAAGCTGAACCCTATGGTGTGATGGTCAGACCAACTGACCTGGTTCCACCCCCAAGTCGGTGATCTCCATCCACAGGAGGAACAGCAGATCCAATGAGTGACCTCCTGTATGGGTAGAGGCGGTAACTACTCATGTAAGGCCCAGCATTGTCATTAGCTGGAGGAGATTTTGACCAAACTGCAAGAGTTCTTCGTCGACCCAGGCATTGAAGTTCCCCAGAATTATCCATCTGGGAGACTCCAAAAACATGTTGACGATTAAGTCTGCAATCTCCTGCAGGAATAAACCCCATTCATCTGATGGATGGTAAATGAGGAGTATCCTGCAAACTACACCCTCACCCGTGATACACTCAAAGGATCTGGTGGTCCCCACTGGAACATCCACAAGGCCCAGTTTGGTCCTAAAAAAGATGGCTACACCCCCACCCCTACGATCCAACCTCGGGCAATGAATCAACGAGAACCCAGCTGGAACTGCAGAGGCCAATACTGGGCCCGCATTTCTGTCCAGCCAGGTCTCAGTGATGCATGCCAGATCCACCTCCACAGTTTCAACAAGATAAGCTATAATAGCTGTCTTGTTTTTGGTGGACCTGGCATTGCATAATACCACCCGAGTTGGATGAGATGCTGGGGGAGACTTAGACCCCTGTCCAGCATCAATTGCTGGGCCCTTGGGTATCGGAACAAGACAGGGATTACCCCTGTCCTGACACCATTTTGCCCCAGGGCGTTGCCTGGTCCCTGCCACCCCAGTACACCCCCCAATTCCATATCCCTAACAGGCTCAGTTCTCCCGCTTTTTCCTACGCCTCCTGGCAATCCCTAAGGATTGACAGCATTTGTAGGTTTCAGTTGGTAGATGGGGGCAGTCAGAAGGGCGCAATTCCCTGAGCCTGTTGGGGGAATACTGCCTGACCGTCTCTTGGCCCTCTCAGCACATTTCTAAAACTAGCAGAAAATGCACCAAATTTAACAAACACCACCCAAATCAAATAAACTATCAACAGCAGATATCTTTTCAAATATAAATTAGTCCAAAATTAATAAGTGTCCAAAGCAAATAAAATAATAAATAACTGCAAATATGTCCAAAATGTATTATTGTAAGTAGTCTGGTAAGCTCACGCCTCACCAGAGCAAAATTATAACCTCCCCAAACCTATCTCTCACATAGGCAGGGCAGATATTACATCAGTCACATGAACTGTTCTTGATAAAAATGCAGAGCACTCTCATTGCTTCTCCAGAAAGAGAGAGAAAAGAAAGGAACAGTCTGACCTGGGTTTTCCTAATACAGAGAACACACTCTCACTGTTCCACCAGTTCCAGGCTTGTGTAGTCAACCTCCACTGCAGCCAGAGATCCTAGATTACAGGGGCACATTTGACCCCTGTTATACATTTTTTTTTATTATTATTCAGTATGTCTGATTTTAAAAAGCTGCTGCATATGTACAGTTGACAGTCTTCTAAAAAGATGTAAATTTAATTTTTTTTGTTTTGCAACTAATTTCTTTCTCCTTGCCCTGGTGGCACTCCTTCATGCCTGATCCTTGAGCCGCTTCCCATGCTCGCGGCCCACCTTCTGCTGTCCTCCATGGCTTGCCTCCCGAGGTGGGGTGGTGGGGATCCCTCAACCCGCCAGAACTGATCTGGTGCGGAGGTTACTGCTGTTCACGGGAGCAGGGCTTGCAGGGATCGGCTGTCATCTTGCCGCCCCAGGACTCCTTTTGCCGTTTTTTCCCCCCGTGGGAGAGGAGGCATGCAGTTACGCCCTATGGAGAGAGCACACATGCATCCGCACAAGCTCCTCCAAGTATTTGCCTCCTCTCCTTTCTAAGCATCAGTGGGCTGTCTCCCACCCACTGCTGGTGGCCCCTCTCCCCGGAGGAGAGCAGTCCCTCGGACACTCGGTCCTTCTCCTCTGCTGACCCCTGACTGCCTGTGCTCGTTCCTGAACCCAGGTCACCAGTGTAGCGCAAGGTAAGGCAACTAGCGCCTCAGTGCCACTGGGCCAACAGTTTTTTTTTTTTAGTTCACCATTTCTTCTCTCTCTCCCCCCCGCCCAATAGAAAGTGAGGACAAAATGGAACAAAGAGACTGGGTATTTAGTGCCTGTAGCTTCATTTGATTGTTTGCAAATTTGAATACCCCAGTAAATCCAGCTATCTAATTGAAGTAGGCAGCTAGGTATATGAACCAGATGATGGAACTATCTGAATTTTCTTCAGATTACATTGTTTCTTCGTTTGAGTGATACCCACACTTATCCTTTGGATAATTTTCTTCAGGTGTTCGTTTTCAATTAGTGCCTGCTTTTTAGTGCTTCTTTCCTTTGCTGTGTGCTGCTGTCTGTAGCCCCATTTACACTGACCAAGTTGTCACATACTGATGTGACTCACACTGGTGTCACTCTGCACCTGGTTGTTTTTGAAGCCAGTGGTGTGCACCATTTAAAGAGCCACCAACGCCTCAAGAAGAACTGAAGAACATAATAGTTGGACACAAAGCAGCTCATGTTTCTCATTAGCTCTGTATTTCTTATTACTGAGGTCAGATGGCATGAAAACAGAGCTGTTGCCTGAGGGTTCATCAGCTGCTATTGCTTCTTCCTAACCTGATGTCATAATATTGTGCTTGTGACATCATAGTTACTACCATAGCAACAGACTGTCGCAACAGAGCTTTATTGTTGCAACAGAGCTTTATGATGTCAAATAGGGAGTAAGTTACAGAGGCAGATGAGCTGTAAGGGATAAAAATCCTGTTTTTGAAGAAATGTTTTCAGTAACAAATACTGCAGAGGAGAAATCTGTAGAAGATATGCCAAATACAAGCTGAATTGTGTCCAACTATCATGTTTTCCAGAGTTTTTCAAAGGCATCAGCTGCTCTTTAAGGACACTGGCTTCCACACCAGTGTCATAAGAACTGTATTGTGGGACCCATCCTTCAAAGAGTGCTGTGGTGCAGAACTACACTACACCAGCAGTGATGTGTGAAGTAATCACCCCTTAGTCACCCACACTAGCTCAGCTCCTCTGTCTTGGAGAGGAGCAAAAGAGCCACACTGGTTTGATGCCTCCACGATCTACACTCACAAACGTACGCTGGTGTGGCTCTCCAAACTATCTACGCCAGCGTAGAAATGGGCAGTGTAAACAGGATTTATTTCTAGGCGTATTGGGCACTTGGCAGTGCGGAACAGTTGCACAGACACCACAACAGAGCATCTGTGAACCTTATGGCAGTGGACCTCTGACCTTTGCGTAAATCTCTTGATGAGAATAGTCAGGGATCCAGCAATACACTCACCATTCCCTTTTGGCCCCTTGTTTAAAGTTGGCTTACCTTATTCATTAATTTCAAAAAAATAACATACAATAGCCACTAAGGTGTAATTCTAACCAGATTTTAGAACATCAGATATTCAGTTAATAGTTACGTTCTATATGTATATAATGGTACCTTTGGAATGTGAAGCTGCCAGCTGGCGTCTGTTTTTTTTTTTTTTTTTTCTTCCCCTCGTCTGTTTTCTCTCACATTAAACACCAGCACCTCCCCGACTAGCTGTGGTTCTGTATCTACTAGCTCAACACCAGTTATAAAATAAAATGTTTGTGAAGGCTCTTCAAATAATTGTGCTTTACTCTTGTGGGTTATGAGGGTCTCACAAACCTGGGTATGTTTTGTTTAAACAGACAAACAAAAAAGTTGTACATGGATCCCATACATTGCGCATGCGCTCTCTCTCTCATATTAAACAGATTAGGACTTCAAAAAATGTTCATGGATCTGGGGCAGACTCTTAAAACAATGTCTACGTAAGGCTCTGTATCATAGAATGTCCGAGGAACCATAGAAATGGCCAGCAGTGTGTGTGTATAAAGAAAAAAAAAAAAAGGGGAGTAAAAGTTAGACCCCAAGCTGACGGTACTAAACAGTCCTTTCTTTAGTAAAAGGAACAAATAAACCTTATTGTGGAGGGGGAGGATAGAAGAGAGGATACCATTACAAAAGACAGAGTAGGGTGCATGTTCAGATAGTTTCCCATTACCTTTAGGATAATTTTGTAAATCACTGTCCTCTTATATGTTGGAAGATGACACCAGAAGCACATAGTATGTTTAGATTATTGTGTAAGTGATCATGACATAGGGTACAATGCTACATGATGGCTGTTGCCTAGGAAAGGAACCATTAACGTTTTGAGGTGTCCACCTGACCACACTAGTAATGGATGCTAAACCTGTATCTGCTGCATACAGCGGCCGCCACACCGACATTCACATACACGCATGTGTTACGGTAACCATGCAACCAAATGCAAGCAGTTTTCTCTGAAATATGTGCGGCTAGAAAGGCTTGCAGTTTTCTGATTTCCACTCATGAAGATGTACTGTATAACCCAGATTTGTATACAGAAGTAATGTGAGGAACCTTGGTGAGCCTCAACTGTCTGCATTTAAATTCAAAGCAGCTCTTGAATAAGCATAGTACACTGCTGTCCATTTAGGAAAGAAATAACAGCTAGCACTGCTTCTTGCATCTTTAGAGTTTAAAGCGGCTTCTACAGCCACAGGCTTGGTAGGGGTTACAGATCTGTCTGCTCTCTAATACCACCCCCAGAATTCTTTCTTCAGAGTCTAAATCAGCTTACTCTGTATTCCACATTCCTCTGGCTTAGGGATCCGCCAAGCCTTTTTTCTGTGTTACATTCCCTGTCAAATTGGAGGTTTTAATGTGCTTGCTTATATTTTGTATGCATTGTCTCTTCAGATTTACCATAAGATTTAAACATAGTCATCTTTAGGGAACAGAGTACAAGTTGCTAAGATGTCAACGAGACCTATAATATTTACCCAACACAGTCCTGACTGTCAATTCTTTTGAGTCCTGTCTTGGATGTGTTTTTTGGTGGGGAGGGGGTCTTTTTTCATATTGGACAGTGGTGGCAAAATAAGGGGATACAGTATCCTTGAGAAGGAAACTATTTTTAGTTCCTTGTGTTAAAAGGTGTGTATTAAGTCTCTGAAAACCCAGACAGCTGCTTAAACCCAGTTTTTTTTTTTTTTTTTTGTTCTAGCTACACCCTGGTTTTAAAATGGTTCCACCCTGAGCCAGCTTCAGCTTCAAGCTGTGCGTCTGTTTCCCTTCCCCACCCTGCATTCCATTTTCCCCAGGCACTAAAGCTGCCCTCCTCCTCCTCCCTATGGTAACAGCCGTGCTCTGCTAAGCTGCTTTAACTCCCCAGATTACACAGTGTTTGGCCCTTCCCTCCTTTGAGTGCCTGGCTGGTTTCTCCATGGCCTGCTGATTTGTTTCTCTGATTTCTTGTGGACTGGGGACGGCCTTAAACCCAGTTCACATCCCTTCTAAACAAACAATTCTGACATCCGGCTGCAGGAAAACATGCAAGCAGTTGGGTTCAGTAATGACCTCCTTATTCCATTAGTCGTAGTGGGAGCCAAGATAGATTTTTCTTTCTGAATGCATTGCACATTAATTTAGATTGGATTGTGTTCTGGTTAGTTCTTTCTGATTACTTATGCACTACAGTATTTTGTGTGTTTTTTCTTGGCGATTCTAGTTTGGTTTAATATTCAATACAAAACGATGTTCTCCGAATCCCTCACTTGTCCATCGAATGTCATTGAACCAGCACTCCTATATGCCTACGTGTATAAGAACAGAAGAAAGTAGAATCCCTCGAATCTACCCTGATGCCCTATGTTGACCTTTGAGGTCGTGGAGTCAGAAACAGTGGGGGAATTCAGGAATGCATGGGACAGACATAAGGCAATTTGGTGTGGGTAGGAAGAAGTAGGCCGTTGGTTAACTAGGATCTGCTACTTATCCAGTAGGTAGGGAAATGGGCAGACTAGGTGGGACAAGCAGTCCTTATCTGCCGTCAGTCTGTTTCTGTGTTGTATTACTCTGCTTTCACCACCACCACAGCATGTCATCCACTTCTGATGGTGATGGGATGATACTTTATCTGTTTTTTTATTTTTTTATCACTGTATTTTATTTCTGATGTTTGCCCCTCGTTACCCACCTTGCTCTTGCATTCCTCTCTTGTTTGCAAGGATCCTGTTAGTACTGGAGACCCAACTGCATGCTGCATATTTGAGTGAGGAGCCTTGGCCTGGCTTTAGCACCCCCTCCCACCAATGGACCTCTGTCTTATTACGTGGAGTCCCTGGCAGAACTGGAAGTTCTTGCAGAACATCTGCGAGGATGGTAGGAGACCCTGCCCCAAAGAGAAGAGCCACCTGTAGGTCTGACACTCCACTTCCTGCCTTAGACAACTGGAACTCGGGGTGGGATAAGAATCTGTGGTCCCCAAAGTGGAGGGAGCAAGGGAGGGAGGGTGGGTGCCTAAACTACTATGAAACAACGGAATTTCTTAAAACAGGGTCTCTTCCACGTCTCCCTAATGTGGAATCTGCTGGGATTGTCAGAGTCTGAACACTTAGTTTTCTCTCTGCATTCCTGTAATATTAGTTTACCCATTTATGATCCCTCAAAGTTTGGAACTGTAGCAATATTGAGTACCAAGGCTCTGCTTGAAACATGGGGCTCAAAAGGAAAGCGAAGGGGCCCTTGTATCGGGGAAACATTGATTCTACTAATTTAACACAAACTAGCAAACTAACACTGCAGAGGCTGTAGGAGTTTGAAATGTAGTTCCTGTTTGTTTTCAGTCTTCACACATTAAAACTTGAGGAAAATGTGGATTAGTTCTGAGCTCCTTGTGTTGGGGAGGTGGCGGTCTTCACAAGTGCAAGCAAGGCTGCATTCGCCAGTTAATGTTGTTCTTGGACACCCTGGTAAAGGAAACCCATTTTTGTTAATATTTGTTTGGTGCAAAAGTCTGCATCCTTTTATGGAGCTTTTGTATCTTATGAGTGCTACAGTTGCCATATGGAAGAAACTAGGAGGGCCATGCCCTTTACAGGCTGTCTGCTGCTGGTATGGCAAAGCTGTAACAATGTTTCCGTTCTTCTAGTACCTTCGGCCACTGCAGTAAGATTTAGAGGTGGAATTTGGCTAAAGTTCATATTTTGTTTAAAGCATGGCCAAGCTTCCCTGTTTATATTAACAAAAAAAAAGCTTTTGGGAGTGGTCTCCAGTATTAAATAAACAAAAAAAACTGTCTCTGCTTCTGCGGGGAGCCAGTTTGTATGGGCTGGCCTCACCTGCTTGCCTGGACAGGATGAAACATTCGAAAAGAAGTCTTGGGACAGGGGAAAAAAATTAGGATTGGTTAGGGCTGGACGGTTCTTGTCTGGCTGTAGAGCTTGATCACTTCTTAGAGAAATGGACCGTCATTTTTACCTGCCCTTGCGGACAGTAGTGGGGGTTGGGGGGTGGGGGAGGGTGACCTGGTAGATTAGAAATATAGCAGTGACCCAACATCTAGCATATTCCAGTAGTTCTAGGACTGCCTGCTCTTTTACGCCTCTTACTGCCTTCAGCTCTGCAGTTGCTGATTATTTTCAGCTAGTATGTTTGATTTATTCCTTCTATAGAGGATGTGGCTCATGCAGTCCGGCCCCACCCCCCTACCAGCATTTATTTCCCACTCAACTTTGTAAATTGCCTTCGGATTCTTTGCACAAGCTAAATGTTTGAAGGGGGAAAAAAAGGAAAAAAACTACCTATTCTTGAAAATTGGTTTAACCCTGTGTAGGTCACAAGGTTGGACAAATGTTCATTCAGGTCGTCCTAGTCAGAGATGGAACTCTGAAGAATCTTTCCTATTGATTTGTTAAGGACAACCTTTGAATAAGAATTGGTCACTGTTTCCGTCTGTGCTTTGAAGAGCCCCTTGCACCTCGGAGCAAGCTTAGACAAAGCAAAACTGCTATAGTCAGCATATGTATACTTCGTGAATTTCTGTATTTATTGCTCAAGTCTCTATTTTCTTCTTGCCATGCTGCTGTGGTGCCCCTCTCCTTCGGGCCCCATACACACTCCACTCAGCTTGCCACACACAACTCCTCTGCGGTCAGGCTCCCTGAGATCCTTTGACATTCTTGCAGTTCTGGCTTATCCCTGCTGCAGGCCCAGGCCTCCCTGTTGTCACCAGGGATGGAGCACCTTGGGACATAATGGGTGACGGTTGAGGGATTGAGAGTGGTGTGCTGAGCAGTTGGATGGGGGGGACTGCAGAAGGCCATCACCTGGTGCACCAGAGGTGGGCCTTTTCCAGTTTTCTTCCTCCCCAGAGCATGGCCACACATCACAGCATCCTGTGATAGGTGCATGGCAGTCTTTTGTCACCCATGCTGTCAAGTGCATCTCCACCTGCTACCACTAGGAACTACTCTAGGAGCAGTGCAAACCATTCCCTCCCCCAGGGAGGGGAGCGTCGTGTGGCTAAGCCTCACTCTTCCCCTGGTCTCTACTCCAGTTGTCCCAGGTGTAGTGCGGTAAGATGGGTTCCCAGTGTGCTGAGTGGGAGTGTCACCGTTCGTTGCCACAGACCCAGTCTCTCTCTCTCTCGTCTTATTTTTTTTTTTGGTTGAACACAAGAACAAGATTTCTATTTCCTAAACTCTGTTCTGGCTGTGTGTCTCCATCCGACATCTGTCCTCTGCTTGTGACCTCACAGTGTTGCTGTGGAACAGATCATGTGTTACAATCCAAGGACTGGGATGGCAAGTGTGCCAGAGTAGATTAAGCGTAACACACTGTGCTGCTGGTTTCAAATTATATAATGGAAAACTGAAAAGCTGACTACAGAAAACCTAGGAAATGTTGCTGAGCTGAATAGCAAAACATTTTTGAGTTTCCCCTAGAAATAACAGGAGGGCTTTTCAAGAGTCCAGTACAATAATAAGTAAGGCTGACGCAGGTTCTTTGATTCCTCAAACCCTTCCTCTAACAAATCCAAACTTTTACTTGGGTTTTATTTGGTATTGGGATCTGTGGTGAACAGGAAGAGTGACAGAAAGTGAGGTGAGCGGTTCTAGTGTCCCGTCTTTTTTTTTTTTTTTTTAACTGGTAGCTCTGAAATGGTTTGTGCCTTCAGAAGCATTCATTGACTGGAACAGGATTGCTTTGGCTGCCATAGTGGCCTGAATGACCTGGCTGAAGTGTGCTATTGAATCTAGGTGCCAGTAGTAGGCATTGTCCAGATCAGTAGTAACCCTGGCAGCAAAAATTATATTTAGAGCACCTTTGGGGGGATTTAAACTTGTCCCTCCCAACATACACCTAAAAGGGATTTCTTACCTGTCAAAAAGGCCTGGTGCCAGAGAGGGGAGCTGCGGACTGCTGGGTCTCCTGGTGGCCACTGCTCTCTCAGACCTGGTGGTTGCTGCTCATTCAGACCTATCTCTGCTGGCTATCAGTCTGAGTTGAGGAAGGGGCCGCCTCCTTTGAGACCTCAACACTTGCAGACGCTGCCTTCTCACGTATTAGGTAAAGCTACCCAGCGAAAAGATTAGAAGCAGGGACAATTCCGTGCTGGCATTTTCTTGCCCCTGGAAGGTTTGACAGTCCTGTTTCCCATTTAAACAATGTGTACCCCCTACCCCTGGAGGTGTCCTGGTTATGCTGTTGAAGTGGCATGAATTGCTGCTGGTCCTTTAAGGGCAAAACACTGAGCTGCTCCCCTCCTTTAGATTGCTGAAAACCAGAAATTTTACTGAATAAGCTCCGTCTTGTCCCTTGATGTTGGGGGGATTTGCCCCTGGAAGCCTGAGCTCCATTGGTCCCTTTAAGGGGGGGTCCCAAAGTGCTACGCCCTTCATTTAGTAGAGATGCCTGCTCATTTTGTATCCCTAAGCACTGTGCTCCGCGTTCTGCAGGGATGCCCCTACAGTATTACTGGCTATTCTCAACGCTCCTCGAGGAGGGAATCCTTCCAGCGCTACAGCTTGTCGACGACTGGGAGCACTGCTGAATGTCAGTGAGCAGCCTGGCGGTTTCTGCGCTTGTCGCACTACAGCCTGTCGACCACTGGGACCACTGCTGAACGTCACCGGGCGGCCTGCTGCTCTCCTCAGTGCTTGTCGACGAGTGGTCTCGCGCTCTCCTCAGCATTCGTCGACAAGAGCTGACCGTTGACCAGAGCGACTTGACATGCTGCCTGAATTCACGTCTACGAGCTGCACAGACGAGCAGCTGGTATGGTCTCGGAGCCTCTCATTGCTAGACAGGCACTCATCCCCAGAAAGCACTCTGGTGCTTAAATCAGGGCCCCCCCAGCCTTGAGGGCTTATAAATGATCATTGTGGGGGAGCCCAGAATCGTGGGAAACCTAGTGAGCCGCCGACAGGTGGGGCCAGTCTGTACAGCTTGCAAGGCTGAGACTGGGTCCCACCATGGAGCATTTCCAAATTGGTCCTAGTAATCCAAGAATACACTTGCTGCACATGTAGAATAAAAATGTATAACTTAGTCTCTTCAGCACTGCCACATGTGACAGGGCTGTGCTGCAGAGTACTTGCTTCACTGAAGGCAGGAAGTAAACTGAGGAAGACAGGAAGTGGAAGGTTGGATGTGTGTAAATTTATACAGTAAAAGTCAAGGAAATAATGTATAGTAAAATATGATCTTACGTTGGGAGGGCTCTTGCAATAGGTAATTACTTGTAGGACTGTACCCCCCACGGCGTCAGGACCACACGGAAACTTTTGCTAGCAGTGTCTGACAGGGGACCGCCCACCCCAGACGTCGACGTGACACTATATAGTGGGCGGTCCCCACATCTGTCCTCCAGTTCTTCCCGCCATCGACCTGTGCACGTCAAATCTTCGAAGCTCATCACAGCAGTTCAAATGCCTACATTTCGGATGACTATCTGTTTTTTCTCTTAATATACAGTTTACTTACTTTCGTGTACATCTTCCACCTCTTCTACAGAATCACATAAAAACAAGTGCGATTCTTGTGGCGTCCAGTTACCGCTTAAAGACCAACGTACCTTCTGCCTCTTCTGCTTGGGCCCGGACCATAACATCGAGGAGTGTGAGGCCTGTTCCCAGTTCAGCCAAGCCACACGGAAAAGGCACCAACAGTCTGTCGAAGCCCATCTCCTTAAGCTGAAAATGGCATTGATGGAAAAGGAGCTCAAACTCAAAAGCCCTTCCTCCTCCTCCCTGACAGATTCCCAGAAGAGGAACAAAGAAAAACACTGGGACCAGGAGCAGTCCCCCTCTCATCCGAAGCTGCCCCCAGGCGCTTTAGGTGAACAGCGGCCTTCCTCCAGGAAGACTAGCGCCATAGCCAAGACTGCGCTCCCTTCCACTGAGCAGACTGCCCCCCCCACCAAAACTGGTAACAGTGACCACAGATGCCTCTGACATGTCAGGTTTCTAACACCCTTCTGCTCATCACAACCACGGGTTCCAAGTTGGTAGGCAAGACCGATAAGCCGCTCGTCGGACCCTCTGAATGCTCGGCCGGGGTTAAGTCAGAGGTCGGTGCTTCCAACTCCTGCGTGACCCAGGTAGGTAAGTCAACCGTCAGACCCTCTGATCTCCCAAACACTTCGCATGTGTCAGACCGTACTGGTGGTCCTGATGACTTGCTACTGGACGTCAGCTCTGTCCTGGCAGGGGGGCAGGAGTCGCCCTGGGGTTCCCTCCATGGTGAGCCTCTGTCGGAACCTCCGCCGTTGTCCTCATATTCACAGGATCTGGTGGATGGAGACCATCTATCAAGAATCCCTGACAAAGGAGCTTCCACAGGCTTGTTGGTAGCTGCGCCGCCCCTGATGGGGTGCCCGACCTTGCCCCTCCTCAGTGCCCATCAGTCCCTTTAGTCTCTCCATCAGGGCCTCCCTCGGGCCGTCCTCCAGGGCCTTAATCGGGTTTACCACCTGTGGGACCACAGTCAGGATCAACGCCTTCAGGCCCTTCACCGGGGTACCACGCCGTCAGGCACGGCGCCGGATCTTTTTTCGGTGGGGTATTACCCCACGGATATGCTGGGTATCAAAAGCCTCATCTCTGGTCGTCTGGTTATGCCCATCATTATGTTGCTCTGGGCTTCCAGATGGACAAAATCCATCCTATGGGATCGGGCTACTATGCAGGATGTCAAACTTTGCACCCTCCACCACCTCCTGCTCAACCACAGGTGGACTTCAGAGAAATCTTAGTTGTGGTGGTCTGAGACAAAATCTCAGTCATGGAACTAGACAGCAGACAACCAAGACCGTTGGAAGGATGCCCAGACCAGACCCCTAGGACTGCCTCTCTGGTCACCCCTCGAGTCTCGACATCAGGCCTAACAAAAGGCTGTATGCAGGCCCTGATGTCAGATGTGGCTCCATTAGGGAAATAGTCTACCCCGCCAAGTAAGGAACCTGCGGATTCCGATGGTTCGGAGTTGTCCTCAGAGGGTTCGGGATTCGAGACCCCTCCTCCAGAGAAGCCAGTCCATAGAGTCCCCCAAGTGTCCTTATAAGGATTCCTCCTTTGTAGACCTGAGACAAATGGTGGAGGCACAAAGCTGGAAGTCTGATGCTCAAGACCCAAAATGTCAGAGGTTGGCGGAGCGTCTAGATTTTCCCGAAACTAGTCCGGTTCTCTCCCCTCCTTGGTTGGAACCTCATGAGGATCTATCCTCTCATCTGGCAGATGCTATCTTCTATCTCGGCGATGGCCAAAAAGGCTGACCGGGTTTATAGGACACTGGAAGGCAAAGACCACTCCGCATACATCCAAGTGCTAATTCGCTTATAACTGCAGCCCATGATAGGTCTGCTAAGCCTAAGCACCTTAGTACTTTTCCTCCCGACAAGGAATCCAGACGACTGGACCAGTTCGGCAGGGAAATTCTATTCCTCTTCTACACTAGCCATTTGTGCACTTAATTACGTGGCACATATGCTAGTATTTCAAAAGTGTGTGCTGCCAGCTCGAGCCCATAGTAGAGGCCCACCCAGACTCTGAATACAAAACCACCTTGGTGATTACCCTCCGTCTGCCCAGATGGCAGGACGTCATTCACTCGGCCACCTACGGTGCAGTGGACTCCTTTGCTAGAGGCATGGCCACGGCAGTGAGCCTTCACAGATTCTCTTGGCTAACAATGTCAGGTCTGGCTCCTGATGTTCAGACAGCTATTCAGGATGTCACCTTCTGAGGCTCTGTTCTGACTGGCGGGGATGCCCAGGACATTATCACAAGCCTTCAGGATAAAGGCACTGCCCTCAGGTCGGTACATACAATGTATCACCCAAAACCTCAGCTGAAACGTCCTTTTCGTCGGCAGAACAGATGCCAGCTGAAGCCACAAGTCACCTAGGTGCCAGTTCACATGCAGAGCTTCCAACGCTGCCACCAGTCCCTTCATCCAAAACTGAGCGCTTCAGGGGCAGCCCTAACCTCCTTCCCACTCCTGATTCGCTGCCCCCCAGCCCCCCTCCTCCAGTCGAAGTAACAGGTGGGCGGAAGGTTCGCAAGGCACTTGAGATACTGTGAGTCCATCACAACAGATGCCTGGGTCATTAAGCTAATCAGGCTTGGTCACACACTCAAGTTTTCCAAAAAACAAACAAAACAAGAAAACCTCTAGGGTCTTCACACAATCTAAGGGCGCACATTCCCCAGTTAAGGGAGGAAATCATGGATGATCTTCAAAAGGAAGCAATAGAGTGAATGCCGGCAGACCAGATGGGGAAGGGATTCGACTCCCACATCTTTCTGGTTCCAAAAAAGACTGGGGTTCTGCACCAGATACTAACCCAGCACCCTAAACCTATTCATAGAATACAAGAGGTTTTGGATGCTGATGCTTCAAAGCCTGCTGCCTCTCCTGTCCAAGGGACAGTGGTTTTGTGCTCTGGACATGCAGGATGCGTACCTGCACATTCCACTTTTTTCGTTCTCACCTCAGATTCCTCAGGTTCGCTTTCCAAGGGGAACATTACCAGTTCAAAGGCCTCTCTTTGGCCTGTCTTCAGCACGGGGTCTTTACCAAGTGTCTTGCGGTTTGTGGCAGGAACCCTGAGAAGGCAATGGCACTACGTCTTCCCTTATCTTGACGATTGGCTTCTTGCAGTCCCATCGAGAGAGGGGTTGGAGGCATCTGTCGCTACCCTGCACCTTTTTGAGCACTTGGGTATTACTGTCAGTTACTCCAAATCACAGCTAACTCCTTCCCAGTGCCTGCAGTTTATTGGGATGCTTGTGGATACGGTCCAGGGTATGGCCTTCTCCCCTGGAAAGAGCAGAGAGTGCAGAGGCAGGCCCAGCTGGTAGCTTCCGGCAGACACACTTGGGCCATAGCGGTCCTTCGCCGCCTTGGCCTCATGGTCCCCTTGGCCAGACTGCATAGGCATATTTCGCAGTGGACTCTCGGGTCTCAATGGGACCAGAGGGCGATGACTTGGACAGCTGTGTGTTAGTTTCCAGCCCGATGCAGAAAGATCTGCAATGGTGGCAGAACTCGGACAATCTTACTGGAGGAGTTCCCTTTCAGGCCCCTCTTTACTCCCAAACCCGGACCATGGACACATCAGAGACAGGATGGGGCGCCCATCTCGGAAATCACAGGACTCTGGGCCTGTGGTCACCTGCGGAACTACACTTTAAATGTGCTTGAAATGAGAGCAGTTCTGTATGCTCTACAGGCTTTTCAGCACATGATTCAACAGGATACGATGTTGGTCCAATCAGACAACGTGCATAGTGTGGTACATCAACAAGCAGAGGGGCACCTGCTTGTATCCTCTATGCAGGAAAGTGATGTGGGTCTGGAACTGGGCTGTCCTGCACAAGATTCTCCTCCTGGCAGTTCGTTACAGGCATGCAGAATGTTCTCGCAGATGGCCTCTGCTGCACCAGGGTGAGAGCGCACGAGTGGGAGCTAAAGCAGGAGGTAGTAGATCATGTCTTCGACCTCTTGGGTTGTCCAGATGTGGATCTGTTCACAGCCCCATCAAATGCAAAACTTCCCAAGTTTTGCTTGCTAGATCCCGTGCATGGTCCTTTCTGGCAGGACACGCTGTCGCTCTGTTGGACAGGGAGGTTTCTGTATGCCTTCCTTCCCTTTCCAGTTTTACAGGGATTGCTGATCAAGCTTCAAACAATTCTGATTGCTCCCTTTTGGCCTCGACATATTTGGTTTCCACTGCTTCAACAGCTGGCAGTGGAGCCTCAGATTCCTCTACTGCTTTGTCACGATCTCCTGACCCAGGAAGAGGGCACGCTAGTCCACGCGTGGCTTCTCAAGACAAAGTTGCTTCCAGATTTGGCGTTTTCCCTAGGGTAGCTCAGGTTTTGGTGGAGGCCAGAAAGTCTTCTACCAGAACTATACACCATGAAATGGAAACTCTTCTCCATCTGGGTCACCTTGAAGGGTTGGGACCCTTTTTCATGTCCCATTCCTGGTCATGGAGTATCTCCTTCATCTTTCTGACCTGAGCTTGAGCTATTCTTCATTGAAGGTGCATCTGGCGGCCATTTTTGCCTACCACATTTTGTTGTAGGGCAAAACTCTGGCTCAGTTGGAGGTTTCTAAAACCTTCCTAAAAGGAATCCTACATCTGAAATCCCCATTGTGTAACCCCGCTCCACCATTTTGACCTCAGCTTTCTTTTGGAGAAATTGACTGTCCCCTTTCGAACCGGCAAGTACCTGTGATATGCGCTTTTTGTCCTGGAAAGTGCTCTTTTTAGTTGCTGTTACTTCTGCTCGAAGGATTTCTGAGCTTCAGGTCCTGATGTGTTAGGAGCCTTATTTGATTTTTCAGAGGCCTGGTGGCTCTGTGCACTAATCCTAGGTTTCTTCCGAAAGTTGTCTGACTACCTTGAATCAGTCTCTTCCACTACCTGTATATTACCCTGAGCATACAAATCAGGGGGAGGCAATTCTGCGTACGTTAGATGTTCACAGAATTTTACGTTATTACACTAACAGGACAAAAAATGTCAGAAAAATGGACCAACTGTTTGTTTCTTTCGCACCAAAGAGAGAAGGTGCAGCATTTCCAAGCAGTGCCTTTCCAAATGGTTGGCTAACTGCATCGGTTTCTGTTACCGGAGGTATGGTGAAGTCCTACTGGAGCAGGTTAAGACATTCTACCGGGGGTATGGCTGCCTCCACAGCCTGTTTCAGAAATGTCAGCCTCTGAGATTTGCGTGCCTGCCACTTGGAGTTCATTCCATACTTTCACTAAACACTACAGTTCGGACATTGCCTCTAGGCATAGGGCTTGTTTTGGTCTGGTGGTCCTCCAGGGACTCCTGTCCTACGTTTTTGGCTGCTTATTAGCCTTTCCGTTCCAGCCTCCCATGTTTTCCTGTCCCTTGGACTCTTATTGCTTGGGACTCAGTCCTACAAGTAATTATCTACTGCAAGAGCCCTCGCGAAGTAAAATAGTACAGTTATGTAAGAACTTACCATAACAGTAGATCATCGAGAGAGGCTCTTGCAGTAAGTAACATTCCCCCTTCCCCCCTTTTTGTCAGTAGCCCTTTTTCCTTGAGCCTTTTGTGGCTCCAGGAGCTTCTTTCCCATTCTTCAGTCGTGTCTCTTGGAGGTCTCCTGCAGGAGAACTGAAGGGTAGATGTGGGGACCGCCTACTATATAGCGCACACTGACGCCTGTCATGGACGAGGGGTATGGTCCCCATCAGACACTGCTAGCAAAAGTTTCCTTGTGGTTCTGATGCCAAGGGGCGCAGTCCTACAAGTAACTACCTACTGCAAGAGCCTCTCTTGAAGATATATTGTTACCGTAAGTTCTTGCGTAACTGTACTTTATGCAGATTAATGCTTGGTTAAAAACAAATTCTAAATTCCATAAAATTGTGGGATTTTCACTAGTTTGCATACAAATCTTCATTACTCCCACTACATTATAAGCACAGTGACCTCACTGGTGACTGACCTGGCAGCTACTGAGTGGCTCTTCTGAGTAGTTGTGATGTCATAGATAGGTCACTGACAGAGCAAAGGCCGATGGCACATTTATAAGGTAGAAAAAGAAATGGGCAGACTGGATGGGCCTTGCGGTCCTTATCTGCCGTCAACTTCTATGTTTCTATGTTTCATAGCCAGTGAGGTCACAATGCCAATGATGTAATGAGAGGAATGAACTAGATATAGCAGCAGTCTGGCAGAGTGGTGTGCCACACATCATTCTTACTACCATCAGGTAAAACAAAATCTAACTACAGGGAAAAGAAAAAAAACTGATACAGAACATGATAGTTGATTGCTTTAAAAAAAAAAAAAAAAAAAAAAGTAAGCAATATTGCACAACAAGGCGTCGTGCTGAGTTAACGTCACTCCTCTGGTGGTTAGGCATGAGGCCGCAGGCCAAGTCTGCAACACCCAAGAAGTGACATTTTCCCTGTGATATACACCCTGACGTGCCTTCTTGCAGTTGTAAAATTACTTATTTTTAGAGTAAAAGTGTGGGGGGAAAAAAGTTTAGTAGCTTTATTTGAATAGATGTAATGTGCTGGGATAGCATCACATCTGAAGTTCAGCCCTGACCAATCAGAGCTCAGGAATTTGTCTTGCCATTTTGTAATATTAGTATTGGACAGTACACTAGTTCAGTATCCACCATATTGGGGCATATTAGCATTTTTGGAGGGGCTGGGGTTGATTTTTTGGATGGGAAAGGATCATTGAGCCAGAGCTTGTTTACAGGTGCGTCCAGGAGCACATGGAGGTCCTGACTTGCTCAGGGTCGCATTGTATGCAGGTGGAGGTTGTGGGAATCTGACTCTGGTCAGCTGGATGTACCATACTCTTAGCTCTATTGGCACTAAACTTTTTTTTTTAATTGGTGCCTCCCTATTGAACAGTGATATGGTGCAAATAGGGGGCCGGATTGTTTGTGTTTTATTTATTGGTATTTAAAATTACAACCACCACCAGCAATTAATGAGAAAAGATCAATAAAACAAAAAATCTGAATATCCCCTGTCCTCCCATCCTCACTCGTCCCACCCATAATAGGGAGAGTATGCAAAACATGGGTCCAAGTCCAAAACGTAAAACTGTACCTAGAGAAAGAAAATAAATTTAATCCACAGTAACTGAGCAGGCCCAGTGGTGTGCAGGGTTGAGGCAGAGATGCCTTACTTCCTGCCATGCCGGCGACTCGTGTTCACGGTGCGAAGCGGGTCACCAAGGGTCAGCCGGGGAAGGAGAGGATCACGCATCCAGAGGACAGCTCTCCTCTCCCGGGGTGGGGATGGAGTCAGCTGCTTGACTGGCCCCTAGCGGTGGCTGGGGGGCGGCGAAATGGACCCACACAAGGGGGGGGGCGGAGCTGAGCAAGACACCTGGTGTGCTGTGTATGGAAGCGTGCGTGGGTCAGCCATTGGCATCATTGCATGCCTTGGCTGTGTGCTTGGGGGTGGGACAAAACCGGAGGAGAAAAGAAGCCGACTGGCAGGATGAAGCCAGTCTCCCCACCACACCAGGCCAGCTGGCGAGAGGCAGTGGCCGGCATGTTGCCCAGTGGCAGTGATTTGGGGGGGGCAGTGGAAGGGGGCTGGTCAGCGGGGGATAAAGAAGGGGGGAAAATCCACAGGAACCAGTAACAAAGCAGTGCAGCTAGAAAATGACTCAACTACTATAAAAATAACACCGAATTAAACAAGCGAAAAAAGAAACTGGAAAACCGTCTGAACAAAAGGCCCAGACAAGACAAACTAAGTCTGAAGGGAGTCTGCTGCTGCAAGCCAGTCAGACTGTATATAACATATGCAGTCTGCCCCAATTGGCATCAAAAGCATGCAGTTGATTTTAAACGCTACCGATCATTTTCACCAAGCACAGGTTGAAGAGAAATTCCTGTAACTATTCCTGGTAAGATGGTAAGGCTTGGTCCCTCCAATACTGGAGAACAACCTTTCACCGTTGCAGTCAATTCAGTTGAATATAGGGGGCTGGATTTTCAAAGGCTTAGGAATGATGCCCGGTACTTGTGTCAAACAGAAATGACGTAAGGGGCATCTTGTACCACACCATGAGTCATTCCCAATTTTCAGACGTTGTCCGCGGACACAAGTGGAGCTGCCTGCACAATGTAGGCTTGTGACAGATTTTTGCTGGTGTTCTGGCAGTGCCATGGGGGGGGGGGCCTTGCACATGCTAGGGATGCAGCATCCCCTTTTGCAGGATTTTCAAAAGCATCACGGCCCAGAGCTGGTCTAAGGACCCTTGTGCTACACCCATTGCCCATGCATCGTGGATACTGGGACCCCGCATGGCATGCTGCTGTACATTGGCATGGTCAGCAGTGCTAGCCCTGTGCTGTGCACTGTCAGCATGCTGCAGCAGTCAAAATTAAGTTTTGCAGCCACTAGCCAGCAGGGTGAGTGACTGGAAAAATCTACTAGCCCCACAGACTTTTCCACTGGTCCAGTTGGTGTACATACTGAAGTGTTGTCTTCTGCAGGGCTAGTTAAATGAAAATCTTACCAGCCCAATACAAAATCTACCAGCATTTGGCTAGCGGACTGGTGCCAGTTTCCATCCCGGTGCTGACATGTACAGTACGCACCACATTTAACTGGCACAGCTCCAACAGTCCCAGACACCCTGACGGCAGCCACAGCACTTGCCTGGGCATGCTTCCCCCAGACAAAGTGAGCAGCAAGGATCGTACTGACACAGCAACATGGAAAGGACCGCTTGCACATGGAGATGCGATCAGTTGCACCATTGGCATCTGCTGCTGTCTGAGATGGGCAGGTGATCATTTTGTGTGTGTGTGTGTGTGTGTGTGCGCGCTTGGCTGTGCGACTGCACTGTGGCTGCCACTGATGGAGGGTGTGTCTCCTCCATATTGCTGTGTCGCATTGGTGTCCAATGCGCTAGTACTGAGCGGTCATGTTGCAGTGGCACCCGACCACTGGAGCTGCCTGGGTATGCGAAGCAGGGCTGCCCATAGCAGGCATTGTGTAGCTGTGCTACACCAGCACAGACAGGGTGTGGGAGCATGCAGGAGTCTCCCGGACCATCTGTGATGTGGAACATTCATGGACAGGAAGGCATACTCACAGAAGTGTACCTGCCACCACTGCTCTGGATGTGGACTGATGGTGCCTAGGCACATCCATCCATTCCTGTCCTTGCGTTGCCTCACAGGCCAGTGCAGCTGGTGTGGCCCATTGTGGTCACTGGTGTCTGGGATTGGGGTTGGTTAATGCTAGTGGCACTGTACCTGTGGCTGGCAAGGGTAATGACAGGCTGGGAGCTGCCAGCAGCCTCCATCAGTCTCCACACATACACCATCTGTTTGGTACAGGGGATGGGTTGCGGCAGCGCTGGGGACTTTAGAGCTGGGGCCAGTTTTCTGTGGAAAATCCAGTGCCGGGTCTCTGGTGTATTGGACTTGGATGTAGGTTGCTGTTGGACGCAGCGTGCGTCACTCTATGGGCTGTTTGAAAATTGAGCCCAAGATCTTTCTGCATCCACATTGATAGTGAGGGCTAAAACATGGCAAATTCTGTATATTAAGCTGTGTTTACAGTGCAGTAGTGCTGTAAATATAATACCACAACAGCGCGGTCCCATCCACTTGCCCGCCCCCCCATCCTGTCTGTCTACACGGCCCCTCTCTGCGCCACTGCAGTCTGTGCTGATGAGGGGCCGTGCATCAAGGGGAGCCAGCCATCTGCTGGCTAATTGGCAGGTTGCTGCGGCGCAGGCAGTCCACACTGCCCCTTAAGCCGTTGTAAGCTGCTGGCTCCTCTTGGCACTCCCAGCTTGCCAGAGAATCAGGAAGCGTTTTAGCGAGCGGCTTACCCCAATCGGGTATGTGTCCACATATACACATTTGCACTGGAGCAACCCGAAAGCACGGGTTACTTCAGTGCAAACGTGACCGTGTAAACAGGGCTTAAGTCTCCTCCAAGGAATCCCACTCATTGGGCTGTGGTCCAGAGGCACTAGGACCCTGCGGGAACCAGAACCTTTTTGGTTGGTGATACTGGTGCAAGTTGCATTTGGTTTTTGCAAAAAATCTGTCCCAACTGTTGTATGCAAGGTTACCTGCAAAATGCTGTGCATCTGTTTTCCTTCCGTTACTTCAGTCTAGCTGTGGATCATAGCATAAACTACACGAGCATTTTAGAAATAACATTTTCTGCTTTGTCTGTGAACGAAGCTGGTGTGGATTGAAGCATGTGACTTTTTTGTGGATTGTATTTAAATATATTTAAGAAACTAAAATGGGCTGAACTTGAGCCCTTGACATTTCCGCAGACTTTATATATAAAAAAAAAAGTATTCCTAGAGGATGCTGAGACTGCTCCCCACCCCCCATTGCCTGAGGCCTCTTGGTTTCAGTGACCCCTTTGAACAGTAATTGGCTTCAATCTGGTGAGTCTGAGGGCTTCTCCTGAGGGAAGGGCTGCACTTATTTCCCCAATATAGAATGCTACCTCCTGCTTATTTCCCCAGGGTGCAGCCCATGGATTCAGAGTTGGTGAGGTCAGGTGGGGAAGGATCGCACAGGGCCTGTGAGAGACTGACCCCACTGAAGTAATAAAATACAACCACTGTTTTGTTCCATGTGAGGAGGGATGGGGCAGCTGATGGGGGTCATAGGTCATGCTGAGAGGTCAGTGCCCCCTGCAGAGCCCCGTAGTAAACCATTCAAAAGAAGCCTCTAAACCTGTTCAGTAAAAATTTGACTTTAAAATGACTATAACTGATTAATCTCTTAGTCACTTTTTCTGTAGTAAAAATTATAAAGCTGAAAGATGTTTTTCAAAATGATAATACAAATGACTGACCTGTAGCTTTGTTTCTTGGGAACTTTTAAATTTCCTAGATGTGTCTGGATATGAAATTCAGATCTGAAATTGCATTACTGTAGCGTCTCCATGACCTGAGCTGCAGCAGGCTAGGTCCTTATAAAAATAGACAAAACTGGGGGCTTCGGGATTGCAGGCTTGCTTGTAATAGTCCATTTGAATCATGGCCCTCTGGCTTGTGAAGTGCCTTGCAAAATATACAGCAGATACGACCAATGCTGTTGTAATAAAATATTGATTTCTGCTGATATTGTAAACGCAGCTAGTGAGGGCTGTTTTTTTTTTGGGGGGGGGGCTTAATGGGGTTAGTTCTTTGGAGGGGGGCAGCCAGTATTAGCTACTACTGGCTTAGTGTTCTGCAAAGTGGTTTCTTGTGGTCATCACACATCAATAGTTTTCTGATGAGCTACAGAAAATGTGCTTCATGTAGCCACAATGCTTTAGGAGTTCCATAAGCAACAGATCAAAATTTACTGCCATTTTTAAAGTGTTTTTTCTAGTATTCAGGACAGCTGTTTAAATGTGTAGATACAATTCAACTTATTTGGTTAATTTTCTGAATTTTTCTCCCCACATTCTTTATTTCTGAGGAACTGGCATAAAAATATTGAATTTTTTATTTGTAAATTTTGTCCAGGAAAAGGCGCACTAAGCTGTAACAGTTTGTTCCAGGTGCATCCTGGGTGGTGGGTTACATGGGCCTGTTTTATTGACAGGGCAAATGTTGGCCATGACACCATGGAAACTCCTGTACTCTTCTTCGATAAGCACCAAGGGATCTTTAACTTCCCCCTGGACAGGGACCAGAGAGGGACAGAAGGGACCTCAGTTTTAACATCTTATCCAAAGGATGACACTACAACAGAGCAGTAACCTCGTGCTGTACTGCAGTGTCAGTTATAGATATTGCCCCAAATACCGACTGTGCAGCTAGAACCCACTGCCGTCTGATCTTCCAGCCCCAGAAGTGACCGTGCTATCTAATGAGCCTCCTGATGCCATCTGATTCACCTTCCTCTCTCCCACTTAAGTTATAATGCTCCATGTGTGACATCACACACTGTTGATGCGGACGTGACTGTGGTTTCAAGGTGGATTATGATTGTAGCAGAGTGAGAAGCGAAGCAGGAGGGTGAGATTAAGTCTGAGGCACAAAGACCCTGTTTACATGTGTTCTAAACGATGAAGGGACATAAACCCAGAAAAGTAATGTAATGGAAGTTAAACTGTGTCTGAGTTGCATTTTAACAAGTTTTCCTGAATACTAGAAAAATGTTTCATGGTTCTGGCTAAGAACTTTTATTTGGCAGAAATGTTCAGGTGACAGCCAAAATTTCTACAAGATTTTAGACTTCCAGCATAAACAGCTACCTGTCTGCAAGGCTGTTCAAATCAAAACGTTTAGTACTTGCTCAACTGCGACTGCAGCTGAATTTGCCCCTCATTCTCTGCAATGAAATCAGCTCTTATTTTACTTTCCATCAAGGAAATTTAGTTGTCCTGGACAGGGGGCAATAGGATTTACACACCCCGCCTGTCTGCTTGATAGGGATGTACCTTGACACATGGCCTCATGCTGCTATTTTGTCCCCAAAGTATCTCCCCCCCCACACAGTGATGCCCCTCATGTGCTGCTTTGACAGGGTGCAGCGGGTGAAACAATGTAGCCACAGAATTTTGTATTTTAGCTGTCTCCACCATAGAGTTCTCCCTGTCCCCTGCCTGGATGATGGGGCCACCTTGCTTCGCCCTCTGGACTGTAGGGCAGGTGAAGGTCTGCCTTTGCAGTCATTGCTAGCCCGTAGGCGGTGGTTGATAGCAAGGGGTCCTATGGCTTCCTTCCTCGAGAACCAACCGTCTCACCACCATGACACTCTAGCTGGCCCCATCTCTGGATTCTGGGGCTCGAGCGTGAACCCCAGTGCCCAGGTACTAGTTAAGCACAGCTGCCTTGCCACTGGGCTGGCTCCAGTGGAAAATATGTCACTATTCCACTGATCTGCAGCAGCTCAGGGACTGAGCGCTGGAGGAAGCGCGCCTCATAGTGGTATTTTTAGATGAGTTTACACACATGCTAGGTTTTGGCATCACCTGTGTGTGTGGAAGTGCACAGTTGTAGCTATTTCCAGTGCGTCCAGACAAGAGTTGTGCAGTACTGCAGAAGCTGTGGAAGTGTTGCAGACAGCCCGGCCCCCACCCTCTTGTATTTTATGTACATGTCCCTTCTCCCTCTGCTGGCCTGCAGTAATATGTGTACCACTTCAGGTGGTGTGCACCATTCACACAGGGCCTTAAAACCCCTACACCACTTCAGCTCCCCATCACTGCAGGGTTTCACAGGAGCTAAAAGATTAATTTCTTTACAGTGTGTTGTTGGCGGAGCTGCTGAGGGATCTGTACATCACCTCACTGGAGTCTAGATGTGTGCCACTGGACTGGTGGATGGCACATGTAATGCCGTTACACAAGAGTGGACCAAAGGATGAACCGGGTAATTATCGTCCGGTAAGTCTCACCTCCATAGTGTGCAAACTCATGGAAACGATGCTAAAGGAAAGACTGGTGTCGTACCTGGAGGACAACGGCCTCCAGGATGTGAGGCATCGGGTTCATTTCGGGGAAGTCCTGTCAAACAAACCTGATACAGTATTACGACTGGGTGACAGGTGAGCTGGATAAGGGTCATGTGGCAGGTGTTCTTTACTTGGACTTCCCCAAGGCCTTCGATTTGGTGCCTCATGGGCGGCTTGGGAGGAAGCTAACTGGTGTAAGGGCAAAAATGAACTGCATTACAAGATGGCTGAGTGGGAGGCTGCAACTGGGTGGTAGTGGAAGGGGAGCTCTCAATTCCGAAGCCGGTGACTAGCAGGGTGCCACAGGGCTCGACCAGTATTATTTGGGCTCTTCATATCAGACATTGCACATGGGGTGGTGAGCAAGGTAAGTCTGTTCGCAGACACCAAAGTGGGAGCAGTGGTGGATTGAGAGGAGGGATGGAAGCACCTGCATGGGGACCTAAGCAAGCTAGGGGAGTGGTCAGAGAGGTGGCAGCTGGGATTCAGTTCAAAGAATTGTAAGGGTATGCACTTTGGGGCGAAGAACCCAGGGAGAGAATACTGACGGGGGGGTTATGCTGGGGTTCACTGCGGAGGAGAAGGACCCGGGGTAATGGTAACAGGGGCCATGAACAATACTGCCCAGTGCAGGAGAGCAGCTGCAAAAGTGAACAAAATGCTGGGGTGCATAGCGAGGGGCTTTTCATCCAGGCAAAGAGAGGTGATCTTGCCCCTCTACAGGTCTCTGGTAAGGCCACACTTGGAGTATTGTGTGCAGTTTTGGAGGCCATACTTGAAGCATATGTGGCTACTGGAGGGGGTGCAGAGGAGGGCAATGAAGATTATTTGTGGAATGGAGGGGAAAGACTGAGAGCAGACTGGGAGACCTGAATATGTACACCCTGGAGGACAGAAAGGACGGGGGGGGGGGGAGACATGATAGACATTCAGCTATCTGAGAGGAATCTATAAGGATGGGGAAACCGGGGCCTTTAAGCTAAGGAGGGAGAGGGACACCAGGGGGCATGGGCTAAGAATAGAAGGGGAAAGATTTAGGAGGGAAATGAGGAGACACTATTTCATGGAGAGGGTGGTAGCAAAATGGAACACCGTACCAGAATGGGTGGTATCATGTAAATCTGTGAACAACTTTAAAAGGGCATGGGACAGGGAACAGGAGAGAGTAAGGGTGGGGGGCAGCAGTGGGATGACAAAGGGAAGGGGGGTGGGACAGCTGCAAACTAGGGGTGCTAGTTGCACACTTGAGCAGATGAAGATAGCCCGGGTGGTCTTGTTTCTGCTGGCACATTCGTATGTTCGTTCCCAGATGTGGTTACACTTATCCTCTGGCCGCGGATCAGCTACTCTGCACTGCTCACACTGGTGCTCAGTGTGAACGGTACTGGATAAGAGATGCTTGCGTTCTGGTGCTGCCGGGATTGTGGTGCAGGCATGGATCGGTTGGCCTCGTGTAAACAGCAACCAAAACCAGGAAGTGCTGCACACAATCAAACAAAAACATCAGCTTTTTGAGATCCTTAAAAATTTTGGTGAGGTTTCTGGCTATTGAATCAATACATCCAAGACGGAGACCCTTGCTTTTCATTATATCCCAAGCCAACAACTTCAGGAGTCCTTCCCTTTCCCCTGGTACCTAAAGAAATTAAAACATTTGGGAATTTTTATTGTGCACTCTCCGACATCGGTTTTCCAAGACACTTATTCTTTGTTCAAGTATACGATAATACAGGACTTCAGCCGATGGGGTGCACTGTCCATTTCCCTGACACGCAGAGTGGAGGTAGTACAGATAGTGACTCTCCCCAGAGCACTGTACCTACAGTGCCTTCAGAAAGTATTCACCCCCCCTTGGATTTTGTCACATTCTGTAATGTTGCAAACTCAAATTAACACATTTATGCGGGATTTTTTTGTCGCGTATCTACACAAATTACTCTAATGTCAAAGTAGAATGAAACTTCTGGAATTTTTTGTACATGTAATTTAAAATAAAAACCTGAAATTTCTTGAGTTGATAAGTATTCACCCTCTTTGCTATGACACTCCAAGTTGAGCTCAGGTGCATCCAATTTCCTTCTGAAATCACTCTAAAACTTGAATGGAGTCCACCTGTGGTCAGTTCAAATGGTTGACATGATTTCAGAGGAAATACACCTGTCTATATAAAGTCTCACTGTTGACAGTGCATGTCAGAGCAGAAACTCTACCATGAAGACCAAGGAGCCGTCCGTAGAACTCCGTGATAGAATTGTGAGGAGGCATATATCTGGGGAGGGGTATAAAAACATTTCTAGGGTGTTGAAAGTTCCCAGGGCACAGTCAAGTCTATCATTAGGAAATGGAAAGATTACGGAACCACCCAGACTTTTCCTAGAGCAGGCCGTCCTCCCAAACTGAGCAACGGGCAAGAAGGACCTTGGTCAGGGAAGTGACCAAGAACCCAATGACCACCCTGACAGAACTACAGAGTTCCATGGCTGAGATGGGAGAACCTGCCCAGAGGACAACAATCTCTGCAGCACTTCACAGATGTAGCCTTTATGGGAGAGTGGCTAGACGGAAGCCACTCCTGAGACAAGGCCACATATTAGCACGCTTGGAGTTTGCAAGAAGGCACGTGGCAGACTCTGAGACCATGTGGCAAAAGATTCTCTGGTCTGATGAAACAAAAATTGAACTCTTTGGCCTGAATGCAAAGCGCTATGCCTGGCGCAAACCGAACACAGCTCATCACCCATGTAACACCATCCCTACCATGAAGCATGGTGGTGGCAGCATCATGTTATAGGGATGCTTTTCAGTGGCAGGGACTGGGGCACTTGTCAGGATAGAGGGAACAATGAATGGAGCCAAATACAGGCACATCCTTGAGCAGAACCTGCATCAGTCTGCAATAGACCTTGGACTGGGGCGAAGATTTACGTTCCAACAGGACAACGACCCCAAGCATACAGCCAAAGCAACACTGGAGTGGCTTCAGAACAAGAAGGTGAATGTCCTTGAGTGGCCCAGCCAAAGCCCAGACTTGAATCCCATTGAGAATCTGTGGAGACTTAAAGATTGCGGTTCACCGACGCGTCCCATCCAGCTTGACAGAGCTTGAGCAAATCCCCAAGGAATAATGGGTGAAAATCCCCAAATCCAGATGTGCAAAGCTGATAGACATACCCAAGAAGACTCTGTTGTAATTGCTGCCAAAGGCACTTCTACAAAGTATTGACTGGGGTGAATACTTAAGTAAACAAGATATTTCAGTTTTAATTTTTGTTACACAATAAAAATATTTTTGCCCCTTTAAATTGTTGAGTATGCTGTGTGAATCAAGGGGGGAAAAATCATTTCAATGCATTAAAAATTCTGGTAGTAACACAACAAAATGTGACAAAATTCAGAGGGGGGGGGTGAATACTTTCTGAAGGCACTGTATTTCAGAATTGCACACCTGTCCCTGTAACAAATAGATATCCAGATTTATATGGGCAGTCCAGTGACTGTGCGTAAAACTGCATCAGTTATTTCTCCTAAAATTGCAGGTGACCTAGGGCTCCCAAATCTTCAGTTGTATTACTGGGCGGCTCATCTGTTCTTCTTGTCGGACATTTGGAGAATAACCAATCGGCCTGGCTAGAAATATGACGAGTAGTATTCCCCAACCGTCAGTTTGTATGGTACTTATTTCATTGCTCACCCTCCGCAGATCTCATTCGGCACCTAAACCCTTTAAGCTTCCAGTTACAGAGCTGTCAAACCGTCAGGAAGCAACTGCATTTAACACCATGTCTGCTGCTTCTATGCCCTATCTACCAGATCAGCAGCTTCCGGACCCTTATACTAGATAACAGATACTCACATTGGGAAAGATGCTGTCTGTGGTACATCTTCCAGTTCCTGTCGGATAAGACGGTACAGCAGTTTTCTTCCTTGCAAACCCAGTATAAGCTATGCCAGTAGAGTTCTACCGTTCTCTCCAACTCTGACACTACATTCTGCCTCTTCCAATAACAGTCTGCACCCCGGAGCTTTGTCCCCCCGATAAATCACCAGTTTTATTAATTTTTGCGTTCTGGGGACAGACCATATATGACATCCCCGCTATATGAGCACTAAACAGTCAACAGCAGGAGGGACACCCTTGATGTAGTGGCCCAATGGGAAGAAGAGAGGTCAACCAATAACAGGGGAACAATGAGAACAGGCCTGCCAAGTTTCAGCTAAAGTAGCTAGCTCTCACCAATGGAGAGAATATGCTTGAAAGCAGTTGATTAGTTTCTTTACAACACCAATGATAATGGCTCATAATTTTCTGAAACACTCATCGGCATGTTGGAGAGGATATGGGGCACCTAAAGCCACCCATTACTGCATCATGCGGCTTACCCTTGCCCTGTAGCCCTTCGTACATGACCTCGAGAAGGAGCTTACTGAATTCTTGGGTAAGCCCAACACAGTACCTCCTCCTCCAATACCCAAAAGGCCTGAACGATCCAATATTTTGCTATCTCTCGGGATCTTTATTATGATAGCCAAGGAAGCAATAACAAAATGCTGGCTTAGTCCTGTAAATCCAAGTATGACTTCCTGGAGACAGACGTCAATGCTACATACCAGGCCGGCCCAGTGGCTCTGAGGGTTGAGGTGCTGGACGCCACACCTTGTGCCACGCCTGCGACCCGTGTTCGGGAATGAATCTGAGCGCGGGGGTCAGCGGGGAAGAGATTGGCGTCAGCGGCTGCTCTCTCTTCCAGGGGTGGGCAGAAGTGCGCTCGCTCTTGGAGAGACCTCTGGCCCAGTGGCGGAGAGGTTCAGTGTAGCGGCGCGGCACAATGCCTGGGAGCGGAGCCACGGCATTACGTTGTCTTGCAGGCGGGACTCTGCAGGAAGGGGAACAAAGAGGAAAAAAAGACTTCTACGCCATTGGTGAGATGACGCTGGCCCCCGGGGGACTCTGCCCACATCCCAACCTGCTGGCCCAACGCATCCAGGATCCTCCTCCATTCCCGACCCGATGACAAGCAGGTAGGCTGTTCACACTTAAGGAGGAAACCACCGTCGGAGGGTGGAATCGGCCCCAGAGATGATACCGGGGGTCGAGCCTGCTTGGGAGTCAATTGGGGGGGATATCAAAGGGAGATACGAGGGTTCAGGCTGGGAGTAGGGCGGGCTCTGAGAGGGTACTCCTGAAGGATGCCTGAAGGTGTAGTCGAATAAAGTTTATAAAAAAAAAAAAATGCTACATACCAGATGGGAAAGATAACTTATTCACTGAATGACCGTGCGGAGCAGTGTTCCTCATGCTACAATGCGTGGCTCCTTCATGTCATGAGCCAAGGACCCTACCCTGGTCCCTTAGAAAGTACAAAAGAAATGTTATCAGGGCGACCGGATGTTGGATAACCAACTGCAACATTCTACCCAACCAAGGGTATTATTGGGTATTAAAAAGGTGAACTCTAGACAGGGACCTGAGTGACTGCTCCCCCTTCTCCCCCTGGCGTGCACGTCCGCCTCATCCCAGCTGCATGTCAGGGCAGCTAGAACTCATTGTTCAGACGTTTTCATGCAGTTATGATACTTGCAATAATAGCAGCTGTCAGTAAATGCTATGACCTTCCCCTCCGAACCATCCTTATAGAGGGTAGAAAGGTAATGTAGCTTGTTGTGAAAAGTAATTTTAAGATTTTGCAAAAACTGGAAATGCAAACACCCATTATGAAAGCACTGAATATATGTACTGTGTAACTGTGCTGATCAAAATTTTTTTTTAATAAAGATTATATTTAAAAAAAAAAAAGACTCGAGATGCTGCAAGAAAGATAGTAAGATGCTCATTAATTGCAGGCAGGGCTATAAATTAACTTTCTTAGTACTTGCACTGCAGTTCATGTAGCCAAAAAAAGTCACAGGCACCAGAGACAGGTTACCTACACTGGTCAAAAAAAATTATAAAATTGAAATTAAGGAGACAGAAAAATGCTAAAAATTGTAGTTCTCTGCTTCACACACTTGATTTTCTCTGCCTAATTAACTACGAAGGACATTAACAATGTCTCTTCCATGCACGTTCCTTCTCCACGAGAGCTGTATTTGAACTGCATCAATGATCTGTGCTTTCTCACATGTCTCTTATCAAAATTCTGCCCCCATCCTCAGTTCTGGGCTCTGATTGTTGCTGAACAGTATCCATCACATAATGTTAACCAGTTGATTAGATGCTCTTCACAAGGGGAAAAAAAAAAAGCTGTTCTATCAGTTGATCTCTTACTGCAAGCCATGCGAGTTTACTTATTTTCAGCGACAGTTACAGAACTCTCAGGATTGCTTGCTAAAGAGCCTTCCGCTTCTCACACATACATTGCCCAGCAGTACCGTCACAGTGATAACCCAGAGACATTGACCTTGTCTGTGTGAGGTGAGTGATTGATAGCAGGCACTCCTAGTCTCCTCGTGCCCACTGCTGGGATTGGAAGAGGCACACCCAGAGTCCCCCTCTCTCCTTCCCCCACTAGACCCACTGACTCACTCAAGCAGTGCAAGCAGTCTTAAAAAAACAAAACACTGCTCATGTTTGCTTCTTTCTTGGTCACACCACCACCTCAGGTATCAACTGCAACTTAGTGTGGTGGCAGTCCACAAGTCTGTATGATGTATAGTAACAAAAAACAAAACAAAGTGCTTTCTCCCTATCAGTCCCACATTCTCCCAGGCAATGCAGTGACTGACAGTGGTGTGCCACAAGTCTCTGACACCAAGCTCAGTGTTCATGCACTGTGGTGCATGCAAAGAATAGCACTACATGCACTAGCCTGTTCACACTTGTGCAGGGGATACGTTGTGTATGTTAATTTTGACCTCTGATTGTAGGTTCACAGAATTTGGTGAAGGCTGGTGTCACACCGTAAAGTGAGGAGCTGGCTAGTTTGCCAAGTGCCCCAGCGCTTCACTTGCATGAGCGTTGTCAGGGGATGGGCTCTTAGGCCCTGTCCACACTATGCCACTGTAATGGTAGAGTGCCCAAACTGTTACCGCAACGGTTTGCGTTTACACCTGTAACGTTACAGAAGGCGTTTTCCTGACCGTTATTGAAACCACATATGAGGTGGTTTCAACAATGGTTATGAAACCGGTCCCGCCTTGGTAACGTTACCGGCAGTAGTGTGGTCGGGCAGTAACGGTCCCCTGTAGGGCCCGTAGCGCAGTGCGAGCTGCATTGTGGGATTGGGCGCCACGGTAACGGTCGCCCGGTTCCCGAGGTGTGGACTGGCGGTACCGGTATCGTAGCGGTCACCGCTGCAGTGTGGACACACTGTACTGCTCCCCGGCTGTAACGGTTTCCGTCCGTTACAGGGTCTGAGCCTTGTAGTGTGGACGGACCCCAAGTGTCATCCCTCCTCATTTATACCTGCCATGCACTGGTTCTTCTAAAGTGCTGGTGAACCATTACAGAATGAAGTAGGACGGCTGAGTGGAGGTGGGATCCGGACCTTTTTAAGTATGGAAGTGCAGTATTAAACATACTGACATTCATTAAAAGATCAACATTCAGGAAGAATAGTGTATGTTAAATCATGATGATGTCAAGCGAAAACTCAATGCTCCACATTTTTAAACACGTTCATATTAAGCTCAAGATGGAAAAGGCTCAGAGTACTTATTTGTGAGGGACCAGGGAGGGGAATAAGGGAGTTAGATGTAGACAAAAATGAGGCGATGGGAGTGTTGTGGTTTTTACCGTAATGTTGAGTTCAGGTAGTTGAGTTTTCATGAATGATGTTTTGACTTAAGATTGCAATCTCCACTTAAGAAATTCAAGCTGGATAGTGGGTGATCAGCTTACCAGTCCAAAATCTCATCACTGGTATGCCCCAAGGACTCTAAAGATACAAAGGAGACAAAAAACAGGTGAACTGTTATGATATATAGAGGCACAAATGCAAAATAAAACTTATATTGACATTGTAAAATGCACATTTTGCTCTTGATATGCAACAGTTGGCTAGTCAGTGTCATGTATGTACCTACTGGTAGCAGGTTCAAGTTATAAACTTCATACTCACAGCAATGGTTTGAGGTCCCAATTATGACTGAGACCTTTCAGGGCTAGGGTGCCTAGGTTAAATATTTAGTAGCTTTCCCTTTGTAAAAGCTTTCTTAACTTGTCCTCGCCCCTTTTCTCCATCTTAACATGTTCAGTCCCCATAAATACAGGGTCCTGAGGATCTGTGCTACGTCATTCCAGAAAATGTGCCCCCACTGGGGTAGCTTCTATTTCATTTCTAATGTCCCTCAGGTGTTCCTGAAGCCTTTGTCTCCAGGATCTGATTGCTTCTTTCAATATAAATTTTGGGCAGGAACACCAGAGGGAGTAAGCAACAAATTCTGTTCCACAGATTATGGGGCTTGGGGGACAGGACTTATGGGGAGAGGCTCAAAGAGCTAAATATGTAGACATTGGAAGAGAGAAGGGACCGGGGGGACATGATAGAGGTCTTCAGGTACATGAAGGGGGTAAACAGGGGAGGAGCAGTCAGGGTGCTTCGAAGGAAGGAGGAGGGGGCAGCTAGAGGGCATGGGTGGAAGCTTGATGGGGGAAGATTCAGGGGAGAAAGGAGGAGGTGTTGCTTCACTGAGAAGGTGGTGGAGCCACGGAATGCGCTGCCCAGGGGGCTGGTGGAGGGGTTCAAGAGGGGGTGGGACAGGTACAGGGGAAGGGTTCTGGAAGCAAAATCCAGTGCAGTGAGAATCTCCGGAACTGGGAAGGGAGAAGGCAAGGAAGGGGGGCAGCAAGGTCCATACGAGCAGACACGAAAGACCGTTAGGGCTATTCTGCTGGCATTTTAGTATTTTAGTATGTTAGTAGTATAAATTATCTAACTTCAACTCTCTTCTCATATTCTTGGATGGATAGTTATATAGATTGGCAGCTGTATCTGCATACAGAACATTTACTGCACTTACGCATGCTCACAGGTTTTATTGGGAGCCAGTTCAGGTAATTTTGGGGCTGCACAGTGCTGGAAAACCTACTTCTTATGATTTTGTCACAAATATTGGGTGCTCTCTTGAATGACACCCTGGGAACTTGTTACAATAGCCAGTTTTTTGTCACTTTGCAGATGGGCCAATACTTCCTCACAATTGATCTTGCCTGCCCTGCTAGGCTATTACTGTATATACTCAAGTTTAAGTCTAGTTTTTGATACTTTAAATAGGTGCCCAAAAGGGGGAACTCAACTTATCTGTGAGGTCGACCAGTCTGTGGGATTTATAATGGTAAACCATTTTTGTGGCTGTGCAGCCTAATTTTGTGACAAGTTTTGGCCAAACAGACAAATTATGTGCCTGATGTCAGTCACAGAATAGTTTTTTTCATCTCCATTCGGTAACAGAATGTCTGTAATTTTGTTAAAATTGGCAAGGTAAAGAGGGTAAACTTGTATGCAAAGTCGACTTGTAGGTGCGTATACACAGTATATTCAGGGATAAAGCATATTGGAGTTTGGTCCTGCCTCTCCTTGTTTTTCGGTTTTAGCAGTGTTACCCTTTCCAGACACTGTGCCCTGAGTTTCTCAACCTCTGCAAATCCAGTTCTTTCAAACATTTCTATAGCATTATTGTTAGCATTTGGACATGCCACCGACTTTGCTTTAAAGGTTTGTTTTCTTAGCTTCCTGAACTCTGTTACATCCTTTGCAGTAATATATGAATATTGCCCCCCCCCCCCGAACTTTCTGCAGTGTTTTGTAACAGAGATTCTTGTATCTTGTTCATATGGCATTCAGCTTCATTGCTCCTGTCTACATTGGTTCCGCCGCAGTTTGGGAAACTCTCCTGATGAGCGTTCATACAGATAGGGCTTTTAGGTATTGCAAGATAGCTTCCTGCTTTCTGAGTAATCTGCCGGTAGGGCGGGAAATCTACTTCTGCAGCATAGGAAATCAGTTGGTATCACTGTGAGTGATGCCAGCTGTTTCACATGGCTGCATGGAACACCAACACCACTACGCAATCCCCCGAGAAAAGGATTGTGGTTAAACACAATGCGTGCAGATAATATGTGGTTTGCAGTCACATGAGTGAGGCGGCAACGCTGTAACAGCTTTGCACCACTCACAAGAGTGCAGAACTTGCCATGTGAACGAGCCTTTGGATTTCTAAGTTACCCAAATCACATGGTTCATTTCCACCCACAGTAATGGCACAGATTTATTGATGATGTGGTCTGTATGTGGGAAGGTCCTCAAGAACAAGCTGAGGACTTTATAAAATAGCTCAGTGACATCAACCATGGTCCTAAGGTTAATCAACAAAACTTCCTTAAATTTACTGGATATAACACTGTTAGCAAACAATGATGGAAGGATTTGTGACAAATGGCTACTGTAAGCCCACGGCTACCAATTCCAGTTTGAGGGCAGACAGCTCGCATCTCAAGTAACTAATCAGATCCATCCCATACAGCAAGTTTCTGCGACTGCGTAGAAACGTCTCTGACGAATCTGACTTTTTGGAACAATCTACTAAATTAAAAGAACCCTTCATTATGAGAGGTTATAAAGCTAAGGATCTGGAAAGAGAACTTAAAGGAGAGGGCACAGTGTCTGGAAAGCATAACACTACTGAGACCAAAAAACGGGGAGAGGCAGGAACAAACCCCGATATGCTTTCACTGAATAAAACAGCCTAGCAGAGCAGGTAGGATCAATCGTGAGGAAGTATTGGCCCATCCTGCAAATGACAAAAAAACTGGCTACTGTAATGACAAATTCCCAGGGTGTCCTTCAAAAAAGCACCCAATATTTGTGACAATCATAAGAAGTAGGTTCTCCAGCACTGTGCAGCCCCAAAATTACCTGAACTGGCTCCCAGTACAACCTGCAGGCATGCGTAGGTGCGAGAAAAGTTCAGTATGCAGACACTGCCGTCAATCTAAAGAACTAGCTATCCAAGGATGTGAGAGAAGTTGAAGTCAGAGAATTTATAACCTGTGGAACAGTTTGTTTACTCCCTCTGGTGTTTCTTCCCAAAATGTATATTAAAAGAAACGATCAGACCTTAGAGACAAAAGATTTGGAAACTCCTGAGGGTCATCAGAAATGGGAGAGAAGATACGAACATATGAAGAAGCCAGCAGAAGAAGGCATTTGGTCTATCTAGTCTGCTTGTATTGCAGGGTACACAGCTTGAGCTACTACCCATGCTCTCCCTCCCCACAACTCCATTTTCCCTACTCACGATCCTTACCTTCCCCCATGCCTATCCCAGTCTCTCTTAAAGCTGCCCACAGTCTTCGAGATCACCTCTTCCAGCAGTGCATTCCAAATGTCCACCATCCTATCTGTGAAGTGCTTCCTGACCGCCCTCCTAAACCTCCCACCCTCCAGCTTAAGACTGTGCCCCCTCATGTTATGGTTGCCACTCAGCTTAGACTCCTTATCCACCTTATTTATCCCTTTCAAGTACTTGAAGATCGCAATCCTGTCCCCTCTTTCAAACATGAAGTCTTTCTGTATTCTGACAAACTGCAGTTTGCTCCAGCCTTTAAACTGCCTCTGAGAGTAGAGAGTTAATTTTCTATGTAGTGCATAGAACGTTGAGTTCGAGCTCGGTTGAGGTCTCTGTCTGCAGCACTTTGAAACCCAACCATCAGATTCTTTACTCCGCCTCACTGGACAGTTGCTCCGGAGAGTTCTCCTTCTGTTCGATTCAAAGTCTGTTAAAGTTGTCTCATTCCGGATTTATTTCCACATTGTCGGTTCAGGCTCTGGCTGCGGTACCGTGAGTACTTTAGTTTCTCTGTTATTTTGTGGAAATTGTAAAACTTGAATTCTCGATTGGTTCGGCTCAATCAATCCAATGTATTTGAACTCTTGTGTTTTTCCTTAGTGTGTGGTTACTGGTCCTTATCAGTTTAAAAAAAAAAAAAAAAGTGTCTCAACTGTTTTTTCCTATACCCGTATCATGGTTAGAAACTGTTAAGGGAGTCTTGCCTGGCGGTTGCGGAAAAAAGGGTAAGTTTGGTTAGGTTGACCATGTCTGAGAAACCCAAGGAAAAAAAAAAAACGGGCCCACCGGGTTTCAACACCACAGTGAGTGTGGGGAGGTCTTTGCTAAGGCCGATCCCCACACCACCTCTGTTTATTGTCTGGGATTTGGCCATCTCGATACAGACTGCAAAATATGTAAAAACTTTCCTAAATCTGCCCTGGAAAAAAGATGAGGTAGACTGAGGGAAAAGGAAGCCGATAAGTCCGCTGACCCGGATGGCCAGCCCAGTTTGGTTCCGACAGAACCAGAAGGAGTGCCCTCTGACCAGGGCGATACTTCTTCGGGCAAGAGGAGAGCCGATCCTGAGGGGTCAGTTCCAACAAAAAAACGCAGAGAGAACTCGACCGGTTCGGATCCAGAGGTCCATGTTCTGACCGCCGAAGAAATAGCCAGAGCGATTCAGATTGTTGAATCGCTTCGTCTGGTTCCGAACAATCCGGCGTCTTTTGGCAGGGGTTCGGTTGGTTCCCCCGGTTCAAGATTATACCCCTGAAGACGTCTATGAACTGGAGTTTGAAGAGGAGGGGGATTTTGAAGATGGTGGTGATGATGGTGAAAGTCTGGATGTGCCTGTGGAACTGGACATCTACCCAGACAGACCTTATGGTGTTTCCCCTCCTAGGCTCTCTGAGTTCCCTCCCCACTATCTGTTTTACAGAAAAGTGGCTGAAACCCTCCAGCTTCCTATGGAGGAGGCTGTGGAGGATCAAGAGGAGCCTGATTTTGTTGAAATGGACATCCCAGAGTCCAGGAGACTGTCTGTTCCCCTTCATAAGTCCTTTGGGAAGCGGACACAAAAATCCTAAGTCTCTAATTCTGTACCTCCTGTCGACAGAAGGATGCACAAGAGGTATACTTTATCAGGCTCAGATACAGAGTTTTCTACCAGCAATGCAGCCATGTTGGGGTAGTGCAGGCTGCAGCCTGTGACAAGGCAAATATTCCCTTGGCTTCACCCCCAGACAAAGACTCCAGGAAGATGGATGCCATGGCAAGTAGTAGTACATGGCATCCTCCTTGGGACTTAGGCAGGCTAACTACAGTATATGCCCAGCCGGTACCAGAAGTCCAGGTGGGACACTGTACTGGCACTGGCTAAGCTGGCCTTCCCCCAGCTGGCCAAGGAGCTGGAGGAGGTGGCTGCTGATGGGATTGAGGCATCAAAGGTACAATTTCATGCTGCTATGGACTCCAGTGATGTCATCAAGAGTCATGGCTACATCTGTGGCTCTTGAGGATGGCTTGGCTCGGATGTACTAGCCTCACAGGACACCCAGGCTAAGGCCATGGATTTCCCTGTGGTGGGTAATTCTCTGTTTGGGGAGCAGACAGAGAATTACATGAAGAAAATGGATGAGTACAGGACCACTTACAGGAGTGCTCTGGCCAAGAAGAGGCAAGCAGCTCCTCAAAGGCAGCAATCTAGGGGCAGACCTTTTCATAGGCCTTTCTACCAAACATGGGCCTCTTCTCCCTCTTCACAGAGGGGGTTCTTCAGAGGGAGAGGCAGAAGGGGGATGAGCAGGGCTACATCCACTCCTCAGCCCAAGGCCCCTGCCAAGCAGACACCCTGATGGGTCTGCCCGGGTCGACTCTCCTATCCTTGTAGGGGGCAGGTTGGCTTACTTCATCCAGGACTGAATGTTTGTTACTTCAGACAAGTGGGTCCTGGAAGTAGTAAGCTGAGGGACTGGTTCTCGGCTTCAAAAAATTTCCGAAGATGAGAGCCAGATCTTTTCCACCTGCAACTCTCTCTCTGAAACCCTTGCCCTAGATTCAGAGTTTTCTTCCCTCCTGGCTCTCAGAGCCATAGAGAGGGTTCCTACACTACACAAGGGCAAAGGATTGTACTCCAGGTACTTCCTTACCCCAGAAAAGACAGGGGAGTGGCGACCCATCCTAGATCTAAGATACCTGAACAAACATCTTTTAAGACCAAGGTTCAAGATGGTGACTCTGGGAATAATTCTTCCTTCCCTGAGGACAGGGGACTGGCTAGCCTCCCTGGACCTCAAAGATGCCTACTTTCACATCCCCATCAGGTGCTCCCACAAAAAATACCTCAGGTTCAAGTTGCCCTCAGGCCATTATCAGTTCAAAGCAATGCCCTTTGGTCTAACATCAGCTCCAAGGGTTTTCACAAAGTGCCTGTCAGTGGTAGTTGCCTTTCTAAGAAGGCAAAAGATTTCAATTTTTCCATATCTGGATGGCTGGCTCATAGTGGGTCGGTCTCCAGACCAAGTCAAGTCAGATCTGCAAGTGACTCAGCAAGTGCTCACTTCCCTTGGATTTCTACTCAACCTTCCCAAGTCGGTTCTCTAACCCATGCAGCTTCTTACCTTTATAGGGGCAGAGCTAGATACTGTCAAAGCAAGAGCCTTTTTTCCCCCCTGGAAAGGGCAAGAGTTCTTATAGAACTGGCTTCTTCCTTCAGCCTTCAGGTGTCCTGACCAGCAAGGCACTTCCTTCTGCTCTTGGGCCACGTGGCAGCTTCTACAGCAGTGGTCCAAGGGGCAAGATTCCAGATGAGGGACATTCAGTTCCATCCGAGGGCCTTTTGGTCCCAAAGGAGGGATCCTCTTACCAAACTGATTCCAGTGACTCGGACACTGATCCAAGCTCTTCGATGGTGGCAGGATCAGGACAATTTAAGGCAAGGGGTCCCATTTGTTACTCAGTCTCATTCGGTGGTCCTTACCACGGATGCTTCTCTTTTGGGGTGGTGAGCCCATCTGGGGGCTCTCTCAGCCCAGGGACTGTGGTCCCCTCAGGAATTCCTTCTTCATATCAGTCTCCTTGAACTCAGGGCAGTTTCTCTGGCCCTGCAGGCTTTCTCTGTCAGTGCAGAACAAGGTGGTTCAGGTCAGAACAGACAACACTACCACCATGTGGTACATCAACAAGCAGGGAGGCACTTGGTCCACGGCCTTGTGCACGGAAGCCATGAAACTGTGGTCCCTAGCTTATTCTCTGCAGACCCCTCTGATAGCAGTCCACCTTCCAGGGAAGGACAGTGCGCTTGCAGATGCACTGAACAGGATCTCCCAGGGCCATCACAAATGTTCCTTGGACCCTCTGGTGTTTAAAAGTGATTTTTTTTCAAGATGGGGCACTACAGAGATGGATCTCTTTGCAGCCCCAGACAGTCACTAACTTCCTCTGTTTTGTTGCAGACCCCAATCTTGGGCTCAGTCCTTCTGGATGCTCTAATGTTGAACTGGGAAGGGAAATTTCTCTGCCCCCCCCCCCTTCCTCTGCTGGTCAAGGTGAGGTAACAACCCTGCAAAGTGATTCCAGATTGGGCCAGGCAGCCCTGGTACCCCCTCTTACTGTCCCTAGCAGTCCATCTTCCCCTGTCTCTTCCCAGGAATTACAACCTGTTAACCTCCTCTCAGGGGAAGATTTGGTACCCCAATCTTCAGTCCCTCAATCTCAAGGCATGGCTCTTGAAGAGTTGGAGTATGCAGATTTGCATCTGTCCCATGGGGTTCTGGATATTCTCAAAGCCTCTGGAAAGCCTGCCACCAGGAAGACTTATGACTTCAAATGGAAAAGATTCAGCATTTGGTGTTCCAAGAAGCATACATCTCCAGACACTGCTGGATTGCCTACAGTTCTGGATGATATGGTCCATCTTAATGGCCTAGGCCTTAGACCAGCTACTCTCAAGGTGCACTTGTCAGCTGTTTCTGCTTTTCTGTCAGTGGGAAAGCCTTCCTCACTGTCATCTCGCCCTGTATTCTGTAAATTTTTCAAGGGATTGCTTTATACCAATCCTTCCTTTAGGGATCCTGGCCCTGCCTGGGACTTAAATGTTTGCATTGCTCAACTTATGCAACCCCCATTTGAGCCTATGTCCTCAGCAGAGATTAAGTACTTGACTTGGAAAACTGTGTTTTTGGTAGCCATTACCTCTGCCAGATGCATCAGCGAATTGCAAGTCCTGTCAGTGGAACCTGATTTTATCTCCTTTCATAGATAAAGTAGTCCTTAGAACCAATAGGAGGTTCTTGCCCAGAGTGGTTTCAGACTTCCATTTAAACCAGTCCATGTCTCTCCCTGTTTTCTTCACTGATCATTCCTCCTCAGGGGAGAGGAGGTTACACAGTTTAGATGTTAAAAGAGCCCTTGGCTACTATATAGAACGTACCAAGGGTCACAGGTTTGATTCCCTCCAGTTGTTTCTCACTTATGGGGAAGTGGGAAGAGGCAAACCTGCCACCGAGAGAACTGTTGCCAGGTGGATTGTTTCTTGTATACAATTCTGCTATGAGAAACTGGGAAAAACTCCACCCTCAGGCCTGAGGGCTCATTCCACAAGAGGTACAGCTGCTTCCCTCATTGCTGCCAGGGATATCCCTCTGGAAATTTGTCAAGCAGCCACCTGGAAAACAGTCCATACCTTTACCAAGCATTACTCTCTGGATATCCAGGCTAGGAGTGATGCTCGGTTTTAGCACAGCAGTACTTCAGAGCCCATTCCCAAAATAGGTTCTCTCCCTCCTCCATGGAGGTACTGCTTGGTAGCCTGCAGATTGTCAGAATGCAGCAAGACTTTGTTGTTTGAAGAACAAATTCCTCACCTTAGTAACTGTGTTTCTTCTAATGGAGTCTTGCTGTATTATGACCTCCCTCCCTGCCTCCCCTCTCAGAACCTGTTTTTGGGAAGTGGGTGGGCAGGTGCAGTGTTGCACCCAAGGGGTGTCTTCAGCACACCCTCCATTTTACCTGGGTGCTTGTATTATCTTTATTTTTGGATAGGTTTTGGTTTTGGGTTTCCTGACTTGAGTCTTCATTTGGGAATCCAAAACTTTCTGTTGCAAATTGGCTAGTTAAAAATTTGTACAATTTCCACATAGTCAGTGAGTGTTTTGCTCGTAAGAATCTGATGGTTGGGTTTCAAAGTGCTGCAGACAGAGACCTCAACCGAGCTGGAGCTCCACGTTCTATGCACTGCATAGAAAATTAGCCCTCTACTCTCCAGGGCAGTTTAAAGGCTGGAGCTAACTGCAGATTGTCAGAATACAGCAAGACTCCATTAGAAGAAACACAATTACTAAGGTGAGTAATTTTTTCTTCTCTCCTGTCTTCCAGGGAGTACATGTTCAGTGCCCTCAACCTATCCTCGTATGCCTTACCCTGCTGACCCGCTATCATCTTTGTAGTCCTCCTCTGGACCTTCTCCAGCAGGTTAGTGTCCTTTTTGAGGTGTGGGCAGGCACCAGTACTGAATCCCATACTCCTAGATGCGCCTTACCAGGGATCTGTACAAGGGCAGTATAACCTCCTCTTCTAGGGACATGGATATGTTGTTCATCCACACTGTCTGGCAGGTATCCTTGCCGCTTTAAATCTTGCCGGAAGGTCTTCAAGCTGGCTCCTCCTACCCACCCGGGTGGTAAAACTCTCTGCTCCGCCCCATGACACCAGATCTTCCTTACCGCTTGGAAGCTCAGGTTCCCTCCTTAACGCTCTGCGTATAAGACTGGTTCCTAATTCTTGATTTTTCCAGTTTAAAAGTTTTTGCTTAAAAGACTTCAGTCTTCTCTCCCTCATGGCTACGATGGTTCAATCGACTCGGTTTCCCGGAGATGCCTTCTTGGGTAGAAGATGTCTCGGACAGATCCGCACTCCGACGATGATCTACTGTCTGGGCCTGGAGCACGACCCGCAGGCCTGCGACCTGTGCTCTTCCCACCCCACCTCGTCCACCGGCCATTGCTGCCTGTTTTCAACTGAGGCGTCCGAAGCGTTTTCCTCGGTGAAGTCAAAGAGGCCCGGTCGGTGGTTTCCGGCGGTGGGCTCGGCGGATCCTTCCGAGCAGATGATCACCCTCAGAAGAGGCGGCCGGCTGCTGCTACCTCGGCTGCGGCCTGTCCCGCTCTCTCGGTGCCTCTTATTCAGCTTCTTTTAGGGAGCTTTGTCTGACCCTCTCTACTAAGGTGAGGGACCAACTTCTGCTGGACCGTTTTTCGGTCCAAAAGAGAACAAGAGGTAGAGTCCACACGTCGGCGCTTCTGGGCGCAGGAAAAGATCCCTCTCCAGGTTATGCGACGTCTACTCTGATCGACCGCTCGGCTTGACCACTAGTGCTCACTGTGTCCCCATCAGGCCAGTTGGCCGAGACTCCGTCGACACGGTCGGGATTTTTAAACCCGTTGGACGGGTTGTCGGCAGGAAGCTGAATCCCCTCCCCGGTTCCCCGGTGGGAGTTGAGGACCCGTTGGCTTGTCTGTGCCTCGGTTCCGGAGCCTTTGGTTGAACCTCTGAACCGAGGAGTGCTTGTTCCCCCGACACCTCCCCGCACCCGTCCTCGGGAAAGCCGAGGTCTCGGTCTCGTGGCTTCGCCGTGGTCAGCCCGATCCCGCCATCATAGGCAGTCTCGGCACCGCTGACAGCGGCGCCGCCGCTATCCTCTTCCTCCTCCTCAGGCGGGGAGGCTTGATGTAAGTTAAATCCGGCGATATGAGGGACCTCATGTGGCAACAACTCCTTCTGACCCGGGAATAACGGCCGACGCCGTCGCTTCCCCGGCCATTAAGTGGCTGTCACCGGAGCGGCCGAAACAACCCCTCGTTTTATCCGAGGAGCCTGTTCCCAGGCCGGTTGTTTGGCCAAAACCAGCTGCCCCACCGATTCCGGTGGAACCTCCGCCTCCACAGCTGTTAGTTGGGGCTCCGACCAAGAATTCTCGGTCGGCTCAGGGACTGCCCCATAGCTGTCTGTCACCCTCACTCCCGATCGACCTCGGCAGGTGGAGGGTGGCTCAGGCCCGAGGCAGCTCTTTGAGGACTCTTCCGAGTCCGAAGAAGATTCTCCCTTCTCCAAGCGAATGGACTTGGAGTCCTCAGGAGGACAGTCGGTGGACAATAGCCCCTCGTCCTTCCTGGATTGCTTCGGCTCATCTCGAGTCCCACGGGATGAGCTCAAACCTGTTCGCGGACCAGGTATCCTCACGGAGATTCTGGACCGAGGTTACTCTAGGCCTTTCTGGTGGCCGAGACCATAGTGGGCCCGCCTGGAGCTCTGGTAGCCCTGCTTCCTGCCCTGCGCCTGCAGTCAGGATGGCCAGGAAGTGCCGCGGTCCCTCGGTTCCTTGTCCGGTTTTGAACATCCCTCGGCCGAGGGGTTAGTTACCGACAGCGTTTTCTCGGCGTGCCGGAATGCTAGGGATGTGGGACAAACCTCCGACAAGGAGTCCAAGAAATTGGACTATGCTGGGCTTAAAGTCTCGATGCCCTCCCTTGGCCTTCATCAAGCCAGTTCGCCGTCATGGCACTTTTCTCTCATGCCCTGTTGGGCTCCCTGGACGAGGTTGTCCTCATCTTCCCGCCGGGATCTGCAGACCACGGTTAGGCAGGTGCGGGACCAGGGCAGGGCAGTGGCCAAACAGCAGCTTCAGACTGCTTTGGACATTGGGGACTCATGTGCCAGGGTCTGTGGCAGCCAGTGTCTGTAAAGGCTGCCGGGCTTGGCTGAGGATATCCACCTTCACTTCGGATACCTGTAGCACAAGTTGGCGGATGTCCCTCTTGGGGACCGACCTCTTGGGCCCTGGGGTGGAAGGTCACCTGCAGAGGATAGAGAAGTCCAATGCTACCTTGGACTCGGTCTCATCTGCTCACAAGGACAAAGGCCGCAAACCACAGCCTAAGCCCTTTCGTCCTTCTGCGCCCGCGGTACGTCCGGCCCAGCAACGTCAGGGCCAGCAGGCTTGGGCTTGGCATCCCAATCTCAAGCCCAGGGCTTCCTCCAACAGGAAGCAGGGAGGTAAAGGCCCAGGAGGTCCCTCGGCCGGCCCCTCCTCCAAGCCTGCCCAGTGATGGGCTGAGGTGTCGCCCTCAACCCCCCCCCCCGGTGCGGGGATGGCTCTGGCACTTCCTTTCCGCCTGGTCCGTTATTACCATGGACAGGTGGGTGTTGGAGGTGGTGGGAAAAGGCCTGCCTCTGAATTTGAGCAGGCCCCGCCCTTCAGAGCTGTCGCACCTCGGGGGCCTCGGGTTCGCAGCCTCACTGTCGGCTCGCCGAGCCGAGCCGTCGCTCTCCTCCTCCAAGAGGTGATCAGGGAGGTGGTGGACCCTCCCTCAGACCCGGGGTTTGTGTCCAGGTACTTCCTGGTTTCGAAGCGGACGGGGCTGGCGCCCATTCTCCGACCTTACACTCAAACAAGTTCCTAAGGGTCTCGAACCTTCAGGATGGTCACTCTGGCTCAGATAGTACCATCCCTGGAACCCGGGCGTGTGGTTCTGCTCCTGGACCTGCAGGACGCGTTCTTCACGTCCCTATCCGTCTGTCACATCGGAGATTCCTTCGCTCGAGCGGAGGGATCCTTTTCGAAGTTCAACCATGCCCTTCGCCTGTCTCCAGCTCCCAGGGTCTTCACCAATGCATAGCAGTGGTGACAGCTTCTCTGCGCTCGAGGGTCCGGTGTACCTTACTCTGGATGATTGGTTGATAGCAGCCCCCTCCAGACAGGAGGTGGAGCGGTCCAGAGATCTGGCCCTCCAGGTTTGCTCTCAAATCGGCCTTCTCATCAACGAGGCCAAGTCGGAACTCGAGTCGAAGCAGGTGTTTCTTTTCATCGGGGCAGAGCTCGACCCTCTTCGAGCCAGAGCACGGCTCCCGGCGGACAGGGCCGAGGTTCTTACCTCCTTTGCCCAGTCATTTCTAGTTGGGCGATCGCGCCCTGCCTGGGACTTCCTGCACCTCCTGGGTCTCATGGCGGCCTGTACCAGCATGGTCTGTTGGGCACGCTGGCACATGTGCCCTCTTCAGTGGGGACTGGCCAGCCAGTGGTCACAACGCTGCGATCCATTGGACCAGCTAGTGACGGTGACCCAGGGGATGTGGAACGCTCTCCGATGGTGGACTGTTCCAGTTCATCTGCAGGAGGGCATCCCGCTTGTCCGCCTCGAGCCGACGGTCTCTCATCGACCGATGCCTCTCTGATGGGCTGGGGTGCCCATCTGGGGAACACCGCGACGGCCTCTGGTCCCTGCGGAGTCCTGACTACATCAACCTGCTGGAGCCCGAGCGGTCCTAGCTCTCACCGCCTTTGCTCCGCTTTCTCCGGGGTCAAGTGGTCCGAGTCCAGACGGACAATACCACGACCATGTACAATCTAAACCGCCAGGCAGGACGCGCCTCCATGCTTCTATGCAAGGAAGCTCTCCGCATTTGGTCACTCGTGCGCAGCTTGGAGGCGGATCTCCTAGCCATTCATGTGGCAGGAGCCTCCAACACCCTGGCTGATGCCCTGAGCTGGATAGGGGCTGCATCCCACGAGTGGTCTCTCCTGCCGGAGGTAGTACAAGATCTGTTCTCCCATTGGGGCACACCTCAGGTGGACCCGTTTGCCTCCAGGGAGAACGCGAAGCTGAGGCTGTTCCATGCCCGCCCCTCAGCCCTCAGCGGGGCTCGCTGCAGGGGATGCCTTCTCGAGGCCGTGGGACCCTGGGCCTCTCACGCCTCAAGATTTCCTTGGATGCACAATGCTGCTCAAAGCAAGGAGGGACAAGGCTAGGTGATTTGATAGCCCCAGACTGGCCTGCCAGTTCTGGTACCCAGATCTCTCAGCCTCCGTCCAGGCTCCGAGGCAGCTTCCAGCTCGCCTGGACCTGCTCTCAGTCAATCAGGGAAGGTGTTCCATCCGGACCTTGAATCCCTGCAGCACTGACGCCTCGGTTCCTGAGCCGGCTAAGAGTTCCAGGCCTTGGGTCTTTCCGACGAGGTCCTCAATGTAGTTGAGGCGCCCATAAGGAGTCGAATTAGAAATGCTGTGCCTTCAAATGGAAGAGATTTTCCATTTGGTGTCAGGGCAAGGGCTTGGACCCTTCCTCCTGTTCCTTGGCAAGCATCTTGGACTATTTATGGTCCTTCGACAAGGGTCTTGGGTCGACGACCCTGGGTGCACCTGGCAGCCATCTCTGCTTACCGGGCGCGGGCCGGGAGCAGTCGGTGGCGCAGGAGAAGGTGGTCTGGCGCTTTCAAAGGCCTTGATCACATTTCCTCTCCGTGCGAAACCTCCACCTCCGTGATTTACTGCTGGTATTGGCAAAGCTCATGGGCAAGCTATATTCGAACCAGTGCACAGGTGTGAACTTCTCACCTGTCGTGGAAGACCGCCTTCTTGGTGGCTATCACATCAGCCAGAAGGATGGGAGAGCTCCAGCGCCTGCATCGAGTCTCCTTACCTGGTCTTCCACAGGGACAAAGTTGTCCTGCGCCCACCAAATTCCTTCCGAAGGTGGTGTCGGAGTTTCACCTTAACCAGGTGTTGACTCTGCCGGTGTTCTACCCCAATCACACCTCGAGGTCAATACAGGCTCCATACTTTGACCCTAGAAGGGCCGCTATTATAAGGAGCGACGGCTGAAATTTGGGGAGGTTCGCCAGCTGTTTGTCACCTACGCTGAAGCCGCACCTGGCAGACCTGCAGCCAAGCGGATGATAAGCAGGTGGGTCACTCCCTGCATAGATCTCTGTTATAAGTTGGCGGGCATGGAGCCTCCCAGAGGGATAAGAGCTCATTCTACCCGCCATACTGCTGCATCGGTGGCTGCTTCCAGGGACGCCCCTATCCAGGATATCTGCAGGGCTGCTACTGGAAGTCAGCACACCTTCATCACCCATTACCACATCGACCTTGAGTCACGCCGGATGCTGGTTTTGGGGCCTCTGTTCTCCAGTCTTATTCCCTAAGTAGGGGTGTGCGCCTTCCTCCCCGGAGAACTGCTAGGAGTCTGCCAGACAGTGTGGATGAACAACATATCCATGTCCTCAGAAATACAGGTTACTCACCTGTAACAGGAGTTCTAGAATGGTATATGTGTTCATCCACACGACTCCACCCGACCTCCCTCTGCCTCGACGCAATGACAACCTGAGCTTCCAGCGGGCCAGATCTGGCGTCATGGGACGGAGCCGAGAGTTTTACCACCCGGGTGGGTGGGAGGAGCCAACCTGAAGACCTTCAGGCAAGATTTAAAGCGGCAAGGATACCTGCCAGACAGTGTGGATGAACAACATATACCATTCCTAGAACTCCTGTTACATGCGAGTAACCTGTATTCTCCTACTACTGACCCCCCCATGCAGCCCAGCATCTTGTGTGCATTTGCTGCTGCTTTCTTGCACTGCATGGAGTGCTTCAGGTCACTAGTGATAATCACTCCCAGGTCCTTCTCCTCCTCTGGGGGCACATTTTCTGGAAAGATATAGCACAGATCCTTGGGACCTTGTGGGATTGAACATGTTAAGATGGAGAAAAGGGGCAGGGACAAGTTAAAAAAAAAAAAAAAACTTTTACCAAGGGAAAGCTACTGGATTTTTAACCTAGGCACCATAGCCCCAAAAGATCTGTCATGATGATTGGGACCTTAATCCATTCCTGTGAATATGACGTTTATAGCCTGAACCTGGTACCAGTAGGTACATACAGGGCCCTGACTAGCCAACTGCTGAATATTGAGAGCAAAATGTGTTAGACAATTGGGTTAATACAAGTTTTATTTTGTTTTTTTTTACTTCTATGTATCGTAACAGTTTTTTGTGTGTGTGTGTGTGTTTTTGTCTTCTCTCTATCTTTGAGTCCTCGGGCACACCAGTAAGGAAATGTTGGATCGATAAGCTGATCCCGCCCACCCCCACCTATTCAGCTTGATTTAAAGGGGAGATTGCAGTCTTGGGTCAAAACGTCACCAGTGAGGACTGCACTATCCAGCTCAAAGTTATGGAAAAAACCCCACAGCCCCAAGCTCCCCCAACACTCCCATCTCATTCTTTCTACATCTAACTCCCTTCATCTCCCCATCACTCACAAATAAGTACTTATCTTGAGCTTAATATAAAATTGTTTAAAATGTGAAGCATTGAGTTTTCTCTTGACGTAATCATGAATTTTGATTTAAACTATTTTTCCTGAAATTTTGATCTTTTAACGAGCCTGTATGTTTAATATTGCACTCCTATAGTTAAAAGATTCAGATCCCACCTCCACTCTTACGTGCTGTTTAATTCTGTAATGGGTTCACCAACATTTTGGAAGAACCAATGCACAGTGGGTATAAGAGGGTCAACACCAGGAGCCCAGCCCCTGATGAAGCTCACATGAGCAAAGCGCCGGGGGATTTGGCGAGCTAGCCAGTCCTCACCTTACTGTGTGGCATCTCCCTTCATCGAATTCTGTGAACCTGCAGTAAAGCGCACCTTACTTGCAGCATCCTGAATCAACTGTGTTTTTGAGTGCAGTACTTCTGGTTTTGCTCTGTGTAAACAGACCTGTTGCTGTACATTGTGGACCCCATAATAAAAGTGAGGTTGAATCAGGGCTTATCATTTGGAAGTGGTCCTCTTATTTTTGACTGGAGCGTTTATTGTAGACCAGTCTCTTCTGGCTTCTGGTGGCTGAATTCAGACTTCATCCTTGTCTGTCCACATAGCACAGGGGATCAGTTTATCTCTCCTAATCAATCTGTGTGGATACAGTCCCTTGAAATGCAATAATCCAGACTGACCAACGCAGTCCTGCCTTCTGTAATAGCCTTATTTAAGCTCTGTAATAAACGAGCCAGATAAAGTTTGCCAATAAAAATGTGGATAGTTCCTTCTGTTTCTCAAAAAACAGTGTGATTTGAGTTTCTACCTGTAAAACAAAGTTGTTTCCACCAGCTTGTGCTTACCCTTTTTTGTGCCTGTCCATGGTGGACAGTCCCCACAGCCTTTCTGGTAGTTTGTTCAAACCCTCCTTCAAAGCGGCGCTTAACCCTTGCAGAGCCGCGGACTGTTATATCAGTCCAGAATTCCTATACGTTCTAATTCTGTTGTCAGCCTAAGGGTTAAAGCATGCTTCAGACTACAGTTTTGTTGCTGTTTTGTATTCCTGACATCCTTAGTCACTGATGCAGTATTTTTAGTTTAAGTTTTGCATGTTATATATTTGTGTTATTAGTACATACCCACAATAAAGATGGCTGCCCCAACAGTTATGTCTTTCCTGGATCTCTCCAGCTGTGAAAGCTGTACACACAGTGTTAAGCCTCAGTTTGTGACCGTGGGGGCATTTTAAAACATTCGGTGACAGCAGGATATATATAGTCAGTAACAACATAAAAGCTGAGCGCCGGACCTAGTCATTTCTCATCCAACAGCATCCATGTAGCTACAGAACCAACAGCTAATTAGGATCTTCATTGAGGATATCATGGGAATCGTAAGTAGTGTCAGGATCATTGAACATGACTTATTGATGTCCAGAGTAGTCATTTCTGTACAAAAAGTATTTTTAAACGCACAGAAAGTACAGTTGTCCCTTAGAACACAAAACAGTAATGGTGCTTGAAAGGCCTGAAACCGCAGTAATGGTACTTGAAAGGCCTGAAACTGCAGTATACTGTAAACCACGGTTATTACTTTACCTGAACTTGTCTGCGGTATTGATACCATGACTTGTTGATCTACTGTGACATCCCTTATTTCAATACATGGTGCTTCTGACTTGCTTTTTAAAAAATGTCCCTTCTGTATGTGCCAGTCTCTGTACAGTATTGTGGGCATACCTCTCATCCTTTTTCTCTTGAATGTGGGACAGTGACAGTCAAAATGTGGGACATTGGGCCTAAAAATGTGGGTCACACCATCACACATGGAGATGAAAGCTCTGGACTCTGAAAAGTAGTGCTTTTATTTGTGTAAAGTTTCTATACACAACTGTACGTGCCTGTGTTTGTCTGAGTTTACTGTGGGAGAGCACCGTCTCTGTTAGGGGCAGTACCTTTTCCATGTGGGATGGAACTGTCACAAGTGGCAGAATGGGGGAAAGTCCCTGGTATGTGGAACAGCTGAGTGGCATGATTGCAGGAGCATGTGTAGGCGAAAGCTTGCTGGAGAAGATTATGGCTTGTACATTGGGGGTTGGGGGGGGGGTGCGGGGACCTTCCCAATCTCTTTGTGATCCTAGACTGCCTTCTGTCATGGTTCATACTGGGTAGAGAAAGCTCCTCCCCCCACATCTCCTTGGGAACTAGTGCCAGAGTGGCTCACACTTCACCATAACCTTTACAGGCATTTTTGTGTGGCGGCATCCCTAACTGCTTTTTCTCAGAGTGCCAGTTTAGGGCAGTCCTGTCTCCTACTGCCATGGGATACTGAGCCACCTGGATAGTTTTTCAGATGAAACTGCCTTTGTTCATAACCTGCAGAATAATATGCCAGTAGGCTGGAGTGTAATGCTGTTAGACGGAGAATATATTTGCTGTTGTACTGTCCTAAGTGCAGTATTACTGATAGCAGTGTTAAGCTGCGGTGAGTGTGAGTAACGTGACAAGAAGTGATGTATACACACCAAGGGGATTTGTTCAGCTCAAGGCATAGCGGAGCCCACCTCATTGTGTATAGCAGCATAGGAACAAGCATCATTCGAGTGTTCTAAAAATATTAAATTATGTTCATCAGTAAAACAAACAGTGATATACTGTTGTCATCAGCACTGCACATTTACAGCCTAATAGCCACAGAGTAGAGCCCAGCAGCTGCTCACATGCTAGCCAGAATTAAGTGTAGTAGGAACCCTGTGGAGCAGGGCGAGGACCCCAAACTGTGCTGTTTACCTTTCATTTAGACTGCAGTCTTTTCCCCCTCCCCCAACCCATACCAACTCAACCGAAGCTTAAAGATTTGTCTGGAGACTGAAGCAAGAATTCTCTCCCTGCCAGTGACTGAGTTTTACAGTTCAGAAAGGGGAGGAGGGGAAGAATGGGGACATTTCATCACTGAGCTTGACGACTCTTGCAGATAAATGAGAAATCGACCAGTCAGAGCTGAACTGTTCGATGGGGCTGAGGTGTGTGTGTGTGTGTGTGTGTGTGTGTGTGTGTGTGTGTGTGTGTGCAGAGATAGGACACTCACCAACTGCTGTACCTACAAGCCACAGACGCCATGAATAGAGATTACACTTAACTGAGATTTAAAAACCACCTCTTAGTCTCTCGTTTACTTAGGAAGTCTGTGCCATTTGAAAATAAGACATGCAAAGAGCCAAAAAAGGAGCCATCCAGAAGCCAAAGCAGGGGTCTCATTATTCGCACCAAATCAAAGGGTGTGTGCGGTCAGGCATCTGCTGGCCTGACAGCCATTAATAGATAAGTACAGCTGGACAGAATGACAGTATAGGAGATTACTGATGCTACAGACAAAACATCAGCACTGCAGTGCTGTAGTATGGCTGGAGAGGGTTGACCCCAGAAATTAACTCAATCCCTTGAAATGTAAGGGTCAAATTTGCTTCACATTAAGTAACTAAAATTCAGGCCTGTGATTACTAGATTATCTCATTACTGTGGAATATCACACGATATACCCATGGTTCAGAACCTTTTACTATTTTCAGGTTTTTATTTCTCTACACGGGCTCATTTTATGATGGGTTTCTCTCCGCGCAAAACCCACTCTCGATCTGACAGTCTGGTTTCCATAGTTGCTCCCTGCCTTTGGCTGTCGAAGATCAGGGGAGCAGCTGATACCAACTCTACATAATCTGTTGGTAGTGGGCGTGCAAATGCTAGGTGATACAGTCCTTTGAGCTGAGCGCACTTGAATTTTGTGGTGTGCCTGGCACTCAGCTAGTGGCAGTGTGGGATTTGGGGAGTTCACATGAAACCCCTTCCTAGGTCATTTTCATTACATTTTTTGTTTACAGTCTAGCTAAGCTGTAACATTTATTTAGTGGGGGGTCCTGCTTCCTACTGTGTTTTACAGTTGAGTGACTGAAAACCCAAGCGCTTACAGCAGGGACAAACAGAACCACCAGGCTGTTACCACAGGGAGGGATAGCTAGAACCACCAGGCTGTTGCCTCTGGGAGGGACTAGAACACCAGGCTGTTGCCTCTGGGAGGGACAGAACCACCGGGCTGTTGCCGCTGGGAGGGACAGAACCACCGGGCTGTTGCCGCTGGGAAGGAATGAAACGCTAGATGGTTGCAGCTGTGCAGGACAAACGCCAGGTGGTTACAGCTGGTTGGAAAAAACATTGGGCGCTTACAGCTTGGAGAGAATGGTTACAGCAAGGTGGGGGCGAACACTGGATGGTTACAGCTGGGGGGAACTGGAATGCAGGGTGGCTACAGCTGGGGAACTGGAATGCAGGGTGGCTACAGCTGGGGGAACTGGAATGCAGGGTGGCTACAGCTGAGACAGACTGAAAAACGGTACTTAACAGTTTAGAGCGATTGAAAGTCAGAGCAGTTACAGCTGCAGGGTTTTATTTAACTCCAAAAATTGATTAGCGTTTTGCTCATAAAAGTGCTAAAACATTGTGAAAATGCATAGCACTTTTCTCACTGTGTTTAACAAACATAACACTTCTAGAAAACCTAAATAAATACTTTCTGTTCAGTTATTGTCCCAAGAGAAAAACTGCTAATCAACTATTTAAAACCCTGAGCTGGGAGGAATGGAACGCTGGGCAGTTACAGCTGGGAGGGACTGGAATGCCAGGTGGTTACAGCTGGGAAGGACTCGAACGTCAGGTGGTTATAGCTGGTGGAACCATGGAACTCACTGCCCAGGAGTCTGGTGGAAGAGACCACAGTGGAAGGATTCAAGAAGGGTTGGAACAGGTACAGGGAGAAACTGAGGCCAGGGAAGACCACCTATGGGGCTGGGGGGGTGGAGGAGTGAGCTCCCAGTAGGGGGCTAGCTTCTGAGCAGACACCATAGACCATGGGGCCTCTTCTGCTGGCTTTTACTATGATACTATGATACAGCGGGGAGGGTATTTGGAGGGACTGGAACACAGAGCACTTACAGCTATGAGGGACTGGAACACTTGGCGCTTACAGCTGGAAAGCACTGACTCCACTCCACATCCACGTACAGTCAGATATTTCAGCTGCTCACTGCTGTGTCCTTATATCTGAGTCCAGCCGGCCTCAAGTACAAGTAGAGTAAGATGACTGGGAGTGCAAGGTCTTGGAGGTATGACTAGGGTTGGCGAGGTGAGAGAATGTGAATGCTGCTCAAGAGTAATGGTGCTTGCATTACCCAACAGTACACTCCCATTTGGATACCACTGAAATTATGTGTGTTCATCAATGAGATGACTTCTGTTGCCAATACATTTTTCCCCACGGTGAAGGGCTGGCAGGTTAGAGCCTAGAGGTTAGAGGAACGAGGTGTGAACAAGCTTGGTGCATCCAGCAGACCAGACCTGAGTTTGATTCTAACAACCTCTACTTGCATACTGTGTGACTCTGAGCAAGTCACTTAACTGCCCAGTGCTCCTAGGTCGCTCCTGAAAACAGGCACTTGTGCCTAGTGGGCCTTACTCGGTTACCAAACACTGGGGGGGGGGAAATTAGGTGACTGGCGGCGGGAAGGGATAGCCAGGCTGGTGAGTGGGCATAGCAGATCACTCGCTAATGTTAACTTGGCTTATGAGCTAGCTAGATCAGCATGTAACTTAAGAAAAACATTTTTATTATTTTTTTTAAAGTGAGAAGGTAATCAGCTGGGCGGTTGGTCTCTGGACAGGACGGGATGGATTCAACTGCATGGATGCAGGCCGGTTGGCGGGCACACGTCGGCAGGAAGTAACTCTTTGGAGGCACAGTCACTTATTCCACTCCACCAGAAAAACAAAACTACACATACCTGATTATTGAAAGGGATGAAGGATTCCTCCAGTTTTCATCTGTTAATCAGAAGACTCTGTCCGGGTCTAACAGTCTAGAGTCAGGAGCCGTTGTGTCTGCCTCCTTTCTCCTGCAAATGCCCTGCAGTTCACTGTGGTGGTGTTCACCACTGCACATGTGAAGCCCATGATTCCATTCACCCCTTAGTAGTATTGTACGTGTACACCCACTTGGAACTGGTGGAAGGGCTTAGGGTAAGTTCTTATGTGTGGACCAGTCTGAAGCCAGCTACATGTATCTAAATGAGGGGGAAAAAAATGTGCCCTAACGGGGCACACTGCACATAAAGAAGCTCACATACTTGCATTGACAAAACTCAAAGGCTCCTTTACATACAGTGTACCCCTTCACACACATGTGCATGAATATAGTATTTTTTACATAATTCACGTACATTTGTGTGAATGGGAACACTGTTGCTGCCTTAGTAACGGGTTCCTTCGCCAGACTCCATATGCACATATGGCAATGGATTCTTCGGGTACCGTGGGATCAGCTGATGACAAGGCGGAACAGATGGTCCTAGTCATGTCCCCACCACACAGTGCTCTGGTGGTTGGACCTACGGGATGTTCCATTCTTCTGTCTGACTCCAGTGCAGATCCTAATAACAGATGCCTCAGGCTGGAGTGCTTATCTAGGTTCCTCTCAGTCCTAAGGGTCATGGACCGACCTTGATACAGATTTCCACATCATTATTCAGTGTCATCCATAGTCGGACTTTTTTACATCCCCACACAGCGTAAAATGCCATGTTTCTGGTAGCTCACTTAAGGGTCTTGAGTGGGTTGTGGGTTTTTTTTTTTTTTTTTTGGCAAGACCTGTCCCTCTCTCTTGGAAAGGAAGGTTCCTTTATGCATTGCCTCGGATCCCTCTAATTCAGAGGCTTGTACTCATATGTGATAAGAGTTTGATTCTGTATGGTGTCTTGCTGCCTTCAGCAGTTAGCAGAGTTTCTTCCAGGTGCCCAAAATGTCTTGGCAGAGTCAAAGCAGGTCTCGGTCCCTATTTCATGAGTAGGAGCTGGTGACCTCTGTGGTAAATTACCTATTCGCAAGCTGGGTTCACCCAGAGTTGGACTTTTTTGCATCCCCGCACAATGTGAAACTACTGTGTTTGCTTGCTCCAGGGCCTAGTGTTTTTTTTTTGTTGTTTTCTTTTTTGCTGAGTCATGTCCCTCTTCTGGAAAGGGTGGTTCCTTTATGCATTTCCTCTGATCAAGCTGAGGGTGGAGTATACCACCCTAATACAGGTGGCCCCCTTCTGGCCTCCCTACATCTGGGTTCTACTTACTTTAGCATCTGACAGTGGAGTATCCTGTTCACCTCCCCCTTTGTTGGGTTCTGCAGCTGCAGGAAAAGGATCCCCATGTCCATTCAGATCTGCGTTTGCCCATCTCTGCGCGCCCCCCCAGCTAGCCGATATCTTGCTTGTGGCTAGAAAGACTTCCACGTGAGACACTTATTAAAATGGAAGCCATTCTCCATACAAAGTGCTTCCCGATCAGAGGACCTGTTTACATATCCTGTCAATACTGTACTGATCTACCTCTTGTCTGTGTTGGGCTCCGGTTTCCAGTACTCATCCATTAAGGAACACTTGGCTGCCATTTTGGCTTTCCATTCCCATGTTGATGGGTGCATGGTGGCAACGTTGAAGGTATTCCGTATGTTTCTAAATGGTACTCTGCATACGTCACCCGTTTCTTGAACTGGTTGCACCTTAGGACATCAGTTTCATACTTGAGAAGTTTCTAACTCCATTTGAACCTGCCTCACATTGTGAGATGAATTTCCTTCCTTTCGTGGAAGACACTGTTTTGGATAGGTATTACTTCTGGTCTTAGTATTTCCGAGCTTCAGTCTGTGATGCATAAGCCTCCTTGTTTGATATTCCACAAGGACATGATATCCTTGTGGACCAAGTCCCGCTTTCTACTGAAGGTGGTATACAATTCACGTTGAATTTGACAACAAACCTTCCCGTGTAGTGCCGGGAGCATGCTAAGAAGGGTGAGACATTGCTCCATACACTTCATGTACATAGAACGCTACGATCTTCGAGAGGGCTCTTGCAGTTGGTATTCACAAATAGGAGTAAGCCGTCAGACATCAGGACCCCACGGAAAAGTCTCTAGCTAGCAGTCTCTGGTGGGGACCGCCCCCATGTCAGGTGACTGGCGTCATCCTTCAGTATAAAGGGGGCGGGGGCGCTGTGGAGCCCAGGCTTGTTGGCAGTAGACTAAACAGCTCCATAACAGAAGATTAAAAGCTCAAAAAAAAAAAAAACACGTATTTGGAGTAAAGACTAAGGCAAATATTTCACACCACTGGAAAAAGGAGGATTTGGTTTCTAGAATGGGCAACCCACGCAAAGATAGAACACGTACAACTAGTGGAAAAGCTTTAGGTTCCACTCAGCCCACGAGGTTGGGCCTTGAGACGCAGGCTGCCTCACAGCCCGACTCCGAAGAAACCATGTCTTCTATTGGGACAAAACTTCAGAGGCTTATCTCCTCAGTCTCCGACTTAAATGCGAAAATAGATAGCTTCAACACCAGAGTTATAGCCGTGGAAAAAAACTGTGGAAACCCTACAAACTGAACTGTGTGATCTTAAAAGAAGTACTGATTCGTCGGCAGCAGCATCTACGATAATTGTAAAGGAAAATACTCATCTCCGGGCCAGATTAGTATCTTTGGAGAATCAGGCCAGAGCCTCTAACATATAGTTTCTTGGGCTACTGGAAGGGATCGAAGGGGACCACCCCCTCATACTTGCAGGACTGGTTAAATGAAAAACTGGTTCCAGAAGGGCAAAGTATTACATTTGGACTGCAAAAAGCTTACCAAATCTCCCAGAGGGGTCTCCAAGCTGACAGTGACACCCAACGTACCTTGTTACTTATCACCGATGGCATGGGCACTAGAGACAGAATTCTGTTTGGCAAGGAAGGCTGGTCCTCTTCATCAGGATGATCGCCCCATCTTCTTGTTTCCTGATATGTTACTCGACGCACATGAGGCACAAGAAATCTGATGGGGTTCGGAAACTCTTACGGGAGGCCTCGATTCCACATACGGTGGTCTTTCCTGCTCGACTTGAGTGGTACATGATGGGAAGGTATGGGTCTTTACCGATCCAATTGAAGCAGGCAAGTGGGTGTCAGTTTGCTTCCAAGTCCTGGAATAATGACTAAAGTAACTCTGAAATTACCGATGGAGACTGAGGGACACTAAACTAAGTCCTCAGATTGTTTTTCCCTTTTTTGTAATGTAAAGCCAGATCATTTTTTGAGTACGTTAGATATGGTGGGAGCGGGTGGTAATTTGTTAAATGCTACACTCTATCCACATACACAATCCTCATTATAATTTATACAGTATCTTTTTCTCTTGGGGTTGCTTGATAATCTTTTTTATGTTTGACCCTATGGTGAGTTCGCTGCCTAAGTTTTGACTTGGTCTTTGTAGCTTTTAGACATATGGTACGACACCATTAGTCCCATTGTGGACTTTAAATTTGGACTTTAGTTATCTGAAATAGTTGTACCACTCATGGGCTTGTTGGCACAGCATAATAAAATGTTTACTCATTTAGTCAACCTGTTTAGTGATCCCTCCACATGAGGTATCATAGTATTTGAGATGCACATATCCTATGTTAAGGAGATTCATTGCATCTCACAAAGGCTTATGTAATTGTATTTGGATTGTCTCAAATATGGAATGTGTGTTTTAATAACATGAAAATAATAAAGTGTATAAAAAAAAAAAAAGTATAAAGGGGCAATCTTGACACTAGCCTTCCAGTTCTTTCCCGCCATCGGCTTGTGAAAGTACGTCGTGGAAGAACAGTGCTCACTTATTTCGCCATTTGGATAAGTGTAAACCTTTTTCGACAATTTTCTTCATTATTCTGATAATTGTGTTACTACCTTGCTGAGCATGTCATTCCTGACACCATCGGAATCGCATAAAAACAAGTGCAACTCGTGTGGATCCCAGCTCCCTCACAAGGATGGCCATTCCCTCTGCCTCTTCTGTCTGGACCCAGACCACCATGTGGAGGAGTGTGAACACTGCTGAAAATTCAACTCTGCTACTCAGAAATGAAGGCAGCAGCCCCTGGAAGCCCATTTTCTCAAAAAGAAAATGGCATCCATGGAAAAAGAACTGAAGAAAGTGAGGCAGGAGTCACTTCTCCTGATGGCCATCAGAAGAAAAGGAGGGACCAGGAGAAACAAGGATCGGGACTCGCCATCCACAGTGGCTGTGACTTTGGCTGGAGTCGCGGCTCTCCAGGTAACTTCCCCTCTGGGGGATCATCCTTAGACTGCCACCTTAGAGGTATCTAAGCCGGCATTGGGCCCGACAGGAGCCTCTGAGGAAAAGGAGGCCCGCACTCCTGCTACGGCCTCTAAACCCAGGCCTGCTGGTCAGTGTGTGTCTGATAAGCTGGACGTCGGTCCCACCGACGCCCGCTCAGACTCTGCTGGTAAGTTGTTGGTCAGTATAACCGACGTCCACCTAGCCGGCGACCCGTCGTCAGGCTCTCCTTCCATCCCTGATGCCGGAGAGTCGCCGCAGCGCACACCGGTCGCGTTGCCTACTGAGGTCCCCGCATCTCCTCCGGCACCTGATGTGGAGTTCACTCCTCCCTTCCCAGTTGGGGTTGAGGAACCTGAAACGCTGCCATCGGAGGTGTCCCCGACGCTGGATCCTCAGACAACCCAGCGTCACCCTCCGGCATACTGCTTCCTGATGAGACCGCAGAGCCTTCTGGGTTCCCGGACCCCCTCCCCCAATGTGTCCCCCTCCGGGCCGATGCCTGATCTGTCTGGTCCACCTGCAGGGCCAACGCCGGGACCTTTAACCCCATCTGAACCCATGGTGCCAGGATACCCCACACCGCATTACCGGACGCTTCAGTACCAGACGCCGGGCCTCCCGCCATCAGGTTTTGGGTACCCTTATTACCAGTTTCCAGGTTACCCTTATCTGAGCCCCCCTCCGCCTTCTCACCCCCCTCCAACTACCCTGCAGCCTCAGGTGGACTGGAGGGAGGTCTTGGCCTCCTGGTGGTCTGAGGCTAAAACATAGATCACCCAAGAGGTTGAAAAAACGTATACTGATGCCAGTCCTGACACCAGACCCCTTACATTGGTGCGAAGAGACAGACTCCCCTACCTCTGCTTGACACCAGAGCTGAATCTTCTGGCTCTTCGGCCAGGGAGGATACGCTCCCACGGGGGACCCCCAGAAAGCACGATCCTCCTGCTCCTCCTAGGGAGGACTCTTCTTCTCCTTCGTCAGAATCTTCAGTGTCACATTTGGACTCCGGATGCTCTGACCTAGAGGACAAGCACTGAACTCCAGATAGACCTAGGCTGCAAGGTTCTCCAAACTCCCCTCTGGAAGACCCTTCCTTTCTGGAGCTGCTGAAGAAAATCCAGCCTGCCTGTGAGTGGCAATCCATGGAGCCATACCCCCCTCAGTGTAAGAAGCTTGCAGCCCATCTGGATCTCCCGGAGACTTCTCCCACCCTGATTCCACCCTGGATAGAGCCTCACACGGATCTTGTTTCCACTATTTGGAAGCAACCTTCCTCATTAACCCCGCCTTCCTCGGAAGGCAGACAGGCTGTACCAGGCTCTTGAGGGGAAGGACTTCCTTAACCTTCACCCTAAGGCAGATTCGGTAGTGATTAGCATCGCACATGACTGATCAGCCAACCCTAAGCACTTTAGCTCGTCCCCTCCTGACAAGGAATCATGCCCTCTGGGCCAGTATGGGAAGAAGGTCTGTGCTTCTTCCACTCTGGGCATTAGGGCCCTCAACTACGTCTGCCACATGGGGGACTACCAGAAGGTTATCCTTAGTCAGATGGAATCAAAACTGGACTCCCTTCCAGACTCCCAGATTAAGTGGGAACTGGAAGATCTTGTCCACTCCGTGCGTTCGGCCTGTAGACACATGCTTTGTGCTGCATATGACAAGGTGGACACAGCAGGCAGGAGGTTGGCCTTCGCCGTATCCTTGCGGCATCACGCCTGGCTCAGAGTGTCAGGTCTGCCCGGAAGTACAATCTGCTATCCACAGTGCTCCCTCCAGAGGATCTGTGCTGTTTGGCGGTGATGTCAAGGACATCATCACCGGATTACAGGAGAAGGGTTTGGCATTAGTCTGTTCAGACAATGTACAAACCCTCTCAAGGGCAGAAACTGTTCTTTCGGTGCCCCAACTGCCAAAGGGCTAGGCAGACGCAATCCAGATGTCCCAATAAACGTAAGGCCGCACCAGCTGCCAAGGCGCGCCCCTCCCCCCGAGCAAGAAAGCTCCGGGCCTCGGCCGCTACTCTGCCTCTCCGGCCCTGACTCCCTGCCTCTCCCACTGCCTCTGTCCAGTTCAGAGGAACCGGTAGGGGGGAGATTTTTCCTCCCATCTGCCAGGCTGGGAGAGGATAACGACAGACTTCTTGGTGCTCCAGCTGATTGCAGCAGGACACTCTCTTAGAATTCATTCAGAAATCACCTCGCAGACCACCCCCTCCCTCATCACACTCCCCTACTCATCTGCAATTGGTACTGGAAGAGATGCACTCTCTTCTGTTGAGAGGCAATTGAACCTCTTCCCCTCCATCTTCAGGGGACAGGCTACTATTCTCACTTCTTCCTAGTACCAAAGAAAACCGGAGATCTGAGGCCCATTCTCAACCTTGGCTCCCTCAATCCATTTGTGGAGTACAGTTTTGAATACTCTCTCTCCTGAGCCTTCTTCCCATTCTTCAGCCAGGCCTGTGGCTATGCGCCCTGGATAGGCAGGATGGCTACCTCCATCTCCCCATTTGACACTCCCATTGCAGGTACCTCCGTTTTTGTTTTCAGGGTTCCCACTACCAGTTCTGGGCCCTCCCATTTGGTCTATCCTTGGCCCCTCGAGTATTTACCAAATGCCTGGTGGTAGTGGTGGCCTTCCTGCATACCAAGGAGATCCAAGTCTTCCCCTACTTTGATTGGCTTCTTGCAGCCCCGTCCAGGGAGGAACTCTTGGGCTTCCTTTCCCTCACCCTTCAAGTTTTCTCCGACCTGGGGATTACAGTCAGCCTTGTCAAGTCCCATCTGATCCCTTGCCAACGGCTGCAGTTCATAGGGGCAGTGTTGGACACGACCCTGGGCAAGGCCTTTTGGCCCCTGGACAGAGCTGAGACACTGTCAATCCAGTCTCTGTTCATATCGGGTCTCAGAAGGGTCGGAGCCAGGAAGGTCCTCTGCCTTCTTGGCCTGATCCCAACAGTCACACTAACTTGTCTCCACGTGAGGATCTCTCAGTGGACCATACGGACTCAGTGGGATCAGTCCCAGGATGACCTGGATTATAAGATCCTGGTGTCGGATACTGTGGTCGGGGACTTACAGTGGTGGATGGTTGCAGATCACCTTAATCTGGGGACCCCATTCTGTACCATCCCACCCACCTAGACCCTGACGATGGATGCATCAGGGGCAGGCTGGGGTGCCCATATTGGGTCTCATCGGACTCGGGGCAGCTGGTCTGGGTTCGAACAGAGACTCCATATAAACGTCCTCGAGCTGAGGGCAGTCCTTTATGCCCTCCAGGCTCTCCTTCTGGTTGTTCGTCCCGGTCATCTTCTCGTACAGTCAGACAACTTGTATTGTCTGGTACCTCAACAAAAGGGGTGAACTCGTTCTTATCCCCTCTGCTGGGAAGCCATGAGAATCTGGCAGTGGGCGTCCAAGCACTGCCTTCATCTGATGGCTGTCCACGTGCCGGGGATGGAGAACACTCTCGCGGACACTTAAGTCGCTTGTCAGCCAAGTCTGAGTGGGAACTAGACCAGGTTGTGCTAAACTTCGTCTTCCAGCATTGGGGGACTCCTCAAATGGACCTTTTTGCGCCGCGCCCCCCCCAATACAACGCCAAACTTCCCGCCTTCTGCTCGCTGGCTCCAGGGCGAGACATTTTTTGTCTGAACGCGCTGTCACTGTGCTGGAAGAACAAATTTGTTTACACCTTCCCTCCGGTTCCTCTGATCCCGAGAGTGCTCCACAAGCTAAGATTGGAAGGGGCAAGAATGATCCTCATCGCTCCTTTCTGGCAGTTTTCCGAGGAACCGCCTCTTTCTCTACCACTGTCGCAGCACTTGCTGATCCAGGAGCAGGGGACCCTAGTCCATCCAGGTCTCGAGTCTCTTCACCTTCATGCATGGCTCCTTCAGATGTAGCTAAAGTGCGTTTGAGTTTCCCCTGTGGTAGCAGATTTTCTGGTGGAGGCCAGAAAGCCTTCCACCAGGTCCACTTATGCCATGAAGTGGAATCGCTTCGCCATCTGGGCGGGTTCTAATAACCTAGAACCTTTTTCTTGTCCAGCCAATAAGGTTTTTTTTTTTAGCTTTAATTTTATTGAAGCCTTGCAGGAGACTTGAATACATTTGTCAGATTCATCATTACAATCACAGTATGCCATAAAGATGTATATTATACACTCAATGTATAAAATACTTTATCTAACTCAGAATTGATAATTCCATCAGACTTCTTTCACCATTCTAGGTACTGAGTTAATTTAATTTTAGTTTACTTCGAGTCACTTTAGTTCAAGAGGAGAATTTCCCCAACTGGCCACCCCAATTATGTTTCTCCTTCTGTTTGTTGCCAAGTCTCCCACCTCGTCCATCTCTGGACATAAAGTGAAGTCCTGTGGTTTATTTTAAAGGTAAGTTCCTCTAACTCGGCTAGGCTCTGGACAATTAATATCCAGTCCTATTTCTTGGGCGGTGAGGGACTGAGCCATGCCCTGGTTATAGCCTTGTGGGCTGCTGTAATTAAGATTGCCCATAGGTACAGAGGGTCGGATCCCCTGATGTCGTCTGGAGGAGTTACAAGGATCATTTCCATCCATTCAAGAGGCTGGTTTAGCGCAAGAATTTCTCCTATGGTTGTTGTGATATCGGCCCAGAATCTTTGCAACTTTGGGCATGTCCAGAATATGTGGAGATAGTCCGCTTTTTCTTCCCCACATCCCCTCCAACAGCTAGCTGAGTATTTTGTGTTTCTCTTATTTAAGGTTATAGGAGTGAGGAAGAAGCGGGCCCTTACCTTCCAGGCAAACTCCTGCCACAGGGGTGACCTGGTCGTTTTTCAGACTGTTAAAAATAGATCTCCAGTCAGGAATCGGGGAATCAGGGCTGATTTCCTCCTGCCATTTATTTTTGATCCTGGTCAATGGATCAGTCTTTACAGATCTGAGGGACCTGTAAAGGAGAGAGATCAATCCCTTTTGGCCCATGGTAGAGTTTATCTTTTGGATGGCTGCCACAAGGGGAGCAGCCCTGGCAGGGTCTGTCTCTTTCTTTTGAAGAGATATTATATATGCTCTTACCTGAAGGAACCTAAAATGGTCCGAATTTTTTGAGGCCGAACCTGTTCTTAAGGGATACAAAGTCATGGATAGAGTCCCCCTGAATAAATTGGCCCAGGTATTCCAGCCCCGATTTACCCCACTGTTTATATGTAAGGTCTAGGCGGTTAGAAGGGAAGTCTTCAGCCCAGCCCAGGCCAGACATTTTAGTGGCCATAGAGAAGATTGTAATTTATATTTTTGCCAGAGCCTATGAACTAAGCGGAGAGTATCCCTCACAGAATGTAGCTTGGGCATAGGGTGGTTGTGAGACAGTAGAGGGAATTACTATACGGTCTCCAAGGGGTACCCTACCATCTCCGTCCTCCTCACCCCTCTCCATCCAGAGGTGGAACCGGGACCGACCCACTGAGCGCATTTTTCAGTTGCACCGTCAAGAAATAGTATTCCAACTCTGGAAGGGATCTGCCCCCTCCCTCCCGGTGAGCCTGCAGGATTTTAAGTTTTATTCTGGGTCTCGTGTTGCCCCAGATAAATCTGGAGATCATTTTGTGCCACAGCTGGAAATTTGACTTATGTGTAGCGGTATGCATTGGAATAAATACAAGAATTTGGGCAGTACACTCATTGTTATGGCCTGGATTCTAGAGTGCATAGGCATGTTGGTCAGGGACCATCTTTCCATATCTTTTTTTAAGGGAAGCAGTAAGGGGAGAGTAATTTGTTTTAAATAGTTTAGAAAAATGTTTAGTGATATGAACCCCCAGGTATTTCATCCCATCGGCGGACCAGTTCAGGGGCAGGAGCCGACGTATATCATCAGAGGGACTAAAGAAAAAGCTTAAGACTTCTGTTTTAGTTTTACTTAGGGAGTATCCCGAGTGTTTCCCAGACTCTTCCAATATGGGCCATATCTGTCCTATGGACCTATGCGGATGGGAAAGGCTCAGCAGAACTTCTGCATACAGCAGAATTATTTTCTGCACTCCATCTACCTCGATCCCTGATATCTCCTCTGCCCTCCTCACAGCTTCAGCCAAATGCTCTATGTAGAGGGCGAACAGAAGAGGTTAAAGAGGGCACCCCTGTTGGGTGCCTCTGCCCAGCCTAAATCTATTTGACTGCCCTCCATTCACCCTGACATATGTCTGTGGGCCCGTGTGTAAGGACCTCATGGTGTCTATGAAAGATTCAGGGAATCCCCTGTGCTCCAATACCATAAATAAGAAGTCCCATGAGACCTTATCAAAGGCCTTGTCGGCATCTAGACTCATCAGACATGCCGGGGTGCGGGTGCGTTGAATCTTATCTATCATGTTCAAAGCAGAACGCACTCCATCAGGAGCCTGTCTCCCCATAACAAAATCAGATTGGTCTGTGTGGATCAGATCCGGTAGGATCGGATTCAGCCTGGAGGTGATAATCGAGGTGAATATCTTGTAATCATGGTTAAGTAGGGAGATGGGGCGATATGATTCACACCTTGAGGGATCCTTCCGCTCCTTATGCAAGATGGTTATGGTCACATACTGCCGGAGGGGGGCTCCCTCGGACCAGATCAGTCAGTAAGATTCTTGACTACCTTAGGCACCTGTACGACTTTGGCCTTAGTTATTCGTCGGTGAAAGTAAATATGGCAGCCATTTCGGCTTACCACATCCCTTTCGGGAGCAGGACGTTTGCACAGCTAGAAGTCTCCAAGACTTTTCTGCAAGGGATTTTGCACGCAAGACCCCAGATTTGCAACCCTGCTCCCCCTTGGGACCTGAATTTTTTTTTTTATAATTTTATTTTTATTGAGAAGTGAGACATGATGTTACATAATAGTATTTACCATCAACATTTCAACATATTTAGGTTTTATTATCTTTTGGGTGATTGCATGGTAATTTTCCTTGTTGTACAGATATCCACACAAGTATCCTATATTAACCCTTTTCTTCCATTTGTTTTCCTTCCCCCTCCCTTTTTCTATACTTTGTTCCCCTGTTCTTTCCCTTTCTTATCTTATTTACCCCAAATGAGGCAGGCGACCAGACTGGACTCGTGTCGGGAAGCGGGAAAAGGGGGCCCTCCCCCAGAACCCCCCAAAGGGATCAGTTCCTTGGGGGACAAAATCTGGGTCCAACCCCGACTGGTAGAACACCCACTTGTGCCATTTTATTTCAGCTTGAGGGAGTCTATCCCGAAATTTAGCTACGAGTTTGTTTTTGGTAAATTTCAGATGAGACGTTAAACCGAGGTCCCATCTGCCTGTTCTGGTGGTAGTTCAGGTGGATATTAAAGATTCCATGGCACTTCTCAAAGAGCAGGGGAATTTCCCCGGTGCTCTGGCCAAGTTTCCTCCATGCATGAAAAATACCACCAACTGCTTAATCTGGTTCAAGGTCATTTGGCATTAATCTGTATCTCCTTCCCCCGGGTCATGCCTGAAAATAGGCAGGATTTGTCTAGTGCACTTACCCGGTCGTCAACAACAACAAAAAAAAACCTAAATTTCCTTGATAATTTGGGGACCTGAATTTCATTCTGGAGAAGATTACTCTGCCTCCCTTTGAACCTGCAGCGGAAACAGAGCTAAAGTCTCTTTCTTGGAAGACTTTATTTGTGGTGACCATTATCTCAGCTCGGAGGATTTCTGAGTTGCAAACCCTGATGTGTAAAATCCTCTTTGATTTTCCACAGGGATAGAGTGGCCAAGCATATTAATCCTAAATTTCTTTCCGAACGTGGTGGCTGAATCTGCTCTGAATAATTCCATCGAGCTTCCAGTCTTCTTCACGGAGCACTCCAATCAAGGAGAGTACCTCCTCCATACCCTGGATGTACATAACGTTCTGAGATACTACACTCACAGGACTAAAAATCTCAGAAAAACTGACCAGGTCTTTGTGTCTCACTCACAAGAGAGAAGGCAACCCTGTTTCCCAGCAATGCCTTTCTAGATGGTTGGTCAATTGTATCACTTTCTATTACAACAAGTATCACAAGACCCTTCTGGGTCAGGTCAAAAGCCACTCCACTAGAGGGGTCATGGCCTCTGCAGCTTGCTTTAAGAATGTGTCAGCGGCTGAGATTTGTGCAGCCGCAACTTGGACGTCCGTCCATACAGTCACAAAATACTACAGTTTGGACATTGCCTCTCGCTGCAGATCAGGCTTTGGGCTAGCTGTTCTGCAGGGAATCCTCTCATGATCACTGTCTAGAAGCTCAGCGTTTGTGGATGGTGTTTCCTCCTCCCGCTTTTTTTTTGTTCTAGACTGCTTGGGAGTCTGTCCTACTTGTGAATACCTACTGCAAGAGCGCCCTCGAAGTAAGATGGTACAGTTACGTAAGAACTTACCGTAATGGTAGGTCTTGGAGAGAGGCTCTTGCAGTAGGTATTACCTTCCTTCCCTCCAACCCCTCAATTTCTTCTTTCAGATATGGGTGCCATATCCTCTTCTCTCCTGTCAGACCTTTGGCTCTTGGCAAAGAACTGGAGGGCAGATGTCGGGACCGGCCCTTTATACTGACGTCTGACGCCGGTCACCTGACGTGGAGGCGGTCCCTGCCAGAGACTGCTAGCTAGAGATTTTTCTGTGGAGTCCTGACGCCTGGCGGCTTAGTCCTGCTTGGGAATACCTACTGCAAGAGCCTCTCTCGAAGATCTGCCATTACAGTAAGTTCTTACGTAACTGTACTTTTCTGTTTTGATCGCACTTAGGACTGCAGGAAGTTGTCACAACTCTTTGTCTTGTTTGTCTCTGGAAAAGGCGGCACCCCATGACTAAACAGTGCTTGTCCAAATGGGTGGCTTACTGTACTGAATTTGTTATAGAAAGTGTGGTGAAGTACTTTCTGGTGCTGTACATGGCCACCCTACATGTGGTTTGCCACTTCTGCTGACCTACGTTCTGCTGCCGCGTGGAGCACTGTGCATACTTTCACTAAGCACTACAGTCTACATATCTTCTCTAGTAGATGTGCTGGGTTTGGTCTTGCTATTTTGCAAGGCCTTCTGTCCTAATATGCACGTCAGACTCTGCTGTCCTCCCTGGATACCTTGTGTACAACTTGGAAATTGTTCGAGAATTGTGACCTAATGGAGGAGATACCTTCAATGAAAATAGAACAGTTACTTAGCATAACAATAGATGTTCAAGAGCATCTCCTCCATTGGGCCACAGTGCACCCACCCTCTTGCCCCCTTTGTTTGTGAGGTATGTGCTGGCAAGTCTGCACGCTGCGTTGTCTGGAGGCATCTACGTGTACCTTAACTATATTCATTCCCAGTCTCTCACATCTCCTTTTGTGTCTGGTACTGGTCTGCTGGTTCTTCACAGAGAGGCTCTCAGTGTTTGTTTCCAACAGGGAACTGTGGAGCAGTGGGACAGTTCCATGTTGCACATCATCATAGGTGGTTCCCGGCTAGCAGATGCTTCAGAATGGTCCTGATGCCAACGGCTTACAGATCCAAAAGTATGGTCCAGTGGAGGACAGTGTTTTGGAGATCTACTGTGAGTAACTGCTCTTGCCTGTCCTTTAGGCCTCCTGTTAACTCCGTACACGGTAGACCCGGAGCGTGGTCGCTGATAGAAGCTGGTATAATATCCTAGCAAGTTATAGTCTTGATATTTACTACAGAGAGGATAATGTATGGTCATCGATGGTTAACTGGTTTGTTAACCATCAAGAGGTTGCCAGGGCGAGTGTGTAAACCTCGAGAGCAAAGCTCAAGAGGTTTACGTCGCCATGGCAACATTGAGACAGCTTAAACTGGTAGATCGATGTACCATAAATTATATTTTTATAGTGTATGGTCATCAAAAAACGTTTAAATAATGAAGTAGGATCCTCACTTGTCAACTGCTCCATTATTTAAGTCACCGCCATGTGGCTCTGGGTCATGCTCTCACTGCCGTGGCCATTTCAAGAAGGCAGTCTGTTCGAGTGACGCACATGTGCAGAGCAATCCATGTTGTTAACCCATTGATAGTACGTCACATCGATGGTATAACAAAGTTGCGTCACGTCGATGGTGTAACAGCTGAGGGAAAAGATGAATTTCCCCTAATAACAATGTTCTGCTGTACATTATAATCCAGTCTCTGGTTATGTCTAGTGGCAGTATTCATAATTTGTTCCAAATGTAATTTTGTAGTATATTGTGATTGGTACTTCGCTCTTCTTCACTTTTGGTGTTTTTATTTTCTGTATGTTAATACTTGGCTTTACTTTAGACATATTAGTATATAGGATCCCTGACCATTAGATTTCTTCTGCTGCTGGCTCTTGTCTACACCTGACATCATAATCTTCTGCTTGCGACACCTTAATAAATTTCCCAGCAACAGAGCATGATGTCACAAGAAGAGAACTGGAGAGTCCTAGAGCACGTTCTGGAAGTGCAGCACTGTTTCAGTGAAGTTGCTTTGGTGTGTCTTGCTACTGTGACGCTGGGTACCAGGCAGCAGCAGTGTGTCCTGGGGACCCTCTGCACTGAGAAATGTGCCATCCTGGTGGGCTGCTGGCGCATCAGGGAAACGGGGCCCCAGGTCCCCAAGAGCCCGGATCAGTTTTTCACATTTGGCTACCCCTTTTCTTTATATATTTGTTAGGAGGTGAAATTAAGTTTGGCAGCCTGGAAATCCACTGGTCTCACAGGGACTCTACAGGTCAAACTGCTGAACTTACTAATACATTACCTCTTCCAGTAAAAGCCAGCAGGATGGGCTAACACTTGGTGCATGAAATTCATTGTGTACAGGTGTACTTGGGGAGTTGGGCTAACAAGTGGCAAATGAAATTCAATATGGACAGGTGTACTCGGGGAGTAAATGCTACCAGTTACTGTGGTAGTGTATTGACTTTTTTCCTCCTCAAATATGGAGATACTCAGAATTTGCTATTGCAACATCCATAATGACTGCTTAAGTAGGCCCGGGACTAAGGAGTTGTGGGATGGGCTGGAGAGCTTGGCCCATCAGGTGCGGAAGAATGTGTGGTAAAAGTACTTTTTTGGGGGGGGGAGGGGGGAGATGATAGTTTTACTTTGATTATGCCTGGTACCCCAGAATTGCTAAGCAGATCCTGACTGGTTGTTCCTCAATGCTTTCAAATCTGTAGGTGCCGATGGGATCGAACCCAGCAGCTCTGATAGTCGAGGAGACCGATCTGATTTCTACATGAACCCTGACGACACTCTAGTGGGTGAATCCAGTTACCTCTCTCAGCCTCTCACCCCAGAGAAAGATGACATGCACCAACAGGCGTCTACTGTCGCCAACCTGCGGGCAGCTCTCATGAGCAAGAACAGCCTACTGTCCCTCAAAGCTGAGATGCTGGGCGAAGACAATCCGCTGCTGTTTGAGTACTTGCCGAAAGGTACACATTCTTTATCTCGTAAGTTCCAATTTTTCTTAATCTCAGCTTTGTAAGACTGTGCATGTTATGCTACTTGAAACTTGTGCGGAGAGTAATGTTGACGTTTTAAGAAGAAAACCCAAGAGCTGGTGAAGCAGAATTGGGTCCCAGCTAATATGAAATGGAGGGAGTAGTCTAATGCAGGGAGGCAAAGTTTGTTTTTGTCCATTTAAAGTGTTCTAGACGGCTCGGGGGCAATGTGAGGAAGTATTTTTTCACAGAGGGTGGTGGATGCATGGAACAGCCTTTCTGAGGAGGTTGTGGGGTCTAAAACTGTCAGAGAATTCAAGAATGCATGGGACAGACATAAGGCAATTTTTGTGGGGGGTAGGAAGAAATAGGCTGTTGGTTAAATAGGATCTACAGCTTATCCTCTAGGTAGGGAAATGAGCAGACTAGGTGGGCCAAGTGGTCCTTATCTGCCATTAGTCAATGTTTCTATGCTCCAGTTGTCCAGTTAAATGCAACTTGTTGATCATAGTTGAGCAGTATTTCATTTACATTTATCTGACTGTTGACTCCTAAACTGGAGGCACAGAACTTGTCTTAAACCTAGGGTATGTTTATTTGATTTACTGCTTTCTGCACAATGAGTTAAAATAATGTAAGTTTTTCCATCCACGTCGCAAACTGTCAATTAAGACCATTGTATACTGTGAACCTGTATTCGAACTGTGAATAACACTGCAGGTGTCACTGCCCTGTGAACCTGTATTCGATCTGTGGATTACACAGCAAGGGCCACTGCCATGTGAACCTACATTCGATCTGTGGATAACACAGCAAGGGTCACTGTCCTGTGAGCCTATATTCGATCTGTGGATAACACTGCAGGTGTCCTTTCCCTGTGAATCTGTATTCGATCTGTGGAGAACACAACAGATGTCACTGCCCTGTGAACATGTATTTGATCTGTGTATAACATTGCAGGTATCACTGCCTTGTGAATTTGTATTCAGTCTGTGGTAACGCAGCAAAGGGTCACTCCCTTGTGAACCTGTCCCTGCCTCGGCAACCCTCTCCTCTTGCTCCTCCCCTTCCTGCCACGTGCAATACTTAGCCACTCTAAGGGTCCTTGCTTTCCTCCTCATGCTCTCTGGAAATGTTCACCCTAATCCTCGGCCCCCTTCTGTTAACCCCCCCTCACACTCTGGTGCCCCATTCGCTGTGCTTTGCATCCATGAACATATGCAGTTTGCTAAAGAAATTCCCTGACTTACAGGGTTGGACTGCTGTACATCAGCCTGATATCTTGGCCATTGTTGAAACCTGGCTTACCAAGGCCACCCATGATGCTGCTGTTGCCCTCCCTGTGTATACGCTTTTTAGGGAGGACCGGATCTTTAAGCGTGGTAGGGGTTGTGCCATGTACCTCCGCAACTCAATCCAAGGGCACTCCCTCCCTACCCCTCAGCTCAGTCACGGCGCTCAAGCCATCTACCTCAAGCTTACCCCTGACCCCTGTAGAGCCCCTTTATATCTTACTGGATCCTACATTCCTCCTAGGCACCAACGCCTTGCCTTCCAATCCCTCCTTGATTATCTTACCTCCTTGCCCCCCAAGATGGAGCAAGTCTTACTTGGTGACCGAAACATTAATTGACTTGCCGACTCCGCCTCCCAGGCTAGGGATACTGCTGCCACCCTAGACTTTACTCAACTAGTTACTCTGCCCACCAGATTTAACCTGGTCACTGGTACCTCTACCTTACTGGATCTTGCTCTATCCAACAAACCCCACAAGATCTCCAACCTCACTGTGCTCCCTGATGTGCTCTGTGATCACTCCCCTATCACTTTCTCCTGGTCGTGCATGATGCCTAAGCATCCATCCAAACTGTCCACTCGTCGTCTCTTACACCCTGGTAAACTTGCCCAACTAAAAGAGTGCCTTGCTGGTTGTGATTGGTCCCCCAGTGATTGTGCCCTTGACATTGACTCCGTATTTTATCCAAGTTTTCAACAAGGTCTGTGACACCTTTGCTCCCCTTTCAAAAGTTTTCTCCAAGGACTGTGAATCTCCCTGGGTCACTCCATCTCCATTTGGTCTCATGCACCACAGAGACAACCTTTGGCACAGGGCTGTTGAATCCGGTAGGACTGCGGACAGGCAAGCTTACCGTACCACTAGAAATAAATGTACCTGGGCTATCCATAAAGCCAAGGCTGAACACTACAGGTCCACCCTTGCCTCCTCCTGGGACTCATCCTGTAATTTCTGGAACAATATCAAGGAACTTAATGGCAAGGCTGTGATTCCCCCCCACTCCTGCCCATCTTTTTGGTGATGGTGCCTTGTCTACTGATCCTGTGGCTATTGCTGACTGCTTAAATAGTTCCTTCTCTGACCTCTCAGCTGTCCTCCCTCAAAATTTGTTCAATCCAGTTACTCATCCCCTGTTCTACTTCAAGGCCCTCTCTTCTCATGAAGCAAGGCCCTACCTACTCGGATCACTTAAGGGCACGGGTCATAGCATTGACTCCCTCGACACCAAGCTGTTTAAAAGGGTCCTAGATGCTGTCCTCAGCTCCCTTACCAAATTGCTGAACCGCTCCCTCTGCCTCAGTCAATTCCCCCTTGCCTGGAAAACAGCAGTGATCACCCCCCTTCATAAATCTGGACAGGACCTCCCCCAACAACTGTCGCCCGATCTCCATCCTCCCCCCTTTCTTCAAGGCTCTGGAAAAAAATATGGCTGATCAGCTCTCTGACTGCCTCTACACCTATAACCTCCTCTGCCATGAACACGTTTTATGTTGCGCACACAGCACCACTACCGCCCTTATTGAATTCTCCAGTTTCCTTCACACTGCTCTTGACAAAGGTCATGTTGCTGGTTCTGTCTTCATTGACTTGTCGAAAGCTTTTGACACTGTCCACCACTCCCTTCTCCTCTCTTCTCTCCAACCCCTCAGCCTCTCCAAGTGTGTGTTGAATTGGTTCTCCAGCTGTCTTTCCTCCCGCACCCAGTGTGTCAAAATCGGGTCTACCGTCTCCTGCCCCGACAGGTTCGTTCCGGTGTTCCCATGGGCTCTATCCTAGGGCCCTTGCTTTTCAGATTCTATCTGAATTCTCTCCCCTTTGCTTGTAATGGAAACCTTCTACTTTATGCTGGTGACGCTGTCCTGTTTGACTCACACGCTGACCCTCTCCTCCTACAAAACTCCCTGCAGAACTCCTTCACCCAGGCTGAATGCTGGCTCTCTGACCACAGGCTGGTTTTGAACTTAAAGAAAACTAAAGCCATGCTTTTTGCCCATAACCAGAGTAAACTTAACTATTATCCACTCCGGGTTTTATCTAGTACCTTCTTCCCCCCCCTTGAACAAACCTCCTCCTTCAAATATCTTGGCATTCTCTTTGATCCTTCCCTATCCTTTCACTTCCACTTCTGCTCCGTTTGCTCCACCATCAGTTCTAGGCTAGGCCTACTGTATCACCATCGTGACTTGTCTCCCCACTGAAGCACTAAGGCTGGCCATCTCGTCCTCTGTACTGTCCCTCGTGGATTATGGTCTGCTTATTTATGGTGCTGCTGACAGCACTGCTCTGCACAAAATTAAGCTATCCCTCAATAAGGCCTACTGGCTGCTTACAGGTTCCCCACATCTCACCCATACTTGCACACTGTATTCACTCTCTAACTTCCTTAATCTGGAGGAAAGGCTTATCAATCTTGTCTCTCGACCAAAAAAAATCACTGCAGGACTGACTCCCTCTGGTCTGTCTTCTTTCATAAGCCTATCTACCCTCTCTCTCCCACCGCAGCGCTGTCTGCTCCCCTCTGCAAGTCCCCAGAGTTAGGACCTTCCTTGCACAGAGGTCATTCTGTTACCGTGCCCCATCCTGTTACAATTCCCTGCCTTTTGCTACCGCCTCCATACTAAGATTTGGGCCTTTTAAAACTGCTCTCAAGAACCACCTCCTCTCCTGCCGCTGTGACTGCCCTGGCTGAGTTTTACCTTTGCTCCTCTCAGTCTTCCTGTTTTTGACTCTGCCCTCCATTTGACTCATTATAGCCCACATTACTGTTTATTATTGCTAATTTACCTTGATGTGGGGCCTTTGTAACAGCCCTTAATTTTGACTGTTTGTTTTTATTTGAGCTCATTTACTTTTTCTGTTGCTTGCTATTAATGTATTTGTCTTCCTGACGAGGAGCCTTTGTAAAAGAGTCCCTGATTCAAAGGGTTGTAATTCTGATTACTTCTTTAAAAAAAAAAAAAACTCTATTTGATCTGTGGATAACACAGCAGGAGTCCTTGTCCTGTGGAACTGTAGTCTGAGAATAATGCATCGGGTGTCACTGCCCTACAAACTTGTATTTGATCTGTTTGATTAGAACAATTGAAAGTTCTCCCATATTAACTAGTTTATAAGTAACTTGAACTTTACTCCCACTTGCTGTTAGTGTGAACACGTAAGTGGGCTTTAGCTGCACTCGTCCCCGCCATACGACCCTTAAAAATTGCTAGTGTGAAAACGGCACAGGTTTACTAGTCTTACCTTTCTGTGGTTACTCATAACATTTTTTTTCTGTTTCTCATTTCCTATGCTACGTCCCTGTAATAGTAAAAGCCAGAACAGGAAAGAACATGTCGCAATTAGAGACCTGGTCAGCAATGCCCTATTTAAAACATACAAATGACAAAAAACCCACTGCTGTTCACAGCAGTCTTATTGAAAGTTTGTCTTTTAAGCATTGGCCTGCTTTCTAGAAGTGAAAGTGTGCTAGAAACCTGCTGGCTTACCTGAGCGTTCGATGGGCATGGTAGGGGACAGTAACAAGCCCCACATTGCAGTGTGCCCTGCCTGGGGGTACAGAAATTAAATGAATCTCATTTTTGCAGATTGTAGACAAGAGCCCCCTTTTCACGACAGGCTCTGCACCGTATTTATCGCTGCAGAGCAACTAAAGGGTTGCCTCTGTCATGTAGAGGCCCCCAGCACCGCATCCAAAGCGGGCGTTCACTGAAATGACGTTCCCTGTTTTTTTGTGATTCGTTGTTGTGTTTTGCAGTTTCACGCTGCTCACTGGTGCTGTCTAATCTGATGATAGCTCTCACATCAGTACGAGGATAGCCTCTCATGAGACTCCTCTGTTTCCCATGCTGCACTTCCCTACATGTGGTCCCAGGGCATGCACTGTAAATATTGTACCAGAGTTCAGCTTTCTTTACCCGTGTTCAGCTAAATATATATTCAGATATTAGAAAGAAGGCTGAACTCTGGAAACTAGTTACTTTTTCGGAACGGGGGCCATGAGCTACATTAAAAGCACTCCAAAAGTGGAACCGAGATACTGGACATACGCTTATGCATATTCATATCCAAATATGCATGAGCTCATGCCCATTGCCCAGTGTCACGGTGCCACTTTCGGAGCACTTTCAAAGTAGTTTGTATCCTCCATTTCGAAAAAGTAACTATTTTCCCCAGAGTTCAACCTTCTTTCAAATATCGGAATATATATTTAGCTGAACTCTGATCCGATATGTAAATGGCACCACTCACTGCCGACCCCGCATCCCCCGCCCTCCACAGAAGTCTCGGGCTCTAGGCCAGACGGAAAGACAGAGAAAACGCTGGCAGAGCCACGGGGTCAGTTTACTCCTCTGTGGTGTAGAGGGGAAAGGAGCAGTGAGAGCGGTTAAGAACTGCTACGATTCAGTGCTACTCTGTGGAAAAGGGGCTCAGAATGTGAGTTGCTGGGAATGCATCACTGGCAAATCTGCAGTGTGTACAAATAAAGTAATCAAAAATAAAGGAAAAAGGAAAAGGAGTGCAGCAGAGTTCTTATATTGATGGGAGAGTATATTGTTCCCCCTCACATCTCTTAACACCCTTCCCCCAAAGAATACAGTCCATACATTGATGCAAGGGTATATTGAACCCCCCCCCCCCCATTTCAGTGCTTTTAGCGGAGTATATGCTGGCTCCCCTCCCACTTGCATACAGTTCTTGTATTTAGTTGTACATATTTCCCCCCCCTCACATATGTTCCTGGTATTTAGCTGTGCATATTATTTACCTCCCTCCCCATGTATATTTATATTCTGTTTGTTTGCTCCTCTTACTTGCATACAGCCGTTGTATTTAGATGTGCATATGTGCTCCCCCCGCCCATATATGGTCCCAGTATTTAGCTGAACGTATTGTTCTGGGGACGTGGATGTGGTGCATTGTCCACATGTTGGCAGTCTGAGCTCTTCCCAGCCACCCGGGTGGTATCCTCCTCAGCATCACTCTGTGACGTCAGATCTTCCATTCCGCTGGAAGAGTCTGGTCTCCTCCTTCGCAGCTCACTGCATGCGTTCTAGATCCTTTTTCCTTCATCGTTTTTAGGCATTTTTTTCAAAGAATAATCGTCAGGCATTGTGTGTTTACTTTTTTGCGGTTTTCCTTTTCGATCCAGTTCTCCTAAACCATGTAGTGCAACAAATCCTGAACCGGCCCAGAGTTGAAATAGTGCGTAACATGCAACAAAAAAAGTCACGCAGTGGCATGTATTGTTTGGGGGCAGTGCATGACTTACAGGCTTGCGGTCTGTGCAAGACCTTGCTCCTCTCCTCTTGAGGACAGGTATGCTTATCTTCTCCTTGGCTGGCCAGGTGAGTGGGATCCTCCGGTTTGGTCCAAGTAAGACTGCAAGGATGTTTCTGCAGTGGTGAGCTCAGTCCCTCGGCTGGCTGCCATTGAGGAGGCGGCAGCTCAGGACGTGGTGGTCTCTTCCTCCACCCCGGTGCAGCTCCTGGTGGGTGCATCGGTGGGGAAGGGGGGGCTTCCTTTACTGAGTCCTTTAGGGACATTTCAGTCCCTCCAAACCTTCAGGTAGGGCCCTTCCTGAGGGGATCGCTCCTCTAAGGCGTGGCTTAAGAAGTCACTCTGTAGGTCATGGACCAAGAGCGGGCTCGTTTTTATAAATGGAAATGAAATAACAATATTCCACTGAGCATTGGGGGGGTAACCATATGGGCCTTGGCCTTCTGTTGCCCTATGTCCGAAGTATATTATCTGAAGAAGTTTTCCTGCACTTGGGACTCCTTCGCTTGACTGTCGTCGAGCAGCCCCCTCACCTTGTATATGGTCTTTGTATTTAGCTATGAATATTGTCCCCTCTCCCTCCTGTGTACAGTCCCTGCATTTAGTTTATTATATACTAACTGGTGATACACCACCCACCACCCATTTTACATGGTCTGTGCATTTAGCTGAGTGCACTTGCTTCTTTAAGTATAAGTAATTTATGAGCTAGTGGCTTTACCCTGAAAACTGAAGTGGGTATTGGTTTTTGGGCTTGTGGGGGGTGAGACTGATGAATGCACCTGGTGTGCGTGAGAAACACTCATAAAAACCCACAGGTCCTGTGTGCTTCCTTCTGTTTTTGATCCCACAGAAGAGACCAGAGTGGCACAGAGTCCTGTTTTAGGCAGTCTTTCTTTCGTTTGTGTGGCTGTGGCTTAATAGCAGTTGAAGCCATTCTGTCACGGCCAGGGAGTTCTAAAACTACAAACATTTCTAGTCGGATAATTGATTTATCAGTCTGTCTTATGTCCACTGTTGAAAATGTTAATGGCGTCCCATTTACATAAACCTTGGGTGATATTGGATTCCTTTAAAAATACTTCAGTGCTCAAAAGAGAAAGCTTTGCAGTCACAGAAATTATTCCTGGAAAGGAAGGGGAATACTGGAGAGAATGTAGTGTTGCATCATACCTGTTTTTGTTGAAACAGTAAGTTGGTTCTGAGACGCAGATGCGTTTTGCTAGTGGTGGGTGACCATTGTTGACTGTTTGTATCCTGCTGGCAATGGTTATATCAGGAAACACTTAAATTGCCAGAAAAGGGGTAGCCCTATGTAGATGAAGCATTAATAACCTTTCACAGGAGACCATAATACAAATACTGCCAGAAGTTAGTTCGGTGGCTTCTGCTCAGTACCAGGTAGGCAGCAATGCACAACACTGATTTGGCACATGCGTCTGAGGGTGTGGTACTGAACAGCAGAAGGCTGGATTGGCGCTCTCTGTCAACATTAGCAATGCTGCAATGTACAGGGTTTGGTTCCAGTGCCCTTTTTTGTGAGCACATGTTTCAACTATGTACCAGTAAAGTGTTTCAGTAGGGCAGCTGGCCTCCTGGATTAAGACTCTGTTAGTATCAGCACAGCTCTGGTTGCACTGTATTCTAAACCCCTTGACTTTCTGGCCAGTTCCAATCCTCATTATCTCTCTCCTTATCAATCATTCTTCTTCACTGCTGAGGAGATTTGTGGGAAAACATGAGCTGTGCCTCTTACTGTTAATCTGCTGCTGAGGCTTACCCTGGAGTGGAGATCACAATGCCCTGTATGTGACATCACAGCTGTTTCCACAGCGACATACCATGATGTGTCACATGCACGCGCACACTCATTCTTAGACACATGCACACAAGCTAATGATTTCAGTTCCGGAGTCGGCATCCGCTGTGAGGGAACTGTATGGGACAGTGATCTAGTTAGCATGTTCATATCCTTTAGTAAGAAAATAACACAGTGGGGGGGATCTGGGTTCTGATGATGCCAGCTGAATTTTTATAGGGGACCTGTTAATTGGTGTGTGTGTGTGTGTGTGTGTCTGTGGATAATCAATTTTGTAAGTTATTTCACTATCGCCTACTTGTACTTGCTTCAGCTGTGCTGTTCAGCTGCTGACCTGTGTGAACATACAAAGAAGCCAGCAGAATAAGGCCATTTGGTTTATCTAGTCTGCTCATATTGCAGGGTCCACAGCCTTAAGCTACTGACCCTGCTCCCCTCCCCACTCCTCCCATCATTTCCATCTGCCCTCCCATGACTCTTGTTTTCCCCTATAGTCTCTCCCAGCCTCTTTTGAAGCTGCCCACAGTCTTCAAGACCACCTCTTCTGAGAGCGCATTCCAAGTGGACACCACCCTCTGAAGAAATGCTTCCTAACTCCCCCAACTCGAGACAGTGCCCCCTCATATTTTGATTGCCACTTAGCTTAAAAAGACCCTCCTTATCTACCCTATTTATCCCTTCCAAATACTTGAAGGTTAATCATGCCTCCCCGGAGCACATGTTCCTGTCCCTGAACCTCTTTGTATGGTCGACCCTGCTGACCCATGATAATCTTTGTGCCCTCCTGTGGATGGTCTCCAGCAGGTTGTCCTCTTTAAGGTGTGGTGACAAGTACTGTACCACATACAGCAGATGTGGCCTCACCAGTGACCTGTACATGGGCAGTATAACCTCCTATTGCTGATCCCCCGGCTATGCATCCCAGCATCCTGTTTGCCCGTGCTGCTGCTTTACTGCACTGTGTGGAGTGCTTCAGGTCGCTAGTGATAATCACTCCCATATCCTTTCTCCTCCTGCGTTGCAGATAGCTGGACCCTCCCAGTTAGTACTCTGTCCTGAGCTGGCCTGGTGGCACTGAGGGTTATGGCACTGGATGCCACACCGGCGATCCGGGTTCGGGAACGAGCCCGGGTTGCTGGGGGTCGGCAGGAGAGGGAGAGGATTGAGCATCCGGAGGACAGCTCTCCTCTCCCGGGGCGGGACAGGGATCCCTGTTCGGTGCTCTGCTGATCTCTGGCGGAGGCTGGAGATACAGCAGGCACTGAGGAGTAGAAGAGAAGGAGTGGGGGAGTGGCAGACGTCTGTTACGCCTTGACATCAGGGCACCAGCCACTCCCCAGGGGGAAAACAGAGAAAAAATTCCTCTCTGCTCCTGCGGAGATGGAGCACTGGAGCGTGCCCCGATTTGCGTCCACCCACCTGGCATCCTCCTGACCGTTACTGCATTGTCTGGGCCCGCCCTGTCCCCGCCCGGGGGTACTGCCGAGGCTACATGGGCGACGGAGGATGGCCAGGTAGGGTGAGTGCTGTAGGGGGATAACTCCATGTGCTCCAGAGGAAAACAAGAGCCGAGGGGGTGAGGAGGAGGCATAAATAACAAAACAAACAAAAAAAAAAAAGTGCTGTGTCCTGAGATTCCTGGCAGCAGCATCAAAACAGGGTTTGTGTTGAGTGGTATAAAAGTTTTCTGGACACCTGATTCCACTGTTGCTGCCTGCTTTCAGAGCAGTTGCAGAAGAAGAGTCCCCTCTTCCCTTGTCGTATTATGCAGTTATATCCCCAATTCCCAAGCCTGATAAAGATACTAATGATACGGACTCTTATCGCCCAATCTCCATCCCAAATGTGGATTATAAAATTTATATGGGCTACAAGATTAGACGTTATCCTCCTGGCACTTATCCATCCCAGTCAGTCTGGTTTTATCAAGCAAGCACAGGAGCACCATGAATAATATTTGTAGGACTATGTTACTACAACACCTACATTCAAGACAGATTCCAGTGTCTCTAAGTTTAGATGCGGAAAAGGCGTTTGACAAGGTGTCCTGGGGTTTTCTTTGGGACACCCTGTTGACCTTTTCTTTCCTTGATTCACTGTTGAAATGGCTTCAGAATATTTACATCCACCCTCTGTCCTATATTCGTATAAATGGTGCCATTTCTTCTCCTATACATTTACAAAGAGGAACGAGGCAGTGCTGCCCCCTTTTCCCCCCTATTTTCCCTTTATCTGGAACATCTAGCTATAGCACTAAGAATGGACGGTTGGTAGAGGGGATCCCTCTGGGGCAAAAAACATATGCAGTTTCCTTGTTTGCTGACAATAGTTTAACAGTTTTATCTCCGGAACAGTCACTACCAGCAACATGGGAGATTTTGAGGGAATTTGAGGAGGTGCCGCTGTGTGTGTGTTTTGTTTTTTTTTTTTTTTTTTAGCCATCCCAGGCCCTAAAACAGACTTTTCCTTTAAAATGGTGGCGTACTAAAATTAAATATCATGGGATTTATGTTTCCGTGAATCTGAACCACCTAGAGCTAGTTAATTATGAACCATTACCTGTTCTCATCCCAGCTGATTTAATCAGATGGGGAAAATTGAATCTCCCATTTTTTTCAACGCATAGAGGCAGTTCGGATTAACATTCTCCTGTCTTTATTTGTTCCATAATATTCCTACATTCCCAGCTGAATTTTATTTTAAATCTTGGAATGTATTAATATCTAATTTCATCTGGGGGGCAGAGACCTCTAATATGTCTTCCCTTAATTACTACAACTCTAATTGGCTCAGGGAGGAGTAAATTTGCCCAGCCTAAAACTTTATGCAATGACAGCATTTCTCAAAATCTTAATTGTATGGTTGTCTCCTACTACTTCGATCCCTTGGATAGATATAGAATTCTTAATAAATGATTTATATGATATTGAAAAAATTGTCTCCAAGGGAAGGGCACCTCAACTTTCTAATTTCACTTATTACACGGCCCAGATTCTGAAACTATGGTATAAACTAAAACGAAAACCGGCCCTTACCCATTGTTATCAGAAGATGAAAATATTCACTCTTCAAGACTTGATACCACTTTCATGTCATGGAGAAGGCTGGGACTTAACTATTTCTACCAATTTTTAATACATTCCGGCATTATACCTTTTTCTGACTTACAAAAACACTATGATCTTCTGGATACAGACTCCTTTCGTCATCTCCAGGTTAGAAACTACACTCTGCGGCAAAGGGATGTAATCACTAGACTGCCGGCCCCCCTATTGGTCTTTTAGGTTTTACTCAGACGCTCTGATGGGGTCATCCATGAGGACGACTCGTAGGCCATCTGTACATTATTTTGAGAGATTACATGGTGGGACTCCTATCAATCGGTGTTGGATGGTTGGAATAAGGATTTGGAACTGGAGATCCCCTTTTCCCTCTGGCGGGACTCAAATCTTAAATCAGTTAAAATCACCTCTTCAAATAAATGGAGAGAATTCGCCTGGAAATGCAAGCTATTCTAGTTGAGTACCTTCTTCCTTCTTATGGCCAATGTTGGAGGAATTGCAACTGTAAACTAGCTGACTTGGGCCATATCCTTTGGCTCTGCCCTAAGTTAATGCCATACTGGTGTACCCTGCAGGAAGAGATGCGGGATTGTCTGGGGGAGCTGGTAGAGTTGACAGCCGAAATGGTGGTATTGTCAATTTACCCACCACATAGACCGCTATGGTAGTGCACCTTGCTGCCCTTATACCTTTTGGCAGCAAAAAAGTCAACACATAGGTGGATTTCTCCTAAGATGCCCATGGTTTTGGAATGGTGACAAATTGTTTTAGATATTTATAAGCTATTTGTTAGCCTTACGGCTGCATTACATGATAGACATGTCATTTTCAGAGAGAGATGGCAACAATGTTTTTTATATATAGTACAACATGATCCAGGATTTGTATCATAGGGAGATGCGGGGGTTTCATGGCCATTTCACTGAGGATGTGGGTAATACACTAGCACCTATGGGCCTCCGACATATTGGATAAGGACCGGAGGAAATGGACCCGGGGTGTGATAGCATTTTCCCATGGGCAGATGGGTATTTCTTCGAAAATGTTTTTTTTTTTTTTTTTAATTATATTCAGGGATCTTACAAGCTACAACCTGAGCTCATTGTTGTCAACCTGAATGTGTTATGCAGTGTCGTTATATGTCAATTTTGATTAGAATATTATTTTTATTGAAAAATAATTGCATATTCTAAATGTATGTACTATACTTCTAATAAAAAAGAAATTAAACAAACAAACCGGGTTTGTGTTGCTTCGTGGGAACAGAGTTGCAGTTTTGTAATGGAAAGCAATCGGTTTGCGGGGGGGGGGTGCTGTGTACGTACATTTTTGGTTTCTCATATAGATTCTTATCCAGCTGCTTGTCTTCCAGTAATATATGCTGTTCAGGCTGTAATGTAGATGGGAGCTGCACCCCCTCCCAAGTTTTTTCTTAGCGGGCCCCCCCCCCCCCTCCCCGTGCACAGTGCACTTTAAGTGCAAGCACAACCCCTTGCATGTGAGCAGGCTGGCCAGCCCACCACAGAGGGTAACTGCATCACCAGGAACCCATCGTCCTCTACCTGGGCCTGGCTGCCATGATTCTGGCTCTCCGAATCTGCTCTTGAACCCAGGTCACTAGAACAGAAGCACATTGCTGTTCACCAGGCCATTGTGCGTCAGAAGAGTCCAGTTATATAACTTGCCACATTTAAAGTTTGGTGGTGGATTCAGAGAACGGAATTATCCACCGCCTCCCTAAATGTGAGCAGCAAAGCTGAATAATTCCACTTATGCAGGTCCCCAAAAAAAAAATCCCAGTTACTTCATTCAGTCAACTGTAGCCCGGCTCTTTATTATTGATGCTGATGTTTGTTTTATTTTGTTTAGTGGGTAAGATACACCTGGCTAGTTAAAGCCTATTTTCAGACACGAGTTGGGAGGATACAACAGTGTGAACAATTAACGCAAGATATTACATAGGACAGAAATGTAGCCTGGGAATCGGGCAAACAGTGTACAACTGGAGCAACGATAAGCAGTTACAGAAATGGACATACATAGGTTTACCAATATAAATATTCATTCACTTACACATTGAACAGGCTTAGGATAGTTTACAGCATTTATTTTATTTACCCAGGTTAGCCCAGTCTAGATGACTCATCTTGTTTCCAGTGGGTTTCTGCTTCTGTTTGTTTTCACAGCTGGGTGGACGGGAGCTCTGAAAGGTTAAAGTGAGTTATATCACTTGGGATAAAACTTTGAAAAACATAATTTAGCCAGTGTGTTCACAATGCGGTTCCTTTTATTCCTCATTCCTGGGTTCATGTAAATGGCAATATAATCTGTGTTCTGCTGGTTAGTTCTTCTCTGAGGTCACAGTACTGTTTATGGCGTCACAACCATCTCCACAGCAACAAACTGGTGTCACAAACGGAGGCGTGTAACTTCAGTGACAGATGGAGGACAGAGATCCTGTTGCCATGCTGGGTAACCTGTTTAACGTAGAACAACATGAAGGGAAATGCAGATTGTATGGAAAATACAAGCAGAATTGTTTCTAAAAATTATATTTTTTAAAGTTTTCTCAAAAGTGGGAAACTCCCTTTGTGGCTTGCTGAAAGTCACTCAGTCAGTATTTGGCTCTAGTGGGATTTGAACCTGTGATTGCCTGGTTTCCCAGGCCCAGTCCTCCAGCCATTAGCATGCTTGATGATCACATTGTCGTTGATATTTATGTACCCATTGGGTTCCCTGAACGACTGGTCCCTACGTTCTGTACTGAGTGCTCTCTGTATCAGTAGTGTCCGTCTCAGTTACCACTTTATTTTTTTTTATTTTATGGGGGGGTTGTATGTGGAGTTAAGTGAGCCAGTAAAAATGGAGGAATGCTAGATGTCCATTGAAAATGTGTGGTAGGCCAAGGTTTGACTACAATATTGAAGGTGAAATGAAGAAAGCTATTAGCCTTCCCTTTCTGTTTACATGTGTGGTAAGGAGTTTCACTTTTACATATTTAATTCATGACCAAGTTGCTCTTTTGCAAAATCTATTAGGATTTTTTGTCAGTAGGCAGCATGCTGTTGGCTAGAAGTAATAAAAACTCTGGCTTTGGGAATCTTATTTATTTAAAGTTTGGTAACCAGAAGAGGCACACTGAGCCAAGGCTGGTTTCCAGGTGCTACCCAGGGGAGGGGGATACAGGAGGTAAACATTACAAGATTATGAGATTACACAGTGTCAGGCCGGTTATATTGCCTGAGTACAAGCAAGGTACAGTTACAATGTACAAGTTTCACCTACAGTGAAAGAGTACAATATGATCAGGAAAGTTATAACTGATTTGAGTAAGGGAAGGTACAAGAGGTCACATATACAAAACATACACAGCATATACAAAACCAAGTGATAAGGGTATTAAAAGAAAATTGAGATATGCATAGTGAGGTTAAAGGGCATATTATTCAGTAAGGGCACTTGGCTGGGCTTTATTTAAAATTGGGCAAGCAAGTCTGTTGTAGCCTGAAACGGGATTAGCCTGGCTGGTGGAAGGAGCAGCAGAGGGGCAGAGAGTGGGAGAGAGAAAGTTTAAATAGATTTAGTGGGGGTAACATACAGAGTGAGGTAATGAGGGAAGTGGTAGGAGAAAGCGACATTTCTAGAGTTTTTGTGAAGAAGTGGAAGAGCAAAAGTACGAGGGTCTCTTGAGTGGAGATGCTAGGATGGTTATGTGGCGGGGGAAAGGTGGGAGGCAAGATGGGGGTGAGTGAACTGAACCAATATTTGGCTGAGATAGTGTGGTGGCGATGGCGGGAGGATAGGGAGGGGAGCGACAGAGAGGTGTGAAGGGTGCAGTGGTGGGTCCTAGGGAGAGCATTTAAGGTGAAATGACAAAAGGCATTAAACAGGGAGTCCAACCTGGAGAGAGAGAGCAGAGGCGGATGTGGACTCGTATATGACATCAGCGTAGTCTGAGACGTAGGATTGTTTCAGTGAGAAGTATGCAGCGGACAGGGGTAGAGACTGCATCTTTATTTCTGTAGAGAGCACCAAGCTTAGGGCAGAACTTAGAATGGATGTAGTTGATATGAGTTGAGCAGTCTAGGTGGCTGTCCAGCCAGACACCTAGGTACTTGTAGGCAGGGACTGTATCCAATGTGGTACCATCGTTGGTAGAAAAGAGAGGGGGTGAGGAGAGTTTGGATAGTTTTTTTGGGGGGCCCAAAAGTAGGATACTGGTGTTTTTTTTTTTTTTTGTCATTTACCTTTAATTGGTTGACTTGGAACCATTTTAGAATGCAAGTGAAGTCATTTTGTAGCTGTGTAGTCACCATTGGGGCAGAGGCACCAGTAGCGTAGAGAATAGTGTCTTCTGCATAAAGGTGTATATGGGAGGAGGAGGAGGAGCATACAAGAGGGAGAGTGTTTAGAAAGATAGAGAATAGGATGGGACCTAAAATGGAGCCTTGGGGTACGCCTGCTAGAATTGAGAGGGGGGGGGTGAAAAGGCATTACCAGCCTGGCCACGTTGGGTGCAGCCAGATAGATGAGATCTAAACCAGTTGACTGTGAGAGGGGAATGGCCAGCAAGTTCAAGTTTAGTCAGGAGGCGGGGATGGGAGACTGAATCAAAGGCCTTGGCTAGGGCTATGAAGCTGGCAGAGGTAAGGTGCCCTATTAGTGCTAGTGTTTCCCACCTTTGAATTTGTTCTCCAGTTACCTGCTTTTTCTTGTTTTTCCATCCCCATCCCTGATGCCCTGTGGAGTTACCACCCCCCACGTCTGTATTTGTGGCTGCTGTATTGATTATTACCTCTATACCTTCGACCCTGCTAGCCCTTTAAAGAGATTTTCTGGTTTCCGGCTTAAAAATTAAAAAAGTCAGTTGGCATCAACAAAACTGAGTGAAATGAAATTCCCCTCCCTCCCCAATTTACATTTCTGGACCTTCTGTTTATTTCTAGGACATTTTTATTTATACAGGCTCCTTTCCCTTAGACTTCAGCTTTGCACATTGCTTCTACCTGCTGTGGAGTCCTAATCCTCTGCTGTGACATCCCAACCTGCAGCCATGGAAAGAATCTGTCGTCACCAGTAGAGGATTTACTTGGGGCAAGAAAGGTAGCATGGACAGGTGTGAAGGATGGCCTGTACCTGAGCAGAGGGGGAACCAGTGTGCAAGGTTCGACAGATGGGTTCTTTAGACAGCATTTAAATTGGGTGACGGGGAGGGCTGCATCGTGGCACTGGACACATGGCACTAATGCGGCAGAGCTGGGGACCTGCAGTGGTGAGGCAGGGGATGGGAAGAGGAAAGACATGGGACTTCTGAAGGGACATCATGGACACTGGAGGCAGTGGTAGGACAAATAGCTATGGGGCACTGAAAACCATTGGAGAAATGAGGGGGCTACTCGGGGTCAAGCTGGAGGTTGTTAGGGTGGCAGAGGGAAGGCTGAGGGATACAGAACATAGAAAAGCCTGCATGCAGTCACAAAATACTGTCTGTCAGGTGTGGAAAGAACAGGTCAAAGAGGAAATCTGTATGGTTTGCAGGTGAGGTGGGGGGAGGAAGTCCAAGAAAAACAGGATGTCTTTCAGGAGGTACAGAGCAAGTCAGATGGATGGGGACAGGGATCTGTATTTTTTTTTTTTTTAATTCATGTTTATTGCATATTTCGGCACAGTTGTACATTAGTTCAAGGTCACTTTCAGCAGTTCTGTTTACAAAGGTACACGTACTATACACCAAAGACAGTCATGTGAATATTCATACTTTGTCAGCTGAGTCTCTCTCCACCTTGAGAGTCTCAACTTATATTGTTAGGAATAGAGGTTTTAATCATACCCTTCAGATGGTCACAACCAGGCTTTCATAACTCCATATCCCTCTCTTGATGCTCTCCCCTCCCATTCTGTTGCCCCCAACCCAAAAATACCAGCCATGGGGTCCATCTTCTCACAAAGACTTGTGTCCTCAAATTTATTCTGTAGGTGATCTCCTCCATGTCTTTTATCTCTCCTACAATGGAGACTCATTCTCGGTGTATCGGAGGGAACTTTGATAGCCATTTTTTTGTTATGGCCTTATGAGCCACCGCAAGAAGGATGTTCCACATGTAGAACCTGTCCGCCCCCCTCATCCCTTCTGGTTTCATTCCCAAAATCAGATTTTTAGGGCCTAAAGCAGATTCTAAGGAGAGTATCTGTTTTATCGATTGATTAATTTCTGCCCAGTAGTTCTTGAGGGTCAAACATGACCAGAAGATATGGAGATAGTTTGCCATAGTTGCCCCACATCCCCTCCAGCACCCACCTGTACAGTTCTTGTCCCATTTGCTTTGAACGTTTGGTGTGATGAAAAATCTCATTTTTACTTTCCATTCATATTCTTTCCAAAGTGGGGATGATGTGGTCTTAGTGGACTGTGCAAGAGCCGTGGTCCACTCTTCCTCCCCCAAACTCGCCCCCAGCTCCTGTTCCCATCTACTTTTAGTTTGGGAGGACTTGTTACCCCCTCCCTCCCTCAGAGTACCATAGATAGATGATATTTGCCCTTCGATCTTTGTTAGATTTATTATTTCAGTCATCGTATTTAGCAATCCCTCGGAGAGTTTGGTTTGTTTGGAGGAAGCTTGTAGTTTATGTATGTGGGCTCTTATCTGTAAATATCTAAAATAGTCTCCTTGTCTTAAGGAGAACTTTTCCTTGATCCGGCTGAATTCCATAACAATACTGCCCTCTATAAACTGGTCTAGGGAATACAGTCCCAGTTTCCCCCATCTTTTAAAGGTGAGGTCTTGTCTAGAGGGGAGAAACTGCGGATCCCACGCAAACCATCTTAATGGCCAGGCCACGACATCGATGCCATATTTGGCCCATAGATGTTTTAAAGAGCCCAAGGTGTTTTTTATTGATATCAGAGATAACTCTCCGTCTGTGATCCATGAACCTGGTGTCAAGGCTCGTGCCCCCAGAGGCATACCATCCGTCAGGGCTTCTTCAATCCCCTTCCACCGGGCCAGGGATCTGTATTGTGACAAATTAAAGCAGACCATTAGGTCAGTAAGGAAAACAAAGGCTGGAGCAGACCTCAGGATTGCAGATGGAGTATGGGTACAACGGGACTTTTTTTTTTTTTTTGCTACATCAGAGAGAATGAATGATCAAGTTAAAAATAAAAAAAAAAAAAGGTGAGCAGTGGGTAGAGGATGACAGGGAAGGCTGACGTGCTGAAAGAATACTCTAAGTATTCACAGTGGAGCCGCTACCATGAATGTGGACTTCGTCCATGGCTGGAAGGGATTAGGAATCAACATGGGACCAGTATAAGTGCTACCAGAGTGTGGTCTTCATCCAGCGCTTGAAGGGGGATTATGAATTAACAGGGACCAATATAAGCACTACCAGAGTGTGGGCTCCATTCAAATCCTGAAGGGGATTGGGAATAAACACAGAACCAATATAAGCACTACCAGAGCATGGGCTTCATTCAGGGCTGGAAAGGTATTAGGAATTAACATGGGACCACTAGAAGTTGTGGGGTACTTAAGGACCAAGGTCCCTGAAGGTTGATCAGTCGCTAGTGTCGGATGGGTTGCACCCCAGGGTGATTGAGGTGGCATCAGCAGTTGCACCTTTGACAGATCTCTTCCACAGTTCTTTGGTGACAGGTGACATGCCAGCAGATGGAGAGTGGCTGTCATAGTGCCCCTACACAAGAATGAGGGAGGAATGAGCTGTCGTGATGCCCTACAGAGTTGGAGGAGGAGCAGGCTGTCATACTACCCACACAGGAGTGGAGGGAGAAGTTTGCTGTCATAGTGCTTCACACGCGGGGGTGAGAGGGTATGAGCTGTCGTAGTTCCTCCCACACAAGGTGGGTTGAATGAGCCAGGAACTGTAGGCCTGTCTGATCTCATTAGTGGGCAGACTGCTGGATTCTGTCATTAAGGAAAACTGGAGTTCAAGACAGGAGGGCTGCAAGATAACAGACGGGTTGGGGGGGGGTGGAGGTTGTGGCAGGAAGACCTTGTCAGGGAAATCTAATAATTGAAATGGGCGATGTAGGCTGTTGACAAAGGGAATGTGGCAGACCTACTGTGTGTGGACTTCAGCAACACATTCACTCAGTCCCACATAGGAGACTTTCAGAAATTAGGAGACCTAGGGGTTGCGGACAAACGGAGGATTAAGAACTGGCTTAGAGGGAGGAAGCAGAGGGATGTAATAAATGGGGAGCACTCAAGAGTAAGGGTAAAGAGTGGAGTACTACCGGGGTCATTTGACTATGCACTATTAACATCTTTGTTTATGGATGTGGATATAGTTCAGTAGCCACACATTGGCAGTTACACTGGAAAGTGCTGATTTGCTGGAATGACTTCACGCTAAGCTCCTCCAACCTGGGTGGCATATCCCTCTGCTCCACATTGGCTCGCTCTTCCACTGGAAGTTTAGTCTCCTCCTTTACAGCTCTGCATGTTGCAGGCTACAAAGTATTCCATTGGCGATTCCAGCTTTTTTCCTTTGATAGTATGGATTCCTTGGTTTGGCTCCAGCCCTGCCATTGACAGAAGATGGAACTTGAGGAAGCAAAGCCAGCTAACTGCTTTAAATTCTGTGTCACATGCCACCAAGAAATGTTGCGGATGGACCAACACGTGACTTGGCTCTACTGTTTGGGGGCTGCACACAGCCTTTCGGGTTGTAGCCTGTGCCAGACCATGCTCCCTTTTCTGAGGATCATGTGGTCTGGCTTCTTCTCAGGTGGCTGGCTGTAAGGCTACAAGAAGGCCTTAACTGTGGTGGGCTCTGCTGCCTAGCTAGCAGCCATTGAAGAGGTGGTGGCTACTGCTGTACTGGGCACCTCATTGGTCTTGGTGCTGCTTCTGGCTGGGGCCAGCTTTGGAGTGTGCATCACTAGAGAATTCCAAGAGATGTGCAGGGCTCTCTTGGCCTTCAAAAGAAAGCCCTGCCTGCCCTCGGCTCCCCTGATCTCTCAACTTCTCTCGACCGCTTGACTACAATCAAGCAGTCTGTGGTCAAGGGCCAGGGTGAAAGCTTCGCAGTACCCCCATTGGGCCTATCAGTCTTGACACTGGCTGATCAGGCAGTCGACTTGACTTGACCTAATGGACCAGTTGTTGGAGAGGATAGATGAGGAGTCGGTCTCCCAGACCCTGTTTTTTCCCAGTCCTTATTCCGGAGGATGTGGACTGGATGGTGTCCCCGGCTGGCTGCACTTGGTAAGTCTCCACCGGCGGTCATTCCACTGAAGCTGGTACTTCAGCACACACCTTGTCATGTGGTCTATAATGAACAACTGGTGGCTTCTCCATGGTGTCGCTCCTTGGGTTGATGATAGAGGTTGGGCTGTTAGTCGATGCCCTGTTCATGCTCTTGCTCAGCCGGGAGAAGTTGCTGTCAGCGTTCCTCTACCTCTTCATCCTTAGATGAGTAGAGAATCCACCATTAGATGCTGCAGCACTACAAGGAACTCCTCTGGCAGCAGTGAACCATTGTGGGGCGGGGGTAGGGCTCTACATCCGATACCTGTGGTTAACTGGCAGATGCCGGTCATGCCCACACTGGTCCAAACTCAACAGATATCCTCAGCACCTGCTCACCACCGTGGCAGGTGAAGCCCTTGGTAGGAGCTCCGATTAAGGAAGAACTCCTGTGCTGCAGTCGGCCTGCCAGGCCAGCTGTCTGTGGAAATCTGGTTGGACAACTCTTGGGTTGTCCATGGCGGAAAACGGTCGATGGTTGTTTTTAATGAGTCCCCTGATGACTTGAATGGCTCATCCATGCTGTTGAGGACGCATATGTTTGACTGTCGGTTGAGGAACCGAACACCAACCATGGGCCGGTGTCATTTGGTGCTCTACTCCATCTCATTTTGGAGTCCATGTCTGTCCCTCTGAAGCCTGTTCAGAAAAGGGCCAAGTATCCTTTCACAGATATCCTCAATAGGGATGAATCCCTGGTGGTTGCCTTTCCTATGGCTGAGGCCATCTTGGGACTGGCCGTGAAGCTGTGGCAGCATCCTGCCCGGCACCTTCTGTCCGTATAGTCCACAAGTGTGTGTTCCTTACTTGGGTCCCTTTCTGGGTTCCCACACCATACCTCGACTTTGGGTCTGGTCACAGACTCTGCTTTCCAGTAGTTCTGAAATCAAGGGAATGTGGATAAGCCCATGGACTGAGTCAAAGAAGTTTGACTTCTCAACCAAGAAAGTCTGTGCCGCCTCCTCTCTCTGTCATGCGAGCTACACCATGATGGCCAACTTTTGTTACTCCCTTTTGGAAGTGGTGGATGATCTCCTCCTGGTTTTTCTTACAAGTACTGTGTCTAGCCAGCTCCGCCCCGTAAGAAAAACCGGGAGTAGACAAAATTGTTCCAGTCTCATAAAGACTAAAGTGTACGACGTAGGACTGACATCAGCAAAACAATGGGGAACATTTGGGGGAGAGGGGGAACTGCAATCAGCCAGCAGAAGGCACACTGCAAGCTCATGGCAGGGAGCCTAGGCAACAAGATCAATGACCTCCAGGCTCTGGTGGCAAACACAAAGGTCAGCCTGGTGGCTATAACTGAAGCCTGGTCCACAGACAATTGGGACCTTGCAGTTCCAGGCTACATGCTGTTAAGGAGGGACGGACAGGAGGGGTTGGGGTGAGAGGTTGCCCTCTATATGAGGGAAGATACTGAAGCAGCTGAAGATATAAGTGCCAAGACTCGCGGGGGAAGGGGGCATAACGTCACTGGGCTCATCTAACTACCATAGCAGGAAGGAAACTGCAAGTGGGGGTGGCATACATACCCCCAGGGCAGGGAGACAAGAAGGATGGGCAATTAGCTGAGGAGATGCAAAAGATGGCAGATAAGGGTGACATAGTGGTGGATGGGGACCTGAACCTCCTGGATGTGGATTGGGGGTTCTTAGCAGCTAAGAGCTGGAGACGTCTGGCTCTACTGGACACAACTCAGGACTGCCTATTGTCCAAACTAGTTAAGGATCCGACCAGGGAGGATGCCATCCTGGATGTGATCCTTACAAATTCAGAAGTGATTAAGGAGAACCCTTGGCAGATGGCAACCACAATTCTGTCTGGTTTGAAATATCCACAGGTGATACAAAAACCTCCTCAAATACAGAGGTGGTATGCTTTAGGAGGGCAGATTGAGACAATTAGTGAGGGAAAGGTAAATGAATATCGGGGACAAGTCAGAAGTGGAGGAAATATGGGAAGGTATTAGAGAATCCATATCGAGGTAACACATTCAAGAGACCTTGGGACAGCAGGCCAGAAAATAAAAACCTTTCTAAATCAGAAGCGCTGATCTCAAGTGGCTCCCCCTCCCTAGAGTTCAGACACCCTTCCCATTCACTTGGGCCACAAAAAAACACCTTCTGTTACCAGGGAGTACATATCTCAGTTGACACTTCCGCACTGTCCCACAACTACTACATTAACTCTACAGCTCTGTCCAAGCGGACCTGGCCAGATGGCACCCGTTACCCCTCACTCGATATGGAAGAATTCGAACCGTCAAAATGAATGTTTTGCCTCGCGTTTCTCTTTCAAACCTTTCCGATCCTAATACCTGAATTCTATTGGAACAATCTTAATAGAGATTTCCCGTTTTATCTGGTCTGGATACTGCCCCCATTTTTCTATTGGGGTCCTCTGAGCCCCTCGGTCCTTGGGAGGCTTGGCGCTCCCCAACTTTAAACTTTATTATTTGGGTGCACAGGGGGCTCACTTTTGCACCTGGGCTAAGCAATGGACTAGCTCTGGGCGGTACCAGATAGAAGAGGCCTCTCTATCGAGCTGGTCTTTATGGACCCTGCCCACCAGTGTTATCCCCTCATATCTGGTCCCAGATACACAACCTCTGGATCAGACATTCCCTGTGTATTCTCCTGCTTCTCCGAAAACGCACCCATACCCCTAACAAAATATGTCCCTTATCAGGCACGAGAATTCCTTCCTTCCTCCGCAGTTGGACTCCAGATGCATGTTCTGGGAGAAACATAAGCTGACTACTTTTCTGCAATGTACTGATGACAAAGGCTGCCTGACCTTTGCCGTGTTATAAACCAAATATTCCCTCAGAAGGGAAGATCATTATAGATATCTGCAAGTCCGCCATTATATGTCGTCGTCTGACATTTTGCCTCAGATTAGAAGAGAACACACAGAGCTAGAATCCTTCTTTTACCATATTATTACCCTTAAGGGAAAGTTTTTTACCTTTCTGGGCTTTATTCACTACTGACACACTCTTGAAATCCCTTCGCTGGAGGCACAGAGGTTGAAGTGGGAACAGGAAGATGGCACCCCATATAGGCACAGAACTATGGTCCAAATGGCTGAGGTGAGGCTGGCAAGTTACTGCATCTCCATCCTGGCGTGAATTTAATTGGAAAATTAGTTCGATTTTTCCAGACACTGGTACTAACCAAGCATTTCAGTTCAATCCGTATGGACCTCTGTTGGCGCAACTGTGGCGCCCGGAGGATCCATTACTGTATATTTTGGGCCTGCCCTAAGCTCCTAGGCTTTTGGCAAGCAAGCGCATTCTGAACTGTCAACAAATTACGGGACTTGCCTTTCCCCCAACGTTCACCAAATTGTTCCTGGGTTTCCCCACTCTGTTATCTTGCCCCAGTGACACCCGCAGATGGGGCCAGATTTTGAGTGGCAGCACTCAAGTGCTTCACTTAATTGGCTGTCCCCACTAGCCCCTTCTTTAGACCACTAGAGGACCAGAGTGGCAGAGCTGGAGAGCGTGGAACGAATAACTAGTTTACTTAGACTGCAGTTCGAGAAATCTTTAGAAATATGGCAGCCCTGGCACCAACAGATAAATTAAGTAAATTCCACACATTGAGACTATTTAAATAATTTTTAACTTGAGGAGTGGAAGGTTTGGCTCACCATAGTTGTAGAGTTTGCTGTTGATAGTTTACTGGGTTTCAGTAAAGTTTTTCTGATGATAGTAACCCTTTGCACATCTTTAGTATACAGTTGATTGTTTTTTCAGCTTCAGCATTTATAGATCACATCTAGAGGGCCTAGTTTACTTTGTCAGAGGCCAGAACAGCCCACATGGACTGAGACTCCATTGCCAAATTGTATCTATGTTGGATGGCATCAGGACTGGACCAGCAATGATTTACTGAAACATCGCCCCCAAGACATTTAATGGTATTTTTATTTTACTAGCAGAAGCTGTACATAATATTCCAATGAGTCTTTTTGTATGTTTGTAACAAATGCCAAGATGTAATTTTACAGAAAAAGAATATGAAGTTAAAAGAGAGCTTGGGACACCTACAGGGGGCTAAATAAAAGTGGGAGAGTATGGAACAGAGGGTGTAAGATAAACTATATTGGGGGGGTATATCGGGCAGACTGGATGGGCCAAGGGGTCCTTTTCTGCTGGCAGATTACTGTGTTTCTATGTAACCAGGCTCTGCATCCGGACAGTAACAAAGAGAAATAGGTATTTAATAATAATAAAAAAAAAAAGTTTTCTCCTCTTCAGTAAGGGAGGCGATCGGTGCCAAGAGGAATGAATATAAATTGTTCGGGTAGCAAAAGGGGGACAGGGAATGGGAGGATTACATTCAGAAAAGCCTGGAGGCCAAGAGAATAGTGAGGAATGCCAAGGCAGCAAAGGAGCTGCAGATTGCACGTGGGGTTAAATCAGGGGAAAATAATTTCTTCCGCTATATCAGCGAGAAAAGGAAGAAGCGAGGGGGAGTTGCAAGGTTAAAGGTTAAGGATGAGGCACTTGAGGACAACGGGCAGAAAGCAGAGGGCATCAGTGAATGCTTTTGCTCGATGTGCATTAGAGAGGAACGGGGCCCACTGCCAGACAGTGGCATCAGGACCTAAAGCCAGGGGGATCCAGAGAATGTGCATCCAGGAGCTCACTACTGAGAGGGTCAGGAAGGGCCTTTCAGACATCAGATCTGACGAGGCCCCAGGTCCTGATGGTTTGCACTCCAGGGTGCTGAGGGAGCTGGCAGAGGAGCTAGCAGCCCATCTCACACACCTGTTAAATAGGTGACTTAAGTCCGGGATTGTACCAGGTGACTGGAGGGTGGCTGACGTGGTGGGGATAAGGAGGAGGCAGGTAATTCTGGGCCAGTCAGTCTCTCATCAATAGTGGGCAAGCTGATGGAGACGCTTATTAAACAAGATCTGGTAGAATACCTCAGTTAATCACCTCCAGAACAGTAAACAGCAGGGGTTTGTGGCAGGCAGATCATGTCAAACGAACCTTATTACTTTCTTTGACCACATGTCCAGGGAGTTGGATAGGGCCCATGTGGTGGACCTGCTTTACTATGACTTCAGTAAGGCATTTGACACAGTCCTGCACAGGCACCTCTTTAAAAAGTTGGAGGACCCAGGAGCAGCAGAGCAAATAGTCAGGTGGGTGCGAAATTAGCTGGAAGACCGGAAACAAAGGATAGTAGTAAATGGAGTAGGATCTACTGTAAGACATGTCACAAGTGGGGTGCCTCAGGGGTCACCCTGGGGCAGATCCTTTTCAACATATTCATTAGTGACATCAGCGAGAGTATAAAGGGTAACATTGCCCTGTTTGCTGACAACATAAACCGTAGCGGCAGAGTGGACAACATGGAGGGAGTCTGCTACAGGAGGATCTTAAAAAGTTGGAAAGGTGGACACACATGGCAGTTCAACGCTAAGAAGTGCAAGGTGATGCACCTGGGTAGAGCTAACCCTAAGACAGAATACTGTCTAAACAGGGTCAAACTTAACTCCTCTGCTGAGGAATGGGATCTGGAGGTCATCATTAGGGACAACCTCAAGCAGCAAAGTCAGTGTAATAAAGCTTACAGGAAGGCTAACAAGGTACTGGGATGTATTGGAAGGGGCATAGATAGCTGGGACAGAGAGGTGATACTGCCCCCTTCCAATCCTTGGTGAGGCTTCACCTGGAGTACTGTGCCCAGTTTTGGAGGCTTCACTTTAGAAAGGATATTGATAGGTTGGAGGTGGTCCGGAGAAGGTCAACAAAGATGATACATGGCCTTCAGGGAATCACCTATGAGGAGAGGCTAAAAGCTTTGAACATGTACTCATTGGAAACTAGGAGGGAAAGGGGGAGTATGATCGAAACCTTCAGGTTCCTTTGAGGCATAAACAAAGTACCGCACACTGTGCTTTTCACGAGGAGCACCAATTCTGTATCACAGGGGCACGAATGGAAATTAAAAGGTGGGAATTTCAGGAGGGACATCAAAAAGTATTACTTCTGGGAGAGGGTGATGAAGCCATGGAATAGACTGCCACCGGAAGTGGTGGCTGCAAAGTCGGTATCAAGTTAAGTGCATGTGAGTCGAGGCTTGGGCACAGTCATGCGGCACTAGAGAAGGCTAGACTGGACATCTCTGGACAGGACCCCCGGTGTGACAGTAGGTCCTGGGAAACCATGTTTGGGCAGACTTGATGGACCGCAGGTCCCCCTTTGCTGTAATTTTTTCTATGTTTTTATATTAGATAAGATGTAGGGAGATGGGAGGGTTGGCAGAGACCAGATGGGATCTGTTGAGACAGGATAGGTAGGGAATATCTGGGCAGACTAGGTGGGCTAAGCAGCCATTTTCCGCCATCAAATTCTGTTTCTGTGTCTCTGCTGTCAGTTTTTTAGGTTTTTATGCTATGTTGCAAGGAGCCTGCTTTAATGCAAATGTATTCAGTAATAAAGCATGGAGTGACCTGAAATTCAGTTGCTGAGGTAATCTTAGGAGATTTGCATCCTGTCAGATCAACACTTTTTTTCTCTCTCGCAAAAACCATGGAACTCATTTTAGCCATCTGAATTGTTAGGTTGGAACCATCGACAGGGGGTGTTGTGTGTCACAGGATAAAGTACACGTCATTTTGGAATGCAAGAGTGCTGTAATAAGGAAAGGTGCTGATAGTTTTCTCATGAATCTCTGTTATGTAGGGAAACGATTTCAGTAGTTAGTCGATTTGAATCCGGCAACCTGGACTGTGGGATGACATTCCAAGTGGGCGGGGCGTGGTGCTTTTACTTTTTCATACTAGTTCTCCCTGGTGGCCTAGTGGTTAGGATTTGGCTCTCACCACCGCAGCCCGGGTTCGATACCCGATCAGGGAAGGTGCTGTGCTCTTTGGAGGCAGTATAGCGTAGTGCTTAAAGGCACTGAGCTGCAAATCTGGAGACCTGGGTTTGAATCCCATCAATTCCTACTTGCATATTGTGACCCTGAGCAAGTCACATTCTGGCGTAGTGTGCTTTCCTGGTTAAACAATTTCCCCTTTCCTCTTTCCCTTCATACACAGCAGGGTGCGTCTTGTTTATCTTGGATGCATATCTGTTGTATATATCTACATATGTAGTTGCCTTTTATTGTAAAACTCTGCAGTCGGCCCGACTTTCATATGCATGAAAATTCATGTACCATATTTGCATGCAGTAAAACTCTCATACTGCTTGCAGAGAACGGCTCACTTTTATTTAAACAAGGTTAAAGTTAGCCCAGCTGTTTTGTATGGCTGGTCTTAAAGTAATCCAGCTGCCCCATTCTGTAGCCCCAAATTATCAAGTATCCATTTTCTTTCCAAGATGGTAGCCACACCTGCTCACCAGCAGTGTTCTGCTGAGCTGCTTGAAAAGTTGCCAAGATCGGTTGCCTTTACCTTGTCCGTACAGTTCAATTATTTTATGCAGCATCTGTAATAATATACTACAGCACACATAACAGCGCAACTGATGATGGGTACGGTGTAACTGTTAGTTGACAGCAGTTACCATTAGTATCCAAATCATGGAGACATTGTAAAATGCAACCAATCATTTTTTATGCAATTTATTTACCCAGGATAGGAGTGCCCAGCTGAGTTGCAGTAGCTTTTTATCTTTGTGTTTTTTTTGTATTTTTTATCCCCTGCCAGCCCAGCTACCCACTTCTTCGTGCGGCCAAACCCGCCACGCTCCTCCCGACCGCTGCCCCTCATCGTGCCGCTCCCCGACTGACCCAACTTATCTCTTTGCGGCGCCCCCCCCTTCCTGTGGTCATAACTAGGAGGGGAGACTGTCTTATGCCTTATGCACTTTCTTCTCCTCTCCGGGGGCGATGAGGGCGCAGCACAAGCATTCCAGGATTTGCAGCGATGGGCGGGTGGCTTAGGCAGCCATTTTATCTGTTTTGTCCCCCACCTCCTCAGAAGCACACCATGGCATCTTGGCTTACTCATGCATGTGGTCACCCACATCACAAAGCGAGATGCTGCCAAAGTGTGGTGCATTCTGACCTTCCTCCTCTGGAGGAGAGCGTCCAAAGGACTCTCTTGAGCCTTCCTGCCAGACTCTGCTCCTGTCACCCCGGGCTCAGGAGCGAACCCAGGTCGCCAGCGTGCCAGGCAATCCCGCATTGCCCGGGACCGTGGGGCCAGCGTGTGTATTTTAACAGCTGCGTGGACTGAAGCAGTAAAAGGTATGGTGATGGTATTCAGGGTTAGTGTGTAAGTGATTTTAGTGGAATTTGAACCTGTATCTCCTGATTCACAGAGCCTGTGCTCTAATCGCTAGACCTCGATGTCTCTGTCTCCACAGTGCAGTGATGGATGCAAGGAAGAGAGTGGCTGTGTGTGTGTGTGTGTGTGTGTGTGTGTGTGGTGGCTGCTGTGGTGGGTGGTTGGGTTGTGGGTGTGGGTGGGTGGGGCTGGCCGGGTAGGGGTGGCGTGGTATGTGTGTGTGGGGTGGGTGTGTGACGGATATGTGTGTGTGGCAGCGTGTGTGTGTGTGGCGGGGTGCGCGCACGTGTGTGTGTATGTGTGGTGGGTGTGGCGTGTGGAGGGATATGTGTGTGTGTGTGCGTGTGTGGCGGGGTGTGCGTGTGCATGGCGGTGTGTGTGCGTGTGTGTGTGGCGGGGTGCGTGTGTGTGGCGGGTGTGTGTGTGTGTGTGTGTGTGTGGGCGGTGTGTGTGTGGCGGGGTGCGTGTGTGTGTGTGTGTGTGGCGGGAGTGCGTGTGTGTGTGTGTGTGTGTGTGTGTGGCGGGGTGCTGCCGTGTGTGTGTGTGTGTGTGGCGGGAGTGCCTTGTGCGTGTGTGTGTGTGTGTGTGGCGGGGAGTGCTGGCATGTGTGTGTGTGTGTGAGGTGCATGCGTGTGTGTGTGTGTGGTGGAGTGCGCATGCGTGTGTGGCGGTGTGCGTGTGTGTGGTGAGTGCGCATGCGTGTGTGGCGATGCGGTGTGTGTAGTGGCGTGTGTAGATGTGTGTAGTGGCGGGAGTGTGTGTGTGCATGCGGTGTGTGGCGGGAGTGCGTGTGTGTAGTGGTGTGTGTGTGGCGGGTGCGTGTGTGTGGGTGGTGCGTGTGTGTGTGTGTGGGGTGGTGCGTGTGGGTGTGGCGGGGTGCGTGTGGGGCGGGGTGCGTGTGGGTGTGGCGTGTGTGTGGGGCGGGGTGCGTGTGGCGTGTGTGTGTGTGTGTGTGTGTGATTTTGCACAGGATAGTATGTAACCTCAACCAATGCAACAGACTTGTTTTTTCTGTAATCAGAATTAAGGCTAGGTATTGTAGTTTCTTAGTTGCTTCAATTGTTTATCATTTTAATGTATTTTAGTTAAGGTGTTATAGTTTTCTGCAACATTTAGTAGAAAGAAAATATTTTCTCTACTATAAAATCAGGATATGTAGTATTTTGCGTGTTTTTTTTGCAGGACATAGCTGCCCAAATCAGGACTGTCCTGCGAAAATCAGGACAAGTGGTAACCCTAGGTGTGTGGCGGGTGGGTGGGTTTGTGGGTGTGACTGGCTGTGGAGGTGTGGGGATGTGGCTGTACGTGTGTCTCGGCTAGAAATTAATTGTACTTTGACCTGTTTAGCACTCAGACTGAGAAGTGGAATACCAAATGTGTTTCTTGGTATTCCTCCTCCCTCACCAGATTATAATTTTTTTTTTTTTAATTTATCCATGCCTTGCATCCCCATGACCCCCTCTCCTTCCGTGCTCAAGGAGTGGCATCCTCCACATCAACCTTGGCCATCTGTGTCTGCCCCTAGAGTGCCTCGCTGCCATCGGGACCCAACTTGACTGCCCGGATTACCCCCCGGGCGGAGCGAGGAGAGGCATCCCCACACTACCTCTCCTGTTGTCCTCTGCAGCGAGCTGCCCTTTGGTCGGCCTGATGCCAAGAACAGCTCTGTAGAACCTAATCTAGGGGGCTGGAGGCATTTTCCTCCAAGCTTGAACTCTTCCCCTGTAGCCCAACCCTCTGAGACGCCGGCGCAGAGAGTCGATGTGCAGACGCACGCTCGCTCTCAAATGCCTAATGACGTCCCCCCCCTCCCAGGCTCCGAGATACAAAGCCGCCGTGCCCCTCGAGTCGGTGCATCCACCGGCTCCCATAGGACGTTGGGTGCTAGACAGCACCCCTGGCATCCCACCCCGAGGGAGGAGAGCATCCATGGGGACTCTCCATCCTCCTCCCTCCCCTCCCCTAGTGTCCCCCACTGGCCAGGTCCGTTCCGAACCGAATTGGCAGTGTAGCCCAGGGTTGGCGTCCAGCGCCTCAACCCTCAAGCGCCAGGTGGCTAAGAAATACTGCGTGTGTGTGTTTCTCCTGAACCCTGGTCATCTGCAGAGCATGCAGCCACTGAGCCATCTTGGTGCCCCCCCCATTCAGATCTTTTGATAATTTTCTGCTGCCCTCATCGCTTTGATATTAAACTTCTGACAGCTTGCAATCTTTAATAGTGATTGTGTTTGCCATGCCAGAACAGATGAGTATCGCACTCCCAGTGCAGGGCTACAAACCAACATGAATGGGTCGCTGGTACACTGAGGCTTTTACTTGAGTGCTTTTACAAGGACATAGGGATTGCAGTGAGGAACAGGAAAGGATGGGAGAGGAATCCCAGGATGGGGTGAGGAGGGAGGCTAGCAGTTGTGGAAGGGATGCATGATGGACTTCAGATAGAGGGTCACTATCGAGGCAGGTGTGAATTCTGGATCTGAGCAGGAAGGGATGGTGGAGGGGATCCCAGTTAAGGCCTGGAAAAGGACATTCCCCTATTATTTGCTCTGGTTTTCTTCCTTACCTGCTGCCTCCAGTATAATGTCTCTTATTAGTCCGGTTAATCCTATAAATATTTGGAACTATTTAATTTAATTTTTTTTTTTTTTTTTTTACTTTCTTTATCCTTCTGTGGCAGGTCCACCATCGCCGTCCACCAACCTACCGGACTCTGGGTCCTTCGGGGCTTGTAGCGCCATGCGTGCCCCGGCAGATCCCCAGAGCTGGTCTGGAGACATCATCCTTGGTGCCCCTCACACTTTCCTCTGTTTTCTGCCATGAACTTGCTACTCCCAAGACCCCAGAAGTGATAGTGTATGCGCGTGGAGGCACACATGCACTGAAGGTCCCTTGAGTGACGCCGCTTCTCCTGCCTCCACCAGAGGGTCAGCCAAGCTGAGGGAACCTGCAGCCCCGGCCCGAGGTAGAGGGCCGCCAGCCAGCAGCCTGCTCTAGTCCTCTTCCCTCCCCCCCCAGCCAACCTCTGACCCAGGCTCATTCCCAAACCCGGGTTGCCAGCGTGGTGCTAGGTATGGTGTCCAGCGCCTCAACCCTCCACGCCACCGGGCTGGCTAATTTTAATTTTGTAGTGCATGGTCAGTTGGGTGTAAATCGACACTTACAAAGGGGTTCTGCTACAGTAGTGGCCCAGCTGCGGCCACAGGACCTTCATTGTGTTACAGTAGTTTAGCCATTTAGCGGGCAGAGTTAGCTTTGATTTTCACTGCTGCTGCCCTTGAGGGTACGTAAATGCGTGGGATAGCAACAGCAGCTGCTCTGTGAGGGAAAGGAGCAGTATTGAAACTGATCAAGTAGGTGGGGAGAGGCAGTGAGCAGATACGTTGGGCGGGCTGTCTGATGTGCAGTTGGGTGTGCAGGTCAGCAGTAGTGACAGATTGGTAGCGTGACAGACAGGCAACCAATGAGAGATACCGAAGATGATAAAAAAAAAAAAAAAAAAAAAAAGTTAAAATAGTTTGTGTTGCTGGCTGCCTATACAGTGTACAAAATGTGGTGGTATAGGTGGCCAAACACTGCAAAGTTGTATTTCAGTCTCAGGGTTGTCATGACAACAGGGACCTCTCTAGCTTTGCTGTTATTCCATGGAAACACAGCCATGTTGCATATGGTTGCCCATACATTATGCTATATTTAATGCTTGTTTTGAAAGCATTGAGATTCTCCTGGCACTGGTTGAGCTACGACAGAGTTTCTGGAGTGTCTGTTGGCATGTGCAAACATCATGCACTTGATTAAATTGCTATGTCCAGCTCCTTTCTGTACCTCTTTGTCTTTGAGTGCCTGCAGCCTTACCGCCTCTGAGCCTGATCTAGTCAGATCTCAGAAGCCAGTGAGGTTCAGGCCACATCAGTCGGATGGGAGAGCTTCAATAACACCAAGTGCTGCAGGAAGTGGTGGTGGGGGCACTGTTCCCCTGGTTATAAATAAACCATACCGATGCCCCAGTTTAGTGTTTTTTTTTGGGGGAGGGGTTACTGTGCTGTTGTGAACTGCCGACCGTGTAGTTCAGATAAGGTGTGCAATCGTAAAAGAATAATCTTCAGTTATGTGACTTGTTTCTATCCATGAGGTTACATGACTTTCATGGCCCGTTTTAGAAGGTATTGAATAAAGCTCAGTTATTGCACTAATTGGCAGCTTCATGTTTGGAGGGGGTGGTCTCTTACCTATTCACTGCTGAAAAGAAACCAACTCTTTGTAGCTAGGAACCTGAAGTGTCTGCTGTACCATTTGTCCATTTTTAGGTGTGTGTATCCTGTGGATACACCACAACTGTTTTGATTCACACATTCATCCTGCTGCTGTCACACTGCAGTTTATCTTAAATGCTATGTCCTGCACTGCCACTTAACTGTTTCATTTCCTTGGCCCGTGGAATAATTTCCAGTGCTCTACATGATGACCACATCGGTTGCTGTATGTAGTGTCCTAGACTTTATTTGGGTCCATGTGGATATTGTCAAGTTGCCAGAAGAGTGACTGCTGTTCTCTAATTGCAGAAAAAAATGCACCTAACAGATAGACCCATAAATCATGGCTACCAGTACTTTAATTTGGCTGGTAAGATTTTTGTTTGGTGGCCAAAGTAGCTACCTAGCAAAAAACTTAACAAAGAGCACTGCTTAATTTTGGTCTTCAGTATTCTCCTCATCACTCTGGTATGCTCTGTTAAAATGGACAATTGAGAAATGTTCTGAGGGTAGAGTTTTAAGAATTGGCGCTTAAGTAGTGGGTCTCAGATGAGTTCCAGGGAAAGTTTGTTTTTTAAATGTTTCCTCTACATTTTCTACCTTGGGCTGAGGGTGGTACCTCCTCCCGCCCAAGGAAGCCACAGCTCTACTCTACTTGTTCTTCATTTTTTCCGTTCTGTGGGCCCTTTCACTTCTGGTACATCACGGCTTACACACCATGGAAGGGTGCGGTATCCCAGGAGAGCTTTTCTGGCTAGGGGAAGTGGAGCTGAGCGGAGAGTTTGGCCTGTGAATGGTGGGACCTAGTAGGACCTTAATTCCACAGAAGAGCACACATCAGTGTTTACCTCTTGCCTCCTTCCTCTGTGTGGCTTGTCACTGCTTCAGGCTTCTGTCTACTGTGGGATGTCTGGGTATAGACTCGGTAGACCATCCCCCATGATGTCCCCACCAAACACCTGCCATAGAAGCGTGACGCTGCTGCGTCCCACTTCAAATAAGCAGATCAATGTGGAGTGGCATTTAAGAAGCAAAGATTCCTTCCCACAAACTCTCCTAGCTTGCCTGAGGAAGGAGAGAGATGTTATAGCTGGTGCCCTCCCTGCCTCAGGAGCTCAAAGTCGGGGCTCACCTGGTTACTGACAGTGAACTCTCTTCCCATTCCATTATGCCAAGCTGCCAGGTTGTTGTTTTTTTTTTTACACCCCCTCTTCCAGAAGTAGTGTTGGGTATGGAGATGGAAGAACCACCTGTACATTTTGAAACTTCATTGTTTTTGATGCTGTTTCCTGTGCCTGCTAAACATACACCTGGGGGGAGGGTGCATAGGTTCGCTCTGGAGTGAGTAACACACTGCCACTTTATGTGTAGTCTTTTCCATTTTTGAATCTCGGGGTATGGGTTGTTGGGGGAAGTGTGGTCATTGAGCCGTTTTAATTTGTCACCACAGGCAGACTGCTGCATGGTCGTATTAAACAGTTAAAAAGGCAGTCAGAATTTGAAGGCTTGTTCTTCAGACCTTCCCTCCATGGCTGTTAAGCATGCCCCCCGCAACAACCCTTTCGGTCCAGCATTTCTGGTACTTGTTTAAAATTCTAGTTATTTTATTCCCTCCCAAATGGACACTTTCTAATAATGCAGGTTATGGGTATTTTTTTTATGCACCTGGCAGTACTTAACGGCATTAAAGGAAGTGGTGTAACTTGACTCCAGGTTGAAAGAAACAGACATAATATTGCAGTGCAGATTCTCCCTTTGTTAGCTTAGAGTGTTTGCTGTTGAGTCTTTCGTATTTCTGTGTATATAATCTTGGTTTCTATAGCGGGGACCGCGCTGACTCTGAAAGGTTTATTGTACACAGATACAAAAAGGCAGCTGAGCTGGGGTCATGATTTAATAAACCTGCCTTCCTTCACGCCACTTCACTCCCCTCCCACTGGCAGAAGAGACTGCAAATGCACATTAACTACTGCCTCTCAGTGCTTTTCTTTTAAACCGCCAGCTGGTGCTAGTTTACGTGGGTGAGACTCGTTTCCTGTGTTCCTCAGGGCCTGGCACCACCTCGACTCATCCAGGGGGCGAACTTGATAGCAAAATAGAAGTGTCCTCTCCTCTGCTGCCATCATCCCAGCTTGCCAAACAGAGCCCCCCTGAGACCTCACTTTCTGGTGATACTTTGCCAGAACCAAGCAAGATGAAAGAAGAACCCTCTTCCTCCACACAGGTAAGGGATTATGCCGTGTGTTCTACTTACTGTTTTGTTTAAAAAATGAATGGTTATTGCTTTGTGGAATTGGACTAAATTTTAATAAGTAGTTGGTTTTCTGCAGTTTTTAATTTACTTTATTTTTCTGCCTACTTTACTTGGTACCTACAGCGGGAACACCTTTTTCGGACCCAGGCTTTTCCCTATGCTAGGAGCCTCCTAACAAACCACCAGTACTGCTGTTTCCAGCTCCACGACTGAAACCTATCTGGTTTTCTCCATGGCGGGCAACTCCCATTATCTGGGAAGGGGAGGAGGAGAAGATGTGCAGTGGAGGGTATCTCAGTGTGACCCTCGCTGGGCATGGGTGTGGGGTCAGCATCATCGAGCTAGTGAGAAGCACCCCCTCTCCGCCACACCTAGACAGAAAGCATGGTGCTGCACAGCATGCTCCATCCTGCCCTCAGAGATGGGCAACAAAGACTTTGGGGAACCCAGCATGTGTGTCTCCCACCAGCCAGGCAGCTGCTTCAAATCTTTAATTTCTCAAATCCATGATCTCATTACACTGCACCCTTCTAGAACTTTAGGAATGCCCCTGCACTGTCCAACCACTCACAATGTGGTAGTCTTCTCTCCCCCATATCACGAGGACTGTACTGGGGGAGGTGATCTCAAGGTTCAGGAAGTGTACAGTGAGAGTAGATCAAGGACTCTGAACCAACAGTTTTTGTGTGGTCGAACAAATATGGTGTATAGTCAGCTTTTCACTTTTATGAATAAAAGGAGGAAAATAAAAACCAGCTATTTCAGCAAATTCTGCTGGAGGTGGACAACCATGAGATGTGTGTTAATTTGAGGCCGAAGGGTGGTGGATGGTGAATCTAATTCTCAGAACACATAAATCCCATCTGGACCACACGGTGTTTGGAATATGTTTTATGTCCCTGTCACTCCAGACCTGGAGTGAACACACCCCCTCTCCACCTACCAGCAATCCATCAGCCCTATGGAGCCTGGTTTATCCTCCTGGCGTGGTACATGGTGGTGGGGATATACCCCTGTTGCCTGTCTTTGGGTGACAGGAAGTAGCAGGGCATGTCAGGGTCCTTAAAAGTTGGCATCGGAGACACTTTTATATATATATATATATATATATATATATATATATATATATTTTTTTTTGCAATTGTTTAACCAGGAGTGGCACACTAAGCTGAAAGCTTGTTTACAGGTGCAACCGGGGAGCACAGGGAAGTTGTGACTTGCTCAGAGTCGCACAGTATGCAGTTGGGAGCTGTGGGATTCAAACCCAGGTCTCAAGATTTGCAGCTCAGAGCTTTAAACCACTGTTATACTGCCTCCCTTTTCTGTCTTAGTTCCCTGGAATGCGTCAGCATGGAAGGGGGAGCAGTTCACACGTGTTGTGTGCACAGTGCAAATCCCTGGCTGACATCTTCCCCTTCGCCGCCTGTGCTCACCCAAGTGGCAGTGATGCAGCGAGGACGAAAGTCCTCTGGGACACTCAGTCCTGCTCTCCCCACGCCTCTGGCCTGCCCTGATGGCCTAAGCTTGTTCCGGAACTTGGGTCACCAGTGTTGCGGGTGGTAGCCCTGTCACTGCATTAGTGGGACCGAGCCACTCATTGTTAGAAGAAAAAAAAAAAAAAAAGTCAAAAGCGTTTTCAGATTTGTAGCCTGTTATAATTTGCAAACCTTCGTTTGTAATCCATTTCTTTAACTGGAACTGGAGTTTTGTGGATGACAAAAGAGAAGTAATGAGGATCATTAGTTCAGTACCATAATTTCTTGAATTTTGTGTTCTGTTTTTTCTTTCTTCTGTGATGCTGCTGCAAGTCAATGCAACTTTCCTAAAGTGCTCTATTATTTTTTGGAGTCAGTTAACTGTTTTCAGGCCCCCCCCGTGTTTTTCCTTTGTCCACATCCTTGGACCCCACTTGCTGGTCTTGTTGCAGAATCACATGCCGGTTATGAGGGGATAAGTAAAGATGGCTTCTTACAAGGCAAATGGCAAGTCACACAAACAGCATGAAGTGACAGCTAGATGGTGCTCTTTGTGACACCTGGCAGGCTGTCCCCACCTGCTTTGTGAGCCTCTCCCCACTGCAAACACTTGCTGTTCTCCAGCCTAGGGAATTAGGGACCTAAAATTACCCAACTGTCTCGCACTGTATGGCCTGCTTGGATCAAGAGACTAACATCTCTGAGCTATGCCACAGGAGCTGTTAACATCTAAACAGTGCTAGGGGTAACATCTGTGGGATGCCACCAAGGCTAACTAGGTCTCTGAGTAACTCACCATAATACACGCCATAACTTCTGGGATGTAATGAGTAGGTTTTATGTGCTCACAAATGGGTGATCAGGACTGGCACTCCTAGGTGTAACTCGCATGTCTATGATAGACTCCATTTGTTCCCAGTACTGATTTGTTATAGGTCCCTCTGATTTTGAAGTTTGTTCAAAGAACTGACTTCAGTTTATCTGTAGGTCTGATTTTTGTGTTGCATAGATGGTACTTATGCTAGTTCAGCTTGCCCTTCAGTGTTCTGACATTTAGAGAGGAAAAAATAACCCTCCCTAAATCCACCATTGCTTGATCTTTATTTACTTCATGGAGAGAGAACATCTGCCAGGCAGTGCCGGCGTGGAGTACAAGGCAGTCCTTCTCCCGAGTAACTGACGGAGAGTGAATTCATTTTTGTGGCTTCATGGTATCCTGATAATTTACTCAGGAAAATACAAAGATTAAAAAATTGACACTAGATTACAGGTAATTAAAAGATGGAAGGGGGCTGTCACGTTCGGAGGAGCATCACAGCTGTGAGTTGGGCTCCAAGACTGCAGCTGGAATGGGTATTCGGTCCATCCCAGAAAATTAAGAACATGGGGAATTTTTTTTGGGGGGGGGGGTTAATAATTTTCCTACGTTTCAGCACACATTTTTTTAGAACGTGTGTTTCTCGTGGTGTATTTTTGTTTTATTAAAAGTGAATATTTTGAAATAATTACATCTTTTTTTGCCATGTTTTTAGAGTGCACTCTTTTAATGGTGCTTGAACTCTGTGTATTTACAGGCACACCTCACAAACCCCGATGGGATTTTAATGTTTTGGCAGCCAAAGGACTACGCTGATGCAGGTGAAGGAAAAAAGCTAGTTATAAATGTTATAAATACTTCTGTTTTTGTTATAAAGTTAATTTTGTTGTAGTGTAATGCTGGTGTTTTAATAAACATTTTTGTTTTTGGGTCAGATGTAAGCACGACAGAAGACTCCAACACCGAAGAAGCGTCACTACCGGACATGAGCTGGTCAGGAGAACTGATCTGTGGCTTCTGCAGGAAAGCATGTGACGGTGCAGAAATGCTGAAGGAACACGTCCGCGAACATACGTTGCTAATGACACTTCCATTAGATGTTATAGATTACTCCAGGGCAACACTAAATGGCATCGCTGGACAAGTGGCGGGCGGCCAGCCTGTGCGCTATCAGTGCCCAAAGTGTCCTGCAAGCTTCACATTGAAATCTAACATGGACAGGCATGAGAAAACAATTCACTTCAACTGCAAGAAGATGCAATGTTCCTTCTGCCAAAAGCTCTTCAGGGACAAAACAGACCTAAACAGGCATCTCATGTCTGTGCACTCCAATGAGGGCACGTTTGTGTGCCTCATCTGTGGGAAGGGCTTCGGCACCCAAAAGAACCTAGCCACTCACATGAAAGTGTGTTGTCTTGGCAGTACCCAAGGAGGAAGGGAGGAGCTTCTATATAGTGAAGAGCTTATACCCGAAGATGGCACTGGCTAGTGTAGCTCATGACGAGGGGAAGTGAGACGATATTTGAGGAATTGGACAACAGAGCTGTTCAGTTTCCACACAGACTAATCAAAAAGGGAGACTGTTAGCTGGCTCTGTTTCTGTAGTCTCATTAATGCTGTATACATTTATGCACTAGTCTTGTCTCCCCTGTCTGTTACGACTCGCAGTAGCATCTGCCACATCCAATAATAAGCCTTCCCAAACTAGAGTACATCACAGGTTATTCATCTGCCCTCTAATAGGGGAACCACTGTGAAGCAGAGCAAAAGCTCTCCCTCAGGAGTAGAAATGTCAGTTTTGGTAAACTGTAGCTTTTATCAGTTGGAACTTCCATAAGGTTTCTGTGAGGGGGTGCACTGTAACATCATGTCCTTAAGCATTCCTGTTGGCGGGATTGCTTTTTGGGGGCTGGATAAGTGTTTGGTTAGAGATTATAAACCAGGTGGCTCAGGTTTGCTTTTAAACAAGCCAAAATGATAAAGAAGCATAAGGTTTCAAAATTCTGTCAACACCTTTGCTCCCTTGATGTTCTTAAGCACTTTTGAGGCAGGTTAATGAGACATGAGCAGTTTAACAAATGTTTTGTTGTTTTCTTTCTAAGCAGTTCAGGGGATGAACAGTAGTTGGGGTGGGGGGATCCGTGATGGTAAAAGACCCTTGGCTGCCCAAACGGAACTGCTTAACTTTGTTGAGCTGCAGATATTGACTAGACAGGCTGAGGTGAATACAGATCTGTGAGCTGCTGCGTGTACACAGAACCAGAGGGCATGCCCTCAAACTGAAGTGGGGTGTAGAAACATAAGAAAACATTACCTTGCACACAAGGCGACTGAGTTGTGGAATAGCCTACCTGATGAGGCCAGGGAGGTTAGCACTGTTCTGGCTTTCAGAGCAGGACTAGACCAATTTCTTGAGGGAGAATGGCATTGAGGGTTACACAGTGCAAGTAGTAGGGGTAGCAACCTGGCTGCTAAACTTGCGTCGGTGTCCATACTCAATGGGTATAGCACTGCACCGATACTGGGGGAAGGGGGAACAGGACTGACCCCAAGTCCTTTCAGGCCATCACAGTACTATGTTATTGTGTCATTTTTTTGGCTCCGTTTGTAATCCAGATCACCTTTTGAGTCTGTGCTCAGTGAGTGGCACTGCTACATCCAGACCAGGTCTAAGTAGATTAGCCTTCACAACATATAGAGTGTGCACTGCAGTTTTCGGAGCCATCCAACTAACCGTTGTGCAGTTTATTGCTAATATTCATTGCATATATTTAGGAGGAGGGGAAGTGAAAATTGAGAAGCTCGATCTGTGAGCAAGGCCCACCCCCCCACACACACTTTCCGAAAACTGTGAGGTTGCAGTGCAGCCCTGGTGTTGGGTGACGTGTGTGTGTGTGTTGGTGTGTGTGTGTGTGTATATACACACACACACCAAATAGGTTATTTTGTGACCGCCACCACACAGGCTGCTTACAGTACTCCTACAGTCTCTTTAACGAGGTTGTAGACGGTACCCATTTCACTGCAGTATCCATCGTGCTAATGGTGTCACAGCTAGGTGCACAGTTGCTGCCTTCCTGAGTCCAAGACACAATTATAAAACATTTATGTTGAACCGTGTGGCTAAAGATATTTATTACAAGTTCAGTTTTGCGTTCTTCTGCATGGAATGAAAATGCAGTACTTGTTTTGGTGGTGGGGGGGGGGGGGCTGCATAATTACCAAAATAGTATTTTATTTTTTATGGTGCTTAATGAGAGCAAAGCTTTATATGAAATGTCTGTCTTAGACCAGTGGTTTTTGTTGTTAGAGACATCTGTTTGTATTTTAAAAGCCATACCCTTTAATAACAAAAAAGGTGACAGTTGGTTTGTGCCACGTTAATTCTGGGCAGGAGCACATGTCCATTAACCCCTCCAGATCACTTTGAGACCCCCTGGCTGAGTTGCTGACACGTGGCCTGCTTTTACTGCAAAATAAGTGGCATCTTCACAGAGATACTGGCCCTTTAAGAACAGCGTGTTTGTAGTTACGCAGTCATGTCCAGTGTGGTGGCCATTTTCTGTACCCTGAAAGTAACATGGTCAGCCCACCCCATCACAGCCAGTTTTTGGACCTTTTAAATGAAAAGAAGGCCTGGCTATGTTTTAAACCCAGAAAAAACGTTGAACTGTTTTTAAATTAAGAGTTATTTTTGTAAAGAAATTAAAAAAAGAAAAAAGCACAAGGGAGTCTGGCTGCTTGCGCTGTACAAATAAATGGGTGTGATCTTGTTTGTTCTGCTGATTAGTGCTGCTGCTTTCCAGGCAATATTGTGTGTGTGTGTGTGTATGTATATGTATAGATTATCTACAGTCTAAATGGAGTGTAGAAAATAAAAACAAGGCAAGGGGCACTGTTTTGGTGCCAAAATAAGTTCCAAAAACTAGTAGCATTTTTTTTAAACTAGAAGAATGTTTATTCTTGAACCACTAGTATTTTCTGACCATTTCCAAAAATATTTTTATGATGGTTTATAATGCTCAATTATATTTTTAAATCTGTAAATTTTGCACTTTTAGGCTGACATTTTTTAATGAATGCTTGGAGTCCAAACTGCATGAATAAAACATACCAGTGCACTTCCCTCAAGTTGATACATGTCTATACATGTCAATAAAATAGGTTAAAACTAACAGGATTTTTATTTTTGATCAGTTTTATGTTTGCATATCAGTATTTGGAAGCTGTAGTAATCTCATGTTTGGATATATCAACTTAGCAGGCTTCAGGCTTTCATAAACGTAAGTTTCTAGCCTAACAGAGGTAAAGTTATTCCTTTAAAAAATGTCATTTAAAATATCTAACTTTGGAACCACTGGGGCTACAAACCTGAGTTTCAGTAAGACTAGAGTCAAATTGTTAGTCTGTCGTATTCATACAGTTTGTGTCAGTACTATTCTATATACACAGAGCTGCATAGAGTTTGTTGGCAGAGGACTGCCAGGCCCATCTAGTCTGCCCAGATTTCCTACCTTTTACTTAAGCCGCAGACCGTTGATCTGTGGCTTTCCCTCTCTCTCCAAGTGTTCCCCTGTGTTTGCCCCATGCCTTTTTGAATTCCTCTACTGTTTTTGCCCCTACCACCCCTGCAGGGAGGCTATTCCAGGCATCCACCACCTTTTCTGTAGAGAAGTACTTCCTAACATTGCCCCTGATTTCTACCTCCTTTCAACTTTATATCATGTCCTCTAGTTCTTGTCCACCCTCTTTCCTGAAAGATGCTACTCCCTTGTACCTTATTTATCCCTTTAAGGTATTTAAACATCTGTCATATCCCCCCTCTCCCTCCTCGTCTCCAGAGAGTACATATTGAGTTCTTTCAGCCTCTCCTCGTATGGCTTCTGGTGCAGCCCTTGTACCATTTTTGTAGACCTTCTTTGGATTGTCTCCATTACTCTAGGTGAGGCCTCACCAATGATCTGTATAGTGGAATCACCACCTCCCTTTTTCTGCTGGTGATGCCTCTCCTTATGCACCCCAGCATCCTGTTGGCCATTCTGCCCGCCTTCTCACACTGACAGGCCACCTTTAGGTCCTCAAATATAATTACCCCTAGATCCCTCTCCTGCTTAGCTACCAACAGTACCTTTTTCCCCCATTGAGTACTCTGCCCTTGGGTTCCCATATCCTAAGTGCACAATTTTGCACTTTTTTGCATTGAATTTCAGCTGCCATACATTTGACCATTCCTCCAGCTTGCCCAGGTCCCCTCATTAAACCCCGGTGTGTTGACCCTATTGCAGATCTTGTCATCTGCGAAGAGGCACATCTTGCCCTCCAGCCCCTCTGCAGCGTCTCTTATGAAGACATTAAAGAGGACTGGGTCCAGCAATGCCTCTTGAGGCACCCTGCTGGTCACCTCCCTCTCAATGGACTGAACTCTGTTTACTACCACTCTGTGTCCTACATGTATGGATACTCCTTGAAACCAATTTTTCAAGTATATTTTCAGTGATTGTTTTAGCTGTGACGCAGCCAAAAAACAGTAAACAAGTAGTTTTGATACCATTTTTGTATCAACAGAATGTATTGATACTGTTTTAGTGTCAATACATAAAATGGCATGCGTGAAATAAAATATTTTTTATGAATTTATGTTCGCTGTGCACGCAAGCGAAAAACATTAATATGAGAGTGCCCTTTGAGGGGTGTGACACTGTCCGCCCAATGCAGAGCAGTGTTGCAGGAGTGCGACGGTGGCACACCAGTCAGCACCCAGGCTGACAGTGACAGTTTTTTGCTTGCTGGGCGTGGATGGCACCAACTTAAAAAGAAGTTGCCATCCCTTTGTTCCACGCCAGATTGCAGGCCAGGCTGATCTCTCATGGTCAGCCTGGAATGTGTACCTACAACAAAGAAAACCATCCATCGGTGCCTGTTGCTGGCAGCCCTAATTGTCCCCCAATCCGACTGTCCCTGTCGGCACCCCCTCCCCACACACGTGCGCACACACACACACATGCACAGTAGTGACACTGGGGGTGCTCAGTCCCCCAGTGTCTAAAACTGTCCCTCGTAATTTTTTTCCCCTGAAAAGAAGAAAACGCTCCATTTTTGTCTGTTGTCTCCTCCCCCCAAAAAAAAAAAACATAAGTTCAGACACTGGGGTTACCAATCCCCCCCAGTGTCCTCAACTGTTGCAGTACTGTCCCCTAGTGACACTGGATGCCCAGTGTCCTGTCCATGAAATAAAGAAAACTGTCACTTGTCATTTTTTTACCTGAAAAAAGGTAAACCGTCCATCGTCTGCTGTGCTGTTACCCATCCCCCACCCTCCCATTCAGAACCCTCTTCCCCAACGCACCTCATACTTACCCACCGGAAGTCCATCCCCGTAATCTTCCTTGAACCGCAGACACGTCTTCACTCTTCAAAACCCAACAGCAAACTCTGATAAGCATTTCAGTGTATTTCAGTGGGGTTTCTAGGATCGTGGATATGTTCATCCACACTTATTGGCATGTCCCTTTCAAGCTGGCTTCTCTCACCCACTTGGGTGGTATAATCCTCGGCTCCGCCCCAAGGCGCCAGATCTTCCTTTCCGCTGGAAGATTCAGGTTGCCTCCTTCATGCTCCCGCATTTTGTAGTCCTTGACTTCAAAATCTTCGGTTATTCTGAAAATTCGTCTAGTTCGCATTAGTAATCGCAACTACTTATCTTCGATTATGGAAGACAAGTCTTCCTCTGGATTACGCCGTGTTGTGCTGCTTGAAAATGTTGTGCACCGATCCCCACAATCGCGAGAGTCTCACTGCCAAGGCGTCGCACCATGACACCTTGAAGTACGATTTTTGTCTTGCATTTCACTCTTAACGTCCTCGACGATTGTCTCGCATGCCTGAAGTTGGGGAGGCTGGAAAAATGGAACCCTCCGGTGAAATCAAAGGAGGCTCAGTGGGCGGTTTCCTCGGCCGCAGGATCCGCTGAGCAATTGGAATGTTGTGCCAGGGAATCTTCCTCTCTGAGCTTCTTCTTTCCGTTCAACCTAGGCTTCACCTTCTCAGGTTCCTTCCAAGAGTTGTGCCAGCTTCTCCCGACTAAGGGAGAGGGTCCTCTGGGCACACACTCCTCTGTGCCCCGTAAGCGGGAAAAGGACCCGGGATACTCTTCATCTCAGCGAAGACATTCTTGGGATCGGGAGAGATCTCTGTCCCAGGAGCCAGCAGTCTCAACTTTGGTTGAAATTGCCTCTTTAGCCGCTGGCTTCTCGGCTTTGCCGTCTGGCCAGTCGACCGAAGTGTCGATCGAGGTAGAAATAATAATCGACCTGATTGACCCATTGTCGCAGACTCCGGTCGACTATTTTCTCAGTTGGACTCCGGTCCTTTCTTTCCCCGACGAGGAGACCCAGCCTGCTGGGAATCCCATCAAGGAAGTGGTCCCTGACCCTGAGAAATCACTGGTCCTGCCGGTGTCTCATGAGCAACCGAATCGGCCCGTCTTATCTCTGTCGAGGTCTAGGACCCTCTTGACCGACAGGCCGAGGAAGAGCCACAAGCGCTCAAAAAAGAAGCGACGCCATCGGTCGTCCTCATCCTCCTCGAATGAGGAGAGGCTGCGGCGGAAACTCCGGCACTACGAGGACATGATGTGGCAACAGCTGACTTTGTCCAGGCATAAGCCGCCCCGGCTTCTACCCCGGCCATTACTTGGCTTTCGTCTCCCAGGCTGAAGCAGACTCCTTCGAGCCGATTAAGTCGGCTCCCCCGCCTGTGGAGTTGGCGAAACCTCCGGCTCTGCTTAAACAGGTCTCTCCACTGATCATGGTGGAACCACCGCCCAAGCAGCCTGTGGGTGCATGGCCTGCAAGTATGTGCTGCCCATGGGGTCCCTTGCGGGGTTCGCAGAGCACCCTTCGACTGAGAGCCTGGTGACTGCCTCTGTGTTCAGGTGTGCTGGCAGTTTTGCCGACACCGACCGACCTCCCGAAAAAGAATCCCAACTCTTGGACCATTCGACTTGAAAGGTCTGTGCAGCCTCATCTTTAGGCCTTCGTCAGGCAAGTTCAGCCGTCGTCATGGCACACTTTTCCCATGCCCTCTTAGGGTCTTTGGATAATTTCCTCCCACAACTCCCCGCGGACATGCAGACCATGGTCAAGCAGGGCCGGGCTGTTGCCAAACAGCAGCTTCAGACAGCCTGGACATTGGGGATTTTTGTGCCCACTCGATGGCAGCCGCAGTTGCCTCTTGTCGCAGGGCTTTGCTGAGACTCTTCTCTTTTCCAGCAGATACTCAGGACAAACTAGCTGATGTGCTTTTCTTGGGCACCGACCTTTTCGGTCCAGGTGTGGCTAGTCACCTTCAGCGTATTGAGCAGTCCAGTGCCACCTTGGACGCTACTTCTGCTAAAGGTTCTTCTGGCAAGAAACAGCAGAAGCCTTTTCGACACTCTTCCCCTGCGGCACAGCAACCCTCCTTTCCAGGAGGGCAACAGCAGCAGCAGGCTCAAGCTTGGTGCCCCTGGCTCATAAAGGAGGCAGAGGTTCAGGTCCTGGATCCTCCTTCTCCTCCTCCAAGCCTACTCAGGGGTGGGGGCTGCCACCCCCTCTCCCGTCATGCCAGCTCTGGGTCCTCCCATGGGGGGCCGGCTCCGCCACTTTCTTGCTGCTTGGTCCGTTATTACCACGGACAGGTGGGTTTTGGAAGTGGTCGGTCAGGGACTGCCTCTGGAATTTGAGCAGCACCCTCCAAGCTGAGCCCATGCCCCTCGGGAGGAAAGGGTATCCGTCCATACTCATTTGGCTCAGGAGGCAGTAGCTCCAGTGGCGGATTCTCCAGCAGACCCAGGCTTTGTCTCCAGGTACTTCCTGGTGCCCAAGCGGACGGGGGGCTGTTGCCCCATTCTAGATCTGCACAACCTGAATCAGTATCTTCGGTAACGCATCTATTGGATGGTCACTCTGTCCCAGATCATATCATATCCTTGGAACAAAACATGTGGTTCTGTTCACTGGGTCTGCAGGACGCATTCTTTCACGTTCCAATCCATCCGTCTTATTGGCGGTTCCCCCACTTTAGAGCCGAGGGCACCCTAAATGAGTTCTGAGCCATGCCGTTCGGCCTGTCATCGGCCCCACGGGTCTTCACCAAATGCATCACAGTGGTGGCAGCTCATCTCAGGCAGCAGGGGGTGGGGTCAGAATTTACCCCTACCTCGGCGATTGGCTATTAGCAGGTCCCACCCAGCAGGAGGTGGAGAGGTCCAGGGACCTGGCCCTCCAGACCTGTTACCAACTCAGCCTCTTGATCAACAAGGCCAAGTCGGAACTCGTGCCTTCTCAGGTGATGTGCTTCATCGGGGCAGAGCTAGACTCTCATCAAGCCAGAACTCTGCTCCCGGCGGACAGGGCGGAGGTTCTATCCTCCTTTGCCCAATCATTTCTAGTTGTGCAATTGCGCTCTGCCCGGGACTTACTGTGCCTTCTGGATTGTATGGCGGCGTGCACCTCCATGGCCCATTGGGCCCAGTGGCACATGCGCCCCCTCCAATGGGAGCTGGCCACCCAGTGGACTCAGCACCATGGTTATTTCGACCAGCTGATTACACTAACCCAGAAGATGTGGGATGCTCTCCAGTGGTGGACCTCTGCAGACCGGTTGCAGGAAGGGATCCCATTTGTCCACCCAGAGCCGACGGCCATCCTCACGACAGACACCTCTCATGGGCTGGGGAGCCCACATGGACAAAAGGACCCATGGGTTCTGGACCCCCAAGGAGTCCTGATACCACATCAACCTGTTGGAGCTCAGAGCAGTCAGACTGGCACTGTCAGTTTTCATTTCTCTTAGCTCTGGGGTCAAGTGGTTCAAGTCCAGATGGACAATACCATGACCATGTACTGTCTCAACAAACAGGGTGGGACGCACTCCCATCTGCTTTGCATGGAGGTTACTCTGCATCTGTACTCTGGTCAGCCATCTGGAGGCAGATCTCCTAGCCGTTCATGAGGCAGGAGCCTCAAACCATCTGGCGGATGTTCTCAGCTGCTTGGGCGAGACATCCCATGAGTGGTCTCTCCATCCAGAGGTGGTTTACAGTCTGTTCTCCCACTGGGGCAAACCAATGGTGGACCTGTTTGCCTCCAGGGAAAACACCAAGCTGAGGCAGTTTCATACCCACCCCCTTAGCAGGGCTCGCTGCAGGGGGATGCCTTCTCGAGGCTGTGGACCCCAGGCCTCTTCAACGCCTTCCCTCCATTTTCCTTGATCCACAGGGTGCTCCTCAAGGTGAGGAGGGACAAGGCGAAGGTGATTCTGGTAGCCCCAGACTGGCTGCACCAGTTCTGGTATCCAGATCTCCTCAGCCTCAGCTGGAGGCCCCCGGAACGGCTTCCAGCACGTCCGGCCCTGATCTGTCTCAATTGGGAAAGTATACCATCCGGACCATCAATCCCTGCACCTCACAGCCTGATACCTGAGTGGCTAGAGTTTCAGGCTTTGGGTCTTTCTGAGGATGTCCTCCCTGTGGTGGAGGCATCCAGAAAGGAATCGACCAGGAAATGCTATGCCTTCAGATGGAAAAGGTTTTCCATTTGGTGTCAGGGCAAGGGCCTGGACCCTCTGTCCTGTCCAGTCCAGTGGCTAACATTCTCGACTACCTTTGGCCTTTCTCCAAAGGGGATCTTTGGTCATCGGCTCAGAGTGCACCCTAGCGCCATCTGTTTACCGGGTGTGGGCCAGTCAGTCGACGGCGCAGGAGACGGTGGTCGGGCGATTTTTCAAAGGCCTGGATCGCATATCGCCTCTGGTGTGTGGACCTCCACCTCCGTGGGATCTACTGCTGGTACTGGCAAAGCGTGTTGTGGAAGACGGCCTTCCTGGTGGCTATCACGTCTGCCAGAAGGACAGGGGAGCGCCAGGCACTTTCGGTGGACTCCTGTTATCTGGTCTTCCACAAGGACAAGGTTGTCCTACACCCCCACCCAAAATCCCTTCTGAAGGTGGTGTCAGTTTCACCTTAACCAGGTGTTAATTCTGCCAGTATACTACCCTAATTACAGCTCAGAGGCAGAGTACAGGCTCCATACTCTGGACCTGAGATGAGCTCTCTTATTTATTTAGTTTTTGTTGACCGGGTAAGTGCACTAGACAAATTCTGCCTATTTTCAGGCACGATGCGGAGGAGTTGAATACAGATGAATGGCAACTGACCTTGAACCAGATTGAGCTGTTGGTGGTATTTTTTAGTGAATGAGGGAAATTTGGCCAGGACACCGGGGAAATTCTTTACTCTTTTCGATAAGTGCCATGGGATCTTTAACATGCACCTGAAATACCACCAATCCAGGCAGATGGGACCTCTGTTTAACGTCTCATCCGAAAGACTGCACCTCAGAAGTGTAGCACCCCTCTCATGCTGCACTACAGTGTCAGTACTGGGATATTAATCCAAGTGCCAGATGTGGGAATTGAACCCACAACCCTCTGACCTCCCGGCCTCAGAGGCGAGTGTGCTACCTGCTGAGCCACTGACACTATTACAGGGAGAGGACAGCAGAAATTTGGGGAGAGGTTTGCCAGACGTTTGTCTCCTATGCCGAAGCTGCTTCTGGCAGACCTGCAGCAAAACGGACTATTGCAAGGTGGATTACATCTTGTATAAGTGTGTGCTATGAGTTGGCGGGCATGGCGCCTCCTAGAGGGATAAGAGCTCATTCTACCCGTCATACCGCTGCATCGGTGGTTGCTTCCAGGGACACCACTATCCAGGAAATCTGTCGGGCTGCTACCTGGAAGTCAGCAAACACCTTCATTACCCATTACCACATCAACCTTGAGTCACGCTGGGATGCTGGTTTTGGGGCCTCAGTTCTCCATTCTCTATTTCCCAAGTGAGTATTGGGGGGGGGGGGTTGTGCACCTTGCCTCCCTCCTCCCGGAGAACTGCTAGGAGTCTGCCAATAAGTGTGGATGAACAACATATTCACGATCCTAGAAAAAGAGGTTACTCACCTTTAACAGTAGTTCTAGGAGTGGTATATGTTCATCCACACGGACCCACCCGTCCTCTCCGGCTGCGGACGCACAAACCTGGCTTCCAGCGGGCTAAGATTTGGCGTCATGGGGTGGAGCAGAGGGTTATACCACTCTGGTAGGTGGAAGGAGCCAATTTGAAGACTTACAAGCGATTCTTAAAGGGAAAGGGACATGCTAGTCAGTGTGAATGAACATATGCCACTCCTAGAACTATTGTTACATGTGAGTAACCTGTTTTTTCAGCTTAGTGGCATAACTTGACCATTTTTTTTTTATATTTTTGCCCCACATTTTTAACCTACCTTTTTTCGGGACATCATGTCATGAACAATGCAAGTGAGGTAAATCTGCCCCAAAAGGTGATTTTGCATTCGCTGTGCGAAATCACCTTTCAGGCAGGAGTTTAAAGTTTTCTCCACAATTGTTCGTGAGGTGGGGTCATAAGAAGGCTAAAGTGAAAATTTGGTATAAAAATATTAAAATTTGGTGTAAATATTAAACAATGAAGTTATGAACCTGCTTTGAAATTAGCAAATGCAGGCTCGTAACTTTGGTAATTTTCAATATTTTGACCCCAGATTTCTAGTGTAGCCTTTTTCTTCACAGCACCTCATGAATGTGAAAGCGGTCATTTTTCAGATCCTGGCCAACATTTTTTTTGCACCCCAAAAGATGATTTTTGTAGTCCCTGCGCGAAATCACCTTTCGGGCAGGAGTTGAAAAATTTCTCTGCACTTGTTCATGAGGTGGGGTCATATGAAGAGTATGTTGAAAATTTGGGGGATGGTTATTAACGAACAAGACAGTCACACTGCTCAGTATCACTTCTACTTTGCATTCTTAACTGTTAATAAAATTATTCCTTCACTGAAGCAATTTTTAATGTCACTTTCAGTGGTATCAGCACCACATATCCCCTGTGACACCAATGCACATGGCGAAAACTCTGCATTGACAAATGCTTGTTTTTCTGAATTTTGTTATGCTGCAGATTAGTTCATTAGAAATTATGTAGTATGCAACTTAATCTTCATCTTCACTCTCCCCTCTAACAACCCATAACCTTCCTTGCATTTGACGATGGCACATAATTGATTTACTCCCTTTCACAGGGAGACGCAGATTTCGGCAGTAGATGTGAAAAAGCCTCCCACTCCATTTAGCCAACCCCAAATATTTTATCTCCATGTTAAAAGGAATTCAAAAAGGATTTATTTTCTTTTTAGTTTATTTGTTTCTCCCCAGGTGCCCACCAGTCGGTATACCTTCTCTGCCACCCACCCAGCCCCGCACCTGACATCAGGCAGCTGTTCCCATCTTCCCCCATGGTTTTCCCTCTCTGGCAAGGCAGTGAGGAGCCCCCAACTCGTCTCACCTCAAATCGTATCCAGAGTCCAGGGTAACGCCATTCTGAGCCTGGGCCTGTGGAGGGTGGCTGTTTCCATCCTGCTTGACCTGGGACCTCTTATCCATTTTCCCCCTGGGTGGAGCTTGCAGTGTCGGCAATGGCTGAGCTGTGCACGCTTCCACCCACAGCATGCCGGCAGACTGCTCCACCTCCCTTGCTTGTGACGGGCTCTGTATCACGCTAGCACCCAGTCTTCACTAGGTGTCTGGGAAGTGCCGACCCTGTACCTACCCCCACCCCCCCCTGGAGAGAAGCACTGTCCTGTGGACGCTCAATCCTCTCCTCCCTGGGTTCAACCCCCGGCGGCCCGCTCACACTGCAAAAACAGGTCGCTGGCGTGGCAGGAGGTAAGGCATGGATGCCTCAGCCCTCCTCGCCACTGGGACGGCTAAAAAGAATTTATTTTTTGAAAACACGCTACCAGTATTTGAAACTTGCTTTGTCATTGTGTGAGGCACCATGCTGTGTTTTTGATTAAGACTGTGTGCTTTCAGCAAAGGTGGTGTCCAGCAGTTACCAAGTGAGTGTGTCCCTTTTCTGTCTTTGCATTTGTTGGGGGCACAGAATGTTATCCTAGGTTTTAAACTGTTAACCCCCATATTTTGATTTACACTGTTTATTTTCCTAGGAAAGCATAGCCGAGATGCAGCATCTTGATCTTCCAAGAATCCATCTTCACCATTTATTACCACCTATGGGTCTGTGCCAGAGGCAGTAGGACCCTGTTGTAGCAAAAACTTCCTTGGCCCATAGCTTGGGGGGGGGGGGGCCGCCGTCAGTGATGGCACCACCCACGAGGCTGACGTATGACGTGATGCTCGTGGACTAGACAGTAAGTGACGCCGGCCCCTGCTCATCTTAGTTCTGGTTTTACCACCATTGAGGCAACACTATGGTAGCTTTTAACTTTACCCTGACTGGGGTACACCTCAGTCATTGCAGTTTTCCCTCGACGCCTTAGTTTCTTCCCATACCATTTTTTCAGTTCCACGTTCTTTCTCTAACAATGCCAAGCCCTGTTTTCAAATTTTTTTCCCTGCTCGTCAGTCATATCTGAGTCCAGGAGCAAAGAAAAAGGCCAAGAAGAAGAGTAAGGATGGCCCCCATGCATTGGTGCTCCTGTGGGAGACATATGTCCATCTGAGATTGACATGACTGCTGCTGGACCTGCCTTGAAGCTGACCATGATATAGACCACTGTGATGCCTGCTTCTCTGTGGACTTCTGCATGCTTTACATTTGTGCGATGAAGTGGGGTCACCAGCCCCCACTTTTGGAGGCAGGCTGCACACGTGGGACTCCAAGGTAAGGTCCCTGGGCTCTTTCCCCCTGAGTCCTTCCCCAGTATTACTGTCAGCACTGTGATCTGACCCCATCCATTCTCATTTTATCAGACTGATATCTAAGTGCGACAGTTATGAGTATGGATTCTGTGACAAACATTGCAAAAGGTAGCTTGGCCACATAGATGGAAAATGAGTGTGACTGATAAGTGAGAGGTGGCTAAATGCTGATGATATACATACTGAGGGAGACAAGGCCTCTCCTAGTTCTTGCCTTGCTGAGATGCAGAGCCTTGGGGAGGAGTCGAGTGGAAAGCCTCCCGGGGGGGGGGGGAGGTGTCGGCTGAGTACCCTTCCAGTCCATAGCCCTTTGGGGCGAATGCCTCTGGTAGTGAAGTCAGACACACCTGAGCCTACAACAGCAGGCACCTTGGTGTTGTGGCCCGGCGATGCCAGCTGCAAGACTGGTCCCCTCCTGACACCGCTTGCAGTGCCATAAGAGGGAAGGTTTCCAAAACCGGTCTTCCTAGGTGTGCTGTACAGATCTTCTGGATATCTTCCTCCAAGTGGTCGGACGACCAGGGGATTGAGGTTGGGGAGGGTCTAGGCTGTTTGCAGGACTCTGATGAAAGGGAATCTTCCCGGGCCTGGTTCTAGGCCTCAGTCAGGGTCGTTATTGTCTTCAGGGCTGCTTCTCTGCCTGGTGCCACAGGCGGCACCACTGGCTGGTTGTCTTCTAGTGTTATCTACAGTGCAGGGGAGGGTGTCTATGCCGACTGTGGCACTGGGTTGGGAGCCAGTGCCATTCATGGAGCCAGGGAGGGTTGCAGTGCTGTTGGTGGCGCCGGTTCTCCCGCAGCCTCGGATGGATTCAGATCCTATTCAGAGGCCTAACCCATGGGGCAGGGCCCATTCTGGTGAGGTAGGTGCTGGGCGGTCTTGATCGGCAACTCCCTCTTTGTCCAGAGTATGTGGCAGCTCTGGCAGGAGTCACACTGGTAGCACTGACTTGGAGACCCTGGTCTTGCCAGAACCGTCTGGCCATGTCTTTGGTGGGGATTGGAACTGGCTCCATGGGACCTTCACGGTGCTACTCTCCCTGCTTTTTTTGGGGGGGGGTCCCCTCCAGTGGCACCTCCTTGACCACTTCTCGCCGTTGAGCACTCCCTGGTGGAGAGCTTTCCAGGTGTCGTCCCCTGCCCCCCCCACCCTGTTAGATCCTCGGAGCACTCTTATAGCCCTGGCAGAAGACCTTGCCTGGTCTTGCATGCCATGTCCCCCGCCACCCACCTCCTGTCCGACATTCTAGGTCCTTCAGGTCCCCTGTCCCGGGAACAGTTCAGGGCAGTGGTTAGTGCTTTTTCCCCAATATCTCCACTTCTTAGACAGGCCATTTTGCAGCCTTAGGTCCCAGCACTGCCACCCCCTAACTCAGCTCTTCTTATCTCTGAGTTCCTCCACTGAGGAACAGGATGCCTCCCTACACATCTCCTCTGACTTTGAGTACACTCTGTACCAATGATTCCTCACAGAGATGAGAGAGCTTGGAATTGATCACTTCACAGGCTACAGTCCTGCAAACATGGTGCTGTCATTCCTTGGGGAATACAGCTGTGACTCCACAGTCATCCCTCTTTGGCCCAGGCCTTTTACAGAGGCATTCAGGGATGCCTGACTCTGTCCCTTCGCCCCCTTTCCAGCCCCGAGGGACATCCGATATGGGTATTGCACACCTGTTGGGGGTCCCCAGGAGCCATGCCACATCCTTCTTCTGGGATACAGCTCCTGGACACTCCCACAGGGCATAAGTGCCCAGTGTGTGACTGTCCTCCAGAGTCAGAAGCTGTGGAGTTTGATGCCTGGGGCCATAGTTTTTTCTGCGGCACGCACCATTTGTGAATCTCTGCATGCCAGGCAACCTATGGCAGGCACCTGTGGTCGAAACTGGATCAGCTTCTAGTTTCTTTGCCAGATTGCGAGGCAACCAGACAGGCCATTCGCTTTTCTTACCAGGGCCTGCTGCTGGCGAGGCACCAAGTGAGGGCATCTTACGACGGCAGTGAGGTAGCCACCAGGGTAGCAGGAACTGCAGTCTGCATTAGGTGGATGGCATTGTTTTGTCTTTCCTGTTTGTCAACTGTGGTCCAGTTTAGAGTAATGGCCTTGCAGTTCCATGGGGCCCACTTTTTCTCCTGCAGGGCAGGTGTGAGTTAGCGGGGTGCATTCCTGCTTCCAGACCATGGGAGTCCCAGCCTGACCCTGACCACATTCTGACCTCGACAGGCCCGTAAGGGGTCCCTTCATGTCCATGGTTATCCCCACAGGGGGCTGAGGGAACGAGCACGTCCCACAGGGTGAGCCAGCATCGTCCTTTAAGTGGTGGTAAGCTTGGTACTGTGACCCGTAGGTGGTAATAAATGAAGATTGATTTTTAGAAGATAATGAAAATTACATATTCACCATAGCTGTTGAACAGCCAGAATATCTTCACTATTTTAACACAACCTGTCCTCCATCCTCCGTTCACTACGAGCCAGGCATCTGGGTAGCTCACCCCTTCTTTTTTTTTTTTTTTTTTTTAATCCTCTTCCCTCCTCTTTTTGCCCTTCGGGCATGTTTAAAAAAAAAACAGAGGGGAGAGGGACAGGGATCCTGGGCCTTTTCACTGACCCATCCCTCCTATCCTCCCCCATCTCTTAATTTTTCTCTTTGCTACCTTGTCCGTGCTTGGAGCCATTCTTCAGTTTCTCCTTTTTCCATTCTTTCTTCCATGGGATACCAAGGGTAACCCCCTCATTTCCTTTTACCAAAAAAATAAATAAATATTAAGATCACATTCTTCTTACATTTTTCTCAAAAAAAAAAAACACAAAACAAAAAAGGTGTGAAGAAGCAGAGAACTTTTATTTTTGCCTTAGTAGTTGCACTGAGTTTCTAGGGATGTGGATATGTTCTTATCTGCACTTGTTGGCATGCCCCTTTCCGTTTAAATCTTGCCGGAAGGTCTTGAAGCTGGCTTCTCCCACCCACCCAGGTGATATAACCCTCGGCCCCGCTCCATGATGCCAGATCTTCCTTTCCGCTGGAAGATTCAGGTTGCCTCCCCTTTGCTTACGCCTTTTTGTAGGTGCTGGCTTCAAACCCTTTGGTTATTCTGAAAATTCGTCTCGTTAGAGCTAGCGGCTGTAGTATTTGCAGGGCCCAGGCTTTCCATGATTCATGAGTGCGACAAACTGCAGAAATGTCCATGGAATTTGTCGGCACCAAGGAATTGCTGGCTGCCCGCGGAGGAACATCCTTGTCGATCAGGGTGCCTCTATCCCCGCCGGCTTCACTGCCCCCTGCTGCCTGGTGCCATTCTGGGAGCCCACCCCAGTGTGGCAAAACTTCCGTTGCGGAGGGGTGCCCAATTCCCCATCGGCTTCACTGTCTCCCCAGCTGCCTGGTGCCACACTGGAGCCCACCCCAGCGTGGAAAAACCTTCCGTTGCCGACAGGGTGCCCAATCCCCGTTGGCTTCATTTGCCCCAACCAAGCTGTTGTGGTGCCACGCTGGGAGCCCACCCCAGCGTGGCAAGTCCCTCGTTGAGTCTTAAAAAAAACAAAAAAAAAACAAACCCTTCCCTCATTGATTCCTCCCCACCCTCTGCATACCCACACCCCCACCTCAACCCATACTTGCCTCCGGAGCCCAGCGCGACAGTCTTCGGTGGACTGGGAACATGTCTGCACTCTTCAAAGCCAACCGCGAACTGAAGAAATGCCGGTAAACTGTACAATGGCATAAATGGATTTTTTTCAACTTTAGTGCATATCTCAGCCATTTCTGGGAATTTTTTCACCAAATCTTCAACATGGGGTTTTTGGGGCACCATCTAATGAACTGTGACACTGTTGTTTCGTTAATCTGTCCCGAAAGGTGGTTCCGCAGTCACTGCCCGGAACCACCTTTCTGGAATGATTAACGAAATGACAGTGTCACAGTTCATGAGGTAGGCTCCCAAAAACCCTATGTTGAAAATTTAGTGAAAATATTCCCCAGAATGACTGTTTTACTAGCGTGCATTGCACAGTTCCTATGCACGCTCGTAACTTCGAGCATTTTTAATATTTTCACTCCAGATTTTCAGTATTGCCATTTTACCACACCTCCTTATGAACAGTACAACTGTTATTTTTCACATCTCACCCGAAATGTGTTTTCGCACATGTAGCACACAATGGCGCGGTTGGTGTGTGAAATCAATGTTTGGGACAGTTAAGAAAATCACAGTGATACTGTTCCTGAGCAGAGGTCTTAAACTGGCTATGTTGAAAATTTGGTGATAAACGCCCATAAAATGACTGTTACGAGCGTGCATTATGTCAGATATGGCAAAAGGAAAAAAATTGAGGGTAAAAATGTGCAGAATTGCTGCAGAGAAATTGTGTTGAGTGCTGAGGAAGTTCTTGCAAATGAGAACCCTGCTGCAGAACTTTGCTCCGATGTGCTGCAGAAAAATCGGGGCCCTTGGATATTTCTTACTCGGTCATGGAAGATAAATCTTCACCCGGATTTTGCCGGTGCCCATGCGGACAAAAAATGTTATGCACTGATCTACATACCACATGCGTATACTGCCTGGGTGTCAGCCATGACACCCAGAGTTGTGAGATGTGCCTCGCGTTTTAACCCAAATGTCTTCGATCGTCTCGCATGCCTCAAGTTGGGCGGGCCCGAGAAACTAAATCCTCCGGTGAAATCCAAAGAGGCCTGGTGGGCAGTCTCAGTGGCCGTGGGGTCCGCCGAGCAGTTGGAACAGATGCAGGCCTTGGAAGAAGCGTCGTGGGCTGCAGAATCATCTTCTCAGTCGATTTTTGTTCCCCTCAACCTGAGCTTCACGTTTTTGGCTTCCCTCCGGGAGCTGTGCCAATCCCTCCCCACTAAGGGTGAGGGACCTGCGGGCTCGCATTCCTCCCGTTCCCATAGGAAGGAAAAGGATCCGAAAAAATTTGTCTCGGCGGGGACGCTCTTGGGATCATGAGCGATCTTGGTACCAGGAGCCGGCAGTATCTATTTCTGTCGAAATTGCTTCCTTGGCAACTGGCTTCTTGGCCCTGCTGTCTTGCCAGTTGACCGAGGTCTCAATTGACGAGGTTGAGATAATTTTCAGTCTCGTCGATCTGTTGTCGCCCGATGAGGCCGACAACTCTTTGACTAGGACTCTGGTCCTGCCTCTTCCTGATGAGGAGACCCAGCCAGCTGGGAATCCCATTGAGGAACTGGTCCCCGATCTGGGTAAATTACTGGTTTGCTTGGTGTCTCCCGAGCGACCGAATAGGCCAGTCCAATTGGGGTCGAGATCTAGGACCCCTCTCGACCGACAGGCCAAGGAAGGCGCATAAGTGCTCCAAAAAGAGGCGACACCACCGGTCATCCTCCTCGGATGAGGAGAGGTTTTGGCGGAAACTGTCGACGCTACAAGGGTTTAATGTGGCAGCAGCTGATTCTGTCCAGACAGAAGCTGGCCATGGTTTCTACTCCGGCCATTAGTTGGCCTTCGCCTCCTAAGCCAAAGCAGACTCCTTTGGAACTGGTCAAATCGGTTCCCCTGCCCGCAGAGCCGGGCAGACCCATTCCCGTTCGGCCAAAATTGGTGTCTCTGCCGATTGTGGTGGAGCCGCCACCTAAACAGCCTTCAGGAGGGGCTCCTACAAAGGATTCTCGGATGGTTCCGGGACTCCCACATAGGTTATTGGTCACCCTTACACCTGATCACCCCAGGTGTGTTCAAGGGGGCCTTGGTGGCCAACTGATTTATCTGGATTCTTCAGATACGGATGATACCGACCTACACTCTCACCCTCTGGACGATGAGTCTATCGGTAGTCTGTCGACAGAGGAGGGCCCTTCGTCATTTCTGGGGATTCTCCACCTTATCTCTGAATCTATGGGGATGCCCCTGGAGCCTATCCAGAAAACGGCAGAGTACCCTCTTACAGACATCCTTAAAAGAGGGGATACACCCACGGAAGCCTTTCTTGTGGCTGAAGCCATTGTTGGCCCAGCCTTGGATCTCTGGTAGCATCCTGCCTTCTGCTCATTGCCATCTGCCCGGATGGCCCACAAGTATGCAGTGCCCATTGGGTCCCTCTCAGGCTTCACAGAACACCTCTCGGCCGAGGGGTTGGTGACTGCCTCTGTGTTCAGACACACAGGCAGCTCTGCTGACACTGATAGACCCCCGGACAAGGAGTCCAAAAAACTGGACCACACTGCCAGGAAGGTCTGTGCAGCCTCCTCTCTGGGCCTCAGTCAGGTGAGCTCGGCCATTGTCATGACGCACTTTTTTCATGCCGTATTGGGCTCCTTAGAAGAAGTTCTCCCGCACCCTCCCCGCTGACCTTCAGACTATGGTCAAGCAGGTCTGGATCCAGGGCCATGCCACTGCCAAGCAGCAGCTTCAGATGGCTTTGGACCTTGGGGACTCTTGCGCCCGTTTGAGGGCAGCTGCAGTTGCCTCACGCCGCAGGGCTTGACTAAGGCTTTCCACCTTTACAGTGGATACCCAGCACCAACTCACTGATGTTCCTTTCCTGGGTACTGATCTCTTTGACCCAGGTGTGGATGGTCACCTTCAGTGAATCGAGCAGTCCAATGCCACCTTGGACTCAGCCACTTTTGCTCAAAGCGCTCCTGGCGCCAAGAAGCAGCAGAAAAAGAAAAAGCCTCTTCGGCACCCTGCTTCAGCAGCCCTCCTTTCTTGGTGGGCAGCAACAGCAGGCACAGGCTTGGTGCCCTCAGCTCAAGTCCGGGCACCCGCTGGCCCGCAGACAAGGAGGTTGGGGTTCAGGTCCTAGACCCTCTTTCTCCAATCCTGCTCAGTGACGGGATAGGAGTTGCCACCCCCTATCCCCGTCACGCCAGCTCTGGGTCCTTCCGTGGGGGTGGGGTGGGCGGGGGAGGTGTCGGCTCCACCACTTTCTTTCTGCCTGTTCCGCTGTTACCACAGACAGGTGGGTCTTAGAAGTGGTCGGCCAGGGTCTGCCTTTGGAATTTGAGCAGTACCCTCCTTGCCGAGCCTGCACCCAGTGGGAGGAGCGAGTATCAGCACACACTTGGTTGGCTCTGAGAGACGACATAGCCCAGCTCCTCCTCAAGGAGGCAGTGGTTTGAGTGGCAGATCCTCCAGTCAACCCAGAGTTAGTTTCTATGTACTTCCTGGTCCTGAAGCGGATTGGGGGGGGGGCTGGCGCCCAATTGACGTCAGCCTAACTATAAAAGGGGTGGTCCCGCATCCGCCCTCTAGTTCTTTCCCGCCATCACCTCAGTTCGTTCTGCTCAAGTTAGAACAGCGATCTAACTCCCAAGCGTCAGTCGAAGTTTTTCTTCATATTGTAACTTTTTTCCTCACTGATTGAGCAGATTGTATGTAGACTCGTCCAAAGAAGTGCTCTAAGTGCGGAGCTCAAATCCCACATGGGGATGACCATTCCCGCTGCCTCTTGTGTCTAGGCCCCAAGCACAACTCCGAGTGTGCTGTCTGCCAGGCCTTTAATCAAGCCACTAGGACCAGGCGCAAGCAGACCCTGGCACTGATGGAAAAGGAGCTGCAGGAATTGAGGGAAAGGTAGTCACCGGCCCCGAGAAGAAAGAAGAGTCCGTCGTCACACAGGAGGCCTGCTCCAAAAAAACGTGAATACTACTTCAGGTACCCCGTCTGCCTCTTTGGGCCGGGCACCTTCTCCCCCTCCTGCTGAGGTGAGCGGGCAGCCAGGGGTAGCCTCTCTTGAGGTCTCTGTTGTGTCTCCTCCCAGCACTGCCAATAAGTCACTCCTCAATTCCGTAGACGGTTGCGCGACCTTAACCAATAAGCCTAACTGTGGCCTTCCTGTAGCCCGGTTAGGTCTGATAAGTCGGACGGCGGCTCCTCTGTCGCCTGCCCAGACCTTCTACTTTCCTGTCTGGCCCCCGATGCCGGACGGAGTGTGCTGCAGATACTCTTCATCCCTCTGGGTCCTTAACATAGAAACATAGAATTTGACAGCAGATAAGGACCGCTTGGCCCACCCAGTCTGCCCAGTTCCCTACCTAATGGATAAGCTGCAGATCCTAGTTAACCAGCAGCCTACTTCTTCATGCCCCCACCCCCTTAACCCCAGGGATTCGCCACCCGGTCCTGCCTTGTCCCAGCCATCAGGAACACTCTTTGACCTTTCGTTGGGGACCCTCCCGGAAATACCCACTTCGCCAGGTCTTTTGCTGCCTCTGGACAGGAGTCCGTCACTGGCCAGGGATCCCTCTATGGAGCCTCCTCCCTCTGGACCGACGAGGGGGCCTCCCGGATCCCATGCCAGGCGGTCTTCTGGGGCCAGACCCCCCATGCTGTGTCGACGGGCGGCCCACCGTTGGCACCTCAGTACCAGGCGCCAGGCCAAGTGCCTCCATTGCCGGGATACCCGACGCCTGGGTACACACCGTATTATAATCCAGGATTGCCAGGTTTACAGTACCCTTCTTGGCAATACCCGCAGGACCCCGGCTACCTGGGCTTCCAGCCTACTCCTTCTCCACCTCCAGTGCCAGATAGTGAGTCAATACCTACTTGGTGGTAGAATGCCAGGACCCAGCTCATCACGGAGCTAAGGCAGTCTGTGGGGGACATCCCCCTACCTAGGGCCTCTCCCCCTCTGACACCCTCCGGACGTGCAGCGGGTGTTCTACCAGTAGGCCCCTCTGGGGTAAACCCTACTATCCCCAGCGGTTCTGAGCCTTCTGACACGGACTCTGACTCCGACCCTTCGGACCTTCGGTCCCCTGTTGAGGTACCACCCAAGGAGTCCCCAAATTCTCCTCCAGAGGACCCCTCCTTTGGGGACCTTTTGCGCACTATTCAGGCAGCAGGAGGCTGGCCTTCCAAAGAAGTGGATCCCCAGCGTAAGAGACTGGAGGATCATTTAGATCTAGCCACCACTGATCCCCTACCCATCTCCCCTTGGTTGGGTCCTCACGAGGATCTGGTGAGTACTATCTGGCAGCAGCTGTCATCCATTTCTGCTGTCTCCAGAAAGGCAGATCGTACCTACTATTCCCCAGAAGGGATTCCACATCTTACCACTCATCCTAAAGCTGACTGTATGGTGATTACTGCCGCCCAAGACCGGTCAGCTTAACTTGAAGCACTTGAGTTCCTCGTCTCCCGACAAGGACTCTAGGCAGCTGGATCAGTTTGGCTGGAAGGTTTATTCCTCCTCTGTCATCCAGTCCCTCAACTTTGTTTCACACATGGTGGCTTTCCAGAAGGCTTCTCTCTCCGAACTGGAGAGGGACCTTCAGGAGATCCAGGATGAGTCACTCCCAGTCCCTCTTGTTACTGGGATCACTTCTTATCCAGACAGAGAAGCAGTGAGGGTCTGGTACTGGGCGATTCAGCAAAGCCTTTTCTTGACAGCAGTCCACGTTCCAGGCGTAAACAATGTCCTGGAGGACAGTTTGTCGATCAGTAGCCAGGGCTCACGAGTGGGAGTTAAAGCTGTAGGTGGTCGAAGATCTCTCTCTTCGATGGAGTCGGCCAGAGATAAATCTGTTCACCTCCCCATTCAACACAAAACTACCCAACTTTTGCTCGCTCATTCCCGGACATGGTGCTTTTTGGCGAGACGCACTGTCTTTCTCTTGGACAGAGAGGTTTCTTTATGCTTTTCCTCCCTTTTCTCTCATTCAGAAGGCTCTGGTGAAACTTCAGGAGGAAGGAGCACATTTGATTCTGATTGCTTTTCTCTGGCCTTGCCAGATTTGGTTCCCTCTCTTGCAGCATCTGGTGCTAGAACCTCCGGTTCCCCTGCCGTTATCCCACGACCTTCTGACTCAGGAGCAGGGCACCCTGGTGCATCTGAGCCTTCAGTCTCTCCACCTTCATGCGTGGCACCTGTGGACATAGCGGCCTCTCGCTGTGGTGTTTATTCACGGGTCGCTCATATCTTGGTGGAAGCCAGAAAACCTTTTATCAGATCCACCTTCGCCATGAAGTGGAAAAGATTCTCGATCTGGGCCCTAGCAAAGAGCTGGGATTTCTTTTCGTGTTCGGCTGCTCAGGTGTTGGAGTACCTCACACATTTATCAGAGATGGCCCTTAGTTATTTCTCCATTAAGGCCCATCTCTTTGCGGTGTCTGCCTACCACCTCCCAGTGGAGGGCAAAACTTAGGCTCAACTGGAGGTCGCCAAAACTTTTCTAAAAGGCATCCTCTGCTTGAAACCTCCGGTCTGGAATCCCTGTCTCCCAACCCCCCACCAACCTGAATTTTATGCTAGAAAAACTGACCTTGCCCCCTTTTGAACCAGCCTCTAGCTGTGACATGCACTTCCTTTCTTGGAAGACTGTTTTTAGTTGCAGTCCTCTCCACCAGAAGGGTTTCAGAATTTCAGGCGTTTGTCTGCAAGGAACCCTATTTGATTTTCCATAGGGACAGAGTAGTCCTTTGGACCAACCCTTCATTTCTTCCCAAGGTAGTTTCAGAAACCACTCTTAACCAGAGTGTCGAACTGCCGGTCTGTTATCCACAGCATTCTAACAGGCGGGAATACCTTCTGCGCACTCTTGATGTGCACAGGATTCTGAGGTATTGCACTGACTGGACTAAAGAGGTCAGTAAGACAAATCAGCTCTTTGTGGCCTTTGCTCCCCAGTGCCAGGGCAAGGCCATTTCCAAGCAGACCATTTCTAGGTGGTTGACTAACTGCATCCACTTCACCTACCAAAAGCATGGGAAATCCTTCCAAGGACGGTTAAGGGTCACTCCACTAGAAGTGTTGCTACTTCTGTTGCCTTTTTCAGGAATGTTTCCACTGCAGAGATCTGTGCAGCGGCCACGTGGTCGTCTGTCCACACCTTCACTAAGCATTACAATCTGGACATTGCCTCTAGGCACAGAACTGGCTTTGATCTAGCGGTTCTGCAAGGCCTTCTATCATAACTAGCAGTTGGTGACTTCTCCTCCTCCCGGATGTACCGCCGTATTATTTCTTTGGGACTGCTTGATATTCATTCCTGTATGTGAAGACCTACTGCAGGAACCCTCTAGAAGTACGATATTGCAGTTATGTAAGAACTTACCGTAACAGTAGATCTTCAAGAGAGGTTCCTGCAGTAGGTCTCGTTTCCCACCCACCTTCCCCCTACTCCTGGATTGTTTCCTTCATTTTCATCCTGCCTAGCCCTTGGGTCTAGAAAGGAAGCATAGTCCTAGGAGTTTTCACTCTCATCTTTTTCTACTTACCTTTCTCTAGGTCTCTGGTGGAAAAGAACTGGAGGGCGGGCGCGGGACCGTTCCGTTTATAGTCGGGCTGACATCGGGTCACCTGACATCGGGGCAGTCCCCGCTGATTGCAATCTACAAGTTTGCCGTTGGAACCTGATGCCAGGGGGCACAGTCCTATATGTGAAGACCTACTGCAGGAACCTCTCTCGAAGATCTACTGTTACGGTAAGTTCTTATGTAACCACAATGTTCTGCTCACTAGCTCTCCAGGACGTGTTCTTTCATGTCCCAAATCCGTCTGTTCCACCAGTGGTTCCTCCACTTCAGAGCAGAGGGAACCCTATATGAGTTACGAGCCATGCCGTTTGGCCTGTCGTCAGCCCCACGGGTCTTCACCAAATGCATTGCAGTGGTGGCAGCCCATCTCGGGCGTCGAGGGGTGAGAGTGTACCCTCACCTCGATGACTGGCTCTTGGCAGGTTCCACCCAGCAAGAGGTGGTGAGGTCTAGGGACCTGGACCTCCAGACCTGCTCTCAACTTGGCCTCCTGATCAACGAGCCCAAGTTGGAGCGCGTGTCTTCTCAGGTGATGTGCTTCATCGGGGCAGAGCTCAACTCTTGCTGAGCCAGAGCATGGCTCCCAGTGGACAGGGCCGAGGTGTTCTCCTCCTTTGCCGAATCATTTCTGGTTGGGGACTTTCTGCGCCTTCTGGGCTACATGGCCTGCACCAATATGGTATGTTGGGCCTGGTGACATATGCGCCCCCTTCAGTGGGAGGTGGCCGCCCAATGGACTCGGCGCCTAAGTCATTTCGACCAACTGATCACCGTGACCCAGAAGATGTGGGACGCTCTCCAGTGCTGGACAGTCCCAGACTGGTTCCAGGAAGGGATCTTGTTTGTCCGCCCAAGCCGACAGTCATCCTCACTACCAATGTCTCTCTCATGGGCTGGGGAGCACACATGGGGAACAGGGCCCACAGGTTTCTAGACCCCAGAGGAATCCTGATACCATATCAACCTGTTGGAGCTCAGAGCGGTCAGACTAGTGATGTCGGCATTCACTCTACAGCTTCCGTGTAAAGTGGTTGAAGTCCAGATGGACAATACCACGACCATGTACTGCCTCAACAAGCAGGGCGGCTCACACTCCTGGCTGTTGTGCAGGGAAGTGCTCCACATCTGGACACTCGTGAGCCAACTGGAGGTGGATCTCCTGGCCATCCATGTGGCAGGATCCTCTAATCAAGTGGTGGATGCTGTCAGCTGCATAGGCAAGACATCCCACAAGAGGTCTCTCCATCCAGAGGTAGCTTACAGCCTGTTCTCCCACTGGGGCAAACCGATGGTGGATCTGTTTGCCTCCAGGGAAAACGCCAAGTTGAGGCTGTTTTACGCCCACCCACCCTCATCGGGGATCGCTGCAGGGGAGATGCCTTCTCGAGGCCATGGACCCTAGGCCTCTTCTATGCCTTCCTTCAATTTCCTTTGTTCCACAGGGTGCTTCTCAAGGTGAGGAGGTACAAGGTGCAGGTGATCCTAGTATCCAGATCTCCTCATCCTGAGCAACAAGCTCCCAAGACGTCTTCCAGCATGCCCGGTCCGGATATCTGTCAATCAGGGAAGGTATTCCATCTGGACCTTCAGTCCCTGCACCTGACAGCCTGGTACCTGAGCGGCTGGAGTTCCAGGCTTTGTCTCTCTGAGGATATACTCACAGTAGTGGAAGCATCCAGGAAGGAGTCTACCAGAAAGTGCTATGCCTTACAATGGGAAAAGGTTTTCCACTTGGCGCCAGGGCAAGGGCCTGGACCCTCTGTCCTGTCCTGTGGCAAGCATTTTGGACTATCTTTGGCCTCTGTCCAAAGGGGGGGTGTTCGACCCTTACGGTGCACCTGGCAGCCATCTCTGCTTACCGGGCACGGTCCGGTCAGCAGACGGTGGCACAGGAGAAGGTGGTCTGGCGCTTTTTCAAAGGCTTCGATCACACATTCTCTCCAGTGCATGATCCTCCACCTCCGTGGGATTTACTTCTGGTTTTGGCAGAACTCATGGGCAAGCCATTTGAACCAATACTCAAGTGTGAGATGTCACACTTGTCGTGGAAGACTGCCTTCCTGGTGGCTGTCATGTCCGCCAGAAGAACTGGGGAGCTCCAGGTGCTCTCGGTGGAGTCTCCTTATCTGGTCTTCCACAGAGACTTGGTTGCCCTACATCCCCACCCAAAATTCCTCCTGAAGATGGTGTCCGCGTTTCACGTTAATCGGGTGTTGACTCTGCCTGTGTTCTACCCGACCTACACCTCGTATGCAGAGTACAGGCTCCATATTCTGGACCTGAGACATATTCTCTCCTACTATAAGAAGAGGATGGCAGAAGTTCGGGGAGAGGTTCACCAGCTGTTTGTCACCTATGCTGAAGCCGCAGCTGGCAAGCCTGCAGCAAAGCGGATGATTGGCAGATGGATTAGATCATGCATTGATCTCTGCTATAGGTTGGCAGGTAGGGAGCCTCTCGTAGGGCTAAGGGCTCATTCCACCTGCCATACCGCTGCATCGGTGGCTGCTTTCAGAGACCTCCCTATCCAGGAAATCTGCGGAGCTGCTACCTGGAAGACAGCAGACACGTTCATAACCCATTACCACATCGACCTTGAGTCGCACCAGGATGCTGGTTTTGGGGCCTCAGTTCTCCAGTCTCTGTTTCCCAAAGTAAGGGGTGTGCGCCTTGCCTCCCTCCTCCTGGAGAACTGCTAGGAGCCTGCAAACGAGTGTGGATAAGAACAGCATATCCACATCCCTAGAAAAACAGGTTACTCACCTGTAACAGTAGTTCTAGGAGTGGTGTATATTCATCCACACTGACCCACCCGACCTCCCTGGCTGCGATGCACAACCTGGCTTCCAGTGGGCTAAAATCTGGCGTCATGAGGTAGAGCCGAGGGTTATACCACCCGGGTGGGAGGGAGGAGCCAACTTGAAGACCTTATGGCAGATTTAAAGGGGAAAGGGACATGCCAACAAGTATGGATGAACAACAGATACCACTCCTAGAACTACTGTTACAGTTGAGTAACCTGTTTTTTCTGCATCCAAGGAAAATTTTTCTATTTGCTGTTTTTGTTGCATTACATTGTTTTTGTACGGAGCCTGTGCCCTCTTTACCAGACTGGGCCTTGGGGCTTAATGAATGCAGTCTCTCTGCCCTCCTAGGGGCACAGATCTTGTCTTGGGCCCGTGTTGGTTCCCCACTGGGGGCTCTACCAGCAGGGCTTCTGCCTCCATCTCTGGGTCCAGTCCTCTATTTCTGCCTTCTTGTATTACAGGTTGATCTCTGGAATGCCTCACTCAGCTTTCCTTTACCTTCCTGTCTATCCTGCTGCTTGGCTTTTTCCTGCTATACAGGTACCCTACTTCTTGACCCTTGCTGTGCTGTGAACTAATATAGCCGTTCAGAATTCCTATGCTTTGTAATTCTGTCGGTAGGTTAAGAGGCTCGCTGCCCAGATGGCCTTGGCCTCTTTCTCTTTTTTTTTTGTAAACTACCTAGTCCCTTCTCTCTCTCTGGTAGTCTTTTTTTTTTTTGTGTGTGTGCTTTTGGTGTTCTATCCTGTATCTTTTACTATCCTTGGGCAGTCTTGCCCCTTCTTTCATTTCTACTCATTTTGTTTCTCTCCTGGCTGACAGAAGTGAGGTGAGCAGTCGGCCGGCATTGTTTACTGCCCAGTCCACGAGTGCTACATCAAACTTCAGCCTCGTGGGGGGCACTGTCACTGACTGACCCCTAGCTGTGGGCTAAGGAAGTTTTTGCTCCTGTGGGGTCCTCGTGCCTCCAGCACAAACCTATAGGTGGTAATAAATGGAAGTATTCTGGAAGATCAGCAGTTAGTTGGTATGTAATTTTCATTTTTTAGAGCATTTGTGCTCCTACCCATTTAGAACTGCAGCACCAGGAGGTGATGTGACTGGCCCAGGGCCACATGGTGAGTCCACGGCTCTGGCTGGTATTTTAGTTTGATGTAGGTGCTCACAGTGCAGTGCTTTAAGACCTGGGTCACATCTGACATCCTGTCATTTTAAATGGGACCCATATTGGCTGGTGTAGGTTTGATGGGATCCCTGTAACCCAGCTGATTATGAGGTATGTTTACATACTACATTCCACAGCAGTTTGTGGTCGAGGGAAAATGCCTAGGCTGCTGCCTACTTAGCTGTGAGGACACTCCTGGAGCAGAATCGTTATGGGAATACAGAGCTTGATTCTGTTTTCCGTGAGACTGTTCTTTTCCAGGCTTGGACATAAGGTTGAACTGAGGCATTCTGGGAAGGGGCGTGTCCTAAGCCTTCTCTAAGACTTGTAACCTGCCCCAGCGAGCAGGGGAGGACAGCACATACTATTTGACTGCCCATGGAAGGAGCCTACACACAACCAGAATTACCCATGAGGAATTACACTTCCTCTTTTGTACCTAAAGAGCAACTGAATATCTTGTATCTGTGTGAGATTGTGTCTGGGTTTTGTTTTCCTTGTGAGCCACATGATCCCAGATTAGAATCCCAGCACCACCAATGGACTCACTGCTTGACCATGAGCAGGTCACCGTGGACTCGCTGCCTGACCATGAGCAGGTCACCGTGGACTCGCTGCCTGACCATGAGCAGGTCACCGTGGACTCGCTGCCTGACCATGAGCAGGTCACCGTGGACTCGCTGCCTGACCATGAGCAGGTCATCACGGGCTCCCTTTGCTTGATCCCCAGCAGCTGTTAAATAGAGTAGAAGGGACCCCACTGAGAACAAGACATTGCATCTCAGCTGGGCTGTCCCGGGAAAATAAATTAATAATTTAATCATGGAACAGTGACCAGCTCAGATCAATTCCTGGAATGATTTGGCTCTTCAGTGCAAAGGAATATGCTGCCTCCACCCGCCCATCTTCTCCCTTTGTAATGTTCGTTGCGCACTTGCAAGGTCAGTTTGTTTTTTAAATGAATGTGAGAGTAGTCCCCTATTGCTTTCCTCCTTAAGATACATTAGTTAATGAGAAACCACATGGACAGAGTCCCAGCAATGAGCACACTGTAGGCTGCTCTTCTGGCTGCATTGTGCACTCAGTGGTTTTGTTAGATGGAGTTTTTATAGTCCTTGTGTGTTTGTAGAACCAGAATCCCACACCTTGTGGTGTATTGTTTCATGCCTGAGATTTTTCAGAATTAGCTAAATATTTTTATCATTTTATGTGGGTTTTTGTTTTAGGGGTGGGTAGGCCTTTCCAAAATTATATTTCCTAAAGGTACTAGTCTGTAGGTAAGAAATGAACTTCCCAGTAGTTAACGGCGGTTAGGAGTGCTGAGAGCTGTGTGACCATGAGCTAGTCTTTTTACCCCTGTGGCCTTTGTGCGTCTCCTACTATAAAAATGGTCAGAAACAGGACCCCCACCGAAAATGAGCTGCTGTGTTGTAGTTGGTCTATCTTGGATAAGTACATTTAGGGCCTAAATGGCCATTTATGGGCAAAAAAGCTAAATTGTGCTTTTTTTTAGTTTTGTGCAGAATACAGTATTTTGTACCTGTTTGCGCACAACAATTCAGTTTTGCCAAATTGTGCAAACACCCATTTAGTATCACTTTTGCTTAAGAGTGGGGAAAAAAGCCTTTGATGCCAAATTTTAGTACAAAGCATGTTCATTTGCACTCTTTATTTTGGGGTAAAACAGAGTCTGTGTGATTCTGGCCCAACAATGTTGGCTGTTTTTAAAGAAACAGAAAATCAGTGATCCTGTACATTGTAAATATATAGTACTGTACTCACAAGGACTCTGTTAGGAAAACACAGACCTATTGCATACATCCCAGTCAAGACCTTTTTTCATAAATCTCACCCTTGCATGGAGGGGGGGGCCTTTAATTGGAATTGACATACAGGCATTGCACATTGAGGATTCTAACAGCCGGCACAGTCAACACCAGTGTAGCCCCAGATCGCTTGCCTCAAAAGTCCTTGGGCAGCTGACCAGAGAACTTAAAATGGTATTTTGAACAAAGCTGTGGGTCTCTGACAAACTTGATCAAATGAACGAGGGCTGGATTTTCCCCTTGTATTGTTCCACTCTGCTTTTGCTTACGGAAATGTTGCTTCAGTGCTGAGCGTCAGTACTAACACTATTTTTTGCAATTTACTGTGCTGTCCAAATGTAGGACCACACTAATGCTATCTCCCAATATGGTGATTGTTGCAGTTAACCTCTTTTTGTTTGTTTATTTTACTGTTAGCCGGGAGCAATAGACTGAGACAGTTATCCCAGTTTGCCGTCCGGCCTGGCACAGGAGGTTACATACTGAGGCAGCAAGAGTACAGAACAGTGACAAGCAAGAGACCAGAAGATCGTGCAATAGAATGAAGAATACCGATGGAAATCTGAGTCATCAAGTGACTCTGAGCTAACAAGAGTTTAAAGTGACACTGTCAGCTTCTTGGTTATTTTTGCATCTCTGCATCCTGGTGCCTTGTTCTCATATTCCCAATGAAACTACATTTGATCACCCCATTGCCATAAAATGTCAACAACATTGTTTTTAATACAGTGTTGCATTTTAGTAGTCCTAACTGATTTTGTTCTACCTGCTGCCTGGCCTTATTCACGTGATGGCGCTGAGTAGCTGTGATCGCCTTGTTGACCGCTGTTCATCCCCTCACCTATTGCTATTCAAGTTTATTGGCAATGTAAACCTATGGTGTTCACTAAGCTTGCCAATACAGGTTTTATCTCAAAACAAATGGTTTGTGTAGGAGACACTGCCCTTTGAAAAGAGAAGCCATGATTCCAGACATACGCATCAGCGTTGACGCTGATATGCATGTTCGGAGTCACTGCTTCACTTTTCAAAGGGCAGTTTCTTTTAGCTATACTGCTTTTTGAGAAAACCTGTATTGGCAAGCTTATTGAACACCATATGTTTACATTTGCCAGTAAACTCGAATGCTGGTGGGGGGGTGATGAATGCGGTCATGAACGAGTGTACTGGTGCTCTGGCGTCATGTACACGTGCGAATGGGCCAGAGCAGCAGGTGGGGGAGAAGATCAGTTGAGATGACTAAAATGCAACACTGCATTAAAAACAGCATTATTTGATATTTTATGGCAATGGGGTGTCCAGATGTGGCTTCATTGGGAATACAGGGAGCAAAGGGCACCAGGATGCAGAGGTACAAAAAATAACCAAGAAAGCTGACAGTGTCCCTTTAAAATTTTAAGTCACTCCCCCACCCCAGCTCAAGTAGTGCAGATGACCAGTTTGAATCTGTGGTACCGGGAGTATTTTGAAAGATCTGTCGGAATCCTAAGTTTCAGTAGCCCAGAACTCGATATCCTGACGGTCGCGCTACCCGCGCGGAGTTTATTTTAAGGAGGTGTGGGGGGACGAAGCCCACCGAAACTTGTAAAAATACTCCGCCGCAGGCAATTACTGACAGTCAGGATATAAAGTTTTGGGCAGTCTGTTTTGGGCTACTGAAACTCAGGATTCCGACAGTTGGGCTTTTGTCGTATATCCGTGGTGCTGGGCATTTCTCGGGTTAGAGTGTCTGACTCTGCTCTCCCCTGAATAAGAAATACATCCGGCCTTCTTTTGGTAACAAAAACCAGCAAATTGCAGCCCAGAAAGGGGAGTGTGTGTTAGTTTCTCCCTCAAGTACCCAGAAATATACAGCAGTCGCTATATTTCTGTCTCCTGGTCTAAACTCTCTAAATGTCAGATTGGGTACAGGGTTGAGATCCTAGAAAAGTGTGTCTGCTGTATTACATTACTTTTTTGTACTTCAGAAGTACATGCTTACTTTGCTGTGCAAAGTTTCAAAACTAGAAGCTAGTTCCATGTAGAGCCTTGACTATTAGTGGCTGTAAATTAGTAGTCATGCAAGTAATGGGAAGTTTGTCAGGATTCATTGCGTTAATTTGCCTGACCATTATCAGAAGACCATATTACGTTGCTGATCATTGATGGAGATTTGGTTCTGATGCAATCAGCTGCTGCCAGGATTTTGATCATCGATGCTTCTGTGTGGGTATATAAATGTAAACAGATGTTTTGAACAGAGCTGTTGCCAAGAACCTATCAAAGCAGGTGTCCTGTCCCTACAGTTTCATTCCCAGAACTTCAGTGTTACAAGTCTTCCTTCTGCCTCCGTGGGAACTGTACCACAAGTTCTCCTGGCAGGAGTTGGAGGTGTATGGAATCCTAATGGGAGGAGGGTAACTGTGCCATTTTCCTCAGATTGTTAAAGCCCATGAAAATATCTTTCAAATAAAGCATTGGACTTAACTGTTACTCTGCAGATATAAATATCTAAATCATACATAAATTAAATCAAGGCAGAATCCGTTTCATGAGATCCTGAGACTGAGTGATGGTACTGAAGGGCCAGCTGTATTTTTCAGTAAGCACAGCTTGCCTGTCAGAAACATCATTTTCAGTCTCAAGATTCCATGAAACGGCTGCTGCCTTCATTTAATGTAAAGAGCCAGTGTCTTGCCTGAAATTAATAGCTTTTAAAAATAATCCGCCTTGAATATTTATATCTGTACTTTTCATTTTCCCATTGATTAGATTTTCTACCTGCCCCTACCAGGTGTGATTTGTGAAACAGTACTGTACATGTAGGCTGACCTGTTGAGCTCTGTTCCTCTTCATGCCACCGCTGCATTGTGACCTTACTCGCCGTGATATCACTGTGGAGCCAAACACCTGCTGTCATATTTGTCATCTGTGATGTCAGTGAGTGAGGTCACAACGCTAATGATAGATACGTCAGCTGCCTGGAAAAGCACTGTTTTTCACATTATACCCAATAATGAAAGAGAAAACATACTAACTAGTACAAGGAAAAATTAAAATACTGGGAATAAAGTAAAAACTGGCTACTTTTAAAAATATTTCCATCAGCTGTTTTGTATCCCTGGACTGCTTTTATCTACAGGTAAGACAAATACTTGAGAGATCTTTCCGTGAGCTTTTAGAATCGGAGGAACTTGGCACACTTGCCTTCCACTTTACATTCCATAGATGTTTATCCTGGAAGTGCCTTCACACCTCTGTTCTCACAGTGAAGCCAGAGTGTGTGTGTCAGTGGGTGCAGTCTGCTCCCAGCTGCAGTGTACCACTGCTCCGTCTTTAATTGGAGCACAGAGCATCACGGTATCAGCTGTGTCTCATTAGTCTCTGTGCTTCTGCCAAGGTAGCTCTGGCCAGGCTAAAGAGTTGATGACTTGTCAATGCAAATCAGCTTGTCTGTGGAGTGCTAATATTTGCATTATCTTCGTACGGTATAGAAACAACTAACTGCCACAACGAGGATGTTTAGATCATGCCCAGCACAACCAAAGATGACGATTACTGAAATACAGAAACTGCATACACAACCTGGGCGTCCTTTACCTCATGGTTTCATGTCTCATGAGACCGACTCCACGAGTTGGCGCAATGCCAGCATTATTAGGAGGCCCACTGTCTCCACTTACAGAGCAGTAACCTGCCTCTGATAGGTGTAGGACGCTGCACTGTCCCATATGCAGTGCATACTTCATGGACAAAAGTTAGTATTGGAAAATGTATTTTTCTATATGCAATAATACTAATTATGTAGTTTGATCCTGTGTTACAAAATGTGTTCTTGTATCAGTTGCACTTAATAAATAATTGAAATGGGGGTTCATGTCTCGCCCTTGATAAATGTCTGAAGAAAATGCTGCTATTCTCCTCTGGTTCTCATTTGTATAGAAAACAATCCGGTGCTAGACATCCCCCCCCTCCTTAGATTTAGCCCAGACTGTGTTTTTTATACTGTCATTTTATAGTACATTTTTATGTTGGTTATAGAAAAATGTACCTATGCAGTAAACAGCAAAACCAATGTTTGTAGGTGACTGAATATACAAGCCGAAAGGCATGTTTTTAGCACACAAGTACTGTGATTAATAGTTTTAAATTGAAGCACTGTAATATAAGACTTCACAGTAACCATGTTCTATTTTCAGTCTTCTGCCTGGTATGGATATTCCAAAAAATACACAGCTTTATCTGATATTTTGCTGTGTGTTTTTAATAAAAATGTGATTACCACCAAACTTCACAGATGTTTGTTTTGGGGTTTGTTTTCTTGGTGTAGGGTGTGTGTTGGTGGGGTGGTGGATTTGGAAGCATTTTTTGTGCAACAGGAAGGATGTACAAAAGTGTGTACCAAGCTACAGCCTCCTGCATCCGATGGATGGTTTCTGCTTTTACATGATTCCCCCTGGGGAAGGGAGGAAGTCATGGGGTGTAGGAATACAAAGGTTCAGATGGGGCAGTGTTAAGTCCTGATGCGACCATAGGATATGGTGGCATGATATGTCCAATCCTGTGCCAGCACACGTTGAGTGTGGCGGGTGGATGGACTCTAAGTGCACTGCTGTGCTGACAATCTGGGTTCCAGAGCAGACTTGTGAGCCAACTGTGCGGTCCTGCCATGTGGCAGTGCTGCTTGCCAAGGTGGGTAGGGGCTGGCTTCCTGCACTGCAGCAACCCCTGTGTAGGGTTGGGGAACATAAATCTGCCACAAGGGACATCTACATGCATGTGGGACAACAGTTGGCAGTGCCAGGCACCATGGGAAGGATGGATGGACAGAAAACGGGGGATAAAAAACATGTCATGATGGCAGCTGCTGGAGCTCTTTGGCTGCACACTGTGGAGGTGTTGTAAGTGGAAGCTGAGGCTGGAAGCTTCACGGGGGTGGGTTACACCTCCAAACCCCAGGACTGGGTGGATGACAGTTCAGGAGAAAAAGCTCTGTGTGTGTATATAATAATAAAAAAAAAAAGGTTTGAGGGGCCAGAAATCTTGATCCTAGCCCACTGCTGACTGGCCAAAAATCCTGATCATAGCTCACCGCTGACTGCCCATAAAGCCTTATCCTAGCCTACCACTGACTGGCCACAAAGCCTGATTCTGGCCCACCGCTGACTGGCCACAAATCCGGATCATAGCCCACCGCTGACTGGCTATAAAACCTGATCCTAGCCCACCACTGACTGGCCTTAATGGTGATCCTAGCCCACTGTTGACTGGCCATAATGGTGATCCTAGCTCACTGCTGACTGGCCATAATTTTGATCCTAGCCCACTGTTGACCGGCCATAATGGTGATCCTAGCTCACTGCTGACTGGCCATAATTGGTGATCCTTCCCCGTGGCTAGCCCACTGCTGATTGGCCATAATGGTGATTCTAGCCCACCGTTGACTGGCCATAATAGTGATTCTGGTCCACCACTGGCTGGCGATAAAGCCTGATCTTAGCTCTCCATTGACTGGCCTTAATGGTGATCCTAGCCCACTGCTGACTGGCTATAATGGTCTCCCATCTTTGGCTGTGAACCAGCAGAATAGAGGTGGGACATAGGGGGAATGAGGGTGCCATTGCATGTTTCATCCAGCCAGATGGCCCCGCCCGTAGGGGTATGTATGCAATAGTTTATAAATGGGGGTTGGGGCAGTGGTAACCTCTCCAGTAGTTGTGGAGTCCCCACCATTTGTGCACTGTCTGAGTGGAAAATTACAGGGAAAATATTAAATGGTTGCCAGGTATAGCAAGGGCTGGAGGCTGCAGTCAGAGCCCGCACAGTTGCAGTTGTAAAATGACAGGTGTGTGTGTGTGGTGCAAGTAGCTAGCACCTGTGTCCTGTACTGTTGCCCTCCAGTCAAGGTCAGTTCTGTACCTCCCCGGCCACCAATGACAAGAGTAGGAGAGTGTGGTGTGGCTTGGACTTGAAACCAGAGGCTAGGTTATGTGAAATCCAGTCTCAGGAGATGGAAAGAAACCAGCCCACTGTAGCTAAACCTGGACAAATGTAATGCAGTGAATAGACCAAGGGATTATAGGTTAAATGGGATAATGTTGAGCAGGATGGATCAGGAAAGGGTTCTTGGGGTCACAGATAGATCTATCACGGCATTGGGCCAATTGCCGGGAGCTGTCAAAACTGCAAGTTGCAAGAATCTATCAAAGAACGTAATCCTGCCATTGCATAGGGCCCTAGTCAGGCTCCACCTAGAATATGGGTACAGTTTTGGACGCATACAACAGATCTAGCCAAGCTGGAAAAATTACAGCAGAGTGTTACAGAGATGATCAGGGGGTTGGGATACGATTGAGCTATTCAGCATGGTGAGGCGCATAGCTAGAAATGCCCAGTGAGGCAACAGAACAAGGGAGGCAGAAGTTGATATGGAGGATGAATGTTGGACAACAGAACAAGGAGGGCATGAGTTTATATGAGGAGGGGGTGTGTCAGGAAACAGAACAAGGGAAGCATGAGTTTATATGGGGGAAGGGTGTGTCAGACAACAGAACACGGAAGCATGAGTTTATAAGGGGGGGGAGGTTGTTTCAGGCAGCAGACCAAAGGAGGCATGAGTTTATATGGGGGAAGGATGTGTCAACAAGGGAGGCATGAGTGTATATGGGGGAGGGATGTGTCAGACAGCAGAACAAGGGATGCATGAGTTTATATGGGAGGGGTGTGTCAGACAGCAGAACAAGGAAGGCACAAGTTTATTTGGGGGGGTGGAGGTTGTTTCAGACTGCAGACCAAAGGAGGCATGAGTTTATGTGGGGAAGGGGTGTGTCAGACAACAGAACAAGGGAGGTATGAGTTTACATGGGGGAGGGGTATGTCAAGACAACAGAACAAGGAAGGCAGAAGTTTAAACTGAGGTGCGGATGATTCAGACAGAACAAGGGAGGCATGGTTGGGGGGCTGATTCAGATGGGATGAAAGAATGCCACCTGATGGCCAAGCAGTGCATTGCGCTGTTGTGTAGGAGACCTGGGTTTGAAAGGGAGCTTACGACACTGTCAGGAGGTGGGCCGGATCTCAGCAGATGCCGGTGGGCCATGTGCTGTGATCCTGGAGGGATGGCATCTGGCTTTGGTACCACAGTGGGGGGACAAAGGTATTTACTCCCTCTGCAGGTCGTTGTAGCCAAGGCCACCTGTAAGGCTCCACCCATGCCACGGGAGTAGAGTAACCAGAGAGAAAATGGATGAGAAATACCCATGAGTGTTGATATGGTGGCCCGAATATGAGGAAGTCCCTAGGGTCCTAGTGCCAGCAGACAGTGAATCCTAGTCTACATAGTGGACAGCCTCTAGGAGGACAATCCCCCCTTACCCCACCTAGAGCCCTTGCCATGGAGAGTAGAACCATGGGGGGGGGGGGGCAAAGCCCCTGCCATGGAGGATATGACCAAGGGGTCATCTGGGTGGATGCAAACCTGGGGAGGTGGGTTAACGGGCTACATCCCTGGGAACGGAGGGTATTAGCTTTTTTGACCAGGTGAGTGTACTAGACATAGTTGTGCCTTTTTCCAGGTGCGACCCTGCCCTCATTTTTACCAACAGGCCACAAAATATTACCCAGGTCACAGTGCTCCCTGACTCTATCAGTGACCACTCCCTGGTTATCTGCTGGTGGTCGGGAAAACTGCCCACAGCACCTCCGAAAACCACATGGCACCGAAAACTCAAAAAAGGAGGCATTAATCACCTCAAAGAATACCTAGCCAATAGCAGCTGGCTACCTTTATATAACGCACAGTCGGTGGATACCGCTCTCACCCACTTTATAGCTACTTTTAACAAAGCCTGTGATATATTTGCTCCCCTCACTAGGCAGGTAGTGAAAACTAGGTCTACACCCTGGATCACACCCTCCCTCCTAAAACTTATGCAACATAGGGACAACCTTTGGCACAGGGCCATAGACTCCCAACGCACCCAGGACAGACAGCTATGAGGGAGGTGCGAAATAAATGCACCTGGGCCACACGACAGGCCAAGGCTGATTACTATCAGCACACCTCTCTCCTCCTCCTCCTGGGGAGACGGGAAAAAGTTCTGGAGCAACGTACAAGAAATCATTGGCAAATCACGTTCCCCCCGCCCCTACCCAACTCAGTCTGAACGGGGACGTTACCCAAGATCCTACTAAAATCGCTGAAGCCCTTAACGAATCCTTCTCAGACCTCTCACATATCCTCCTGCCTAATTTCTTCCACCCTCCCAAACCTCCCCTACTTCTCTTATGGCGAGTACAGACCTCCCTCCCCCTTTCCGGCTCCATACCATTCCCTGCACCTTGGCCAAACGCTGTATCTCCAAAGCAATCGCTAACACTCGTTACAGCAATGACTCCCTGGACCTAAAACTCATTAGGCTTACCCTCGATGTCACACTACCCCATCTCACAAAAATCCTAAACCTTTCACTTTGCCTCGGCCAGTTTCCTGCTACCTGGAAAAAAGCCTTGATCACCTCTATCTTAAAGAGCAGTGACCCCACCCACCCCGGTAATTATAGACCAATCTCTATACTCCCTCCTCTCTCCAAAGCTCTGGAAAAAATAGTCTCAGACCAGCTAACTGAGCATCTAACAAAACACAACCTACTTAGTAAGGAACAGCATGGGTTCAGAGCTGGCCACAGCACCATCACGGCTCTCACTGAACTCACAACATTCATCCATGAGGCACTTGACCAAGGGTCACTTGCAGGGGCTATCTATATAGACTTAACTAAGGCTTTCGACACGGTCAGTCACAAACTACTCCTTCAAGTCCTGCCGCAACTAAATGTGGTCCCCGAGGCCTCAGCCTGGTTCAAGGACTACCTCTCAGGAGCCTTCGCAGCAAGTAGAATAAACTCCACCATCTCCACCCCCAAGCCTGTTCGCTCTGGTGTTCCGCAGGGGTCAATTTTGGGCCCACTGCTTTTTACTCTCTTCCTTAATTCACTCCCTAAAGCATGCAGCGGTCATCTCTTACTCTATGCTGACGATGCGTTTCTCTACTGGAAACACCCCCAACCGTACACCCTCCAGGGATTCTTCAGGGAGCTGGAGAATTGGTTCGCTGATCACCGCCTGATCATTAACTATTCCAAAACCAAGGCCATGACCTTTGCTCATCGCCAAAGCCCGCACAGTCAGATGGCACTTCATATTTCCAACTCTGATGGTTCCCTACTGGAACACGTCACTCACTTCAAATACCTGGGTGTCACCTTAGATACCTCCCTCTCCTACCACAGACATGTACGCCTCCTCTCGGCAGCGGTCAACTCGAGAGTTGGTACTCTACAGGATCAAAAACAGCCTGCCTGCTCAAGCCATGCAGATAGCTGTCACATCCTCCATCCTCTCCCTTATCGATTACAGGATTATCTACGGCACTGCTGATAACTCCACCCTAAGCTGCATAATCACTGCGCTAAACAAAGCCTGTCGCCTTGTCTCGGGATGTGACAGACTCACCCACACCTGCGACCTGTACAAACTGACTGGCTGGCTTAATTTCCATCAAAGACTCAAGTACCACACCTACATTCTAGCAAAAGAATCCACCTCAGCTTAGCCAACGGTCTACTCCCCATCATCAGACCGGCCCCTCTCAAGAGCATATTACCAGACTCTCGGCTACCACATCCTTCATGGTTCCCTCATGTCGTACATCCTCGGGCAAAGATCCTCATCAAGCGCACGCCCCCAAATGGCTTAACATTCTTCCCCCTTCCCTCTCCCAGTCCCATAGCATTCAACTCTTCAAAACAGGCCTTAGAACCCTCCTGTTGGATAGCTCTAAATGTGAATGCTAATGCGGCTAACCTCTCTCCTTCTCCCCCCCCTTGCACCCACACAGGGGCCCCCTAGGCGCGACGTCCCCCCAAAAAGCTCAGTCTAGGGGTCACAGGTATGTCTCCTACTTGCTCTAAACGGATAAATAAGTCTCTCTGCTATCATGCCAGCAAAGTAATCTATAAATTATGTATTATGTATAGAAAGTTGTTTTCCTTTTTGCCATTTACTGTCTTATGTCTCTCCACCCGCTGTAACCACCGTGGAGCAACTGTATAAAAAATGTTTGAACAAAAATCTGTATATAATTTTCCTTGTATATAATTTCCTTGTTCTGTCTGTCTTCCCCGATTCTTGTTTCCCCCTCCACCCTATGTAACCGACGTGGAGCCTTTGTAAAAGAGTCTGACTCAAAGGTTTGTAATTCCGAATATACAGTAAATAAAATTAAAAGACGGTCAATACAACAGTGAAAAGTGGAAATAGAATACAATAAATTACAATACAAATAAGGACCAGTGCAGCAAATTAACAAACACAACGAAGCATGTTGTGGAGCAGAAGGATTAAAAACACAAATACAAGGTGCAGTAGTTCGTGAAGAAGACTCATGTCAGGCCGAAAAGCCAGTGAGCTAGAGGCTGACTTACATGCATGGGCAACAGGAACTGAGAAAGCAAAGGAAACATAGCGTCTTCTAGCGCATTTTACCAGGTGATGGGAAATGCACATGGCCTGGTTTAGTTTAGGAAGAAAGCATCCGGATCCTCCCTAGGTACAAAAAGAGCTGCATCATGGAGCAGTCTGCTCCCATAAAGGCCACACAAAAACTACAGGGTGTGTAGGAACATAGGGACACTCACCAAAGTGATTTAAATATAAAAAGGTTTATTCACGTGTTCCAAAGAAAAGCACCCCTAAACCCAACAACGTTTTGGCATGTCCAGATACCCCTTCCTCAGGGTGGAACGTGTTTCTGTGTGCAAATTAAACAATAACCATAGTCTGTTTTTAAATGAAGCGATAATATATGCAATATATTATACCCTTGTGTGTTTAAAGAAAAATATCAGAACTAATGTATACTTAGTGGTCATTTGTGCACACACCTATGTATGAAGAAAATGAGCCGAGGAGCCCAAAAAAGCTAAAAAAAACAAACAATATGACCACTGGCAGTATAAAGCTGTGGTTTAGGGCACGGAGCTGCAAACCTGGGTTTGAATCCCACAGCTCCCACTTGCGTACTGTGTGACCCTGAGCAAGTCAGTTAACTTCATTGTGTTCCCAAGTCACACCTGGAAACAAGGTTCAGCTTAGTGCATCTTTCCTGATTAAACAATTTCTGCATTCCCTTTCCCTAACATGACCATTGGTGCAGCTCTTGTATGTAAAAGTGCCCAAATAAACAAAAAAAAAACCACCAGTGGAGGAATCCAAATAGAATGTAGACTTTAATGTAAAAGCAGATGAGAAAACAAAAAGAGAACTAATAAAAGCTAGGAAGAGCCTGGCAGATCTGTTTGTATATAGCAAATTAGGCATAAATAAAAGAAATACAAAGTTCTAGGGACATGGATATGTTCACTCCACACTTATTGGCAGGTTCCTTGCCGCTTTAAATCTTGCCGGAAGGTCTTCAAGTTGGCTCCTCCAACCCACCCGGGTGGTAAAACTCTCGGCTCCGCCCCATGACGCCAGATCTTCCTTACCGCTTGGAAGCTCAGGTTCCCTCCTTAGCGCTGTGCGTTTTAAACTGGATCCTAACTCTTCGGTTCGTCTGAAATTGGTTTTGAAGTTTTCTAAACTTAGGTCTTCATCTTCCCTCGTGGCTGCGATGGACAAATCTATTCCCGGTTTTCGGAGGTGCCCTTGTGGGCAGAAAATGTCCAGGACGGATCCGCATTCCACGTGCATCTACTGCCATGGCCTAGATCACGACCCGCAGGCCTGCGAGTTGTGGCGCTCTTTCTCGGCCAATGTTCTGGATGATCGCACTGCCCGATTGAAGCTCGGGCGCCCTGAGAAGTGTTTTCTGCCAGTAAAATCTAAAGAGGCTCGTTGGGCGGTGTCTGCGGCGGCTGGCTCGGCTGAGCAGCTCGAGCATATGATCGCCCTCGAGGAGGCGGCCACGGCCACATCTTCCTCCTCCCTGGCGGCGGCATTTATCCCGCTCTCTCTGAGCTCCTGGTGTAAGCCGTTCAAGGGGCTTTGTCAGTCCCTTTCCACGAAGGGAGAGGGGCCATCGGGACATTCTTCTCGGCCCAAGAAGGAGTCGAAGGGTAAGTCCCACCATCTGCGTTCGTGGGAGCGGGAGAGGTCCCCTTCCCCGGACAGCCGACCATTGACTTAGGTCGTGGTTGCGACTGAGGCCGCTGGCTTCACGGTGTCCCTGTCAGGCCAGCCTGCCGAGACTCCCGTCGACGAACTCGAGATTTTTCTCGATCCATTAGACGGGCTGTTGATTGGTGAAGCAGACAACCCTCCTTCACCGGTTCCCCCGGTGGATACCCAGGATCTGCCTGTGCCTTCTGGGCCGCAGTCCCCGTTTAAAGTGCCTGAGCCGAGGGAAGAGCGGCTGTCCCCGGCCCCTTCCCAGACCCACCCTCTGTCCCCCCGAGGGTCTCGGTCTCGGACCTCTTCTTGGTCTAGCCGTTCCTGCCGACATCGGCGGTCTCGGTCTCAATACCGAAGTAAGCGGCGACACCGTTCCTCCTCGTTCTCTTCCTCGGATGAGGGGAGGCTTCGGCGTAAATTACACCGGCGCTACGAGGAGCTTATGTGGCAGCAGTTGCTTTTGTCCGGGCCTAAGCCGACTCTGGTCCAGACTCCGGCCATCAAGTGGCTGTCACCTGAACGACGGAAGCAACCACTTGCCCCAGTCGAGTTGCCCGCTCCAGGGCCAGTTGCTCAGCCGAAACCAGCTGCTCCACTGATTGTGGTGGAACCTCCGCCTCCACAACCGAAGTCTGGGGCACCGACCAAGGATTCTCGGTCGGATCATGGCCTACCCCACAGGTTGTCGGTCAGCCTCACTCCCGACCGTCCTCGGCAGGTAGAGGGTGGCTCAGGGCCGAGGCAGCTCTTCACAGACTCTTCGGAATCCGACGACTCCTCCCTGTTCTCCAGGCAGGTCGACCTGGAGTCCTCCGGGGGCCAGTCATTGGACGATAGCCCATCGTCCTTCTTGGGTCTGCTTCGACTCATCTCGGAGTCCACCGGGATGCAACTCGAGCCCGTGTCCAAACGGGCCAAGTACCCCCTGACTGAGATACTGGACCGAGGGGATATCCCCACGGAGGCCTTTCCGGTGGCTGAGGCCATTGTCAGCTCAGCCTTGGAGCTTTGGCAGCGGCCTGCTAACTGTCCTGTGCCCTCGGCCAGGATGGCCAGGAAGTATGCGGTCCCTACCGGCTCTTTGCCTGGTTTCTCGGAGCACCCCTCTGCTGAGGGGCTAGTCACCGACAGCATTTTCCAGCGTTCCGGTAACGCTCGGGATGTGGATAAGCCCCCCGACAAAGAGTCCAAAAAGCTGGACTTTGCCGGGTGCAAGGTGTATGCTGCGTCCTCCCTCGGCCTCCGACAGGCCAGCTCGGCCCTGCTGATGGCACACTTCTCCCACGCCTTCTTGGGCTCCCTGGACTAGGTTGTCCCTCATCTCCCGACCGACCTGCAGACCACGGTCAGTCAGGTGCGGGACCAGGGTAAAGCGGTGGAAGCAGCAGCTTCAGACTGCTCTGGACATAGGTGATTCCTGTGCCAGGTCAGTAGCGGCCGTGGTGGCCATGAACCGTCAGGCGTGGCTGAGGATATCCACCTTCACGGCGGATACCCAGCACAAGTTGGCGGATGTCCCCTTCTTGGGGACTGACCTCTTCGGCCCTGGAGTGGAGGACACCTCCAGCGGATCGAAAAGTCCAGTGCCACCCTGGACTCGGTCACTTCCGCCCAGAGGGACAAAGGCCGCCGTCAGCAACAACAGAAGTCCTTTCGTCCTTCGGCCCCTGCATCTCGACCGGCCCAGCAGCACCAGCATCAGGGCCAGCAGGCTTGCGCTTGGCGTCCCGAACCCAAGCCGGCGGCTTCCTCCAACAGGAAGCAAGCAGGTAAAGGCCCAGGAGATCCCTCGGCTGGTTCTTCCTCCAAGCCTGCCCAGTGACAGGTTGAGGGGTGCCGCCCCCAACCTCGACACTCCTCCCTGGGTTCCCCCCGTGGGGGACAGCTCCACCACTTCCTTTCCGCCTGGTCCGCTATCATCACGGACCGCTGGGTGTTGGAGGTGGTAGGATAAGGCCTGCCTCTGGAGTTCGAGCAGGCTCCACCCTTTTGAGCCTTCTCCCCTCGGGGGGCCACGGGGTCCACAGCCTTGCTGTTGGCCCGTCGAGCCGATATTGCCCTGCTCCTCAAAAAAGAGCTGATCAGGAAGGTGGCGGATCCTCCTCCAGACCCAAGGTTTGTGTCCAGATATTTCCTGGTCCCAAAACGGACGGGGGGCTGGCGCCCCATTCTCGATCTGCACGACCTGAACAAGTTCCTAAGGTCTCAGACCTTCAGGATGGTCACTCTGGCTCAGATGATCCCATCCTTGGAACGAGGCGTGTGGTTCTGTTCTCTGGACCTCCAGGACGCGTTCTTTCACGTCCCAATCCATCTGTCTCATCAGAGATTACTCCGATTCAGAGCGGAGGGATCCCTTTTCGAGTTCTGGGCCATGCCCTTCGGCCTCTCCCTAGCTCCCAGGGTCTTCACCAAATGCATGGCAGTGGTGACGGCATTCCTGCGGCACCGAAGGGTCCGGGTGTACCCCTACCTGGACGACTGGCTGAATGCAGCCCAGGGATCTGGCCCTCCAGGTTTGCTCTCAGGTTGGCCTCCTCATCAACGAGACCAAGTTGGAACTCATGCCAAAGCAGGTGATACAATTCATCAGGGAAGAGCTCGACTCTCTACGAGCCAGAGCACGGCTCCTGGCAGACAGGGCCGAGGTTCTTTCCTCCTTTGCCCAGTCATTTCAGGTTGGGCAGTCGCGCCCTGCCCAGGACTTTCTGCGCCTCCTGGCGGCCTGCACCAGCGTGGTCCATTGGGCCCGCTGGTACATGCATCCTTCAATGGGGCTGGCCAGCCAATGGTCACAGCGCCCGATCCGCTGGATCAGCTAGTGACAGTGACCCAGGGGATGAGACGGCTCTCCAGTGGTGGACCGTTCCAGCATATCTGCAGGAGGGCATCCCGTTTGTCTGCCCCGAGCCGACGGTCTCTCTATCCACCGATGCCTCTCTGATGGGTTGGGGTGCCCATCTGGGGGAGCACAGAGCGCACGGCCTCTGGTCCCCTCGGGAGTCCCAATGCCACGTCAACCTGCTGGAGCTTCGAGCGGTTTGTCTAGCCCTCACCGCCTTCGCTCCATTTCTACGGGGTAAAGTGGTTCAGGTCCAGACGGACAATACCACGACCATGTACTACCTAAACCGCCAGGGCGGGACGAGCTCCATGCCTCTGTGCAGGGATGCTCTCCGCCTTTGGTCACTCATGTGCAGCCTGGAGGCGGATCTCCTCGCCATTCATGTGGCAGGAGCCTCCAACACTCTGTCCGATGCCCTAAGCCGGATAGGGGCTGCGTCTCACAAGTGGTCTCTCCTGCCGGAGGTAGTACATGATCTCTTCTCCCATTGGAGCATGCCTCAGTCGGACCTGTTTTGCCTTCAGAGAAAATGCGAAGCTGAGACTGTTTCATGCCTGCCTCCCTCAGCAGGGCTCGCTGCAGGGGGATGCCTTCTCAAGGCCATGGACCCCGGGCCTCTTCTGCGCCTTTCCCCCATTTCTCTTGATGGACAAGGTGCAGGTGATTCTGGTAGCCCCAGACTGGCCCCGCCAGTTCTGGTATCCAGATCTCCTCAGTCTCAGCTCCAGGCTCCCTAGGGGGCTTCCAGCCCGCCTGGACCTGATCTCGGTCAATCAGGGGAAGGTATTCCATCCGGACCTTCAATCCCTGCACCTGATGGCCTGGTTTCTGAGCGGCTAGAGTTCCAGGCCTTGGGTCTTTCCGATGAGGTCCTCAATGTCATTGAGGCGTCCCGTAAGGAGTCGACCAGAAAATGCTACGCCTTCAAATGGAAGAGATTCTCCATTTGGTGTCAGGGCAAGGGCCTGGACCCTTCCTCCTGTTCCTTGGCAAGCATTCTGGACTACCTGTGGTCCCTTTCTCAGCAAGGGCTTGATGCGATGACCCTAAGGTGCACCTGGCAGCCATCTCTGCTTACGGCCACGGGCGGGAAGCAGTGATGGCGCAGGAGAAAGGTGATCGGCGCTTTTTCAAAGGCCTTGCTCACATATCCCCTCTGGTGCGAGAACCTCCACCTCCGTGGGATCTACTGCTAGTATTGGCTAAGCTCATGAGCAAGCCATTCGAACCGATGCACAGGTGTGACATCTTTCACCTGTCATGGAAGACCGCCTTCTTGGTGGCTATCCACGTCAGCCAGAAGGATGGGAGAACTCCAGGCGCTTTCCATCAAGTCTTCTTATCTGGTCTTCCACAGGGACAAGGTTGTCTTGCGCCCCCACCTGAAATTCCTTCCGAAGGTGGTGTCAGAGTTTCACCTTAACCAGGTGTTGACTCTGCTGGTGTTCTACCCCAGTCGCACCTCGGAGGCCAAATATAGGCTCCATACTTTGGACCCTAGAAAAGCACTCGCTTATTACAAGGAGCGGATGGCTGAAGTTCGGGGGAGAGGTTCACCAGCTGTTTGTCACCTACGCTGAAGCCGCACCTGGCAGACCTGCAGCCAAGCAGACGATAGGCAGGTGGGTCACCTCCTGCATAGATCTGTGCTATAGGTTGGCGGGCATGGAGCCTCCCAGAGGGATAAGAGCTCATTCTACCCGCCATACCGCTGCATCGGTGGCTGCTTCCAGGGATGTCCCTATCCAGGAAATCTGCAGGGCTGCTACCTGGAAGTCCGCACACACCTTCATCACCCACTACCACATCGACCTTGAGTCACGCCCGGGATGCTGGTTTTGGGGCCTCAGTTCTCCAGTCATTATTCCCTAAGTAGGGGTTGTGCGCCTTGCCTCCCTCCCTCCTCCCGGAGAACTGCTAGGAGTCTGCCAGACAGTGTGGGTGAACAACATATCCATGTCCCTAGAAATACAGGTTACTCACCTGTAATAGGAGTTCTAGGAATGGTATATGTTCATCCACACTACCCACCCGACCTCCCTGGCTCCGATGCACAACCTGGCTTCCAACGGGCTAGATGTGGCGTCATGGGGTGGAGCAGAGAGTTTTACCGCCCGGGTGGGTGGGAGGAGCCAGCTTGAAGACCTTCCGGCAAGATTTAAAGCGGCAAGGAACCTGCCAGACAGTGTGGATGAACAACATATGCCATTCCTAGAATTCCTGTTACAGGTGAGTAACCTGTATTTTCTCCTATTTCGCTTCTTTTTGGGGTGGAGGCGGGAGATGGTGAAGACTGGGACCTCTACCCCAGATTGATTAGGGTCTTATTACTAGTAGCCCGTCAAGGCATATAAAATACGTGTGTGGCTGGAACAGCTCCTACAGTAGAACAGTGGAAAAAATTAACCATTCAGAAATTGGCTGTAGACCGCCTTCCGTTTCAAGACCTATGAAAAGCAGAAAAGTTTCTTGAGGACTGGGGTAGTTTTTTGAATACCCTTACACCAGGAGAAGCTTCAATGGTAAAGGGGAAGGGGCGCTAAATTGGGACGGCTTGATGGTTAAACCCTGTTAAAGATTTAAGAGGAGGGCACAGCCTTATACTTCCACCTCACTTAGGAGCATGAATACATATTGATTTATAATTTGAAATACAGGTAAACTGGCCTGGAATAATGAAATATACAATTTCACTATATATTTATTGAGAATTGAGCCTCAACTTATTTGATATTCCTTCTTTTTATTGTTTCGTATTGATATAATGTATTGAGTGTCCTATCTTTGTATGTGCGTGGCTCATGTTAGTTTCAGTAAAAATATTGTTTAAAAAAAATCTGATTTTTGTCATCTTCAAACCTTAATGGGCAGTAAATTGAGGCTTTTGTCAGACTATCTCCCGGATGTCTCCTCTCCCCTCCCAAGCCATGCAGAGCCCACTAGCAGAGGTGTACAGCTGTCTGGCAAGGTAATTGAGAGGGCATGGCTGTTTCTGGCTAAAGACAGGTTATTCCATATTTATTTCCCTTTATTACACTTGGCCAGTCCCAGCTCATAAGAGGGACTGCGACACATGGATAGTTCCCAAGATAAGCCTGTCCTGCAAGGATCAGGGGAGCGACTGACCGCTTTTTTTGTTTGTTTGCATTAAGTTGTACATTTAATGAAGTTTTTTTTTTTCTAACTCTATTTTTCTCCCCACCACCGAACTCTCTCTCCAGTGACCTCCGATCCTCCATCTCTGTTTCCCTGCGTGACCCCAGTTTGCCCCTCCCCTCCTCTCCAGCACTGGGCATCCCCGGGTCTGCCCTCCAGAGAAGGGTCGGCCCAGCCCAGGGTGCTCCATCTTCAAGTATTGAGACACCGGGCTGGAGAGGGAGGGGAGAGCAGAGGGGGCCGGGCCCGACTGCAGGAGTGTGGATCACAGATGGAGGCGCCATCATCTATCAGCCGAGGTTTTATTTTCTTGTTCTACGCCCCTGTGGAGCCTGGCTGCCAAGGCGACGCACTGCCGCAGCTCCACCCCCTAGCATATGCCCCAATGCTGCTTTCGGCTAGCCCTCAGCCTCCGCCAGAGGTCGCTCGTTGAGTGGTCATTACCCTAACCGTCCCTGGGGAAAAGAGAGAGCAGTACTCAGAACTCCCCCGGCTGCCTGGGTCCATTCCCGAACCCGGGTCGCTGGCATGGCATCTAACGTCTCAACCCTCTGCGCCACCAGGCCGGCCCACATTTAGTGAAGTTGGTGGGAGTAGTGGCACCAAACACCATTACATCCCGGCAAGATGAAACATATGGTTCACAGCTTTTGGGGATGCTGTTGCTGGCGGTGATCTTCACATTCAAACTGGGAGGTTCTTATGTCTTTAAAATAATCTACAGTTGAAAATTATCAACTGTGGAGCAGCATTTTAAAAGTAGTTTTATAGTATCATAGTAAAAGCCAGCAGAATAGGCCCCATGGTCTATCGTGTCTGCTCGGAAGCTAGCCCCTACTGGGAGCTCGCTCCTCCACCCCCAGAGGTGGCCCTCCCTGGTCTAAGCTTCCCCCTCTACCTGTCCCAACCCTTCCTGAATCCTTCCACTGTGGTCTCTTCCACCAGACCCCTGGGCAGTGCATTCCATGATTCCACCTCCCCTCTCACATCCTAGGGTCCCTTGGATGTGAAGAAGTGTCTCCTGCCTCCTGGTAGTTCCCCCCCCTTCTTAAGCCCGAACACTTCCCTGGCTCCGCCCTTATTTATCCCCTTTATATACTTGAAAGTCTCTATCATGTCCCCTCTGTCCCTCCTCTCCTCCAATACATACAGATTGAGTTCCTCCAGTCTCTCCTCCTAGGTCCTACCCTCCATGCCCTGAGTCATCCTGGTCACCCTCCTCTGGGCCCTCTCCAGAAGTGCTATGTCCCTCTTAAGATGGAGTCTCCAGAACTGCACACAGTACTCATGATGCGACCTAACCAGGGCATTATACAGAGGGAGGATCACCTCCCTTCTCCTGGAGGTAATCCCCCTGATTATGCAGCCCAGTTTCCTGTTTGCTTTTGCTGCAGCTCAGCAGTTCTCTGTGTTGTTCATTTCGCTGTCCACCACTATCCCCAAGTGCCTCTCGCCCGATGTGACTTGCAATGTGGTCTCCCCCCCCCGATGTATGCATGTCCGGGTTTCTAACCCCAGATGCAGCACCCTACATTTTCCTGCATTGAACTTCAACCCCACTTCCTTGCCCGCCCGCCCGGGTATCCGATCCCCTGCAGGGCCTCTCTCCCCATCTGCCAGTGCTCCCAGTTTGAGTCATCCATGAGAGAGGCTCTGCCTACTCCTAACACCCACCTATGTCTGAGACATAGGAATTGAACAGGAGTGGCCCCAGTACTGAACCCTGGGGGACCCCACTGATGACACTTCTGGGGAAGGAGACTATCCCTCTAACCACCACTCGCTGTATTCGCCTTGTAAGCCAGTTTTCCACCCACTTGAGCAACTGCCCCCACCTCCCAGCTTTGTTAGTTGGCTGTTGTGGGGTACCAAATCGAATGCCTTACTGAAATCCAGATAGAGGACGTCCACCAGCGTATGTCGGTCCAGGGCACCAGTCACCAGTCATAAAACTCCACCAGGTTAGTCTGTCATGACATCCCAGGAACAAAACCATACTGCCTGTCATCCAGGTGCCCCAACCTTTCCAGCTGCCCCCCCCCACCCCCAGCCTCTCCTTGATTATGCCCTCCATAACCTTGCCTACCACAGACGCTAGGCTAACGGGCCTATAATTCCCCATCTCCTCTCTGGACTTCTCTTGTGGATAGGCACCACATGAGCCACCTTCCAATCTTGAGGCACCCACTCTGTCATCAAGAAAATGTTGAAGAGCGAGGCCAGTGGAGCTGCCAGCACATCCGCCAGTTCCTTAAACACCCTTGGATGTAGCCCATCTGGCCCTGGCACCTTCTCAGTCTTTAGCGACCGGAGGGCCTCTCTCATCCTATCCGCTGTGATTTCACTCTCCCATTCCCCCTCCTCATGCACCCTCTCCTTCCCTTCTAGATACGACCCATCCCCTGCCCTAGTCTCATCCAGTCCTTCAGTCTCCAACTGAACTCCTGGTTCAGTGGGTTTCTCTACCCTCCCATCGGGTTGGAAAGCTCCCCCACCTCCCCAGTAAAGACGGAGGCAAAGTACTCATTTAGCACCTCTGCTTGTTCTTCAGCTTCTTGCGCCCATCCCCCCAGTTCTAATCCTGCTGATCTGTGCCCTCACTTTTGTTTTCTCCCTTATGTATCTATAGACCCCCCCACACACACAGATATCCCTGGCCAGGTTAAGCTCCTTCTTTGCCTTGGCCCCCCACTTACCACCCTGGTGACCCCTCTTCACCAGGAAATCATACTCTTCCCTTCCCCCTAGCCCCCCCTTGAGCGCTTTAAGCACGCATAGGCAGCCTTTTTCTCGTTCACCGCCTCCTGCACCTCCTGGGTCCACCAACGTGGCTTACTGGTCCTACTTTGCTTCTGCCTTACCTTTGTGCAGGCCCTCAGAGTACACCCCCCTGAAATCTATTACTTCTGTGTTGGTGCAAATTTCCTCCCCTCCGCCTAGGAACATAAGAAACCAGACCATGGCATCGTCACTGCCTGCCAATGGGCTGCTCACCTCCAGGCCCCTTATCTGTTCACTGTCTGCTAGGACAATGTCCAGGATCCAGTCCTGCCTAGTAGGCTCCCCCACATGCTGGACTAGGAAGACATCCATCAACCTCTGCTCCCTGGCCACCGAGGATGTCATAGTGCCCCATTCTGCCCTCTGCATGTTCAGGTCGCCCATGATCACCACCCTGCGCTTTCCGAGGCCACAGTGACCCTTGATCTCAGCCAGATCATCCTCCAATTCTGCTTCCATTGCGGGCCGTGTGTACACCACCCCTATTTTTAATCCTTTACCCCCCATTTGTAGGTTTACCCAAATTTCCTCCACACTTCCTTCTGCCTCCTCTGTTCCACCAACTGCTATGTCATTTTTGACTATCAATGCCACTCCCCTTCTCACTCCTCTATTCTTCCTAAACATTGTGTATCCCTCAATAGTTCCCCCCCCCCTCCCCACCTGTAGATTACCCCACAGTGGCACTCTTCCTCTGGCTCGGAGGTGGGGGGGGAATAGCTGACTGAAAGCTGCGGGGGGGCTGAACACTCCACCTTAGCACCAGTCTCTGTTCCAGGTCACAGTGTGGGACACTGGAGCTTGTATGCAAATCCCTTTTTCTTGGTGGCAGCATGACTCTGTGAACACTGCACCAAAATCTTGTTTCCTTTCTATTAAATATTTTCTCCCCCCCCCCAATTCTAAAAAGACAGCTGTAGAACCCGGGTGGAAAATACACTTCATTGTGCAGGGCTTTTCATGTGCTGTCCCTTTAGACTATTGTGGACTTGTTTACACGTTGATCAGCAGGCCTTCTTTCTCCATGGAAGCGTTGCAAAGGTTTTGGAATAGGGCCATGTCCGATAGGGAGCTTACTATCCAACCCATGATGGCAGGCAGGAGGCATGTGTTAGACCTGGCAAAACCTGCTTGGTGTTGTACACCTCAGAGGGGGATTCAGGGCACTCTGCACCTGCATTCTCTGTTTTTGGTTCAATAACAATAAAAAGGCAACTCAGCGGTAGCAAAATGGGAAACATGACCCTACAAAACCTGAAAGGGGAACTTGAGGATTAGCACAGCTGCTTTTATGGGGAAGTACTGAGCAGAGGACCCTCTTTCAGGGTACAGTTAGTTTTCCAGAGATTCGTTGTTCACTACTTCCTGCCTTTGTCTACTGTTATGCATTTCTGGCACATGGAGGTGGGGAGCTGGTCAGTTCAGTTTTTGGGATCATTTAGAAATGGGCAGTGGCTACCAAGTCTTGACCATGGTGTTTTTCTGTTGCCTGCTGTGCACACTCATAATAATGGGAAATTTCTCCTTTCTACAAAACAGATTGCTGCATTCCACCTTTTGTAGAACAACCTGAAGCTTCACGGCCAGGTTCTGCTACAACTCGACTTTTTTTTTTTGTAGTCAGGTTCTTCATTTTTCTGGAAACCCCCTGCATTTGTCCCTTATAGCATAGAGCTGGGTTTTGAAGGAGTTCCCAGAGCCCTTGTCAGTAAATCTGTGTGGAAGGACTGCCATTTTCAGAGTCTGCAGTTGGCAGTGGCAGCTCTGAGGACCATATGAGCATGCTGCATTGGCTGGATACGTACACTTAGTGCACATAAAAAGCTGTTTGTGATTGCAGCAGTAGAGCCACCGCTCGTGATGCCGGTGACCCAGGTTAACACCAGAGTCTGGGTCGACATGGGGTGGACAGTTTAGCACCCCAGAAGATGCTACCCTCATCTTGTGAGGCAGGGGTGCACTTCTCAGTGCTGCTTTGATGACCACGGGTGGAACTGCAGTGCATGGGTGATGTTGCCTGACTCCAGTGCATGGTCCTGCATGACTCTGCACATATGCCCGTTTGGAGTCCTAGACAGAAGCGTCCGGGGAAGGGGGATGACCCTGGAGTGAGTATGATAAAGTCCAGTATTTACTGGCTGATGGTACTCCTGCATATGAGGACTCGAGGGGGGGGGGTTGCTCAGTGAAAGATTTCTCTGATGGAATCCTTGAATCCTTGTGATGCAGAGGCTGCACTGTGGCACTAGAGACCGAGGTAGTCACCAAAGCTGGGTTGGGATAGGGGCCAGTATCATGACTGGAGGGGAAAAAAAAAAAAACTCTGCTTGGAGTGGTCAGGCATCTGTATACAGTCCCTCGTCAGTTGAAAATTATATAATTTACTCCCCTGCCCTCACTTAGGCATGTGGTGGCTCTTTTTGCAGGGTCTCCTGCTTCCTCCTCTTGTGAGGTTCTGGTTCATCTGCCACTGTGGCCTTCAACCCTAAGGCTCAGGTACACTTTTACATTCTTTTTCCTCCCTGTCCTGGCTGGCCCCCTTCTTGTGCCCCCCCCCCCAGTCAGTCAGCTTCTCCCAGACTTACCTGCTACTCTGATGGCTTGCCCCCATGGTGTGGGAGTCCTTGACCTGCGGGCGCGAGGCCTGAGAGGTGTCGGTGGTCATTCTGCCACCCAGCATGTGTTTCCACTGTCCCTCCCCCGAGGGGTGTGGTGTGCAAGGATGTCATGATGCACACATGTATTCATGTTTGCCACACCTATCTTGCACTCAGGCAATTCCTTGCTGCCTTTTCCCCAGCTTCTGCTAGGTGTTGGGCGAATACTGGACTCTGAAAACCTTCCCCCTCCCCAGAGAAGGAGAGCAGTCCTTCAGATGCTTGAGCCTTCCCGCACGCCTTGTCTTTGCTCCCGAATCTGGATCGTCTGTGCCACAAGTGGTAGCTCTACTGCTGTGCCGGCAGGCCAGATCAGGTACACATCCCTAATAGTCCTGGTGCCAAAAGTGCCATCTCATTCATCTTCTGGCTCCCTTCTGCCCCCCCAACCCCCCCGCCCTTTCCCAGGGAGTAATGGCAGGAGAACACATCAGAACAGGTGGGTTCTTGATATTCAGAAGGGTCTCCTGGAAATATCACCCCCTCTCATGCATCCCCAGCACTTTTTCCTGTTGTCAGAAGTCCATGCTCTCTTGAACAAATGAACTATTTGGCCTGTGCCCCTGGCAGAACAGAATGGGGTTTCTATTAAAGGGTATTTGCTAGTACCATAGAGGTAGGTGACATAGTCCCTCTCCTGGACCTCAGAGACCTAAATGAATACATTGCATACAATATTTCCTTTCAGTCTTTACAGTAAAATATAAGGGATTCGTCCCACAGTACTGGATTAGGCTCAGGCAGGCAGGGGTCAGGGCATGAAAATGGGAGTTCTAGAGAAGAAAAGAGTTGTGAAAGGACAGGGGTTCTAAAACTAGACAGATGTCCAGGTCCAGATGGCCTGCATGCAGGGGTGCCAAAGGAAATGTTGCAAGTGCTGATTGCACCATGAGCAAACCTCTTCAGGTGCTCACTGGAGAATGGGGATGTACGAAAGGACGAGAGTGGCCGATGTAGTACCGCTAAATAGAAGTGGAAGTAGGGATGATCCAGGTAATTACTTGTTGCATGGGACAAATTGGGTAGCCAGGTGGCCAATGCCATTAAAAAAAATTAGTTTAGCTACCAGATTTAGGAAATTACCATCCACCTGGCTGCCAGCGAAATTTTTTTTTAAGCCATTATAAATAACCACTAAAAATATTGATTTGGCTACCAGTTTGAAAGCTAGTGGCCAAAATGACCACTAGCTCACTGATGTTTTACCCTGACTAGTTAGTCATCATGACTTTAGTAGTGGACATGTTATTGGAAACTATTGCCAAGAAAAGGCTTGTGGACTTCCTGCCAGCACGTGGATTGCAGGACAGTATACAGCATGGGTTTGTGGGCAGAAGACCTTGCCAGACAAACCTGATAGTTATCCAATCAAAAAAAAATCTGCCCGGCCGCTGGCGCGGGGGTAGGTTACCGCCTCGGCGCATAGCGACCTGCCGGGAGCGGACTCGGCAACTGGAGGGCCGGCCGGGGGGAGGAGGATTGAGCACCGAAAGGCTGCTTTCCTCCGCCGGGTGGAGTGGGATGCAAGTCTTGCTGCTATACCACCACCTGAGTGACCACAGGTGGAGGTGCAGTGAAGGTAGCTTGCAGACAAAGGGTGGGGAGGTGCCCGTCGGAAGCCAGAGCACAAGCGCGTCATGACGTGGCCCCTAGGCTTCCCTAGCGTACGGACGCCTTGAGGGCTGGGACCAGAAAGACGGAAATACCCTGTCCTAGGTTCCTGTACACGGATTCCGGTCGTCACGAGAAAATCCATAACTGGGCTGTAGAGATGGGGCCAGCTGACCTCCCGACACAGTCTCGAGGTGTGAGAGAGGGTAAGGGATGGCCCTCTCCTCCCCGCCCGGGGGGTAAACCACGGCAGGATGGGGGTAGGCAGGAGGTACCCAGGGCAGAACTACGGGAGCCCGCACGACCTAGGAAACCCTGAAGAAAAAGGTTCATGGAGCAGTGAAGAAGGGGGCAGAAAAATAGTAAGAAAAAAAAAAATCTGTCCATAGAAGCCAAGCCATAGACGAGCTGTACGTGGACTTTAGTAAAGTGTTTGACTCTGTGCCACACAGAAAGTTGATTAAAAAGCTGGAGAACGTGGGAGTAGGGAAGAGGTTAATTACCTGGGTTATACGAACATACAACAGTGGCAGTAGATTTAGGCCATAAGGTCTATCATGTCTGCTCAAACGCAGCTCACAGTTGAGACACTGCTGCCCCCTCCCCTTTTACCTCCCTTCCTCCATAGGTTGCCTCCTTGAGTCCCCTCTCTGTTCCCTTTCCTCCCTACTTGTACCTTGCCCATGAACCTATCCCAACCCTTCTTAAAACTTCCCACTGATTCCATTGAAATCACCGCCTCATATACCGCGTTCCACGGCGCCACCACCCTTTCTGTGAAGTAGTGCTTCCTCCGTTCTCTCCTGTACTTCCGCCCCCACCAGTTTTAGGCTATGTCCCCTCGTGGACTCTTCCCCTTCAACCTAAACAAACCCTCAGTGTTAACTCTGATAACCCTTCACGTACTTATAGGTCTAAATCATATCCCAGGGTTTTAAATAATTGATTAGCAGTTTTTTTTTCCTTGGGACAATGCTAACTGTACAGAAAGTATTTATATAGGTTTTCTAGAAGTATTATGTTTGTTAAACACAGTGAGGCAAGTGCTATGCATTTTTACAATGTTTTAACACTTTTATGAGCAAAACACTAATCAATTTTTGGAGTTAAATAAATCCCCGATATTCCCTCTGTCCTCCATGGAGTACATGTTGAGCTCCCTGAGTTTCTGCCTTATATTTTCCCCCCATTCCATTGATCATCTTAGATGTCCTCCTCTGAACTCTCACTAGGAGCATGACATCCCTCTTTAAGTATGGGCACCAGAACTGCACACAGTACTCCAAGTGAGGCCTCACCAAGGATTTGTACAGTGGCAGGATAACTTCCTTCCTCCTCAGTGACCCCCCCCTCCCCCCAGCAATGCAATCCAGCATTCTGTTTGCTTTTGCCGCTGCTTTCTTACATTGTTCAGAGTGGTTCATTTTACCTGTGATTACCACCCCAGATCCTTTTCCTCCACAGAGGTGGATTAACTGCCCCCCCCCCAAATGGTAGCTGTACCCTGGATTCCTAGCCCCTAAATGCAGTACACAACCTTTCTAGCATTGAACCCCAGCTGCCTTGTTTTTGACCACTTTTCCATTCCTTCCAGATCTTCCTGGGGTATCGTCCTCCCCTCCTCACTGTCCACCACTGCTCCTGGTTTGGAGTCGTTGGTGAACAGGCTTATTTTATTTGCAACTCCCTCCGCGATTTCTGCTATAAAACTGTTAAATAGCAATGGACCCAGAACAGATCCCTGCGGGACCCCACTAGTGATTCTCCTAGGTGTCAGGAGCCCCCCCCCTTCTGCTTGTTACTCAGCCAGTTCCCAGCCCACTTAAGTCTTACCCCTCCACCCCCAAGTTCCTCAGCTTGCCCAGCAGTCTCCCATGCGGCACCAAATCAAATGCCTTGTTCAAGTCAAGATATAAGACATATAAACAAGCTAGGAAAGAGAACTCAAAGGGTGGTGGTAATTGGGGAGTGAAGAATGTCACAACTTGGGTATCTGTCCTGATTCTACTGCTGTAATATCTTCATGTGTGACATTGGTGAAGGTGTGCAGGGCAAGATGTGCCTTTTTGTGGATGGCTCAAAACTCTCTTGGGAAAGTGGACCCTTTTTTATACTTGTGTTTTATTCAGATAGAAAAGAAAAGTGACATTTCTTACCACAGACTGTCAACTTGAAAACAAAAAGGACAGAATAGTTTAAACAAAGTACACTTTTTTTGTTCCAGATTTTTGTAGGGTTTATTTAAAGTATGTCATAAAAAAGTTTGTATAAGGTCCATTATTAATTCTTAAATAGAAACATAGATTAATTCTTAAATTTAAAAGCATATCTTTTTTATGCTTCAAGCTGTATCATCCAGTAATAAAGAAAAATCAGTTAGTGTCTTTATAGTAGTGATTCATACCTCCAAGCCAAATCTTGAGAAGCCAAAAGGAGACTAGAAAGATATTGTATATGTATGCGCACCAATAGTCTATAATCCACAATCCATAACTGTAGGAAACAGTTTTTCATTGGGACATACATTGAGTGTTGTCAGCTTCGTTGTCTTCTAGATATGAACCCAGGTCTGTGAGAATAGCTACCTTCATATCAAATAAATCCCAAGCAGCATTCACATCAAAAAAGAAATGTTCTTTACCTTAAAATATAACTAAGTTTCACAAGTGATTGGAGTATAGCAGTCCCCCTGCCTAATTAAACTCTGATCTGATAGCCAGAAATCTCTTCCTGCGGCATTGGCTGGTTAGGTAAAAAATTGAGGTAGAGATGTAATTTCTGGCCGTCATATGTGAACTCCTTTCTCTGTCTGACAAGATGCAGGATCTGATTGCAAGAGACTAGTGTGAGAAATGTACAAATTATATAGACAGCTGTTCATGCAGGGACGCATTTACTGCCCCCTCCGGTGTTAAAATTCTTCCTTGTAGTCTCTCTACATTTTTTTCCAACAGTCTCTGTATTCTTTGCAAACTTTCATTTCTAGGGACATGGATATGTTGTTCATCCACACTGTCTGGCAGGTTCCTTGCTGCTTTAAATCTTGCCGGAAGGTCTTCATGCTGGCTCCTCCCACCCACCCAGGTGGTAAAACTTTCGGCTCCGCCCCATGACACCAGATCTTCCTTACCACTTGGAAGCTCAGGTTCCCTCCTTAACGCTCTGCGTGATAGACTGGATCCTAACTCTTCGGTTCGTACGAAACTCGTTTTAAAATTCTCAAGACTTCGGTCTTCCTTTTCCCTCGCGGCTGCGATGGACAAATCGACTCACGGTTTTCGGCGGTGCCCTTGTGGGCAGATGTCCAGGACGGATCCGCACTCCACGTGTGTCTACTGCCTCGGCCTTGATCACGACCCGCAGGCCTGTGAGTCATGCTGTTCGTTCTCAGCCAACATCTTGGAGGACGCTGCTCGGTTGAAGCTTGCGCCCGAGATGCGCTATCCATGACGTAAAATGTCGAAAAGAGGCCGTTGGCGGTTACCATGGCGGCTGGCTCGGCTGAGCAGCTCGAGATGATACGCCTCGAGGAGGAGGCCCCAGACCGCATCTTCCTCCTCCTCGATGTCGTGGCATTTATCCCGCTCTCTTTGGGTACCTCGTATTCTGCCGTTCAAGGAGCTTTGCCATTCCCCTTTCCTAGGGAGAGAGGCCATCGGGACATTCTCTCCAGTCCAAAGAAGGATCCCAAGGGTGATCCCATCGTCGGCGTTCATGGGGAGGCGGGAGGTCCCTTCCCGGACAGCGACCGACCGCCTACCCAGTCGAGGTTGCGGCTCAAGGCTGCTGGCTTCACGGCGTCCTGTCAGGTCAGCCGTCGAGACACCCGTCGGCAGCGGTCAAGATTTTCCTCGACCAGTCGGACCCAGTTGTCGACTAGTGAAGCCGACAACCCTTCTTCGCCAGTTCCCTGGTGGAAGCGGAGGATTTGCCTGCGCCCTCGGTGCAGCAGTCCCCGGTTAAGGTGTCCGAGCCGAGGGAAATGCGGGTGTCCCCCGCTCCCTCCCAGGCCCGCCCTTGGACACACAGAGGGCCTCTGTCTCAGTCCAGCCGATCCCACCGACATTGGCGGTCTTGGTCTCGGCACCGAGGTAAGCGGCGATGCCGCTCGTCCTAGTCTTCCTCCTTGGATGAGGAGAGGCTTCGGCGCAAATTGCGTCGATGCTACGAGGAACTGATGTGGCAGCAGTTACTTTTGTCCTGGAGCAAGTTGACACCGACGCCTTCCCCGGCCATCAAGTGGCTGGCACCCGAACGGCTGAAACAGCCTCTTGCTGCAGTCGAGATGCCCAAACTTGGACCGGTTGTTCGGCTGAAACCTGCTGCCCCACCAATTGTGGTGGAACCTCCGCCTCCACAACCGAAATCGGGGGCGCCGACCAAGGACTCTCTGTCGGGTCAAGGCCTGCCCCACAGGTTGTCGGTCACCCTCACTCCCGACCGTCCTCGGCAGGTGGAAGGTGGCTCAGGCCCTAGGCAGCTCTTCGCGGACTCCTCGGAGTCCGATGACGACTCCCTGTTCTCCAGGCCGGTTGACCTGGAGTCCTCCGGGGGTCAGGCGATGGACAAAAGCCCATCGTCCTTCATGGGTCTGCTTCGGCTCATCTCAGAGTCCACTGGGATGCAGCTCGAGCCCGCATCCAAACGGTCCCAAGTATCCCCTGACAGAGATACTGGACCGAGGGGATTCACCCACGGAGGCCTTTCCGGTGGCTGAGGCCATTGTTGGCCCAGCCTTGGAGCTCTGGCAGTGGCCTGCTTCCTGTCCTGCTCCCTCTGCCAGAATGGCCAGGAAGTATGCAGTCCCTACCGGTGCTCTGCCCGGGTTTTCGGAGCACCCCTCTGCCGAGGGGTTGGTCACCAACAGCGTTTTCTGGCGTTTGGGGAGCGCTGGGGATGGACAAGCCCCCGACAAGGGTCCAAAAGCTGGACTACGCGGGCGCGGGGTGTCACTCGTCCTCCCTTGGCCTCCACCAGGCCAGCTCGGCCGTGCTGATGGCACACTTCTCCCACGCCCTCATGGGCTCCCTAGATGAGGTGATCCCTCATCTCCCGGCCGACCTGCAGACCACGATCCGGCAGGTTTGGGACAAGGGTAGGGCAGTGGCGAAGCAGCAGCTCCAAACAGCTCTGGACATAGGGGACTCCTGTACCAGATCGGTTGCGGCCGCGGTGGCTATGCGCCGCAGAGCATGGCTGAGGATATCCATCTTCACGGCGGATACACAGCACAAGTTGCTGGACATCCTCTTCTTGGGGACCGACCTCTTCAGCCCTGGAGTGGAAGGCCACCTCCAGCGGATCGAAAAGTCCAATGCCACTCTGGACTCGGTCACCTCCGCCCAGAAGGACAAAGGCCGCCGACAGCAGCAGCACAAGCCCTTTCATCCTTCTGCGCCTCTGGCACGTCCGGCCCAACAGCACCAGCACCAGGGCCATCAGGCTTGCGCTTGGCATCCCAAACCCAAGCCCGCGGCTTCCTCCAACAGGAAGCAGGGAGGTAAAGGCCCAGGACGTCCTTCGGCTGGTCCCTCCTCCAAGCCTGCCGAGTGACAGGTTGAGAGGTGTCGCCCCCAGCCCTTGTCATTCCCCCCTGGGTTCCCTTCGTGGGGGGACGGCTCCGCCACTTCCTTTCCGCCTGGTCCCCTATCACCACGGACCGCTGGGTGTTGGAGGTGGTAGGAAAGGGCCTGCCTCTGGAGTTCGAGCAGACCCCTCCCTTTCGAGCCGTCGCCCCTCGGGGGGGCCACAGGGTCCGCAGCCTCGCTGTCGGCCCACTGAGTCAATATTGCCCTGCTCCTCGAAAAAGAGGTGATCAGGAAGGTGGCGGATCCTCCTCCAGACCAGGGGTTTGTGTCCAGGTATTTCCTGGTCCCAAAACGGATGGGGGGGGCTGGTGCCCCATTCTCGACCTGCATGACCTGAACAGGTTTCTAAGGTCTCGGACCTTCAGGATGGTCACTCTAGCTCAGATCATCCCATCCTTGGAACGAGGCATGTGGTTCTGTTCCCTGGACCTCCGGGACTCGTTCTTTCACGTCCCAATCCGTCTGTCATCAGAGATTCCTCCACTTCAGAGCGGAGGGATCCCTTTACGAGTTCCGGGCCATGCCCTTCGTCCTCTCCCTAGCTCCCAGGGTCTTCACCAAATGCATGGCAGTGGTGACAGCATTCTTGTGGCGTCGAAGGGTCCGGGTGAACCCCTACCTGGACGACTGACTGATTGCAGCCCCCTCCAGAGCGGACGTGGAGCGGTCCAGAGATCTGGCCCTCCAGGTTTGCTCTCAGATTGGCCTCATCAATGAGACCAAGTCGGAACTCGTGCCAAAGCAGGTGATACATTTCATTGGGGCAGAGCTCGACTCTCTTCTAGCCAGAGCACGGCTCCTGGCGGACAGGGCCGAGTTCTTTTCCTCCTTTGCCCAGTCATTTCAGGTTGGACAATCGCGCCTGCCCGGGACTTCCTGTGCCTCCTGGGCCTCATGGCGGCCTGCACCAGCGTGATCCGTTGGGCCCGCTGGTACATGCGTCCCCTTCAGTGGGGACTGGCCAGCCAGTGGTCACAGCGCTTCGATCTGTTGGATCAGCTAGTGACAGTGACCCAGGGGATGTGGAATGCTCTCCAGTGGTGGACTGTTCCGGCACTTCTGCAGGAGGGCATCCCGTTTGTCCGCCTCGAGCCGACGGTCTCTTTATCCATCGATGCCTCTCTGATGGATTGGGGTGCCCATCTGGGGGAGCACAGAGCGCATGGTCTCTGGTCCCTTCGGGAGTCCCGATGCCACATCAACCTGCTGGAGCTTCGAGCGGTTCGTCTAGCCCTCACCGCCTTCGCTCCATTTCTGTGGGGTCAGGTGGTTCAGGTCCAGACGGACAATACCACGACCATGTACTGTCTAAACCGCCAGGGCGGGACGCGCTCTATGCCTCTGTGCAGGGAAGCTCTCCGCATTTGGTCTCTCGTGCGCAGCCTGGAGGCGGATCTTCTTACCATTCATGTGGCAGGAGCCTCCAACACCCTGGCCAATGCCCTAAGCCGGATAGGGGATGCGTCTCACGAGTGGTCTCTCCTGACGGAGGTAGTACAAGATCTCTTCTCCCACTGGGGCATGCCTCAGGTGGACCTGTTTGCCTCCAGGAGAAATGCGGCTGAGACTGTTTCATGCCCGCCCCTCAGCAGGGCTCGCTGCAGGAGGATGCCTTCGAGGCCCTGGACCCGCGGCCTCTTCTACGCCTTTCCCCCATTTCCCTTGATCCACAAGGCGCTTCTCAAGGCGAGGAGGGACAAGGCGCAGGTGATTCTGGTAGCCCCAGACTGGCCCCGTCAGTTCTGGTATCCAGATCTCCTCAGTCTCGGCTCCAGGTTCCCGAGGCAGCTTCCAGCCCGCCCGGACTTGATCTCAGTCAATCAGGGGAAGGTATTCCATCCGGACCTTCAATCCCTGCACCTGACAGCCTGGTTCCTGAGCGGCTAGAGTTCCAGGCCTTGGGTCTTTCCGACGAGGTCCACAACGTCGTAGAGGCGTCCTGTAAGGAGTCAACCAGGAAATGCTATGCCTTCAAATGGAAGAGATTCTCCATTTGGTGTCAGGGCAAGGGCCTGGACCCTTCCTCCTGTTCCTTGGCAAGCATTCTGGACTACCTGTGGTCCCTTTCTCAGCAAGGGCTTCGGTTGACGACCCTTAAGGTGCACCTGGCAGCCATCTCTGCTTACCGGGCGCGGGCTGGGAAGCAGTCGGTGGCGCAGGAGAAGGTGGTTGGGCGCTTTTTCAAAGGCCTTGATCACATATCTCCTCCGGTGTGAGAACCTCCACCTCCAATGGATCTACTGCTGGTATTGGCTAAGTTCATGGGCAAGCCATTTGAACGGATGCACAGGTGTGACATCTCTCACCTGTCGTGGAAGACCGCCTTCTTGGTGGCTATCAGGTCAGCCAGAAGGATGGGAGAGCTCCAGGCGCTTTCCATAGAGTCTCCTTATGTGGTCTTCCACAGGGATAAGGTTGTCTGTCGCGCGTACCTCCGAAATTCCTTCCGGAGGTGATGTCTGAGTTTCACCTAACCAGGTGTTGACTCTGCCGGTGTTCTACCCCAATCACACTTCGGAGGCCGAATATAGGCTCCATACTTTGGACCCTAGAAGAGCGCTCGCTTATTATAAGGAGCAGACGGCTGAAGTTCGGGGAGAGGTTCACCAGCTGTTTGTCACCTTCGCTGAAGCTGTACCTGGCAGACCTGCAGCCAAGCGGACGATAGGCAGGTGGGTCACCTCCTGCATTGATCTCTGCTATAGGTTGGCAGGCATGGAGCCTCCCAGAGAGATAAGAGCTCATTCTACCCGCCATACTGCTGCATCGGTAGCTTCTTCCAGGGACGTCCCTATCCAGGAAATCTGCAGGGCTGCTACCTGGAAGTCAGCACATACCTTCATCACCCATTACCACATCGACCTTGAGTCACGCCGGGATGCTGGTTTTGGGGCCTCTGTTCTCCAGTCTTTATTCCCTAAGTAGGGGGTGTGCGCCTTGCCTCCCTCCTCCCAGAGAACTGCTAGGAGTCTGCCAGACAGTGTGGATGAACAACATATCCATGTCCCTAGAAATACAGGTTACTCACCTGTAACAGGAGTTCTAGGAATGGTATGTTGTTCATCTACGACCTACCTCCCTGGCTTGACACACAACCTGGCTTCCAGCGGGCTAGATCTGGCGTCATGGGGCGGAGTCAAGAGTTTTACCACCCGGGTGGGTGGGAGGAGCCAGCTTGAAGACCTTCCGGCAAGATTTAAAGCCGCAAGGAACTTGCCAGACAGTGTGGATGAACAACATATACCATTCCTAGAACTCCTGTTACGGGTGAGTAACCTGTATATTCTGTTCAACCTGGGAACATTGGGTCAAGATACATGCTTAAGAGCCATGGACTTCATTAAATGATAAACGGGTCTCCTCCTGGAATTCCCCCCAAAAACGCTTGTTTCGTTTGGGGAGTTGGGTTTGAAGGAACTTTTCGCCATGCTTCTGGCTCAGGGAAGCCATTGCTCCTGCAGATAAAGGAGAACCACTGTCCGTTTTCACAGGAGCTGCTTCCCCTGACTCGGTAGAAATAAATTTTTCAATATTGTCTAGTCTGCTGTCTGCCTACTCTTGAATTTTTAAGTGAGTTTGTGCCATTCGAAACTAGCGTGCTGACTCATTAACCTCTCAAGTGCCCCAAGAATCCTGGAAGCGGGAACTCTGAGGAGGGCATAAGGATAATGGAAGAGGATCTGCAGGAATAAGAGCAGTGGTCCTGGATATTACAGCTGATGTTCAGTGCAAACAAATGTCAAATCCTGCACATAGGTGCAAAGAACCTGAGAACGAAATATTGGTAGGTGGGGGTTGAGCTGACAAAGGAGGAAGCGTGTCTGGGGAGTTATATCTGTGAATCTGAAACTATCTGCTCCATGCAATAAGGTGGTGAGAAGGCAAGTAAAATGTTGGACTGCATTGGCAGGGAAATCAGCTGTAGAAGCACAGAGATGTAATACTTCCCCTGAATAGATCCCTGGGCAGACTGCTTGGAGTACTGCATGAAGTTCTAGATTCCGCACCTCAGAGGGAGAAAGATGAGGTGGAGTCCGTACAGAGAGGGGCCACCAAAGTGATTCAGGGGCAGTAGGGGAGATCCTACGAGGAAAGGTTAGAAGACCTGAACATGTACTCATTGGAGGCCTGAAGGGAGCAGGGGAACATAAGATGCATTCAGGTTCCTGCAGGGGAATATCAGTGTAGACAGTAGTGCACTGTTTTTACTTCCAATGAAAAGCACCAGTGGTAACATGATAGGAATACATAAGAATGTGACGGCAGAAAAGGACTGCCAGGCCCATCCAGTCTGCCTAGTGATAAAATTTAAATTGATAGGTAGGTGGGAGGTTGTTGTTTTTTTTTATATCCACTATTTTTATCCTCCTTGCAGCAACAGCCCTGCTTACCTCCAGCCACCGCTTCTCCTCACTGCGGACCCCGAAGTTGAATGTGCCCAGCTGGCATATGCAGCTGTACCGTCGAGAGGGGCTCCTCCTATGCCCTGCGCCTGGCCAGGATCCAATACCGGCACATGCCTCTGTTCAGGCATTTGTCGGCTGGTGAAGCTGCGGCCATCGAGCTGCCGTGGACTTGTGCTGCAATTTTTCATCATCGTTAGTGCCCCTGGAGTGTGAGTGTGCAGTGACATCTGGCACTTATGTGCCAACATCTGCCACACTCCACCCCTTGCTGGCACCACTCTGGTAGCCCCCCCCCCAAGTCGTCACCAGGGGCTGCTACAGAGCAGTGGTTCCCTGGATCCTTCCCCGGGATGGGAGAGCAGTCTTCCGGATGCTCGATCCCATCCCTCCCCTGACGACCTGGGCTTGCGTCTGAACCCGGATCACCAGCGTGGCGCGAGATGTAACGTCCAGTGCCTCAGCCCTCAGTGCCACCATGGCTGGCCGGTAGGTGGGAGGTTTAAAACAGACATGGGAAGGTCCAGGTGTGATGAGTGACCATTAGGCCCTGTCCACACTACACCGCTCCAGCCCGCTAACGGATGCACTCTGTTACGGCTGGGGAGCGGTGCAGTGTGTCCACATTGGGACTGGTACCGCCGGTCCACACTAGGGGTGCTGGGTGACCGTTACGGCAGCACCCGTCCCAGGATGCAGCTCGCGCTGCGCTACGGGCCCTGCAGGGGACCGTTACCACGCGTCCACACTTCACCCGGTAACGTTACCAAGGCATAACCAGTTTCTTAACCATTCGTTGTTGAAACCACCTCATATGTGGTTTTAACAACGGTTACGAAAACTCCTTCTGTAACGTTACAGGTGTAAAAGCAAACCATTGTGGTAGAGGTTTGGGCACTCTGTAACGTTACAGAGGCGTAGTTTGGACAGGGCCTTAGGAGGCCAGGCCATGTCACTTACGTAGGACAAAGAACAGAGTGGAGAGATGATTGGCATGCCTCTGCTGACTGTTTTTCTGTTTGTTGATGAGGGCTTTAATCTTTTGGTGAGATGCAGTGACTGACTTGTTAATATGCTTTGTGAAGTTCAGTTGTGGGTCCAGCCAGCCCGGAGTACCTAAGGATTAATGACATCCAGTGGCAGCCCAATCATGGCAGAATTTGTAAAGGGGGCAGTGCTTTTCCATTGAAAGCAGTAAGTTAGTTTTCAGTTCCCCAGAAGCAGCGTATTTGCATGCATGTTGCTTTGTGTCTTTTTGAAGGCTGTTTGCAATGTTTTTGTGAGATTATTGCTGCTTCTTACTTTAATGTAAATTACGGTGACATCTACGTACAAATGGATATGTATTTAGTTTTAGTTTACCGGGTAGGTGCACTAGACAAGAGTAATTGCCTATTTTCAGGCACAACCCGGAAATATTGATGATATGGTTACTGAACAGAGGCTACATCATTTACAAAAAGACTGGGCAGTGGTGGTCTGAGGATGGAGCCTCGTGGGGCACCAAGGTTCAGAGATATTGAGGATAAAAGTTCTATGTTTTTGTCTATCTGTGATATGTTGGTTAGATGGGCTTGAGATCGGGTCAGAGCAATAATGTGCGAGATAGAGTTGACTTACTTTGTGAATAATGTTGTGGTTTTTGATGCTGAATGGCTTGGTGAGGTACTATGATGTCTCCAGCAAAGTAGCCTTCCTCTAGGGCTGTGGATAAGTCATTTGCAACCTTCAGTTAGACTATGATAGTGATGGTGGTGGAAGCCTGACTGCACGTGTGTGTTAGTGTTATTCTGGAGGATGTACTCTAGGAGTGGTTTGTTCACCAGTTTTCCCCAAAACTTGATGAACATTGATATTGTACAAGTGCAGGGTATTAAATAAGCCAAGAATATTGAGTAGCGGTTTTGCACACTAGAGTGCTAATCAGCTGTGAGAATGTACAGCACTTGGCACAGAATGTTTAGCAAAGTTAAAAACAAATATATATATAGTTTTATTTATTTTGTCTACTGTGCCATGGACTTGCTCAAATGGTTAGCAGTCTATGGCTACTCATTTCTGGAAATGGTTAGGAATACCCCCTGTTTGCGTAGCGTTTTGCCATGCTATACCAGCTATTTAATACACTGAAGTGAGGGGAGTTGTCGAGATCTGAATGGGTTGGTGAGGGAGGTCACATTTGAGTAGGGGAGTTGCGACAACCACTCTCCAGGCTGCAGTGCGTAATGAGTGGTGGACTTGAGTAGTAAAGAGAGGTCGACTTGGGTAGTTGCGAATGTCCTCTGTTGTGCAGCAATAAGTGTTGAAAGCCTGGGTTCTAACCCTGTTTCCTTTTGTGTATATCTTGTGTTGAGCTTCAACCTTTGGTTGCAGTGAAAGTGGTGTTTGTTTGTATGTCTGTCGAGCTTTAGTGGTGTCCATTTCTTTTCAGCAGTTTCTCTGTAGGTAGTATCTGTGAGGCGGATGATTACGTTTGAGGTGATAGTGGTAGGTACTTTGTTGTTTTTTTGGGGGGGGGGGTTACTACTGGACTTGAGCTTAGAGATTGAGGTTATCTTTTACTGCTGTCCCCTATTTCAAACAATGAAGTCTTGCTGTATTCTGACATACGCAGTTAGCCCCAGCACTTGAACTGCTCCAGAGAGGAAAGAGCTAACTCTCTACAGAGAGCATAGAACGTTGGGCTTGTGCTCTGTTTCATACCACTGTCTGCAGCACTTGAAAGTGTAACTGTCAGATTCTTTACTCCGCCTAACTGAACAGTCGCTCCGGAGTTTGCTCCTTCACTCAGTCGGTTCGGCCCAAAGAATTCGTAGTTTGTTTTTTTTTTCAACCAGTTCTGTCTTTTTCGGTTTCAGATCCCTATCTGCAGTACAGTTAAGTGTTGTAGGTAGTGGACTATATGTTTATTTTATTTGGTTTACTGTGCGGAAATTGTAAAAACCTGTGGATCGGTCTGGTTTGGATCCGATCGGTTAGGGTTTTGTTCTGCTTTCTTAGAGTGAGATTCGGTTCCCATTGGTTTAAAAAAAAAAAAAGTGTTTTAAGGTGTCTCCCCATGACCCATAACATGGTCAGTAACCCGATAGGAAGATCTTACACAGGCGTAATAAAAAGCTGTAAAGGGTAAGTTGTAGTCTGGCAATGTCTGAGAAACCCAAGAAAAAAACTGGGCCCACTGGGTTTCAACATTGTGGTGAGTGTGGGGGATGCTTTTGCCAAGGCAGACCCTCATACCACTTGTGTTTATTGTGTGGGGTTTGACCACCTCTATTCAGACTGCCAAATCTGTAAGAATTTCCGTAAAGACACTCTGGAAAAAAGGTTGGGTAGGCTCAAGGAAAGGGAGGCCGAGAAGTCCGCTAATCCGGATGGCCAGTTCCTGCTGAGGGGGTGCCCACTGATCTGGGCGATACACCCTCAGGCAAGAAGAGATCCTACTCAGAGGGTTCGGTTCCATCAAAACGGAAAAGAAAGTCCGATGGTTCTGATCCAGAACCACATAATCCAACCACTGATGAGATTGCCAGGGCGATTAGTATAGTGGAATCGCTCCGTCTGGTTCTGTCTGATCCTTCGCCTCTCGGTAGGTGCTTGGTTCGGTCAGATTCTCCGGTTCCGGAATACGTTCCAAATAAGTATTATGAACCAGAATAGGAAGGGGATGAGGATGATGATGATGGTGATGAATTTGGCGATGCAGGTCTGGATGAGCCCATTGAACCGGACATCTCCCCAGACAGGCCTTCTAATGTTTCCCCTCCTAGGCTTTCTGAGTCCCCTTCCCACTACTTGTTCTACAAGAAGGTGGCTGATGCTCTTCGGCTTCCATTGGTGGAGGCTTGCTGAACAAGAAGAGACTGACTTTGTGGAAATGATGGACATCCCAGAATCCGAGAGGTTGTCTATTCCCATCCATAAGTCTTTAGGGAAACAGACACAAAAAATATTACAAATTCCAAATTCATTACCTCCTGTTGATAAAAAGATGGATAGGAGGTATATGCTTTCAGGCCCTGGCACAGTTTTTGTACCATCAGTGCAGCCATGTTGGGGTAGTGCAGGCTGCAGCCTGTGATAAGGCTAACGTACCCTTGGCTTCACACCCACCAGATAAAGACTCTAGGAAGTTTGATGCCATGGCCAAGAAACAGTATTTGGCATCATCCTTGGGACTCGGGCAGGCTAATTATTTGGCCTACACAATCAGATACCCGAAGTCTAGATGGGATACTGTTTTGGAGCTGGCTAAACAGGCCTCCCCCCAGCTAACCAAGGAGCTGGAGGAGGTGGCTGCTGACGGGATTGAGGCGTCCAAAATGCAATTCTATGCTGCTATTGACTCAAATGATGTGGCATCAAGAGTCATGGCTACATCTGTGTCTCTTCAGAGACTGGCTTGGCTCAGATGTACTAGCCTTTCACAGGACACCCAGGCTAAGGCTATGGATTTCCCTGTGGTGGATAATTCTCTGTTTGGGGAGCAGACAGAGAATTATATGAAAAAGATGGATGAGTACAGGACCACATACAGGAGTGCACAGGCTAAGGAAAAGCTGGCAACTCCTCAGAAGCAGCAGGCTCGGGGCAGGCCCTTTCACAGGCCTTTCTTCCAAGCACAGGCCTCTTCCTTCTCTGAGGGGTTTCTTCAGAGGGAAAGGCAGGAGGGGGGATGAGCAGGGCTGCATCCTCTTCCCAGCCTAAGGCTCCTGCCAAGCAGACACCCTGAGGTGTCAGCCCAGGTTGACTCCTCATTGCCAGAAGGAGACAGGCTGGCTTACTACCTCCAGGCCTGGAAGTCTGTTACCTCAGACAGATGGGTCCTGGAGGTGGTAAGCCAGGGGGCTGGCCCTCAGCTTCGCCAAATTTCCAAAGCTGAGGGCTAAATCCTTTCCACCTACAAATCTTTGCGAGACCACGAATTTTCTTCTCTAATAGCCCTCTGGGCTGCAGAGAGTTCCTACTCAAGAGGGGCAAAGGTCTGTATTCCAGATACTTCCTTACCCCAAAAAAGACAGGGGAGTGGCGGCCCATCCTAGACCTCAGATACTTAGACAAGCACATCCTCAAACCAGAGTTCAAGATGGTGACTCTGGGAGTAATTCTTCCCTCTTTAAGGCCAGGAGATTGGTTAGCTTCCCTGAACATCAAGGACGCTTACTTTCTCATCCTTATCAGGTGCTCCCATGGAAAGTACCTCAGGTTAGAATTGCCTTCAGGCCATTATCAGTTCAGGGCAATGCCCTTAGGCTTAACATCAGCTCCAAGGGTGTTCACAAAGTGCCTAGCAGTAGTAGTAGCTTTCCTCAGGAGACAAGGAGTCTCCATTTTTCCATACCTGGCTGACTGGCTCATTGTGGGGCAGTCTCCAGAACAGGTCAGGCCACATCTACAGGTTACCCAACAGCTGCTCACTTATCTGGGTTTCCTTCTCAACCTACCAAAGTCTGTTCTCAAATCAGTACAACTTCTCACCTTTGTAGAAGTGGAGTTGGATACTGTGCAAGCAAGGGCCTTTCTTCCCTTGGTAAGGGTAAAGGCCCTTACAGATCTTGCCTCCTCCTTCCGCCTTCTTGTCTTTCGACCAGCAAGACATTTTCTTCAGCTTCTGGGCCACATGGCAGCTTCCACTGCGGTGGTACAGGAACCCAGATTTCAAATGAGGGACATCCAGTTCCATCTGAGGTCCTTTTGCTCTCAGAAAAAAAGATCCTCTAACCAAATTGTTTCCAATGAGTCACTCTGGTCCAAGCTCTCCAGTGGTAGCTGGATCAGGACAATCTCAGACAAGGAGTCCCATTCATCCGTCAGACTCATTCAGTGGTACTAACCATAGATGCCTCTCTCCTGGGCTGGGGAGCCCACCTAGGAGCCCTTACAGCACAAGGTGTCTGGTCCTCTCGGGAGTCTCTACTTCATATCAATCTTCTGGAACTCAGCTCAGTATTCCTGTCTGTCCAAGCTTTCCTGGACTCTGAGGAACAAGGTGGTTCAGCTCAGGACAGACTACACCACCACCATGTGGTGCATCAACAAGCAGGGAGGCACTATGTCTACGGCCTTATGCACGGAAGCCATGAAACTGTGGTCTCTGGCTTATGCCCTGCAAGCATTCCTAGTAGCGGTCCATCTACCAGGGAAGGACAATGTGCCAGCAGATGCCCTGAGCAGAATATCTCAGGACCATCACGAATGGGCCCTGGACCCCTTCGTACTGCAAGTAGTCTTCTCCAGGTGGGGCACTCCAGAGATGGATCTCTTTGCAGCCCCAGATAATCAACTTCCTCTTTTCTGCTGCAGGCCTCCAGTCATGAGCACAGTTCCCCTGGATGCTCTGGTTCTGGATTGGGGGGCAAATTCCTTTATGCATTTCCTCCCTTTCCCCTGTTATTCAAGGTCCTGGTCAAGATCAGATCACAACCATGCAAGGTGATGGTGATTTCAGAAGACTGGGCCAGATAGCCTTGGTATCCTCTGTTGTCCCTAGCAGTCCATCTTCCCCCATCTCTTCCCAAGAGGCACAATCTTACCACCTCTCAGGGGAGAATTTGGTACCCCAACCTTCAGTCTCTCAACCTCCAGGCTTGGCTCTTGAAGAGTTAGAGTATGCAGGTTTGCATCCGTCTCAGAGGGTGCTGGATAATCTCGAAGCTTCTCGAAAACCTGCCACCAGAAAAACTTATAATTCCAAATGGAAGAGATTCAGTATTTGGTGTTCTGATAAGGATATTTTACCGGATACTGCTGATCTGGCTACAGTTATGGATTTTCTAACCCCAGGAATCACTCATTATGATTAAACTGTTGCAGTCGGCCTCCTATATTGAACTGCCTGGAGAGATGGAATTATATGCAAATGATGGAACTCTCAGTTGGCTCATGCCACTTTCAAACTGCTGCCCTAGCAAGTGTTACACTCTGAGTGCTTCATATTCTTTACTCCCCCTGCCTAGTAAGGATGTCCCAGAGAGCTCTCCTTGAACTGTCTTCAGACTAAAGTTTATCTGTAGAGAAGTACTCATTTTTAGTTAAATTTTAAATTGCTGTCTTAGAAACATTGTTTAGTATAGTTATTTAGTGTTATAATAGTTTCTTATTTCTATTTGTGGTTCCTTCACTGGTCCTTGGAACCAAGGGTTCCCCATCTATTTTGAGTGGTTTACCTCAGTTTTCGTTATAATATATTTATATTTATATATATTTAGCTGTCAGTTCCTTGAACCGCTTTAGTTTTGTTTAAATTTAGTGTATTTCTCGGTTCCCTTTTCTTTCGGGAACCGAATAGCGCTCAGTTCCAGGAACCGTTAGCAGTAGTTATTTAAAAAAGAAACCTCCGGTTCTGAGGTACTTTGAACGGTTTTGTGAAGTAATCTTTTTGTCTAGCTTCAGTGTCAGAGGTCCATTTGGATAAACTTAAAAAACGCACAGGACCCACTGGTTTTAAATGTTCAGTCTTGTGGGCAACTTATAGCAAAAGCAGATACACTGTCTGTGTATTTCTTGTTTGGGTACAAGTCATATCTTTGCCAATTGTGATATCTGTAAGACCTTTTGTCCTAAAACATTAAAGAAAAGGTCTAAGGTTTTAGAAGAGATGGCTTCTGCTTCTACTGTGGATAATTCTGCTTCTTCCTTTTCCCATAAAAAGGATGGAGGTAAAGCCAAGGATCCTGACAGGAGTTCAGAAAAATCTGAACAAGGTAAAACAAAAAGGGCTGTGGAAACGAGCTGTGAACCTGTTCCATTAAAGAAAAAGTGTAAAGAAACGTGTCGCTGCACCTCAGGCCGAGAAGGCTAAGGCGCTTCCAGCAGACAAGCATAATGCCCTCGGCTGAGGACATTGCTAAAGCATTACAGGTTTTACAAGCCCTACAGGGTACAATCCTAGTTTCTTCACCGGCTGCCCCTGTTCCTCCTCCAGCTCCAGCAAGGCAAGAATTGCTGGAAGTGTATGGTGAGGAAGATGAGGATGACTTCGAAGGGGAACCTGTAGATCCAGAAGTCTCCCCAGAGCAAGAGTTTGGGTCTCCTTCTAGGGGTCCTGAGGAATATTCTTCCCACTGTGCCTTTAAGAGCATGGTGGAAACCCTTCACCTTCCTCTTCAGGAAATGGAAGAGGATATGGAGGAGGCAGACTTTTTGGAGATGATGGGGTTAACCCCAACGAAACATCTGCTTCTGCCCCATGCATAAGTCCTTAAGAAAGGCTGCATTACAGATTTTAAAACTCCAACCTCTATCCCTGGTGTGGATAAGAAAGCTGACAAATACCATCTGGATAGAACTACAGCTGACTTTCTGTTTACGTGTCCTGATCCTGAAGGAGTAGTCCAAGCTGCTGCCTGTGATAAGGCCAGGATCCCTTTGGCTACCCATCCACCAGACAAAGACTCAAGGAAAATGGATGCCATGGGAAAGAAAGGGTATATGGCTGCCTCTTTATTAGTCAGGCCAATTACATGGCATATTAAGTGCAGTACCAGAAGGCTCTCTGGAACACTGTTCTAGCTCTGACTGATAGAGTCCCAGGTGAAGTGGCTGTAGATTTGCAGGATACAGCAAGGGCTGCACTTGATGCTACCAAGTACCAATTTCAGCCAGCCCGGTGGCGCTGAGGGTTGAGGTGCTGGACGCCACGCCGGTGACACGGGTTCGGTACCAAGCCTGGGCTGCTGGGGGTCAGCAGGGGGAGAAGAGATTGAGCATCCATAGAGACAGCTTTCTCCTCGCGGGGGTTAGAGGATCGATCGCTAGTGTAGCGGCCTCTGGCGGCTGTCGAGGCGGTGACTAGCGACGTGGACTAAAGTGGGGCAGAGTTAGCGCATTACGCTGTTCTTGACAAGCCACCGTGGGGGTGGGGGTTAGGGAATGTGGCAAAAGTAGAGAAAACTCCCATTTCCTGGGGATAGATGAAGGCTCCTTGTCTGCCCGACAACCCACACTTCCAGTACTGGGTTATCTCCTCTCCAAGGGACCACTCGTGTTCGCTGGACACTTTGCCCTATAAGATAGAGCACCCTGGGTGGATAGGGCGGTTCTACCTCAGGAGGGTTCAGACCCGGAGGTGGTGCTCGGTGGCACGAGGGAGAAGGACTAGTCACAGGGGAAGGTAGAGGCTGGGTATCCAAGGTTGCTGGAAGGAGTTCTCCAGGAAGTGGAGATAGAGTTTAAAAAAAAAAAAAAAAAAAAAGTACCAGTTTTATATGGAAGTGGATGCCAGTGGTACTGCATCCAGGTTAATGGCTTTGTCTGTTTCGCTTAAGAGGTTTGCGTGGCTTAGAGCCACTAACCTGACTTTAGACACCCAGGCCAAAGCAATGGATTTTCCCCTTGAGAACAACTCCTTGTTTGGAGATAAGACTGAAGCATACATGAAGAAGGTGGAGGAATATAAATCCACCTATGTGAGCAATTCCAAAGAGAGGCCTTCCACCTCTTATAGTCCCCAGAGTAGGTGAGGCAGGGGTAGGTTTTTTTTATCCCAAACCTTTCTTTCAAGCGCAGGCATCTCAGCCTCAACAGCAGGCCAGAGATTACTTCAGAGGAAAGGGCAGGAGAGCCATAAAAAGAGCGGCTCCTGCAGCACAAGTTCAGGCACAGCCCACACAGAATCCCTGACAGGTTAGTGCAGGTCAGATCCCCTATTGCAGAACCACCAGTGGGTGGCAGGCTGGCTCACTACCTTCACGCTTGGCATTCCTTCACCGCAGACAAGTGGGTGCTGTAGGTAGTGAGCCAGGGCCTGGGCACTTGACCTGAAATCATTCCCAAAGCTGAGAACAAGAACCTTTGCTCCAGTAACACCAGTAACACCTGCAGACAGGATTCTGTTGGAAGCAGAGGTAAAGCATCTGCTGGCAATCAAAGCAGTGGAGGCAGTGCCTCTAATAAACAGGGCAAAGGTTTTTATTCCAGGTACTTCCTCATAAGGAAGAAAAACGGGGATTGGCGACTTATTTTGGATCTAAGACTTCTGAACAAGCGCATTTTGAAACCAAGGTTCAAAATGGTCACTCTTGCAATAATCATTCCTTCATTACAAAAGGGAGACTGGCTAGCCTCCCGAGATCTAAGGGATGCTTATTTTCACATTCCCATCAGACCATCTCACAGAAAATTCTTGAGATTCAGGCTGGCTTCAGGCCATTATCAGTTTGCAGCTCTCCTTTTTGGACTAACTTCAGCACCAAGGGTTTTTACAAAGTGCCTATCGGTGGTGGTAGAGTTTTTGAGAAAACAAGGTGTAACAGTCTTCCCCTACCTGGATGACTGGTTAGTAGTAGGACGGTCTCTGCAGCATGCAGTACAGTCGTTGACACTAACAAAATCTACACTGGAATCTCTGGGATTTCTTATAAAAGAAGAGAAATCTCAGCAGGTGCCACTTCAGGTGCTGGAGTTGATTGGAGCAGAACTAAACACCAGACAGGGCAGAGCCCTCCTGCCACAAGACAGGGTGACAAGCATTCTGCAGACTGCAAGATCCTTCGTGTCAGGGAGACCCAGAACAGCCAGAGAATTTCTCAGGCTGCTGAGCCTCAAGGCTTCTGCCACTGCAGTGGTAATGGGCTCCAAGTTTCAAATGAGAGACATTCAGTTCCACCTCAGACGGTACTGGTCTCAAAGGATGGATCCTATGTCCAAACTGGTTCCAGTCACAAAAAGCTTAGTCCAGGCTTTGTAATGGTGGCTGGACGACCACAACCTCAGGATGGGTGTACCTTTTATAAGAGAACAGCCCTCAGTAATCCTCACAACAGATGCCTCTCTTCTAGGTTGGGGGGCACACTTGTTGGAGCACACAGCAAGTGGCACATGGTCACCCCAAGAGTGTGTATTGCACATAAATCTTTTGGAGCTCAGGGCTGTCTACCTGGCTCTAAAGACATTTGCTCCTTACCTTCAGAACAAGGTGGTGCAAATCAGAACAGACACCACAATCATGTATTACATTCAACAAGCAATGGGGTACCAGGTCAATCCTACTGTGTACAGAAGCAATGAGACTGTGGTCCCTGGTATACTCCATGGGAGTATCCTTGTCAGCAGTGCACCTTCCAGGGAAGGACAGTGTACTGGCAGACTCTTTCAGCGGGATAAGTCGGGACCACCACGAGTGGTGCCTGAATACTCAGGTACTCAGTGCAATTTTCAGGAGATGGGGCATTCCGGAGGTGAATCTCTTTGCCTCCGCAGAAAACCACCAGCTACCAATGTACTGTTGCAGGCCTCCTCTAAGGGGCACAATTCCCCTGGATGCGATGGCCCTGGATTGGACAGTGAAATTTCTGTATGCATTCCCTCCCTTTCCTGTAATATTCAGGACCCTGCTGAAATTGAGGTCACAACCAGCAGCAGTGATACTGGTGGCTCCAGATTGGGCGAGACAGCACTGGTATTCTCTTCTGCTGACTCTCAGTAGTTTCCCCAATCCATCTGCCCAGGAGGTACAACCTGCTAAGCTCCTTTCAGGGCAGGATCCTATGCCCCAATTTTACCAAAGTAGTAGACCAGGGAGGGGCTGTGGATATGGCCTGCCTAGATTTTAGCAAGGCATTTGACACAGTCTCGCACAAAAGATTAATATACAAGTTAGCCAGCCTTGGAGTAGGTCCCAAGGTGGTAGCCTGGATAAAAAAAAAATGGCTGGCCAACAGGACACAAAGGGTAATAGTAAACTGAGTCCACAGTGGAGAAAGGAGGGTAACTAGCAGGGTACCGCAGGGTTCAGTACTGGGACCAGTCCTCTTTAATGTCTTTAAGTGACATTGGAGAGCACCTGGAAGGAAAGGTATGTCTCTTTACAGATGACAAAAAGATCTGCAACAGGGTTGATACACAAGGTGGGGTGGAAAGGATGAAAAGAGACTTGGCAAGGTTGGAGGAGTGGTCAAATATGTGACAGCTCAGATTCAGTGCAAGGTAATGCATCTGGAAAACAAAAACCCAGGGGAAGAGTACACAATGAGGGGTGAGTTAATAACAACAAAACTCGAAAGGAGTAATTATATTAGATGACCTAAAAGTGGGCAAGCAATGTGAGAAGGCAGTAAGGAGGGCTGGGGGGATACTGGGATGCATAGGGAGAGGCATCAACAGTAGAAAACAGGAAGTTGTTATCCCTCTGTACAGACAGTTAGCGAGACCCCATCTGGAGTACTGCGTGCAATTCTGGAGACCCCATCTCCGCAAAGACATAGAGTGGATGCTGTTCAGAGGAGGGCAACCAAAATGGTGCAAGGTCTGCATCAGAAGACATACGAGGAGAGACTAAAGCAGCTTAATATGTATACCCTTGAGGAAAGGAGGGAGAGGGGGGACATGATAGAAACTTTCAAGTATCTCAAGGGAATTAAAGTACAAGAGGGTAGCATCTTTCAGAAGAAGAGATGTGCAAGAACAAGGGGGCACAATTTGAAGATAAAGGATGGACGTCTCAGAGATAATGTTAGAAAGTAATTTTTCACAGAGAGGGTTGTGGATGCATGGAACAGCCTTCCTGAGGAGGTTGTGGAGTCAGGAACAGTGGGAGAATTCACGAATGCATGGGACAGGCATAAGGCAGTTCTAGTGGGGGGTAGGAGGAAGTAAACTGTTTAACTTGAATCTGCAGCTTATCCATCAGGTAGGGAAATAGGCAGACTAGGTGGGCCACGCGGTCCATATCTGCCGTTTCTGTGTAATCTCAAATCACTGAGGCTGAAGGCGTGGCGGTGGCTCTTGAGTACTTAGAATTTGCTAACCTTAAGCTATCAGAGCAGGTGCTGACCGTCCTTAGGGGTTCAAGGAAGCCTTCTACTAAGAAAATATATTCTTCTAAGTTCCATATGGTATACAGGTAAAGGGTGTGAACCCCTCCAGGGCTGATTTGGCTATTCTGCTAGATTACCTTACACACTTACATTCCTTAGGCCTGAAGCCTTTGACCCTCAGGGTCCACTTGGCCTCAGTCTCTGCTTATCTGTCAGTTGGTAAAGAGAGATCCATGGCCTCTCATCCAGTATTCATAAAATATTTTAAAGGCCTTCACCTTCTGCACCCTCACCCGAGAGGGAACCGATCCCGACCTGTAATTTAAATATCTGCATTGCTAAGCTCATGGATGCACCATTTGCAACTGCAGATTTGAAGTATATCACTTGGAAAACTGTTTTTCTGGTTGCTATTACTTCAGCCAGAAGAATCAGTGAATTACAAGCCCTGTGTACAGATGTGGACTGCATCTCCTTCCACAGGGATAAGGTGATCCTCAGGACTAATAGAAAATTCCTTCCCAAAATGGTATCTGACTTTCACTTAAATCAGTCTCACTCTACCTGTCTTTTTTTTACAGAAAACTCCAGTTCTCCAGAAAGGAGGCTTCATTCCCTTGATGTCAAAAGGGCACTTAGCCACTACATTAACAGTACTAAGTCTCACAGATCAAGTCCGTCACAGCTCTTTCTTACCTGTGGTGAAGTTGGTAAGGGCAGAGCTGCAACAAAACGTACAGTTGCTCTCTGGATAGTTTAGTTTAGTTTATTGTTCTAGGAATTACTACCTTTGAGCCAGAGGCTCTTTTACAAAGGTTCCACGTCAATTAGGTACAGTACAAAAGGTTACATAGATAACACAACAATTTGTGTTGTGTCAAGAGCAAGAAAACATATACAAATACATATCAAATCATTTGTGCAAAAGGACATGAGATATCAATAATCACATTATTATTACAAGAAAGAGGTCATGCCAGATTAGGAGAAACAAATAGGGAAAAGTCCAGAACAGAGGGGTAAGTGGAAGGTGTGGGAGCAGACAATAGCCGAGAAAAGGTTTCCCAAACATGTCTTTGTCAAATAACGGACAGGGTGGGTAGTGAGAAAATAGGAGGTTTAATCAGGGCAGTCACAGGAGCTGGAGGTGGCAAGGTGAGAGAAAAGCCTTGATTTGAAAATACCTAGAGAGGTGGAGGCAGTAATATGAGTGCTGAGGGCATTTAGCCAGCTGGGGCACGATAGGCAAATGATCTTTGTCCCTGAGAAGTCCGGCATGGGGGACTTGGAGAGGCTGGTGTTCTGATCTTCTGGTAAAAGCGGGTGCTAGCGCTGGGCATACACAGGTCTTGGATACAGGGTGGAGTGAGGCCCAGAGTGGATTTTTTCGCCATCAGGCAGGTAAGGTACTTTATCCGGTTTGAGAGTTGCAACCAACCTGAGTCAGCATAGAGTTCACATGTGGGAGTGCGTCGGTGTGCACCAGTGAGCAACCGACAGGCCTTATTTAGGGATGTTGTAATGCGACTAAGTGCTGTAGTAGTGGCAGATCCGTGATATAACTAAGCCATAATCAACGACTGAGATGATAGAAGTTGGATGGCAATCCTCAGTGCAGAATGGAAGCTGTCGGTTCCGATACAGAATCCCAATTAGCTGATTAATAGTTTTGCTGTACTATCAATGTGAGTTGCAAAGGTTAGGCCTTGATCAAAGTTGATTCAAGATATTTGAAAATTGGCACTTGTTCAAGGGTATTTCCTAGGTATGTATTAATGGTGAGTGGGACTTGCCGTTTCTTGTTTTGCGGGTTAGAGAAGAGCATGGATTTAGTTTTTTGTGGTTTAGAACCAGCTTATGTTCAAGGAACCACATCTCAACTTTGGAAAAAGCATGCTGAAGGTTGAGGCATAAGAGGTTCGGATCTTTGAGTGGCAAGAATCACGGCATCGTCGGCATAGAGGGTTATTTGTTCAGGGCAGGATTTGGGGAGGGAGTTTAGGAAAAGGCTGAAAAGGAGGGGGCCCAGGATGGATCCCTGGGGAACTCCTGAGTGAACCGGTTTTGAGTCTGAGAGAACTCCAGCTACTTTTACAGATTGAGCGCTGAGCAAGGTAATTTTTCCAGTCATCAGGACCCCGCGAGAGCCCTAGGGATAGTAGTTGTTTGATAAGCAGGCCATGGTGAACTGTATCAAATGCCTTGGTTAAGTCAATGTAGACTGCTCCAGTTAGGTTTCCTTTGTCCATGGCATTGTGGATTGCTCCTGAGAATTCAAGTAGGGCAGTCGATGTGCTGTGCCCTTTCCTAAATCCATGCTGCTGAGTGCATAGGATGTTGTGCCTTTCCATGTAGTCTGAAAGTTGGTCCGCCACCAAGCGTTCAAGGGCCTTAGAGAGAGGTGGTAGTATTGATATCGGGCGATAGTTACCAGGCAGTGACTTATCACCACTTTTGTGCACCGGAGTGACAACTGCAGCTTTTCATTTCCTAGGGAATTGACTGTAGCAGAGGGAGAGATTGAACATTTTTGTGAGGGGGAGCAGTACTTCCTCCAGAGTGAGGGACAGAAGTTTAAGGTCAATAGTGTCGCTGCTTGCTTGGGACTTAGAAATGGCCTTCTTTACATATTTATAGACTTCATGTGCCTTTACTAGTTTGAAATGGAAGGGTGGTTTGGTTGGAGAGGCAGTAGTAGAAGTAGAAATTGGAGGGTCAGCATCAGTGAAGAAATCAGATGAGAGGACACCACTAAGGTCTGTGAAGATATCATTTAGGGTGTTTGCAATGATCTCTGGGTCTAATGTAGTGGTTCCATCCACATTCATTATTGTAGGAGAGGATTTGGACTGCTGACCCATGATATTCTTTTATGTTGTCCCAGAAGGATTTCCTTCTCCCAGGAGTTGGAGAGGGCATTCTTGAAGTAGAGCGCTTCATCAAGCGGATCTGTTTAGTACAGTGGTTTTCGCAAGCCTGTTTATACTTTGAATGTCCGACAGAGTGCCAGTAGCTCTGCAGTGGCCCAGAGGTGATCCCTACTTTGAGTTGTGCCAATAGCTTCGCTCGTGAGCCAGGGATTTGTGAGTGCTTTGATTTTGCGCTTTTTTACTGGTGCATAGGTGTCACAGGCAGTGTTGAAAGTAGAAATAAAGTAATCAAGGGCTAGGTCAACATCTTGAGTTTTGTAAATCAAGGACCAGTTTATCTGCCTAAGACAGGTCTTGAGATGAATAAGGTTGCCATAAGGTAGGACTCTGCTATAGATGGTTTTTGGAGGCGGCTTACGAAACGTATTTGTCCAGGTACATATTATTGGAGAGTGATCACTGAGCGAGTCGGGGAGAACACTTACATTGGTTATACGGGTAGGGTGGTTGGTAAGGATCCAGTCAATGAGGGTGCTGGTCCCTGATTTGTAGTTTTTCCTGGTAGGGGAGTTTACCACTTGTTAAATTTGCTGCTAGGATAGCACCTTTGTTTGACCCTGCATCAGGAGCAAGCCAATTTATATTAAAGTCCCCAAGGAGAAGGAGTTCGATGTCAGAAGGTTGTGTACTTACGAACTCGAGGACAGCCTGTAGGCCGGAATCAGGATCTTTGGTGGGATATAGACAGCAGCAATCGTGAGGACTTTGTTTTGGGCACCAAGTAGTATCTTGATAGGGAGGAGTTGCACTGAGGTTTCTGTGGTGGGGTAAGAACCAGGGAGACAGGTGAGGTAGTCCTTTATGTAGATTGCACACCCACCACCCTCTTCGAGGTCCTATCCAGCCTGAATATCTTGTAGCCTTGTATAGAGATGGCATGATCCGGAGTATTAGGTGTCAGCCAAGTTTCGACGATGGCAAGGATATCCGGGTTGTGCTGGCTGGCAAAGATTTGAAGGGAGGCCAGTTTTGGGAGGAGACTGCAGATGTTTAAGTAGCAATTTTGAGCCCCCTCCATTTTGGCAGGCTTTGTTGTACTGTAGGAGACAGGGCCAGGATTTGAGTGGACACTTCCTGATATCAAGAGGAGGAGTAGGAGTTTAGAGACAGTTGCTGTGCCAGTAAGTCAATAGAATTACACTTCTGAGGCTTGTGCTTGGACCAGTGCAGGCGTCTAGGGACCCAGAGCAAGGAGGTTGTTAGTAATAGAGGATGATATGCCCATTTATCCTTCTTGTAGCTTGTCAGTTGCACCCAGTCGCTTGCAGATAGGTACATGGTGGATAAGTCAAAAGCCAAAAGAATGATCAACAGCTGAGGTCCAGAGTCACTGAAATGTTAAAATTCCTGAAGGTGATCAACTGTGCCTGCACATATGCAGGATGTGAAATCCCTTTGTCTGTATGCTTCTTTGTCATTCAAACAGGCTGCTGAAAAGCCCACATACAGATCGTGGAGCAGGTCAGACGAAAGTGTGGATTCCAGCAGGACCCAGAGTCACCAAGGTTGTCAGATGTAGTTGCTTCACTTATGTATTGCTTGGGATAGCTTCCAAAAAGTTGATTTTAAAATGAAAATAAAGATACCTGATGATGATTTTTTTGCAGAAATCCAGTCCAGGAGACTTTCACGGATGTAGTGAGCAAGAATGATATAGTTACCACAAGCAGAAAAACATGTAAATCCACAAAAACTAAGCTACAGACACAGACAAACACAAGCAGCCACCACACAGACCCAGGGGGTGTGGCTAAGCCATAGTGGCATGTATACAGTTTTGTTATAGTAAGGTGGGTAAACTGGTACCTCTGGGCCTGAGAGCACACTGCACCAGGGGCACAGCTGCTTCAGTGGCAGCTTCAAGAGAAATTCCACTACTGGAAATCTGCAAAGCAGCTACATGGAAAACAGTACACACCTTCACAAAGCATTACAGCCGGGACTTGCAATCCAGAGGTGATGCTAGATTTGGTACAGCAGTACTGCAGAGCTTGTTTCCAAAATAGGTTCTCTGCCCAACCTCCAAAGGTACTGCTTGGTAGTCTACATTACGTTTAATCATAATGAGTGATTCCTGGGGTTAGAAGAAAAAATTACTCACCATAGTAATCTTGTTTCTTCAAAGGGATCACTCATTGTGATTAAAGACCTTCCCTGCCTCCCCTACTAAAACCTATAGATGTTGATCTGCATCCCTGCATTAAAGGGTTTTCTCCTGTGTAGGTTAAGGTAGAGACTCGCTTTGTTTTAACCAGTTGGTGTAGAGTTTCTTAGGTTTGTTGGTTAAGGATGTTTTGACCTGAAAGGACACAAATATTATTTTTAACGTTATTAGTTTTAGCTAGTGGGTCTTCTACCCAGTTAGGCTCCTTAAGAATCTGAAGCACTCAGAGTGCAAACTGCAAAAGTTGCCAGGGCAGCAGTTTGAAAGTGGCATGAGCCAATTGAGAGTTCCATCATTTGCATATAATTCCATCTCTCCGGGCAGTTCAATACAGGAGGCTGACTGCATCAGTTTAATCATTATGAGTGATCCCTTTGAAGAAACAAGATTACTATGGTGAGTAATTTTTTTCATATGGTTCATCTTAATGGCCTAGGTCTCAGGCCAGCCACTTTAAAAGTTCATTTAGCAGCTGTATCTGCATTCCTGTCAGCAGGGAAGGCTCCCTCTCTGGCATCTCATCCTGTCTTCTGTAAATTCTTTAAAGGTCTGGTTCATACCAACCCTTCCTTTAGGGACCCTACCCCTGCTTGGGACCTTAATGTTTGCATTGCTCAGCTCATGCAACTCCCCCCCCCCCTTTTTTTTTTGCTTCAGCCTTTGGCTTCAGACAAACTCAAGTATCTGATTTGGAAAACTGTGTTCCTGGTAGCTATCACTTCTGCCAGGCGTATTAGTGAATTACAAGCTCTGTTGGTGGAGCCAGATTTTATCTCATTCCATAGAGATATGGTGGTCCTCGGAACCAATAGGAGGTTTTTGCCCAAAGTGGTCTCAGATTTTCATCTGAACCAGTCCATGTCTCTTCTTGTGTTTTTCACTGATCATTCTTCTTCAGGAGAAAGATGATGACATAGTTTGGATATTAAGCAGGCACTTGACTACTACATTGAGCATACTAAGGTACTTAAGTACGAATGTCCCCAATTATATCTCACTTATGGTGAAGTGGGGAAAGGTAAGCCTGCTACTAAGAACTTTTGCCAGGTGGATTGTCTCTTGTATACAGTTCTGCTATGAAAAGCTAGGCAAAATACCCTCCTCAGGCCTGAGGGCTCATTCAACTAGGGGTACAGCTGCTTCCCTGGCTGCTGCCAGGGATATACCTTTATTAGAGAGATGCAAAGCAGCCACCTGGAAAACTGTCCATACTTTCACCAAGCATTACTCTCTGGATATCCAGGCTAGGAGTGATGCTCGGTTTGGAACAACAGTACTGCAGATCCTATTCCCAAAATAGGTTCAGTACCCCCATGGTGGTACTGCTTGGTAGTCTGCATATGTCAGAATACAACAAGACTTTGTTGTTTTGAAGAAAAAATTACTCACCTTAATAATTGTGTTTCTTCTAATGGAGTCTTGCTGTATTCTGACCTCCCTCCCTGCCTCTCCTCTCAGAACGTTGTTTTGGGAAGTGGGCTGGCAGGCACATTGTTGCACCTCGGGGTGTACTTGGCACTCCCCTTCTTTAGAGAAGGGGAGTGGGTTATTATGTTGTTTTCTGGTAGCTTATGTTGGTTCACTACCTGGTTATTATTTTTGATTTCTCGAGTCGTTCGTGGGAGCCAAAATCAGTTGTTACTTGTTGGCCTGTTCTTTTACAATTTCCACTTTGAGCAAGTGTAGTTAGTTAGTAATAGCTCGTAAGAGTCTGACGGTTACACTTTGGAGTGCTGCAGACAGAGGTTTGAAACTGAGCTCGAGCCCAACGTTCTATGCTCTCTGCAGAGTTAACTCTTTCCTCCCTGGAGCAGTTCAGGTGCTGGGGCTAACTGCATATGTCAGAATACAGCAAGACTCCATTAGAAGAAACACAATTACTAAGGTGAGTAATTTTTGTTATTTTTCCTCATGCCCATCTCCTCTCCCTCCCATCTCTCCCCCCGACCCTCCACTATCTGCTCCCCCACCCCCTCTCCCCTTATTCCTCCATTTTCCTGTCCAGACCAGCTCCCCTCCTCTTGCCCCCAATTTGCCCCCAGTCTTCCCTCACTTGCTCTTATCTCCGACCAAGGCCCTGTCCACACTACACCACTAAAACCCTGTAACGGTTTCAAACAGTTAGACGGTAAATGTTAGTGTGTCCACACTGCCAGTGGACCGTCATGATAATGGTTCGGAACTGTTACAGCCAGTCCACATTGTGGGTGATGGGTGAACGTTAGTCGGCACCCTATCCCACAATGCAGTTCATGCTGCACTGAGGGCATTGCTGGGGCTACACGTCCGCACTACAGCTGGTAACGTTACAGAGGCAGAACCCTTTTCATAACCGTTGTTGAAACCACCTCGCAAGTGGTTTCAGCAACGGTTACAAAAACACCTACTGTAACGTTACAGGTGTAAACGCAAACCGTTGCGGTAACGTTAGAGAGGGGAGTTTTCTGTGTAATGTGGACAGGGCCCAAGTCTATCCTGACTGCATCTCCTCGTGTAACCTGCTAGTACCATAATGTGTACCAACTAAATATGTATTTCGCCGTTCACCCAGCTGCTGTATGTATTCATCGTTGTATTGCATGACCTCTCTGCTATATTTTACCTGTACCTCGTGGTCACTAGAACTGCCGGCATCTCCGCCCATTGTCTAGCAACACAGTTTCTTTGCTTATGTGATTCTTCTTGTTTGTATCTTGACGCGGAACCTTTGCAAAAGAACCTCTGATTCAACAGTTGTAATCCTAGTTTTGAATAAATAAGTGTTGATTAGGGTGTCTGTGATCTCTGGGCTTATATTAAAGCTCACACAACCCCTCGGGCACCTTATTGCTGCTATTGAACAAAATAGCGTTTAAAAATAGGTTTATTAAGCTATAAAGCCCTGCACGGACTGGGCCCAACCTATCTAAGTGAGCTACTACAGCTGTACACCCCAGTTCGCTCACTCTGTTCCTCCGAGGAGGGCCTTCTGATGGTCCCTAGGGCAAGAGTACAATTGTCAGGTGACCTTTGAAATAACAGGCCTGCTTTTATGGAACTCTTTGCCCAGGACCCTGAGGGAATCTCCCTTGTTGGGACATTTTCAAAAAATGTCTTAATACCTACCTGTTTAAGCAGTCTTTTGTGAAAACTGTTTATTTTATTTATTTATTTCATTACTAGGATTTCAAAGACCTTTGAACCAGGGGTTCTTTTACAAAGGTTCCACGTCAAGTAAGAAAACAATACAAAATATAATCGAGCGAGGAAAAACGTAATAGTGTGTATACAATGAGAATAAATAACAATGGGGAAAATAGTCGCAAAGACAATTACAGAGGTGTTACAACTGGAGAACATGGAGGAATTCAGAAATTCACCAGTAATGAACGAACAGTATCACAAAAACATATATGCAGTCTAATAAATAACAGATGATGTCAATCTTGGAGCTACAACATGGGGGAAGCAGGATAAAGGCCTCAGGGGATTGTTGCAGGAGAGGTAACAAGTGGAGTAGTGGGGGGGGTAGGAGGGTGAGGGAGAAGGTATAACAGCAGGTGTGGAAGGGGCATTGGGCTATTTTGCGGGGTGGGGTGGGGGCAAGCCAGGGGCAGGGCTGGGAACTATTAGGAACAGTCACACTTACATAGTTCTAAGGTGAAACCATAGTTTGGTTTTGAAGGTGCTAAGTTTGGGTTCAGAGAAGACCTCGGGAGGGGGGGGGGCACATTCCTCCACGTTGGAGGCGGAACTCTATAGCTGAAAGTTCACTGGGCTTGGGAGGTCCTACAGTGGGGGACCTGGAAGGCCAGCCTAGTGGAACTACGTGTATTATGTTGGTTTGCTGAGAGGAGTAGCAGTGACCGGGTAGCAGAAGTAGTTAAGGCAAGGTATTTTTTTTTTTTTTTTGGCCAGGAGACAGGTTTGATGATATTCTACCACGAAGGTGAAGCCATTCGGTTTGACGATATAGGTCACAGGTATGTGTCGTCCATCAGCACCAGATATCAATCTACAGGCCTTGTTAAGCGAGATCATCAGCCGCTTGAGAGTGGTATCTGTAGCGACACTGTAAATTATCAGGCCATAATCTATAACTGACAGTATAGAGCTAGTGACAGCTAGTCTTAACAGCAGGTGTGAGACATTGCCTATGCCTATAGAGGACACCAGTCCTGCTGTGTACAATCTTGGAGATATGATTAATATGCAGGGCATAGGAAAGAGGGCTGTCCAGCGTAATACCTAGACATTTGAATTCATATAGCATTTCCAGGGGTTGATTTAAGTTTTTGCAGATGGTTAGGTGTGCAGATTTGTATTTGTTATGGGGACTAGCAAAGAACATTGTTTTTTTGTAGTTCATTAAGTTTGTGGTTGGCAAACCAGGAGTCAACTTTTGTGAAGTTGATTTGCAGATTGTTCATGAGGGGAGTAGGTCTGCGTGACTGGAGAAAAGTACAGCATCATCTGCGTTGAGGACAAGGTTGCAGTCGCAGGCTTTGGGTAGTGTATTCAGGTACCGGCTGAATAGTAGCAGCCCAAGGATAGATCCTTGTGGAACGCCAGAGCGGACTGGCAGACTATAGGGAATCATTTATTTTGACCTGTTGTGTTCTGGCCTCAAGGTAGCTTTTGAACTAGATCGTTACAGCAGGGGAGAGGCCCAGTGGGGGGAAAGAATTAAGGAGAAGGGAGTGGTTCACAGTATCAAAAGCCTTGGTCAGGTCGATGTAAATTGACCCTGCTATGTGACCACGATCCAAGGCCTTGTGAATATAATCTGTGTATTCCAACAGGGCTGTGGTGGTACTATGTGCTGGATGGAAACCGTGCTGCTTGGGGCATTGGATGTTATACTTGGGTAGAAATTCAGACCGTTCACCGGCCACCACTCTCTCAAGGACTTTGAATAGAGGTGGGAGAATCGAGATGGGCGGTAGTTTGAAACTAGGGTCCTGTCACCACATTTGTGCGCAGGAGTGACAGCCACCGCCTTCCACTATTTGGGGAATTGCCTAAGGGACAGGGAACGGTTCAGAATGGTAGTGAGGGGTTTTAGCACGACGTCCAGCGATAGGTGGAGAAATTTCATGTCTAGGGTGTTACTGCTGTACCTGGTTTTACCTAGTACCCTGAGAAGATATTCTTTGGCCTCAGCAAGTGTGGTTTTCCTAAAATAGAAAGGGGGGATGTGGGCAGGAGGAATGGTAGCGTCCAGGGTGGCACTAGTGTTGGACGTGTCGAAGAAGTTGGGTGGAAGGACATGACTGAGATCTGTGAAGGCCATATTGAAATCTTCAGCTATGGAGTTGGTGTCCTGCATCAGGTTGTCATTGCCAACTACCATTGTGGGTGCTGCCTTATTTGGTTTGCCAGTGAAGTATTTGATTTTTTGCTAGAAGTTCCAGCTGTTTCCCCACGAGTTAGTAAGTTAATTTTGAAAGTAGGCCTTTTTGGCCCTACGTTCCTGGGTGCAAACGTTTCTAGCAGCTCTATAATGCTGCTTATTAACTGGATTGCCAGTGGCCTGCCATGGAGTATCTCTGGCTTTCATCTTGCGTAACAGGTCTGCAGTGATGCAAGGGTTAGTAACCCCACTGGACTTAGATTCACGAGCTGGGGCAAAGATATCACTTGCTTTGTTAGTGTGTGATGAGGTTGATATTGGAGAAGGAGCCCAGTGGTGTCCAGTCACGCTGTGCACGGAAGGCTCTAAATTGATCATTTCCCTTTTTTCAGCATCCGCTGATATGTGACTTTAGGAGGGGGTTTTGTAAATTTATTTGACCAAAGACTAACAGGCGAATGATCACTCATCGAGTCTGGGAGAACAAAGGTACTACTATGTCTGTGAGGGTGCGTAGTGAGAATTAAGTCCAGTAGGAGGGTGTTGCCTGTTCGTAGGTTAGCTCTCATGGGGGAGGTTACCAGTTGGGAGATGTTGTGTGTGACAGTGGCATCTTTGAACTGGGCTGCTTCGGGGGCCAACCAGTTAATGTTAAAATTGCCCATGATGACAACCTTAGATTGGTTCAGTAGGCTTTCACTGTGTTTAATTACCAGATTTATGCCTGATTTGTTTTCCCCGGGGGGAGGGGAGATGTATACAGAAAATATATAGGGCTTTGCCGTGTTGACAGAGATGAATTTTAATACCAAGAATTTGGCAGTGGGTAGCTAGGGAAGCAGAGGGTAGTGCCTGACCCTTTAGGTAGATGGTGCACCTGTCTCTCCTTTTGCCAATTCTGTCTTTCCTGAAAAGGGTATAGCCGGTGAGAGTTAACGCTGAGTCATGTATTCGAGAGCCAGCTTTCAAACTGTGTGAGCACATCAGGGTTGTGTTGGATCACCCAGACTTAGAGGTCATAGAGTTTCGGTAGGAGACTCCAAATATCAAGGGATGCTAGTTTAAGGAAGCCATTTTTTTGCATAGCCAGGTTGGAGGGCATGCAGAGGACCAGGGTTAGGGTGCACATTACCAGAGATGAGAAGAATTAGCAAAGTGATCCTATAGAGGAAGAGTTTGAGGTGATTGAGCCTGGCACACGTAGCCTGAGTGTCCAGTTTTTTTGGGTTGTGAAGGGGGTAAGGGACGGGGGGGGGTGAGAGAACGCAGTAGTGGCCAGTGGGGAGGCCCGTGATGAGATTAGCATGCCTATTCGGGCTTGGAACTTTGGGAGCAGTGCCTGGGTTGGGAATGGTGATGGTGTACTGGACTGTGCTTACTGGGTTAGAGGGAGTTTTGAAATTGGTAAGCATTAGGTGGAGGAGAAAAGGGGTGAGAGTGGTAGTGGAGAATAAGGACACCATGTTGGAGGGAAATGTTTGAGGAGACTACAAGGACTTCAGTATAAGGGTGTCTAGAAGGCAGGGAAGTCAGGTGACAGAAATGCGTGGAGCAGGGTGGGAAAGGCTTTGAAGTATAGGGCCAGCAAACTAACATTGGGAAATAGGGCTGCAGCTATAGCATAGTGGTTAGGGTTTCAGCCTTTAGTAAGGGGTCACTGGTTCAAGACTGGCAGGGGGCAGAAAGGGAGAAGGTAGGACGACGGCAGTGGGTACAGCAAGTTAGGACACAGGAAAAGAGGAGAAGGTACGCAGACAGCAGTGGTGAAGCAACAGTATGAAGGAGAGAAATTGGGTGCTCAGTAGTGACTCCTAGTGGCAGCACAGTATAACAAACTAGTGGGAAATGGGTGTTTGGTCACGTGACCGTTGTGACCTGTATATCTAGGGACGGACCAGAGTTGGGGGAAGGGGCGCAGTCAACGCACAGCGGCGACGGGCTAACACAGTTCACTGTTAGCTCCTTCTCAAGAGGCTGGCCAGGAATTTTCAGTTACCTCACCGGTGTACAGGCTTCATTGCAGGGCTGAGATCCAGTCAGGGAGACTCCATGGGGAGTTCTAAATTTAAAGGAGAAGCCTGTAGTAGGGGAAAAGGAACAGTGAGGGAGGGAATCAGGCAGAATAGAGAAGAGGTATGGCGGGAGGAACACAGAGGATGGGGGATGATAGCCCAAACTACTGCGCTTGCGTGGGTACAAGGGTGGAACAGCGCGGATGCAGAGGGAAACAGTATAGACTTTGACAGCAGATAAGGACTGCTTGACCCACCTAGTCTGCCCATCTCCCTACCTACTGAATAAGCTGCTGATCCTAGTTAACCAACAGCCTGTTTCTTCCTACCCCCAACAAGAACTGCCTTATGCCTGTCCCATGCCTTTTTTTTTTTTTTAATTATTTTTTTCCCTCCATTCGCGGTCTGTGGAGCTGCTGTCAGGCATCCTGTCTGTTCCCACCCTGCCTGAAGTCTTCCTACCTAAGCCTCCTCTCTCCTTTCTCTCAACCCACACAGCTGGCACCCCCAGCTTAACCCCTCTGGGGTGGGGTTTCCCCTCCTCGTGGGCGCTCTGTACAGTCAGTCTCCGGCCTGCAGGTGAGAGCCCGGATGGAGGACACTGGAAGGCCAGGCAAGTTGGACCCGGCAGTGGGCATGGGGCAGGTGCCATCACGTACCCCGCAGACCAGTGTTTTCCCTGTTCTGGTGTGCACTCCCCCCTCCCATGCGTGGTGCACGGCCCTGACGCTACAGTGCATGGCGACCCAGTCACGCCACGACGTACAGGACCCTGGTCTCTACTGGGAGCAGCTGGCATGCCAAATGATGCCCCCTGGGATGAGAGCAGTTCAGCAGGGTGCTCAGTCCTCACCAGACTCTGCTGGCGCTGAGCTCGCTTCCTGAACTTGGGTCGTCGGCATAACGCAAGGTGTGGCGTCTAGCGCCCCAACCCTCCGTGCCAGCTGTCCCATGTATTCTTGAATTTCGACACTGTTTTGGACCCCACAACCTCCTCAGGAAGACCATTCCATGCAACCACCACCCTCTCTGTGAAAAAATACTTCCTCACATTACCCCTGAGCTGTCCCCCCATTATCTTCAGATTGTGTCCCCTTGTTCTTGCACATCTTTTTCTGAAAGATGCTACCCTCTTGGACTTACCTACTGGCTAGAAAACCAGTACTGCCAGGTTACAAAGCAGTGCTGTTCCATGGCTCCCTCCCACTCAGCCACTTGTGTGAAGCCTGGTAGTGCCTGTTTGTGTTGTAACACTGCACCAGTTGCTTCCTTCTGCTTGTCCACTTTGGTACTGGTGGTGCCATTTATGTCTGTCACATGGTTTCTTCATCTCCTCTCCCACCCTGTAAGGATTTACTGTCTAGCTGCTCTCCAGCCTTGCCATTTTACATCAGACACAGGTTCACAAAGCCTCCTGTTTTGAGTCTTTGCAATAATAATTTTCTGCAGTCAGTGAACAGACCCACTGTTTGTTTTCATGAAACAGACTTCCCGAAGTTTCCTCATTATTTGTAGAAGGCTGTAATGGTCATAAGCTTCAAGGCTGAGTGCTGGTAGATTAGCAAGGGGCTGCCTCAGTGACCACTGCAGGCCAGGGGAAGGGATTATTGGAAAGGGGCTGCCCCAGTGACCACTGCAGGCCAGGGGGAGGGATTATTGGAAAGAGGCTGCCCCAGTGACTGCTGCAGGCCAGGGGGAGGGATTATTGGAAAGGGGCTGCCCCAGTGACCGTTGCAGGCCACGGGAAGGGATTATTGGAAAGGGGCTGCCCCAGTGACCACTGCAGGCCAGGGGGAGGGATTATCGGAAAGGGGCTGCCCCAGTGACCGCTGCAGGCCAGGGGGAGGGATTATCAGAAAGGGGCTGCCCCAGTGACCGCTGCAGGCCAGGGGGAGGGATTATCGGAAAGGGGCTGCCCCAGTGACCGCTGCAGGCCAGGGGGAGGGATTATCGGAAAGGGGCTGCCCCAGTGACTACTGCAGGCCAGTGGGGGAGGGGTTATTGGAAAGGGGCTGCCCCAGTGACTACTGCAGGCCAGGGGGAGGGATTATTATGGAGCTGCCAGCAGACTCACGAATGTCATTATAGGCCTGTTCGCAATCATTCTAGCAGTTTAGTTGGGGCTTTCATTCGTGCCGGCCATTTTCACTACACCAAACATGCATTTTCTACGGGAGGGGCATGTTTCTGCAGCAGTTGTAGCAACATCAGAATAGCAGAAAATCCAGGGCCCTGATTATACAGAAGTGCTCTGTGAATGAGGTGTATAACTGCCGAGTATGTGGTACGGTCCAGTGCAGTGCAAACAGGTCTAGGGATTTGGGGGCACATTCCCTTTTATTAAAAGCTGCAGCTCATCTGGGTCAAGGTAATGTATACAGAAATAGAGCATGGTAGCCATCCGGGTTCTGTAATTATGGGGCTGCCTCTCGCAATGCCAGTAACCTGGGTTCAGGATTAAACCTAGATTGTTGGGTGGGCAGACCAAGGGAGATAGGACAAGCATCCCAGAGGATGCTCTCCAGCTGAAAGGGGTGTCGTACGTCCTGCTATAATACTGCCGCCCGGGAGTTCACAGTTGGTGGTGCAGTTGGGAGGTCAGGCGCCAGTGCATCACACGAGAGTTGGCCTGACTGTCACTGGGGCACAAGCTTGGGGTGGAGAAAAGTAGAAAAATGGTCAGTTAGGGGGAGATGAAACCATGTCGTCCTCCTACCAACATCACGTGTCCTTGCTCCACCTCGTTCATGTCTAGCTTCCAGTTACACCACGGTAGGTTTTATTTTTTGTTTATTATTTGGTAACCAGGTAAGGCCCACTAGGAACAAATCCTGTTTTCATGGGCAACCTGGGAAAACTGGTGAGGTTAAGTGACTTGCTCAGCATTGCACAGTGTGCAGTTGGTGGCTGTGGAAATCAAACCCAGGTCTTCTGGGTGTACCAAACTCATTCACAGCTCATTACTCTAACCTGTAGACTGTTACTGCCAACCCACCACCAGTTGACCAGGTAAGAACTGAAAATCCCAGTTATGTGCAGTGAGATGGGGCCTCACCCCTGGGGAAATATGGTACGTACCAAGGTTGTGAGCAGGGGAGTCGGGGTGTGGGGGTGGGTCAGGAGACCAGAGAGGACTCTGTGGTTGGCTAGATTCCTATGCTAGAGGAAAGAGATCCAGCTGATTGGGCTGGAGGAGGAAAAAGAAAATGTAAAAATAGAAAAGGCGTATCTGGTGACAAGTGCTTTGTTGAATTTTGCTGTATCCTGTTCCCACCCTTTCTGTGACAGCCTTGATTGTAATTCTGACAGGCCTACTGTTTTTAACTTCATGGGAAGAAGGGGAGTGTAATAACCGCCCGCCCCCAGGACTTTGTAATGTTACCTCTTTGCTCTCTTCCTAAACAGCACTTCCACTTGGAAGAGCAGCAGGATGAGCAGGCCCAAAGCAAACACGGAGTGCTGTATTTGTTAGCTATCACCCCCAAACATGAACAGCGAAAATAAGCTGACTGAACAAGCAGAGCCTGAAGAAGGGAAGCTTGAGGAGTGCTGTGATCAGGGTGGTTGGCTGCAGAAAGGGTTTGATACTGGAACATACACAGCTGTTTGATTTGGTGAATGCAGATAGTACCAGAGAGCAGGCAGTCAATCTGAACTGAAGGGGCAAGATACGGGGAACATCAGGGGGCATTATTCATACAGAGGCTGGTGTTGAATAGTCAGTCTGATGAGCTGGCGGAAGCTAGCACTTTTAAGGTGTTCGGAGTGGGACTTGACGGATCCCTGATGGGGATAAGCATTAAAGGTTACACAGCATAAGTGGGTCAGTGCTCCGAGGCACAACCAAACCTGGAATTAAAAGGCTAGCATGCTACCTGGAATTAATAGTAACCTTTAAGGACATTCCCAGGGATTTCTGCACCTCCTGTCAAATGCATTTTGGCCACTACATGATGACCATCCAAACCTCCGCAAAATAAACCATGGTTTGCCATGCTTGTTTTTGTGTCATATTGCTAATCTTCATGCCTCTTTACTAAGAAAATACCCGTAAGGGGTCAGATTATTTGTATAAGTACCAACATCATTATTTTAAGTGTCAGCAGGAGTGTGAAAGAAAAAAAAAAAAGTGGGATGGTATTTGTTATGAGGGTGGCTTTCTTTTTGTCCGCCAGTGTAAAAGTGTAGATTGCCAATACTGTGACACTCTCTCAAGGGTCATTTGCTTCTGGGGAAGAACTGGGTTGGTTCAAAAACTAAAGCACTGTGTTCTTTTTGTTACATCTGTGTTGGTCCAATAAAAGGTATCAAATCATTTGTTTCTGGATCTACCCTCCTGAATGAGCATTCTAAAAAAGGTGGGAAGTGTTTGTGTTTTTATGTTCAAAGCCATATAAATCCTGCGTCCTCTACATAAACTTTTTGGTCAGATGAAATGTATAGTTATGAATATAGCAAAAGGAAGAAATACAGAGGTTCTTGTATTGCTTTTGGCTGTATCAGCTTTTGAAGCTGTAGGTTCTGAAACTGGTCAACTCGGGACAAAAGTAACTTAAAAAGAAAAAGGAGAAAAACGGAACATGCCAGAAAACCATTCATGTAGTTCGAAAAATGCATACAGAATGACAAGAGATTTTTAATGTACATGAAATAAAGTAACTCAAGACAGACAGACGTGGCTGGCCTATTGGCACTGAGCGTTGAGGCACTGGATGCTGCACCTCGCACCACACCGGTGACCCGGGTTTGGGAACAGACTCAGGCCACCACGGGTTGGCTGGGGAGGGGGAGGATCAAGTGTCTGGATGACTACTCTCCTCTCCTCTCCCAGGGCAGGTAGTGGGCTTGCACCACTCGCCAGTGGCCCCCGGTGGAGATCAGGGAGCACTGCAGTTAGCGGTGCCGAACGTAGGGGTAAGGAGCAGCGGCGGGTGTCAGCACACTCATTGTGCAGACGCCATTGCACATCCGCACTCAAGGAGGAAAACCCCCTGCTCCAAGGATAGGTGATGGCGCTCTGCTGTGTCCCACCACCACACACCCAGTGCCGGGCTCAACCCACTGGTTCTCCCGATTCCCCTTGTCCTGCCTTGGTGGGCCTGGTCGATGGGTCAGGTAAGTGAGGGAGTGTCTGTCCCAAATTTCCCAGTGAGGTGAGCTTCAGGCGGGCGGTAGCAGTCATTGATGGTCGCTAGAGAGAATTCCAGGTTGGCAGGAGATGGTTAAAAAAAAAAAAAAAAAAAAGACGTGCAAACAGCATCTTGAAAGGCTGCAGCTGTGTTAGCTGATTCCTTCCCCGTCATACTGTTTAGAGTTTGCACTGGACATAATATATTGGCATTCGGGTAAACCATTTAATAATGGTTCCATATTTATGTGTATTGGTGACAGCAAGCAGTCTTAAACTTTTGAGTGTATCAGGAAAAATGGGACTCCGAAACAGTAGAGTTTTTATAAGCCCGGATCCTTTATTTGCTGATCCTGCTGTCCTCCCGGGGCTAACTGCAGTCAGAGGCCTGTACTTAGCCCCGGGAAAGCAATGGGGACTGTCGCACATTGATCAGAGCTTCTAAAAACACTTTAACATGCACTGCAGGCTGTTGAATCTCCCACTGCTGCAGTCCTACTCTGATGTGAGCTGCAGGGGATTCTGGGATTTGTAGTTTTAGAAAATGTCTGCTTGGAAGTTTCTGTTTTTGTAATGTTAATACTATTTAATTGTAATACCTCTCGAGTTCTCTCCACTTGTCCTTGTCCCAGGACACATCTGGAAATGAGGCGTTAGCAGCTCGGTATGTCTTTCCTGGTGAAACCTTTGAAAATAAGTACATTGGTAGAATCGGTCTGATAGTTTACTGTACTGCAGTAAACCGTAAGTTAAAAAAATATATATATTTTTGGGGGGCACACAAAGTGCAAATTGGGAGGAGCCCCAGATCTGTCCGTGGAGCTCTTAGTGCTGACTGTTCCCCTCTTTAATATTAACAAAAACTGACAGTATTTTATTGGGTATAGAAACATAGACTTTGACAGCAGATAAGGACCACTTGGCCCACCTAGTCTGACCATTTCCCTACCTATTGGATAAGCTGCAGATTCTAGTTAACCAATAGCCTATTTCCTGCAACACCCCACTATAATTGCCTTATGTCTGTCCCATGCATTTGTCACTAGTACCATGTGGCCGGAGGGGCAGACCAACTGGAACCAGAGTCCCTCCCATCTCTTACCATTCTGTGTTACTGTGTTAGAGTTACTAGTGTTGTATGCACTGTGGGCTGCTGCTTTCGGCTATAGAGGCAATCTTTGGGAGAAACTCAAACCACCATTTAACTTCTGCTGGTTTTTTCAACCTCCTTTTCTGTTGGTTCCTCAGGTGCACTTCTTGTATCCCATTTCCTCACACCATGCCTGCAGAGTTTTAACCAGCAGTGTTCTCTTCTGTTTTTCAGTAAACGAGTTTACAGTGATCAGGAAGAAATTCAAGTGCCCCTACTGCAGCTTCTCCGCCATGCACCAGTGTATTCTGAAGCGACATATGCGGTCTCACACAGGAGAGCGACCCTACCCCTGCGAAATCTGCGGCAAAAAATTCACACGCAGAGAGCACATGAAACGGCATACCCTGGTAAGCAGAAAATTAGACTGTCAGGATGGGGGGGTTAACCAAGGGAGAGGGAAAATGGTCAAAACCTTCTCCAAGTGACTGTCTCTTAGAAGCTCTCTCCAAGTGAGATAAGTTCCACCTCTCAGTCCTACATGCCTTAAAATAACAGCTGTGTGACTTTGTGTACATGTCTGACATCACTATCAGGTGCCAGTACTCTAAGAAGCCTCCCATTCTCTTTTTCATAAACACTGTGGACCCAGAACTGTTCCGGCTACACTGACTGTATGCTCACAGGTGTATAGTGTGTGCAGTTCCCCTTGGTGTGTGGTGTGGAAGCAAGAGTGAAATAAAATGACTTTAAATGGAGGAAATTCACTTAGAACACAGCTCTGCAACAGAGATAAACAGGCAGACAGAAAGTAAGAAAGATGGCGTTGGTTTAGATCATTACCTGGCTGGTAGAAACTGAACCTGGCATTGTCTGAAGTCACATCTGCAGGATTACTCACAAGCACCAGTGCTGCCCTTGGACAGCATCACACTATTGTTTTGGGGGTGATAAAGGCTCCACTTCTACAAATGCTTGCTGTATAATTCCTCAGAGATTTACTTTTTTATTCAAGGGTAGGGCCAAGAGGTTCTACAAAATGTGATAAAATTCAGCTTGTATGAGTGAGTTAATGCAGAGTGGTGAGGTCCTGTAGGATTAATCTGTTAATTAAAAGTGATACTGGGAAAACCTACTGGTTCACTCTGTTCACAAAGGCATCCAAAGGGGATACAGTCAGTATTGCACATGTCAGGCAGATACTGATGTAGGATGGTGAACTTATAGAAAAACGTACTAGTGGAGACAGTAGACTTGAAGACAGGACAAGCCTTCAGGGTAATCCTGGACACGTTTCTGATTATTAATGGAATTACAGGGTATACTGGGTGAAAGAGTAGGCAGGGGCCCCCTTTATTTTATTATTTTTATTTAGTTTTTGTTTACTAGGTAAATGCACTAGACAAATTCTGCCTATTTTCAGGCACGACCAAGGGGAAGGGAATACAGATAAATGCCAACTGACCTTGAACCAGATTAAACTGTGTATTTTTAGTGAATGGAGGGAAATTCCCCTTACTCTTTCTGAGAAGTGCCATGGGATCTTTAACATCCACCTGAACTACCGGCAGAACAGGCAGATGGGACCTCGGCTAAACTGGGCAAAAATTTGACCCTACCTTTTTTCACTTTAAAAAATTCTAGGCATCTTCTAGTTTTATTCAGTGGTACAATTTTTTAAACTCACAAATATTTGAGGATTTTATGACTGTTTCAATGTAGTTTTTTCTCAAGAGAAGAAAAGATGGCTGCTGCATTTTGCATAGAAATAGCATTGTAGACCAGGCAGGGTTAGGATCAAAAAAAAAAAAAAAGATTCTTGGTGTGCAGCATAGGAGGTACCTAGACAAGTACATTTGATTGGGTATGCTAATATTTTTCTTAATTATAACTGAAACTAACTTTTTTGGAAAAACATTTTTCGTTGCACTACTGAATTAGTGTTTTTTGCACTGCATATTCATCCCAGTTTGGGGGGGGGAGCCAGACATGATGGACCTAGAGGTCCTTCTTTCCCTCCCTTATAGCTTATTACCCCTCTGACGTCTTCTCTGCCGTAACCCCACCTCCCCCATTCTTACCTTGGCATTAGTCTGCCATGGACCCCTGTGGCAGGGCCAGGAGAGGACAGCCATCCCCCACCCCCAGAGTGCACATCCAGATCATGCCAAGGAATTCAGGTTATGGTGTGCGGAGAGTCATCTAGACCTTGGGTCCCCTTTTCAGTGTTTTGGTTCTCCCAGGAACTGTGGTGGCATGGATTGCAATGTGTGTGGAGGCACACATGCTCTCTAGAACCTCATCTCCTCTCCTCCCCCTCACCCTGTGACAACCGTCATGCTGCTTGCGCTTAGGCAATTCCTCAGGCCTCCACCTGGAGGCAGCCAAGAGCTGAGTTGGCCAGTCACCCCTGTCCAGTAGAGGAAAGCTGCCAGATGACTGCTCCTTTCAGCCCTGGCCATCCTTTCCTGCCAGCAGCTCGAGCTTGTTCCCAAACTTAGGTCGTCGGCATGGCGTGAGGTGAGGTGCATGACAGTGCCTCAGGCCTCTGTGCCACTGGGCTGGCATTTCTTCCGACACTTATGTTCACCTGCACACAGTCCATAATATTTAATTGGATTACAGGTACTAAACTCCTCACACCTAAAGTCCAAGTAGAGTTTTGCCAGATGCAGTTTGACACCTTGCTTAAAGCCCACCATTGAAATATCAATGGAAGCGATCCTGGGTCATCTGAGCGCTGGCGGGGAGGATCAAGTGCCCCACAAGATACCTTACTTTTCTGGTAAGGGTACCCACAAATCTCTGCCACAACATTGCGGCCCGTGTGACCACAAGCAGAAGTGTATGCTGGTGTAGCTAGGTAAGGAGTACATCGGCTGTCTCCATGTGTCTGCACACAGCTTCGAGACCACGCACAACTGGAGCCCTTGCCACTGACATATAGAGGGTGAAAACAAGGGAAATTCCTAAAGATGGGTGGAGGGGGGGATGTACTTTCCTGCCATCCTGCTTTGAAGGTTAAGAAAGGGGGTTTAAGGGGCTTCAGATTTGGGTGACTAGGTGGGCGGTTGCCAGTAGGCATATGGGGACAAGACTGAAAGAAGCACGAAGAATAGATGAAAACCAGCTCCAGTGACTATTTCTAGCTCTGAGAGTTTACTAGTGATGTAATTCAGTTGACCTGCAGTATTGAACTGCAGTTTGAGCAGTTGGGAGGTGGGTTTAACCATTCTACCCATCCCCCCCCCAGCTGTTCAGGTGGCCATGTTTGTGCAGAGGTTTTGAGCAGATAGAATGACCACTTCCTGTGGCTGACCTTGTTTTGACCAGGCTGCTAGTCAGTGGAAAACTGGCTGTAGCTGCACCAGAATGTGTTGTTGGTGTGTTTCCATTCCAGGCATAGAGGTGTGTATATATGGAGAGCTGCCCAGTGACCCCTTTATCATTCACTGGGGGAGGGGGAAGGGTCGCTTGTTGTTGGATCCAGTTCATCATCCTTTGAGCTCTTTGTGTCATCTCAAGGTTGTGTAGTTCTTTGGTCACAGCAGCAGTCTAGGAGGAGCGTAGCATTTTATTTTCTATAAGGAGCGTAGCATTTTATTTTTAGGATATCTGCTAAGCTCTGTGCCATTTATATTATCTCACCCGACCTGACCTGTAGGCAGGAGTAAGGAGCCGGATTCTTCATGGTGGTTCAATTATGGGTCATCTCCCCTGTGGCACCTGGAAGAAGTTGAGGAACATTTGCAGAGAGTTTGGAGCTTTTCAGTAGTAGAGTTCGAGATCTTTGCAAAACATCTGAGTCGCAGGAAGAGTTGCTCGGGGCATCCTTGCTGGAAATTATCCTGCTAAAAGGCAGGAAGTGTCATCTGTGGTGGAGCAGTAGTGTACGGTTGGGGGTAACTGGTGTGGTGCAAGGTGAGAGCTCTGCTACCTCCCGGGAGAACCCTGCCGCTGCCCACCCGTCTCCACCTGGCCGACTGTTTTCTTCTGTGTGGCTGGCCTCAATGGCATACTAAATGAATCTGAGCAACAGTGCGTTGGACATTCCTGGGAACCAGAGAACCTGGTGAGAGCAGTCCTTTCTCTGGTGGCTGGCTAGAATTTGTGAATTGGTGCTCTGTGGGTGTGATCCTAATCAGACTCTGCGCTTGTGAGAAGAGTGCTTTTTGCAGTTCTGCTTCACTCTGAGACTTGGCCCCTCGTTGAACTGCCTGTTTGGTTGACCTCTATTGTGGAAAGAGTTTTTGTCTGTGGTGGTGTGAGCACTGCTGTCCTTCCCCTTCTTTCTCTGAAGTTGCTTTGTGATTTTCGATATCTGACCAGTCTGAGGACTTTTCCCATGGACACTATACTATTAAACAACTAGTAATAGTAGTCCTCTTCCCACTGTGAATTGGACTGAACTTTTTAGCACACTTCACTGTTAAGCGCTCCTTAAAATTTAAGGTTTTAATTATCTGATTTATTTATTTTTCTTTTACTGTGATTGGGGGGTGGATTGTTTGTGGGGGTTTGTGCTTGACTTCAGTAAGGGGTGTGTGGTTGATGTGTGAATGGGTAGGAATACATTTTCTGTAGAGTAGAGTGAGTGGTTGTGTGTGTGGTTAAGAAGGTTACCTTGGAATTGTATTTGTCCTGCTAGTTTATGGGTTAGGTGTAGCAGGATGCTCATTTCAATTGGAGCAGGAAAGTTAGGTGAAGATGTGTTGGGATTATGGCCCTGTGCGAGTTACCTATGCTGCCTCCCAGCTACGCAACCTGTGCCTCTTTACCAACCTCCCAATCCCTTCCATCACAGCTAAGGGTTGCAGGGAGGTCAGGATTACAAGGAGGCTGACGGGCCGGCGGTGGCAGGGTGCAGCTGACCCAGACCGAGTGGGTGGGCAGCCAGAGGGCTGGCAGTGCCCTCTACTCCTCTTTGGACAGTGCTATGCAGTGCCAGGTCGATAAGGAAGAAGACTGCCATTATTGCAGACTTTACTCTGTCAACCTGGTTTGCATCATGGAAACCTGGCTGGGTGACGATGCTGGCCCAGTTTGAGGCGGCTGTTCCTGCTGGGTATTCCATAGTGCACTGTCCGAGGAAGGATCACAGGGGTGGGGACAAGGTCATCATTATTAGATCCAGCCTAGACTTTATGGTGCATCCGGTTGGAACTGCCAGGTCTTTTGAGTGCGTGGCTGTGCTTTGGGGTCCAGGTGCAGGTTGCAGAACTCTCCTTATCTACCGACACCCTGGTGGGGGGGGATTCCTGAAGGAGGTGGTAGACTTCGTCATCGACCAGGTGTTGGAGTCCCCTAGGTGTTTAATCTTGGGGGACTTCAATGCCTAGGTCGACGAATCCTCGCATTTTGGTTATGACCTCCTCCAGCTGATGTCTTCACTGGGCCTTGCACAAGTAATTACTTCTGTGACCCACCAACACGGTCACATACTCGATCTGGTGTTCCAGCTGGGTCTTGAAGTGGGTAACATCAAGATTGACCAGGTCTGCTGGTCTCGTCACTGGACGGTGAAGTTCATGCTTTGGGGGGGCTCGAGAGTCCTTCCCTGTCGAGATAGTTGCTACCGCCCTTTAAGGGTTTTGTCCCCATAGGGATTACTGGCGTTAGCTGACTTATCTAGGGTCGGCACTGCTTATGCGACTAGCGCCAGTGAAGCGGTCACCCCAGTTTGTATATGACCCAGATCCTATCACGTGAGATTTCCCTTGTTTGATGGGGATCTCAAGGCGATGAAGATCAAGGGTCAGAAGTTGGAGCATTGCTGGCAGAAGACCCTGTTGGTGGAGGACCAACTGGTCCTGCGAGCTTACTACGGTGAGTACCCAGAGGCAGTTTCCTGCAAGAAGGCAGAATTCCTGTCCAGGAAAAAACAGACCACCTCAGCTTTTTAGGACTCTGGATAGGCTACTTCATCCTGCCTCTCTACAGCCAAGAAAGACTTTTACATCCACGTTATGTGAAGAATTTGCTCTGTTTTTCTCTGACAGTGTCCTCTCTTCGGTCTGGGATTCCGTCAGTGAGGCAATTGCTGCCTTGCAGTGGTCGGACTGGGTGGTACAGCGTCACTCAGTCTGGGAGGAGTTTAAATCCATGGAGGTGGTGGAGGTCACTGAGGTGATCTTCCAGCTGAAGCACACACATTAACTGGACCCAGCCAAGCCCCGACACATTTCTTAATGAGATGATCCAAAACTGTAGGCCCGGTGTTAGCCAGGATTGCCAGGGGTTAGATGGCAGAGGGTGTCTTCTAACCTCACGAATCCACTGATATTGTTACTCTTGCAGTGCTCTTTTAAATCAGCACTGCCCCAGAGAGAACAAAATGCTATGCTAATCATGGAATGTTTAGCTCGTGCATCTATTTTCAAACTGCCCAGTGTCAACTGCCTACATTCTACCTCAGATTTCTTCTGTGCTGCAAAATTCAGACACCCTGGAGAGCTCTCTCAAGCAAGACAGATTCCTGAAGTGCATAGAGCAAACAAACTTAAGTATTTTTGTTGTATTTTTCATTACTGCTTAGTGTCATTGTTCTTTAGTGTTTTATACCTCATAAATTTTTAAATTTAAACTTGTTTATCGTTTCCCTGCGGTTCATTTCAACAGGGGGGCAACCGACCATTCTTTTTATTTAATTGGATCCTTTTTGGTGGGTTCCAGTTACTTTATTCTTTAGTTTTATTTAATTTTATCCGCTTTTAAACTGAGGTTTATCTGTTTTTCTTTGCGGTTTCTTGGTTCCGGATCTGATCGGAACCAATAGATCTTACTTCAAGAGGGCTCTTGCAGTAGGTATCCACACATAGGACTGACCCGCCAGGCGTCAGGACCCCATGGAAAAATTCGTAGCTAGCAGTTTCTGGCGGGGGACCATGCCAACGTCAGGTGACCGGCATTTTGCAGTGTCGGTATAAAGGGGCGGTCCCCGACGCCCGCCTTCCAGTTCTTTCCCACTGTTGGCTTGTGAAAGTTCCTCGTGGTAGAGTTCAATGTTCGTCAGTCTTTCGCCGGTCATTAGTTCTCAAACTTTTCGACCTAATTTCTCTGGTTTTTTGCTCATTCAACCTGATTCTCTGTGTATGTCGTCCCCAACACCCTCCGAATTGCATAAAAATAGATGCGACTCGTGTGGCTCCCAGCTGCCAGACAAGCACGGCCATTCCTTGTGCCTCTTCTGCCTGGGCCCAGACCATCTTGTGGAAAAGTGCCAACACTGCCAAAAATTTAACTCCGCTACCCAGAAAAGAAGGCAGCAGTCCCTGGAAGCCCATACCCTTAAGAAAAGAATGGTATCCATGGAAAAGGAGCTAAAGAAATTAAGGCAGGCGTCCACGTGAAGACCACAAGAAGAAAAGGGACAAGGAGAAACATCGAGAGCAGGAAACTACCTGAGTCGCGGCATTGAAGGTAACGTCCTCTTCAGGGGACCGCTCCACGACAGCCATCTTGGTGGTATCCAAGAAGGTGTCACCCCTCCCATCTGGCTTGCGCTCAGGCCTTTCAGGAGCCTCTGAGGAAAAGGAATCCTCCGCTCTCGGAAGGCCACTTCCACTCATGGTCTTGGTCAGGCGGGTCTGGTAAGTCGGCGCGGCACCACTGGCGTCCGCCTGGACAAGGCTGATATTAGGCGCCCAGCCGTCTTAAGCCCGACAAGGCATCTTCAGCACGACCTTCCTCTGGCAAGGAATCTGATAAGTCGGACGTCTGCTCCTCTGACGCCCGCCCGGATTTGGCCAATAAGTCAGATGCCGGTCCCACTGATGCCCACCCGGCCAAGAAGCCTGCGCCTGATCCCAAATGTCAGTCCGATGCCCCAGGCTCTCCGCAGCACGTTGCATTGCCGTCTGAAGTCCCTGCGTTTCCTCTGTTGACTCCCGGGGATTCTAACCCCTTCTCCCCAGTTGTCACAGAGGACCTAGAGATGCTGCCATCAGGGCCTCCTCCTCTGGAACACGATACCCTGGCGGCATACCAGATGCTGCAGCAGGCGTCCCCAGAAGAAATTGCGGCTGGGCCTGAACCCCTCTTGGGACCAGCATTTCCTTTATCTGACCCACCTGCTGTGCCTTTGCCAGGTCCTTCTGCGCTGTCAGAGCCCCTGGCTCCCGGGTATCCGGCACCCCAGTATCCGATGCCACCATACCCGGCTCTGCAGTATCCAGCGCCTTCGTACCAGATGCCGGGCTACCAGCCGTCGGGTTTCGGATACTCCTACGGATACCCTCAGTATCTGTATCTCCCTTCTTCTCCACCGCCCACTCCCCAGCTGCCAGCGGACTTGAAGGAGACTCTGACCTCCTGGTAGGCTGAGGCCAAGGCTCAGCTCACCAGAGAGGTCAAAAGTAATTTACTGACACTGGACCCTTTGCAGGATCCCCAGTGTCTGAGACGGGAGACTCCCTCCCCACACCCGACACCAGAGGAGAGCCCTCTGATGCCCGGGGTGGGGAGGATACGCGTCCCAGGGAACTCCCCAACGGGACTGTTCCTCCCCTCATAGGGAGGAGTCCTCCTCCTCTTCTTCATCGGACATGTCTGACTCGGACTCTGAGACGGGACGCTCTGATCCTGATGACAAGCCACGTACTCCAGACCCTCCAAAGTCCCTTCTGGAGGATCCCTCCTTTCTGGAGTTACTGAGGAAGATTCAGGAAGTCCATCAGTGGCAATCACAGGAGCCAAACCCACAGCATAAAAAGCTTGCTGCTCATTGGGATCTGCCCGAGACTGCTCCTACGCTGATTCCACCCTGGATAGAGCCTCACGTGGACCTTGTTTCCACTATTTGGAAGCAACCTTCAGCGTTAGCCCCTCTTCCAAGGAAGGCAGATCGGTTATACCAGGTTCCTGAGGGCGTAGCGTTCTTGAACCTACTCCCCAAGGTGGATTTGGTTGTCATTGGCGTCGCTCACGGCTGTTCCGCTAACCCAAAACGCCTCAGCTTGTCCCCATCGGACAAGGACTAACTGCTTTCTGGACCAATACAGGAAGATGATGTATTCCTCTTTTACCCTAGGTATTAGGGCCCTGAACTAGGTGGAACATGTGGGGGATTGTCAGAAGACCACCCTCAGTCAGGTGGAATCAAAACTGGACTCCCTTCCTGAGTCTCACACTAAGCAGGAAGTGGCAGATCTCGTTCATTCTGCTCATTCGGCCAGTCGACACATGATTTGTGCCACGTACGACACAGTGGACACAGCCGGCTGGAGCTCAGCCTTCGCTGTAGGTTTACGGCGTCATGCCTGGCTCCGTGTGTCAGGACTGGTCCCTGAATTGCAATCCGCTATTCAGGATGCTTCCTTCAGGGGTTCAGTGCTGTTCGGTGGTAATGTCAAGGACATCATTACCGACCTGCAGGAGAAGGGCACTGCATTCAAATCTGTTGACTCCATGTACAGGCCCCCTCAAGGGCAGTGACGTCCTTTTCATAGAAGGAACCGTCAAAAACCAAAGCTGCAGGGCAAACAGGCCAACAAATGGTGGGCCCCTCCAGCAACCAAGACTCCCCCTAGCAAGAAACCCGCGGGACCCTCGGTTGCTGCGCTGCCCCACACCTCCTGACTCCCCGCCTCTCTCACTGCCTCTGGAAAACTCGGAGGAACCGGTAGGAGGGAGATTTGCTCTCCATCTGCCAGGTTGGGAGAGGATAATGTCAGATGCTTGGGTGCTCCAGTTGATCTCAGCAGGGCACTCAGTAGAGTTTCTACAGAAACCACCCCGAAGACCACCCCCTAAGTAGTCTTACTCCCAGCAACATTGTCCTCTGGTCCCAGAAGACTCAACTCCCTTCTTTCAAAGGCGCGATAGAACCAGTCCCCGACCACCTTTGGAGGACAGGTTACCATTCCCCATTTCTTCCTAGTTCCAAAGAAGACGGGAGATGTGAGGCGTATCCTAGACCTCAGTTCCCTAAATATGTTAGTGGAGTACAAGCGCTTCAGAATGCTCTCTTTGAAGAGTCTTCTACCTCTTCTTTGGCAGGGATAGTGGCTATGTGCTTTGGACATGCAGGAAGCCTACCTACATGTCCCCATATGCCCTTTCCACCGCAAATTCCTCGGTTTTTACTTTCCGGGGGCACTACCAATTCAAGGCCTCCCATCTGGTCTGTCCTTGGCCTCTCAAGTGTTTACCAAATGCCAGTCTGTGGCAGTGGCCCATCTGCATACCCAGGGGGTTCAGGTATTCCTGTACTTGGATGATTGGCTCCTGGCGGCCCTGTCCAGGAAGGAACTTCTGCACACCCTTTCCCTTACCCTGCAAGTTTTTACCAGCCTGGATATGTGAACATAAACCAGGCAAAGTCCCATTTGGTCCCTCACCAACCCCTCCAGTTGATAGGGGCGAATCTAGACACGACCATCGGCAAAGCCTTTTGCCTCCAGACAGGGTGGACACCCTTCAGGCAGAGGCCCGTCTTCTATCCGGTCGCAGGAGGGTTGGAGCCAGGTCAGTCCTTCGCCTCCTTGGGCTGATGGCAGCTGCCATTCTGACAGTCCCACGCGCTCGGCTCCATATGAGGATCTTTCAGTGGACGCTTCAGTGTCAATGGGACCAAACCCTGGACGGTCTAGACCAAGAGGTGCTAGTTTCCAACCCCATGATCAGGGACTTACAATGGTGGATGGTGCAGGAGAACCTATGCCTGGGAGGTCACTTCAATATGGAACCTTCTTCCCAGACGTTGATGACATATGCGTCAAGGGAAGGCCGGGGAGCCCATTTGGGGTCTCGCAGGACTCTGGGCAGCTGGTCAAAGTCCAAACAAAACCTGCCTATAAATGTGCTTGAACTGAGGGCAATTCTTTATGCCCTTCAGGCTCTTCACTCCCTTATCCTTCCTGGTCATCTCCTAATTCAAACAAACATGTGCGTAGTCTGGTATCTCAACAAGCAGGGAGGAACACATTTCTACCCTCTGTGCCGGGAAGCAGTGAGGGTCTGGTTTTGGGCAACCCAGCATCACCTTCACCTGACTGCATTCCACGTTCCAGGAGTGGAAAACACGTTGGCAGACCAACTCAGTCGGTCCCCAGCCAGGGCCCACGAATGAGAACTGGACCAAGAACTCGTCGCGACATTTCTTCAGCAATGGGAGCGCCTTAGATAGACCTCTTCGCGTCTCCCAAAGCGCAAAACTTCCTGCCTTCTGCTCGCTTGCTTCAGGGTGAGGCATTTTTGGCGGGATGCGCTCTTTCTCTCTCTCTCTCTCTCTCGCTTGGAGGGACAGATTTGTTTATGCCTTCCTTCCAATTCCCTTAATTCCGAGGGTCCTGAACAAGCTCAGATCAGAGGGAACTCGAATGATTCTTATCACTCCCTTCTGGCCCAGGCAAGTTTGCTTCTCTCTCCTGCAACAGTTTTCAGAGGAACCTCCACTTACTCTTCCTCTGTCGCAACAGTTATTGACCCAGGATCAGGGGACCCTTGTTCACCCAGGTCTCAAATCCCTTCATTTGCATGCGTGGCTCCTGCAGACGTAGCAAAGGCCAGCTTCGGAGTTTCTCCACTCATAGCAGATATCTTGGTAGAGGCCAGAAAGCCTTCCACCAGGTCCACCTACACCATGATGTGGAAACACTTTTCAGTTTGGGCCATTTCAAACCTTTTTCATGCCCAGCCAGTAAAGTCCTGGATTACATGCATCACCACTTCAATCTGGGTCTCAGCCATTCCTCTTTAAAGGTCCACATGGCAGCGATTTCAGCCTATGCCGACTGCACAAACTTTTGGTTGAGCTACTGGGCTTTAAATGCCATTAGCCCAGTCGCGAGTGCTGCTGCTTCATTCTTTGTCAGGAGCTGCTGTGGGGGAGACTGGGCAGGAGATCCAGGGGTCACATCAGCGGCGGGAAACAAATGGACCACATCGGTAGTCGGAGGAGGACGGGGGGGGGCAGTAGGAACCGCATAGACAGTGAAAGGAGAGTCAGAGGACTGCCGCCGCTCAGGAGCATGGAGCGGTGGGACCGATCAGCGCCAAGCATGCAAACTTTTGGTTGAGCGACTGCGCTATAAAGGCCATTAGCCCAGTCGTGAGTGCTGCTTCTGCGTTTTGTCCCATACCACCCACAGCCTCTAAATAGTCGATGGGAGGTGGAGCCTTGGAGGGGGGAAGGCTGTGAGTGGGTGTCCTGGACTGCTGTGGCTGTCCTGGATTGCTGCTGCTGACTGGATCCGGGTTCAAAGGAGCTGTACGCTGTGCCTACGTGGGCAACACTGATTTGTGAAGAGCAAGCTGAGCGAGTGGGACTGTACTTTGGATATTTAAATGAAAGGGCGACTGTATGCTGTGCCTACTTGGGTGCCATTGACTACCTGCTATATACAGCTGCGAGATATGATGAATGTGAACTGATTCTGTGCTGAACTGTTTACTGCTGCTGAACTTTGGGGGGGGGGTAGGCAAAAACGGAGCTGGTTTGTGGCAGGTTGTAGGAAAGGGAGACTGTATGCTGTGTCTGCTTGAGCACCATTGAATACATGCTGTGTGCGTGTGTGTGTGTGTATATATTTTTTTTTTTTTGTCTTTGGTAACTGGGTAAGGCCCCCCGAAACTAGGCACAAGTGCCTGTTTTCAGGGGCGACCTAGGAGCACTGGCGGTTAAGTGACTTGCTCAGAGTCACACAGTATGCAAGTGGAGGTTGTAAGACTCAAACTTGGGTCTGGTCTGCTGAATGTATCAAGCTTGTTCACACCTCGTTCCTCTAACCTCTAGGCTATACTGCCAGCCTATATATACATACATACATACATACATACATACATACATACATGTATATGGCTGCAGGATTTGATAATTGTGATATCTGCTGAATTGTATATTTCTGTCTGATCTTGAGGTGGGCAAGAACTAAATTGGGCTGCAAGTGCTTGGTACTGCTCACACCAAAATGAGGGTGGATTTGGGGCTGGCCAGAGCAGGCATCTTCGGCAGGGTGATTGGGTGTACGGGACAGCAATAATCCTAAATTGGGGATGGAAGAATGGAGGGTGTCCAGTGTGTTCCCAGCTGGAAGGACTTGTGGAGGAGGAGGTAGAGGGGATCAGAAGAGAACTGGAAGGCATGGGGGGGGGGAGGAATGGAAATGGTCCCATGGAGGGAGGCGAGGCCACTACAGCATACCCCAGGGAGCGGATAGGCATGGGCCTTGTGGAAACTCAGAGGTGTGAGGCGTATTCGAGCAACGGATGGAAGACCTCTCACAGGAGGGGGGCTGACCAGGGGAGCAAAGGAGGGGTAGGAGAAAATGTGCGGGCAGGCATCACACTTAGCAACAGATGCACCGTGCTGTACCCAGGAGAGGAGGAGGATGAGGCTGGGGGTGGCAGGTGGTCAGAGTGGGTTTGGTCAGCAAGCCGGGTGGGAGTAGGAGGGTAGTGAAACTGGAGAATGTCAGGCAAGCAGTGAGTGTGACTAGTAAGCCGGGGGTTGGAGGCAAGAGAGATGATGGGGACAGAGGGGAGGGGAACTGAGGCGAGCAGGCACTTGGGCTGGGGAAGTCAGCGAAGGAGGGTAGTGGGGGCACTCTGGGAGGCCAGTGTTGGGAGGAGAAATCTGCTTAGGATGGGAGGGAGGGTAGGGAGAAATATGCCACAAGGGGAGGCGAGACTGGAGGGAGGGCTGGAGGCAGGAGGAAGCAGTAGAAGGGTGTAGGACCTGTAGTTCTGACCCAAAAGGGAGTCCGGGGATGGGGGCCAACAGTGCCGACCAGGAGGTAGGGGGCTGAAGAATAAATTGGGAACCACATGCAGAAGGAAGAGCATGGTAGGACATGCACAAACTAGTGATCCCCGGAATGAAGGGGGTGGGAGGAGTAAGCTGGGGGCCAGTGATAGAAGGAAGAGCCTGGAAGGAGTCAAAAGAGCTAGTAAGGTGGAGGTGAAGGTGATCCTGCTGGGGGACTGCATGACCAGGGGCATCCAGTGGGAGAGAGTAGGGGAGGGTAAAAGCAGCCCGGTCAGGGCTAAATGTATTCCGGGCCCATCCGTTCACAAGGCCAAATTCCAGCTATATTAGCATTGGAATGCGGGGATCCCCAGATTTGCTGGTACATTTGGGCACAATTTGGAAGGGAACTGCGATCTGAAAATCCAGGCGAGGTTTCGGGAACTGGTCAGAGTCTGCCATTCTATAGGGAGTTCAGTTTCCTTCTCGGAAATCCTGCCAGTACCTAGAGCATCTGGGGAGACCAAGCACAAACTCAGAGGTGTGAATCAGTGGCTCAGGGATTGATGCAGGACAGAAGGGTATGGGCTGTTGGGGGACTGGGGGGCACATGGGATGATAAGGGGTTATATGCCAGGGATAGGATACATCTTAACCTAGAGGGGAAGGAAATCTTAAAACCGAAACTCGCTGAATCCATAAACGAGAAGTGGGGTTTAAACTTGTAAAGGAGGGAGGGATGAGTGAAGGAATGGAGACAGGTGGAGTGACCGAGGTCCCTGGTCTAGGGCAGCAAATGAGGGCAGGTGACTGCGATGTACACAAAGCAAGAGCTGTGCAGGAAAGGGCAAATAGGGAGTGCGCAGGGCCGAGTCAGTTGTGGGGGGGAGGGGGATGGGACAGAGGACAGTTCTGATCAGTGCCGAGGCGATGCTGGCAGAGGGATCAGCGGATGTGGTAGCGACTACGGAAACATGGGCCACCCAGCAGAATGACTGGGGCCTAAACATGGAGGGCTACACAATATTCAGGAGGGTAGAGGAGGGGTGTAGCATAGATGGTCAAGAATGGCATATTGGTGAGTGGCGTGGAGGCAGCAGAAGGGGGAGTGGAAGCGATTTGGGTAACTCTACAATCGGGGGTGGGGGGGAGGCAAAAGATTGAAAGTGTACAGACCCCCCACAATGGATGAGGAACTGGAGGGAAAATTGGTTGAGAACATCAAGGGGCACTGGGACCATGGAAAGGGTAGGGTGGTGGTCATGGGGGACCTAAATATGCCGGGGGCAGATGGGACACCATGACATCAGCGGTGGCCAGGGAGCAGAGGCTGATGGATGTGTTTCAGGATGCCTTTCTGGTCCAGCAGGTGGGAGAACCTACTTTGGGGGAGATCTGGACGTTGTCCTTGCAGACAGTAACCAGATAAGGGGTCTGGAGGTGTGTAGCCGCTGGCAGGAGGAGACCATGCCACAGTCTGGTTTCTGCTGTGTCTAGGGGAGGACAACCGCTCAAACATGGTAGTGGTGGACTTTAGGGGGGCAGACTTCATGGGCATGATTCTGAGAGGGAGCTTGAGCCAGATTAGGCTAGACATGGATGTTGGTATCTCGTGGGAGACCATTAAAAAAGGGTTACAGGAGTCTACTAGCTCGTGTGCAAGGGTAGGGCCAACAAGTTGTGCTGGTGGACCTGGGTGGTGCAAGAGGCGGTGAGGAATAAAAAAGCTGCTTATGCACGTTTTAAGCACTCCAGGGGGGAATAGGAGAGAGGTGAGTACGAGTTGTCAGCTAGAAAGGTCACAAGAGTGGTGAGGAGAGCCAAGATGAGGATGGAGCAAAACCTGGCTAGGGATATCCGAAGGGGTGGAAAAGGATTTTATAGATACATAGGGGAAAAGAGGAAAGGGAGAGCACAGATCTCCAGGATTAGGACTGGGGAAGGATGGGCTGAGGAGGTGGGTGAGCAGGCAGAGGTACTAAATAAGTACTTTGCCTCAGTATTTAGGGAAGGAGCCATGGGATGCATTCAACCGGAAAGGGGGAGGACAGCTGAGAGGAGTGGACAGTTGGAGATGAGAGGACCAGAAGAAGCTGGGGTACTAGGTGGGCCAGGCCTAGAAGGGGATGGGTGCCTTTTTGAGGCGGGGGGTTAGGGAGGGAGAAATCAGAGGACAGCGTGAGAGAGGGAGGCACTACGGGCGGTGAAAACTGACAAGGCACCAGGACCGGATGGGCTGCATCCAAGAGTACTGAAGGAACTGACAGATGAACTAGCAGCTCCACTAGCTGCGCTGTTCAGCGCCTCTCTCTCTAGACAGGAAGGGTGCCCCAGGATTGGAGGGTGGCTCATGTGGTGCCTATCCACAAAGGGGGGAGGGGTCTAGGAGGAAATGGGAAATTACAGGCCTGTCAGCCTAACATCGGTGATAGGCAAACTAATGAAGGGCTTCATCAAAGGGAAGCTCGGGAGGCAACTGGAAGGGCTGGGGCACATAAATGACAAACCGTATGGTTTCGTCCTGGGGAGATCGTGCCAGACCAACCTCATAGATTTTTATGACTGGGTGACAGGGACCCTGGACAGACAAAGACCGGTGGATGTCTTATATCTGGATTTCAGTAAGGTGTTTGACTTGGTACCCCACATCGGGTTATTGACAAAGTTGGGGGGGGGATGGAGGTGGGAAGACAGTTGCTTAGATGGGTAGAAAACTGGCTTACAGATAGAACACAGAGGGTAGTGGTTGGTGGGATAGTCTCCTCCCCTAGGAATGTCTTCAGTGGGGTGCCCCAAGGTTCAGTACCGGGACCACTCCTGTTCAATGCCTATGTCTCTGATATAGGGACGGGGGTTAGGAGTAGGATGAGCCTCTTCGTGGATGACTCCAAACTGGAAGCACTGGCTGATGGGGAGGAAGCGAGGGTGGCAGTCCAGAGGGATCTCGATACCCTGGAGGGTTGGTCAAGGAGGTGGGGGCTGACGTATAATCCGGGAAGTGCAGGGTGTTGCATTGGGGGGTCAGAAACCCAGGTCATGTATACACCCTGGGAGGTGTCTGACTGCAAGCCACATCAAGTGAAAGGGACCTGGGGGTGGTGGTAGACACCAGAATGAACAACACTGAAAACTGCAGAAGATCGGCGGTAAAGGCAAACAGGATACTAAGCTGCATAGCCAGAGGAATAACGTCCAGGAGGAGCGAGGGTGATCCTACCTCTGTATAATGCCTTGGTCAGGCCGCATCTTGAGTATTGCGTACAGTTCTGGAGACCTCACCTTAGGAAGAACATAGCACTGTTGGAGAGGGTCCAGAGGAGGGCAACCAGGATGATCCAGGGCATGAGCGATAGGGACCTATGAGGAAGGGTGGGAAGCCCTTGGGCTGTATTCGCTGGGAGAGAGGAGGCAGGGGGGACATGATTGATGTATTCAGATATGTAAAAGGGATTAATAGGGGCAGAGCCAAATAAATGTTCAGGCTAAAGAGGGGGCACAACCAGGGAGCATGAATGGAAGTTGGAGGGGGGAACCTCCGGGGAGAATGTAGAAGGCATTACTTCACTGAGAGGGTGCTGGAGCCATGGAATGCATTGTCCAGGAGTCTAGTCGAGCAAGGCACTGTGGAGGGCTTCAAGAGGGGGTGGGACAGATGCATGGGTGTACTGAAGCCAAGGTTGACCCTCTCGGGGGGGGCAGCGGAGGAGCAAGCGCCCAATAGGGGCTGGCTTACCGAGCAGACCTGAAGAGCGTTAGGCCTATTTTGCTGGCTTTTAGTATGTTAGTATATTCCTTTCAGAGACAGGACTTTTGCTTAGTTGGAAGTCTCTAAGACTTTCCTCAGAGGGGTCCTCCTTTTGAGACCTTTCATCTGCATTTCTGCTCCTCCATGGGACTTGAATTTTATTCTAGAGAAGCTTACCCTGCCTCCCTTCGAGCTGGCAGCCACAACAGATTTAAAGTTCCTTTCTTGAAAGACACTCTTCCTAGTGGCCATTACTTTGGCTTGGCGTATTTCCAAGCTCCAGGCCTTGATGTGCAAAATCCCATACTTGATTTTCCACAAGGAACGTGTGGCTTTACGCACCAACCCTAAGTTTCTCCCTAAGATGCTGGCTGAATCTACTCTGAATCAATCCATTGAGCTACCCGCTTTCTTTACGCAACTCTCCAATCAAGGGAAATACCTCTTGTATACTTTGGATGTTCACAGAATACTGAGATACTATGCCACGTGGACTAAGGATCTCAGGAAAACTGATCAGTTTTGTCTCTTGCTTACAAAAGGGGAGGCAACGCTGTTTCTAAGCAATACCTATCGAAATGGGTGGCTCATTGTATCACTTTTTGTTATATCAAGACGGAGGTCACTCCACTAGAGGAGTGGCAGACATCTGTGCAGCCGCAACTTGGACTTCCGTCCATACCTTTATGAAACACTACAGTTTGGACATTGCCTCTCGCCGTAGAGTAGGCTTTGAGTTGGCTGTGCTTTAAGGTCTTCTTTCATAAGACCCCTGCAGCCGGAGGTTCCATGTTTTTGGATAGTTATTCTTCTCTCGAGTGCTTTTCCTTGTTCCAGACTGCTTGGGACTCAGTCCTATATGTGAATACCTACTGCAAGAGCCCTCTGGAAGTAAGATAGTACAGTTACATAAGAACTTACCATAACAGTAGATCTTCGAGAGAGGTTCTTGTAGTAGGTAGTACTCCTGCCCCTCCATCCCCCTAAGCTTCTTGGCTCCATTCCCATGGGAGAAATATGCTCTTCTCTCGTCTTTCCTCCTTTGGCCTTGCGAAAGAACTGGAAGGCAGGTAGTGGGGACCGCCTCTATACCGACGGTCACCTGATGTGGGGGCGGTCCCCCGCCAGAGACTGCTAACTAGAAATCTTTCTGTGGGGTCCTGATGCCTAGTGGGTCAGTCCTGTATATGAATACCTACTACAAGAGCCTCTCTTGAAGATCTGCTGTTATGGTAAGTTCTTACGTAACTGTACTTTTTTTTTTCACTATCGGTTCCTGAACCGACCGCTTCTCTATTGAAATCAACCGCAGATATTTAAATTGACACTTTTTCAGTCAGTTACTGTTTCCTGTTTTCTCTGATGTTAGACAAGCCTAAAAGGAAAACAGGACACCCTGCGTTCAAGAATTGCTTGAAGTGTGCAGAGGTGTTTGCCAAGGCAGACAAGCATGATCTTTGCTTGATTTGCCTTGGGCAACAGTACTTCAGTGAAGACTGTGATATTTGTATGTCTTTCCCTGTTAAGACAGTAGAGAAACACGGGGAGAGGCTTAAAAGAAAACTAGAGGAGGGGTCCATGGGCTCTAACCAGTCCACCCCCTCTAAGACTGGCAGTTCCTTCCAGAGCCTCTAAATCCATCCCGATACGGGTGAGGGCTCTGGCAGGAGAGGCAATCAACCGGCTGACTCCCCAGTGCCTGCCAAGAAATTAAAGAAAACCAAACACATTGACACCCCGGCTGAAACGCCTCAAGGTGTCCCTTAGGTGCCTATATAGTGCTCCTTCTCCTGCTGATTTGACACAGGCTTTAGCCTTACTCCAGGCTCTGCAGGGTTTACTTACCCCCTTAGCAGTCTGATTACTACTACTGAAAAAGCAACTGTTGCTGCCCCTCTTTTGCATACTGCTACAGTGGCATATGAGGAGGATGACCTGGAAGAAGAGGGAATTGAACCTGAGGTGTCACCATAACAGGATTTTGGCTCCCCTCCCAGACCCTTAGAGGATTTATCTTCCCATTTGTCTTTTGTCTAGAAAACGGTAGAAACTCAGAAACTCTGGATCTCCAAACAGCTGAAGAGATCCAGGATGAAGAGGCACAATACATGGAGCTGATGGGGCTGACACCCTTAAAGAGGCTTCTTTTGCCTATTTACTGATTCTTTACGAAGGATGTTTTAGAAATCTTAAAGGCTTCCAATACAGTCATATCCACTGACAAGTGTGGCCAGAAGTATCAGTTAGAAAGATCTGGCATGGAGTTTTTTAGTCACCCAGACCACCATGGTATTGTAGAGCAAGCTGCCTGTGAGAAAGCCAAAACTCCCTTATCCTCTCACCCCCTGAGAAAGAGTCGAGAAAGGTGGACAGCATGGCAAAAAAGGGGTACCTTTTGGCATCCCTGACAATTCATCAAGCCAGCTACCAGGCCTATGCAGCCTTTTCTCAAAAAGCTTTCACTAAATAGTGGACAATGCTGAGGCTAACCCCTCTTTAACAGTGTCAGTTGCAAGACACAGCAAAATTGGGCTTGGAGGCTTCCAAATACCAATTTCAGATGGCAGCTGACACCAGTAATACAGCTGCAAGGTGGATGGCTGGTACCATTGCTCTAAGATGATTTACCTGGCTGAGGGCTAAAAACCTCACCCAGGACACCCAAACTAAGGCAGTGAACTTTCCTGTCGAATGCCACTCTTTTTGGTGCCCAGACTGAGGCATATACGAAAAAAGTAGACTAATATAAAACTACTTTTAGGCGCAACTCAACCAGAAACAGGCCCTCTACTTCAGCTTCATCTTATTCTAGGGGAGGCAGGGGCAGGTCCTCTTTTAGGAAGCCCTTCTTTCAGGTACAGGCTGTTTACCAGCAGTAGTACCAACCACAGCAGACTGGATTTTACAGAGCTAGAGGTAGAAGGGGTTCTCGGAGAGGATCCCAATTTGCTCGGCCCCAGCAGCAAGCAAAACAGAACACCTGACTTTTCCCTTCTGGCTGCGTTTCCACATTCTGTAGAGGGCAGACTCACCCACTATTTCCAGGAATGGTTAAAAATTACCACAGACAAGTGGGTCCTGGAAATAAGGAATCAGGGTCTCTCCCTTTGCTTCAAGTCCCTTCCTCCTCCAAGGTTAAAACATTTTGCACCAGCTCCCTTCTCAGAAAGAAAACTACTGGAGCAGGAAGTACAGGCCCTACAGCTGGCAAAAGCGGTGGAGCCCATCCTCAACAACCAAAGAGGGCAAGGGTTCTATTCCAGATATTCCCTAACAACAAAAATGGAGATTAGAGGCTTATACTAGACCTCAGACTACTAAATAGGTACCTGGTAAAGCCCATTTTCAGAATGGTCACAGTGGCCATGATTTTGCCAACTCTGCAAAAAGTGGACTGGATAGCCTCCTTGGATCTAAAGGATGCATATTTCCATATTCGTATAAGAGAGTCGCACAGAAAGTATCTCAGATTCAGACTCCCCTCAGGCCACCACCAATTCTCAGTACTTCCCTTCGGCCTTACCTCTGCACCAAGGGTCTTTACCAAGTGCATAGCAGTAGTAGTGGCACACCTCAGAAGACTGGGTGTCACAATTTTTCCTTATCTGGACAGCTGGCTAATCGTAGGGAAATCCTACCAACAGGTGTCAGACCACCTTCAGTTAGCCCAGGATATGCTGCTCTCTCTGTGGGATTCCTTCTCAATACCAAAAAGTCAGTCCTGACTCCTGTGCAGGTTCTGCAGTTCATAGATGCAGAACTCAATACAGTAATGGGAAGAGCTTTTCTTCCTCAGGAGAGGGCAGAAAGCATTCAGCTTCTGGCAGGCTCATTTGCCCTGGGCAGGCCACAGCCAGCAAAACAGTTTCTTCAACTGTTAGGGCACATGGCTGCAGCAACAAGCACAGTCATTGGTGCCATGTTTCAGATGAGAAATGTTCAGTTCCACCTCAGAGCACATGGGACCCCCTCTCAAAGCCCCAGTACCAGTTACACAAAAACGTTACAACAGGTCCTCCAATGGTGGAGGGAACCAGGAAGTTTAAGGGAAGGAGTTCCATTTCTGCAAGAACCACCCTCCCTTGTTCTCACAACTGATGCTTCCCTGCTTGGTTGGGGTGCTCACTTAGGGAATCATACTATCCACGATACCTGGGAGAGTGCAGACTCACTCCTGCACATAAACCTGCTGGAGTTAAGAGTTGTTTATCTGCCCCTTCAGGTTTTCTCATCTCATACAGGGAAAAGGTGGTACAGGCCAGAACAGACAATACCATAACAATGTATTACACCAATAAACAAGGAGGGACAAGGTCCACTCCTCTGTGTACAGAGGCAATGAAGATATGGAGCCTTACTTATTCTCCAAATGTGCCTCTGCCGTCAATTCATCTGCCAGGCAAGGACAACACCTTGGCAGATACCTTGAGCAGGATAAACCAGACCCATAACGAATGGGCATTGAACAAGCAAGTGATGAATGCTGTATTCAGGATGTGGGGAACCCCAGAAATAAATATTTTGCTTCCCAACAAAATCACCACTTACCTCTCTATTGCTGCAGGGCCTCAGTGAAAGGGACAGTTCAACAGATGCCCTGATTCTGGATTGGATAGGCAGGTACCTCTGTGCCTTTCCTCCTTTTCCTCTGATACTCGGGGTGCTCATCAAGCTCAGGTCACGACCAGCTTCGATGATTCTGGTAGCCCCGGATTGGGCAAGACAGCCTTGGTGTACTCGCTGCTGCTCTCAATGTCCGTGAGCAAACCGATTCACCTCCCTCAGAGGTACAGTCTATTGACTTCTTTTCTGTGGATGGTAGTGTACCCCAATCTCAGGTCTCAAGCTCAAGGCCTGGCTTTTGAGGACTTGGAATATGCAGATTGCCAATTCTCTGATGCAGTTTTAGAAGTCCTTTAGGGTTACAGGAAGCCTTCCACCAAGAAAACCTATTCCTCAACGTGGAAAAGATTTTCCATTTGGTGCAGTGACAAGAATATAGTCGCAGCCCAGGCTGGGATCCCCAACCCTTCTTGATTATTTGTCTCACCTGCACTCCCTGGGGTTGCAGCACTCAGCTCTGAAGGTGCACCTGGCTTCAGTTTCAGCATACCTTTCAGCTAGAAAAGATACCTCCCTGGCATCAAACCCTATATTCAAAAGCTTCTTTAAAGGGTGCTCTCATTTTGTTTCCCCCTCACAGGGAACCAGTGCCAGCATGAGACCTTAATGTTTACATTGCCCAGCTTATGCTTCTGCCCTTTGAGCCTATGGCATCTGCAGAGATTACATTTCTTATCTGGAAGGTAGTTTTTCTGGTAGCAATCACTTCTGCCAGAAGGATAAGCGAGCTACAGGCCCTCTGTGTGGAAAAGGACTGTTTCTTTCCACAGGGTCAAGGCAGTGTTGAGAACTAATAGGAAGTTCCTCCCTAAGGTGGTTTCTGACTTCCATTTGAACCAGGCTATAACATTGCCAGTTTTCTTTACTGAACACTCTAGCTCAGGTGAGCGTAGATTGCACAGCTTGGATGTAAAAAGAGCACTGAGTGATTACATGACTCTCAAACCAGAGCTCATAGGCAGGACAGACAACAACTGTTCCTCACCTATGGGGAAGTAGGTAAAGGTACTCCTGCTTCAAAGAGGACCATTTCTCGATGGATAGTCCAGTGTATTCAGTTTTGCTACTGAAAGGCAGGCAAGTTTCCTCCCTCTGGTCTTAGGGCTCACTCTACAAGGGGCATAGCTGCCACTATTGCAGATGCCTGAGAGGTACCTCTAATGGAAATATGTAAAGTAGCTACCTGGAGGTCAAGTCCACACCTTCACTAGGCATTATAGCCTGGACACCCAGTCCTGGAGTGATGCCAGATTTGGTACAACAGTCTTGCAGAGTCTTTTTCCTAAATAGATTCTGGCCCTCCTCCTTGAGGTAATGCTGCATAGTCTGCAAGAGTAATATTAGTGGATTCCTGGGGTTAGAAGAAAAAAATACTCACCTGTAGTAATCTTGTTTCTTCCAAAGGGATCCACTAATATTATTACTCCCCGCCCTTGCCTCCCCTTTCAGAATCAGTAACAAGGAAAATCCTCTCCACAGCTAAGATGTATAGTTGGAGTGGCATGCCACCTGCTGGCACCTTCTAGTAATGTCTTAACTTGTAGGTTCTTTTGTAAAAGGCATATCTGACTTTAGAAAAAAGGGACATTTGTTTATACTAGTCCTTTGGTTAATGTTATTTGCCCAGTTGGGTATTATTTAAATAGTGATTCACGTGTTGTTATGGCCTCTTTGCAGTCTTCTGAGAAATCTGAGGTAGAATGTAGGCTGTTGACACTGGGAAGTTTCAAAATAGATGCACGAGCTAAACATTCCATGATTAGCGTAGCATTCTATTCTCTCTGGGGCAGTACTGATTTAAAGGAGCACTGCAAGAGTAATAATATTAGTGGGTCCCTTTGGAAGAAACAAGATTACTACAGGTGAGTAATTTTTTCTTCCTGGTGATCTTGAAAGAGGCTCTGATGAGACCCCTCCTGAAGAAACAGTCTCTTGATCCGGACGTCCTGGCGAATTACAGTCCTGTTTCCAACCTGCCATTTTTGAGCAAGGTTGTTAAAAAAAAAAAAAAAAACTTGTGGCACAACAGCTCGAGGATCACCTTGTGTCCTTTGATATCCGAGTCATTCCAGTTGGGTTTTAGGGCCAGACACAGCACGGAAACAGCATTAGTTAGGGTGCATAATGATCTGCTCAGGACTAGAAATAGAGGAGATAAGTCAGTGCTGGTTCTCCTCGATCTCTGATCAGCATTCAACATTGTGGACCACTTTATGCTTCTCAAGTCGGCTCTGTGAATACTGTTGACTCGCTGGTGTTGTCATCAAATGGTTTGAGTCCTACCTCTCTGACATGGTGCAGCGGGTAGTGATGGGGAATTTCTCCTCCTCCCCAATGCCCCTGTCATCTGAAGTGCCTCAGGTTTCAATCTTGTTGCTGATGCTGTTTGCAGTGTATATGCTGCCCCGGGTGAGATAATTTGGCAGTTCAGCATGGAGTTTCACTGCTACGCAGATGACACCCAGCTCTATCTATAATTTGCTCTTGGAACATCCGATGCTGTAAATATGCTCAACATCTGTCTGGCAAAAATCAATGACTGGATGTCATCTTGCTGGTTGTGACTGAACCCAGCTGGTTGCGACTGAACCCAGATAAGACGGAAGTGCTTGTGACTGAGCCGCGTTGTGGGCATGATGGGAGGGCACCTGGAGCTGACATGAGACTTTTCCAGGGGTCTACTCTGTTGGTGGCCTCCCTGAGCATGCTCAACCTTGGTGTGATCCTGGACAGCAGATTGACACTTGAAGAGCAGGTGTCTTCTGTTGAGTGGTTTTTACCACTTGAGGAACATTGCCATCTGAAGACCTGCTGACACTAGTACATGCCTTTGTTCCCCTCAGGCTCGACTACTATAATTCTCTTTACTTCGGGGTCATGGGAGGGACCCTCTGCAGGTTGCAGTTGGTGCCAAACGCAGTGGCTCGGTTACTGATGGGCATGTTTAGGTCCAGTCATGTGTCTCCAGTCCTGTGTGCTCTGCACTGGCTGCCTATCAGGTGGAGGGTCATTTTCAAGGTAGGCATGCTCACCATTAAGGCCCTATATGGACTGGGCCCGGGCTACCTGACTGAGCTCCTGACACCGGCAACTTCTGTCCACTCCCTCCGCTCCTTGTCTAGGGGTCTCCAGGATGTTCTCAGGGTTGGCTTAAGTGTTGCTGGGCCGAACTTGTGCAACTTGTTACCACCTGCAGTCCGGGAGGCCCCTTCAACTGAAGTGTTAAAACAGAGGCTAAAAGCCCACCTTTTCTGCCTGGCCTATCTAGAATAATTTTCCCGCCCAACTGTTTGAATACACCTATGATAAACTGTGAGTTGAATTTTAATAATTTTAATCTTATATTTATTTTAAGGTTCTGTGTTATGTATTACTTGCATTGTTTTTATTGTTAGGTGCCCAGAGCCTCCGGAAATGGGTGCCATACAAATTAAATTTGCCTTGCCTATGAACCCAGAGATCCCAGGTTCAAATCCACTGACTCACTGTGGGACCCTAAGCAAGTCACTTAACCTTATTGTAACCTTAGTAGTGTACTCCACTACTCTCAGTTGTAAATTTGGGATGAAGAGGACACCACCCCTTCACTGAACATGACATGTGTTTTCTTAGTTGAATTAGCCATACCAAGGGGGTCCTACTGTTTCCTCCTTACTTTTCAGTAGTTTATTATTGTGTCTCAAAGGTTTATCAATTCCTGCACACAATTGTCATTTGTTCAAAGATTTAGAAAACATAAAATTCATCATCCATTCTTCCTCTTGAGCTCAACCTCTGCTGACACCAGTGGGGACAAGTATGATGAGCGTTGGGTATTGCCCTTCCTGTTCCCTGAAAATGTCCATCACGTACGGGGTTCGGAATGTTTGTGCTGAACGTGGTAGTTTGTGGTCTTTGCCATTTGACTGCAGTTTGCTGGTTAACACACATGATTGTGCTGCAGGAGAGCAGGCTTTGTGAGAGTAGGTTGTACTATGTTGAGATATTAGGAGAGATGCCGCAGAAGGCTCATGGGCTCTCCATCTATAGCTGCTTGAGGAGGATCCTTCAATGCGAAATGTACAAACATACACCAAAAGGGACAAAAAAAAAAAAAAAAAGACTGCCAAGGAAAAAGGGGCTTCTTCTGTTCTATAAAGTCTGAACCCATTTTACCACTTTACCGAACTGTGTTCATTTTCAGCTTTAACTGGTGGTTTTTGGGTCCCATTAGGCCCAGCTATGTTTGTTGTACAGTTCTTTTATCTTTAAGCTAAAACTAACACAGCATTTTTGAGGTACTTTATGTTACCAGTCTCTAATTAGTTTCATGTGTGTTTTCCCGCAGATTTGGATCTTGCACCAGTCAGTCAGAACTTTGTATGTTTACTCCCTACTGCTGTATCTTTCTTGTACTTAAAAATAAATAGTGGGAAAGTTGGATTTATGATTTCAGCAGGATGGAGAGAGGGAAGCATGTCGAATCAGTTAAAGCAAAAACCCTTCTTTGGCTTTTAATTTGGTTTTAGGTTGAGAAAATGTTTACTCGGAAGATTTAGTAGATCTGTATGCCAAGTACAATCCACTCACATGGGGTGAGAGTCGGGAGGAGCAAAAGATATAAAAGCAGCCACTGCTCGTAAGGACAGGGACTGGTTTAGTTTAGTGTTCCATCCAACAGTGACGCAGTTGGATTGAAAGCAGAAGCTAAGTGGCTTTGTAATGCACAGAACATGTTCAGTCTAGGTACATGAAGCATACTAGCTCTACAAGGCTTGCTGAACATGTTCAGTCTAGGTACATGGAACCAGTGACAGTGCTGGGGGGTTAAAACATGGGTCGAATTGGACCCACTGATGTTATAAACGTGGGTCTCAAGCAGAACCTACTAGGTCAAAACATAAACAATGTCAGATTTTGAACAGTTTATGTTCCCTTTCTTTTGATATTGTTATAGAGTAGGTGCATCAATTTGGACCCAGTGGCAAAAGGAAGAGGGGTCATTTCTGGGTAGGATGGAACTTTTACTCTTTTTAGTACGTCTTAGCGCTGTCCCTGCATGGAACATGCTAGCAGTACGCAGTTCACTGAACACGCTCAGTATGGGTACATGGAACATGCTAGTGGTACATGGCTCGCTGAACACATTGTCTAGGTGCACCTTTTGCTGTACTCTGCCTGAGTGATTCTGTCTGCTAATTTGGGAGAGAGACTGTTTTCCAAAGTGACTAACAACACCCAGCAGAAGTTTGCACAGGGTGAGAGACTGTTGCTGATTTTACTAGTGGCAAGCATTGGAAACAGCTGTTACAAGGAGGAAGGCTGGGAGTGTGCTGTGTGCTCAGAGGAGGAGGAGGGGTCAAAGCACTTTAAAAAAGCCGAGCTGCTCCAAGAGGTAAATCTGCACCTTTTGCTGTACTCTGCCTGAGTGATTCTGTCTGCTAATTTGGGAGAGAGACTGTTTTCCAAAGTGACTAACACCACCCAACAGAAGTTTGCACAGGGTGAGACTGTTGCTGATTTTACTAGTGGCAAGCATTGGAAACAGCTGTTACAAGGAGGCATTGAGGTGTGCCTTGGACTCTACAACCCCAAAGTTTACTCCATTCTCCTATACAGCACCCATTTTATTTTTTAGTAGTTTCAGGTGGGGTGCTCCTCTTCCTGCAGTGGTGAGAGTACTGTGGGGTGGAACTAGAATCATAATAGATAATTTTATATCAGAATTTGAATAGATGATTTTACAGCACTAGAAATTGTTAGAACTTATTTCATTGTGAGTGTTTTATTGTTAGTGCAGAGATGTGCTGGAGTGATTGCTTGTAAAAGCGGTCGGGTATTCCCCCTCTGTGCTTAGGGACCTCCGCCCTTTCTCCTGTCCCTGCTGCCAGCTGAGCGTTTATAGGAGGTGCAGGGCTTTGGGGATTGTGAGAAGGAGACGGAGGTCCCATGCTGGAGGGGAATGGAAAGGAGGGCGGATTGGGATTGTAGGGTCAAGGAGATGCCCTGGGGCGAAATGGGCAAGGAGAGAGGGCCTTCCTGTCTTGTGCCCATACCCAAGGGCCCTGGATTGGACCAGCAGGTAGGCGGTCACTATCGGAGGTTTGTCCTACTCGGGCGGTGTTATGCAATGCCAGGTCTATTAAAAACAAGACAGCTATTATAGCTGATCTTGTCTAGTCATCTGACCTGGCATGCATCACCGAGACCTGGCTGGATGAAAATGCTGGGCCTGTATTAGCCACAGCAATTCCGGCTGGGTACTTGGTGATACACCGCCCGAGGCAGGATCGTAGGTGCGGGGGTGTTGCCATGTGTTTTAGGTCAGAACTGGGTCTGGTGGAGGTGCCAGCGGGAGTCACCAGATCCTTTGAGTACATTGTGGGCGGTGTGGGGTGCAGGATACTTCTGATATACCGTCCAGCAGGTGACGAGAATGTTTTTCTGCAGGAAATCGCAGACTTCATTGTCGACCTAACATTGGGTTCCCCCAGATGGTTGGTACTGGGGGACTTCAATGCTTGGGTCGACGATGAATTCTCTCGGTTTGGTCAAGATTTCCTCCAGTTGATGATATCACTGAGCTTCACACAGGTAGTTTCCTCCTCGACCCATGTGGGCGGACACTCATTGGACCTGGTGTTCCTTCTGGGGATGGGGATATCGGACTTGGTGGTGGAACCGGTTGGATGGTCAGACCATCACTCCATTAGATTCAGTTTTGAGGCCACCCCTGTTAGGTCTGCCCCTACGGAGATGGTTCGATACAGCCTTTGGGGTATATCCCCAGAGGACCTGATGGCAGTATTGGACCTATCGAGGCTACAGATAGATTGCATGGATCCAGGTGTTCTGCTCTTGCGCTATAATGAGCAGTAGCAGGGGCCTGGATTCTATTGCCATTTCGTGTTACTCCTCTTACTCCTCAGGTCTCCTTGGTTTGATGAGACCATGAGGGAATTGAGGAGAGTTGGGCGTAAGGCTGAGAGGCGCATGGAAGTCCGTCGTGATGATGACAAGCTTAGTTTGATGGACCATTATTTGGTCTATCAATCCGCAATCTCTAAGAAGGCAGAATTCCTGTCCAGAGATAGTGGCTGCACAGAATAGACCGGCTCAGCTCTTTTCGGACTGTGGACAGACTGTGCAATCCAGTCTGTCTTCAGCCCAGAAGAGCCTTATCTCAAGAATGGTGTGAGGAGCTCGCTCTCTTCTTTGCAGATAAGGTTGCCAAAATCAGATCGGACATTCGCTCTTCCCCTCCTAATGGGAGCAGCGGTGGTCGTCGGGAGATGTCAAGCACCCAGTTGGAATGGTCTGACTTCAGCCTTCCCATAATCGAGGATGTTGTGATGATCATTCGAGCACTGCGACTGACCTGCTGTAATTTGGACCCTGGTCCCACGCGCCTCTTAGTGGGTTGCGTGGATAAATGACCTCCTAATGGCTAGAGATCGTAGGACCCAATCCATCTTGGTACTACTTGATCTCTCGGCAGCATTTGACACCGTTGACCATGGTGTGTTATTTGAGCGCTTGCGGTTAGTCTGTGGACTGTCTGGTACGGTCCTCAGATGGTTTCAATCTTACCTTGAGGTAGGACTCAGAGAGTGGTGTCGGAATTTTTCCTCAACATCATTCTCCCTGCCCTGTGGGTACCGTAGGGCTCCATTTAGCACCCATGTTGTTTTGTGTATATGCTACCATTTGGGGCGATTATTAGACGGTACGGTCTGGGCTTTCACTGCTATGCTGATGATACCCAGCTGTATATGTCTTTTGTGCCCGGTCAGGACGCTGCCTTGTCGGTATTTAATAACTGCCTTGAAGAAATCCAAGAATGGATGAATGGGAGTTGGCTGAGGTTAAATCCGGAGAAAACTGAGGTGTTGGTTGTGGATTTAGGTTGCTGTGAGGCGGGTCTGCCAGAAGGATCACCCTCAGGCCTATGGCTTGGAGGTGTCCAGCTGAGCCCTCAGACCAGGTCGCGAAACCTTGGCATAATACTTGATGACCGTTCACCTCAAATCCCAGGTGTCAGCGGTTGTGAAGACTTCTTTTTCATCTGAGGAATATTGCCAGGGTGAAGCACTTGGTTCCTCAGAGGACCTTCCAACATTAATCCACGCCTTTGTTACCTCCCGACTTGACTACTGTAACTCCTATACCTAGGGCTATCAGGGGTTGAACTCGCGTCTGCAGCTGGTGCAGAATGCGGCAGCCAGGCTGTTGACTGGAGTCTCTAGATCCAGTCACATAACGCCTGTGCTCCACGGACTGCACTGGCTGCCGTGTTCTGCTAATCACCTTCAAGGTCGGTTTGCTGACCTATAAAGCCCTACATGATCTGGGACCTGCCTACCTGAAAGAGCTCCTATGCCCTATAGTCCCTCCTCGCCCTCCGATCCACTGGCGAGGGATTGCTAGAGATTCCCAGGTGCGTTGAAAACATCTGGTGTTAGATCATTTAGTTTTATGGCACCTACCCTGTGGAACTCTCACTGGCCAGGTGCGAGACTGCCCGACCGTCCTTAGTTTTAAAAGGGAGTTGAAGACCCACCTTTTTAATATAGCTTTTAAGGATTTCTGTTGATTGGATTTATTATATTTATTGTCATGTTTATCTGTACAGGCGCTTTGATTTAAGAAAAGCGCCTTTTAAAAATAAAGTTGAAATTGAAATAGAGAACACTAGCAGTACACAGCTTGCTGAACATGTTCTGTTTTGGGTACATGGAACATGGCTAGCTGTCCACAGCTCACTGAACATGCTAGCGGTACACAGCTCACTGAACACTTACTAGGGGTACATAAAACATACTAGCTGTACAAGACTTGCTGAGCATGCTCAGTCTGAGCATGTGATTGTTTCAGCCCTCACCACCTCCTCTGGCAGGGTGTTCCACTTGTCACCACCTGTTCTGTGGAGAAATTCTTTTTCGCGGTTCCTCTGAACCATCTTCCTTCCAACTTCATCCCATGCCCTCTAGTCCTGGAACATCTTTTTCACTTAAAAATAGTGTATTCCTGCACCCTATTCCTCCCTGTAAGATACTTGTACATGTCTGTCATATCCCCTCTCTCCCTCCTCTCCTCCAGGGAGTACATATTCAAGTCCTTCAGCCTGCCCTCATAGAACTTGTGATGCAATCCATGTACCATCTTTGTTGCCCTCCTCTGAACCTTCTCTACCCTGTCTGTATCCTTGCGTAAGTAAGGTCTACAGAACTGTACACTGTGCTCCAGGTGGGGCCTCACTAGTGTCTTGTATAGTGGGATTATGGCCTCCCTTTTCAAACAACATGACGTCTTGCTGTATTCTGACAATTGCAGTGATTCCCAACCTTTGAACTGCCCTGGAGAACAAAGAGTTAACTTTCGATGCAGGGCATAGAATGCTGAGCTTGGGCTCGGTTGAAGTCTCTGTCTGGAGTGTTTTGAACTTAAACTGTCAGATTCTTTACTCCGCCTCACTGAATGATTGCTCCAGAGATTTCTCCTTCAGCTCGGTTCGAAGTCAGTTAAAGTTTTCAGTTTTCGTCAGTTTTTAAACCGAAAAAAGTATCCGCATAGTGTGTTCAGTCTCTGTCTGTGGCGCCGTGAGTACTAGATAGGAATTGTTGTGTTTTTCTGTGTGGAACTTGTAAAAGTGCGGTTGGTTCGGCTGAACCGGCCATTTGATTGTGAAATTTGTTTACTTAGTTTGTGGTTACCGGTTCTAAAAAAAACATGTTTTGAACGGTTTTTTTCCAATACCCGTGACACGGTTAGGAACCGATAAGAGAGTCTTGCCTAGCGGTTGCCGAAAAGAGTAAGTTTGGTTAGGTTGGCCATGTCTGAGAAACCCAAGAAAAAAGACGGGCCCACTGGGTTTCAACACTGCAGTGAGTGTGGGGAGGTCTTTGCTAAGGCCGATCACCACACCACCTGTTTGTCTGGTGTTTGACCACCTCGATTCAGACTGCCAAATATGTAAAAAATTTCCCAAATCTACCCTTGAGAAGAGATTAGGTAGACTGAGGGAAAAGGAGGAAGAGAAGTCCGCTGACCCGGATGGCCAGCTCGGTTCGGTTTCGACCGAACCAGAAGGAGTGCCCTCTGACCAGGGCGATGCTTCAGGCAAAAGGAGAGCCAATTCCAAGGAATCAGTTCTGACAAAAAGAAAACGCAAAGATAAGTCGACCTGTTCGGATCCAGAGGTTCATGTTCCGTCCGCCAAAGAGATAGCCAGAGTGATTCAGATTGTGGAATCGCTCTCTCCAGTTCCGACCGATCCGGCTCCTTCTGGCAGGGTTCAGTTTGATTGGTTCCCCCGGTTCAAGATTATGCCCTTGAAGATTTTTATGAACCGGAATTTGAAGAAGGGGAATTTGAGGATGATGTAAGTGAGGGTCTGGCTGTGCCTGTGAAACTGAACATCTCCCCAGACAGACCTTCAGGTGTTTCCCCTCCTAGGCTTTCTGAGTCCCCTTCTCACTTTGTTTTATAGAAAGGTGGCTGAAACCCTCCAGCTTCCTATGGAAGAGGCTGTGGAAGATCAAGAGGAGCCTGATTATGTAGAGATGACGGACATCCCAGAGTCCAGGAGACTGTCTGTTCCCCTTCATAAATCTTTTGGGAAACAGACACAAAAAATCTTAGTCTCCTAACACTATACCTCCTGTGGATAGAAGAATGGACAAGAGGTATACACTTTCAGGCTCAGATACGGAGTTCTTATATCAGCAATGCAGCCATGTTGGGGTAGTGCAGGCTGCTGCCTGTGACAAGGCAAATATTCCCCTTGGCTTCACACCCCCTGACAAGGACTCCAGGAAGATGGATGCCATGGCGAAGAAGCAGTAAATGGCATCTTCTTTGAGACTCAGGAAGGCAAATTACATGGCCTATACAGCCAGGTACCAGAAGTCCAGGTGGGACACTATACTGGCACTGGCTAAACAGGCCTCCCCCCAGCTAACCAGGGAGCTGGAGGCAGTGGCTGCAGATAGGATTGAGGCATCTAAAGTTCAGTTTCATGCTGCTGTGGACTCTAATGATGTGTCAAGAGTCATGGCTACATCTGTGGCTCTTCTGAGGATGGCTTGGCTCAGATGTACTAGCCTCTCGCAGAACACCCAGGCTAAGACCGTGGATTTTCCTGTAGTGGGTAATTCTCTGTTTGGGGGAGCAGACAGAGAATTACATGAAGAAAATGGATGAGTACAGGACCACTTACAGGAGTGCTCAGGCCAAGGAAAGGCAGGCAACTCCTCAAAGGCAGCAGTCTAGGGGCAGGCCTTCTTACCAAGCACAAGCCTCCTCTTCCTTTTCTCAGAGGGAGAGGCAGAAGGGGGATGAGCAGGGCTGCATCCACTCCTCAGCCTAAAGCCTCTGCCAAGCAGACACCCTGATGGGCCTGCATGGGTCGACTCTCCTATTCCAGTAGGGGGCAGACTGGCTTACTTTATCCAGGACTGGATGCCTGTTACATCAGACAAGTGGGTCCTGGAAGTAGTAAGCCAGGGACTGGTTCTCAGCTTCAAAAAAATTTCCAAAGATGAGAGACAGATCTTTTCCACCTGCAAATCTCACGGAAACCCTTGCCCTAGAGGCAGAGGTTTCTTCTCTCCTAGCTTTAAAAGCTATAGAGAGAATACCTACCCTACACTGGGGCAAAGGACTGTACTCCAGGTACTTCCTGACCCCCAAAAAGACAGGGGAGTGGCGACCCATCCCAGACCTAAGATATCTAAACAAACATCTTTTAAAACCAAAGTTCAAGATGATAACTCTGGGAATAATCCTTCCCTCTCTAATGCCAGGGGACTGGCTAGCCTCCCTGGACCTCAAAGATGCCTACTTTCACATTCCCACCAGGTGCTCCCACAGAAAGTACCTCAGGTTCGAGTTGCCCTCAGGCCACTATCAGTTCAGAGTAATGCCCTTCGGCCTAACTTCAGCCCCAAGGGTTTTCACAAAGTGCCTGGCAGTAGTAGTTGCCTTTCTAAGAAGGCAAAAGGTTTCCATTTTTCCTTATCTGGATGATTGGCTAATAGTGGGTCAGTCTCTAGACCAAGTCAAGTCTCACCTACAAGTGACCCAGCAAGTGCTCACTTCTCTACGATTTCTTCTCGAACTTCCCAAGTCGGTTCTCGAGCCAGTCCAGCGTCTTACCTTTATAGGGGCAGAACTGGACACTCTCGGAGCAAGAGCCTTTCTTCCTCTAGAAAGGGCAAGGGTTCTTATGGAACTAGCTTCTTCTTTCAGCCTTTGGGTATCTCGACCAGCAAGGCATTTCCTCCAGCTCTTGGGCCACATGGCAGCTTCAGCAGCAGTGGTCCAAGGGGCAAGATTCCAGATGAGGGGTATTCAGTTCCACCTGAGAGCTTTCTGGTCTCAGAAGGATTCCCTTACCAAACTGATCCCAGTGACTCTGACCTTGATCCAAGCCCTCCAGTGGTGGCAGGATCAGGACAATTTAAGACAAAGGTGTTCCTTTTGTTGCTCAGCCTTGTTCAGTGGTCCTTACCACGGATGCTTCTTTCCTGGGCTGGGGAGCCCACCTGGGGTCCCTTACTGCCCAGGGTCTGTGGTCCCTCAAGAATCACTTCTCCACATCAATCTTCTAGAGCTCAGGGCATTTTTTCTGGCTCTAAAAACGTTCTCACAGTCAGTACAGAACAAGGTGGTTCAAGTCAGAACAGACAACACCACCATCATGTGGTACATCAACAAGCAGGGAGGCACTCAGTCCACGGCCTTGTGCACGGAAGCCATGAAGTTGTGGTCCCTGGCTTATTCCCTTCAAACCTCTCTTGTAGTAGTTCACCTTCCAGGCAAGGACAATGTGCTAGCAGATGCACTGAGCAGGATTTTTCATGGCCATCACGAATAGTCCCTGGACCCTCAGGTGTTGAAAGTGATTTTTTCAAGGTGGGGCGCTACAGAGATAGATCTCTTTGCAGCCCCAGACAATCACCAACTCCCTCTCTTTTGTTGCAGACCTCCAGTCCTGAGCTCAGTCCCTCTGGACGCCCTGATCCTGAATTGGGAGTGGAAGTTTCTGTATGCCTTTCCCCTCTTCCCACTCCTGTTCAAAGTTTTGGTAAAAGTAAGGTCTCAACCATGCAAGGTGATTCTGATTGCTCCAGATTGGGCCAGACAGCCCTTGTACCCCCTGTTGCTGTCCCTAGCAGTCCATCTTCCCCTGTCTCTTCACAGGAATTACAACCTGTTAACATCCTCTCAGGGAAGGATTTGGCACCCCGATCTTCAGTCTCTCAATCTCAAAGCATGGCTCTTGAAGAGTTAGTTTGCAGATCTGCATCTTTCCCAAGGGGTTCTGGGTATCCCCAAGGCTTCTCGGAAGCCTTCCACCAGAAAAACTTACAACTCCAAATGGAAAAGATTCAGCATTTGGTGTTCTAAGAAGCATATTTCTCAAGACACTGCTGAATTGCCTACGGTTCTGGATTATATGGTCCATCTTAATGGTCTAGACCTCAGACCAGCTACTCTCAAGGTACACTTGTCAGCTGTTTCTGCGTTTTTGTCTGTGGGGAAGCCTTCCTCACTATCTTCCCATCCTGTGTTCTGTAAATTTTTTAAAGGATTGCTTCACACCAATCCTCCTTTTAGAGACCCTGCCTGGGATTTGAATGTTTGCATTGCCCAACTTATGCAACCCCCCTTTGAGCCTATGTCTTCAGCAGAGCTTAAGTACTTGACTTGGAAAACTGTGTTCCTGGTAGCCATTACCTCTGCCAGGCGTATTAGTGAATTGCAAGCCGTGTCAGTGGAACCTGATTTTATCTCATTTCACAGGGATAAAGTGGTCCTTAGAACCAATAGAAGATTCTTGCCCAGAGTGGTTTCAGACTTCCATTTAAACCAGTCTCTCTCCCTGTTTTCTTCACTGATCATTCTTCCTCAGGAGAGAGGAGGCTACACAGTTTGGATGTCAAAAAACCCCTTAGTTACTACATAGAGCGTACCAAGGGTCACAGGTTTGACTCCCTCCAGTTGTTCCACACTTATGGAGAAGTGGGAAAGGGCAAACCTGCCACCAAAAGATCTATTGCCAGGTGGTTTGTGTCTTGTATACAATTATGCTATGAAAAACTGGGAAAAACTCCACCCTCAGGCCTGAAGGCTCATTCCACAAGAGGTACAGCTGCTTCCCTGGCTGCTGCCAGGGATATCCCTCTCTTAGAAATTTGTCAAGCAGCCACCTGGAAAATAGTCCATACCTTTACCAAGCATTATTCTCTGGATATCCAGGCTAGGAGTGATGCTCGGTTTGACACAGCAGTACTTCAGAGCCTATTCCCAATGTAGGTTCTGTCCCTCCTCCTTGGAGGTGTACTGCTTGGTAGTCTGCAATTGTCAGAATACAGCAAGACTTCATGCTGTTTGAAGAAAAAATTACCTTAGTAATTATATTTCTTCTAATGGAGTCTTGCTGTATTCTGACCTTCCTCCCTGCCTTCCCTCTCAGAACCTGTTTTTGGGAAGTGGGTGGGCAGGTGCAGTGTTGCACCCAAGGGGTGTTTTTTGCTTGCACCCTCCTCCTTTTTGTTTGGGTGCTTATTTATTGTTGTTTTTAGTACATTGGGTTTTGGTTTTCCTGACTTGAGTCTTCCTTGGGAATCCAAAACTTTTCTCAGCCAGTTGGCTAGTAAGAATTTTTACAATTTCCACATGGAATTTTTAGTATAGTTGGGCTCGTAAGAATTGGACGGTTTAAGTTCAAAACACTCCAGACAGAGACTTCAACCAAGCTCAAGCTCAGCATTCTATGCCCTGCATAGAAAGTTAACTCTTTGTTCTCTTTGTTCTCTGGGGCAGTTCAAAGGTTGGGAATCACTGCAATTGTCAGAATACAGCAAGACTCCATTAGAAGAAATATAATTACTACGGTGAGTCATTTTTTTTTTTTTTCCTGCTGGTGATGCCTCTGCTTATGCATCCCAGCATCCTATTTGCTTTACCTGCTACCTTGTTGCACTGTTTCCCCACCTTGAGGTCATCAGAGGTAACCCCCAAGATCCCTTTCCTGCTTGGTGCATGCTATATCCTCACCCCCAACTAATATATTGTGCCAGGGTTTTTGTGCCCCATATGTATTATCTTGCACTTCCTTGCATTGAATTTCAGCTGCCAAACCCCTGACCATTCTTAAAGTTTCTGCAGGTCTCTTCTCCTGTCTATACCCTCTGGTGTGTCTACTCTGTTGAGCTTTGTGTCATCAGCGAACAGGGAAATTCTGCCTTCTAGGTCCTGCGCAATGTCACTGATGAAGATGTTGAATAGGACCGGTCCCAGCACTGATTTCTGTGGTACCCCACTGGTCACTCTTCCCTCTGTGGAGTGACAGCCATTTACCACCACCTTCTGTGTCATGCTGCCCAGCCAGTTATCTACCCATCACACTACTGTCCTACCCACACCCATATTCCCCAGTTTGTGTAATAGTCTTCTTTGTGGCACAATGTCAAAGGCCTTGCTGAAGTCCAGCTAGGCCATGTCCACTGCTGTCCCTTGATCCGCCTCCCTAGTCCCCTATTCAAAAAATTTAACGAGGTTGGTCTGACACGACCTCCCCCTGGTGAAACTATGCTGCTGCCTTGGGTCCTGTAGTCCATTGACAACCAGATGTTCCACCAGTCTCTTCTTCAGTAGTGCTTCCATGATCTTCCCCACTACCGAAGTGAGGCGGACTGGTCTGTAGTTCCTCGCTTCCTCTTTGTTCCTACTTTTGTATAAGGGGACTACATCTGCTGTCCTCCAGTCTTTGGGTACCTCCCTTGTTGCCAGTGGTCAGCTAAAGAGGATTGCCAGAGGTTCAGCCACCACCTCTTAGTTCTTTAAAGGCCCTGGGGTGCACCCCATCTGGCCCCATTGCTTTATCAACTCTCTGTTACTTCCAGTTCCTTCATGACCCTTTCTCGTGTAAAGGGACTTGTCCATTTCTGCACCATTCCCACCCCTTGTACTCCCTTCAGACCCATTACCCTCCTTTTCCTCAGTAAAGACTGAGCAGAAATACCTGTTCAGTATGTCAGCTTTACTGTTGTCATCCTCCATGTGGCCCCCATCCTACCCCTTCAGTCTCACTATCCCTCCCTTTGCCTTGTGCCTGTAAAAGGTTTTGTTCCCTCTACACACTGATTCTGCAATGTGCTCTTCTGTCTGAGCTTTGTCTTCCCTTACTGACCTCCCTGCCTTCCTTTGCTTCTCCTGGTACATTTCCCTATCCCCTTCTGCCTGTGTCTTTTTGTATTGTCTGAATGCAATATTTTTGGCTTTCACTTTCTCCGCTGCCTTCTTGGAAAACCATAATGGCCTCCTTTTCCCCTTGCTAACCTACTTAATGCGTTTATTCTGTTGCTCTTGTAATTCCTGTTTTAAATACTGCCCACTGTTCTTCAACCCCTGATTCCAGACCCATTCCCCTTAATGCCTCTTTCGTGTATCTCCCCATTTTCCCAAAGTCTGCCCCCCTAAAATCCACAACCAGCACCTTGGTCTTATCAGGGTTCAACCTCAAATAGCTGGCATTCATCCAGTCCTGGATCTCTGCCAGGCAGCTGTTAAAACACATAGATAGGGTCGTCCTGTCCTGGCACTAAGGACATGTAGAGCTGAATGTCATCTGCACAGCAGTGAAAACTCAGCCCATACTGCCCCAGTGTCCCCCAGTGGTAGCATGTACAACGCGAACATGGGCGAAAGCACAGAACCCTGTGGTACCCCATAAGGCAGGGAGAATGGGGCTGAAGAAAAAATTCCGGACACCACTCTCTGAGACCTGTCTGAGAGGAAAGAATGGAACCATCTGAGGACTGTACTGGACAGTCCACAGAAGAACCGCAGGTGCTCTAGCAACACACCATGGTGTCAGATGCCTCAGAGAGATCCAGGAGGACCAAGATAGAGTGAGTCCTCCGATCCCTCGCTATCAGAAGATTGAGTACCCACACAAGGGCTGTTTCGATGCTATGCCTGTTTCAAAATCCTGACTGGAGAGGATCGTAGACGTCGTGGATGGTCAGATGTACCTCCAGCTGCAGCACGACCGCCTTCTCAGTAACCTTCCCCACAAAGCAAAGGTTAGAGACTGGCCTGTAGTTAGCGAGACAGTTCGAGTCAGGAGATGCTTTCTTAAGTAGGGGCCTCACCACAGCCTCCTTCAGGGTGTCCAGAAACACCTCTGTCTCTAATGAACACCAGACAATCTCAGCAAGGACTGGGCTGATGACCTCAGCGTACTCCACTAGGAGTCAGTTGGGGCCTGGGTCCAAACTAGAGTAGGTCAACCACAGCTCCTGGACAGTCTGCACAACATCCTTGATCTCCAGCTGGTCGAAGTCAGACCAGACAAACTGAGGTGCAGCAGCCGACCACCGCCACTCCCAACAGAACGTGCCGCACGGATTTCAGACCTGATGTCAGCAACCTTATCTGCAAAGAATCGAGCAAACTTGTAACATTTCTCTTGTGACAGTGCTTTCCACGACCAAAGACGAGATGGATTGGACAACCTGTCAACCGTTTGGAAGAGCTGAGCCGGTCGATTAAGTGCATCGGCTATCTCCCTGGACAGGAACTCTGCCTTCTTACAGGAGATGGCCGACTGATAATCCTTATAATAGCTTATCAATCTAAGCCTGTCGGCATCAAGGCTGGATTTCCACCAGCCTCATTCTAGCCTTCTCCCAACTCATCTCTTCTCCCTCAAGGACCCATCAAACCAAGGAGACCGAGGGTGAAGAGCGAGTGGGCGAACACGGACTGGGGCAGTGGAACCCAGAGCCCCCACTACAGCCTTATTATAGGTTTGCACCAGGTCTTCTGGATCCATGCTTACACTCGGAAAGCTCAAAAGGTCCAGTACCACCACCAGGCAATCTGGGGTCAAACCCCTTAAAGGACAGTACCGGACCATTTCCATGGAGGCAGGCCTATAAGGGTGCGCCTGGAAATTGAACCATATAGAGTGATCAAGACCATCCAACCGGTTTCATCACCAGGTGAGAGGTTTCCATCCCCAGTAGGTAGACCAGGTCCAGAGTGACCGTGAATATGGGTTGCAGAGATAACAACCTGTGTGAAGCCCAATGAATTCTTCAATTGGGAGAAGTCCTGACCAAATTGCGAGAGTTCATCATCGACCCAGGTGTTGAAGTCTCCCAGATCATCCATCTGGGGAACTCCAAAACCATGTCGACGATGAAGTCCGTGACTTCCTGCAGGAATTACTTTTCATCACCGGGTGGACAGTAGATGAGAATGATCCTGCACCCTACCCCGATGATGCACTCAAAGGATCCGGTCTCCTCCACTGGAACCTCTACCATGCCCAATTCCTCTTTAAAGCAGATGACAACACCCCCCCCCCTCCCCAATCCTTCCTTCCTTGGGCAGTGTATCACAGAGAACCCGTCCGGAACAGCTGCTTCCAGCACTGGGCCAGCATTTTCATCCAGACAGGTCTCGGTGACGCAAGCCAGGTCTGATGATCCAACAAGATCAGTAATCACTGCTGTCTTGTTTTTAATGGACCTGGCATTGCATAACACTGCCCGAGTAGGATGAGCCTCCGAGATCGACCGCATTACCTTCCCACAAAAACGGGAACCCTTGGATATGGGAACCAGACAGGGGGATCCCTCTCAGGAACCCATTTCACTCCAGGGCATCTTCTGTCTCCCAGCACCCCTGTCCGACCACCAGGCTCCCCTCTCCCTCCAGGTCCATGGCCCCCACCCAGCTCCTTTGCACAATCCCTAAAGCTAGACATCACCAGTATACTACACCGGGCAAAGGAGGACAATTAAAGGGCTGGCGACTGTGGCGCTCAGAGGGAGAGAGTAGCACCTGACCGGGAGAGCTCCCTGTCAGCACATGCTAATGGGTTCTCCCCAAAACACTCTTAACCACATATTAACCAAACACCAAATAAAGATAAATAAAAAATAAAATAAAAACGCAAATTAATATAAAACCACCTCCTTTTTTCTTTCAACATAAAACAGATCCGTATTAATAACTATAATGTCCAGAGTCCAGTGTCACTGCAAATGGGTTAATCCCGGTACAAGATAAAGTCCACAGTTTACAGATGATAGATTGGTCAGGATGGGGCTTTCACCACCCACAGACTACCTGCAAACTTCTGACCAAAGGGATTGCTGACCTCTCATCCCAGCAATCACCAGTCATCAGAAACTACACCAGCCAGCCACAGTCTTCAAGCTCCTTTGCACTCCTTACACTTTGCCCAATCGACTCCTTAGTCCATCAACTCCAACCAGAGTCTTCTTCACTGGGAAAGTGCACGTGATGCAACCACCCAAGGTGGGCAGCCTCCCCAGATCAAGGGTCCCAATGGCCAGCCCTCCAACTGCTACCCCAGGGCCCCCCCAGGACAGCCAGACCCCCTCCCTCTGGTGATGGGTCTTACTGCCTCCTGTTTTGGCCACCCACCCCGGTAGTCACATCAGAGCTTCCCAGCACCCACCAGCTTGCCAAATTGCAGAATTATTGGTCTGCAGCAGAGTTCAGGGCTGTAATGACACTGACCTGAACCCACGTTCACGTCTCAGGCGGCAGGTTCACCCAGCCCAGGGCCCCCCTAGGGACAGGACCCCAGATGGAGCTCCGTTTTACAACAGAGCCCACCTGAAAAGCCCCCCTCCCCGGGGCGAGCAATGGCACCCCACTCTCCAGTAGGCACCCTGTCTGTGGGGCCCCCCCAGGGGATCCGGCCTAGTTCACCACCCCCCAGATCAGCAAAAACTGGCCCCTGCCAGGCCACAAGCCAATAGTTTGTAAGGAAAATGAGCTTCCAGTCACTCCTCGAAAGAGTCAAACCCAAACAATTGGAATGGACTCACCGCCCAACAAAAAACAGTCAACAATCCAATTGCTAAGTGGTGTTTTCCCCCAGCTGATCTTCAGATTTGTCCTGAAGCTTTGAAAATTACTGCAAGGACCAGACAATGTCCTGGCAGATGCTCTCAGCAGGATCAACCAGTGCTATCACGGATGGACCCTGAACAAACAAATCCTGTCTACAGGCTTCAGAAGATGGCGCACTCCAGAGATGGATCTCGTTGCAGCCCCAGACAATCGGCTTCCCCAGTTCTGTTGCAGGCCCCCGGCACTGGGCTCAGTTCCTCTGGATGCTCTGCTTCTGGACTGGTCAGGCAGATTTCTGTATGCCTTTCTTCCATTCCCTCTGATACCCAGAGTTCTAGTCAAACTCAGGGTTCAGTCTGCTACTATGATTCTGATTGCTCTGGATTGAGCCAGACAGCTGTGGTACTCGATGCTGTTGTCCCGGTCAGTGGCAAGTCCAGTTTGTCTCCCCAGGAGGGACAACCTGCTGACATCCTCTCAAGGGAGGATTTTGAACCCCAACCTCGAATCCCTCTGGCTCAAGGCTTGGTTCTTGAAGACTGAGTATGGAGGCTTGCATCTCTCAGGAGGAGTCCTGGACATCCTTAAGGTTTCTAGCAAGCCTTCCACCAGGAGGACTTGCTTTTCCAAACGGAAGAGATTCTCCATCTGGTGTTCCCAGAAGGACATGGATCCACAGGAGGCCGGCCTAGCAGTCCTGTTGGTTTACTTGGTTCACCTTCGATCCCTGGGCCTGCAGCCTTCTACCCTGAAGGTGCGCTTGGCAGCTGTGTGTGCCTATTTGTCAACCGGGAAGGGCCCTTTACTAGCTGCCTATCCTGTCTTTTAGAAGTTCTTCAAGGGGTTGCTCCATCTTCACCCTCCTCACAGGGAGCCTACCCCTTCTTGGGACCTTAACATTTGCATAGCTCAGCTTATGCAGCCCCCTTTTGAGCTCATGTCTGCAGCAGAACTCAAATTCCTGACATGGAAGACTGTTTTCTTTGGTGGCCATCACCTCTGCCAGGGGGGCTAGTGAGCTTCTGGCCCTGTCAGTAGAACTCAGATACATTGTCCCTCAAAGGGACAAGATTGTTCACTAACTAATAGGAAGTTCCTCCCCAAAGTGGTCTCGGATTTTCATTTGAATCAGCCCATAACATTGCCTGTCCTTTTCACTGATCATTCCGTTTCAGGTGAACACAGGTTGCATAGCCTGGATTTAAAAAGGTCCATCAGCTATTATATGGAAAGAAAAAAGACCATAGGAAGGACTGTACTCAGTTGTTCCTTACCTATGGTGAGGTGGGTAAAGGTAGGCCAGCCACAAAGAGGACCATCTCCAGATGGATTGTGGCTTGCATCCAGTTCTGCTATGGCAGACTAGGTAAGGAGCCACCAGTGGGCCTGAGGGCTTATTCTACTAGGGGGACAGCCGCTTCCATAGCAGCTGCCAGAGATATCCTCCTGCTTGACATCTGTAAAGCAGCTACCTGGAAAACTGTTCACACATTCACCAAGCACCACTGCCTGGACACCCAGGCCAGAAGTGATGCCAGGTTCAGCACAGCAGTGCTGCAGAGCATATTCCCCAAGTAGGTTCTGTGCCCACCTCCATGGGGCATTGCTTGGTAGTCAGCATATTGTCAGAACACAGCAAGACACCATGTTGTTTGAAAAAAAAAAATACCATAGTAATCTTGTTTCTTCTAATGGAATCTTGCAGTATTCTGACCACCCACCCTGCCTCCCCTCTGGAACCTAGGGAAGCGGGGTCTCTGCACTCTAGTTAATTCCTTACCCACCATTGGGTGGTGTTTTTTCTGGGCATCAGTGACTTGAGTCTTTGTTATGCCCTATTGTTGTGTGTGTATATACCTTTGGGGTGTTAGTTATAGTTATGGTTAATCTTATTTGGCATTTCTTATTAGTAGCTATGTAAGAATCTGGTCAGTTACATAGAATGTACCAAGGACAGTGGTTTGAAAACCGAGCTCAAGCTCAATGTTCTATGCATTTGCATAGGGTTTAACTCTTAACTCTCCGGGGCAGCTGAACCAGTCGGTCATATGCATATTGTCGGAATACAGCAAGACTCCATTAGAAGAAACAAGATTACTAGGGTAAGTAATTTTTTATTCTATGCCTTCCATCCACTTCCCTTGATCCACAAGGTGCTGCTCAAGGTCAGGAGGAACAAGGCACGGGTAATCATGGTGGCTCCGGACTGGCCACGCCAGTTTTGGTACCCCGATCTCCTCAGCGTCTTCCACTACACCTGGACCTGCTCTCCATCAGTCAGGGGAAGGTACTCCACCTGGGCCTTCAGTCCCTGCACTTGACAGCCTGGTTCCTGAGTGGCTAGAGTCCCAGGCTTTGGGTCTCTCCCGAAGATGTCCTCACTGTTGTGGAGGTATCTAGAAAGAAATCGACCAGAAAATGATATGCTTTCAAATAGAAGAGATTCTCCATTTGGTGTCAGGGCAAGGGGCTGGACCCTTTATCCTGTCTGGTGGCCAGCAATTTGGATTACCTGTGGTCTCTCTCAAAAGGGGGACTTCGGTCGACGACCCTTAAGGTGCACTTGGCAGCTGTCTCTGCTTACCGGGTGAGGGCTGGTCAGCAGTTGGTGGCACAGGAGGAGGTGGTCTGGCACTTTTTCAAAGGCTTAGATCACATTTCACCTCCGGGTGTGTGAACCACCACCACCATGGGACTTGTTGCTGGTTTTGGCAAAGCTTGTGGGCAAGCCATTTGAACCAGTGCATAGGTGGGACATGTCTCACCTGTCGTGCAAGACTGCCTTCCTGGTGACTATCATGTCAGCCAGAAGGATCAGTGAGCTCCAGGTGCTTTTGGTGGAGTCTCCTTACCTGGTCTTCGACAGGGACAAGGGTGTCCTGCGCCCCAGCCCGAAGTTCCTTCCGAAGGTTGTGTCAGACTTTGCCTTGAATCAGATGGTGACTGTTCTGTTCTTCTTCCCGAATCGCACCTTGGGAGGCCAAACACAGGCTTCATACTCTGGACCTGAGGGGAGCGCTCGCTTTCTACAAAGAGCGCACGACTGGAGTTCGGGGAGAGGTTTGCCAGCTGTTTGTCACCTACGCTGAAGCCACACCTTGGCAGACCTGCAGCCAAGTGGATGATTGGCAGGTGGATCACTTCCTGCATTGATCTCTGCTGTTGGTTGTTGGGTAGGGAACCTCCCGGAGGGCTAAGGGCTCATTCCGCCCGTCATACCGCTGTGTTGGTGGCTGCTTCTCGGGATGTCCCTATCCAGGAAATCTGCAGGGCTGCTGCCTGGAAGTCTACACATACCTTCATTTCCCATTGCCACATTGAACTCGAGTCACGCCAGGATGCTGGTTTTGGGGCCGCAGTTCTCCAGTCGCTGTTCCCTAAGTAGGGGGTGTGCACCTTGCCTCCCTTCTCCAGGAGAACTGCTAGGAGTTTGCCAGAATGTGTGGATGAATACACCATATCCACGTCCCTAGAAACACAGGTTACTAACCTGTAACAGTAGTTCTAACCCCAGTAATACTCAGGTAATTCATAACTTTATGCAGTAAGCCTTCTAAGCAGAACTGCCCGGAGAGATGGAACATATGCACATGATGGAATCTTTTGCATAAGCCACTTTTCAAATGCTGTATTCTAACTGCCTTTGCTCGAAACCTCTCAGATGTCTCTCTCTGCCTGTCAAGACTAGACGCTCAGAGATCCTCGCCTCATCATCTTGTTCTGATGTGAGAACTTATAAAATCTATATATGTATATATAAGTATTCTTTACCTTTAATTTGCTGCCTTTTACTTTTTGTAATTTTAAAGTAAACCTGTAGTTTTAGTGTTTAAATTGTTAGTTTTCTTGGTCTCTTCCGGTTCGGTATAACCGGTGGGGAACCGAGGTTTATTTTACAAAACTCCGTTAGTTATGTTTCATTTTAGTTAGCTTGTTATAAGAACCGCTAATACCAGTTCCTGAACCGATAGCCTCGGTTCATTTACTTTTGTTTCTGGTTCCCGATCGGTTCTGGAACCAACCACAAATGTTAAATAAAGTTTAAATAAATACATTTTTTTAGCAGTTACAACTTTTATCGGTTTTATATGGAAAATGTCAGAAAAACTGAGAGAGAAAACTGATGATCCCAGTTTTGAATTGTGTTGAGTGGTGATATTTTGCTAAGGCGTGTACATTTCCATGTAGAGTGAGATCTGCATTGCATGTCCTGAGAAAACTATTGAAAAATGCCTGGGTAAGGCTAAAGAAAAAAAGTTATCACCACCTAAGGGTCCCTCTAGCTCTGACCAGCAGACACCCTAAATTACCGTGGCTGAAATCACAATTACTGTAATTGCAACCTCTGAAATGGGTATACAAGCAGTTCCTAAAAGACTTGCTGAACTGGCTGATTCCCTGGTTCTCTCAAAGAAATCAAACAGAATCTCCTGCTGGACAGCATTTGGGAACTTCTGTGCCTGCTATAAAGCCTAACAACTCCTGCAGAAATTGTAAAACTTTCAAGGCGAAAATGTGGAAAAATGCCTGGAATGGCTTAAAAAAAAAAAACTTTTAGGCTTGCAAGGGCTGTCTGTTTCTCAGCAGCAGACCTCTGCAAAGCAGTCCATCTCCTCTGCTCAGTCTTCCTATTATTAAGAGGAAGAATATGTGTTTATGATTAAATAGAGGAAAGAGGAACCTATTAAACTGAGGTTTTCCCTGAACAGGAGTTGGGCTATTCCCACAGAGCATTTGAGGATTATTCCTCACTTCTCATATTGTGAGACATGATTGGGCTGACACCCACTAAAAAAACTTCTTCCTGTGAATACATTCTTCAGGTACTTTAAAGATTCTACAAATTCCAAGCTCTGTCTTCCCCACTTGAAAAGAGGCTGGATAAGAAATATCAGGTGGACAGGGAGGGAGCTGAATTTTTATCCTCCCACCCTGTCCACCAAGGAGTAGTACAAGTGACAGCCTGTAACAAGGTAAAGATACCTCTGGCATCCCATCCTCCTAACAAGGATTCCAGAAAAATTGACAGCACGGCTTTCAAGCCTTTGATGCTCAATACCAGAAGTCACTATGGTAGTCTGTCCTTGCTATGGCAGTCAAGGCTCGGACTTCCTTGTCAGATGATCTAGCTGAAACAGTTAAGTTTAGTCATATGGCTGCTACCGTTCTGGCACTGCTGGCAGATAAATGGCAGATACAGTGGCTCAGAGGGGGTTTGCCTGGCTGAGAGTCACAAACCTCATTCAGGATACCCAAACCAAGGCTATGTATTTTCCAGTCGAGGGTAATTCTCTCTTGGAGGAAAGATAAAGGATTACATGACAAAGATGGATGGATGTATACAAAACTTCCTGTCGTAGCAATTCTGCGTCCCCTCCACAAAACCGTATGGAAGGGGAGGCAGAGACAGATCATTTCACACTAAGCCTTTCTTTTATCAGGCCAGAGGTTGTGCCTCAGTATCAGCAGTACCCACAGCAGGGTTACTTCAGGCACCACAGTGAGTTAGGCAGAGTTCAAATCCCTTCCATTAGTTAAAAAAGAGGGTTTTTAAAACCATCTACAGATGTAAGGATAAAACTCCTGGAAAAAGAGGTTCAAAACATGTTACTGTCAGATAGTGGAGCCTGTCCTAGTACAGCAAAAGGTACCACAAAGAAAATGGGGAGTGCTGGCCTGTCTTAGACTTTAGGGTACTAAACAGGCATTTTAATAAGACCAAAGTTCAAAATGATAACTTTGTCACTGATTCTGCCAACACTCCAGACAAGGGAATGGTTGGCATCACTGGACTTAAAGGGTGCTTATTTCCACACCCCCATAAAGGAGTTTCACAGAAAGTATCTCAGGTTCATACTCCCATCGGGTCACTCCCCAAGAGTGTGCACAGAATGCTTGGCAGGGGTTGTGGCACACCTTCGAAGACAAGGTGTCACAGATTTCCCATACCTAGATGACTGGCTGGGGGTTGTAAAATCAACCCAGCAAGTGAGAGCATCTGCAACTCACCCAGGGGCTCCTAGAGTCTCTATGGTTCCTGATAAATCTAAAGACGTTCTGTCCTTCAGCCTGCTTAGGCACTACGGTTCCTAGGAGCAGAGCTAGATACCTTGCAAGGCAGGGCAAGATGTATTCCACTGATAGCGGGCTTATTCAGCCTGAACAAACTAAAAGCTAAAAGACAGTTCTAGGGACATGGATATGTTGTTCATCCACACTCTCTGGCAGGTATCCTTGCCGCTTTAATTCTTGCCGGAAGGTCTTCAAGCTGGCTCCTCCCACCCACCCGGGTGGTAAAACTCTCAGCTCCGCCCCATGATGCCAGATTTTCCTTACTGTTTGGAATTTCAGGTTCCCTCCTTAGCGCTCTGCGTTTTAGACTGGATCCTAATTCTTCGGTTCGTCCGAAATTGGTTTTGAAGTTTTCTAAACTTCGGTCTTCATCTTCCCTCGCGGCTGCAATGGACAAATCTGTTCCCGGCTTTCAGAGGTGCCCTTGCAGGCAGAAAATGTACAGGACAGATCCGCACTCCACGTGCGTCTACTGCTTAGGTCTAGATCACGACCCGCAGGCTTGCGAGTTATGCCGTTTTTCTCGGCCGATGTTCTGGATGATCGCGCTGCCGTTAGCTTCGGCGCCCCGAGAAACGTTTTCCGCCAGTAAAATCCAAAGAGGCTCGTTGGGCGGTGTCCGGCGGCTGGCTCGGCTGAGCAGCTCGAGCAGATGATCGCCCTCAAGGAGGAGGTGGCCCAGGCCGCATCTTCTTCCTCCTCGGCCGCAGCATTTATCCCGCTCGCTCTGAGTTCTTTGTATACAGCTTCGTTCAAGGAGCTTTTCCAGTCCCTTTCCACGAAAGGAGAGTGGCCTCCGGGACATTCTTCTCGGCCCAAGAAAAGGGAATCGAAAGGTAAGTCCCATCGTCGGCATTCGTGGGAGCGGGAGAGGTCCCCCTCCTCTGGCAGCCGACTGTCGACTTCGGTCGAGGTTGCAGCTGAGGCCGCTGGCTTCATGGTGGCCCCGTCAGGCCAGCCTGCCAAGACTCCCGCCGACGAAGTCGAGATTTTTCTCGATTCGTTAGACGGGCTGTCGACTGGAGAAGCCGACAACCCTACTTCACTGGTTCCCCGGTGGATACTGAGGATCTGCCTGCTCGCCGGACCGCGGTCCCCGGTTAAAGTTCCCGAGCCGAGGGAAGAGCGGGTATCCACTGCCCCTTCTCAGACCCACCCTCGGTCCCCCCAAGGGTCTCGGTCTCGGACCTCATCTCGGTCCAGCCGTTCCCGCCAACATCGGTGGTCTCGGTCTCGTTACCGAAGTAAGCGGCGGCGCTGTTCTTCCTCGTCGTCCTCCTCGGGTGAGGAGAGGCTACGGCGCAAGTTGCGCCGGGGCTACGAGGATCTTATGTGGCAGCAGTTGCTGTTATCCGGGCCTAAGCCGACCCTGGCCAAGACCCCGGCCATCAAGTGGCTGTCACCTGAATGGCTGAAGCAACCACTCGTTCCAGTCGAGTTGCCCGCCCCAGGGCCGGTTGCTAAGCCGAAACCAGCTGGTCCACCGATTGTGGTGGAACCTCCGCCTCCACAACCAAAGTCAGGGGCACCAACCAAGAATTCTCGGTTGGGTCATGGCCTGCCCCACAGGTTGTCGGTCACGCTCACTCCCGACCGTCCACGGCAGGTGGAGGGTGGCTCAGGGCCGAGGCAGCTCTTCGCGAACTCTTCAGAATCTGATGACGATTCCTCCCTGTTCTCCAGACAGTGCGATCTGGAGTCCTCCGGGGGCCAGTCAGTGGACGATAGTTCATCGTCCTTCTTGGGTCTGCTTCGGCTCATCTCGGAGTCCACTGGGATGCAGCTCGAGTCCGTGTCCAAACAGGCCAAGTATCCCCTGACGGAGATTCTGGACCGAGGGGATTCTCCCACGGAGGCCTTTCCGGTGGCTGAGGCCATTGTCGGCCCAGCCTTGGAGCTTTGGCAGCGGCCTGCTTCCTGTCCTGCGCCCTCGGCCAAGATGGCCAGGAAGTATGCAGTCCCTACCGGCTCTTTGCCCGGTTTCTTGGAACACCCCTCTGCCGAGGGGTTAGTCACCGGCGTTTCCCGGCGTTCCGGTAACGCTCAGGATGTGAACAAGCCCCCCGACAGAGTCTAAAAAGCTGGACTTTGCCGGGCGCAAGGTGTACGCTGCGTCCTCCCTCGGCCTCCGACAGGCCAGCTCAGCCATGCTGATGGCACACTTCTTCCACGCCGTCATGGGCTCCCTGGATGAGGTTGTTCCTCACCTTCTGCCTGACCTGCAGACCATGGTCCGCCAGGTGCGGGACCAGGGTAGGGCGGTGGCAAAGCAGCAGCTCCAGACTGCTCTGGACATAGGTTATTCCTGTGCCAGGTCAGTAGCGGCCGCGGTGGCCATGCGACGCAGGGTGTGGCTGAGGATATCCACCTTCACGGCGGATACCCAGCACAAGTTGGCGGACGTCCCCTTCTTGGTGACTGACCTCTTCGGCCCTGGAGTGGAGGGACACCTCCAGCGGATCAAGAAGTCCAATGCCACTCTGGACTCTGTCACCTCTGCCCAGAGGGACAAAGGCCGCCATCAGCAGCAGGAAGTCCTTTCGTCCTTCGGTCCCTGCTTCTCGACCGGCCCAGCAGCACCAGCAACAGGGCCAGCAGGCTCGCGCATGGTGTCCCAAGCCCAAGCCGACGGCTTCCTCCAACAGGAAGCAAGGAGGTAAAGGCCTGGGAGGTCCCTCGGCCGGTTCTTCCTCCAAGCCTGCCCAGTGACGGTTGAGGGGTGCCGCCCCCAACCTCGTCACTCCCCCCTGGGTTCCCCCCATGGGGGGACGGCTCCTCCACTTCCTTTCCGCCTGGTCCGCTATCACCACGGACCGCTGGGTGTTGGAGGTGGCAGGAAAGGGCCTGCCTCTGGAGTTCGAACAGGTCCCACCCTTTCGAGCCGTCACCCCTCGGGGGGCCACAGGGTCCGCAGCCTCGCTGTCGGCCCGCCGGGCTGATATTGCCCTGCTCCTCGAAAAAGAGGTAATCAGGAAGGTGGCGGATCCTCCTCCAGACCCAGGGTTTGTAGCCTGGTACTTCCTGGTCCCAAAACAGACGGGGGAGCTGGCGCCCCATTCTCGACCTGCACAACCTGAACAAATTCCTAAGGTCTCGGACCTTCAGGATGGTCACTCTGGCTCAGATAATCCCATCCTTGGAACAAGGCGTGTGCTTCTGCTCCCTGGACCTCCAGGACGCGTTCTTTCATGTCCCAATCCATCCATCCCATCAGAGGTTCCTCCGCTTCAGAGTGGAGGGATCCCTTTACGAGTTCCGGGCCATGCCCTTCGGCCTCTCCTTAGCTCCCAGGGTCTTCACCAAATGCATGGCAGTGGTGACAGCATTCCTGCGGCGCCGAGGGGTCCGGGTTTACCCTTACCTGGACGATAGGCTGATAGCAGCCCCCTCCAGACTGGAGGCGGAGCGGTCCAGAGATCTAGCCCTCCAGGTTTGCTCTCAGGTTGGCCTCCTCATCGAGGCCAAGTCGAAACTCGTGCCAAAGCAGGTGATTCTGTTTATCGGGGCAGAGCTCGACTCTCTGCGAGCCAGAGCACGGCTCCCGGCAGACAGGGCCGAGGTTCTTTCCTCCTTTGCCCAATCATTTCTGGTTGGGCAATTGCGCCCTGCCCGGGACTTCCTGCACCTCCTGGGCCTCATGGCGGCCTGCACCAGCGTGGTCCATTGGGCCTGTTGGTACGTGCGTCCCCTTCAATGGGGATTGGCCAGTCAATGATCACAACGCCGCGATCCGTTGGACCGGCCTGTGACAGTGACCTAGGAGATATGGAACACTTTCCAATGGTGGATCGTTCCAGCACATCTGCAGGAGGGTATCCCGTTCGTCCACCCAAGCCAACGGTCTCTCTCTCGACCGACGCATCTCTGATGGGTTGGGGTGCCCATCTGGGGGAGCACCGAGCACACGGCCACTGGTCCCCTTGGGAGTCCCGATGCCACATCAACCTGCTGGAGCTCCGAGTGGTCCGTCTAGCTCTCACCGCCTTTGCTCCGTTTCTGCGGGGTCAAGTGGTTCAGGTCCAGATGGACAACACCACGACCATGTACTATCTGAACCGCCAGGGCGGGATGTGTTCCATGCTGTTATGCAAGGAAGCTCTCCACATTTGGTCCCTAGTGTGCAGCCTGGAGGCGGATCTCCTAGCCATTCACGTGGCAGGAGCCTCCAACACCCTGGCCGATGCCCTAAGCCGGATAGGGGCTGCGTCTCACAAGTGGTCTCTCCTGCCGGAGGTAGTACAAGATCTCTTCTCCCACTGGGGCACGCCTCAGGTGGACCTGTTTGCCTCCAGGGAGAATGCAAAGCTGAGTCTGTTCCATGCCCGCCCCCCTCAGCAGGGCTCGCTGCAGGGGGATGCCTTCTCGAGGCCGTGGACCCCGGGCCTCTTCTACGCCTTTCCCCCATTTCCCTTGATCCACAAGGTGCTTCTCAAGGCGAGGAAGCCAAAGGCGCAGGTGATTCTGGTAGCCCCAGACTGGCCCCGCCAGTTCTGGTATCCAGATCTCCTCAGCCTCAGCTCCAGGCTCCCGAGGCGGCTTCCAGCCCGCCCGGACCTGATCTCAGTCAATCAAGGGAGGTATTCCATCCGGACCTTGAATCCCTGCACCTGACGGCCTGGTTCCTGAGCGGCTAGAGTTCCAGGCTTTGGGTCTTTCCGACGAGGTCCTGAACGTCGTTGAGGCGTCCCGTAAGGAGTCGACCAGGAAATGCTGTGCCTTCAAATGGAAAAGGTTTTCCATTTGGTGCCAGGGGAAGGCTTGGACCCTTCCGACTGCCCCTTGGCAAGCATTCTGGACTACCTGTGGTCCCTTTCTCAGCAGGGGCTTGGTCGTCTGACCCTTAGGTGCACCTGGCAGCCTCTCTGCTTGCAGGCGCGGGCAGGAAGCAGTCGATGGCATGCAGGGAAAAGGTGGTCGGGCTCTTTTCAAAGGCCTTGATCACATTTCCTCCGGTGCAGAACCTCCACCTCCGTGGGATCTACTGCTGGAATGGCTGACTCATGGGCAAGCCATTCGAACCAATGCACAGGTGTGATCTTTCACACCTGTCGTGGAAGACCGCCTTCTTGGTGGCTATCACGTCAGCCAGAAGGATGGGAGAGCTCCAGGCGCTTTCCATCGAGCCTCCCTACCTGGTCTTCCACAGGGACAAGTTTGTCCTATGCCCCCACCCGAAATTCCTTCCGAAGGTGGTGTCGGAGTTTCACCTTAACCAGGTGCTGACTCTGCCGGTGTTCTACCCCAGTCACACCTCGGAGGCCGAGTATAGGCTCCATACTTTGGACCCTAGACGAGCACTTTTATTATAAGGAGCGGATGGCTGAAATTCGGGGAGAGGTTCGCCAGCTGTTTGTCACCTACGCTGAAGCCGCACCTGGCATACCTGCAGCAAAGCAGATGATAGGCAGGTGGATCACCTCTTGCATAGAGCTCTGCTACATGTTGGCAGGCATGGAGCCTCCCAGAGGGATAAGAGCTCATTCTACCCGCCATACCGCTGCATCGGTAGCTGCTTCCAGGGACATCCCTATCCAGGATATCTGTAGGGCTGCTACCTGGAAGTTGGCACATACCTTTATTACCCACTACCACATCGACCTCGAGTCACGCTGGGATGCTGGTTTTGGGGCCTTGGTTCTCCAGTCTCTCTTCCCAAGTAAGTATTGGGGTGTGCGCTTGCCTCCCTCCTCCCGGAGAACTGCTAGAGTCTGCCAGAGAGTGTGGATGAACAACATATCCATGTCCCTAGAAATACAGGTTACTGACCTGTAACAGGAGTTCTAGGAATGGTATATGTTCATCCACACGCACCCACCCGACCTCCTGGCTTGACGCACAACCTGAGCTTCCAGCGGCCAGATTCATGGCCATGGGGCGGAGCCGAGAGTTTTACCACCCGGGTGGGTGGGAGGAGCTAGCTTGAAGACCTTCCGGCAAGAATTAAAGCGGCAAGAATACCTGCCAGAGAGTGTGGATGAACAACATATACCATTCCTAGAACTCCTGTTACAGTTGAGTAACCTGTATTTTCTTCAGCTACTGGCCCCCTGCCACTGGCATAGTCGTGGAATCCAGGTTATAGATGAGGGACATTCAGTTTCACCTCTGGGTTTAGTGGGAGAAAGGTCCCTCTTTCAAAACAAATTCTGGTAACGGAAAACATTGTTGCAGGTCACTCAAGGGTGGAAAGAAGAAACCAAGCTGAGGAAAGGGGCCCTTTTTTCAGTAAGAGTTCCCATCAGTTGTTCGGTCAACAGATGCATCTCTACTAGTGTGGGGCTCCCATCTGGGAGTTCACACCATTGCAGCACAGTCTCACTTCTGCACACAAACTTGCTGGAGCCAAGGTTAGTGTTGCTGGCTCTGAAGGCTTTCGCACAACTACTACATGGAAGGTGGTACAAGTCAGAACAAACAATACCACCACAATGCATTACACAAACAGGCAGGGATGGATAAGGTCAAGCCCACCCTGCACAGGACTCATGATAATATGGAGTCAGTCTAGGATGCTCCATTGGGGGGGGGTTCCCCTGCAGGTTATTCAACTGCCAGGCAAGGACAATACCTTGGCAGATACCGTGACTCAAATCAGCTAGTCCCATCACGAATGGGACTTGGACAGTCAGGTGGTGCAAGTAATCTTTAGGAGGTGGGGCACTCCAGAGGTAGACTTGTTTTTTTTCCCCACCAGAACCACCACTTGCCATTGTACTGTGGCAGACCACCGGATATGGGAACAATCCCCCTGGATGCTCTGACTCTGGATTAGTCAGGGAAGCACCTACATGCTCTTCCTCCTTTCCTCTGGTGTACAGAGTATTTCTTAAGCTCAGGTACCAGTGAGCATCAGTGCCCTTGATAGCACCAGACTGGGCCAGGCAGCCATGGTACTCTCTGCTACTCTCCATGTCTGGGTCTGAAGCAGTACACCTTCCTCGGAGGCACAATCTGCTAACCTACAACCAAGGGAGGCTCCTGTACCCAAAACACAGGCTGGAGGCATGGCTCTTGAGGGCCTACAATATGTAGGCTTGTATTTTTCTGAAAATATCTTGGACATTTTAAGTGGTTACAGGAATCCCTCTTAAGAAAATCTATGCTTCAAATGGAAAAGGTTTTTTCTATTTGGTATTCAACTAGGAATTGGTACCAGCACATGCTGGGGTCCCAGCTGTGCTTGATTATTTTCCGATTTACATTCATTGGATTTGCAGTCCAGCACCCTTAAGGTCCACCTAGCTGTAACATCAGCCTGCATATCAGCTAGACATAATGTTTCAAGTCGCTCCAGATCCTATCTCCGAAAGTGTCTTTAAGGGCTTCACCCATAACAGTACAGGCTGGTGTCCCAGCTGTGCTGGACTATCTTACCTATTGCATTTACTGGACTTACAGTCCAGTACCTTAAACGCATATACGTATATTTCAGTGGACAGAATGCTTCTCTGTTTGACCTTGAACCCTGTCTTCAGAAGGTTCTTTAGAGGCCTGTCCCATTTGCACACACCCTTACAGGGAACCAGTGCAAGCATGGTACCTAAATGTGTGTGTGGTTAGGCTCATGGGTTCCCCTTTTGAGCCTATGTTTTCAGTTTATATGAGATGTCACATGAAATTTTTTTCCTTATGGTACCGACTTCTGTCAGAGAAATCAGTGGACGCCAGTCTCTCTGCATTGAACGTGACTACATATTCCACAGAGACAAAGTGGTCCTGAAAACAAACAGGAGGTTTCTTCCTAAAATGGTTTTTAATTTCCATTTGAACCAAACCATTACCTTACCTGTCTTTTCACTGAGCACTTTGGTTCAAGTGAAAGGAGTCTTCATAGTTTGGACATCAAAGAGCACTTATGTGGGCTGGCCTGCTGGCACTGAGGGTTCAGGCACTTGACATCACACTGGCAACCCGGGTTTTGGAAAGAGCCTGGACCGCCGGGGGTCAGCAGGGGAGGGAGAGGATTGAGCGTTTGGAGGATGGCTCTCCTTTCTCTGGGGTGGGTTCGGGAGCTCCCCAATGGAGACCAGGTGTACTACTGTGCCTGGAACATAAGGGGAGGAGCGCGGTGGACGCCTACGGCTTCTCCGTGCAGGCATCACTGCACGTCTGGCTCCTGGGGGTAACCTACAGTGTTAAAAAAAAAAAAAAAAGGTGCTGGAGGATAGGCCACACTCCCACTATCGGGTTCCGGGGGGGTTCTACGATACCTGCCTGGCACATTAGATTGTAGATAGAGCGCCAGGGTGGGCGGCCCCCCTACGGGGCGCCAGAGCCGGGGGATCCACTGGGCAGGGTCGCCTGAACGCCGAGTCACACCAGGAGTAGAGCCTGGCTGGTAGGTAGCTGGAGAGAGTTCCTCAGGTCCTGGAGAAAAATAGTCAAAAAAAAAAAAAAAAGCTCTTGGCTACTACTTGACAGCCACTACAGTCCATAGGCAGGTCAGGAAACAGCTCTTCATGACCTATGAAATGTGGGAAGGGGTAACCCAGCATCAAAAGGTCCATTGTTTGCTGGATAGTATCCATTTTTTTCTGTTACTCTAAGGCTGGAAAGGAGCCCTAAACAGGGTTGAGGGCTCATTCTACAAGGGGCACAGCTGCTAGCATAGCAGCTGTGGGGGATGTTCCTATGGTGGGCATTTGTAAAGCAACTACCTAAGAACAGTACACACCTTTACAAAATACTAAAACCTGGATGTTCAATCCAGGGGTGATGCTAGGTTTGGCACAGCAGTCCTGCAGAGTCTGTTTCCAAAATAAAGTTCTGTGCCCACCTTCAGTGGTACTGCTTTGTAGTCTGCATACAGTTATGAATTACCGTAGTATTACTGGGGTAGAAGAAAAAATTACTTGCCATAGTAATCTTGTCTCTTCTCAGTGATACTCGGCTATTCATAACTTCCCACCCTGCCTCCCCTTCCAGAACTTTTTAGCTTCTGCACTCCTGTATACTGTGCTCTCAGGGGAATAAATGCCATTTCTGGCACACATGTTGTGATTGTGTTCACTGTTATTCCCTCTTGTCGGCTAATTCTGACATTCAGGGGTATTATTTCATATGTTATGCTCTCCTATTGGAGGCCTTTTTCTGGGTGTTGAAGGAGTTCCTACTATAATTATTATTTTTATTATTATGTTTAATATTGTTGTCATCATTGTTACTCTTAGTCCTCGTGGGCCTGTCTTTCCAGGCTTCTAGGAAATCTGAGGGGTTTAGAGCAAAGGCAGTTAGAATGCAGCATTTGAAAAGTGGCTCATGCAAAAGATTCTATCATTTGCATGTGTTCCATCTCTCCGGGCAGTTCTGCTTAGGAAGGTTTACTGCATAAAGTTATGACTACTGAGTATCACTGGGAAGAAACAAGATTACTACGGTAAGTATTTTTTTTTTCACCCCAGGAATACTCCAGTATTCCTAACTCTTATGCAGTATGCCTTTAAGCCAGATCTGCCTGGAGATGGAACGTTATGCTAATGGAATCACTGGCTCGTGCCACTTTTTCAAATGCTGCCACCTATCAACTGCCTATCTGCTAACCCTCCTATTTCTCTCTCCGGCTGTCAAGACTAGACGCTCAGAGATTCTCTCTTCATGTCGCTGTGAAACTTATAAAATAACATGTAAGTATTATTTTGTTTCCGTTACTGCCCTCATCTCTTGTTTGTATGTAACCCCCCTACGAATTGGGGTTCGCGAAAAGTGTTCCATGAGCTTGCCTAAATGCTCACTGCCAGGTTGGTGTCCTGCATTTAGCGGTTAATCGTTATTGCCAAAGAGTGCCTGTGTAGCCTCTATGTACTGTTGCTTTAAGAGCTGCCTAGATTGCAGTAATAATTAATCTGGGAGGGGGCTGAGTGTTGTCATGCTCGAGTCCCGCCGGGCTGCCAGGTTATCGCTCCGTTTCTGCCATCACTAATTGTGCAGAGGGAGCCCTGTTAATAGATGTAACTGTTTGCTGATCATTCATTAGAGTTGTAATAATAATGTAGTTTGTCTAACCTGCCTTCTTTGCAGCAAGGACTGTTTTGTTTATCTCTACCATTTTGTCCCGGAACTGCCGAATTGGACCAATCAGTCTGGTGGGACCTAAAATGGAGCCGGACTACAGGAGCTGTCTGGAGTCAAAATCTGTAAGAATTGTAGTTTTTGGCTTTTGGTGCTTTTTTGCACTTGAAGGGGGATCCTTTGTTCTGACTGACAGACCGATCAGCCAACCAAATCTTTTGGATCTGAGGGCAATCCCCAAGCTGCCTGCTGTTTGTCAGTTCTGAGCTGGGAAGTGAAATGAGAACAGCTCCAGTGATTTGGGCAGTAGTTCTATGTAGTTTTGCGTGGGAGAACTGTGAAAGTGCTGAGTTTTAGCCTGCATGTCTGCCTGCTGCCCCTGAGAGGGAGCAAAGAGAATTATTTTGGACTAAATCCAAGTTTGTGAGAACAAAGTAAGCCACTGATTTTTTTTACCAGGTTCATACCTGAAGAAGACTGAAGATTTTGCTGAATGCGATCGGCCTGTCAGGATTTCCAGCTGCTTTTGAATCCCTGGTTTGTGCAGACACTTTGCAATTGCGACCGGGGAGCGATTTGCCTGGTACAGTAGTATTTCCTTACATGTAAATGTGCTATGTATTGAAAGTGGTTCGTGATTTGGTCCCCCACTGTGTGAACTGTGTTCTGCTTGCTGGAAGCTGTATCCAGCCCAAAATGGACTGTATCCGAATTTCTCTCCATTTGGCTTGGTCCTTGCCACAGTGGCCCAGTCAGACTACCCGCTGCACAGAGAAAGTCATCGACGAGAGATCTTCCTGGGGAACAGCCCCCTGCTCCATGCTGGAAAAGCAATGATGCCTCGGCGATTTGTGTAGGCCCTGCTTCTCCTGGCACTCCAGATTAACCACCTGCTGTCTCGATTTTCATCCAGCCGTTGTCCAGTCTTGTGTATCGTGAGTAATCATCAGGGTAACTCCCTGCAACAACAGCTTAATCTAAAAGTGTGTTATCTGATTGTCTTGTTGTTTTCTTTTCACGAACTGAGCCCTCTGGCTCCGGATTACAAATAGTGTGTATTGTGCATGTTGTTTTCTTCCATCACTGGGCCCCAATCAGCTGCAATGTTCCTGGCTAGCCCACCATTCTCCATCTGGGTACCCAGAGTGTAAGACTGTTTATGGACCCTGAAGTACATGCATAACTGTTTGATACAGCCTTTAAGCAAATTAACCTGATTACACCCCTCCCTTGTTCAAGTCCCTTAAATCAGATCCAACTCTTTTGCATTTACCCTGACTGTGGTTCCAGTTTGTGCAAGAGTACTGTACTTCTGTTATTTGCTGTGTATAACCTTGTTTTACAGGGGGTCCCCAGGGGTCAGGCCAGAGGAAATCCCTGGTGGTAAGTGCAAAGAGTGTGGGTACTTGTGTGGTGTGTCAGGGGTATTGTGAAATTGATTATGTATTGTTCTGGCCACTAGTAAGGAAAGGGGTTATAGTGTCCCTGAGGGCTGTGCACAGGTTAGCTTGACCACTGCCAACCCTGACCTCCATATTGAGGCACCCATTTCAGAACTCCGGCCTCTTAACCTGCTACTAGCCAAGCAGGCAGGGGTAGTAGCCCTTGGGATAGCACCACCTAGGGGTTACATTTTGGAGGCTGAACGCTGGGATTTTTTGCTTTCTAGTGGCCAAAAATTACGAATTATTGTTAAACATTGATTGCTTCCCGAGTAGAAATGGATGTACACCAGTTGGTGGGGTGGTGTACTGGGGAGATCGATCGATCCCCAAAATGTTCTACTTATACTGGATATTCCCTTGGGTACTAGTAAAGACACTGTAGAGGGAGCACTCTCCAAAGTTGAATATTTAAAAAAAAAAAAAAAAAACCCTGTGGTGGTGGGTCGACAGGCTGATTTGATCGCCCAAACTTTTATAGCCTTGGTAGAGTGTAGTGACCTCGTGGACAGCTCTAAAGTGCCACAGACTATTGCCCCAGAAGGGGTTCCAGCTGCCTGGAGAGTGGTAACAAAAGACAGTAAAGACCCCGGGGAGGATGAGTTCCCACCATTATGTGAGACATTTGATGAAAAATTTGCTAAGTTGCTGGAGGAAGGGAAAACCGTAGAGGACTTTAAGAAACTATTACTGCCACCTGAGGGTGTTCGTTCCCCAACAACCCCTCCCACTCCAGCACCTGTTACTGCTCTGCCTTCTGTGCCTGCGCCAATGTTGGCCCCTGTATCTGTACTTGCCATTAGTCACGACTCTTACCGAAGGCTGAGAATCTTCTCGGGCACCCTCCCCACCCCACTGGGGGGGAGGATGACTGGGAGACCTGGATATACTATGTTGCCCCTCTACTACTTGAATGGCAGTGCTCAGAAGCAAAGAAACGAGAAAGGTTGAGTGAGAGCCTCCGAGGTCCTGCCTTGGCTACCATCCGTGCCAGGCGGGCCAGTAACCCCGAAGCAACTGCACAGGACTATCTTGATGTATTGGAGAATGTGTATGGGAGCCCAGATTCAGATGAGGATCTGTGGTGGAGAGTAAGAAATGCTCAGCAGTACCCAGGGGAGCCATTGTCTGTGTATGTACCTTGGCTTGAAAAGCTGCTACAAGAGTGCTTCAGAAAGGGTAGTTTGCTGTCAAATGAATTAGATCGAACTAGGCTGGACCAGATCCTTAAGTCTGCTCCATTTTCAGAATTGTTACTGCTTCAGTTGTGCTTTGCCACCCTACTGGAATCGCGCCCCCCTTTGATGAGCTAATGAAAGAAATTCTGGGGGTTGAGCAAAAGCGACCCTGTGGGGGAATTGCACCCATATCTGCTGCTCAAGTGACTAAGCGTGATCAGCCAAGTGAGGCTCAGAGGCAAAAGTCAGCATTTAACGAGCACTCTGAGAATTCAAAGGACTTCCCACCCTGGGCCCAGCATTGGAAAAATGTGCTACTAAAGGAAATCCAAGAATTGAAGACTGGTGCCTCTGCAAGGATTTCCCCCATGAACAAGATTCTGGTCCCTTTCAGGACGTGACTGCCATGGGGGTGGGGGTGCACCCTCAGGCATCCGCTACTGAGGGTGGCTCCAAGGCTGAGATCACCGGATTGACTGCCACTCTAAAGGAACTGTTAAGACACGTTGCACCACTCTCACCGATGCAAGCAGATACTAGACTCCAATCTCTTACAACTGCTTCAGTTCCTCATATGATGTTCTCTCCCAGGATGACCCAAGAGTTATTTGTACTGTGGAAAGGATGGCTATATGAAAAGAGAATGCCAGTCTCAGAAGGACTTAAAAAGAGTAGTAAACAGACTCCAAGGGGAGCTCCAAAAAGCAAATCAATGACCAAGGGGTGCCCGAAATGTCCACAGTGAGGGTTTGAGAAACCCTAACTCAAATTTCTTTGTGGCTAAATTGTCTGTCCTGGCCTCTGCTACTGCCTCTCCAGACTGGTCCAAAATAGTGGGCCCTTCAATTGAGACTATGGTGATTGTCAATGGTATTCATACTTGGGCTGTGCTTGACAGTGGTTCGCAAGTGACCGCTGTATTCCAGGATTGGTATGACAAACACTTACCTGATGTGCCTTTGCAATCCCTGGAAGGCCTACATGTGTGGGGCCTGAGCGACAAGTCTTATCCCTACCTAGGGTATGTCCGCCTCTGGTTGTCTTTTCCTGCAACTGTAACCGGTGTAAAGGAGCGAGTAGAGACATTGGCCCTAGTGTGTCCCCCCACCGGACTATATGGTGGGGTCCCCCTGTTAGGACAAACGCACATATGTTTGGGAGACTGGCACAACTCTGTCACGAGAAACAAGGGTGACAGACTGGGAGGGCCCTGAGAATTCTGGCTCTGATCAAGAGGGCCTATGATTTGCAACAGAAATCCGAGGAAGTAGACCAGGATGAACTGGTGGGGATCATGTGGAAGAAGGATCTCGAGTTAGTGGTACTGGCCCGTAATGCCCGGTGTACCATTCAAGGGGAGGTCTGCCTCCAGAAAGATGTCAAGAACAAAATACTGATGTTGGATGTGCCAGGTGATGGAAAATTGCCAGAAGGATTATTGGTCAAGCCCGGCATCTTGCCTGCTCGTGCCCATGTGTATGCATGACGAGTGATGGTCCAGATTCACAATGTGTCAGATTGGGAGATCTGGGTGAACAGAGGGTGCAGCCTAGCTACAGTACACTGCGCAGACACTGCAGTATTGCCCAGCAGCAAGCACCCTGGTGAGAAGGAGAGAGTGACCCCAGACTTGTTTGACTTTGGTGACTCCCCGTTGCCAGCTGAATGGAAGGCTAGAATTAGCAAGAGACTTGCCCAGAGAGACCAAGTGTTTTCATTGAAGCAATGGGATGTGGGATGTGTCCAGGGTGAGGAGCATCACATACACCTGCACAATGAATGGCCATTTTGAGAGCGGTCCCAACGCCTAGCCCCAGCAGACATAGATGATGTGAGAAGACATCTGCAGGAAATGCTCGCTGCTGGCATGATACGAGAATCCAGGAGCCCATACGCCTCTCCCATTGTGGTTGTGCATGAGAAGAATGGGTCTGTGAGGATGTATGTTGATTATCAAACTCTGAACCGGCGGGCCATCCCAGACCAATACACTATGCCTCGTATACAAGATGCCCTAGACTGCTTGAATGGGAGCAAGTGGTTCTCCGTGTTTGATCTTTGCAGTGGATACTACCAGATCCCGATGGCCCCAGAAGATCATGAGAAGACAGTCTTCACCTGTCCATTGGGGTTCTATGGGTTTCTGAGGATGCCACAGGGGATATCGGGCGCCCGGCCACCTTTCAGCGACTGATGGAACGTGCAGTGGGAGATGTGAATTTGCTGGAATGCCTGGTGTACTTGGACAATGTCATTGTGTTTGGGAGCACCTTAGAGGAGCATGAGAACCGACTGTTTAAAGTCCTAGACCAACTGGAAGATTTCAGCCTCAAGCTGTACATTGACAAGTGCCAGTTTTTCCAAGCATCCGTGAAGTATGTGGGGCATATAGTATCTACAAAAGGGAAAGAGACTGATCCCAGTAAGGTTGAAGCACTGACTACTTGGCCCTAGCCCCATAATTTCAGTGGCTACTACCGCAAGTTCATAAGACTCTTCCAAAATGATTTGCCCACTCTTGACCCTTACCCAGGGTTACCCTCCTACCAATCATAAATACAAAAAAAGGGCCATTAAAGAACCAGAAAAAGTAAATTTCCACCCAGGGAAACTCTTCAGGCCCTGCTGAACGCCAGACTGTGAAGCAGCCTTCCACGAGATCATATACCAGCTCATCCATGCCCCCATCCTCTCCTATGCTGACCCCACCAAACCCTATGTGCTGCATATGGATGCTAGTCTGCAGGGTCTGGGAGCGGTGCTGTATCAAGACCATGAGGATGGCCTGAGACCAGTAGCTTTTGCCAGTAGGAGCTTGACCCCATCCGAACGAAACTACCCTGTGCATAAGTTGGAGTTCCTTGCGCTAAAATGGGCCACCGTTGACCAGTTTCATGAATACCTCTATGGGGCAAAGATATTGGTGAAGACTGACAATAACCCGTTGACATATGTACAGACTTCAGCTAAGTTAGGCGCCACTGGGCACCGGAGGCTTTCTGCATTATCAACCTATGATGATGCTGTTGAATACAGTCCAGGCCTGAACCATATTGATGCTGATGCCCTATCACGAAGGCCCACTTCCAAGAGTGATTGTGTCAGGCTGTCTGAACCTGGCATTCGAGTATTGTGCCAAAAGTTTGATAGAGATGAACAGATGTCTGCGGACACAGTGGACTGTTAAGTAGGTTGCTTGGGCCCTTCTGACACCCGCATACCTGTTGCTTATTGCCACTTCTCTGCTCTAGATATTAGTGCACTACCTCAATTTGACAATGACAGCATTCATTGGGCTTAATCCCAAGATCCTATGATTCAGCCAGCACTTGATGCCCTGCGTCCGGGGAAAGATGTGTCTGTTATGTTCCACTGACTTGTGAACTGCTTTATCGTTTAAAGAAGGCCCCAGATTGAAGTTGCTCAATCAGTTGTTGCATAGAGAGACAGTAGATCGTAGTGGCAAAGCAGACAAGCGACAGTTGGTCCTGCCCATGGCCTTTAAAAATTTGGTACTGGTTCCCTCTACAATCACATGGGGCACCTCAGTATTGACAGAACCCTTGACCTGGTACGATCTCGCTTCTGCTGGCCCAAAATGGGGGTCGATGTTGAGCATCATGTAAAGACTTGTAGTCGCTGCCTGCAAAGAAAAGCCCTGCCTCAGAGGGCTGCCCTCTTGTTAATGTTACTACCAGCACCCCCATGGAACTAGTCTGCATAGACTTCTTGTGTTTAGAACCTGATCAGCGGAACATTGGCAATGTGTTGGTGGTTACGGATCATTTCACATGATATGCACACGCTTTTCCCACCAAAGATCAAAAGGCATCTACCATGGTCAGTGTGCTAGTGGAAAATTTCTTTGTCCACTATGGTGCCCCCCAGCAGATCCACTCTGACCAGGGCAGAGACTTTGAGAGTAGACTAATCAAAGAAATGCTCTCTCTCTGTAGGGGGTGAGAAAGTCAAGAACCACCCCCTATCACCCGCAGGAAGACCCTCAACCAGAACATTTTAACCGCACCCTTCTAGACATGCTGGGCACCCTCCACCCAAAAGACAAGCATAAATGGAGCTAGCAGATTAGCACCTTTTGTACATGCATACAATTGCACGAAAAACTATGCTACTGGGTTCTCCCCTTACTGCTTCATGTTCGAGAGAGAGGCCCGGCTGCCAGTTGATGTCTGTTTTGGGGTCTCTTCAGATGGAGTCTGAACCAAATACTACTTGCAATATGTACAAAAACTGAAAGCTCAATTGAACCATGCCTATCAACTGGCCTAGACAGTGGCTGCCAGGAGAAATCTAACAGAGAGAGGCATGATAAAAAAAGTAAAGGCTCAAGAGCTTCGACCTGGAGACTGTGTGTTACGCAATTTGCGACTGCATGGTAAAAACAAAATTGATGATCGGTGGCATCATCTTCCCCATGTAGTAGTTGGAAAGTTGGATGATTTACCTGTGTACAAGGTGCACCCAGAGAACAACTCCAAAGCTGTCAAGACCATGCACCGTCACCACTTGCTACCTATCAGCCAAGTCATGATTGAGGCTGAGCCCCCAGAAATTGAGCCCCCTGGGCCGGTGACTCATGCTGCTGCAAGAAAGAGACAGTCAACCTACCCCAGTGGTCACAGACTTAAGGTTTCCTCTGCAGCAGACCCAGAATGATAGTGACCGTTGGTCCACTTCTGACAAAAGTGAGTGCGACTAAGCCTATTACCCCTCTTATGAATGGAGTCAGCTGTTTCGAGGAAATCCTATGACTAATTGCGGGGATGAAGCTGGGCCTTCTGGACTGTCCAACCTGCCAGCTTCGTCCTTGGAGCCAGTGCTCCCTGAAAGTGAAGTACCAAGCCTTATATTGGAGGATGCGGACTCGCTGTGTTTTGTGGAACTGTGTGAATTGCCTGAAGAAGGGGCAGATAGTTTGTCTCTCTGGTGACACACCAGAACCTGAGGAACAGTATGAGAGTATTGACAGACCCCTTTCAGCAGCTCAGAGTTTGATTGTGCCTCAACCTTCACAAAATGAGCCAAGTGTTGTGGATTCGGAGCCTGCAGAACAAGGAGCTGACAGTGCTCCCAACTTGGACATTCCCCTTCGTGCAGAGGCACCCCTCACAAGTGATGAAAGCTCCAAGACCATTGCTGAAAGTACAGAGACTGTGGTTGTTCAACACAGAAAGACTGGCTGAGCTGTCAAGCCAGTGGTGCGCTTCAGTTAAGATTTCCCCAGGAGGCCAGTGGATTTGCCTCTCAATGTAGTCCACAAAGGTGTTTGTGTCTCAGAGCTCACTGCCCAAATTGAGCTTGACAGCCCAGAGCTCACTGCCCAAACTGAGCTTGACGGCCCATCCCAGGTTACTTGTACTGCTGTCTCACCATGGTGCCCCTGCCCCATCCAGCCCCAAGTTAGCTGATAGGGAAGGGCCCCCTCTTGCATTGTTTAGAGTACAAGGAGTTATTACATGATTCTGTATAGTAATGTTCAATTTACCTGTGTGAAATATGCATAATGTATTGTCAGAATGGAAATGATATAGTGGAGTATATTGAAATGTATAGTAAAGTGACAAGTTATGCCAATTGATGAATCAGATAGTACTTGTATAGCATGCTAATGGTATGAATGTCTTGTATATGTTGGATTTTCAATGTTCTGATGGTACAGACTTGACGCGGACACCAAGTTTTCCAAGGCAGAGAAGGGTGTAACCCCCCTACAGATGGGGGTTCCCGAAAAGTCTTCCACGAGCTTGCCTAAATGCTCACTGCCAGGCTGGTGTCCTGTGTTTAGCAGTTAGTCGTTATTGCCAAAGAGTGCCTGTGTAGCCTCTATGTACTGTCGCTTTAAGAGCTGCCTAGATGGTAGTAATAATTAATCTGGGAGGGGGCTGAGTGCTATGCTCGAGTCCCGCCCGGGCTGCCAGGTAGTCGCTCCATTACTGCCGTCGCTAATTGCGCAGCGGGACCCTGCTAATAGACATAACTGTTTGCTGATCATTCATTAGAGTAGTAATAATAATGTCGTTTGTCTAACCTGCCTTCTTTGCAGCAAGGACTGTTTTGTTTTTCCCTAACATTTTGTCCCGGAACTGCCGAATTGGACCAATCAGTCTGGTGGGACCTAAAACGGAGCCGGACTACAGGAGCTGTCTGGAGTCAAAATCTGTAAGAACTGTAGTTTGGGGATTTTGGTGCCTTTTTGCACCTGAAGGGGGAGCCTTTGTTGTGACTGACAGATCAGCCAACTGAATCTTTTGGATCTGAGGGAAATCCCCAAGCTGCCCGCTGTTCCAGTCAGTTCTGAGCTGGGAAGCGAGATGAGAACAGCTCACATGATTTGGGCAGTAGTTCTTCGTAGTTTTGCGTGGGAGATTGTGAAAGGGCTGGGTTTTGGCCTGCATGTCTGCCTGCTGCCCCTGAGAGGGGAGGGAGGGAAGAGAATTATCTTGGACTAAATCCAAGTTTGTGAGAACAAAGTAAGCCACTGATTTTTTTTACTAGGTTAATACCTGAAGGCGACGAAAGATTTTTGCTGAATAAAGTACGGCCTGTCAAGATTCAGCTATTTTTGAATCCCCAGTTGTGCAGAGACTTTCCGTATCGCTGACCGGAGAGCGGTTTGCCTGGTACAGTAGAATTTCCTTACATGTAAATGTGCTGTGTATTGAAAGTGGTTCGTGATTTGGTCCTCACTGTGTGAACTGTGTTCTGCTTGCTGGGAGCTTTATCCAGCCCAAAGTGGACTGTATCCGAATTTGTCACCATTTGGCCTGGGCCTTGCCACACTGGCCCAGCCAGACTACCCGCTGCACAGAGAAAGCTATTGATGAGAGACCTGCCTGGGGATCAGCCCCCTGCTCCACGCTAGAAGAGGAATGATGCCTCGGCGATTCGTGTGGGCCCTGCTTCTCCTGGCACTCCAGATTAACCACCTGCTGTCTTGATTTTTGTCAAGCCTGTGTCCAGTCTTGGGTATCGTGAGTAATCATCAGGGTAGCTCCCTGCAACAACAGCCTAATCTAAAAGTGTGTCATCTGATTGTCTTGTTGTTTTCTTTTCACAAATTGAGCCCTCCGGCTCCTGATTACAAATAGTGTGTGTTAATGCATGTTTTCTTCTTCCATCACAGGGCCCCAATCAGCTGCAACGTTCCTGGCTAGGCCATCATTCTCTATCTGTGTACCCAGAGTGTATGACTGTTTATGGACCCTGAAGTGCATGCATAACTGATTGATATAGCCTTTACGCAAATTAACCTGATTACGCCCCTCCCTTGTTCAAGTCCCTTAAATCAGATCTAACTCTTTTTTGCATTTACCCTGACTGTGGTTCCAGTTTGTGCAACAGTACTGTACTGCTGTTATTTGCTGTGTATAACCTTGTTTTACGGGGGTCCCCAGGGCCAGGCCAGAGGAAAGCCCTGGTGGTAAGTGCAAACAGTGTGGGTACTTCTGTGGTTATCAGGGGTATTGTGAAAGTGATTATTGTGTATTGTTCCGGCCACTAGTAAGGAAAAAGGGGGGTTAGTATCCTGGAGGGCTGTGCCCAGGTTAGCTTGACCACTACCAACCCTGAGGCACCCGTTTCAGAACTCAGGCCCCTTAACCTGCTACTAGCCAAGCAGGCAGGGGTAGTAGCCCTTGGGATAGCGCCACCTAGGGGTTACATGTAATTAACCATTAGCTTTATTTTAGTTTATTTGCTTATTTTCCTCTGTTTCTCCCGGTTCGGGATAACCGGAGGGGAACAGAGGACTTTTTATTCCTTAGCGGAGTGTCCTTACTGAAACTTTTATTTTAAGTAAATCGTCTATTTAAAATTGTTTTTTTGTAAACTCTAATATCAGTTACTGAACTGCTAATCCCGGTTCCTTTTCCCTCGGTTCCCGGTTCTTATCTGTTCCCCACTGACCGCAACTGATGGTTTTATTTTTGAAAAGCTTTAATTTATTTACTGCTGTGATTTTGGGTTCTTTTTGCAAAAATGTTTGAAAAACCTAAGAAAAAGACCAGTGAACCTGGTTTCAAAAATTGTACAGTGTGGAGAAGTTTTTGGCAAGGCAGATAAACATACTTCTTGTGTTGTCTGCCTTGTCTATGATCATTTAAAAAACTGATTGTGAAATCTGTAAGACCTTTCCACAAAAAAAGCATGAAAAATGTTTTGAAAGGCTTAAAAAGAAATTGTCTCCACCTAAGGGTCCCTCAGTTTCTGAGCAGCCGACACCCTCAGTGGTTGTGGGTGAAACCACAGTTTCTACTCCTCATACGGGTGCAAAGGCCATCACAAAAAGGCCTGCTGAACCGGCTCTCCGGTTCCTGTGAAAAAGACAAAGAAAACAAAGCACACAAACCCCCTGCTGATCAGCCTCTGGGGACTTCCGATGGCTGTAAACATGCCTACTTCATTGGAGACTGTACAGGCATTTAAGGTCTTGCAGGCCTGCAGGATCTGCTGCCTACTGAATAGCAGTTTACAGTTAAGACCCCTGCTGTGTCAACCCAGTCCTCCCTGCATGAGGCCAGGGAAGATTATGGGGACTACGAAGAAGAGGAAGAGGGGGAGTCTATAGAGCCTGAAGTCTCTCCTGAGCAAGAGTTTGGCTGTCCTCCCAGGTCATCAAAAGATTATTCATCCCGTGTTTCCTTTGTTAGAAAAATGGTGGATGCTCTGGATATCTCTTCCACTGAGGTGATAGAAGATGAGGGGGAGGCAGAGTACTTGGAAATGATGGGGCTAACACCCACCAAAAAGTTACTGCTTCCCATAAATAAGTTTTTCAAAAGGGATGCGATAAAGCTCCTCCAGACACCTGGATCTGTCCCTCCTTTGGATAAAAGGTTGGGCAAGAAGTACCAGCTAGACAGGGAAGGTGCTCAATTTTTAGTCCCCCGACCACCAGTGGGTGGTACAAGCTGCAGCCTGTGACAAGGCAAAAGTACCTCTCGCTTCTCATCCACCAGAGAAGGATTCTAGAAAAATAGACAGTATGGCCAAAATATTTATCAGATTCTTTGGCCATAAGACAGGCTAATTTCTGAGCTTATGCAGCTCAGTACCAAAAATCCTTCTGACAGTCTGTCATGGCTGTGGCAGATGAGGCTCCTTCCAGTCTTTCAGCAGACCTTGCTCAGACTGCTAGATTTGGCTTGGAAACTGCCAAATATCAATTTCAGATGGTAGCAGAAACCAACACTGCTGCCAGGTGGATGGGCCAATACAATTGCCCAGAGAAGGTTTGCCTGGTTAAGAGCCACAAACCTTACTCGAGACACTCAGAATAAGGTTCTGGATTCCCAGTTGAGGGTAATTCCCTCTTTGGAACTCACACAGAAGCCTATATTAAGAAAGTGGATGAGTACAAGCTACTTATAGACGCAACTCTGCCAAAGAAAAGGCTTCCTTGTCCATAAAACCGTATGGAAGGGAACCCAGTTGCAACAGTACCTCAGCAAGGGTACTTCAGGGGCAAGGGCAGAAGGGGTTCCAGGTGTGGTTCCCACTCTCAGCCCTAGGCAAAGCAGGACCCCTGACTTGTCCTCCCAGGCGGCCTTCCTACTTCCAGTAGGGGGTAGACTAATAAACTATTTCCAGGCTTGGAAACAGATCATCACGGACAGGTGGGTCCTGGAAGTAGCGAGTCAGGGTTTGTCCCTAAGCTTCAAATCCCTTCCCTCTCTAAGAACTAGAGTGTTCAAACCAACTTCCAATGTGGAAAGAAAGCTGTTGGAAGAGGAGGCTCAAAACCTATTGTTGGCAAAAACAGTGGAACCTGTGCCTCCACAGCAAAAGGGAAAGGGGTTTTATTCAAGGTATTTCCTCATAACAAAGAAAATTGGGGAGTGGCAGCCTATCCTAGACACAAAGGTGCTAAACAGGCACTTACTAAAGCCAAGGTTCAAAATGGCAACCTTGTCACTGATTCTGCCAGCTCTCCAAGAAGGAGATTGGCTGGAATCCCTGGACCTAAAAGATGCTCATCCCATATCCCCATAAGAGAGTCTCACAGAAAGTTCCTCAGGTTCAGACTCCCTTCAGGTCATTACCAGTTTTCAACCCTGCCTTTCGGTCTCACGTTAGCTCCAAGAGTGTTCACAAAGTGTCTGGCAGTGGTTGTGGCACACCTGCGAAGGCAAGGTGTCACAGTGTTCCCCTATCTGAATGACTGGCTGGTAGTGGGAAAATCCCCTCAACAGGTAGAGGAACATCTTCTGCTAACCTAAGGCCTTTTGGAGTCCCTGGGATTCCTGGTATATCTCAAAAAGTCAGTCCTTCTCCCTGCGCAAGTACTGCAGTTCATAGGAGCAGAACTAAATACCCAGGCTTTACCTACCTCTGGGCATGGTAAAAAGGGATCCTGCAGAAAGCAGGCTCCTTCAGCATAAACCAAAAACGGCAGGACAGTTCCTGGGCCACATGGCAGCTGCCACTGGCACAGTTCTAGGTTCCAGATGAGAGACATCCAATTCCACCTAAGAGCTCATTGGTGTCAAAAAAAGGATTCTCTCTCAAAGCTGGTTCCAGTCACAAAAACGTTACCCCTGGCCCTTCAGTGGTGGAAAGGGGAAGCCAATCTCAGAGAAGGTGTTCGCTTTTAAAAGGAGCCTCCGTCCATGATTCTCACAACAGACGCGTCGCTACTAGGGTGGGGTGCCCACCTAGGGGATCACACTACTCATGGCACTTGGTCCGTTGCATAATCTCTCCAGCACATAAACCTGCTGGAGCTCAGGGTGGTGTTCTTGGCACTCCAAGCCTTCACACCACTAGTTCTGGGAAGGTGGTACAGGTCAGAACAGACACCACCACCACCATGTACTACATAAACAAGTGGGAGGAACAAGGCCAGATCCTTTCTGCACAGAAGCTATGATAATCTGGACTCTGGCCTACTCTCAGGGAGTTTCTCTTCAGGCCATTCATCTGCCAGGCAAGGACAATATCCTAGCAGATGCCCTGAGCTGAAAAAAACAGGCCCATCATGAATGGACCTTGAACAGACAGGTGGTAGAAGTGATTTTCAAGAGGTGGGGCACTCCAGAGATAGATCTCTTTGCATCCCATGAAAGCCACCACCTGCCACAGTATTGTTGCAGACTCCCAGCTTGGGGAACGGTACCCCTGGATGCTCTGATTCTGGACTGGTCAGGAAAGTACCTATATGCATTCCCTCTGATGTACCGGGTGCTACTCAAGCTCAGGGCTCAGCCAGCCTCAATGATCTTGGTAGCTCCAGATTGGGCCAGAGAGCTATAGTACTCCCTGCTGCTCTCCAAGTCTGTGGCCGAACCAGTACACCTTCCTTGGAGGCACAACTTGCTGACCTCCAGTCAGGGGAGATTCCTGTACTTGAACCTCAGGTCACTCAGACTCGAAGCATGGCTCTTGAGGACCTAGAGTATGCAGGTCTGCATCTCTCTGAAAGTGTTCTGGATGTTTTAAGGGGTACAGGGAATCCTCCACCAAGAAAACCTACACCTCTAAATGGAAAAAGGTTTCTATCTGGTGCTCCACCAGGGATAAAGGGTTCCAGCTGTGCTGGACTACCTTACTCATTTGCATTCATTGGGCATGCAGCCCACTACTTTAAAAGTTCACTTGGCTTCAGTGTCTGCTTATACTTCAGCTGGGAAGAATGTCTGTATGGCATCAAATTCTGTCTTCAAAAGGTTTAAAGGTCTCGCTCACCTGCACACACCCAATCTTTTCCACCCCCAAGGAAACAGGTGCCAGCCTGGTATCTAAATGTCTTTGTCGCCAAGCTCATGGTTCCCCCCTTCGAGCCCATGTCTTCAGCTCCTTTGAAATATGTCACATGGAAAATGGTTTTCCTAGTGGCAATCACTTCTGCTAGAAGGATCAGTGAGCTCCAGGCCCTCTGCATTGAGCAGGACTACATTTCATTCCACAGGGACAAAGTGGTCCTGCAAACAGAAAATTTCTTCCAAAGGTGGTTTCGGACTTTCATTTGAACCAGTCCATTACTTTACCCGTCTTCTTTACTGAGCATTCGTGCTCTAGGGAGCATAGACTGCACAGGCTTGATGTCAAGAGAGCTCTTGGCTACTACATGACCGTCACCAAGGCCCATAGACAGGACAGGAAACAACTATTCCTGACTTGTGGGGATGTTGGAAAATGAAACCCAGCATCTAAGAGGTCAATTTCTTGCTGGATAATTTAGTGTATTCAGTTTTGCTTTTCAAAAGCTGGAGAGGAGGCACCAGCAGCGCTGAGAGCCCATTCCACTAGGGGTGCAGCTGCTACTATAGCAGCTTCCAGGGATGTTCCTTTGGTGGACATCTGTAAAGCAGCTACCTGGAGAACAGTGCACACCTTTACTAAACATTACAGCCTGGACACACAGGCTAGGGGTGATGCCAGGTTTGGCACAGCTGTCCTGCAGAGTGTATTTCCAAAGTAGGTTCAGTGCCCACCTCCAGAGGTACTGCTGCTTAGTCTGCATAAGAGTTAGGAATATTGGAGTATTCCTGGGTTGAGAAGGAAAAATTACCGTAGTAATCTTGTTTCTCCCAGGGGATACGCCAATATTCATAACTCTCCCACACTGCCTCTCCTGCTAGAACCAGTGGCCTCTGCACTCCATGCTGTATTACTAGGGGTATGTGTCACACTCTGGCTTTTGTGTTTGAAACTGTGTTCTCATTGGTTTTACCCTCTTCAGGTGATTCTGACATTGGGGTGTGTTTTTGTTAGGTTTTTTCCCTCCTTTTGGAGGCTTCTGGGTGTTTTATTATTATTATAGATTATTAAATTCCTCTTGGACCCTGTCTTGTCAGGCATCCACGAAATCTGAGGGTTCGAAGATAGGCAGTTGATAGGTGGCAGCATTTGAAAAAGTGGCACTAGCCAGTGATTCCATCATTGGCATAACATTCCATCTCCGGGCAGATCTGGCTTAAAGGCATACTGCATAAGAGTTATGAATATTGGAGTATCCCCTGGAAGAAACAAGATTACTATGGTAAGTCATTTTTTCTTCTAGGAGTGGTATATGGTGTACATCCACATGGATCCACCCGACCTCCCCAGGCTTGGGTGTACAACCTCTGCTTCCAGTAGGCAAGATCTGGTGTCGTGGGGTGGAGCCGAGGGATATACCACACAGGTTGGTGGGAGAAGCCAGCTTGAAGACTTTCTGGAAACTCTTAAAGGGAAAGGTCACTGCCAGAATGTGTGGATGTACACCATATACCACTCCTAGAACTACTGTTACAGGTGAGTAACCTGTGTATTCTTGCATCAGTCAGGTTTCAATAATTGTACAACACACACAACACTCAGGTTTTAATAATCCTGGCGACACATGCATTCCAGTTTCAGTAATCCTGCCACATAGGCAGTAGTCAGGTTTCAGTAATCATGCTACGCATGCAGTAGTCAGTTTCATAGTCCACTATACATATAGGAGCCCCAGGTTTCATAGTGGACTATATGTGTAGGAGCCCCAGGTTTCACAGTGGTCTACATGTGTAGGAGCCCCAGGTTTCATAGTCGACTGTATGTGCAGGAGCCCCAGGTTTCGTGGTCCATTGCACGTGTAGGAGACCCAGGTTTCATAGACCGCTACATGTGTAGGAGCCCCAGGTTTCATAGTCAGTTACATGTATAGGAGCCCCAGGTTTCATAGTGGACTACATGTGTATGAGCCCCAAGTTTCATAGTGAACTACTGTACATGTGTAGGAGCCCCAGGTTTCATAGTCGACTGCATGTGCAGGAGCACCAGGTTTCGTGGTCCATTGCACGTGTAGGAGACCCAGGTTTCATAGACACTACACTTGTAGGAGCCCCAGGTTTCATGGTCCATTACATGTGTAGGAGCCCCAGGTTCCATTGACCATTGCACATGTAAGAGACCCAGGTTTCATTTGCCACTACATGTGTAGGAGTCCCAGGGTTTATTGACCACTATACATGTAGTAGCCCCAGGTTTCATAGACTGCTGTACATGTAGGAGCCTCAAGTTTCATAGTCCACAGTGCATGTAGCAGCCAGATATAGCAGTCTACTACGATTACGTTGACCAGATCACATCTTAAAGAACAGCGATGAACCTGAAATTTCCCAGTAGAAGCGGTTTAAAAAAAATTAAAAATAAAAACTGCCTCCTATTCTGTTACCGTTTCATCTTTCTTGGTCTGTTAGTAGTCTCAATTGATGTTTTTGACTTACACTCTGGTGTTAAGTGCTATTTCAGAAATGTGTGCAGTAGTTTATTTCCCTGTCGACCGCAGAGTTCTTTAGTAGAACATTGATCCCCTGTGCCAACAATGGAAGAACTGAGCAAGGGACATAAACTGCATCATATAGCCGTAAAATGGTACTAACCAGAAACACCCACCAGGAGAACAAAAAAGCCTGTAGTGATGGAACAGTAACAGAAGTGCCACCAGTATTTAAAAAGCAGCTTCTACTGTGGAAAATAATGTACAGGTTCAGCACAGCTGTCCTGAAGATTCCCATAAATACTAGGACTGCATCCTTTGACTGGGTTTGTGGCCAGTGTCCCCAGATGTGCTGACCAAGACATTGCAGAAGAAAAAGGCTTGCTCAGTCGGCCACAAAATGGTTAACATTTTTTAGTTGCTGTACTAGGTGTTCTGTACCTCTGAAACTTTTTGTCAAGCACTGAACACACTGTGACTCGGGGCTACTGGATTGGGCTGGGAGTTAGTGTTAAGCCTGGTTATGAATCCTGTTTTTTTGGGGTGGAGGGGAGGGTTAGAATGTTGGTGAGCCCAGTTATGAATCCTTTATTTTTTGGGGGAGGGGTAGAATGTTGTTGAGCCTGGTTATCAGTCCAATTGTCATGTAGTTCCTGTGTGGTACATAATGGTATTTAAGCATCATTGGATTTGTTAGGTTGGTGTCAGGGGTTGACCTTAACCTCCTTTTGAAGGAAGCAGGACAAGTTGACAAAACATTACACTAGCCCGCAGAGTGCTCTAGTCCACAATTATAATGTAGAATGTTGTGTACTTATACAGTAAAAAAATAAAAATCAAGAAACATTCCATGATTGTTGCACATTTATCCGGCTCCTACATTTCTCTGTGTCCTTGGGGGGTAAAGACTTGCCATGCAGGTGTGCACAGTCCACACCCTCTGACTGCCCATTCTGTGCTGTGGACACCTCTCTGCCTTTTGCCATATCCTCGTTCTCCCCCCTCCCCCAATGAACGAGACTGTTTTTCGTTGGGGGATGTTCAGTCAAGCAGTCCTGACCCAACACACACAATAGCCAACACTATCATGTCCTCACCACACACCTGTCCACACCCATAGGGCACAAACGTAGAAACGTAGAATTTGACGGCGGATAAGGACCGCTTGGCACACCTAGGCTGCTCATTTCCCTACCTAACGGATAAGCTGCAGATCCTAGTTAACCAACAGCCTACTTCCTCCTACCCCCCACTAGACTTGCCTTATGTCTGTCCCATGCATTCTTGAATTCCCCCGCTGTTTTTGACTCTACGACCTGCTCAGGAAGGCTGTTCCATGTATCCACAACCCTCTCTGAAGAAATACTTCCTCACATTACCTCTGAGCCGTCCCCCCCTCATCTTCAAATTGTGCCCTTGTTTTGCACATCTTTTTCTGAAAGATGCTACCCTCTTGGACTTTGATTCCCTTGAGGTATTTGAAAGTTTCTATCATGTCCCCCCTCTCCCTCCTTTCCTCGAGGCTATACATTTTTAGTTCCTTTAGTCTTTCTTTATATGTCTTCAGATGCAGACCCTGCATCATTTTGTTTGCCCTCCTCTGGACAGCCTCCATCCTGTCTGTCTTTGCGGAGATGGGGTCTCCAGAACTGTACACAGTACTCCAGATGTGGTCTTACCAACTGTCTGTACAGAGGGTCAATAACTTCCTGTTTTCTACTGGTGATGCCTCTCCCTATGCATCCCAGTATCCCCCAGCCCTCCTTACTGCCTTCTCACATTGCTGGCCCACCTTTAGGTCATCTAATATGACTACCACCAGGTCCCTTTCCATTTTTGTTGTTGTCAGTATCTCACCCGCCATTGTGTACTCTTCCCTGGGTTTTTGTTTCTTACGTGCATTACTTAGCGCTTCTTTGCATTGAATCTAAGCTGCCATACATTTGACCATTCCTCCAACCTTGCCAAGTTCCTTTTCATCCTTTCCACCCCACCTTGTGTATCAACCCTGTTGCAGATCTTTGTGTCATCTGCAAAGAGACATACTTTCCCTTCCAGTCCCTCTGCAGTGTCAGTGGCTCAGTAGGTAGCACACTCGCCTCTGAGGCTGGGAGATCAGAGGGCTGTGGGTTCAGTTCCCACATCTGGCACTTGGGTTAATATCCCAATACTGACACTGTAGTGCAGCATGAGAGGGGTGTTGCACTTCTTTTTTTTTTTTTTAAATCTTTTTATCCTCCTGGTCGCCCTCGTCACTCTACTCCTTCGGGCTAGCTCAATGCCCACCAGTCCCCACTGAGTCTGCCCCTAGAGTGCCTTCTCTGGTGACTCCTACCTGCCTCCTTCACCTTGCACAGCGGGGTCTGTCCGTGGTTGCAGACTGGGTGGCTGGAGCGGCCGTCATCCAGAGTGCCGCGGGTTGTTTTCCGTTTTTTCTCCGTCCCTCCCCTCCCTCCCACTGAGGATGCGGCTCGGCGGAATGTTATACGCATGCCTGCAAGTGCGGGTAATGTCCCCGACTCCCCGATGGGAGCCGCGCTGCCCGAGCCGGTGCTTCCACTGGCTCTCCAGGTGTATTAAACACCCCGGTGTCCCTCCCTGAGGAGGAGAGCATCCCGTTGGGCGCTCGATCCTCCCTTCCCCTCCCCGACCCCAGCGACCGTCGTCCGTTCCGAACCGAAGTCGCCCGGCGTGGCGCGAGGTGTGGCGTCCCAGCGCCTCAACCCTCAGCGCTATGGGCCAGCCCATGCTGCACTTCTGAGGTGCCGTCTTTTGGATGAGAGGTTAAACCGAGGTCCCATCTGCCTGGATTGGTGGTAGTTCAGGTGGATGTTAAAGATCCCATGGCACTTATTGAAAAGAGTAGAGGAATTTCCCCGGTGTCCTGGCCAAATTTCTCTCATTCACTAAAAATAACCACCAACAGCTTAATCTGGTTCAAGGTCAGTTGGCATTCATCTGTATCCCCTTCCCCCGGGTTGTGTCTGAAAATAGGCAGGATTTGTCTAGTGCACTTACCCGGTCAACAAAAACTAAATAAAATAAAATGTCACTTATAAAGACATTAAAAAGGCCCAGCCCCAGTACTGAACCCTGCGGTACCCCACTAGTAACCCTCCTTTCTTCACTGTGGACTCCATTTACTATTACCCGCTGTGTCCTGTTGTCCAACCAGTGTTTTTTACCCAGGTTACCACCCTAGGATCCACTCCCAGGCTGGCTAATTTGTTTATTAATCTTTCATGCAGGACTGTGTCAAATGCCATGCTAAAGTCTAGGTAGGCCATGTCCACAGCCCCTCCCTGGTCTACTGCTTTGGTCACCCAGTCAAAGAAATCAGATTTGTCTGACGTGACCTTCCCGCTGTGAATCCATGCTGCCTTGGGTCCTGTGCCCCACTGGCCTCTAGGTACTCAACATTTCTTTCCTTCAGAAGTGATTCCATCATTTTCCCTGCCACTGAGGTCAAACTGACAGGTCTGTAGTTTCCTGCCTCTGTCTTGCTCCCACTTTTGTGAAGGGGAATCACCTCTGCCCTCCTCCAGTCCTCAGGTATCACCCCATCTACCCATGATTTATTAAAAAGGGTAGTCAGTGGTTTACTGGTTCTTCCCTTAGTTCTTTTAAAATTCTGGGGTGAACCCCATCAGGCCCCATTGCTTTATCCACCTTCAGTTTTAAGAGTTCTTTCAGAATCCTTTCTTCTGTGGAAGGACTAATAGCAACCCCCCTATCCAGAGTGCTTCTATAGACTGGCTTAGGTATTTTCCCCACTTTTCCATTGCGAATACTGAGCAGAAGTATTCGTTCGGTATCCCTGCCTTTGCACTGTCGCTCTCTGCCCAACCACCTTCCTGTTTGTTCAGCCTCAGTATCCCTGCCTTAGTCTTTCTTTGCTCCCTAATGTACCTATAAAAGGTTTTATCCCCCTTCTTAACCAAGTTGGCTATCTTTCCCTCAGTTTGGGCCTTTGCTATTCTGACTGCCTTACCCGCTTCCTTCTGCTTTAACTGGTACAGTTCTTTGTCCTGCTCCTTCTGTGTTTCCTTGTACTTCCTGAATGCTATCTTTTTTCCCTTACCTTCCACGCCACTTCTTTTGAGAACCATAGTGTTTTTTTTCTTTTGTTTTGATTTATTTGCTTCACACAAAGACTTGTTGCCTCTGTGATGGTGGTTTTTGTTTCCCCATTGTTGCTCCACCCCACCTTCTTGCCTGTTTGCTAGTGATTTTCTGAGGGGCACTCCCATTTTGACAAAATCAGCCCTCCTGAAGTCCAGTACCTTCACTTTTATGTGGCTTCACTCTACAGCTGTTTATTGTGAACCACACTGTTTGGTGGTCGCTTGTTCCCAGATGGCTACCCACTTCAAGATCAGAGTTCCTCTCTCCATCCCCATTTGAGAGTACCAAGTCTAAGATTGCTTTCTCCCGAGTGGGTTCCAAAACTAGCTGTCTGAGTCATGCCACCTGTAGGGCTTCGAGAATGGCCCTGCTCTTGGATGTGGCTGCAGCAAAGGTGCTCCAGTCAACATCTGGCATATTCAGGTCCCCCATCAGCAATATCTCCCCTTTCTCTGCCATCCCAAGGATTCCTTCTGTCATTTTCTTGTCCATTCCCTCCCCCTGAGACGAGGGTCTGTATACGACCCCTGTGCGGATTGTGGAGCCATTTCTAGTCTCCAGGGTGACCCACAGTGCCTCCTCTCCTTCCTGTGTTTACCCTTTAGTTCTGTTGCTTTTATCCCTTCCCTTACATAGAGAGATCCTCCTCCTCTTCTTCCCTCCCTGTCCCTCCTGTAGATGGTGTACCCTGGTATGTTGACATCCCAGTCATGGTTCTCTGTGTACCATGTTTCTGTGACTGCCACAATATCCAGGCATCCCCCTTCTATCAAGGCCACCATTTCAGGGAGCTTTTTACCTAGACTACAGGCATTGGTACTCATTACCCTCCATTTTTTTATGGCTATTTCTTTTTTGCCCCATCTCTGTCCCTACTGCCTTTGTGTTTTTCTCCATTTACAACTGCCCTTCTCCCTATCGACTGCTCTGTTTTGGTGTTTACCTCACTAATTACCCTGATTTTTTTTTTTTGTTTTGGGGGAGCTAGGATTTCCCTTCTCCTCTTCTGTGCCTCCCCCCTTGGCTAGTTTAAATGCTTGCCACTGAAGCATTTAAATCTATCACCTAGGATCCTGGTTCCCCTCCAGGATACATACAGACCATCGCGCCTGTATAGGCCTGCATCCCTCCAGGAGCCCCAGTCCCCAGTGAAGCCAAATCCCTGAGCTCTGCACCAGCTTTTCAACCAGTCATTGAATCCCATGGTGCGGAGTGCCCTAGCCTCATCCATGCCATAGACAGGTAGCACTTCCGAGAAAGTTACCGTGTGTGCTACTTGTCTAAGGCCCCAACTCCACAAACTCCTGTTGCACTGCTCTGATCCCATTCTCAGCCAGGTAATGCGTCCCTAGGTGGATAATGACATCCAGCTCCCTCCCCTGCCGCTGCTCCCACGATCCTGAGGATTCGCTTCTGCCCCTCCAAGCCTTAGCGCCGGGCAGGCACCTTGCCTCCCTTTCCCCTCCCAGTTCTACCCCCATAACAATTGAGTCCCCCACCAGGAGTTGTTTCCTTCCCCTGTGGGGTCCTGGGCCACCCTCCTGTAGGTCTCCATTGTGGAGGTTCCCAGCATCCTCCTTGGTCTCCACTGCAGGTGCCTCCATAGAGGAACCATGCTTCTCCAGAGTGGCAAATGAATTGTGGAGAGGCACAACTGGAGGGATGCACCTTTGTTCCATCACCCTCACCCTCCCTGAGCCCACCATGGTCCAACCACTTCTCTTTCTTGGCGACCTCTGAGGTAGTGGCGGTGGCCTGGTTGGGGGAGCAGGTTTCCAGAAATCTTGCCAGGTCAGCATGGAGACGAGCAGCCTTCTCCCTCAGACCAGAGAAGTGCCTGCAAATAGGGCAGCAACACAGTTTCCAGAATGTCTCCCAGAAGACTGCTGCTCCACAGCCAGTGCATTGCACCACTCCCCACATGTCTGTGCCCCTTCCAGTTACAGATGCTTTTTTTTTTTTTGTTGTTGTTTTATTGTGTGCAAGCTTGTGAGTGTTTCTACCTCCTATTCAGTGTGTAGTGCCTTTAAGGATATGAACAGGTGTATGTTAGCAGTTTGAGGAAGTGATATCAGAGCCCCTGCTATAAAGGAAGTTGTGCGCTTGGGGCAGGTGGGGTGAGGGGAAGGGTGGGTGGTAGTAAACCTATGCTGTCCAGAAACAATAGTAAACCTATGCTGTCCAGAAACAATCACCTACAACTCTTGCCCTCCACCCCGGGGAGTACCTTCCTTCCTTTCAGACACCTAGTTCACAAAGGCTAAGTAACAGGTCTAGTCACAACTGACTGCAAATATCTCCCAGCTACAGTTCCTCCCTGGCAAATTAAAGTTCAAACTAAGAAAAGTCCACCCCAAAAACAGAATCAATACTAGTTACTTACACAGATCCAAAAAGTAATAATTCAGTTCAGTATAGTCTAGAAAATAACCTCCTTGATTCAAGGAAGCTGTGGCTGCTTTCTCATTCTCCCTGTCTTCAATGTGAGGAGACTGCAACACCTCTGAGACAAAAAAAACTTTTCAGCAAAAAAATAAAATAGGGGCAAACAGTAATTTTGCTTAGCCTAATGATAAAAAGTCACAAAAATTCAAGCACCACCTATAATTTCACTGAAGATATACCCTGTAAGAAGCACTTTGCTACAGAGAAAAATAAAGCAGTAACAGAAGATATACCTTGCAAAAGACAATTTGAATCAGAAGATTACAGCAGTAATCTGTTAGCACACACCTGTAGGCACACCTTGTAATAATGCAGCAGAAGGTATACCCAGCAACAGCATTTTTGAATCTGAGAAAAAAAGCAATAAAATGTTAGCAACAAACAGTAACAATCCCTGTGAGTACAAAATAAAAACACACAGTAAATCCAAATAAATAAAAACAACACACAGTATGCACAGTCCCCAGAGGCATATAGTTCTGGATATAGTCGTGCTGCATCACGTGAGCAGCCAGCAAATAGCCACGGTGGTCACAGCAGCAACTTTATCGGGGCTAGAAATAATGGGCTCAAGGGTACATTTCCTCCAGAAATGTAGGAGGTGCAGATTACATTTCCAGGGCAAATGGTACAGTTCCACATAAAAAATACTTATTTTACAAAACACAGTAGAGCAGTGCAGGAACACAAGGTAATCTCCCCCCCACCACCACCACCACTCTCTCCATCAGAGGAACTGCTTGATAGGTTGAGTTACGAACCCAAATCTAGGAGACGTGGTGATGCTTACTGATGTGAGAAAAATGTAATAAAGATTTTTAATTGAGTCGTGAGAGTTTATTATTTAGTCAAATCATAGCACACACAGTTTAATTCTCCCTTCACAGTCCTGTGAATTAGTGAACTGCAGTACTCTTTTTGAAGTACAGACTTGACAGGTGACGGACGTTTCCACCCTTACTGCAGTCTACAAATTGTTGGCACAGTTTTTGTTTTTCCCCCAGAAAGGCCAACTTTCAGGTGGGATGTTTTGCCCCTTTGTTCACGTAGGACTTTTTCCCCTTTCTTAGAGATTTTGGTTTTTTTCCCCCCCTCCCCAATTATGCCCTAGGACTTTTGACCAAAACACTCTGCCCTCTGTTCCAAAACTTGAGTGATCTGCAGGAGTCATGCCCCCTCTATACTGTTTTTCTGTTGAGGCAGGATGTTTCCCCTTTCTATGAGCTTTTTGTGTGTGTGTTTTCTTTTTCCGCCAAATAGTGCCACGAGACTCTCTCCCCCCCACTCTGCCCTTAAATAGCTTAAGCCAGAATGTTCACACATGTTTTGCCCCATTTTTTATTGTTCAGGCAGCACTAGCCTTTGTTTTCTGCAGAGCTTTTGTTTTCACACCAACTTATTGTGCCACAGGTCTTTTCCCTCTCGCACTCTGCCCTTTGATCTGAAGACAGGATGTTTTCCCCTTTCAGCAGAGCCTTTATTTTTTTTTTTAACCCCCACTTGTGCCACAGGACTTTTCACCTCTTACACTCAGCAAGTTTATTGCCTTCAGGCAGAACATCCCCAGGGTTTGTTGAGGCAGGTCTGCTCTCTGTAGAGCTCTTTTTTTGTTTGTTTTTTATGCGCCTCCCTCGACCTGCCACTCCTTCAGAGCACCAGTGCCATCCACCACCCTCCGACACCCTACCACCTTCAACCAGCTCCTATAGCGGCCTACCTGAGTGACCCCAGTATATCCCTGTACCAAGTGGGTCCCTCTCCTCTGGGAGGAAATTGCCTTGCGGCCCCTATTCAGCTTCTCAGATGCCGTGGGGCTAGATCCAGACTGGCTCCGGGGCTTCGGATGGTAGGTGCCTCGGCTGCTAGTCGTCTAGGCCTTTGGTCAGGTGGCGTTTTTTCCGTGTTCTGGTGCCTCGCTCACTGCAGTTCTCGGCCATGCGTGGAGCATGGAGAATCCTGCAATGAGAGCGTGCGGGGGGCGTGTCGAGGCCACATGTCTCCCAAGCACACTCACCAATACGCCCTCAGGTCTCCTGGCTGAACCCATCCCCCTGGGAGGGAGGCGTCCGATGGACGCCTGTGAATCCCCTCCCCCGCCGGACTCTGCTCCACCAGCGTGTGCGCCACGGAGCCCGCTTAATGTTTTTTTAATCAACTGTGCCACAGGACTTTTCCCTCCACCCTCAGTCTTTCTTTACCTTTTGAGCACCAGTGCTTATTTACAAATTTTACACCTCAAATACATAGTGACTTGGAAAGATAAGGTGCACGAGTTGGAGAAGATGGAAGAAATTACTGCGTCTCTTAGACTTAACACTCAGAAATTTCGGGAGATCTGGAGGGATTATTATGAGAAGGGTTTTCAGCCTAATGATCCAGGAAGGGGAGATCCTGTCTTGGCTTTTGGTCAGGAAACACAGGTATGAGAGGGGGAAATTGTGACTGAAATTGAGATCGTAATTGCAAGTATCATCATCTGCCTTTGGGAATAATAGGACAAGTGTGGAGGGGGGTGAGAAGAAACTGGGGAGCTTAACCATCAACCATTAACTATCTGCCATCAATTATTCATTGTTAACTTTCAACACTTATTTTGCAATCTTTCTACTATCACTATAGGTTGTGTATCAGAAGTGGGGAAAAGAAAAAGGAAAAAGAGATAAACTCATCTCACATACACACACACAATATTCATACTTATTTTGGTCTTTGTTTTACTTAAAAGTGTACATAGTTATCAATTCTTGATGTTTTGGTACAGATAGAGGAGCTTTGTTTCGAAAGGGAGTCTTAAAAAAACACTGAAAAATGTATTTGATTTCAGATGGCAGCTACTTTTGCGCGGAGGTCCATAGGCTGTCTGCACTATAGGTGGAGAGGAAAGGTCTTCTAGTTATTACTTTATACTGAGAGGTGTTTGTTTAGGTTAGGGGTCCTCTCTTTGGGGCTCCTTCTCTTATTTCCTTTTTTCTCTAACAAATGGACTCCAGAAGAATGAGAAAGGAAGAAAAAGAAACACATTATGACTGTATAAAGAGAGACATTTGTTAACTTGAAGGAAATGCAGTTCATACAATTGTAAGGTACAGTACAGAGAAGTGATATTATCAAAGCTCCTCTAATAGTATTAATAGTATTAATGGTATTAATTGTATCAGATACAATAATAGTAGTAGAAGTAACATGTTAAGTGATGTATTGCCAAACTGGTGTATTTTCTGTGCATCAATAAAAATTGAGTAGAAAAAAGAAAAAAAAATAACATGATGACAAAAAATATTGGGAAGAACAGTGTAAGCAGTTCCAGCAGAAAAGCACTTGAGTTAGGCTCCAGGCACTTAAGGAAGAACAGTTACCTACAGATTTTAACATCAAAATCCATATAGATTGCTGTATAAACAGTCACAGGTTAGAGAGAAACCGAAGAAGACTGTTTAATGGTTAGAACTATACCAACACTAAATCGTGGTATCACATTGTGGTGTTACCCACCTGTATTTTGGTCCTGCATGCCTCTTGCCCAAATTGTATTTTATTTTTCTCAGCATCTTCTTCAGTCCATGTTGATCTCCACCTTCCCGCACTCTGCTTCACAGTTATGGACCCGCATATCCCTTTCCCGAATCTGCACAACAGATTCCCACAAGCAGGATGTCTTTCTTCCCGCCCACTTGAGTATACATGATGCCTGCTGCACACACTCCCATTCTACCTCAGCTACCCACTCCAATCCATTATCATGCAATTGTGCGCCAGCCATCATTGTTTAGCATAGTGCCCCCTGCTTCAGTGCATGATGCACATTCATTTTTTAAACTCCCCTTCTATCTCAGGCATGGCGCGCACATGCACTGCTGAGACTGTATACTGCCACTGTAGCCAGGCGGCCAAGCCAGCGTACTGCAGCATGCATCTAAAAATACATTTCCAGGGCTAGAAATGTCTTTCAACGGAAATCCGGAAAGGCTGTATTTTGAGCCCTGTTTCATTGTCTGCCATGGAGGAAGTACACTAGTCAAAACAGACAGGAAGATGGTTAGCTGCACAAGTCTAGCGCAATATGCACTATGCCCTGGGCAAGTCAAACAAGGTTAAAATTGGCCCAGACTGTGAACAGATATTTTATCATAAAAAAAAGTTTTCATGCCTTTTAATGTGTCTTATTTTCTCCACAGGTTCACAGCAAAGATAAAAAGTATGTATGCAAGGTCTGCAACCGAGTGTTCATGTCAGCTGCCAGTGTGGGAATCAAACATGGCTCCCGCCGCCATGGAGTTTGTGCCGACTGTTCCGGACGGGGAGTGTCTAACCACCCAGACCAAAATGGAGGGATTGGGTCTCCAGATGAAATGTATGGTGGAGAGCACCAGTATGTGGAAGATCCCGATGACCTGAAAATGGAAGGAGATGACGAGGTTGGAGAGGGGGACGGAGACCTAGATGGAGATGACGATATCAAATGGAAAGATGACATAGGAATTTCCCAGGAGGATGTGATTTTAGAAGATGACAAAGAGGAAGTAGACTCTCCGCAGGAGCCGGACAACTCTGGTGATAATGACAAAGACTTCACCTGGATTTCTTAGGGTGCAGACAGATGACTTAAGTAGCCCATTAAGTGCAGAGAAGTTACCATTCACGCTCCTTGGGATGATCTTTAAAAAAATGATAGTTTGCAGCTTTAGCTGTTCCTCATTTGGCTGTGGCTGACAGTTTCGTAACTTCACTCATTTTAGTACAATTTGACTAGCCTGTCCTTCCCACGCGTTTAGTATAGCAGCACCTGGGGTGGAGGGGGAACCAGCTTGCTCTAAAATAAAGTTTCCAAAGCTATCATGTTACTGTACAGTAAGGGGGAGGGGCAGTTAAAGCACGCTGTATCCCCTTTTAATATTTTTACATCTTGGGCAGTTGCTAACCTCATGAAACGAGTCGGTGTCCACTGATGGGTTGTACATCGCAGACATTTATATTCAAAAATAGGAATACTGAACATCTCAGTTCTGGACACCAGTAGGCATGTGCCAGTGAGAGAAATGTACATAATTGTTTTAGTTGCAGTATCTCTTTGTGGTGATAGAATTCCACTAATATGAGTTTTAGTTGGGTCTCTCAGCATAGTCAGTAGATTCTTAGAGATACAAAGTGTGTATATAAGGAACATATCCCTGGTGGAGGTGAAGGAACAAATTCCTTGTTTGGGGGAGATATGTAGGAACAGATCCCTGGATTGGGGGGGAGAGGGGTGAGTAGGTGCAGTGTTAGCCACAGCTGAGCACTAGAAACATAAATTGTATTGGGAAAGAAAGAATGTCACCCTACTAGGACTTGAACTCAGGCCTCCAGAGTACCGACCCAGTGCTGTACCAGCTATGCCATTGGGTCAGCGGCTTAGCCTGTGACCCTACTTTTCTACTACCAGTGCTGGAAGGTTGAATACAGGAACCCTTCTCTGTGCCGCCACCCCACGATGACCCTGGAGCTATCTCAGTGAAGCCTGAGGTACTGTGTAACAAGGGCTTCAGCCCAGACTCCTATAGCCCCACTTCATATGCCCACTCAATAAAGACCTCAGCGGCCTGTTGCAACTCTTACATTAAGGGCTTTCTTTTTTTGGCCCATGGAAATGCAATATATGTGTATAATGATAAGGTGTAAGAGATAGGGACTCACATGTGGCCCACAAAATTGCACACTGAGGCCAGATTGGGGGGTGGGGGTAGGAATCTGACATAGCATGGGGTGGAGGCACAAGACTCAAGGGGAGGGGGAGGGAAGACTGTCAGAGAGCAACACAGGCCTCAGCTGTGAAGGCAGTCACTTGTGTGTAATGTTCCTGCAGAGAGAAGGCATGTATCACCAACCAAGGAGTGGCACAGGGCTCGACTGTGAAGGCAGTCACTTGTGTGCGAGGCTTCTGCAAAGGTAGAGCATCTGTTGCAAATCTAGGAATGGCAATGGGCTTGGTTGTGAAGGCAGTCATTTGTGCACAAGGCTTCTGCAGAAAAAGAGCATGTGCTGCCAACCTAGAAGCAGCATTTGGCTTGGTTGTGAAGGCACTTGCTCGTCCGCCTTCTAGGCTGCAGAAAAGGTGTGCCCATGGTGACCCAGATCATCAGGGCTTGGGGGATGGAGGAACTGAAAGGGGGAAAACGGGGGGAAAAATAAAAGTTTGAAGCCCTTAACAGATGAAGACGGCTCGTTGTCATACTATGTGCCCTGTTGCTCGTTAGTCACTCAGGTGTCCAGACGAACACTCACATTCCACAGTTGAGAGACTCGGGAACCAGCTCGTAAAGTGAAGGATAGGCATGATCTGCTCGGTCCAACTTCCAGATTTCAAATGAGAACGGAACTTTACCTGCTCTGTGCACCAGCCCTCTCACTTTCCACCCAGGGGTCGCACAAAGGTGTGTGTGTGTGTGTGTGTATTTGTATACATATATCTTAGGGTTGCTTAGATCTGGGATTGGTTTTAAGGATTTCGTTCTTTCACTATTTATGGCCCAAAAGAAACCACCAAATTCCTAAAAAAAAAAAAAAAAAAAATTTGGATGCAGAATTGAAGCGGGGTAACCTAATTCTCATTCCACATCCAAAAACCACCTACCCATTACAGATGAAAAGAGCCCCCTTACTTTTACTGCAATGGCTGGATTGACTGCAATGGTTGGCTGGGGTCCTTGATGTTCAGACAGGTGTAGGTGCGTCTGTGACACTGCAGGTTTGCCCACTGCCAGTCCTGTGGTGACCTGCTGCTGCCAGTTGCCAGACCCCACCCCCAAAGTAACTACTCCATCACCCTTAGTCCGTGAGTGAGTAGACCCATGCTGTCCTCAGTCCATTCCCCCAGCACGTATGTAGTCCACACTGCCTCGCCCGACCCTGTGAGAAGTGGACCCCTGCCCCCAAATCCATACTGTGGGTGGTATGCAGTTGTTATTGTGTTGTTACTGATACAGTGCTGTCTGATGAGTAGTTGGTAATGCGGTTACCTCCCACTCCCCGAAGTCCTGCTTCTCCCCAACCTGACTGGTGGGCTGGCCGACCTAAAGAAAGCCATGGGATTTTAGCTGCCACCAGACAGCTTAGTGTATGGTGTCTGGTGGTTGGCAAACCTGGGACTTTGTTTAGGTTGGCCACCAGTCAGGTCAGGGGTAACCGGGCCTTGTGGAAATGGGAGGTAGAAGAGGTGAACCAGTACACTGCCAGCCATGCCAGAGTGGCAGACTGGGTGGTGTTGGAGTCAAACAGCACTACTAGATAGTTTAATAAAAAAAAAAAAAATTTTTAAGTTGCCAGTAGAATCGAAGTGGGATAAAGAGGTCCACTTCTCACATAGGGGCCGGGTGAGACATTGGTCGGACTATATAGGGAGAGTGCTACTGTTTTGATGGGACCTGTTGATGTGACGAGTTGCCAGTGCAGCAGTTAAGTAGCCAGTAATCACCGGACAAGAGGATCTGCAGTGCCACCTCTCACCAGCAGCACCACTACATACCACAGCCATCTGAACACTCCAGAGACCCCAGTCGCTCCTGCAGCCGCCAGCCATGGTAACAGTAAAGGAAAGGGGAAGGAGTGGGAGGCAAAAAGAAGGGCGTAGGCATTGGCATGCAGTTGTGTACTGAGTGGTGGGAGTTGGATGCTGAACTGGATCAGAATCGGAAGTTCTGGAATTCCAAACCTAATAAGACACTCTCTCGCGCGCACACACACACACACTCGCTCTCTCACACACACATAATGGAGTACCACATCAAAGCATCCCAGAATATCCAGCCTGTACAAAGAGACACTATCTTTGAGGCCTGACCCAAAATTAGCTTCCCCATACTATTTCTGATAGTTTCTCTACCTGTCACGCTGCACTGCCAGTATTGACCAGGAGAGGTAGCTGTTTTTTCTGCATGGTGTTACATGCTCCTCCTTTTGTTTTTTTGGGTTGGTGTGTGTGTTTAATTTATTGAAGGAGGTGTTGGGTATGAACTGGTAGCAGGGCCTCCCTCTGAGTCACAGCATTTGTGTGCTTCATGCCCCCTCTACTGGCATATTCACACATCAGCCATAACATTTCAGTCTTGTATGAGAGCTTGCAAGAAAAGGATAATCTGAACGGCCCTGTTGTGATGTGCTGCCACCAGGGAGATAGGTTTGCATGTGATCTGTGGAATCCTGTACTGGAGCTCGCAGGCGGCTAGGTACATTGAGAAGGTAAGGCATTGTGCTCCCACAGAGAGTGGGCGTAGACTGCCTTCCCCCTGCCTGATGTTCAAGGAGACAAATTGCATCTGTTGTGGAGGCAGTTGCTCTTTCTGCCTTCCAGATGTTCAAAAGTTGCAGCTGGGGTGAACCTGATCTAGGTGGGTTGGAGAGGGCAGAAAAGAGTTAAAAAAGATGGTGGAGAAAAAGGCCCTGCAGAACATGCCACATCTTTCCTCCTTCCTCCTGGACTGCACCAATAACAGATGATGAGTGAACGTCCGGACTTGGCACCTGCCCCCAAACGGAGCTTCAGAGATGAGCTGCAGGAAATGGATGCAGTTCGCCTTTCTGTCCAGTAGTTGCCACTGTGTTTCTGCATACAGGAGCATGTAGTTAAATAGCAACACAGAAGCTGTGCCATGTATTGCTGGCTCTGAACCTGTTTTACCCCTTCTTAAAAACTTGCATATTTGTTTCACCTAGTCTACAGAAGAATAAATAATAGAAAATGCTCCCAAGTGGGAAAAGACCTGTCATCCAAGAGGATTTATATTTATATATATATATCTGTATATCTAAACGCAAATTTAAGAGGTGTATAAAATCATACTGGTGGGTTCTACCCACTTGCTTTTTAGAAAAAGACAACCGTGTTATTTATTAGTTGGGTGACTGGGAATGTCAGTGTAGTTTTCACAAATAACTCCCTTGATCACCCATAAAGAAAATTCTGATCAAGTAACTGTACTGTGGGGAGCTATTTAAGAATGGATGGCAGTGCTGACACAAACCAAAATGGAGAGATCCACGTAGGATTCAGAATGCGTTTAGGCACAATGTGCTAATGTTACCCGGAGCCACGTGTGTTCAGCTGCCCTGGCTGGGCTCTGGCTGTTGCTGTAAATAAACTGTTTTTTTAAGTTGAAAAGTTGTCAGACTGTGCTGTGGTGGAACGTTGCAGCCCGTGCTCTGGCAGTTAATTGATGCTGTTCAGCTGTTGCACAAATGGGCTAATACTTAACCAATGATGGTGGCCAGTTGCAAGGTGGGAAGCGACGTCTTTCAGTTCCATGGCTTAATTTAGCTGTAAATAACAGATGCTGATTTTCTATTTTGGTTCTGTTCTATACAGCCACCCCTTGCTTATTTAAGAAAAAAAATATATAAAAATTGGGAAAAAAATTAGATGAGGACCTACATTTTAAGAACACTTTATAGCTTATGCCTTCTGTGTATCAAGTTAATGAAAGACCTGGACCCTTTCTCATCCGAACCCATCCTCCTGAGGTGGGGTTTTCCTCCAAAATGATGACTGATGTTAAAGCTCCTAGGAAGGGAAGGGGTTAATAAAGATGATTTGCTTTTTCAGACATTCCATCTTTTTGATTCATCCATCCAGACAGTACAGTGCAAATGTGTGTAATTATTTTTCCTGAGCTGATCAATTTGATGTTCGATTGGTCTTGGGCTGTTTTTGCATCAAGTGAGCCTGAGTTTTGTATCGAGTACATTTTTGAGTACTGAGCTTTATCTCTGGTTCATTTTTCAATTTTATATTGCGCGCCCCCGTTTGTGGACAACAAGCCATATGGCTTCCATAAAGTTCTTTTTTAATTGTGTGCCACTTCTGTGTTCCACAGGCAGAGGATGCAAAAAGCTTAACTTATTTGTTATAATATTAAAATTATATAGCACATGCTTCAATATTACTAACATACACTAAATGAATATATATACCAAATAAATCCTTCTAATACGTGATGTATACTTTAAGTGCTTTTTTAAACCTGAGGTGTGCAGAATCGGAGCGCTAAAAATGGACCCCCTAAACATCTCTCCCTACATTACACGATATCTGCAGAACTATGGGAAATGCCTCCTGCTGTTCAATATTTGAACAGCTAGCATTTTCACCTTACATTTTATCCGCAGATCTCTGATATGCAACTTTTAGATTTTTAGTTCCTCCCTCATTGTGTGCATTTAAAAAAATATGTATTTATGACACGACTGCTCCTTATTTATATTGCGTGTGTGTAACCTACAGACGTACAGTTTGAAACTGTAATAAGTCACATGGTATGTGTATTGTCTTTACTGCTCATTATCTAGTGGCCCAACTGCCCCGGCTAACGTTCACAACACGTTCTAGTAGTTCGTTTTTCAGGCTTTGTAGTTGCAGGATAAAGAAATTTTAATTTTTATGTCTGTAGTAACTAAACCTAAAACCTTTTATAAACATTTTTGAAAAATGGTATACTGCAACTTGGCAGTTGGGCCAGTATGTTCCTCATGGAAACCCGGATAGAGCAATCATCTATCTGCCTGGCACTTCCAATTTTACGCACCTTTTTCTTTTCTTTTTTTTTTTTACATTCAAGATAATGCAAAAACTGGAATTTTTTGCAATATTTCAAAAGATAATCTTCAGCTTTTTGTTTTGTGACGTGCAAAATCTTAAGAAAGCCATACGAATGGTTAAATTTTGTTTCTTAGATTCTATATTGTATTTTGGATTTCTGGCCTTTTTATGGTTTGTAGAGTTTTATGCTTAGTAAGAGTGCTGTGTTTATGCTTACATATATATTATTTATTTTTTCAACACGCTTTCAGCCTGTCTGCAAAGAAAGAGAGACAAAGGACGGATCCTGAAACCTGTTGAAATTCTCTTTTTTGCTGGGAATATTCTATATTATACTGACTTTATATTAATTATTATAAACCTGTGTTTGTATTGGAGAAGTGTTTAATATTTGGAGAAAAAGATTTTAGTAATTACAAGTCGATGGGAGAAAATGACCATGCTGCGGTGTACTGATTTTTCTGTAAATGTACAGTTAATGCCCTTATTTTCTAGTTGATCTCACAGTTCTTGTCTGCCTAGGCATGACTGCGGTCTGCCTGTCGACTCTTTCCTTTATGTGATGGGATAAGCTTAGATATACTTGCAAACCAATCAGTTTCAATAAATTGGGAAATTGCTGCTGAACATGGCCACTGTTTTGTTGTGTTTATTGATACTGCCGTCTCAGCCTGTTGATCCATGATTCCCCTGATTCTCTCACCAGGGACTGGGCAGTTTCCAGATTCCTGCTGTCCATGCAGAAAGTTTGGTGGGGAGATGTTAGCAATTGGGCATGAGCCTTTGCCTAAATACTGGGTGGGAACTGGTGCCCGGATGCTGGGTGTGAACCCGTACCCAGATACTGCTACTAGGGTTCTAATATGCATGTTTCTGTGAAGGTTACCTTGCTAAGCAATAACATGCAAGGAATTTCACTATCTGTGAAATCCCAGAAAGTTCAGTTATTTTCTTCTAGACAAAAGAAAGCCTTCAGCGCAGCAGGTTTGTGTTTAATTGAAGAGTGTTGTGTTGTGAGTGGTCTTCATTCCATTTGTCACAAGGTACAAGACATGATGTCAACATAGCTGACGGTGTGAAATAACCAGCTGCAACTCAAAATGATGTTACTTACCACAATGTCTGCTTTACTGTGTGTTTCTGCCTTGTAGGAGCGGTCCTAGAGCCTCCCCCAAGGTCAGGTGGCCCACCCCTACTAATCTGGGAACATTACCATGGTGGCCGTAAACAGCTGGCAGCATCAGAATGTATAAGCATCAGTGATGCTCGCTGGTGCACACCATAACATCTTAACCATTACACACAGGTGCATAAGATAGTGTGTTTCTGCCAATACCACCCACAGTCAGTTGAGAATTGATTTAAAATGTCTGAGTCCTCTACAAGCAACTTGTATTCAAAATGGGTTGCTTACATGTGTTTTATGGGGGGGGGGGGGGCGCAGTATTACCTGCATGTGCAGACCATGAGAAGAGTGGGTGAAGGTTTGCTAGCATTGTGGGTGTCTCATTCCCCTTACCCACTGGACTACTCCAGATCAAAGATACTGTATTTCGCCAAACAGAAGCCACTCTCAAATACAAGCTGCAGGGTTTAATAAAATCTGCCCTCAAATACAAGCCGTGACTTCTAATCAGGGTTGAAGTCATGTCAGATAAAGCTCTGTAGGTGAGACTCTTTATGATTTTTATATTTCTTCTAAACATTTCTGATCTTGGCTTATGTTTGTTGTGCTTATTTTGCTATGAAATAGACTATTAACAATATATTAGATCATATGCAGGATATGTAATATTTTCTTTTTCACACAATACAGAATTTTGCAATACAAGCCACAGATCAGAATAAAAAAATTCTAATAGAAGTTACGGCTTCTATTCGAAATGTGGTAATCTGTAAACCAGGCTTATCAGAACTGTGAAGATGTAGTGGTACCAGGCTCCCCCGTGCTGTCTCGGAGAAGGGGTTGAGCATGGTGTGTCGAAAAGACACTCCACTGCAAGGGGGGGGGCGCGCGCGCATAGGCTGCCTAGATGTTCACACAATGTCTGTCAACTGATGATTGAGTGAAACAGGTGATGGCCAAGAAGACTTACTTGCCCCTCCTGGCTGCCCGAAGGTGCAGCCACAGCAGACTGGATTGTCAGGGGTGGGGTTGGGGGGTGGATTACAACAGAGGGTGTGATGTGGGACCTTTGTGAACAGTGCCCATCTGTTAACAGTAAATGTGCCTGATTGTGACATCCATTTTGATTTCAAAATATATTATTCAACATTTGGCAACTAAAGGTGGAAGATTCTACAGTAGCATACAGACCCAATACATATATGAAAAAAGAGACAAAATTATTACATATACACATGCAGATACACGTTCAACCATTAAAATACTGTACTACCCATGGAATAAAGCTGTGCCAGATCTCTTTATGCATATCCAACTCTCCGACCACAACTGACTTCTTCTAAGTTGTTACCTGTTATCCCTTTTGGGGACAAGTAATGATTCAGTTTATGCTTCTGACTTCATCTCCTGAAAAAAATTTGAGCAAGCTTTCAGTCCTTTAAGTGGCAAGGGGAGAGCTATACCTGCAGATGAGACAACCATAGGTACATCCACATCACACCTGGCAAAGATTCTTGTTGCCCACTTTTTAATGTCTTCCAATACTTTTGTTTCTTGTATTGTCCATAAAGAATGCCACACGAGGCTACCATAAACCAAAACTGATTTGGCATGCAGATTTGTAATAAAAAGCCACAACATTCACAGAGAACTCCAGCCCGTAACCAATAAGTCTCTTGTTCACCTTGTCAGCTAAATCAGACACGTGCTTGGGCCATTTCAAATCATGATGCAGTTATCCCTAACAAGGTAACATCAACCTTCTTATCTACCGAGTCACCATCTAAATAAATAGGGGGCAAAGTTCAGCCATTTTTTTTTTTTTAGCAGTGAAGCACATTTGGGCTTTTTAGCCTAATAGATTGGCATTGGGGAAATGGGAGTGCATGGGACTGCCGGGCATATCATTTCATAGAAATGAGGTGGATCGGTCCTGATGAGGGAGAGAATGGGGCAGACACACAGACAGACTTAGTGCACTCGTGGACAAAACAGAGAGTATACTCTAATGGACAGAACAGAAACAGTCCGTGTACTCATGAGCAAAACAGTGCACTTGTGAACAAAACACAGTTTGTGCACTTACGGACGACACTGTTGTTAAGGTTGCCTTCACAGAGCTAACTTCTGCAGTCTATTTAGTCATTGAGACTTCCTTAACGCAGTTGAAAATGCCATTTTTCACACACAGCCAAAGGACAATGTCCCAGATGTCCATTTTGCTCAATCTCGCTGAACATTTTTTTTTTTTTCATGCATACATATGATTCTAACCCCAGGAATCCACTAATATTACTTCTTGCAGTGCTCCTTTAAGCAAGCACTACCCTGGAGCTAAATGGAATGTCATGCTAACGATGGAATCTTTAGCTCATGTATTCAAAAACTGCCCAGTGTAACTGCCTACCTACATTCTAACCTCAGATTTAGTCTCTACGCTGCAAAGTCTAGACGCCCTGGAGATGATCTCTCTATCAAGAGCAATTCCTGGAGTGCTTTAAACAAAAACACTTAAGTATTTTTGTTTAATTTTTCATTAATTGCCTAGTGTAATTATTTTAGCTTTTTACCTCATAGTTTAAATTTAACGTAATTTGTTTCGGTTCCTCTCGGTTCCTGTGAATCAAGAGGCAACAGATTCTTTTCTCTCCTAAATCAGAATCTTTTTTTAAGGGTTTCCAATTATATTTCTGTGTTTTCTGTAAAATTTATCTCTTGAACAGATTTTTCTCTGTTCCCTGCGCTGTGTCTTGGTTCCAGAATCGATCGGAACCGATAGATTTGGGTTTTTCTCGGTTACTGAACAGACCACAAATAGTTAACTTGCATTTATTTTTGTCAGTTCCCGGTTCCTGTTTTCTTTTAAAATGTCAGATAAACCTAAAAAGAAAACAGGACCTCCTGGGTTTAAAAGTTGTTTGAATTGCTCTGAAGCGTTTGCTAAGGCAGACAAACATGATTTATGTTTGCTCTTCTTGGGCAACAACATTTTTCTGTTGACTGTGAGATATCAAATCAAAATCAAATCAGACTTTATTTAACCAGGCAGCAACACCGTTGAGCAAGCTCATTTTCATAGTGGTCCTGGACAAGGAACAATACAAAACACAGACAAGGCAATACAAAAATATTGACATTAGCATAGTGCAGTACATGGTAGGTTGCAAGATACTTGGGTCCATAGGGGAACTCCCACTTGGGTATTATCTGAAGAAACATAAAAGTGGGAAAGGGGAAGGTAGGGTAGAAAGCTTGAAAATTGGCTGATGCCTGCAGGGGGATAAGTAAGACAGGCAGGGGCCTGGAGATGGATATGTAAAGAGAGACGGAGTGAGAGTCGAAAACAGGAAAGGGGAATGTGTGTAATGGAATCCCTATGGGCGATGACATAATAATTAATTAGAGTAAGAACACCAGTAAACTGAAAGGAAAAATTACCTATAGCAGCTACAAGGTTCCTACAGATACTCGGCTAGCAAAGATTTGAAGGAGAAGGGGCTCGGCAGTGAGGTAAGCTTGAGTGTGCTTTGCATAGTGTTCCAAAGTGAAGGAAGAGTTGAAGGTAAGTATTTCCCTGAAAAACAGTGGAAAAACATAAGGAAAGGCTGAAAAGAAAATTGGAAGAGGGGTCCATGGGCTCTAACCAGTCCACCCCCTCCAAGACCTTGGTTACTCCTTCCAGAGCCTCTAAAAGCCACCTCTGAGATGGGTGAGGACTCTGGCAAGAGAGGCAATGAACTGGCTGACTCTCCGGTGCCTGCCAAAAAACTCTAGAAGACAAAGCACACTGAGACCCCAGCTGAAATGCCTCAAGGGGCCCCTCAGGTGCCTGTACATGCTCCTTCACCTGACCTAACCCAGGCTCTGGCTTTACTACAAGTGCTGCAGGGCTTACTACCCCCAAAGCAGCCTGTGGCTACTCCGGTTGAAAAAAAAAACTATTTTTGTACCTCCTTTAGCTACTGACAGTAGAATTTGAGAAGGATGATCAGGCAGAGGAGGGTATTGAACCTGAGGTTTCGCCAGAACATGACTTTTCCTCCCATTTTTCCTTTGTCAGGAAGATGGTGGAAACCCTGGATCTATAAACTGCAGAAGAGATCCAGGATAAGGAAGAAGCCCGATATATGGAGCTGACACCCACTAGAAGGCTCCTACTACCTATGTATGTTTTTTTTTAAGAAAAATAGCTTTGAAATTCTTAAGACTCCAAACTCTGTCACACCCACTGATTTAAAAAAAAAAAAAAAAAAAATGTGATACATACGAGCTTGAGAGGTCAGGGGCCGAGTTTTTATTTACTCACTCACCCTGACCACCAGGAGATTGTACAGCAGGCTGCCTGTGAAAAGGCAAAAACTCCCTTGTCCTCTCATCCCCCTGAGAAGGACTCGAGGATAGATAGCATGACTAAAAAGGGTACCCTTCGGCTTTTCTGGCAGTTCTCCAAGCCAGCTACCAAGCTTATGCAGCCCTCTACCAGAAGGCTCTTTGGTGGTCCATCTTGGATAATGCAGAGGCTAACCCCTCCCTAACAGTTTTGGAATTAGTGGACACTGCAAAACTGGGCTTGGAGGCTTCTAAGTACCAGTTCTAAATGTCAGCTGATACAAATGACCCAGCTGCTCGATGGATGGCAGGTACTATAGCCTTGAGATGATTTTGCCTAGCTGAGAGCTACTAATCTCACCCAGGACACTCGGAGTAAGGCCATGGACTTCCTAGTCGAGGGTGGGTCACTCTTTGGTGCCCAGACTGAGGCATATATGAATAAAGTAGATGAGTATAAAGCTACTGTCCATAGTAATTCTACCAAGGAACAAAGCTTCTCCCTCCACTTCAGCATATGGAAGGGGAGGCAGGGGAAGGTCCTCTTTTAGGAGGAGGCCCTTCTTTCAAGTGCAGGCTGTGCCACAACAGCAGTACCAATCATAGCAGGGTGTTTTTTATAGAAGCAGAAGAGGTTCCAGGTGAGGATCCCAATCTGCACAACCCCAGCAACAAACAAAACAAATCTCCTGACTTTTCCTTCTAGGCTGCCTCTCCATCTCCTGTAGGGGCAGACTGACAAAAATTATGATCTTACTTCGAGAGGGCTATTGCAGTAGGTATTCACATATACGATTAAGTTGCCAGGCGTCAGGACCCCACAGAAACGTTACTAGCTTGCAGTCTCTGACGGGGACCGCCTCATGTCAGGTGACCGGCGTCAGCCAATGTTGGTATAAAGGGGTGGTCCCGCATGCCCGCCCTCCAGTTCTTTCCCTCTGTCAGCTTGCGAAAGTACCTCACGGAAGAACAGTGCTCACTTGTCTTGCCATTTTGGATGAGTATTAATCCTTTTTTGATATTTACTTTGTTTTTCTCAAATTGTACAATTACCTCACTGTGTATGTCGTCCCTGGCGCCATAGGAATCTCATAAAAGCAAGTGCAACTCGTGTGGATCCCAGCTCCCTCACAAGGACAGCCATTCTCTCTGTTTTGCTTAGGCCTGAACCACTGTGTAAAGGAGTGCGAGCACTGCCAAAAATTCTATTCTGCCACCCAGAAACGGAGACAGCAGTCCCTGGAGGCCCATTTGTTAAAGAAGAAAATGGCATCCATGGAGAAGGAACTGAAGAAATTGAGGCAGGCAGGCATCCACTTCTCCTGAGGGACATCATAAAAAGAAGAGGGAGAAGGAGAAACGCAGAGACCGGGATTTGTCGTCCACAGCAGCCGCGATTTCAGCTGAAGTCATGGCCCTTCAGGTAACTTCCCTTCTGGGGGATCGCCCTTTGACGGCTGCAACATGGTGGTTACCAAGCCGAGCCACCCCAGACCCAGGCTTGCACTTGGGCCCTTCAAGACCTCCAAGGAAAAGGGTCTCCCACTCCCACTACGGCCCCTACACCTCAGCCTACCAGTAAGAGTGGGTCCGATAAGTTGGGCGTCTGCCCCACTGACGTCCGCCCAGACATGGCTAAATCGGCCATCTGGCCCTCCGACCGCCCAGCCGGCAACCCCACATCAGGCTCTGATACCACGCCTGATGTCCGGGAGTCGCCACAGAGCACTCTGGTTGCATTGCTCTCTGAGGTCCCTGCGTCTCCTCCGACTCCTTCCAGGGAATCTGCTCCTCCCTTTCCGGCTGGGGTCGAGGATGCTGGAACACTGCCGTCAGGGGGGGTGCCCCCCCCGTCACCAGATAACTCGACGTCGCCCTCTCACATTCTGCTCCCTGATGGCAAACCTGCTCTGCCGTCAGGGCTGGCTGGGCTCCCAGACCCTACCAATGGTCTGCCTACTTTGGGCCCCACGCCCTCTGGGCTGACGCCTGATCCATCCGATTCGCCTGCAGGGCCAATGCCAGGACCTTTGACTCCATCGGAGCACCTGGTGCCTGGATACCAGACACCACAGTATCCGGATCCTCAGTACCGAACGCTGCAGTATCCAACGCCACACCACCCGGCACCTCAATCCCTGATGCCGGGCCTGCCTCGGGTTATGGGTACCCTTGTTCCAGGTTTCCAGGCTACCCAAGTCTTCCCCCTCCACCTCCTCCACAGTCTCAGGTGGACTTAAGGGAGGTTTTAGCCTCCTGGTGGGCTGAGGCTAAGATACAACTCACCAGGGAAGTCGAAAGCCATTTGCTGACGCCAGTCACCTAGCGTCAACAAGAAGAGACTCTTCCGCCTCTACCCGACACCAGGGCTGAATCATCTGGTTCTCGGGCTAGGGAGGATACACTTCTCTGGGGTAGCCCCAGAAGGGATGATCCACCCCCACGCAGGGAGGACTCTTCATCTTCATCGGAGTCATCCAATTCTGATTTGTATTCTGGCCATTCTGATCCTGGGGACGAGCCACACACTCCAGAAGACCCCAGACTGCAGGGCTCTCCAGAGGACCCTTCCTTCCTGGAGCTGCTGAAGAGGATCCTGGCTGCTTGTTAGAGGCAATCAGTGGAGCCAGATCCACAGCGTAAAAAACTTGCTGCTCATCTGGACCTCCCAGAGACCTCTCCCACCCTGATTCCACCCTGGATAGAGCCTCATGTGGATATTGTTTCCACTATTTGGAAACAACCTTCCTTGTTAGCCCCTCTCCCTAGAAAGGCAGATAGGCTATACCAGGCTCTAGAGTGTAAAGACTTCCTTTGTCTTCACCCCAAGGCGAATTCGGTGGGGATCAGCACCAACGACTGATCCACTAATACAAAGCACCTCAGTTCATCACCTCCTGACAAGGAATCACGACTTCTGGACCAGTATGTAAAGAAGATTTACGCTTCTTCCACCCTGCGTATGAGGGCCCTGAATTACATTGGTCATATGGGGGACTACCAGAAGTCTGTCTTTAGTCAGCTGGAATCAAAACTGGATTCCCTCCCAGATTCCCAGACTAAACAGGAACTGGGAGACCTGTTCCGGTCTGCGCGTTTGGCCTGTAGACACAAGCTTCATGCTACCTGTTCAGGTCCCTCCCTCGACTCCATGAGTCTTTACCAAATGCTTGGCGGTGGTGGCAGCCTTTCTGCGTACCCAAGGAGTTCACTTTTTCCCTTACCTGGACGACTGGCTTCTAGCAGCTCTGTCAAGGGAGGAACTCTTATGCTCCCTTTCTCTCACCCTACAAGTTTTCTGCAGCCTGGGTATCAGTCAACCAAGCCAAGTCCCACCTGGTCCCCTGCCAGCAGCTGCAGTTCATAGGGGCACTGTTGGATACAACCCTAGGCAAAGTCTTTTTGCCCCTGGACACTGTCGAGACACTTTCAAGTTAAGCTTGTGTCTTGGGTCTCAAAGGTCAGAGCCAGGAGGGTCCTTCGCCTTCTCGGGCTAATGGCAGCAGTCATTCCCAGTGTCCCGCTAGTGCAGCTTCACATGAGACTCTCCCAGTGGATGCTCAGGTCCCAGTGGGACCAGTCTCAAGGTGACCTGGATCGTGAGGTCCTAGTGTCGGACCTGATGATCAAGGACATGCAGTGGTGGATGTTCCAGAACACCTCAACCAAGGGGTACCATTTTGTACCGGTCCCCCCCCACCCAGACTCTGACGACAGGGTCCCACAGGACTCAGGGCAGCTGGTCTCCGCTCGAGCAGAAGCTTCACATAAATGTCCTTTAGCCGAGGGCGGTTGTCTGTGCCCTTCAGGCTCTCCTTCCTGTCATTCTTCCCGTCATCTCCTAATACAGTCAGAACCTCAACAAACAGGCAGGAACTCGTTTCTATCCCCTGTGCCGGGAAGCAATGAGAATCTGGTACTCGGTGTCTCGGCACAACCTGCATCTGACAGCTGTCCACATTCCGGGAGTGGACAACACTCTGGCAGATCTCACGAGTGGGAACTCAATCAAGACGTCGTAAACTACATCTCTCAGCAGTGGGGGACTCCTCAAGTGGACCATTTCGCCCCTCCCCTGACAACACCAAACTTCCTGGCTATTGCTCGCTCCTCCTGCAGACGCTTTTTGGTGGATGCGCTTGTCTCTCTCTGTTGAAGAGCAGATTCATTTTACACCTCCTCCCATACCTTTGATTCCGAAAGTACTCAACAAACTTTGGATGGAGGAGGCGCAAATGATTCTCATCACTCCCTTCTGGCTGAGGCAAGTTTAGGTCTCTCTTGTGCAACAGTTTTCCAAGGAACATCCTCTTCCTCTACCTCTGTCGCAGCATTTGCTGACCCAAGATCAGGAGACCCTGGTCCATCGTGGCCTCAAATCACTTCACCTTCATGCGTGGCTTCTACAGACATAGCCAAGGCATGCTTTGGCATTTTCCCCTTAGTATCAGATATTCTGGTGGAGGCCAGAAAGCCTTCCACCAGGTCTACCTACACTATGAAGTGGAAGCGTTTCGCTATTTGGGCCGGCTCCAAGGATTTGGAACCTTTCTTCTGCCCAGCGAACAAAGTCCTGGTTTACCTGAGGCATCTCAGTGACCTGGGCCTTAGCTATTCCTCTGTGAAGGTGCATATGGCAGCTATATCAGCCTACCACATCCCCTTCGGAGAAGGGACTTTGGCTCAATTGGAAGTCTCCAAGACTTCCTTGAGGGAGGTTCTCCATTTAAGGCCCCCGAGCCGCAATCCTGCTCCTCTTTGGGGCTTGAACTTTATCCTAGAGAAGCTCACCCTGCCTCCTTTCAAACCAGCAGTGAAGACAGATTTAAAGTTTCTTTCTTGAAAGACACTGTTCTAGGGACATGGATATGTTGTTCATCCACACTTATTGGCAGGTATTCTTGCCTTTAAATCTTGCCGGAAGGTCTTCAAGCTGGCTCCTCCCACCCACCGGGTGGTATAACTCGGCTCGCCCATGGCCTTGAATCTTCCTTACGCTTGGAAGCTCAGGTTCCCTCAACTCTGCGTTTGAGACTGGTTCCTATTTCTTCCTTTTGCGAATTTGAAAGTTTTTGCTAAAAAGACTTCAGTCTTCGATCCCTCGCGGCTGCGATGGACAAATCGACTCCCGGTTTTCGGAGATGCCCCTGCGGGCAGAAGATGTCTCGGACGGATCCACACTCCACGTGTGTCTACTGTTTAGGCCTTGAGCACGACCCACAGGACTGCGACTTGTGCTCTTCCTTTTTGGCCTACGTCCTCGAAGACCGTGCTGCCCGGTGCATCTGGGCCGTCGAGCGTTCCCTCGGTGAAGTCTAAGGAGGCCCAGTCGTGAACCCGTATCTTCCTCGCGCGACATTTATCCGCTCTCTCTGGGTTCTTCCTACACAGCTTCCTTTAGGAGCTTTGTCTGTCCCTCTCCACAAGGGAGAAGGGCCAGCGTCTGCTGGACCTTTCTCGGTCCAAAAGAGGACAAAGGTAAATCCCTCCGTTGGCGGCTCTTGGGAGGCGGGAAAGGTCCCTCTCCCCGAGACGTCGACCGTCGACTTCGGCCACTGGTCTCACGGTGTTCCCGTCAGGTCAGTTGACTGAGACTCCCGTCGACGAAGTCGAGATTTTTCTCGATCCGTTGGATGGGTTGTCGCCTATAGAAGCCGAGACTCCCCTCTCCCCGGTTCCCCCGGGGGAAGTTGAGATCCCGATGGGCTTACCTGTGCCTCCGGTTCCGGAGCCCTCGGATGAACCCTCTGAGCGAAGGGTGCGGTTCCTGCCGACACTTCCCGCACCGACCTCGGAAGCGAGGCTCGGTCTCGGACCTCTTGGCGGTCCAGCCGATCCGCCGTCATAGCGGTCTCGGTCGGCACCGCGGTAAGCGGCGTCGCCGCTCCTCCTCGGACGAGGAGGCTTGGCGTGGATGCGTCGGCAGATGCGAGGACCTCATGTGGCAACAGTTCCTCCTGACCGGGAATAAGCCCGGCGCAGTGTAACCTGACCATTAAGTGGCTGTATCACCGGGCGGCCGACACAACCTAAACTTACCGAGAGCCTGTACCCAGGCGGTTGTTCGGCCAAAACCAGCTGCTCCACCGATTCGGTGAACCTCCACCTCCACAGCCACTATTTGGGGCTCTGACCAGGGATTCTCGGTCGGCTAAGGGGCTACCCATAGGCTGTCTGTTACCCTCACTCCCGACCGACCTCGGCAGGTAGAGGTGGCTCAGGCCAGAGGCAGCTCTTGAGGACTCGTCGAGTCCGAGGATAATTCTCCTCTTTCTCCAGCGACTAGACTTGGAGTCCTCAGGAGGACAGTCAATGGGCGATAGCCCGTCGTCCTTCCTAGGACTGCTTGGCTCATCTGAGTCCACGGGATGAAGCTCGAACCCGTTCCAAAGCAGGCAGGTATCCCCTCACGAGATTCTGGACCGAGGATTCTCAGCAGGCCTTTCAGTGGCGAGGCCATAGTGGTCCGGCCTTGGAGCTGGCGGCGCCTGCTTCCTGTCCTCGCCTTGTTGGGATGGCCAGGAAGATATCACGGTCCCTACCGGTTCCTGTCCGGTTTTGGAGCACCCTCTGCTGAGGTTGGTTACCGACAGCGTTTTCAGCGCGCCCGGCAAGCGCCAGGGATATGGACAAACCTCCCGACAGGAATCAGAAATTGGATTATGTCGGTCGAAAAGTCTATGCTGCGTCCTCTCTCGGCCTTCGTCAGGCCAGTTCGGCCGTCCTCATGGCACATTTTTCTCATGCCCTGTTGGGCTCCCTGGATGAGGTCATCCCTCATCTTCCCGCGGATCTGCAGACTACGGTCAAGCAGGTGCGGGACCAGGGCAGGGCAGTGGCCAAACAGCAGCTCCAGACTGCTTTAGATATTGGGGACTCATGTGCCAGGTCGGTGGCGGCCGCAGTGGCTATGCGTCGACGGGCTTGGCTGAGGATATCCACCTTTACTTCGGATACCCAGCACAAGTTGGCGGATGTTCCCTTTTTGGGGACTGACCTCTTCGGCCCTGGGGTGGAAGGTCACCTGCAGAGGATCGAAAGTCCAATGCTACCTTGGACTCGGTCTCTTCCGCTCAGAAGGACAAGGCCGCAAACCACAGCCCTAAGCCCTTTAGTCCTTCTCGCCCAGGCGCGCCCCGGCCAACAGCGTCAGGGCCAGCCAGGCTCGACATGCATCCCAAACCCAAGCCGCCGGCTTCCTCTAACAGGAGGCAGGGAGGAAAAAGCCCAGGAGGTCCCTCGGCCGGTCCCTCCTCCAAGCCTGCCCAGTGACGGGCTGAGGGGTGTCGCCCCCATCCCCATCACCTTACCCCTGGTTCCCCCCGTGGGGGGACGGCTCCGACACTTCCTTTCCGCCTGGTCCGCTGTTACCACGGACAGGTGGGTACTGGAGGTGGTGGGAAAAGGCCTGCCTCTGGAATTCGAGCAGGCCCCACCCTTCAGAGCCGTCGCACCTCGGGGGGCCTCGGGGTCCGTAGCCTCACTGTCGGCTCGTCGAGCCGACATCGCTCTCCTCCTCCGAAAGGAGGTGATCAGGGTGGTAGCGGACCCCCCCTCAGACCCAGGGTTTGTGTCCAGGTAGTTCCTGGTTCCGAAACGGACGGGGGGCTGGCGCCCCATTCTCGACCTACACGACCTAAACAAGTTCCTAAGGTCTCGAACCTTCAGGATGGTCACTCTGGCTCAGATACTACCATCCTTGGAACGCGGCGTGTGGTTCTGCTCTCTGGACTTGCAGGGCCAGCGTTTTCCGTCCCTATCCGTCGTCTTACCAGAGATTCCTTCGCTTCCGAGCGGAAGGATCCCTTCGAGTTCCAAGCCATGCCCTTCGGCTTGTCTCCAGCTCCCAGGGTCTTCACCACATGCATGGCAGTGGTGACAGCATTCCTGCGGTGCCGAGGGGTCCGGGTGTACCCTTACCTGGACGACTGGCTGATAGCAGCTCCCTCCAGGCAGGAGGTGGAGTGGTCCAGAGATCTGGCCCTCCAGGTCTGCTCTCAACTGGGCCTCCTTATCCAGAGGCCAGAGTCGAGACTCAAGCGAAGCAGGTGATTCTGTTCATCGGGCGCAGCTCGACTCTCTTGAGCCAGGCGCGGCTCAGCCGGACAGGGCGGATTCTTTCCTCCTTTGCCCAATCATTTCTGGTTGGGCAATTGCGCCCTGCCCGGGACTTCCTGCGCCTCCTGGGTCTCATGGCGGCCTGCACCAGCGTGGTCCATTGGGCCCGCTGGAACCTGCGTTCACTTCAATGGGGACTGGCCAGTCAGTGGTCACAATGCTGCGATCCTTTGGACCAGCTTGTGTTGGTGACACAGGGGATGTGGAACGCTCTCCAGTGGTGGATCGTTCCAGGTCATCTGCAGGAGGGCATCCCGTTCGCCCCGAGCCGACGGTCTCTCTATCGACCGATGCCTCTCTGATGGGTTGGGGTGCCCATCTGGGGGAACACCGGGCTCACGGCCTCTGGTCCCCACGGGAGTCCCGATGCCACATCAACCTGCTGGAGCTCCGAGCGGTCCGCCTAGCTCTCACCGCCTTTGCTCCGTTCCTCCGGGGTCAAGTGGTCCGAGTCCAGACGGACAACACCACGACCATGTACTGTCTAAACCGCCAGGGGGCGGGCGCTCCATGCTTCTATGCAAGGAAGCTCTCCGCATTTGGTCACTGCTGCGCAGCCTGGAGGCGGATCTCCTAGCCATTCATGTGGCAGGAGCCTCCAACACCCTGGCGATGCCCTAAGCCAGATAGGGGCTGCATCCCATGAGTGGTCTCTCCTGCGGAGGTAGTACAGCATCTGTTCTCCCATTGGGGCACACCTCAGGTGGACCTGTTTGCCTCAGGGAGGCAGGGCTGAGGCTGTTCCATGCCCGCCCCCTCAGCAGGGCTCGCTGCAGGGGATGCCTTCTCGAGGCAGTGGACCCCGGGCCTCTTCTACGCCTTTCCCCCATTTCCCTTGATCCACAAGGTGCTTCTCAAGGCGAAGAGGGACAAGGCGCAGGTGATTCTGATAGCCCCAGACTGGCCTCGCCAGTTCTGGTACCCAGATCTCCTCAGTCTCAGCTCCAGGACTCCGTGGCAGCTTCCAGCTCGCCCGGACCTGCTCTCAGTCAATCAGGGAAGGCGTTCCATCCAGACCTTCAATCCCTGCACCCTACGGCCTGGTTCCTAGCTGGCTAGAGTTCCAGGCCTTGGGTCTTTCCGGCGAGGTCCTCAATGTAGTTTGGCGTCCCGTAGGAGTCGACCAGAAAATGCTATGCCTTCAAATGGAGAAGGTTTTCCATTTGGTGTCAGGGCAAGGGCTTGGACCCTTCCTCCTGTTCCTTGGCAAGCATCTTGGACTATTTATGGTCCTTTCTAATCAAGGGCTCAAATGAAAGCGACCCTAAGGGTGCACCTGCAGCCATCTCCTGCTTACGAGCGCGGGCAGGGAAGCAGTCGATGTAGCATGAGAGAGGTGGTCTGGCGCTTTTCAAAGGCCTTGATCATTTCCCCTCCGGTCACGAGAACCTCCACCTCCGTGGGATCTACTGCTGGTACTGGCAAAGCTCATGGGCAAGCCATTCGAACCTATGCACAGGTGTGCTCTCTCTCACCTGTCGTGGAGAGCCGCCTTCTTGGTGGCTATCATGTCAGCCAGAAGGATGGGAGAGCTCAGGCGCTTTCCATAGAGTCTCCTTACCTGGTCTTCCACAGGGACAAGGTTGTCCTCGCCCCACCCGAAATTCCTTCCGAAGGTGGTGTCGGAGTTTCACCTTAACCAGGTGTTGACTCTGCCGGTGTTCTACCCCAATCACACCTCGGAGGCCGAATATGAAGCCCATACTCTGGACCTAGGCTCGCCTGTACAAAGGCGCCACGGCTGAAATTGGGAGAGGTTCGCCAGCTGTTTGTCACCTACGCTGAAGCCGCATCTGGCAGACCTGCAGCCAAGCGGACGACAAGCAGGTGGGTCACCTCCTGCATAGATCTCTGCTATAAGTTGGCGGGCATGGAGCCTCCCAGAGGATAAGAGCTCATTCTACCCGCCATACTGCTGCAACGAGTGGCTGCTTCCAGGGACGTCCCTATCCAGGAAATCTGCAGGGCTGCTACCTGGAAGTCAGCACACACCTTCATTACCCATTACCACATCGACCTTGAGTCACGCCGGGATGCTGGTTTTGGGGCCTCGGTTCTCCAGTCTGTCTTTCCCAAGTAAGTATTGGGGGTGTGCGTCTTGCCTCCCTCCTCCCGGAGAACTGCTAGGAGTCTGCCAATAAGTGTGGATGAACAACATATCCATGTCCCTAGAAATACAGGTTACTCACCTGTAACAGGAGTTCTAGGAATGGTATATGTTGTTCATCCACACGACCCACCGACCTCCCGGCTTCGACGCACAACCTGAGCTTCCAGCGGGCCAGATCTGGCGTCATGGGGCGGAGCCGAGAGTTATACCACCCAGGTGGGTGGGAGGAGCCAGCTTGAAGACCTTCCGGCAAGATTTAAAGCGGCAAGGATACCTGCCAATAAGTGTGGATGAACAACATATACCATTCCTAGAACTCCTGTTACAGGTGAGTAACCTGTATTTTCTAGTGGCCATTACCTCCACTCGGTGGATTTCTGAGCTGCAAGTCCTAATGTGCACCTCACGCCACGCAGGCGACCTGGGTTCGGGAACAGACCCAGGTGGCCGGGAGGAAGAGATTGAGCGTCCAGAGGACTGCTCTCTCTTCCCCGGGGAGGGTTAGGGAGATGACCACTCAAGGAGCAACCTCTGGCGGAGGCTGGAGGGGTCCGAAAGTGTTGTGGCCTATGCCAAGGGGTAGAGTTGTGGCAGTGCATCGCCTTGGCAGCTGGGCTCCACAGGAGCGTAAAGTAAGAAAATACCTCCCACCAATAGGTGAAGGCGCCTCCTACCCAAGGACCGCACTCCCAAAAGTCGGGCACGGCTGCCTCCTTGCCCTGTCTCATCCCCGACCCGGTTTCAACCCTATAAGAAAGAGCGCCCTTGGTGGGAGCAGCACTTCCCTGGAGGGTAGGCCCGGGGGATTCCCGGTGCCGGAGGGAGGGGAGATAAGTCTGTGTCATGCAGGGATGTAGAGTCCAGGCCTGGGCGGTTGCTGGAGAGAGTTCGTCGGTGCTCAAGAAGGGAAGGGAAAAAAATAAGAGTTTGGGGGGCCCTAATGTGCAAAATCCCGTATTTGATTTTTCACAAGGAAAGGGGTGGCCATGCGCACTAATCCCAAGTTTCTTCCAAAGGTGGCTGAATTCACGTTAAATCAATCCATTAAACTTCCTGCATTCTTCACAGAACATTCCAATCATGGAGAGTATCTTCTGCACACTCTGGATGTGCATAGAATACTGAGATACTATACCAACAGGACTAAGGATCTCAGAAAGACGGATCAACTTGTTTCATTTGCTAATAAAAGAGAAGGCAATGCTGTTTCCAAGCAAAGCCTTTCTAAGTGGTTAGCAAATTGTATCACTTTCTGTTATGAAAAGTATAACAAGACCCTGCCAGATCAGGTCTGAGGCCACTCCACCAGGGGGTAGCTGCCTCTGCTGCTTGTTTCAGGAATGTGTCCTCGGCAAAAATCTGTGCAGCCACAACTTGGACTTCCGTCCATACTTTCACGAAGCATTACAGTTTGGACATTGCCTCTCACCGCAGAGCAGGCTTCGGATTGGCTGTTCTGCAGGGACTCCTTTCGTTATCCCTGTTCAGACTTTCAGTCATTTGTTGATGACGACTCCTCCCGTTTTCCTCTTTGTTCCAGACTGCTTGGGACTCAGTCCTATATGTGAATACCTACTGCAAGAGCCCTCTCGAAGAAAGATAGTACAGTTACGTAAGAACTTACCGCAACAGTATATCTTTGAGAGTGGCTCTTGCAGTAGGTATTTCCTTCCCTCCCTCCCTCTGTCCCCTCAATTTCTTCTTTTCACCTATGGGGGCAGTTCCTCTTCTCCCCTGTCATGCTTTTGTGGCCTTTGTCGGGAAAGAACTGGAGGGCAGGTGTGGGGGACCGCCCCTTTATACTGATGTCGGCTGACACCGGTCACCTGACGTGGGGGCGGTCCCCCACCAGACTGCTAGCTAGATATTTTTCCATGGGGTCCTGACACCTGGCGGCGTAGTCCTGTATGTGAATACTTACTGCAAGAGCCTCTCTCGAAGATCTACTGTTACAGTAAGTTCTTGCGTAACTGTACTTTCAGGAATGGCTGAAAATTACCACAGACAGGTGGGTTCTGGAAATAGTCAGGACCTGTCCCTTTGCTTCAAATCCCTTCCTCCTCTAAGATCAAGGCAGTTCCTTTCACACAAAGAAAACTGCTGAAACAGAAAGTTCATGCCTTACTTCTAGCAAGGGCAGTGGAGCATGTTCCCTCCAGCCAAAAAGGGCAGGGGTTTTATTTTAGATATTTCCTAACAAAAAAGAATGGGGAGTGGCGGCATATACTAGACCTCAGACTGCTAAACAGGTACCTGGTAAAACCCAGGTTCAAGATGGTCACATTGGCCATGATTCTGCCAACTCTGCAAGGAGGAGACTGGCTAGCCTCCTCAGACCAAAAGGACACAGTTCCATATTCCCATAAGGAAGTCGTACAGAAAATATCTGAGATTCGGACTTCCCTCAGGCCACTGTCAGTTCTCAACACTTCCCTTCGGGCTCACTTCTGCACCAAGAGTCTTTACCAAGTGCATGGCAATAGTGGTGGCACACCTGAGAAGACTAGGTGTTTCAGTTTTTCCCTACCTGGACAATTGGCTGATTGTGGTTAAGTCCCACCAGCAGGTGACTGAGCACCTTCAGATAACCCAGGATCTGTTGCACTCCCTGGGATTCCTTCTCGACATCAAAAAGTCAGTTCTGACTCCTGTGCAGGTACTGTGGTTCACAGGTACAAAACTAAACACCATACTAGGAAGGGCTTTCCTCCCTTTAGGAGAGGGCAGAAAGCATTCGGCTTTGGCAAGCTCATTTGTCCTGGGCAAGCCAAAGCCAGCAAGACAGTTTCTACAACTGTTAGGGTACATGGCTTCAGCAGTAAGCACAGTCATAGGTGCCAGGTTTCAAATGAGAGATGTTCAGTTCCACCTAAGGGCGCACTGGTGCCAAAGGCGGGAGACTCTATCAAAACCCATACCAGTAACAAGGGTGTTACTACAGGCGCTCCAGTGGTGGATGGAGACAGAAAATTTAAGAGAAGGGGTTCCATTCTTGCAGGAGCTCCCTTCATTGGTTCTCATGACAGATGCTTCCCTGTTAGGGTGGGGTGCTCACTTGGAGGAGCACACCATTCACAGCACTTGGGAGAGTGCAGATTCCCTCCACCATATAAACCTGCTAGAGCTAAAAGCGCAGTTTACCTGGCCCTTCAGGCTTTCTCGCATCTAATCCAGGGAAAGGTGGTACAAGTCAGAATAGACAATACCACAACAATGTACTACATCAACAAGCAGGGAGGGACAAGGTCTACCTCACTTTGTACAGAGGCAGTGAAGATATGGAGCCTTGCTTACTCTCTAAACACCACCCTACAGTCGATCCATCTGCCTGGCAAGGACAACACCCTCACAGATGCTTTGAGCAGGACAAATCAGGCCCATCATGAATGGACACTGAACAAGCAAGTGGTGAACGTCCTGTTCAGGAGGTGGGGCACTCCAGAGATCGATCTTTTTGCATCCCACCAAAATCTCCATCTGCCTCTGTATTGTTGTAGGGCCCCTGCCAAGGGAACAGTTCCCCTGGATGCCCTGATTCTGGATTGGACAGGGAGGCATCTTTATGCCTTCCCCTCCTTTTCCCCTGATACTCCGGGTGCTCATCAAGCTTAGATCACAGCCAACTTCAATGATACTGGTAGCACCAGACTGGGCCAGACGGCCTTGTTACTCCCTCCTGCTCTGTCAGTGGCCAAACCGATTCACCTCCCACAAAGGTACAACCTACTGACCACCTTCCAAGGGAGGGTCATCTATCCCAGTCTCGGGTCTCTCAGACTCATGGCATGACTCTTGAAGACCTAGAATATGCAGGCTGGCAATTCTCTGAAGGGTTCCTTAATGTCCTCAGAGGGCATATGAAACCTTCTAAGTTCTCTATATGGTGTAAAAATAAGGGTGTAGCCTCAGCTCAGGCTGGCACACCAACCTTGCTGGACTATTTGACTCATCTGCATTCCCAAGGTCTGCAGCATTCAACCCCGAAAGTGCACCTGGCTCCAGTGTCAGCATACATTTTGGCTGGAAAGGACACCTCTTTAGCGTCAGATCCTGTCTTCATGAGGTTCTTTAAGGAACTGTCTCACCTGTTTCCCCCTCGCAGGGAACCAGTGCCAACTTGGGACCTGAACATTTGCATTGCTCAGCTTATGCTTCCCCCCTTTGAGCCCATGGTCTCTGCAGATCTCAGGTTTGTTATTTGGAAGGTGGTCTTCTTAGTGGCAGTCAATTCTGCCAGGAGGATGTGAATTCCAGGCCCTCTGTGTGGAAAAGGAATACGTTTCCTTCCCCATGGACAAGGTAGTGTTGAGAACTAATAGGAAGTTCCTCCCCAAAGTGGTCTCTGACTTCCACTTGAACCAGTCTATCACCTTGCCAGTTTTCTTCACTGAGCACTCTAGCTCAGGGGAGCGTAGACTCCACAGCATTGATGGAAAAAGGGCTTTAAGTTACTATATTACTCATACCAAGTACCATAGGTAGGACAGACAATGTTTTATTCTCACCTATGGAGAGGTAGGTAAGGGGACAACTGCCTCAAAAAGAACCATCTCTCGGGACAGTTCAGTCTATCCAGTTTTGCTACTCAAAAGCAGGTAGGGTACCCCCTGTTGGACTTGGGGCCCATTCTTCAAGGGGCACAGCTGCCACTATTGTAGCTACCCGAGAGGTGCCATTGGTGGAAATCTGTAAAGCAGCAACCTGGAGGTCAGTCCACACTGTCACTAAGCATTATAGTCTGGACACCCAATCCAGGAGTGATGCTAGGTTTGGTACAGCAGTCCTGCAGAGTCTTTTTCCTAAGTAGATTTTTTTACCCACCTCCATAAGGTACTGCTGCATATTCTGTAAGAAGTAATAATATTGGTGGATTCCTGGGGTTAGAAGAAAAAAATTACTGTCTTGTAGTAATCTTGTTTCTTTCGAAGGTATCCACTAATATTATTACTTTCCCACCGTGCCTCCCCTGACAGAATCAGTAAAGACCTCTCCAGTACTGATTGTATAAATACTTGGAGTGGTATGCCATCTGCTGGCATTTCTTAGTAGATATTTTTTCTTGGGTGAATCTGAGATTTAGAAAAAGGGAACTTTTCTCTCTCTTCCTGTGATTTAATGATTACCATTTAGTTGCCCCAGCTGGGGGCCTCTTTTCTATTTTCTGTTTTAATTAGATGTTAGTATGGCCTTTTTGCAGGCTCCTAAGAAATCTGAGATTTGAATATAGGCAGTTGCACTGGGCAGTTTCTGAACTGAATGCACAAGCTAAAGATTCCATCATTAGCATGACATTCCATTTGGCTCTGGGGCAGTGCTGGCTTAAAGGAGCACTGCAAGAAGAAGTAATATTAGTGGATCCCTTTGGAAGAAACAAGTTTACTACAGGTGAGTTATTTTCTCATACATGTCAAACAGGTGCCAAACCATGTCCAAATATTCAGAGTTGGTAAATACAAAAGATTATGGAGTACCTATGTGTCTAGAAGGGTGCAGAAGTTAACTCCATGAAGGCAACCTCATTTTTAATAGTAGTTTTGCCCGCTAGTATAACCTTCCGTGTTTGGAACTTCTGTGAAGCTGGCTGCCCCTGCTAGTGCAACAGGTCCTGCGCAGGATACTAACATACTAAAATGCCAGCAGAATAGGCCTAATGGTCTTTCGTGTCTGCTCGTTTGGTCAGTCCCCAACCTGGGTGCTGACCTTGCTGTCCCCCTCGCCTTCTCTGGCTTCTCCCTTCCCAGTTCCGGATATTCTTGCTGCATTGGATTTTGCTCCAGAACCCTTCCCTGTACCTGTCCCACCCTCTTGAACCCCTCCACTGTCTGTGCCTCCACCAGCCCCTAGGCAGTGCATTCCATGGCTCCACCACCCTCTCAGTGAAGTAGCACCTCCTCCTTTCTCCCTGAATCTTCCCCCAGCTTCCAGCCATGCCCTCTAGTGGCCCTTCCTCCTTCCTTGAAGCACCCGACTGTTTCCTCCCTATTTACCCTCTTCATGTACCTAAAGACCTCTATCATGTCCCCCGTCCCTTCTCTCTTCCAATGTGTACATATTTAGCTCTTGAGCCTCTCTTCATAGGTCCTGTCCCCAAGCCCCAAATCATTTTGGTTGCCCTCCTCTGGACCCTCTCCAGGAGGTTAATGTCCCGCTTTAAGTGTGGCCTCCAAAACTGCACGCAGTACTCCAGGTGCGGCCTCACCAAGCAGTTATACAGAGGGAGTATCACTTCCCTCCTTCTGGAGGTGATCCCCCTAGCGATGCATCCCAGCATCCTGTTGGCCTTGGTTGCTGCCCTCCTACAAGTCTCAGAGTTGTTCATCTTGACATCCACCACCACCCCCAGGTCCCTCTCAGCCATCGAGACTTGTAGCATTTCCCCCCAGGGTGTACACTTGACCTGGGTTTCTGGCCCCCAGGTGGAGTACCTTGCATTTCCCTGCATTGAACCTCAGCTTCCACTTTCTAGACCATCTTTCCAGAGCCTCCAGGTCCCCCTGTAGGGCCACCCTCCCCTCCTCCCCATCCACCACTGCCCCAGTTTGAGTCATCCATAAAGAGACTCATCTCACTCCTGATTCCTGTCCTTATGTCAGATCGTGGCGTTGAACAGAAGGGCCCAGGACTGATCCTGTGGGACCCCACTAATGACCCTCCTTGGGGATGAGACTATCCCACCAACTCGACCCTCTGGATCCGGTCCTGGAGCCAATTGCCTATCCATCTGATCATCTGGTTCCCAACCCCCATTTCTCCCAGCTTATCCAACAGGCCCACGTGAGGAACAGAGTCAAATGCCTTGCTGAAGTCTAGAAAGAGGACATCCACTGGTCTACCCAGGTCCAAGGCACTTGTCACCCAGTCATAGAACTCCACCAGGTTTGTCTGACACGATTTCCTTGGGATGAATCCATGCTGTCTATTGTCCAGGCACCCTGGATGATGCACACTTCTGTCTGCAGTTGAGAGATTGGGACAACACATTGTTGCAACCCCTGCTGACTTATGAAGGAGTGACATCCATAAGAACCAGCCTGTTAGAACAGCAGCAGTGGTACCGCTCACAGCGTCTGTGATCTGAGGTTCGAAACATGCTCAAGTCACTGGCGCCAGCTGGGGAGGAACACTGAGCATCCCAGAGGATGCTCACTTTCCCTAGGAAGGGAGGGCCGCCACTGTGAGACTGCCACCTGGGTGACCATAGGTGACACTGCAGTTGAGCAGTAGATGGGGACGTCTGGGCATGAGCTGAGACTTGGGGAGGCATGTGCTGTATGCATATGCTAGGGTCTCCTAGCATGCCAAATTCACATGGGTGGGGCTTACAGGGGAAGAAGGCTCACGGACCATGAACCCCTGGTGCACTCTGACCCCAACCTGAGGCACCCAGGGAACCTCTGCCTCCATGGCACTGGAAGAGCATGGGGGGGGTTGATACCAGCTCGGCTGGACCCCCCCTTAAGATGGGGAAACTCTTGGGATTGGAAGACCCCTGCAGGTTAGTGGCAGGAACGCTGGGGGATGGGGAATAAGTCTAGCGGGGTTGGGGGTGTCAAGCTGGGCAAATAAAATGTAAATGAAAAAAAAAGTGACCTCCCTATCTGCTGTGAAGGTAGCCACTCACAAGCCAATCCACTCATGCTGCTGGAGGAAGGGCATAGCTATGAGCAACGTCAGTGGGCCTGGGAGCACAGCTGAAAGGTGGATATGCAAGCTCATGCTAGGGATAGGGAACTCTGTGCCCAGTACAACTGGGTTATACATGGATGAACTGTGGTGCCGGGGGCAAACCCGTGAAGTCAAAATATGAAGCAGGTAAGTGGCAGGGGGAGCTGGACCTGACCAGAGAGGATGGGTGTTGAAGCATGAGCAGCGGAGAAACAAATTACAAACAAAAGTTGCATAGATGATGTAGTGTGATTACATATTATCAAAACATATTTCGCAATAACAGATTTACAGATGCAGTTTGTTTCCAGGTTTAAACACAGATGTTCTCAGTTTCAAAGTATTTAGTGCTTATTGTTTTGAAAATAGCAAGGCTGGGAGTTTTTTTTGGTTTTCCATATCTATCTTATTGTTTTCAAGATTCAGTCTTCTCCATAGATTACCACTAGGGTTTGAGCTAAAGGCACTAGGACCGCATGGGAGTAGGTCACGGGCGTGTCTCCACACACGCCCGCTGGTATGCAGTGGCACCAGCCTGCAGCTGCTTCAGTTCTTTTCCCTGCGAATGCACAGCAGCAATGTTGCCGCTCTCATCTAGGCCAGAACTTCACTGTCTGTATGATGGCAGTGTTTCAGTTCTTCGGTTTCAGTTTAAAATACACTAGACTTTGCTATCCTTGTCAGTTTATTTAGTTTAACACACACAGCTCTACAGTTTTTTCTCAGCCCTACCTCATGCTAACAGTTGACAACAATGGAAGAAGTTAGGGAGCCTGAAAGGCAAGTTGCTCCGCCTACAAGGTTGTGTCTGGCCTCCACTTCTTTCTGGGCGTGTGCGCTAACAATGGGCAGTACAGCACCTGAGGGGATAGACAGTCCTCTGAGCTGCAAAAAGAAATGGTCCAGATCCTGTATATGCTCAGCGTCTGTTTTTGTACTGTTCTACCTCAGCCTTTTCCCACAGAAAACATAAGGGGAAGAAAAGGCACCAATCAAGGTCATCCTCTAGTCATTCTGCTGTGAGGCACTCAACTTCTGTGGACCCGGGTACCCTGGTGTCATCTCAGATGATACAGAATGCCTGGACCTTTGAGATTGAGGTCTCTATCCCAGAGCCCCTCTGACCAGTGGACAGCTCTTATGGAGTGGTGGCTACACCGTATAAGTGCGGTGGTGCCATTGTTGGTGCCAGCTCCTGACTGTTTGGGATTGGTTAAACCAGTACTGTCTTGGGTGCTGTTGTACTTGGGTGCAGGACTTTCTTTGAATCTGGCCTCAGTGCTGGAGCCGTTTGTGCCACTGATGTCTGCTCCATCTGTCGTGTTGCCTACTACCCCTCTGGGGATAGGGGCAGTCACAATGCTGTTGCCAGCTACTAACCCTATCCTTGGTGCCACTGACAATGCCATTCCCAAGACTTTGTCCTTGACTAGTGTTGCCTGTGTTGCTGAGTTCTGGCCTGCACGGTCACCCTTTTAGCCCCCTCACCTCTACTTCCCACCTGGGTTAGAGGGAGAGGAGTCTGATCCAGACCTCACCATCACCAGTGGTGAGGACAAAAGACTCATCCTATGATCCAGAGAACCCAGAACCGGTTCCTGTTGCTATACCACAAAAACATGCATGCTGCCTTAAATTTTGAGCCAGCAGCCATAGACCAGGCTAGGTGCCTCCAGCTGGAGTTTTTTTTTTTTGCTAACATTTTTGTTAGATTTTGCACATATATGAACAATTACACATGAAATTAACCAAAAGGAAAAATCACACAGACATTCTACACCTACATGAAACATAGAGACTCTACTATTTACATATGTCCACATCTTCTTAGTAGTTCATATACTCTACTCCATGCAAATCACTCCATATCTTTTATTCAATTCCTAAACTCACATTGAGATTCCAACCTACATTTCATTTATGCCACATTTCCCATTTTTATTTTGGATTGAACCCCCTTACCCCTACTTTCATACCTCAGGCCCCCATCTGTAGGATCACTGCTTCCTCCATGGTTAATGTTGTTAGAAGGGGGTTCCACAGAGATACAAAGGTCTCTATTCTACCTTGAATTTGGTAGAACCTTTTTCCATTACCAAGGCGCCAATGATCATAGCACGCCACTGTTCAATAGAGGGGTCCTTTGCCGACACCCAAGTATTCAAAATGACTTGTCTAGCCTGTGACAATAAAAATCCTGATCCACTTCATATGTAGGCCCCACTCCTCCCAACCCCCCGTCTCTACACCAAACAATAGGTCAGTTGGATGAAGAGGGATGTCCACCCCCATATTCCCCTTCATATTCTGCACTACCTTTTTCCAAAATATTTGCAACCGAGGGCAAGTCCAGAAACAGTGTAGGTATGTGCCCCTCTGTTCATTACATCTATTGCAAATGTCCGACACCTCCGGTTGGTATCTATGTAGTACCGCCGGGGGGCAGAAAAGTCTGTGTATAAATTTATAGGCTGATTCCTTATATTTGTTTGACAACAATAGACCCATATGCATTCCTACCATGATTCCCCAATTGTAATCAGAAATTGGGATTCCTAAGTCCCTTTCCCACAGCCCCTTGGTGTTACTTATCCTACCACGTAGACCATCCCGGAGTACATGGGCCACATCCCCTATCATTCCTTTAGGGTCCCTCTTAGCTCTACGAATCAAGGCCTCTATCTGTTGCAATGGAGGTGACTGGGGCCCCTGCTTCTTCAGCTTCCTATAATAGTCCCTGGCCTGAAAAAATCTAAACAAGTGATTATTGGGTGTCCCTCTACTCTCCTTAAGCTCCTGAAAAGAGCTTATGTCTGTCCCTTTAAGGAGGTCCCCTATACTATGTACCCCCCTAGTATTCCACTCCTCAAAACCTTGGTCTTCCAACCCAGGGCGAAAGAAAAGGTTTCTATTTAGTGGTAGAAGCATCGTTTCAACCTCTGTGCTTCCCAAGACTTTCTTGATCTGTTCCCAGCTTTCCAGCACCATGACCACCATCAGGTTTATTCAACTCTGTGCCACATATGCTTTTTTCCCCCTCTGGCTAGGTATGCTGATAATCTGCCCTAGCCCTCCATTTCTTCCAGATCTATCCAACTGGCTGTTTCCGGTTTGGCAATCCAGTCCTTAATTACTCTTACTTGCGTGGCCAGATAATTCTTTATTTCCGGAAAATTTAACCCTCCCTCTTTTATATTTAATTTTAGTCTGCCCGAACCGATCCTGGCCCTTTTCCCTTGCCATAAAAATTCAGAGAAGCCCCTCTCTAATTTCTTACTGTCTTTCTTGCTCAAACCCATTGGGAGCATCTGCAGCAGATACAGGATCCTTGGCAAAACATTCATCTTTACAAGGTTCATGCGTCCAATCCAAGATATCAGTAATGCTCTCCATCTTCTCATATCTGCTACCATGCTCCCAACCAGCAGCCTATAATTCAATCCGTATAATTCCGGGATAGTCTTCCCAATATTTACTCCCAGATATTTAAAAGATGACCTGACTTCTCTTAGCCCCCCAAGACTCACTTCCTCTTATTCTTCCCTTTTCCAAATACATTATCTCTGACTTATCTAGGTTTATCTTGTATCCTGAGAAGAGAGCAAATCCCTCTATCAGTTCCAATAACAGGGGAATGGAACTCTCCGGATTACCCAGATACAGGATCATGTCGTCCGCATATAGCGACAATTTATGTTGTTGGTCCCCTGTCCCCACCACTCCCCCGATATTTGGGGTTTGCCTTATGGCTATGGTCAGAGGTTCAATTGCCAGATCAAACAGTAGTGGGGAAAGCGGGCATCCCTGCCTCGTTCCCCTAGACAGGTCAAATCGCTTTGATAACATTCCATTAGTTAGCACTGCCGCCTGCAGAGAGGTATACAAAGCCCTCACCATAGCCACAAATCTTTCACCCAGGCCAAACCTATTCAGAACTTCAGAGGTATCCCCATTCAATACGGTCAAAGGCCTTCTCGGCGTCCAGTGACAAAACCACTGTCACCCCTGGGCGCTGAGAAGAGCAATGCACCACATTTAAGACCTTCCTCACATTATGGTAGGAGTGCCTGCCCTTTACAAAGCCCGTCTGGTCCAGATGCACCATCTGCGGCATCAGCCCGTCCAAACGGCTGGCCAGTACCTTAGCATAAGTCTTAGCATCCACATTCAACAAGGATAAAGGCCGATATGCGGCACACTCCTGTGGGTCCCTTCCAGGCTTTGGGATGACACAGATCGTCACCATCTCCATGGTAGGCGGGAGTGGATTCCCTTCCCTAGGTTCTCGGAACACCTCCCAGAGCAAGTCCACCACCTCCTGACCCATTTCTTTATAGAACTCAGCTGGGAGTCCAGGCCAGATGCCTTACCTGGCTTCATATATGTATAGCCCTTCTAATCTCTTCCTTAGAAATCTCCTTATCCAACTCCTCTCTCTGCTTCTCTGTAATTCTTTGAAGCTTGGTCCCTTCTAGGAAATCTCTCACTCTAATTGACCCTCACACTCGCTCCTATATGAGGCCTGATAGAACTTCCTGAACCTTTCCCCTATAGCCTGGGGCTCCTTCAGTAGAATTCCTCCCTCCTCCCGTATCTCCTGAATTCTCGCCATCCCCTTCCTACCTCTAATGAGGTTTACCAACATGGGCCCTGGTTTATTACCCCATTCACAAAACTTTTGTTTCACAAACCATGTCTGATTTCTTGCCTGCTCGGCCAGCATATTAAGTGTCCCTCTTGCCGTTGCCAGCATCTGGATACTCTCCTCATCCCCCCCCACTACCCTACGCTCCAATTCTTTAACCTGTCGAAATAGCTCATCATACCGCTTGGTCTGTTCCTTCTTATATCCTGCCACATACCCTATAATAGCCCCTCTTAAATAGGCTTTTCCCGCATCCCAGAAGACCTGTCTGGATGGTGCCATCTCTCTACTGAGTTCCACATACCTCCTCGGTTGTTCTTTCAGGAAAGTCCGGAACTCTTCCTTCCCCATCAGATATAAAGGGAACCTCCACAAGGCAGGCTTTACCCTATTAGCCTCCATTTCTATTGTCATAATCACCATGGCATGGTCTGAGACATGAATAGGTCCATGTCTCACGTCTATCATCTTATGATACCAGCTTCCCTCTATATAGATGTGGTCTAATCTCGACCACGTTTTGTGGGTGTTGAAAAAAAAGTAAATTCTTTGAGAGTCTGATTACCTGTCCTCCAAGCATCTAGCAAATCTAACTCCACTATACCCTCCCTCCACTGTTTCATGCACCTCTGCCCCTCCCTCCCAAGTGATCCATGGCTGGGTCCGGTGTGCAATTAAAATCTCCCCCCATTATCAGCCCCTGGAACTGCTCCCTCGTAAGAAGCTCTAGAATATTCCTATAAAAACAATGGTTCAAATACAGCCGGGGCATATATACACCCAAATGTTACCTGGGTCCCATGTAACATTCCCTCTATGAACACACATCTCCCCTCCTTTTTGTCTTGTAGCACTCTTGAGACCTTGATTGGGAGGTGCTTATGTATCAATATTGCCACTCCCCTCTAATGAGAAGAGAAGGATGCAGCATAACAAGTTCCAACCCAATTCCTCACAAACTTCTGATGTTCTAAGGGAGTCAAGTGTGTCTCTTGCAACAAAGCGACCTGAGCTCTTACCCTCTTGAGGGCTGTAATAATAGTGCGTTTAATCGGGGAGGAAACGCCGCGCACGTTCCACGAGACCTTCACTCTCTCTTTTTGATCCATCTTGTTAGCAGACAAAGCTCTCCTTCCCTCATACTTAAATTCGCCTTTATTACTGTCTTAATGTGTGGCATTTCTCTCCATACTATATGTCTTGTCATGGACTGAACATACAATTTTACAACAAAAAACATAACATGAAACTTGAACTTCACCCCCCCAACCTATATACAGTTTGAACTCTCCTTCCTCTTTTCGTAACATACATTTCTGTAATTAGTATGTTTTCACCCCTATGGTTTTCTAAAGGGCTTGATTCAAAAAAACATTTTGATCAACCTTTTCTCCCCCCTGGGTTATTAACTTCTTTTAGCCACCTGTCCCTTGTTCCACTGTCTCTTTAATCACATAGTGTACCCTATCTGTTTATTATACCCTGTCCTCCTTTCTCACAACAAAATGATACCGATCCCTAGTCCCCTGCCTTTGCCTTCGACGAACACTCCTTCTCCCTGCACTAGTCTGTCCCTTCTCTCTCTCAATCTCCCTCATATAGAGCAACCTTTATGTGACCTATCTCTGGTACTTTTTTATCTTAGTTGTCGATTCTTAGTCTTCCTTCTATTTCTTCCCTCGTACCTGTTGACAAGGCTAGGCCCCACGATTCCATCATAACGCGCAGGCCCCCCTTGGCAATCACTTCTCTAACTCCGTTGCCTTAGAAATGTATGACACATCTCAACACCCAAACACCCTTGCCATCCACTTTTACCTTTATTAGCAGTAATTTAAATCTCATCTGCCCTCTTTTCATTCATCTTTCTTCTTCGATTCCAATATCAAATGTCTTTTCTCCCATTCGATAGAACGAGACTGCATACCTTTATTTCCTGCTCCACCAGGGTAGTCCGCACGAATCATCACCAACGTGCAGGCCCTCCTCGTGGATCGAGCCGCCACGACTTTCCCTTTCAGTGACAACTAGTCCGGACCTGCACTTGTCTCTACAACCATCAGTCCTGGATGGGAGATTCAAATAGCTCGCTCTCATAATGCTCTTCACACAGAACCTTTTCTCCCCAAGCACGATCACACTTTATTAACATGGGAGCAAGGAAGTTCGGGCCAGTCATACACTCTTAAAGGGGAATGCTCTACGACTGCTCCTCTCTTACCTCTCAGGCAGTGTCCAGGCAAGGCACTCTCCACTTCTCCCTCTACATAACTGTCACCGAATGTAACTCAGCATATTAAAGAGAAGTCCAGAAACTATTTACAGGGTCAAACCGTATATCCTCTTGTTTAAACTCTCACAAGCTCCCTTCCTTCTTTCCTTGAGGGCAATCACCCAATCTTCTTTTGCAACTCCATCACAAATTTATGTGCTTTCTCAGCTTCCCAGAAACTGTATGTTGCCCCCTCATGTCTGATCTTCATTGTGGCCGGGAAAACCATATACCACTCCAGCTTTAAGCGTTGGCATGCAGCGATCGCCTCATTAAATTCCCTCCTCTTTTTACCGACCCTCGCAGAATGGTCCTGGGAAATATATAGCCGCACTCCTTCATATTTCAATTCAGGTAAAGCCTTGTATGCCTTCCACATTTCCTGTCTGTCCTGAAAGTTATGGAATCTGAATATCACCTGCCTCGGGGGATGTCCTTCCTGGGGCCGTGGCTGGACTGCTCGGTGCACGCGCTCCAATTTATATCCACCTCCTTTTGGTTTTAGGCCCATGAGCGCTGGTAAGATTCTGGCACAAAACCCCAGCACATCTGCACCTTCTTTGCCTTCGGGAAGGCCCCAGAGTCGCAAATTGGACCTTGGTTGATAATTTTCCTGATAGTCCAGGATTTCCCTCATGTCATGCAGCTGCCTCTCCAGTTCTCAGACTTGCTTCTCCATAGGGTGTAATGTGTCTTCCATGGCTGAAATGCGTCCCTCCGCCTCCTCCATTCGTTCCTGCTGCCTTTCTAATTGCGCCTCCATCGTGACTAGCCTTCCCTCAATCTTATTCTCTAATCTCTCTAGCTGGGGGATAGGGCATCCATAAGCTGATCTTTAAGTTCTCTGCCTATCGCTGTCATCTCCGCAGCTGAAATCGAGATAGGGCCCACATTACCCATCTGACCCATAGCTGGCGGCTTTTTGTTGTTTTGACTGGGCATTGCGATTTACTGCGAGCGACATGATGGTCGTCCATATCGTTCCGTGTATCAGATGGACTATTGCTCGTGTTAGATTTAACAGGGATTCCGGTGGATTTTCAATTTTAATTTACCCAGGGCTTGGAGCTCGAGAAAGGCACATCCTCACGCCATGAAGTGGTTAAGTGACCCCCCCCCCCCCAGCTGAAGTTTCTGAATGTGCTTAATATCTGTCTCTCTAGATCTTCCAACAATCTGTCTTCTCCATAGAGTCCCACTAATGGGTCTTTGCCGGAGGCGCTAGGACCCTGTGGGAGCCAGAACTTTTCTGGAGGGCCAGTGGCATGAGTGTAGACCACATCTCACTGCACCTGCTCGCTAGTATACAGTGGCGCAAGCCCCTAACTGCCTCAGTCCGCTTGGAGTCGCAAAAAGAAATGGTCCAGATCCTGCACATGTTCTGCGTAGGAATCTTTGCACTCTTTGGTCTCAAACTTTTCCCTCAAAAAGCATAAGGGAAAGAAAAGGCATCAGTCAAGATTGTCCTGTGGTCATTCTGCTGTGAGACTCTAGACATCTGCAGACTCTGGTACCCAACTGTTGTCACTGACACCTGGGCTTGTAACATCAAGGTCTCTCTCAGATCTCCTCTCTGCCCAGTAGAGGGGATCCCAGTGGGCAGTTTGGCCATTGTGTAGCTCTCATGGAGCAGTGAGTGCAGCGTATGGGTCAGGCTATGCCATTTTTGGTGCCAGCTCCTGACCCCATGGGGTCAGTCGAGTTGGTGCCATATTTAGTGCTGCTTGTCTTAGGAACACTGCTAAAGTCGACTCCAGCCTTCGGGGACGGGGGCAGTCATGGTGCTGCAGCAGGCTTCTTTGGAACCAGCAGGGTGATGGACATCATTAGCAGTGCCACGCCTGGTCCCAGGGTTGGACTTTTCAGGGCCTACTCTCATGCCTGTGTGGGTATTGCCATCAGTATCCCATGGATCTTCGGTGTCAGGATAGTTTCCTTCGGGAACAGTTCCAAGGCCCTATGCAGGGCCGGTGTTGCTGAGGCTGTGACCTGCACTGCCTCCTTTTTACTACCCTCTGGGTGTGCAGGGAGTAGGGGGAGTAGAGTCAGATCTTTACCTCATAGTCTTCAGTGCTGAGGACAGTGACTGGTGCTACAATCCAAAGAATCCAGAACCAGGTCCTGTTACCGTACATTAGGAGGATCTCTCCTTTCAGGCTGTACTCAGAAAGCAAGCTAAAAAGGTTCTTTGCTTTTTTTAGCTTGCTCTCTTATTTTGGGCCCACCATGACCCAAACCTGCAAGACCACATTAGGGCTGGCATTCCCCTGGGGTGAGACACAGACAAGGCGCACTAAGTCACTGTATAGGATAAAACGTGTCTGTATCTTTTGGTCAACCCTTTGCAGATTGTATGAGGGGCCGTTTGGCAGCATGCATTCCTGAATAAGCAGAACCAGCCTAAATTTTTGTGGTGATTTTACATATATATCCCATGATGCTTTGCATTTTTGGGTTATGTGGGATTTTGTATTTATACTCAGAAATATGCATTCTGCACTAAATTACGAGCCATCAGCCATAGACCAGGCTAGGCATCTACAACTGGAGTTTCTAAACATTCTGTCTTGGTCTCTCTAGTCCCACCCATTCAACGGACCCTGGAGAGACTCTGAGGAGGCCTGCTACTGTGGCAGCTGTCCCCCAAGCAGGCGGACAAGAAATATGCAGTGCCTAAATCTAAGCCCATGTGTTTCACTAAGCCAGTTGTGGATGCCACTGTTAATCCGGCTGAGAATGACAAAGCCGTAGTGCCCAAGGAGGTCACCGTGCACCCCACTAACAGAGTCACGCAAGGTGGACACTCTGTGCAAGCGTGTCTGTGCCTTGGCTACTCTTGGCATAAGGATAGCTTGCTACCAGGATCACCTCTGAGTACAAGTACACTCTCTGGTGCAAGCTGGCAGAGGGTCTGCCAGACACACAGGCAAGACGAAATGCTGGGCACTGTTAAACAAGGTGTTGAATCCAACAGCCACTAGCCTAAAGTGTTTATGGATGCCTTTGATGCAGCAGCTTGCTGCACAGCTGCAGGTATTTACTTCAGGTGGCACTTCTGGCTGCGAACTGCTGGCATCACCATGGACGTACAGCAGCAGATCATGAATGTGCCCTTCAATGTCGAGTATCTGGTTGGACAGCAGGTGAAGTAGTCTAACGAAACAACTCTAGAGAGTTCCAGGCTGGCTCCCTACAACCCACAAGTAGGTAGAAGATGCAGCTGTTTTCACAATAAGTCATTTTGTGGCAGGCACAGGGGAATCTAGCACATTAGGTCCCAGCCTCCACAGGCTCAGAAGAAAATGCAGCTGAAGGCGCAGGCACCAAATGTGCTCAGTGCCATCTTCTGAAGCTCCGGCCCCAGGTCCACTTCAGCTGTCCGAGGCAGATCACTCCTCTCCAGTAGGGGGATGCTTAATCCAGTTTTACCGTTGATGGGAATCCATCTTCACAAGTACCCTTCTCAGATGATCCTTGCAACCCACTTATTTGAACAAGTGGGTTCTAAGGATCATCTGAGAAGGGTACTCCCTGGAATTGTTACACCCCCACCCCCAGTCTGCCCAGAACGCAATTCTCCTTATTGGCTCGCATGTCAGAGCTTCTGGCATGTGAGATTGCTGGCCTTCTGAGAAACATGGCAGTAAAAATAGTGCCAGAGTCAGAATGGAACTCCAGGTTCTACTCATAGAAACATAGAATTTGACGGCAGATAAGGACCGCTTGGCCCAACTAGTCTGCCCATTTTCCTACCTAACAGATAAGCTGCAAATCCTAGTTAACCAACAGCTTACTTCCTCCTACCCCCCACTAGGACTGCCTTATGCCTGTCCCATGCATTCTTGAAGTCCCCCACTGTTCTTGACTCCACAACCTCCCCAGGGAGGCTGTTCCATGCATCCACAACCCTCTCAGTGAAAAATACTTCCTCACATTACCTCTGAGCCGTCCCCCATGTTCAAATTGTGCCCCTTGTTTTGCACATCTCTTTTCTGGAAGATGCTACCCTCTTGGACTTTAATTCCCTTGAGGTACTTGAAAGTTTCTATCATGTCCCCTCTCTCCCTCCTTTCCTCTAGGGTATACATATTAAGCTCCTTTAGTCTTTCTTCATGTCTTCTGGTGCAGACCCTGCACCATTTTGGTTGCCCTCCTCTGGACAGCTTCCACTCTGTCTTTGCGGAGATGCGGTCTCCAGAACTGCACACAGTACTCCAGATGGGGTCTCACCAACTGTCTGTACAGAGGGATAACAACTTCCTGTTTTCTACTATTGATGCCTCTTCCTATGCATCCCAGTATCCCCTGCCTTCCTTACTGCCTTCTCACATTGCTTGCCCACCTTTAGGTCATCTGATATAATTACCCCCAGGTCCCTTTCTATTTTTACTGTTGTCAGTATCTCACCCCCATTGTCTACACTTCCCCTGGGTTTTTGTTTCCCATGTGCATTACCTTGCACTTCTTTGCATTGAATCTGAGCTGCCATACATTTGACCATTCCTCCAACCTTGCCAAGTCCCTTCTCATCCTTTCTACTCCATCTTGTGTATCAACCCTGTTGCAGATCTTTGTGTCATCTGCAAAAAGACACACTTTTCCTTCCAGTTCCTCTGCAATGTCATTTATAAAGACATTAAAAAGGACTGATCCCAGTACTGAACCCTGCGGTGCCCCACTAGTAACCCTCCTTTCTTCACTGTGTACTCCATTTACTACTACCCTTTGCGTCCTGTTGTCTAGCCAATTTTTTATCCAGGCTACCACCTTGGGACCCACTCCAAGGCTGGCTATCTTGTGAATTAATCTTTTGTGTGGGACTGTATCAAATGCCTTGCTAAAATCTAGGTAGGCCATGTCACAGCCCCTCCTGGTCTACTACTTTGGTCACCCAGTCAAAGAAATCTATTAGATTAAGTCTGACACGACCTTCCCATCGTGAATCCATGCTGCCTTGGGTCCTGTGCCTACTGGCTTCTAGGTACTCAACAATTCTTTCCTTCAGAAGTGATTCCATCATTTCCCTACCACTGAGGTCAAACTAACTGGTCTGTAGTTTCCTGCCTCTGTCCTGCTCCCACTTTTGTAAAGAGGAATCACATCTGCCTCCTCCAGTCCTCGGGTACCACCCCATCCTCCCATGATTTGTTAAAGAGGTAGTCAAGAGTGTCACTAGTTCTACCTTAGTTCTTTTAGAATTCTTGGGTGAATCCCATCAGGCCCCATTGCTTTGTCCACCTTCAATTTTATCAGTTCTTTCAGAACCCTTTCTTCTGTAAATGGACTGGTATCAACCCCGTCTTTGAGTGCTTCTCTTGTTTGGTTTAGATAACTCCCCTCCTCTTCCTTTGTGAATACTGAGCAGAAATATTCGTTCAGTATCCTGCTTTTCACTGTCACCCTCTACCCACATTCCTCCCTTTATTAAGCTTCAGTATCCTCCTTTGGTCTTTCTTCGCCCCTAATGTACCTATAAAGGTCTTATCCCCTTCTTAACAGAATTGGCTATCCTTTCCTCGGTTTGGGCCTTTGCTATTCTGACTGCCTTCCCAGCCTCTTTCTGCTTTAACTGATAAAGTTCTCTGTCCTGCTCCTTCTGTGTTTCCTTATATTTCCTGAATGCTGTCCTTTTCTCCTTAACCTTCCCTGCCACCTCTTTTGAGAACCATAGTGGTTTTTTCCTTCGTTGTGTTTTATTGATTTGCTTTACACAAAGGCTTGTTGCCTCTGTGATGGCTGTTTTGATCCTCCCATTGTTCTTCCACCCTCCTTCTTGCCTGTTTGCTAGTGCTTTTCTGAGGCACTCTCGTTTTCCCAAAGTCGGCCCTCCTAAAGTCCAGTACTCTTGCTTTGTATGGCTGATTGTATGGCTGTGTTTATACGTGAACCACACTGTTTGGTGGTCGCTTGTTCCCAGATGGCTACCCACTTCTAAATCTGAGATTCTTTCTCCATCCCCATTTGAAGTACCAGGTCTAAGATTGCTCCTCCTGAGTGGGTTCCAATACTAGCTGTCTGAGGCATGCCCCTGTAGGGCATCAAGAATGACCATGCTCTTGGATGTGCCTGCAGCAAGGTGCTCCAGTTAACATCTGGCATATTCAGGTCCCCATCAACAATATCTCCCCTTTTTCTGCCATTCTAAGAAAGTCTTCTATCATTTCCTTGTCCATTCCCTCCCCCTGAGATGGGGGTCTGTATACAGCCCCCATATGGATTGTGGTGCCATTTCCTGTCTCCAGGGTGACCCAAAGTGCCTCATCTGCTCCCTGTTCACTCTTTAGTTCTGTTACTTTGATCCCTTCCTTTACATAGAGAGCTACTCCTCCTCCTCTTTTACCCTCCCTGTCCCTCCTGTAGATTGTGTGTGTGTATCCTGGTATGTTGACATCCCAGTCATGGTTCTCTGTGTACCATGTTTCTGTGACTGCCACAATATCCAGGCAACCCTCTTCCATCAAGGCCACTAGTTCAGGGAGCTTGTTACACAGACTATGGGCATTGGTACTCATCACCCTCCACTTTTTGATAGCCTTACCCTTTTAGCCCCATTTCTGTCCTTACTGCCTTTGCCTTTTTTTACATTTAAATCCGTTCTGCTCCCTAATAACTTCTGTACCTTGGTGTTTACCTCACTAATCCCCATGTTTTGTGGGGGGAGGCTCGGATTTCCCTGCTCCTTTTCAGTGCCTCCCCCCTTGGCTAGTTTAAATGCTTGCCAATGAAGCATTTAAACCTCTCACCTAGGATCCTGGTTCCCCCTGGACAGATGCAGACCATTGCACCAGTATAAGTTTGCATCCCTCCAGGTGGCTCCCCAGTCCCCAATGAAGCCAAAACCCTGAGCTCCACACCAGTTTTTCAACCACTCATTGAATTCCCTGGTGAGAAGTGCCCTAGCATCTCCCTTACCATAGACAGGCAGCACCTCCGAGAAGGTTACCGTATGCGCTACTTGTCTAAGGCCCCTTCCCAACTCTATAAACTCCTCTTGCACTGCTCTGATCCCATTCCTAGCCAGGTCATTTGTCCCTAGGTGGACAATGACATCCAGCTCCCTCCCTCATGCAGTTCCTCCACGATCCTGAGGATTGCTTCCTGTCCCTCAAGCCGTGCGCCAGGAAGCACCCCCACCTCCCTCCCCATTTCTACCCCCTAATGATTGAGTCCCCCACCAGGAGTTGTTTCCTTCCCCTGTGGGGTCCCATGCCACCCTCCTGTGGGTCTCCTTTGTGAAGGTTCCCAGCATCCTCCTTAGTCTCCACTGCAGGTGCCTCCATAGAGGAACCACTATCCACCAGAAGAGCGAATGAATTGTGGAGAGGTACAGCTGGAGGGATGCAACTCTGTTCCACCACCCTCTCCCTCCTGGAGCCCACCCTGGTCCAGCCTCTCCTCTTTCTTGGCAACCTCTGAGGTAGTGGCATTGGCCCTGGTGGTCCCTGGGTGGGGAGGAGGTTTCATGAGATCTAGCAGGTCAGCCTGGAGGCGGGCAACCTCCTCTCTCAGACCAGAGGTGCCTGCAAATAGAGGGCAGCATCATGGCCTCAGAATGTCTCCCGAACACTGCCGCCCACAGCCATTGCACTGCACCGCTCCTATCATGTCTTATTTTGTCCTCTCTACTGTTTCTCTGGATGCTTACTCTCTCCTCTCCCTTACAACTCTGACCCTTCCTGTTCTGGGACAGCAACTTCCTATCTTCTTCAGTAGCCTCCTTCTTCCTTGCTCAATATCAGACCACCAGCAGCTGGGGAGAGTGAGCTACTTTTTCCTTTAGGGTTGACAAAACCAATGTTTCTCTATGATCCTTTCCTTCCTACTGCCAAACAGGAAGTTCCTGCTGACAGTCAAATCCAGTGGCTATAAAAGTAGAACTGGCTTTGGGTGGGTGGGATGGAGGGCAATTAGTAAGAAAAAAGGCTAGAAACAGGAAGTTGTAATTTGACTCACCTGCTTTTCTAGTGTCTAAACCACACCCCCAGGTAAGCTCTCTTTCCTCGTACTGGTTTAGCGAAGTCATCCTTTCCCTGCACAGAACACACACTGCCTTTCTTTCTTTTCTTTAACCCTAAATAAGACCCCTTCTACTTCTAATAAAGTTATCTGTCTACTTAATCTTAACTGACACTGACTCCTGCTGAGATATAAGTTTTAAATTAACAAGAAAATGTAGCTTCTTTTAGTTAGCTGCTTTCTGCTCTACAAGCAAGGCTAGTAACAGCTCCTGCTACTTCCTGGTACCAAAGAAATCAGGACCCCAATTTTTGACCTCAGAAATCTGAATAAATACATGGATAAATAAAAATTCAGAATGATTTCTCTGGGACCCTTGCTACCTTACCTGAAACCTCAGGATTGGCTAGCATCACTGGATCTGGAGATGCTTACCAGCACATACTGCTGCACCCAATCACCAGCGGTACCTCTGGTTCTGCGTGGAAGGACAGCACTGCCAGTTCAGAGTCCAACCTTTTGGGTTGTCCTCGGCACTGCAAGTTTTCACAAAATTATTTACGGTACTCTCAGCGCACCTCAAGCCTTGAAAAAGCGCTTCACTCATTCCTTCCGATAAGCTTCGTATGAAGTCCAAACCATCTGTTGCTTACCTGAGACAAAATGGCTGCTCAGGACAGAATGAGAATGGTCGTTGCTTCTATGTTTGCTCGCTGCTACCTGTAAGTATTATCTGTATTTATGTTGCAACAAAGAAAATAATTTTAAACACATATGTGAGCTGATATTCCTTTGTGGTGTGGTCTTGAGCTTAGACTGTTATTGCTGTGCATTACTGATAAATAACCTAGGCTATTAATAGTTTATATGCACTAATGATTATTTTACACTTATTGGTGGGGGAGGTAGGGCCCCACAAAATATTTAGCAGGGGGGCCTTAAAGACATTAGCACAGCCCTGCCTCCAGGACTTCCCTTTTTCCCCACTGGAGCCTCTCACCACGGATGCCTCCGTGCAGGGGTATGGAGCCCATTGCTAGGGTCTCCAGACACAGGGTATCTGGGACTCATCAGAAACGCATCTCCACATCATTGTACTAGAGGTGCGTGCAGTTTTGTGTGGTCTGAACCCCGTTAGTGGACTTGGTCAACTGAAAGAGTTCTCCAGATGAACAAGTTTGTCGTACTGTATCAACAAGCAAGGAGGAGAACACTTTTGCTCCCTTTGCAGGCAGGCAGTTAGAATGTGGGAATGGTGCCTGGAGCAGGGGATCTTTCTGTTGGGGGTCTGAAACACTCTGGCAGATGAGACAGATCCCCACAAGCAGTCACTAGCACCAGACATCACGAAATTGCTATTCGATGTGTGGAGCACTCCAGATGTGGACCTTTTTACGTCCTCACTCTGTGCCAAACAGCCTTGTTTCTGCTACAGAAACCTGGGACATGGCGTTGTTTTGTCAGGAGACATTCAGATTGCCATGGCAAAATCTGTTTCTGTATGCATTCCCCCCAGCTTCTCTCAGTGAGTGAATCTTAAGACTCCACTACTACAATGTTCTGAACAATTTGTTTGAGGGTTGTGGAGCAGATCCTTCCCAGTTCTGTTTTGTATTATAGGTGGTGGTGGGCTACAGTGCTATTTGGTGGAACTTGGAAATCCATGTGGGAATGTGTAAATGTTCCTTCTAGGGACGTGGATATGTTGTTCAGTCCACACTTACTGGCAGGTTTCTTGCCGTTTTAAATCCTGCCCGGAAGGTCTTCAAGCTGGCTCCTCCCATCCACCCGGGTGGTAAAACTCTCGGCTCCGCCCCATGACGCCAAATCTTCCTTACTGCTTGGAAGCTGAGGTTCCCTCCTTTGCGCTCTGCATTTTAGGCCTGGATCCAAACTCTTCAGTTAACCCGAAACTAATTTTAAAATTTACAAGACTTCGGTCTTTATCTTCCCTCGAGGCTGCGATGGACAAATCGACTCCCAGATTTCGTCGGTGCCCCTGTGTTTACTGCCTGGGGCTTGGCTACAATTTGCAGGCTTGCGACTTGTGCAAGACCTTTTCAGCTACGGTCTTAGAGGATCACCCTGCCAGATTACAACTTGAGTGTTCCGAGAAACGTTATCCTCCGGTCAAGTCGAAGGAGGCCCGTTGGGCGGTGTCCGCAGCTGCGGGCTCAGCTGAACAGCTCGAACAGATGATTGCCCTTGAGGAGGAAGCAGCTCAGGCCGCAGCATCATCTTCCTTGGTCGCATTTATCCTGGTCTCCTTGGGCTCCTCCTACACGACTTTGTTTAAGGAGCTTTGTCAATCCCTCTCCACCAAGGGAGAGGGGCCTTCGGGACATTCCTCTGGGTCCAAAAAGAAGGACTCTAAGGGTAAGTCCCAGCATCTATGTTAATGGGAGCGGGAGAGGTCCCCTTCCCCGGATAGTCGACACTGGACTTCAGTCAAGGTTGCGACTCAGGCCGCTGGCTTCACGGTGTCCCCATCAGGTCAGCCGGCCGAGAAACCCATCGACTGGAGAAGCAGACAACCCTTCTTCACCGATTCCCCTGGTGAAAACCGAGGACTTGCCTGAGCCTCCAGTGCCAGAGTCCCCAGTTAAGGTCCCTGAACCAAGGGAGGAGCAGGTTTCCCCGGCCCCCTCCCAGACCCACCCTCTGAAACTCCGAAGGTCTCGGACCTCTTCCAGGTCCTGCCAATCCCGCCGACATCGACTGTCTCTGTCTCGGCACCATGGAAAGTGCCAGCACCGCTCATCCTCGTCTTCTTCGGAGGATAGGTTCCGGCACAAATTCCGTCGGCGTTACGAGGATCTAATCTGGCAGCAGCTTCTTTTGTCCGGGAATAAGCTGACTCCGTCGCCTTCCCTGGCCATTAAGTGTCTGTCACTGGAGCAGCGAAACAACCCCTCGTTGTAGTCGAGGAGCCAAAGCCAGCACCGGTTGTTCGGTCGAAACCGGCTGCGCCATCCATTGTGGTGGAACCCCCACCTCCATAACCTTAAACTGGGGCCCCGTCCAAGGATTCTTGGTCGTGTCAGGGCTTGCCCCACCAGTTGTCTGTCACCCTCGCTCCCGATCGACCTCGGCAGGTGGAGGGTGGCTCAGGCACTTGGCAGCTGTTCGCAGACTCCTCTGAGTCTGACGACGACTCCTTGTTCTCCAGACCGCTTGACCTGGAGTCCACTGGGGGTCAGTCAGTGGACAAGAGCCCATACTTGTTCCTTGGAATGCTTTGGCTCATCTCAGAGTCCACTGGGATAAAGCTCGAACCCCTTTCAAAATGGGCCAAGTATCCCCTCACGGAGATACTGGACCGAGGGGATTCCCCCACGGAGGCCTTTCCGATGGCCGAAGCCATTGTTGGCCCAGACCTGGAGCTATGGCAGCAGCCAACTTCTTGTCCAGCACCTTCAGCCAGGACGGCTCTAAAGTATGCTGTTCCTACTGGTTCACTCTCCGGTTTCTCGGAGCACCCCGGTTAATGACTGACAGCATTTTCTGGCGTTTCGGGAACAATCGGGATGTGGACAAGCCACCCAATAAGGACTCCAAGAAACTGGACTACTACGGGCGGAAAGTCTGTGCTGCTTCCTCCCTAGGCCTTCGTCAGGCCAGCTCGGCTGTCCTGATGGCACGCTTTTCACACGCTCTTTTGGGCTCCCTGGATGAGGTGATTCCTCATCTCCTGGCTAACCTTCAGATGATGGTCAAGCAGGTGTGGGATCAGGGAAGGGTGGTGGCCAAACAGCAGCTCCAAACTTCCTTGGACATTGCTGACTTGTGTGCCCGATCAGTAGCGGCCGCAGTGTCCATGCGCCACAGAGCTTGGCTGCGAGATCTCCACTTTGGTGGATACCCAGCACAAGCCTTAAGCGTTCTCTTGGGTACAGACTTGTTCGGTCCCGGGGTGGAGGGTCATCTGCAACGGATCGAGAAGTCCAGCGCCACCTTGGACTCTGTCACGTCTGCCCAGAAGGACAAAGGCCACCAGCAGCAGTGTAAGCCCTTTTGGCCTTCAGCCCCTGCGGCACGTCCGGCCCAGCAACACCAGCATCAGGGCCAGCAGGCTCGCACTTGGTACCCCAAAGCCAAGCCTGCTGCTCCCTCCAGCAGGAAGCTGGGAGGGAAAGGTCCAGGAGGCTCCTCAGCCAGTCCTTCCTCCAAACCTGCCCAGTGATGGGTTGAGGGGTGTCGCCCCTAACCTTGTCACTCCTCCCCGGGTTCCCCCTGTGGGGGGACAGCTCCGCCACTTCCTTTCCACCTGGTCTGATATCACCACGGACTGCTGGGTGCTGGAAGTGGTAGGAAAGGGCCTGCCTCTAGAATTCGAGCAGTCCCCACCCTATCAAGCCATCGCACCACGGGGGGCTACGGGGTCCGCAGCGCCTCTGTCGGCTCGTTGAGCCGACATTGCCCTGCTTCTCCAGAAGGTGGTGATCAGGGAGGTGGCGGATCCTCCACCAGACCCAGGGTTTGTGTCCAAGTACTTCCTGGTCCCAAAACAGATGGGGGACTGGCGCCGCATTCTAGACCTACATGACCTGAACAAGTTCCTAAGGTCTCGAGCCTTCAGGATGGTCACTCTGGCTCAGATCATTAAATCTTTGGAATGAGGCATGTGGTTCTGTTCTCTGGACCTCCAGGACGCTTTCTTTCACGTCCCAATCCGTCCATCTCACCAGCGATTCCTCCACTTCAGAGCAGAGGGATCCCTTTTCGAGTTCCAGGCCATGCCCTTCGGCCTCTGTCCAGCTCCCAGGGTCTTCACCAAATTCATGGCAGTGGTGGCAGCATTCCTGCGGCGCCAAAGGGTCTGGGTGTACCCTTACCTGGACGACTGGCTGATTGCAGCCCCCTCCATGCTGGAGGTGGAGTGGTCTAGGGATCTGGCCCTCCAGGTCTGCTCTCAGATTGGCCTCCTCATCAACGAGGCCAAATCGGAACTCATGCCATCACAGGTGATTGTTCATCGGGGCAGAGCTCGACTCTCTTCGAGCCAGAGCACGGCTCCCGGTGGACAGGACTGAGGTCCTTTCCTCCTTTGCCCAATCATTTCTGGTTGGGCAATTGCACCCTGCACCTCCTGGGCCTCATGGCAGCCTGCACCAGTGTGGTCCGTTGGGCCTGTTGGTACATGCATCCCCTGCAATGGGGACTGGCCCGTCAATGGTCACAGCGCTCCGGTCCTCTGGACCAGCCAGTGACAGTGAGCCAGGAGATGTGGAACGGCATCCAGTGGTGGCTCATTCCAGCTCATCTGCAGGAGGGTATCCCGTTTGTCCACCCAGAGCCGACGGTCACTCTGATGACCGACGCCTCTCTGATGGGTAGGAGTGCCCATCTGGGGGAGATCAGAGTGCACGGCCTCTGGTCCCCTCAGGAGTCTCGATGCCACATCAGCCTGCTGGAGCTTCGAGTGGTCCGACTAGCCGTCACCGCCTTTGCTCAGTTTGTATGGGGTCAAGTGGTCCAGGTCCAGACGGACAACACCACGACCATGTACTACCTAAACCACCAGGGCAGGACGCGCTCCTTGTCTCTGTGCAAGGAGGCTCTCCGCACTTTGTCTCGTGAGCAGACTGGAGACGGATCTCCTAGCCATCCATGTGGCAGGAGCCTCCAACACTCTGGCCGATGCCCTAAGCCGGATAGGTGCTGCATCAAACGAGTAGTCTCTCCTGCTGGAGATAGTACAAGATCTGTTCTCCCACTGGGGCACTCCTCAGGTGGACCCGTTTGCCTCCAGGGAGAATGCAAAACTGAGGCTGTTGCATGCCCGCCCCCCTCAGCAGGGCATGCCTTCTCGAAGCCATGGACCCCTGGCCTCTTCTATGCCTTCCCTCCATTTCCCTTGATCCACAAGGTGCTTCTCAAGGCGAAGAGGGACAAGACACAGGTGATTCTGGTAGCCCTAGACTGGCCCCGTCAGTTCTGGTATCCAGATCTCTTCAGCCTCAGCTCCAGGCTCCCGAGGCGGCTTCCAGCCCGCCCAGACCTGATCTCAGTCAACAAGGGGAAGGTACTCCACCCAGACCTTCAATCCCTGCACTTGACGGCCTGGTTCCTGATCGGCTAGAGTTCCAGGCCTTGGGTTTTTCCGACGAGGTCCTCAACGTGGTTGAGGCATCCCGTAAGGAGTCGACCAGAAAATGCTATGCCTTCAGATGGAAGAGATTTTCCATTTGGTGTCAGGATAAGGGGTTGGACCCTTCCTCCTGTTCCTTGGCTAGCATTCTGGACTGCCCGTGGTCCCTTTCTCCGCTAGGGCTTTAGTCGACGACCCTTAAGGTGCACCTGGCAACCATCTCTGCTTACTGGGCACGGGCCGAAAGCAGTCAGTGGCGCAGGAGAAGGGGTTGGGCGCTTTTTCAAAGGCCTTGATCACATATCCCTTCCGGTGCGAGAACCTCCACCTCCATGGGATCTACTGCTGGTATTGACTAAGCTCATGGGCAAGCCATTCGAACTGATGCACACGTGCGACATCTCTCACCTGTCGTGGAAGACCGCCTTCTTGGTGGCTGTCACGTCCGCTAGAAGGATGTGAGAGCTCCAGGCGCTTTCCATTGAGTCTCCTTATCTGGTCTTCCACAAGGACAAGGTTGTCCTGCGCCCCCAGCCGAAATTTCTTCCGAAGGTGGTGTCGGAGTTTCACCTTAACCAGGTGTTGACTCTGCCAGTGTTCTACCCCAATCACACCTCGGAGGCCGAATATAGGCTCCATTCTTTCGACCCTAGAAGAGCGCTCTCTTATCACAAGGAGCGGACTGCTGAAGTTCAGGGAGAGGTTCGCCAGCTGTTTGTCACCTACGCTGAAGCCGCACCTGGCAGACCTGCAGCCAAGTGGACGATAAGCAGGTGGGTCACCTCCTGCATAGATCTCTGCTATAGGTTGGCGGGCATGGAGCCTCCCAAAGGGATAAGAGCTCATTCTACCCGCCATACCACTGCTTCCAGGGACGTCCTATCCAGGAAATCTGCAGGGCTGCTACCTGGAAGTCGGCACACACCTTCATTACCCACTACCTCATCGACCTTGAGTCATGCCGGGATGCTGGTTTTGGGACCTCGGTTCTCCAGTCCTTATTTCCCAAGTAGGGGGTGCGCGCCTTGCCTTCCTCCTCCCGGAGAACTGCTAGGAGTCTGCCACTAAGTGTGGATTGAATAACATATCCACGTTCCTAGAAATACTGGTTACTCACCTATAACAGGAGTTCTAGGAGTGGTATATGTTGTTCATCCACACAACCACCACCTCCCCAGCTTGACGAGCAACTTGGCTTCCAGCGGGCTAGATCTGGCGGCATGGGGTGGAGCGAGTTTTACCACCGGGTGAGTGGGTGGAGCCAGCTTGAAGCCCTTCCGGCAAGATTTAAAGTGGCACGGAACCTGCCAGTAAGTGTGGATGAACAACATATACCACTCCTAGAACTCCTGTTACAGGTGAGTAACCTGTATTTCTAGGGACATGGATATGTTCATCCACTTTCTAACGAATATCTGCCGCTTTAAATCTTGCAGGCGTCAGCTAGCTCTCACTCACGAGTGGTAAAACTCAGCTCCTTGCTAATGCCAGATCTTCACTACAACGGAAGCTCAGGTTCCTCGCCAGCACTCTGCGTTTAGAGCTGGATCCTAACTCTTGGTTCGTCCGAAATTGGTTTTGAAGTTTTCCTAAACTTCGATTCTTCATCTTCATGAGCTGCGACGGACCAAATCTATTCCGGCTTTTCGGGTGCCCGCGGCGAAAATGTCCAGGGCGGATCCGTGCTCCCGTCGTCTACTGCACAAGCCTGAATCACGACCATGAGCCTCACGAGTTGTGCGCTTTTTAAATGCCGTCCTGGGCGATCGGCTGCCGATTGAAGCTCGGGCGTGCGGAAACGTTCCTCGCGGTAAAATCTAAAGAGGCTCGTTAGGCGGTGTCATGACGGCTATTTCGACTGAGCAGCTTGAGCAGATGATAGCCCTCGAGGAAGGTGGCCCAGGCCGCATCTTCCTCGGCCGCGCGTTTATCCGGCTCTCTCAGAGTTCCTCATATCCGACCCGTTCAGGGACTTTGTCAGTCCTTTCACGAAGGAAGGGGCCATCGGGACATTCTTCGGCCAAGAAGAATTTGAAGAGTAAATCCCACGTCGGCGTTCGTGGGAGGCGGAGGAGTCCCTTCCCGGACGGCCGACCGTCTACTCGATCGAGGTTGCGGCTAGGAGCCACTGGCTTCACGATTCCCCCGTCAGGCCAGACTGCCGAGACTCCCGTCGATGAAGTCGAGATTTTTCTCGATCCGTTAGACGGGCTGTCGACTGGAGAAGCCGACAACCCTCCTTCCCCGGTTCCCCCAGTGGATACCGAGGATCTGCCTGTGCCTTCTGGGCGCGGTCCCTAGTTAAAATGCCGAGAAACCGAGGGAAGGCGGGTGTCCCCGCCCTTCCCATACCCACCCTCGGTCTCGGACCTCTTCTTGGTCTAGCCATTCCTGCACTGACATCGGCCGGTCTCTGTCGATGCCGAGGTAAGCTTAGCGACACTGTTCCTCGTCCTCTTCGGGATGAGGGAGGCTTCGGCGTAAATTACGTTGGGCGCTACGAGGGCTTATGTGGCAGCAGTTGCTGTTGTCTGGGCCCACGCCCGACCCGGTCAGACCCGGCCATCAAATGGCTGTCGCCTGAGCGACCGAAGCATCCACTCGCTCCAGTCGAGTTGCCAGCTCAGGGCGGTTACTCGGCCAAACCAGCTGCTCCACCGATTGTGGTGAACCTCCGCCCCTCCACAACCCGAAGTCGAAGTACCCGACCAAATTCGGTCGGGTCACGGCCTGCCCCACAGGTTGTCGGTCACCCTCACTCCCGACCGTCCTCGGCAGGTGGAGGGTGGCTTAGTGTCGAGGCAACTCTTCGCGAACTCTTGAATCCGGCAGCGACTCCTCCCTGTTCTCCAGGCAGGTCAACCTGGAGTCCTCTGAGGGAGCCAGTCGGTAGACGATAGCCCATCGTCGATCCTTGGGTCTGCTTCGACTCATCTCTAGGAGTCCACGGGGATGTAGCTCGACCCGTGTCCAAATGGGCCATTATCCCTAGCGGAGATACTGGACGGGGATTCCCCACGGAGGCCTTTCTGGTGGCTGAGGCCATTCGGCCCAGCCTTGGAGCTTTGGCAGCGGCCTGCTTCCTGTCCCTCGCCCTCGGCCAGGATGGCCAGGAAGTATCCGGTCCCTGACTCTTTGCCCGGTTTCTCGGGCACCCCTCTGCCGGGGGTTAGTCACCGACAGCATTTTCCAGCGTTCCGATGGCAGCTCTGGATTGGATTAGCCCCGACAGAGTCAAAAAGCTGGACTTTGCGGGCGCAAGGTGTATGCTGTGTCCTCATGTGGCCTCTGACAGGCCAGCTCGGCCCGTGCTGATGGCACACTTCTCCGCCCTCTTGGGCTCCCTGGATGAGGTTGTTCATCTCCTGCCTGACCACCAGACCACGGTCCATGAGTGCTTGGAGACCAGGGTAGCCAGGCGGTGGCGAGCAACAACCGATGACTGCTCTGGACATGGGTGATTCCTGTGCCGGGTCAGTAGCGACCCATGTGACCATCGCGACACTGGGCGTGGCTGAGGATATCCACCTTCAGCGATACCCAGCGCACAAGTTGGGGATGTCCCTTCTTGGGACCTGACCTCTTCGACCCTGGGTGGAGGGACACCTCAGTGGTTGAAGTCAATGCCACCCTGGACTCTGTCACCTCCGCCCAGAGGGACAAAAGCCGCTGTCAACCAACACAAGTCCTTCAGATCCTTCGGCCCTACATCTCGACAGGCCCAGCACCAGCAACAGGGGCCAACACAGGCTCGCCTTGGCGTCCAAAACCCAAACCAGCGGCTTCCTCCAACAGGAAACAGAGTAAAGGTAGGGAGGTCCCTCGGCAGTTCTTCCTCCAAGCCTGCCCAGTGGCCGGGTTGAGGTGCCCGCCCCAGCCTCGTTACTCGCCCCTGGTTCTCCCCATGGGAGGACAGCTCACCACTTCCTTTCCTCCTGGTCCACTATCTCCACGGACCACTGGGTGTTGGAGGTGGTAGGAAAAAGCCTGCCTCTGGAGTTCGAGCAGGCCCCACCCTTTCGAGCCGTTGCCCTAGAGGCCACGGGAGTCCACCCAACCTCATGTCGGCCATGAGCGATGCCCTGCTCCTTGAAAAGAGGTGATCAGGAAGGTGGTGGGCGGATCCTCCTCCAGACCGGGTTTGTCCAGGTATTTCCTGGTCCCAAAATGGATGGGGGCTGGCTTCATTCTCGCCTGCACGACCTGAACAAGTTCCTAGGTCTAGGACCTACAGGATGGTCACTCAAGCTCAGATAATCATCCTTGGAATGGGCATGGTTCTATTCCTGGACCTCCTGGATCGTTCTTTACGTCTCAATATCCGTCCCATCGATTCCTCCGCTTCAGTCTTGGAGGGATCCACTGATTCAGGCCATACCCTTCGGCCTCTCCCGACCAGGGTCTTCCATGCATGGCAGTGGTGACAGCATTCCTGAGTGCCCGGTCCCGGGTGCCCCTACCCTGGATGACTGGCTGGTGCAGCCCCCTCCAGAAGCGAGGCGGGCTGGTCAGAGATCTGGCCCTCAGGTTTGCTCTCCAGGTTGGCCTCCTCAACAACGAGGCCAGAGTCAGACTTCGTGCAAAGCAGATGATACTATTCATCAGGGGCAAACTCGACTCTGAGCCAAACCGGCTCCGTGGACAGACGGTTCTTTCCTCGCTGCCAATCATTTCTGGACGGGCAATTCACCCCTACCGGGACCCTCGCCTCCTGGGCCTCATGGCGGCTTGCACCAGCGTGGTCCATTGGGGCCCATTGGTACATGCGGTCCCCTCAGTGGGGACTGGCCAGCCAGTGGTCCTGGCAGCTGCGATCCGTTGGACCAGCCCGTGACAGTGACCCAGAGTGTGGGCGCTCTCCAATGGTGGATCATTCGGCACATTTGCGGAGGCATCCCGTTAATCCGCCCGGCGGTCTCTCTATCGCCCGATGCATCTCTGATGCACGGTGCCCATCTGGGGAACACGGCGCCGGCTTCATCTCGGGGACCGATGCCATATCAACCTGCTGGGTCCAGTGGTCCATCTAGCTTTCACCCTTCGCTCGTTTCTCTGAGATCCAAGTGGTTCAGGTCCAGACGGACAATACCAGGCCATGTACAATCTGAACCGCCGAGGCGGACCGCTCCGCGCTTATGCAAGGCTCTCCCATGACCCTCATGCGCAGCCGGGGCGGATCTCCTAGCCATTCATGGGCCTCAACACCACAACCCCACGATGCCCTAAGCCGGATGGGGCTCGTCTCACAGTGGTCTCTCCTGCGGGTAGCACAGACCTGTTCTCCCACTGGGGCATGCCTCAGGTGGACCTGTTTGCCTCAGGAATCGAGCTGAGTCTGTTCCATGCCGCCCCTCAGCGGGGCTCACTGCGGATGCCTTCTCGGGGCCGTGGACCCCAGGCCTCTTCTGTGCCCTTTCCCCCATTTCCGCCAGTCCACAGGTGTAGCTACTCCAGAGGACAAGGCGCAGGTGATTCTGATAGCCCAGACTGGGTCCGCCAGTTCTGGTATCCAATCTCCTCAGCCTCAACTCCAGGCTCAAGGCTTCCAGCCGCCGGACCTCATCCAACCAGGGAAGGTATTCATCCGGACCTTCAATCCCTGCACCTGGCGGCCTGGTTCCTGGCCCGGCTAGGTTCCCAGGCCTTGGGTCTTTCCACGGCCAGTCCTCAAGCGTCGTTGAGCGTCGTAGTCGACTAAATCTGCAGAAGATTCCTTTGGTGTCAGAGCGCGGATCCTTCGCCTGTGACAGCAACATTCTGGACCACCTGTGGTCCTTTCTCATAAAGGGCCGGTCGGCACAAAAGGTGCATGACCATCTCCTGTACAGGCGCGGGCCGGGGAAGCGATCGTCTGGAGAGGAGAAGGTGGTCGGGCGCTTTTCAAGGCCTTGACCATTCCCCTCAGTCTTGAGCCTCCACCTCCGTGGGATCTACTGCTGATATTGACCAAGCTCACGGGAAACCATTGAAACAATGCAGGTCGATATTTCACTGCCGTGGGCGCGCAGGTGGCTATCCGTCAGCCAGAAGAGATGGGAAGCTCCGGTGCTTTCATTGGTCCATATCTGGTCCACCAAAGGAAAGGGTTGTCCTCGCCCCCAATTCCTTCCGAAGGTAAAGACAGTTTCACCTTAACCAGGTGTTGACTCTGCGGTGTTCTACCCAATCATACCTCAGAGGCGAATATGGCTCATACACAGACCCTAGACAGCTAAACATTCTGAGGCGGACAGCTGAAGTTCCGAGAGGTTTGCCAGCTGTTGTCCTCGCACAAACACACCTGGCAGACCTGCAATAGGACGATGGCAAATTAGGTCACCTCCTGCATAGAGCTCTGCTATGGGTTAGCAGACATGGAGCCTCAGAGGATAAGAGCTCATTCTGCCATATACGCTGCATGGTAGCTGCTTCCGAGATATCCCTATCACGGATATCTGCAGGGCTGCTGCTAGAAGTGGCACATACCTTTATTACCCACCACATGGGCCTTGAGTCACGCTGGGATGCTGGTTTGAGACCCGCGTTCTCAGTCTCTCTTTCCCAAGTAAGTATCGGGGTATGCTTGCCTCCCTCCTCCCGAGACTTAGGAGTCTGCCAGAAAGTGTGGATGAACAACATATCCATGTCCTAAAGACAGGTTACTCACCTGACAGGGTTCTAAATGGTATATATTGTTCATCCACAAACCACCAAACCTCCCTGGCCCGACGCTGTACAGGCTTCCAGCGGGCCAGATCTGGTGTCATGGGGCCAGACGCGAGTTCTACCACCGGGTGGGTGGGAGGAGCCAGCAGACCTTCCAGCAAGATTTAAGCGGCAGGATACCTGCCAGTGGAAGTCTCCCTTATCTGGTCTTCCACAGGGACAAGGTTGTCCTCCTTCCACCGAAATTCCTTCCGAAGGTAGGTGTGGAGTTTCACCTTAACCAGGTGTTGACTCTGCGGTGTTCTACCCCAATCGCCTCAGGGCGAATATGGGCTCCTGCTTTGGACCCTAGGCGGCCTTTCGCTTATTCTAAGGAAGCCCGGACAGCTGAGATTGAGGAGAGGTTGCCAGCTGTTTGTCACCTACGCTGAAGCCGCACCTGGCAGACCTGCAGCAACGGACGATAAGCAGGTAGGTCACCTCCTGCATAGAGCTCTACTATAGGTTGGCCAATGGAGCCTCCCAGAGGGATAAGAGCTCATTCTACCCGCCATACCGCTGCCTCAGTAGCTGCTTCAGGGATGTCTATCAGGATATCTGCAGGGCTGCTACCTGGAAGTCGGCACATACCTTTATACCCACTACCCATCGACCTTGAGTCACGCTGGGATGTGGTTTTGGGGCCTCGGTTCTCAGTCTCTTTCCCAAGTAAGTATCGGGGTGTCGCCTTGCCTCCCTCCTCCCGGAGAACTGCTAGGAGTCTGCCAGAAGTGTGGATGAACATCATCCATGTCCCTAAAATACAGGTTACTCACCTGTAACAGGAGTTCTAGAAATGGTATATGTTGTTCATCCTGATACCGACCTACCTGACCTGACGCGCAACCTGAGCTTCAGCGGGCAGATCTGGTGTCATGGGGCCGGGCCAGAGATTTTACCACCGGGTGGGTGGGAGGAGCCAGCATGAAAGCCTTCCAGCAAGATTTAAAGCTGGCAAGAGATACCTGCTGCCAGAAAGTGTGGATGAACAACATACACATTCCTGAGAACTCCTGTTACAGGTGGTAAACCTGTATTTCACAAGGGACATGGATATATTTGTTCATCCACCCTGGCAAAAGTATCCTTACCGCTAAATATCTTGCGGAAAATCTTCAGCTAACTCCACCCACCGAGTGGTATAACTCGGCTCATGCCCATGACACCAGTCTCCTTACCGCTTAGGCTCAGGTTCCTCCTTAACGCTCTGCGTTTCATTAGTTCTATTTCTTTACTTTGCAATTTGAAGTTTTGCTAAAGACTTGATCTTGATCCCTCGCTGACTCACGATGGACAATCGACTCCAGTTTTGGAGATGCCCCTGCTGAGCAGAAGATGTCTCAGATGGATCCACACTCCACGTGTATCTACTGTTTAGGCCTTGAAGCGACCACGAGATTGCGACCTGTGCTCTTCCTTCGCCGAGCCCTCGTCCTCGAAGACCGTGCTGCCCGATTGCAACTGGGCCGTCCCGAAAGCGTTTCCCTCCGGTGAAATCTAAGGAGGCCGGTCGGCCGGTGTGCCAGCGGCGGGCTCGGTGGATCGCTTCGAGCAGATGATCGCCCTCGAAGGAGGCGGCCGGGACGTATCTTCCTCGACGCGGCATTTATCCCGCTCTCTCTGGGTTCTTCCTACAGCTTCATTTTAAAGAGCTTTGTCTGTCCCTCTCCACTAGGAGAGAAGGGCCAATGTCTGCTGGACCTTTCTCGGTCCAAAAGAGGACAAAGGTAAATCCTCCGTCGGCGCTCTTGAGAGCGGAGAAGGTCCCTCTCCCGAGTCGTCGATCGTCTACTTGATCGACCATCGGCTTCGACCACTAGCCTCCACGGTGCCCGTCAGGTCAGTTGACTTCAGGACTCTGTCGACCAAGTCGAAGATTTTTCTCGACCCGTTGGGCCGGGCTGTAGCCTATAAACCCGATTCCTCTCTCCCGGTTCCCCGAAGTTGAAGACCGTGGGCTTGCCTGTGCCTCGGTTCCGGAGCCCTCGGATGAACCCTCCAGCCGAAGGGGTGCCAGTTCCTGCTGACACTTCCCGCACACGACCTCGGAAGGCGAGGCTCCGGTCTCAATCTCGGACTTCTTAGCGGTCCAGCCGATCCCGCGTCGCCAAAGCGGTCTCGGTCGGCTTTCCCACGGTGGCAGCGTCGCCGCTCGTCCTCGTCCTCCTCCTCGGGCGAGGAGGCTTCGGCGTGAGATTACATCCGGCAGTCACGAGGGACCTCATGTAGCAGCAGCTCCTCCCTGACCGGGAGTAAGCCGGCGCGAGTCGCCTTCGGCCGTGGAGTGGCTGTCACCGGAGCGGCCGACACAACCCCTCAACTTACCCAAGGAGCCTGTACCCAGGCCGGTTGTTCGGCCAAAACCAGCTGCTCCACCGATTCCGGTGGAACCTCCGCCTCCACAGCCACTATTTGGGGCTCCGACCAGGGATTCTCGGTCTGCTAAGGGTCTACCCCATCGGCTGTCGGTTACCCTCACTCCCGACCGACCTCGGCAGGTAGAGGGTGGCTCAGGCCAGAGGCAGCTCTTCGAGGACTCGTCCGAGTCCGAGGATAATTCCTCCTTTTTCTCCAAGCGACTGGACTTGGAGTCCTCAGGAGGACAGTCAATGGACGATAGCCCGTCGTCCTTCCTAGGACTGCTTCGGCTCATCTCGGAGTCCACCGGGATGAAGCTTGAACCCGTTTCCAAACGGGCCAGGTATCCCCTCACGGAGATTCTGGACCGAGGGGATTCTCCAACGGAGGCCTTTCCGGTAGCCGAGGCCATAGTGGGTCCGGCCCTGGAGCTTTGGCAGGGCCCTGCTTCCTGTCCTGCGCCTTACCAGGATGGCCAGAAGTATGCGTCCCTACGGTTCCGGTCCGGTTTCGGACACCCCTCTGCTGAGGGGTTGGTTACCGACAAGCGTTTTCGGAGCGCCCGGCTTAGCGCCAGGGATGTGGACAAACCTCCGACAAGGTCCAAGAAATTGGATTATGTCGAGGCGAAAAGTCTATGCTGCGTCCTCTCGACCCGTCAGGCCAGTTCGGCTGTCCTCATGGCACATTTTTCTCATGCCCTGTTGGGCTCCTGGATGAGGTCATTCTCATCTCCCCGCGGATCTGCAGACTACGGTCAAGCAGGTGCGGGACCAGGGCAGGGCAGTGGCCAAACAGCAGCTCCAGACTGCTTTGGATATTGGGACTCATGTGCCAGGTCGGTGGCGGCCGGTGGCTATCGGTCGGCGGGCTTGGCTGAGGATATCCACCTTTACCGGATACCCAGCACAAGTTGGCGGATGTTCCCTTTTGGGGACTGACCTCTTCGACCCTGGGTGGAAGGTCACCTGCAGAGGATCGAGAAGTCCAGTGCTGCATGGACTCGGTCTCTTCGCTCAGAAGGACAAGGCCGCAAACCACAGCCTAAGCCCTTTCGTCCTTCTCGCCCCAGCGCCAGCCAACAACGTCAGGGCCAGCAGGCTCGACCTTGGCATCCCAAGCCGGCTTCCTCTAACAGGAGGCAGGGAGGAAAAGGCCCAGGAGGTCCCTCGTGGTCCCTCCTCCAAGCCTGCCCAGTGGCCGGCTGAGGGTGTCGCCCCCATCCCGTCACCCCTTCCCTGGGTCCCCGATGGAGGCGGCTCGGCACTTCCGTTCGCCCTGGTCCACTGTTACCACGGACGGGTGGGTTTTGGAGGTGATGGGAAGGGCCTGCCTCTAGAGTCGAGCAGGCACCCCGCCCTTCAGGCCCGTCGCCCCTCGGGGGCTTCGAGTCCCCAGCCTCGCTGGCGGCTGGTCGAGCCGACAGCCGCTGTCTCCTCCCGGAAGGAGGTGATAAGAGAGGTGGAGGACCCTCCTTCAGACCCAGGGTTTGTGTCCAGGTACTTCCTGGTTCGAAGCGGACGGAGGGCTGCGCCCCATTCTCAACCTAGACGACCTAAACAAGTTCCTAGGTCTCGAACCTTCAGGATGGTCCTCTGGCTCAGATAATACCATCCTTGGAGCGCGTGTGGTTCTGCTCTCTGGATTTGCAGGGCCAGCGTTTTTCCGTCTCTATCCGTCCGTCTCACCAGAGATTCCTTCGCTTCGAGCGGAAGGATCCTTTTCGAGTTCCAAGCCATGCCCTTGACTTGTCTCCAGCTCCCAGGGTCTTCACCAAATGCATGGCAGTGGTGACAGCATTCCCTCTTGATGGCCGGGGGTCGGGTGTACCCTTACCTGGGCGACTGGCTGATAGCAGCTCCCTCCAGGCAGGAGGTGGAGTGGTCAGAGATCTGGCCCTCCAGGTCTGCTCTCAACTAGGCCTCCTTATCCAGCGAGGCCAAGTCAGACTTCGAGCGAGCAGGTGATTCTGTTCATCGGGCGCAGCTCGACTCTCTTGAGCCAGGCGCGGCTCGGCGGACAGGGCCGAGGTTCTTTCCTCCTTTGCCCAATCATTTCTGGTTGGGCAATTGCGCCTGCCGGGACTTCCTCGCCTCCTGGGTCTCATGGCGCTGCACCAGCGTGGTCCGTTGGGCCCGCTGGAACATTCGTCCCCTTCAATAGGGACTGGCCAGCCAGTGGTCTAGCGCTGCGATCCTTTGGACCGGCTTATTAGCCGGTGACACAGGGATGTGGGCGGCTCTCCAGTGGTGGATCGTTCCAGGTCATTTGCAGGAGGGCATCCCGTTCGTCCGCCCGAGCCGACGGTCTCTCCTCGACCGATGCCTCTCTGATGGGTTGGGGTGCCCATCTGGGGAACACGGCCCATGGCCTCTGGTCCCCGCGGGAGTCCCGATGCTACATCAACCTGCTGGAGCTCCGAGCGGTCCGCCTAGCTCTCACCGCCTTTGCTCCATTCCTCAGGGGTCAAGTGGTCCGAGTCCAGACGGACAACACCACGACCATGTACTATCTAAACCGCCAGGGGAGCCAGCGCTCCATGCTTCTATGCAAGGAAGCTCTCCGCATTTGGTCACTGTGCGCAGCCTGGAGCCGGATCTCTAGCCATTCATGTGGCAGGAGCCTCCAACACCCTGCCCGATGCCCTGAGCCGGATGGGGCTGCATCCACGAGTGGTCTCTCCTGCCGGAGGTAGTACAGCATCTGTTCTCCCATTGGGGCACGCCTCAGGTGGACCTGTTTGCCTCAGGAGAGCAGCGAGCTGAGACTGTTCCATGCCGCCCCCTCAGCAGGGCTCGCTGCAGGGGGATGCCTTCTCGAGGCAGTGGACCCCGGGCCTCTTCTACGCCTTTCCTCCATTTCCCTTGATCCACAAGGTGCTTCTCAAGGCGAGGAGGGACAAGGCGCAGGTGATTCTGATAGCCCCAGACTGGCCTCGCCAGTTCTGGTACCCAGATCTCCTCAGTCTCAGCTCCAGGACTCCGCGGCAGCTTCCAGCTCGCCCGGACCTGCTCTGTCAATCAGGGGAAGGTGTTCCATCCGGACCTTCAATCCCTGCACCTGACGGCCCTGGTTCTGGCGGCTAGAGTTCCAGGCCTTGGGTCTTTCGTGAGGAGTCCTCAATGTAGTCCCGTAAGGGTCGACCAGAAAATGCTATGCCTTCAAATGGAAAAGGTTTTCCATTTGGTGTCAGAGCAAGAGCTTGGACCCTTCCTCCTGTTCCTTGGCAAGCATCTTGGACTATTTATGGTCCCTTTCTAATCAAGGGCTTAGGTCGACGACCCTAAGGGTGCACCTGGCAGCCATCTCTTGCCCACGGGCGGGCGGGCAAGCAGTCGGTAACAGAGGAGAGGAAGGTGGTCTGGCGCTTTTCAAAGGCCTTGATCACATTCCCTCCAGTCCGAGAACCTCCACCTCCGTGGGATCTACTGCTGGTACTGGCAAAGCTCATGGGCCGTCATTCGAACCTATGCACAGGTGTGCTCTCTCACCTGTCGTGGAAGACCGCCTTCTTGGTGGCTATCACATCAGCCAGAAGGATGGGAGAGCTCAGGCGCTTTCCATCAAGTCTCCTTATCTGGTCTTCCACAGGGACAAGGTTGTCCTGCGCCCCACCGAAATTCCTTCCGAAGGTGGTGTCGGAGTTTCACCTTAACCAGGTGTTGACTCTGCGGTGTTCTACCCCAATCACACCTCGGAGGCCGAATATAGGCTCCATACTTTGGACCCTTGTAGGCTGCGCCTATTACAAAGAGCGCACGCTGAAATTCGGGAGAGGTTCGCCAGCTGTTTGTCACCCACGCTGAAGCCGCATCTGGCAGACCTGCAGCCAGCGGACGATAAGCAGGTGGGTCACCTCCTGCATAGATCTCTGCTATAAGTTGACGGGCATGGAGCCTCCCAGAGGATAAGAGCTCATTCTACCCACCATACTGCTGCATCGGTGGCTGCTTCCAGGGACGTCCCTATCCAGGAAATCTGCAGGGCTGCTACCTGGAAGTCGGCAAACACCTTCATTACCCATTACCACATCGACCTTAAGGCCACGGGATGCTGGTTTTGGGGCCTCTGTCTCCAGTCCCTTTCCCAAGTAAGTATTGGGGTGTGCGTCTTGCCTCCCTCCTCCCGGAGAACTGCTAGAGTCTGCCAATAAGTGTGGATGAACAACATATCCATGTCCCTAGAAATACAGGTTACTCACCTGTAACAGGAGTTCTAGGAATGGTATATATTGTTCATCCACCTGATCGTTTCTCCGGCTTGTCAACCTGACTTCCAGCGGCAGATCTAGCGTCATGGGCGGAGCGAGGAGTTATACCACCGGGTGGGTGGGAGGAGCCAGCTTGAAGACCTTCCGGCAAGATTTAAAGCGGCAAGGATACCTGCCAATAAGTGTGGATGAACAACATATACCATTCCTAGAACTCCTGTTACAGGTGAGTAACCTGTATTTTCCCACTATTGGTCGGCTCCATACTATGGAAATTCCAATAAGCCTTTTTGTCTTATGCCAAGCACCCTTAATATAAAGGGCTTCAGCAGTCCACTATTAAAGCTGGGCAAAATTATGAGAAACATAACGCAGGGGAGTCCTGCACCCCTGAATAACCATCAGAAACACACAAGCATAGACAATTACAGACGGGAACAAAAACCTCAAGACTCCCCCAGTGTGCCCAAGCCTACCTATTATATGTTGTGAATATCCTAGTTATTTACTTGGACACTTCTCCCTCGTGCCACTCTCCACACCTACTTGTACTGTCCCCATGGATCTGTTCACCCGTGCTTAAATCCCACTACTGTTTTGGTACAGACCATTTACCTTGGCAACTTGTTCCACTTATCTGCCATCCTGTCTGTAAAGAAATACTTCCACACACCCTCTCTTTACCTTTCATCAGTTTCATAGAGATCCCCTTATACCCTTGTCCATACTCATTGAAACAGCAAATACAGTCCCACCCTTTTTTTCTCATGTAGAAACTTAGGTCTGTGTCATGTCACCCCTCTCCCTCCTGGCCTCCAGTGTGTACATGTCCTATGATTCTTAAGTCTTCTCTCATAGGACTTCCCATGCTGACTTTGAATCATCCTCTATATGGCCTCTACCCTGTTCCTGGGTTTCCCTAAGTGCGGACTCCAGCACTGCACACTGTACTCCAAGGTGACGCCCCACCAGGTATCTGTTAAGGGCATTATCCCTTCTCCATCGTGCTACTGATGGCCCTGCCTGTGTACCCCAGCATTATGTTCATCTTCCCTTCTGCTCTGTTATACTGTGTAGATTGTTTGAGATTGCCTGTAGATCTTCTTCGAGGATCTCTTTCATCAGGCTGCACCTATGGAACCTATAGCCACCAGGTGCTAGGACCACATAGAAACTTTTTGCAAGCAGTCCACCAGGAGCTGTCCATGAGGATGTCCATCGGCTACCATATATAAACGTGGGTGGCTCCTTCCCTCCTCAGTTCTTTTCCTGCCATTGAACCATACTTGTCAGACCTGCAATGGAAATGTCACTCTTAGCAGTTCTTTTATTTAAATCAAATATTTCGCTAAACACTACAATGTGGACATTGCCTCTTGAAAAAGAGCTGACATTGGTCTAGCTGTGCTTCAAGGCCTCCTTTCTTAGGCCCGTAGGCTGCAGCCACCCAGACTGTTTCACTCTCAGTACTGATTGGTATTCGTTCCATAGGTGTGACTTGATGAACGATCTCCTTAAAGAAGATAGAGCAGTTACGTACTTAGCGTAACAGTAGATCTTTGAGAGAATCTCTCATCAGGCCATGCCATCCCATCCTCCTTCCCCCACGGCTCTAGAGAGGCTGTCTGCTTCTCCATGAGGTTTTACGTGTTGCTCTCTGTCTCGACTGGTTAGCAGAGTCCTAGGTTCCCTCCTATTTCCCTTGAGGGAGGTTCTCCGAGCATGTTCTCTGGCGGGGAACTGAGGAGGGAAGGGGCCACCCATGTTTATATATGGCAGCCAACATCTGACATCCTTGTTGGTGGCTCCTGGTGGGCTGCTTACAAAAAATTTCCATATGGTCCTAGCACCTGGCGGCTAAAAGTTCCATAGCTGTGGCCTGATGAGAGATTCTTTCAAAGATCTACTGTTAACGGTAAATATGTAACAATTCTTTCAAACAACATGAAGTCTTGCTGTATTCTGACTATTGCAGTTAGGTCCTGCCTTTCAACTGCCCCGGAGAACAAAGAGTTAACTTTCCATGGCCAGCATGGAACATTCAGCGCGAGCTCAGGTAACGCTCCTGTCTGCTGCTGTTTAAACTCCAACCGTCAGATTCTTTACTCTGCCTCACTGAACAGTCGTCCGAGATTTCTCCCTTTGCTCGATTCAAAAAAGTCAGTGTGTCGTTTTTCGCTCGGGTTCTTCCGAATTTCTGCTACCGAATCTGTCGGTTTAAGTCTCTGTCTGTGGTACCATGAGTACTAGCTAGGTTTTACATTTAGCTTCTGTATGGAACTTGTAAATTTCAGATTGGTTTGGCTGAACCGATCAGTTTAGTCAAAAAAGTTTGTGAATTTACTTAGAGTGTGGTAACCGGTTCGTATCAGTTCTAAAAAAACAGATTTGATACGCTTTTTTCAAGACCCGTGAATACGGTCAGGAACCGGTTAGGGGAGTCTTGCCTGGCGGATTGCTGAAAAAGGGTAAGTTTTGGATAGGATTGGCCATGTCTGAGAAACCCAAGGAAAAAAAATGGGCCCACTGGGTTTCAACACTGCAGTGTGTGTGGGGAAGCCTTTGCTAAGGCTGATCCCCACATCACCTATGTTTGTCTGGGGTTTGACCACCTCGATTCAGACTGCCAAATTTGTAAGAATTTTCCCAAAGCTACCCTGGATAAGAGAGTAGGTAGACTGAGGGAAAGGGAGGCAGAGAAGTCTGCTGACACGGATGGCCAGCCCAGTTCGGTTCCAACCGAACCAGAAGGAGTGCCCTCTGACCAGGGCAAACGGAGAGCCGATTCTGAGGAGTCTGTTCCGGTTAAAAGGAAGAGAAGAGATAAATCATCCGGTTCGGATCCAGAAATTCATATACCGACTGCTGATGAGATAGCCAAAGCGATAAGAATAGTGCAATTGCTAACTTCGGTTCCGGCCAAACCGGCGCCATCTGGCAGGGGCTCGGTTCAGTCGGTTCCCCCAGTTCTGAATTACACTTCAGAAGAATGTTATGAACCGGAGGAGGAGGAGGGAGAGTATGAGGATGATGATGGTGATTATGAAAGTCTGGATGTGCCTGTTGACCCGGACATCTCCCCAGACAGACCTTCAGATGTTTCTCCTCCTAGGCTTTGAGTCCCCTTCCCACTTTATGTTTTACAAAAAAGTGGCTGAAACCCTCCAGCTTCCAGTGGAAGAAGCAGTAGAGGATCAGGAGGAGCCTGATTTTGTTGAAATGATGGACATCCCAGAGTCCAGGAGACTGTCTATTTCCTCCATAAATCTTTTGGGAAACAGACAATTAAAATTCTAAAGACTCCTAACTCCATACCTCCTGTGGACAGACGAATGGACAAGAGGTACACCCTCTCAGGCTCGGACATGGAGTTCCTTTCTCAGCAATGCAGCCATGTTGGGGTAGTGCAGGCTGCTGCCTGTGATGAGGCAAATATTCCCTTGGCATCACACCCCTCAGATAAGGACTCCAGGAGGATTGATACCATGGCAAAGAAGCAGTACATGGCAGCATCTTTGGGACTCGGGCAGGTTAACTATATGGCCTACACAGCTAGATACCAGAAGTCCAGATGGGACACTGTGCTGGCTCTGGCTAAACAGGCCCCTGACCAGCTTGCCAAGGAGCTGGAACAGGTGGCTGCAGATGGGATTGAGGCATCCAAAGTGCAATTTCATGCTGCTGTGGACTCCAGTGATGTTTCATCTAGAGTCATGGCTACATCTGTGGCCCTTCGGAGGATGGCTTGGCTCAGATGTACTAGCCTATCACAGGATACCCAGGCTAAGGCCATGGATTTCCCTGTCATTGGTAATTCTCTGTTTGGGGAGCGGACAGAGAACTACATGAAAAAGATGGACGAGTACAGGACCACCTACAGGAGTGCTCAGGCCAAAGAAAGGCAAGCCACTCCTCAAAGGCAGCAGTTCAGGGACAGGCCTTTTCAAAGGCCTTTTACCAAGCCCAGGCCGCCTTTCCTTCCTATGCTCAGAGGGGGTTCTTCAAAGGGAGAGACAGACGGGAAATGAGCAGGCCTGCTTCCACCCCTCAGCCTAAAGCCCCTGCCAAGCCGACACCCTGATGGGTCTGCCCGGGCCGATTCTCCAATACCTGTAGGGGGCAGGCTGGCTTACTTTGTCCAGGTCTGGAAGTCTCTGACATCAGACAAGTGGGTCCTGGAAGTAGTAAGCCAGGGACTGGTTCTCGGCTTCAAAAAATTTCCCAAGATGAGAACCAGTTCCTTTCTACCTGCAAATCCATCAGAGACCCTTGCTCTAGAGGCAGAGGTTTCTTCCCTTCCGGCTGTCAGAGCCATAGAGAGGGTTCCTACCCTACACAAGGGCAAAGGATTGTACTCCAGGTACTTCCTAACCCCCCAAAAAACAGGAGAATGGTGGCCCATCCTGGATATAAGATATCTGAACAAGCACCTTTAAAACCAAAGTTCAAAATGGTGACTCTGGGAATAATTCTGCTCTTCTAAGGCCAGGGACTGGCTAGCCTCCTGGACCTCAAAGATGCCTATTTTCACATTCCCATCAGGTGCTCCCACAGAAAGTACCGGGTCGAGTTGCCCTCAGGCCACTATCAATTCAGAGCAATGCCCTTTGGCCTAACCTCAGCCCCAAGGGTGTTCACAAAGTGCCTGGCAGTAGTGGTTGCTTTCCTAAAGAGAAAAAGATCTCCATTTTTCCATACTTGACGACTGGCTCATAGTGGGTCAGTCTCCAGACCAAGTCGAGTCACATCTGCAAATAACTCAGCAAGTGCTCACTTCCTTAGGATTCCTCTTCAACCTTCCAAAGTCAGTTCTCGAGCCAGTACAGCTCCTCGCCTTCATGGGGCAGAGCTGGATACAATAAGGGCAAGAGCCTTCCCTTCCCTGGACAGGGTAAGGACCCTTGTGGAACTGGCCTCTTCATTCACCCTTCAGGTGTCTCTACCAGGAAGGCATTTCCTGCAGCTTCTGGGCCACATGGCAGCCTCTACAGCAGTGGTTCAGGGAGCAAGATTTCAGATGAGGGACATTCAGTTCCACTTAAGAGCCTTCTGGTCCCAAAGAAAGGATTCTCTTACCAAACTAGTCCCAGTGACTCGAACCCTGATCCAGGCTTTGCAATGGTGGCATAATCAGGACAGTTTGAGACAAGGAGTTCCTTTTGTCACTCAGTCTCATTTAGTGATACTCACCACAGATGCCTCCCTGCTGGGCTGGGGAGCCCACCTGGGGGATCTTACCACCCAAGGGCTGTGGTCACCTCAAGAATCTCTGCTTCACATCAATCTCTTGGAACTCAGAGCAGTGTGTCTGGCACTGCAAGCCTTTTCCAAATCTGTACAGAACAAGGTGGTCCAGATCAGAACAGACAATACCACCACAATGTGGTACATCAACAAGCAAGAAGGCACTCGGTCTACGGCCTTGTGCACAGAAGCAATGAAGTTGTGGTCCCTGGCCTATTCCCTGCAAACCTGTCTGATAGCAGTTTACCTCCAAGAGAAGGACAATGTCCTAGCAGATGCTCTCAGCAGGATATCCCAGGGCCATCACGAAAGGACCCTAGATCCCCTAGTTTTGAAAGTGGTTTTCTCGAGATGGGGCACTCCACAGACAGATCTTTTTGCAGCCCCAGACAATCACCAACTTCCTCTCTCTTGTTGCAGACCCCCAGTCTTGGGCTCAGTCCCCGTGGATGCTCTGATTCTGAATTGGGAAGTGAAATTTCTGTATGCTTTTCCCCACTTCCCTCTCCTGTTCAAAGTGTTAGTCAAGATCAGGTCACAACCATGCAAAGTGATTCTGTTTGCTCCAGACTGGGCCAGACAGCCTTGGTACCCCCTGTTGCTGTCCTTAGCAGTCCACCTTCCCCTGTCTTTTCCCAGGAATTACAACGTGTTGACATCCTCCCAGGGGAGGATTTGGTATCCAAACCTTAAGTCTCTCAATCTCAAGGCATGGCTCTTGAAGAGTTAGTTTGCTGATCTGCACCTTTCTCAAGGGGTTCTGGATATCCTTAAGGCTTCTCGAAAGCCTTCCATGAGAAAGACTTACAACTCTAAATGGAAAAGGTTCACTATTTGGTGCTCTAATAAACATATTTCTCCAGAATCTGCTGGGTTGCCTACAGTTCTGGACTATATGGTCCATCTTAATGGCCTAGGACTTAGGCCAGCTACACTTAAAGTGCATTTGGCAGCTGTTTCTGCCTTCTTGTCAGTAGGCAAGCCCTCTTCTCTGTCAGCCCATCCTGTGTTTTGTAAGTTCTTCTAGGGATTGCTGCACACCAATTCCCCCTTTAGGGACCCTGCTTCTGCTTGGGACCTTAATGTTTGCATTGCTCAGCTTATGCAGCCACCCTTTGAGCCTTTGTCCTCTGCAGAGCTTAAGTACTTGACTTGGAAAACTGTGTTTTGGTAGCCATTACCTCTGCCAGGCGTATCAGTGAATTGCAAGCCCTGTCAGTGGAGCCTGATTTCATCTCTTTCCATAGAGATAAAGTGGTCCTAAGAACTAACAGGAAGTTTTTGCCTAAGGTGGTTTCAGATTTCCACCTTAATCAGTCTGTATGTCTCCCTGTTTTCTTCACTGACCATTCCTCCTCTGGAGAGAAGAGGCTGCACAGCTTGAATGTTAAAAGGACCCTCAGCTGCTACATAGAGCGCACCATGGGTCACAGGTTTGAGTCCCTCCAGTTGTTCCTCACGTATGGAGAGGTCGGTAAAGGCAAACCTGCCACTAAGAGATCTATTGCCAGGTGGATTGTCTCTTGTATAGAATTTTGCAATGAAAAACTGGGTAGAACCCCACCCTCAGGCCTGAGGGCTCACTCTACTAGAGGTACAGCTGCTTCCCTGCTGCTGCCAGGGATATTCCTATCTTAGAAATTTGTCAAGCAGCCACCTGGAAAACAATCCATACATTCACCAAGCATTACTCTCTGGATATCCAGGCTAGGAGTGATGCTCGGTTTGGCACAGCAGTACTTCAGAGCCTATTCTCAAAGTAGGTTCTGTCCTCCTCCATGGAGCTACTGCTTGGTAGTTCGTAATAAGTCAGAATACAGCAAGACTTCATGTTATTTGAAGAAAAAATTACTCACCTTAGTAATGTTGTTTCTTCCAATGGAGTCTTGCTGTATTCTGACCTCCCGCCTCCCTCTCAGAACCTGGTTTTTGGGATGTGGGTAGGCAGGAGTAGTGTTAGAAATCCTAGGTGCCCTTTTTCACCCTCCTTACTTTGGTGTGTGGTTTTTTTTTTGGGTTTCCTGACTTGAGTCTTTGCTTTGAAACCAAAAAACCTTTTAATAAATTTAGTTGCCAGTTGGCTAGTGTGAGTTTTACAGTTTCCACACAGGACTTCTAGTGAGTATTGCTCGTAAAGATCTGACGGTTGGAGTTTAAACAGCAGCAGACAGGGGCTTCAACCGAGCTCGTGCTGAACCTTCCATGCTGGCCATGGAAAGTTAACTCTCTGTTCTCCGGGGCAGTTGAAAGGCAGGACCTAACTGCAATAGTCAGAATACAGCAAAATTCCATTAGAAGAAACAACATTACTAAGGTGAGTAATTTTTTCTTATCACCTCGGCTCCCTCGCCTCACTTATTTGTTGTAGCTTTACCACCCCACCCCCCAAAATTCTGTATTGCATTCTCTGATTCCCAAGCCCTAGATACATGACCTTGTACTTTTTAGCATTACGCTTTGGTTACCAGACCCTGGACCATTTCTTCAGCTCCCTCAGATCCTCCCCAAGTGATCTTACACCCTTCTTGCTGTCCACTGTGCCGCAGGTATTAGCATAGTATCCTTCGCAAAGAGGCATGTCTTTTCATGCCCCCCCCAGTATCTTGTATTGACGTTAAAAAGGATGGAGCCCACGACTGATCCCAGATGAACCCCACTCATGACCTCCCTAACCTCTGAGAATTCCTAGTTCAACTCTCTGGGGTTCTGCCACCCAACCAGTTTCTTATTCACCCTGTAACTGTTCCCCACCCCGCTCATAGTTGTTTTGCCAATCGTTCATATGGGACTGAGTCAAACGCTCTGCTGAAGTCCAGGTATAATGCATCCTTGCCTGACCTTTGTCAGCAGCTTGTATGACCCAGTTGAAGAAGTCGTATCAACTTTGTTTGGCAGGACTTTCTTCTGGTGAAACCCTGCTGTCTTTTCTTCTGGAATTAGTTTGCAACCAGGAAAGCCATTAATCTTGAATAGCCATTCATTTGCCTAGTGTACCTGCCCCCTTAGAAAACAAACAAATGACAGCCTTCAGCATCTTGCAATGGATCTCATGCTTACCAGTCTGTAGTTCCTGGCTCATCCCTTTTCACACTCTTATGCAGGGGTACCACACTCGCTGTCTCCCAATCCCATGGTACTACCCCGATTCCTGCGAGTTTTGAGAGATCTGTCAAGGGTACTGCCAGATTCTCTCCCATTTTCCTCTAGCACTTCAGGATGCAGCATGTCCGCAACCATTGATTTATTTACTTGGAGCTTTAATACCATCCATTCTGGAACTCTGGCCACTGACGTGATGGGTAATGGTGCCGCTACACCAACGGGCTGGCCCCACATTTCTCCTTTCTAGCAGGACTGGTCTGGATTGCAAGAGACATTACAGATTGCAGGAGGTGTTGCAGTAGGGCTGGTCTGGATTGCAGTGTTGCAAAAAGTCTAGCAGGACTGTTCTGGATTGCAGGAGGTGTTGCAGTAGGGCTGGTCTGGATTGCAATGTTGCAAAAAGTCTTAGGACTGGTCTGGGTTGCAAGAGACATTACAGATTGCAGGAGGTGTTGCGGTAGGGCTGGTCTGGATTGCAGTGTTGCAAAAAGTCTAGCAGGACTGGTCTGGATTTTATTTATTTTAAAAGTTTCACCAGGAAAGATGCTGAGCAGACATGCTCATTTCCAGATGCGTTCTGGGGAAAGGGTAAGGGGATACAGTCGTATAGCAGCAGCAGCAGTCAAAAACCGTGCATAACGGAAATAGGATACAAACATACATCGTATGAACAAAAATAATAAATTTCAATAACATAACCAGAAAAGTGCTAGGAGACTACTAGAAACAAGAGCAACCAGTTTCATTATTAATATAGGAAGATACTAATCTGCAAACAAATGCAGGCAAACATGGTCAGGGTAAAAGTTCTGCATTAACAGAGTTACAGGAAAGGGGGGATGGTGATTGAGGATATGTGTGGAGGCAGCATGACGAATGGCGGGTGGAGGGCATTGCAGATTTTTGGGAAACTGTGTGAGAATACAGCCTGACCAAAAGTCTCCTTTCTGTAGTGCTCCACATCAGTGGGATTTGATAACAAATGGGTAAGATGAACGCCTGCTAGGGACTTGCTGCAGGATTGATCTGGATTGCAAGAGACGCAGCTGAATTGTTGTTTTTTTTTTTTTTGTTGTTCCTTTTTGGTAATTGGGTAAGTCCCACTAGGCAAAAGTGCCTGTTCCAAGAGGTGAGCCGAGAGCACTGGGAAGGTAAGTGACTTGCTTAGTATGCAAGTGGAGGTTAAGTGAATCAAACCTGTGTCTTCTGGATGTACCAAGCTCATACGCAGCTGGTTACTGTAACCTCTAGAGTATACTGCCATCCTTTCTGGCAGGACTGGTCAGCACTGCAGAGGGCCCCAGCAAAAAGTATTCTAGCCAGATCAGTCCAAATTATCTCCTTTCTAAAAAGGAAGCTGCCATCACAGGGCATCGACGGCCCCTCCGCTCAACCACTGAGCTGCCTGTAATGTGATTTTTCCTCTCATTTTTAGCCTCACTAATCAATCATTTTTTCCCTTGGTACCCAAGTCAGTTCAGCTTCTTGGTTGCTGGACTTATCTGTGCCCTGCTTTTCACAAAGATGCACAGCATAGCAGTCTGGCTGAGTTAATGAGAGAAGTACATGCCACCACAACAGGACTGCCTTTGTGTCTTGGCATGCAGGAGGCCAAAACATAGCCAGCAGCAGAGGAAGTGATTTAGGCTGTTCATCACTCTTGCCTCCTACTGACATTTGGAGGATTTCCATGGTTTTCCAATCGTCTTTACAGTGACAAGGACAGTGGAATATATAAAGTCAGATTCTGGTTTCCAGAAAAACAACCTTTTTCGGTATCTCAGCTCTTTCACATCCCCAAAAATGTTAACATGTTACATTTTAAGTTAACAGGGCTTACGCAGGGTGTCCTCTTATAGTATGAGGTTTGGGAGAGAGGCATGCAAAGCAAAACCACCCATTTGGGGCACCCTTTTCCTCTTTTCTTCCCAGCACACCAGAGACCCCACGTTTTCTCCCAGCGAAACACCTCTAGCTGCAGTGTGACTTGTAGTCACACACTCGGCAGTAAAGCAGTGGACTGTGTACCTCTTTCTCCTGAGAAGATGAGCATCATGTGGAATGCTCTAGTTTCCAACAGATGGCTCTGCAGACATGCTGGGCTTGTGGCATAAACTGGGTCACCGGTTTTGGAAGCAGCAACACTGCAACTGTGCCAGTGGATCAGATCTTAATGTTTGATCTTACTTTGAGAGGGCTCTTGCAGTAGGCAATTACATATAGGACTGACCTGGCAGGCGTCAGGACCCCACGGAAAATTTTCTAGCTAGCAGTCTCTGGCAGGGGACCAACCCACATCACGTGACCGACGTCATGTGACGTCAGTATAAAGGGGTGGTCCCCCACGCCCACCTTCCAGTTCTTTCCCGTTGACTTGTGAAAGTGCCTCGCGGTAAAGTTCCTTTGCTCGTCGGTCTAGTTTACCGAATTTATCGACTGTTTTTTCGCTTTTTCTCACTTAACGGCCACGATGTCGCCCTCGACGCCCGGAATCGTGCATAAGAATAAGTGCGACTGCAGGTTCCCAGCTGCCGTGATAAGGACAGTCATTCCCTGTGCTCTTCTGCTTAGGCCCAGACCACCTCATGGAGAAGTGCCAGCACTGCCAGCAGTTCAACTCAGCCACCCAAAAATGGAGGCAGCAGTCCCTGGAGGCCCACGTTTTGAAGAAAAAAATGGATTCCATGGAGAAGGAGCTGAAGAAACTAAGGCAGGCTTCCACTTCGCCCAAAGGCCATAAGAAAAAGAAAGAGAAGCACCGGGACTCCACCTCCACGGCGTCCACGACTCTGGCTAAAGTTGCCATTGTCAAGGTAACGTCCCCTACAGGGGACCGTTCCTCGATGGCCATCTTGGCGGTGTCCAAGACTGCATTGCCCCTCCCATCTGGCCCCTCTGGTGCCTCCGGGGCAAAGGAGGCTGCCGCTTCTGGGAAGACCGCTACCACGCGGCCCTCTAGGTTGAGCAGATCCGTTAAGCCAGATGCCGGTGTTACTGACGGCCGCCCGGACAGGGCCGATAAGACGACTGCTCCTTTCGGGGCATGCATGGTCCCTCGCACACCCGACAAGGTCACTTCCCCAATGCAATCCTCGTCGGGCCTAGGTTCCGATAAGTCGGACGCCGGCTCCTCCGATGCCCGCCCGGATCCTGCTGGTAAGCTGGACATCGGCCCCTCCGACGAACGGCCAGCGAAAGGGCCTACGCCAGACCCCTTGGACCAGTCCGATGTCCCAGGCTCACCACAGCACTTGCCACTGCCTGCTGAGGCTCCCGCGTCTCCTCTGCTGGTCCCCGGAGATTTTAACCCTCCATCCCGGGTCGACACGGAAGAGTTAGGCACACTGATGTCAAGGCTGCCTCCTACAGGACCAGACCCGTGGTCTCAGACACCTGCCTACCCGACGCCAGCCAATGTCCCTTTGACGGATGCCGCTCCAACGCCGGGCCCGACGCCCGCAGGGCCACCTTTACCTGGCCTGCCTGCTGGCCCTCTCCCAGGGCCTTCTGCTCTGTCAGAGCCCCTGGCACCAGGGTATCCAACCCCGCTTAATCCAGTGCCATCCTACCCAGGACCGCAGTATCCGACGCCGCAGTACCTGGTGCCTCAATACCAGACACTGGGCTTTCTGCCGTCGGGTTATGGATACTTGCCTTACGGATACCCTCATTCATCGGAGACCTCTGACTCAGACTCAGGGGGATGCTTTGATTCTGATGACAAGCCATGTAGTCCAGGTTGTCCCAGGCCGAAAACTCCTCCGGGATCTTTCCTTTTTGGAGTTGCTGAGAAAGATCCAGGAAGTTCATTAGTGGCGATCTATGGAGCCAGATCCACAGCGTAAGAAACTCGCTGCGCACTTGTATCTGCCTGAGACCGCTCAGACATTGATTCCACCCTGGATTGAGCGTCACATGGACCTTGTTTCCACTATTTGGAAGCAACCGTCCGCATTAGCCCCCCTTCTGAGGGAGGCGGACCGGCTACCCAGGCTCCTGGGGGTGTAGCTTCTTTGAATACACATCCCAAGGCCGACTCTGTCGTGATTAGCACCATTCATGGCTGTTTGGCCAACCCAAAACATCTCAGCTTGTCTCCACCTGACAAGGAATCCCGACTTCTGGACCAGTATGGAAAGAAGGTGTACGCTTCTTCCACCCTGGGGACTAGGGCCCTGAACTATGTCGCACAAATGTGGGACTACCAGAAGACGATCCTGAGTCAGGTGGAATCAAAATTGAACTCCCTTCCCGAGTCCCAGACCACACAGGAAGTGGCTGATCTTGCCCGATCTGCTCGTTCGGCCAATCGGCACATGCTTTGTGCCACCTACGATGCAGTGAACGCAGCTGGTAGGAGTTCAGCTATCGCCGTAGGTCTTTGGCATCATGCCTGGCTCCGGGTGTCAGAATTGGTCCCTGAAGTGCAATCCACAATTCAGGATGCATCCTTCAGGGGTTCGGTACTGTTCGGCGGCGATGTCAAGGACATCATCATCGACCTGCAGGAGAAGGGTACTGCACTCAAGTCTGTCGACTCTCTGTACAGGCCCCCTCAGGGACAGCGTCGCACTTTTCTCAGACGTTCTCGACCTAAAGCAAAACCTCAGGGCAAGCGGGCCAGCAAACGTTAGTTCTCCAGCAACCAAGACCCCCGCCCAAAAAGCTGCGTGGAGCCTTGGCGCTGCATTGCCCCACACCTTCTGACTCCTTCCTTCTCCCACAGCCTCTGGACACTCCAGAGGAACCAGTAGGAGGGAGGTTCTCCTTCCATCTACCGGTTTGGGAGAGGACTACATCGGATGCTTGGGTGCTCCAATTGATAGCAGCAGGACACTCAATCGAGTTTCTTCAGAGACCACCCCCTAAGTCGTCTTACTTCCAGAACATCTTCCTCTGGTCCTGGAAGAAATTTCCTCCCTTCTCTCAAAGCCGGCGATAGAGCCAGTCCACACTCATCTTTGGGGGACAGGTTACTATTCCCATTTCTTCCTAGTTACAAAGAAGATGGGAGATGTGAGGCCTATTCTAGACCTCAGCTCCCTGAACATGTTCATGGAGTACAAACGCTTCAGAATGCTCTCTCTGCAGAGCCTTCTGCCACTTCTTCGGCAGGGACAGTGACTGTGTGCTTTGGATATGCAGGATGCCTACCTGCACATCCCCATCCACCCTTCCCATCACAAATTCCTTCGGTTTTCATTTTAGGGGGACCACTACCAATTCAAGGCCCTTCCATTTGGTCTTTCCTCGGCTCCCGAAGTGTTTACCAAATGTCTTTCAGTGGTAGCAGCCCACCTGCGTACCCAGGGAGTGCAGGTATTCCTGTACCTGGACGACTGGCTCCTGGCAGCCCCGTCCAGGAAGGAACTTCTATGCTCTCTTTCCCTTACCCTGCAGGTTTTCACCAGCCTGGGTATCACCATCAACCAGGCCAAGTCCCATCTGGTCCCTTGCCAAAGACTCCAGTTCATCGGGCGATCCTGGACACGACCATCAGCAAGGCCTTTCTGCCTCCAGACAGGGTGGACACCCTCCAGGCTCAAGCAAGTCTGTTGTTCAGTTGTAGAAGGGTCGGTGCCAGGTCAGTTCTTCGCCTCCTCGGGCTCATGGCGGCTGCTGTCCCGACAGTCCCTCACACTCGGCTCCATATGAGGATCTCTGTGGATGCTCCGGTCTCAATGGGACCAGTCCCTGGACAACCTAGACCAGGAGGTTTTAGTCTCCGATCCTATGGTAAGGGACTTGCAATGGTGGATGGTGCAAGAGAACCTTTGCCGGGGAGTTCCCTTCTGTATCGAACCCCCCCCTCCCAAACATTGATAACAGATTCCTCAGGAGAGGGCTGGGGAGCTCATCTGGGGTCTCACAGGACTCGGGGCTCCTGGTGCAGACTCTTCACATAAATGTGCTCGAGCTCAGAGCTGTTCTGTATGCTCTCCAGGCTCTGCACTCTTACATTCTTCCCAGTCATCTAACAATCCAGACGGACAACATATGCATGGTCTGGTACATCAACAAGCAGGGAGGAACTCGTTCCTACCCTCTCTGCAGGTAAGCAATGAGAGTTTGGAGTTGGGCTGTTCAGCACAACCTTCACTTGATGGCAGTTCATGTTCCGGGAGTAGAAAATACGCTGGCAGACCACCTCAGTCGGTCTTCAGCCAAAGCCCACGAGTGGGAACTGGATCAAGAGGTAGTAGACGACATCTTCCTGCTCTGGGGAACCCCTCAGATAGACCTGTTCGCGTCTCCTCAAAACACAAAACTTCCCGCCTTCTGCTCGCTCGCTCCAGGGCGAGGCATTTTCTGGTGGTATGCTCTCTCTCGATTCGAGGGACAGATTCATCTATGCCTTCCCTCCAGTTCCCTTAATTCCAAGGGTCTTACACAAACTCAGTACAGAAGGAGCCTGGATGAACCTCATAGCTCCATTCTGGCCCAGGCAAATTTGGTTCTGTCTTCTGCAACAATTTTCAGAGGAACCTCTGCTTCCTCTTCCTCTGTCACAGCGCTTACTGACCCAGGATCAGGGGACCCTGGTTCATCCAGGTCTCAGATCCCTTCAGTTGCATGCGTGGCTCCTGCATATGTAGCTCAAGCCTGGTTCGGGCTTTCTCCACTCATCGCAGATATTCTGGTGGAGGTCAGAAAGCCTTCCACTAGGTCCACCTACGCCATGAAGTGGAAACAGTTTTCGATTTGGGCCTCTTCAAAGGACTTTGAGCCTTTCTCTTGCCGTGTCGAGAGAGTCCTGGACTACACGCATCATCTCTTTGACCTGGGTTTCAGCCATTCCTCTTTGAAGGTCCACATGGCAGCTATCTCAGCCTACCACGCCCGTTTTGGAGACAGGACTTTCACACAGTTGGAAGTCTCTAAGACTTTCATCAGAGGGGTTCTCCATTTGAGACCCCCCATCCGCATTCCTGCTCCTCCTCCTTGGGATCTGAACTTTGTTCTCGAGAAGCTTACTCTGCCTCCTTTCGAACTGGCAGCTTCAGCAGACTTGGAAGTTCCTCTCTTGGAAGAGACTCTTCCTAGTGGCCATTACTTCAGCTCGACAAATTTCCGAGCTTCGGGCCCTGATGTGCAAAATCCCTTATTTGATTTTTCTCGAGGAACATGTGGCTCTGCACACCAACCCTAAGTTTCTCCCTAAGGTGGTAGCGGAATCTATGCTGAATCAATCCATTGAGCTACCCGCTTTCTTTATGCAACACTCCAATCAAGGGGAGTACCTCTTGCATACTTTGGATGTTCATAGGATACTGAGATTCTATACCACTAGGACTAAAGATCTCAGGAAATCTGATCAGCTTTTTGTCTCTTTTGCTCACAAAAGAGAAGGCAGTGCAGTTTCCAAGCAATGCCTGTTGAAGTGGTTAGCTCATTTATCACCTTCTATTACGACAAATACCACAAGACCCTGCCGGGTCAAGTCAGGGGTCACTCCACCAGGGGAGTAGCCGTCTCTGAGGCCTGTTTCAAGAATGTGTCAGCGGCAGATGTCTGTGCAGCCGCAACCTGGACTTCTGTCCATACCTTTACGGAAAAATACAGTTTGGACATTGCCTCTCGCCGTAGAGCAGGCTTCGGGTTGGCTGTACTGCAAGGTCTTCTTTCTTAAGACCCATACAGCTGGAGGTTCCATTGGTTGGTTAGTTTTCCTCTTCCCCGAGTGCTTTTCTTTGTTCCAGACTGCTTGGGATTCAGTCCTATATGTAATTACCTACTGCAAGATCCCTCTTGAAGTAAGATAGTACAGTTAAGAACTTACCATAACAGTAGATCTTCGAGAGAGGCTCTTGGTAATGCCTAGGTAATGCCTTCCTGCCCTCCATCCCCCTTAGCTTTTCAGCTACTTTTCCAGGAAGGAAAACATCCACTTCTCTCTCGTCTTGCCTTTTTTGGCCTTTGGCAGGAAAGAACTGGAAGGCGGGCATGGGGGACTGCCCCTTTATACTGACGTCGCATGATATTGGTCACCTGATGTGGGGGTGCCCCCCCCTCCCGCGCCAGTGACTGCTAGCTAGAAAATTTTCCATGGGGTCCTGACGCCTGCCGGGTCAGTTCTATATGTAATTACCTACTGCAAGAGCCTCTATCGAAGATCTACTATTACAGTAAGTTCTTACATAACTACTTTTTCATACCAGGCAGCCTGATTGCCCAGCTGTAAGCGAGTTGACGCACCACACTAGAGAACACAATTTTGTGTCCCAAGACCCAGAATGCTGCATTTGGGGCCAGAAAGAGAGGGTCGGGCCTCTGCCAATGCAGGCACTCAATGCATTTGGGAGAGAGCCAATAATATTTTGCAACGATGGCATCAGGAAGCAAAGGTGACCTGCTCTTACCAATCTGTCGGTGGTGTACAGTAGGTGGGCAGATGTTCCAGTGAACTTAAAACCTCTCAACAATCCCACATCAGGCAGCACCTTGATGGTAGAAGGGAGGTTTCAGGGAGATACCTTAAGAGCAAAAGGGGTGGGATGAGGTGGACAGTGCCACTGTCATGCTTGACACAGCCATTTGTGCCAGCTGGGCTTTAAAGAGCAGCTGACACCTTCAGGATAGCTTTAACAAAACATAATATTTAGACACAGTTCAGCTTGTAGTTCACATTAGTTCTGTATTCCTCCTCTCCATTATTTATTACTGGTGTATTCTGCTTGAAAACAGGATCTTTGCTCCTGAAGAGTGGTATCCATTCCTGCTGCTTTTTCCCTACCTGAAGTCATAATGCACTGCTTGCAACATCAGTTACTCCCATGGCAACAGATTGGGTTGTCACAACACAGGATTATGACTTGAAGTAGGGACTAAGCTAAAGAGGCAGTTGAACTCTGAGGTATAAAGATAATGTATTTATGCAAATTTCCTCAGTAATGAATGAGAGGGAGGATAAATCTATAGAATATATATGGAATGCAAGCTGAATTGTATCTGTTTTTCAAAGTTTTCTTTAAGGCGCAGCAGCTCTTTAAAGATACTGCCCTTTCACTCTGGTCAGTGTTCAGATCAAGCTCAGGTCAAAAATGATTTCTGTTTTTGGATGGTGGGTTTTCACCCATCAGTAGTGCTTTTGCAATCTCCGCAGCCTACAGAAAAGCAACTTGTCTTGTGACACCTGATTAACTCTGCTGCAGGAAGAAGGCAATGTTAGTAACTCCCCACCCGATGCTACAGAAAGGGGTGTTTCAAGGTAGATCTGATCCCTACAAAACAAAGAGGTACGTGTTCAAGTATGTGAGAGCCTGCTCCCCACCCCGCCCAAAAGTCAAGAACTGATGCACCCAGCCTGAATGAAACCAGACATGTTGGCTGCCTCAGTGCAACTGTCCCATGGCCAGCTGCAGTCAGGGAAAGTTGTTCTGTTGTTTTGGACTAAGAAGGATGGAAAAGGGAAAAGCCACTCCAAGTGTGGCCTGTAGCCAGCCACAATGGAACACTAGCAACCAAAATATAATCTCTCCCCCCACTGCCATATGGCAGGAAAAGGCTTTGTTTTAAAAATGTGAAAGGAAGTTGTGCTGCTCTAGGTGCTGGTTACTGCAGCTAGCTGATACAAAATATATTAATATCATTTTTTATTGTAAAAAAGGACGTTGCTGAGGTGTGCTCCCTGTTGATCCAGGATATAACAATTATTTGAATTGCTTGACTCCATGTTCGACCTATTGATTGTTTTATGTATACCCTCCTCCTTTGTACCCCCGGTCGCACCGTGAGACGAGCATCTTGTTGCTCAGTGTGCCTCTCCTGGTGAAACATTTTCAATAAATAAATACCCTGTTCTTGATAGGGACATACCCTGTTCAGGTGAGTTTGCTTTTATTCAGAAGGGGATCCCCCCCCTCCCAAAACACACACACACATTTTCTCTTCCTTGATGTCTCCCTCCTCTGCCTGGCATGAGTCGTGCTTGTTGGCCTCTACATGACAGTGTACCCCTGTGGAAGGAAGACGCTCCCTGGCCCTACAGTACAACTAGGAAGGATGCTGCACACATGGCTCAGTTTCAAGCGCAATTGTTTTTTGGGGTTTTTTTTGTACTTGCCCGGCTCCCATAGCTTTCGGAGGAGGCCTCGTACCCCCTCCTACTCTGTCCACCTGGGCTATTCAAGGCTACCCCTACCCTGGCTTCATTATGCTCGGGGGCCCGGGGGTGTATATGATTTTTCTCCCCAATTTCTCCCCTTAACCCCCGAGGATGCCAGCATGAAGGACATGCGTCCAGGCAGATGATGTGATGATGCACTCCATTGCCAAGCGCCCAGAGTGTCCTCCCCAGCTCCAGTGAGCCGCCATGCTTCCACTGGCCCCCAGGAACGTCAGGTGCACGAGGCACCCCTGGTAACCCACCCTCGGAGGAGGAGAGCATCTGTTGGCATGCTCAATCCTCCATCCCCCCGCTGGCCCCCGACAACCCTGAGTCTGTTCCTGAACCCAGGTTGCCGGCGTAGCGCAAGGTGTGGCAGCCAGCACCTTGCTGCCACCGGGCCGGCTACAGCAATTGTTTTTTAAGAAATATTTTTACAACATGAAGAGATTTTCCAGTTTTCAGCAAAACATTCACAGTCAGCATCAGAGCTCCGTTACGCAAAAGTTCCCTCAAATTTGGAATTCCAGGACCTTCTGCTGTTACTAGTATTTTTGTAAAACAGGATCCTTTCTCTTTAGCCTTCATTTGTTTATTCTTGCTTTTAAGTCATAATCACATGATCTTACCTCAAGTGGGAGCTCTTGCAGCAGGCTATTACTATTAGGACTATGCTGCAGGCACTAGGACCCATCGGAAACCTTTAACTAGCAGTCTCCGGTGGGGGCCGCCCCCGATGTCGGCTGTGCCCTGTCACCCAATGGTATATCGGGGCGGTCCCCAGCCCCACCTCCCTTCTTTTCCCGCCGCAGACCCGCTTCCATCGGCTCTTTGGTTGCCTTTAGAATGAAGTCTAGTAGTTTCTAGCAAAACTTTATATCGTTTTTCTTGTTTTATCCCCGAAAAGTTTGCTTTTCATTTCCTCATGATCTTCTACTGCATGTTGTCCTCACCATCGTCTGTCTCCTTATCTGAGAAAGAGGAAAAAGTGCACCTATGACTGCCAGATCCTGGCGAAGGACACACACGGGGCCTGCGTCTTTTGCCTTGGGCCGGACCACGACACCCAGGCCTGCTCGATCTGTAGCAGCCTTACAGGCAGGACCAGAATTCACTACCTTAAGGCTTTTAAGGCCCATCTTCTTGAACAGCATGTGGCTGTGATGCAACACTCGCCAGTGGAGAGGTCCTCTTCCTCTTCCTGGTCCACTAAGCACAAAGAAAAGAAATGGGACTTGGACCAACGTAAGTCCTGTGAAAAGGACCGGGGCCAGTTAAAGGGGCATTCACGCTCCCAGTCACCCCATAAGAAGTCCTCCTCTGGGTTGGGTGGTTCAGATCATTCCCGCAACTTGCAGCACTCCACAGGGTGGCAAGACACTACTGCTCCTGCCAAGCCACTGGCATTGGGTAGCAGTAGCCAGGCCCTGGTCTCGGTACCGACACTCTCCAACCCGAAGGTGAAGGCGGCCGCCCTCCGCCTCGGGAGTCGGGACCTCTGGTTCTTCTTTTGTGGCAGATTTGGTCCCGCCGAAGAAAATCCCAGCCATGGTCATTCCCGGGGCCCCACACAAGACCTGTGAACATGGAGCGGGAGCCAGGTTCAAAGTCGGCATCTGCACACTGCTCCTCTGTGGCCCAGCCATCCAAACCAAAGCTGATAACGGTTTCCAAGCCAGATGGCTCCAAACCATAGATGGCACAAGAATCGGAGTGGACGTTGGCCACGGTGCTGCCGGTAACCGACCGTTCGCCGGTCCAATGGGGCCTCCACCCCTGGGGACCAGGAAGATGACTCCTGTCCCAAGGACCTGCCTGACCTCCCATCCTCACCTATAGCCCCTCATGCACTGGACAAACCCAGCCTTCCGGCTGGGTCTGCTGCAGCTCGTTTTTCTAAGGAGGAGCTCACTGAGCTTTTTCAGTTTTGGTGGGGTCAGGTTAAGAAGGATGTGTTCCCACTGCAGCCGGACCCAACTCGGCTTTGGAGGAAGATAAGGACAAAGGCCGGTCGAAAAACAGTCTTCTCCCATGCCTTAAAGTTCCCCTACCAAGCCAAAGCCCAAGTCATGGTCATGCACTCCAGTGGATACCCGTTGCTGGACAAAGCATAAGGAATGTCGGCACAGATGATGCTCCAGATCTAGTAGTCAGCATCGCTCCCCAAGCAGGAGTCGGTCATGTAGCCGACGCTGGTCTGAAAGCCACTCTCGGCGCTCGACCAGCCGTCACCGGTCCCACAGCTGTCATCAGTCCCATAGCTGACGTCGGTCCACCAGCAGGCGACGTTCATACGAAAGGAGCAGATGTCTCCCCCATTCAAGTTGGGCCTCCTACTCCTCTGAAGGCCACAGTTCACATCCCAGTTCCTCTGGGTCTGACTGTTCCCTCACAAGAGAAAGGCCAGTGTGCCCCGATGAGGACACTCCAAGATCTCCTCCTGATGATGCCACCTTCATGGACATCATGAGGCACATCAAGTCCTCCAATGGATGGGAGACTGAGGACATGGATCCGGAGCACCGGAGGTTGACAAAATACCTGAGGCAAAAGGAGCCAAAGCCTTTGGTAGTTCCTCCCCTTGTGGATACCTTTCAGGACTTTACTAGGATTACTTGGAAGCATCCCTCTACCACCCCGGCAGTTCCAAAGAATTCAGACAAGCTGTATCGAGCTCTGAGGGAGAAACCTTTCATGGCGGAACACCCTCAGGTGGACTCTATGGTGATTATGGCTGCCCATGACAAGTCTAAAAAGTCTAAACACCTCAGCTCCCAGCCTCCTGTTGTTGAGTACAGATTCTTGGATTAGGTGGGCAAGAAGGTTTATTCTGCCTCCACCTGTTCCATCCGTTCTCTGAACTTCCTCATGCATATGGCCCAGTACCAGAATGCTATGTGGGAGAAGGGACTAGAAGTGGCTCAAGCCTTACCAGATTCAGCACAAAAGACCGAACTTCTGGACCTATTGAAGTCTGGTTCGGACGTTGATACTCATGTTTTGAGAGCCTCGTACAACACTGCAGATATGGCCTCGAGGACAGCGGCTTCCGGCATTTGCCTTTGGCGCCACGCCTGGCTTAAGAGTCTCAGGATTCTCCCAGGATCTGCAGTCCAGAATCCTGGACCTTCCATTCCAAAGTTCTGTCCTGTTTGAGAAGGAGACAGAGACGCTCATCTCTCGCCTCCAAGATTCTGAGAAGTCCATCTGGTTCATCCGAAAGCTTTAAAAAGAGGACCAGAAACCATTCCGCAAATGGCCATTTCATAAGCCCTCAGGGCAAAATACCCATGGCCAACTCCCACAAAGAAGTGGCTTTAAGAGAAAAGCTACAACCCAAGCTTCTGGGAGCTCGACCTCTTGAGGACCCAAATCCTCCCAACCTTCTCTCCTGGTTCCTGGATCTACCCAGTGGCTCACTACTGACCCCCCCTCTTCCGGCAGTGGTGATGGGGGAGGCAGTAGGGGGTCGCTTCTCCCTCTACCAAGAGGGATGGAGCTGCATCACAACAGACCTCTGGGTTCTAGACCTGAAAAGGAGAGAACATGCTCTCGAGTTCACCCAGATCCCTCCAGAAAACCCACCAGGGTCCTCCTGTTATCTTTCTTCGTACATTCCTCTGATAGAAGGAGAGATCCTGGCCCTTTGCTGAAATGGGCGATAGAGCCGGTCCCCCTGGGACAACAGGGAAGGGGCTATTATTCCCATTTTTTTCTTGGTTCCAATTGAGACCGCTCCTGGACTTCAGTTCTCTAAATCTTTTTATAGCGTACAAACGGTTCAGGATGGTTACTCTGCTGGGCCTCATTCCCCTCTTGCACCAAGGGGACTGGCTCTGCTCCCTGGATATGCAGGATGCCTATATGCATATAAGGGTCTTCCCTTCCCATCAGAAGTTTCTGAGGTTCCACTTCCAAGGGAGACATTATCAGTTCTGGGCCTTACCATTCAGCCTCTTCTCAGCTCCTTGAGTCTTCACCAAATTCCTAGCAGTGGTAGCTGCAGCTCTCAAGACGCCAGGTCCATTATGTCTTCTCCTACCTAGATGACTGGCTCCTGGCAGCTCCTTCCAGGGCTCAGCTACTTTGCACTCTTGACACCTTTATTCTCTTCCAAGAGCTGGGGATCACCCTGAACCTTCCAAAGTCTTCCCCAGAGTCCAGTCAGCGAATATTTATCAGAGCAGCCCTCGACACAGTTCAGGGCATGGCCTTCCTCCCACAGGACAGGGGGGATCGTCTAAGCGGCGTAGCCCGGATGGTATCCATGGCTCCACGGGTCCCAGCCAGGACCTTCCTCAGACTTCTGGGGCACATGGCGGTGACCATTCCCACAGCCCCTTTGGCCTTCCTCCACATGAGTCCCACAGTGGATGCTCAGGGTGCAGTGGGACCAGACGTCAGACGGTCTGGACCGGATGGTCAGGATCTCTGATCCAGTAAGAAGGACTCTTGTCTTGGTGGTTGGACCCCTCCAACCTGGAACGAGGGGTTCCTTTTCGGCAGGAGTCCCTGAGACGGATTCTAACGGACACCTCCTGTCTCAGTTGGGGTGTTCATCTGGGAGACAGACAAACCCAGGGGACATGGTCTCCAGATGAGCAACAGCTCCATATCGAGATTCTCGAGATGCGAGCGGTCCTGAACGCCTCGTGGGCATTTCAGATGGACCTTTCGCCAGGCCCTCTTCTCATCCAGATGGACAACACGTCAGTAATGTTTTATGTCAGCAAGCAAGGGAGCACACATTCCTACATCCTATGCCAGGAGGTGATGAGAGTCTGGTATTGGACACTGGAACAATGCCTAGATCTCACTGCTGTTCAAGTTCCAGGTGTCCAAAACGTCTTGGCTGACAGCCTAAGCTGGTCTTGGTCCAAGGCTCATGAGTGGGAGTTCCTCCAGTCAGTAGCAGATCAACAGTTCGACAGGCAGGGCCATCCAGAGTTGGACCTCTTTGCGTCTTCACTCCACGCCAAACTGCCCAGTTTTTGCTTGCGAGAGCCCATGCCTGGTGTTTTTTGGCCAGACGCGTTGTCCCTCTGTTGGACAGGGAGGTTTCTGTGCACCTTCCCTGTTATCCAGAGGGTCCTTCTGAAGCTTCAGGCCGAAGGAGCAGAGATGATCCTCATCGCCCCATTCTGGCATCAGCAGATTTGGTTCCCACTACTTCAGCAGCTGGCAGTGGAACCTCCAATTCAGCTGCCACTGAGCTTGCACTTACTGTCTCAGAATCGGGGAACATTGGTCCAACCGGACCTCATATCCCTGCATCTTCATACTTGGCTCCTGCAGACTTAGTAAAATCCAGGTTTGGGGGCTCTCAGGAGGTGGCAGACATTCTCATGGCAGTGAGAAAGCCCTCAACTAGATCCACTTATGCCATGAAGTGGAAGCAATTGTCTATGAGCTTCACCCTGTCATTTGGACCCTCTCACCTGTCCAGTGAACTCGATATTAGAGTATCTTCTCTTCTTATTGAATCAAGACTTGAGCTACTCCTCCATAAAGGTACATCTTTCAGCAATTTCTGCCTACCACATCCCAAGGAAGGAAAAACACTCTCCCAACTGTATGTGTCCGGTACTTTTCTGAGGGGCATTTTACATATCAAGCTTCCCATCAGAGATCCAGTACCCCCCCCGGGATCTCTTATTTATGCTGAAGAAGCTTACCCTTCCCCTTTTTTGAGCCTGACGCAGATTGCGAGCTTCGCTTTCTTTCATGGAAAGTGTTATATTTGGTTGCAGTTACTTCTGCTCAGAGAGTTTCCAAGCTTCAGTCCCTGATGTGTAAGGAGCCTTATTTAATTTTTCATAGGGACAGGGTGTCCTTGAGAACCAATCCTGAATCAGGACGTGAATCTTCTGGTATATTATCTGGATCACGCAAATAGAGGGGAAGCACTCCTGCATACATTGGATGTCCACAGGGCGCTGAGGTACTATCTAAAATGCACTGCTTCACACGGTAAGATGGAGCAGTTGTTCGTGGCCTTTGTACCTCGATGCCAAGGAACTCCAGTGTCAAAGCAAACCCTTTCAAGATGGCTGGTCAGTTGCACAGTTTACTGTTATCACAAGTATAACAAAACCCTACCGGGCTCGGTTGGGGTCATTCTACAGGGCAGTGACTACTTCATTCGCATCCTTGTAAAATGTCTCCATTGGAGACCTCTGTGCAGCAGCTACCTGGAGCTCCGTGCATACCTTCATTAAGCATTATAGTCTGGACATTGCTTCTAAGTGAAGAGCAGGCATTGGCCTAGCTTTCCTCCAAGGCCTCCTTTCTTTAGAGTGCCCTGTTAGCACTGGTGCTTACAGACGCTTCCCAGTTCCTGTTCCTTTTTGCAGGACTGCTTGGGATTCAGTCCTAATTATAATAGCCTGCTGCAAGAGCTCCCACTTGAAGTAAGATAGTACAGTTACGTAAGTATAACAGTAGATCTTCGAGAGGAGCTCTTGCAGCAGACGATGCTTTCCCGCCCTCATTCCCCCTGGTGAGCTATTTGCATCATTTTTACAGCAAGCTTCCGCCTGCTGGGCCTTATTCACTGGTCTCCGGTGGGTGAGTTGAGGTGGGGTTGGGGACCACACCCTGATGTACCACTGGGCGACGTCGAGGCAGAGCCAACGTTGGGGGCTGCCCCCGCTGGAGACTGCTAGCTAAAGGTTTCCAATGGGTCCTAGTGCCTGCAGCGTAGTCCTAACTGTAATAGCCTGCTGCAAAAGCTCCTCTCGAAGTTCTACTGTTACGGTAAGTTCTTACATAACTATACTTTTTTATGACATCACAGCCTGTTGCCATAGCAATACTGATGTCACAAGCTGAGGATTGTGTCTTCAGGGCAGAAAGCACAGCAGGAATGGGGGAAGTCTGAGGGGCAATGAGCTGGATTAACCTCCAAATAGTTTTAGTAGTAGTCTGGACGGTCTTGAAATTCAGTTTATGATCTTTTGAGTCTTGCTGATGACAGTGTTCTTGGTTTAATTCTGACATTTTAAACTGTACAAGATGGTTTCTGGGCAAAAACATTTTTTTAATTTTATTGGAAAAAATGTATAATGAAACAATGTACATTATAGTAGAAAAAATGATAATTTAGTTTTTGTTAACCTGGTTAGGTGCGCTAGCGAAAGTTGACTATTTTCAGGCACGACCCGGGAGAATACATACATAAAATGAGATGAGATTATACAATACATAGTACAGGTAGGTTAGAATACAGATCAAGTCAGACAGTACTCAAGATAATACATATAGTTATGCAGAGATGACAAAAGTGACATTAGTACATGCAAATAACTGAAACTGGGCTAAGTGGCAGCTATAAAGACATTTTATAGCAAAGCTTGTTTAGAAGTGCAGCAGTGTCTTGGGCGAAATAGGGTGGTTAGCTGTGAGACATTAAGTGGGATCAAAGCATGTGTAGGGGTCCCGAGATAGGTGGCGATATAGTTCTTTTTTGAAGATTGGGTGGGAGTTAGCCTGCCTCAGGGCAGGAGGGAAGGAGTTCCACGTGGCTGGGGCGGTGCAGTGAAATGCTCCAGAGCATTTTGAAGTAAGACACCTGGGTACGGTAAGTAGAAATTTGTTTGCCGAGCATAGTCCATGGGCAGGTGTCTGTGGTACAAGTAGAGCTGCAAGGGAGGAGGGGGTTTGGTTATGGACTACAGCATCTGTGAGGGTCCTAGGGAGTATAGTCGGTAGGCAGTTGAGGAGAGCCAGCCTAGGTCGCTATACAGTGTGCAGTGGTGCTAAAGGCAATGGGAAGAGGAGGCATACCGACATATGTTGTTATACGTGACATCCCATTTATGGAGAGCAGTCTTATGGGCATTAGTAAAAGTGGGGACACCATATGTCAGCGCTGGAAGCAGAATACCCTTGGCAATTGTCAGTTTGGCAGATGGTGTTAGCAGGTGACAAGTCTTATAGGCGATTCCAAGTTTGGCATTTGTTGCTTTACAGGTTGACTGGATGTGCAGACTGAAATCAAGGGATTTATCAAGGAGGACTCCCAGGTATTTGAAGGATGTGACACAGTCAATGACAGACCCCCCCCCACCAGAGTCATGGACTAGGAGGGGTTCCTTACAGGCCCTGAGTTTGGGGGCAGTGCCAAATAGCATAGCTTGGGTCTTTTTTGTGTTGAGGATGAGCTTATTAGCATTTAGCCATGTTTGCACATTCCTGAAATCCGAGGAGAGGTTTTTGTTAATGTTAACTTTGTCAGCGCTGGAGTAGAGGACGAGATCATCAGCATATAAGATAGCTGAGCAGGAGAGTATGGCATAATCTATGTTGATGTATAGCGAAAAAAGGGGTCCCAGGATGGAGCCATGGGGTACTCCGATGTCAGTGCTGGTCACATCCAAAAGAGTGGAGTTCAATTTAACAAGCTGTAATCTGTTTGATAGGTAGTTTTTAAATGAGTCAACTACTGAGGATGAGAAGTTAAGTATATGCAGGGTTGAGAGAAGCAGGGGATGATCAACAAGATCGAAAGCTTTGGTAAGATCGATAAATACTGCTCAGTGAGTAGGCCTTTGTCCATGTTGCAGAGTACATCGGTGGAGAATTTGAGAAGAGCGGTTGAGGTACTGTGCCCTTTTCTGAAACCATGCCGAATGTCTGAGAGAAGGTTGTTCTTTGTGAGATAGTCAATGGTTTGGGTTGCAACAAGCTTCTCCAGTAGCTTGCTTAGCACAGAGACGATGGCTGTGGGCCTGTAGTTGTTGATATCCTTTGGGTCTCCTTTTTTAAGGATAGGCGTAATTCGGGCAATCTTATAATACGACCACTCTGTATCTTGTTGTATTATAATGTTTTTCAGTAAAAAGTTAGTTATAAAAAAATAGAACCCTTTCAGAATGCAGTCAGCCAGTCATAATACTACATTTCCCACCGTGCGAATAAAAATATTTTTTTGCTTGCTATTCAGCTGCGGTGGAGCAGCATATTATTTCCACTACAGCCTTGCCACAGTGGAACCCATGGTATAAATAGGACATTCGATACAGCATCCAGGAATACGCTTTGTATTCAGTCTGGAATGCTGCCAGCAGTCCTTCACTTCACTCTGCCTCTCGTTGCTAGGCAGCACTGTTGGCAACATGCCAGATAGAATACAAAGTTTGTTTCTATGTGCCCTGTGGAATATCCCTATTTATGCAATGCCTGTGAGAATAAAATGCCTGAATATTTGATAATTTTTGTTGATCACAGGCCTGAAGTAAGAATATGTTAACATTCCTACTTTAGACCTGTCAAGAACAAATATTCTTATCTTAGGCCCGACACAGTGGAACGCTTAAACACTGGAAGTGTGGCTCCCACATTGTTTGACATCACAGTGGCACCCTGTTACATTCTGAGTAAACCAAGGAGATCGCATGGAAAAGGTTTTATCATCAAATCAGAGAGAGGCATTGCATAAATTGTATATGCCATGCATCTTAGTAACATGAATATTCTACCCGTGTACATCCCCTTCCCCATCACCTCACTGGAGGTTACCCTTCGGAGAGATACACACTCGTACAGTTCAAGTTCTAATTTTATTTTAGATTTTTATTGCGTGAAGCACAGAAAAAATATTTCCATTTACATTCTGAGTACACTGGTTATACCATTGAATCTCGGGGTATAAACTCTGGGTCAGAAAAGGTCATGCTGCACCCACCATTGCCACATTGTAGTAAAGTGATTATGCCTGTCATGCATCACTGCAATTAATTTTTCCAGATGGTAAATATCCATTACTGTCTTGCACTATTCTGCAATCGTGGGAACTTTAGGTGACATCCACCGTCTTGTTATGGGCTTTTTGGCTGCCAAAAGGTATCAAGTCTTAGTCCAAGAGAGACGATGTCTTGGAAAAACAGACAGTAGTACCTTTCTGGTTCACCAGGGAAGTGACGGGGGCAATCAGATTAAAACAAGCATTTGTGAATGCCAAGAGTTCGCTGTTGGTATTGCTCTTGTATATGCCTCCCATATGTTTCTCTGTATATTCCTCTGTCTTGCATTTTAAAGGTGGGTGTTATGGTTGGAAATCCTAATGCCCTGGGCGTTTGGTATTTTTGCTCCAAATTTTCAACATGGGCTTTTTGGGACATCACTTCATGAACAGTGCCAGTATCATTTTGTTACTCAGTCCCAAAAAGGTGACTTTGCACAGCGAGTGTGCCAGTCAGCGTCACAGGTGCAAAAACACATTTCAGGCAGGATGTGAAAAATGACAGCTGTACTGTTCATGAGGAGGTGTGAAGAAATGGCAATGTTGAAAATCTGGAGTGAAAATATGAAAAAGTGGCAAAGTTACAAGTGTGCATAGAAACTGCGTAATGCATGCTCGTAACGCAGTCATTTTTTGGGCCCTCCCTTCATGAAAAGTAGCACTGGAATTTTGTTTATCTGTCCTGAAAGTTGATTTTGCACAGCAACTGCGCCATTCTGAGCCACAGGTGCAAAAACACATTTTGGGAAGGATACAAAAAATGACAGCTAGCTAACCAGTGGCACTGAGGTAGAGTACTGGGCGCCACACCTCGCGCTATACGGCGACCCAGGTTCGAGAGCGGACCCAGGTTGGCGAGAGGTCGGCAGAGGAGGGAGGATGGAGCCTCCCACGGATGCTGTCCTCCTCAGGGTGGGATGCCAGGGTGCTGTCTAGTGCCCGGCGTCCTATAGGGAGCCAGTGGATGCACCGACTCTTGAGGCACGGCGGCTTCATATCTCGGGCAGGGAGGGGCGTCGTTAGGCGGCCGAGAGCAAGTGTGTGTCTGCATGCTCGAGACTCTGCCCCGGGCATCTCAGAGAGTTGGGTTACAGGAAAGAGTTCAAGCTGGAGAAAATGCCTCCAGCCCTAGATGAAGTTCTCCAGAGCCATTCTCGGCATCAGGCTGACCAAGGGCAGATTGCTGCTGTGCAGCAGAGGACAAGAGGAGGAGTGGGGATGCCTCTCCTCGCTCCGCCCGTGGGGTAATCCGGGCCATCAAGTTGGGTCCCCATGGAGGCGAGGCACTCTAGGGGCAGACCCAGATGGCTGAGGTTGATGTGGAGGATGTCACCCTTCAGTACGGAAGGAGGGGGGGTTGTGGGGATGCAAGGCGTGGATAAACAATAAGTAAAAAAAAAAAAAAAAAGACAGCTGTACTGTTCATAAGGGGATGTGGAAAAAAATGGCAATGTTGAAAATATGAAGTGAAAATCTTAAAAATTGATGACGTTACGAGCGTGCGTAGAACCTGCATAACGGATGCTCGTAACACAGTCATTTTTGGGATTTTTTTCACCAAATTTGCAAACAAGAGCTTTTTGGGACCCCACCTCATGAACAGTGGCACTGTCGTTTCATTAATTGGTCCTGAAAGGTGATTCCGTGCAGTGACCACGAAATCACATTTCGGGACCGAGAAACTAAATGACAGTGACTGTGTTCATGAGGTGGGGTCCCAAGAACCCCATGTTGAAAATTTGGAACCAAAACTCCCCAAAATGGCTGATAACAACCTAAATTGAACCCCCCCATCCATTGCCATTGTAGGACTTAGCGTCATTTCTTCAGTTTGCGGTCGGCTTTTGAAGAGTGCAGACGTGTTCCCGGTCCTCTGAAGATCGCTGCTCCCGACCTCCGCAAGTAAGTATGGGTGAGGGGGGATGCAGGGAGCTGGGGCATGCAGAAGGAGGGTGCAAGTTGGGGGAAGGAGCCGGTGGCAACCATGAGGGACCGTTTTCTGCCTTTTGAGGTTTAAAAAAAATTAGACTTTGTGGGTCTGTTTTCTTTTTTTTACAGGGAAGCTATGGATGTTGGCATACTGGGGTGGGCTCGGCTCCCAGTGTGCCAGAGTACTCAGAGGTGCAAGGGGCGGGGGGAGATCAATGCTGACCCGGGGAATGGGCACCCTGTGGTTGGAGTTTGTCGGGGGGCATATCCGACACTGGGAGTGGGCATCTCAGTGTCTGAAAACATCACAGCAGGGTTTTGGCACACTGGGGTGGGCTCCCAGTGTGCCACATTAAAGGATAAGGATTTTGGGGATACAGGCCACATGGGGATTGAGCACTCCGATGTTGGGGGGGGTCTGCCAGCGTGACAGGGATGTGGAGGAGGCATGCAAGGAACGCGCCTCCTCCCAGCCAGCGTGATCGGATTGCACACACAGTAAAAGTGCCTTTGGGCACTCAATACTCCCAGCCCGTATGGAGCTTAGGCTGTGGCCTGCTCCGCAAGGGTGGGAGAATCTTCACCACGATGCAAACAGCTGTTTGCACTGCGGTGCCCTGCAGCTGAAAGGAAAAAGCCGGCCCCTGATTGGCACAGCTTTTTCTTTTCAAGTGCAGACCACTACAGGCAAAACATCGTCAGGACCAGGCTGATCGAGGATTGGTGTGATATTGTCGAGCCCCATGCAGAGGACTTTGCATTGGACAGACAGTGTCACACCCCTCAAAGCCTACTCTCCCATGTGCGAACTCAAAAAGGGCATTCTGGACATATGAGGACACAGAGGAAAAGGGACATGGAGATTTACAGAGAGAAGCTGAGGGCAGCAGGACAGAAAATTAGGAGGGCAAAAGCAGATACAGAGGAGAGAATCGCTAAACAGGTCAAGCAGGGAGATAAAACTTTTTTTAAGTATGTGGGAGAGAAGAGGAAGGCAAGGCAGGGAATAGTAAGACTGAGGGGGGGAGGGAGGAATCCAAGTGGAGGAGGACTTCGAGAAGGCTTTAGGAGGCAGTATAGCACAGTGGTTTAAGGCTCTGAGCTGCAAACCTGGAGACCTGGGTTTGAATCCCACAACCCCCACTTGCATAGTATGTGACCCTCAGCAAGTCGCTTAACTACCTTGTGCTCCCAGGTCACACCTGTAAATAAGCCTTCAGCTTAGTGTCTCTCTCCTGGTTAAAAAAAAAAAAAAAAAAAAAAGGCAGAGGTGCTCAATAAGTACTTCTGCTCGGTCTTCATGGAGGAGGGGGAGGGAGGGGACTGGAGTTAAGGGAGAGGAGAATGGGGGACAAAAGAGTAGATCCTAGGACAGGGTAAGAGAGGAACTAGGAAGATTGAGGGTGGAGAAGGCAATGGGTCCAAACGCCCTACACCCTAGAGTACTCTGTGAACCAAGGGAGGAACTGGCTACATCTCCTGACGAGGCTGTTCAGCTTGTCTCTTGATACAGGGTGGATGCCCTGAAGACTGGAAGAGGGCAGACGTGGTGCCACTTCACAAAGGTGGCAGAAGGGAGGAGGTAGAAAATTGTCCGGTAAGGTGATGGAGTTGCTATTAAAGGAAAGGTAGTCCATTACATTGCAGACAGCGGACTACAGGATGACAGATAGCATGGCTTCACATAGGGGAGGTCGTGCTAGATGAACCTAATAGTTTTTCGATTGGGTGATGAGGGTTGTCGATCAGGGAGTGGTGGTGGACATGGCCTACCTGGACTTCAGAAAGGCTTTCGACACTGTCCTTCCCAGAAGGTTGGCAGATAAGCTGGAAAGTTTATGGGTGGGATTGAAAATAACAAGGTGGGTGGAGAACTGGTTGAGTAGCAGAAGCCAGAGGGTGGTGGCAAATGGGGTGCATTCCAGGGAGATAAGGGTGACAATCGGGGTGCCCCAGGGGTCAGTACTGGGACCCATCCTTTTCAATATCTATATAAGATATTGCGGAGGGACTGGAGGGGAAGGTGTGCCTATTTGCAGATGATACGATGATCTGCAATAGGGTGGACACCCGAGGGGAAGGGGTGTGGAGGCAATGAGGGCAGACCTAAAGATCCTGGAGGGGTGGTTGGAAATGTGGCAGCTGAAATTCAGTGCCAAAAAGTGTGCAGTAATGCACATCGGGCATAGTAACATGCAAGTCTTTTACACACCGGCGGGGGGGAGATTAAGGCAACTAAGCAAGAAAAGGACCTGGGGATTATTATCACAGACAACCTTAAAGTAGGGAAACAACCCCTCCTTCACCCTGTTTATCCCCTTCATGTACTTAAAACATTTCTATAACGTCTTCCTGCCCCCTTCTAGCCTCCAGTGGGTACAGATCCATTTCCCCCAATCTCACCTGACCGGGATTTCCATGCATACTGTTCACCATCTTGGTTGCCCTCCTCTGAACCCTATCAATCCCGTCTATATCCTTGCGAAGGTGAGGTCTCCAGAACTGGACCCCATACTCCAGGTGAGGCCTCACCATGGCTTTATAAAGTGGCATCAGTACCTTGCTCCTTCTGCTTATTATACCCCTCCCTATGCACGCTAGTATTCTTTGCCCCACCGCCTTACTGCATTGTTTCTCCACCTTAAGGTTGTCTGAGATTATAATCCCCAGGTCCCTCTCTTGCTCAGTTGCTTTAATTCTCCCCACCCAGTGTGTAAATGGCTTGTAGGTTATTATGCCCGGTGTGCATTACTGCACAATTCTTGGCATTGAACTTCAGCTGCCACATTTCTGACCACCCCTCCAGGATCCTTAGGTCCGCCCTCATTGCCTCCCCCCCCCCAGGGTGTTCACCCATTGCAGATCTTCATATAATCTGTAAATAGGCACACCCTCCATCCCCAGTCCCTCCGCAATATCACTTATATAAATATTAAAAAAGATGGGTCCCAGTACCGACCCCTGGGGCACCCCGCATGTCACACTTACCTCCCTGGAATGCACCCCATTTACTACCACCCTCTGGCTTCTGTCCCTCAACCAGTTCAACCACCTTGTTATTTTCGATCCCACCCCTAAACTTTACAGCTTATTTACCAACCCTCTGTGAGGGAAAGTGCTGAAAGCCTTTCTGAAATCCAGGTAGGCCACGTCCACCACTCCTCCCTGATCGACCACCCTCATCATCCAGTCAAAAAACTCGATTAGGTTCATCTGGCATGACCTTCCCTGTGTGAAGCCATGCTGTCTGTCATCCTGTAGTCTGCTGTCTGCAATGTAACTGACTACCCTTTCCTTTAATAGCACCTCCATCATCTTACCCACCACTGAGGTGAGGCTGACTGGACAGTAATTTTCCGCCTCCTCCCTGCTGCCATCCTTGTGAAATGGCACCACATCTGCCCTCTTCCAGCCTTCGGGCACCCATCCTGTATCCAGGGACAAGTTGAATAGCCTCGCCAGAGGTACAGCCAGCTCCTCCCTTAGTTCCCGGAGTACTCTACGGTGTAGGGTGTCCGGACCCATTGCCTTAACTACCCTCAATCTTCCTACTTCCTCTCTTACCCTGTCCTCACTGAACAGGCTAGGAGCTACCCTTTTGTCCCCCATTCCCCTCTCCCTGGGATGGGACATGAAGGTATGTGCTGACTTCTAGGTGGCAGCCCTGCAGATCTCCTGGATAGGAATATCCCTGGAAGCAGCTGCCGATGCAGCGGTATATCTAGTGGAATGAGCCCTAAACCCCATGGGCTTGCTCAACCCTTTGTTTTCTTTTTAATTTTTATTGAATTTTCATTAAAGACAGCAACAACGCATGACAATGTAAACCAATACCAATAATACGTTGGTATATATTGTATAAGTGAAAACTGCAAATTCTGGCACTTATCACCATATAAAAAAGGGCACAAAACAGCATTGTAATATTTGCTCCATTGTCTATTTAAAAGACAATCCATCATAAAAACAAAACAAACACTCTTCATAGTGACCACCAGATGCATTTCGGACGAAAGTCTTTTATCAAAGGCCCCAGTGCAAGGGGCTTCACCCACTGTACCCTCCCAAACTAAATATAACCTCCTCCAGGGCAGGTATGTCCTGGAGGTTGTAGAAACTGTATCGCAAAGTGTGACGAGTGAGGGGTGATCTAAAATCAAGATAGCCCCTGTCACTTTCGCCCTTGTTGTGGTGGCAAAATTCAGTCGCTGTGCTAACGGGCTACCAGCAGGGACAGAGTGTGAACACAGCTGAACTTGATTTGGAATGTGCTCAACAGGATTTTGGAAGGGTATGATTTCTATACAGAACAGGCCCTAACCATATATTCTAGGGATGTGGATATGTTCTATCCAGACGTCTTGGCAGTTGCCTTTCCCTTTAAGATCAGCCGGAAGTCTTTAAGCTGGCTTTTCCCACCCATATATCCCTCGTCTTCATCCCTTGACACCAGATCTTCCTTTCCACTTGGAAGAAGCAGGTTCCCTCATTTGAGATAGGGAGGCATACCAAACTTCCCTAAGGGAAGCAGGGAAGGCAGTAAGGCAGGCAAAGACCCAAACCGAGGAAACACTTAGCACAAACAGTAAAAGAAGGGGAAAAGACTTTCTGTAGATGCATTAGTGAAAGGAGAAAGTCCAGAGGGGGTATTGCTAAGATCAAAGGGGATAAGGGGGAGTGTGTACACGAGGACCAAGGAAAAGCATCTATCCTAAATAGATACTTCTGCTCAGTATTTACTGAGGAGAAGGCAGGCAAGGCCCACAGCTCAGCACCATGGACACACGGGGGGGGGAGGGGAAGGTGTGCACTAGTCACTTCACAAAAGAAAGGGTCCTACAAGAGCTCACTAAGCTCAGGGTGGACAAGGCAATGGGACCTGATGGCATACATCCCAGAGTACTAAAGGAGCTAAGGGTGGGACTAGCAGAGCTGTTTACTGAGTCTCTGAGCACAGGTGAGGTCCCAGAAGACTGGAGAAGGGCTCATGTGATCCTGCTCCACAAGACTGGTAGCAGGAAGGAGGCAGGGAACTACAGACCAGTCAGTCAGTCTTACCTCAGTAGTGGGCAAGGATATGGAGGCACTCCTTAAGGAAAGGATAGTGCAACACCTGGAATCCATAGGAGCACAGGATCCAAGACAGCATGGATTTACAACAGGAAGGTCCTAACAAACTAATCCCATAGATTTATTTGACTGGGTAACCAGAGTGGTGGACCAAGGGAATGCAGTTGATGTCACCTACCTTGACTTCAACAAAGCTTTCGATACTGTTCCACATAGAAGATTGATTAATGAGCTGGGTAGGCTCGGGGTGGGTCAGAAGTTGGTCAACTGGGTGGCAAACTGGTTGGCGGGCAGAAAACAGAGTGGTGATAAATGGTGTACAGTCAGAAGAGATGCAAGTCACAAGTGGGGTATCTCAGGGATCAGTACTGGGGCCAGTCCTCTTCAGTATCTTATCAGTGACATTGCAGATGGACTGGAGAGTAAGGTTTGTCTGTTTGCAGATGACACCAGGATCTGCAACAGAGTAGATGATCCAGATGGGGTGGGCAGAATGAGAAGCGATCTGGATAAATTGGTAAAATGGTCGAAAGAGTGGCAACTGGGGTGTAACACAAAGAAGTGCAAGATCATGCACATAGGGAAGAGACACCCTGAAGCTACCTATAGGTTGGGAGGGGAGTTGCTGGCAATCACAAGGGAAGAAAGAGACTTGGGCATCATCATCACAGATGACCTGAAATCATCCAAGTAGACCACTAAAGCAGTAGGTAAGGCTAGAGGGATGTTGGGGTGTATTAGTAGGGGTATCACAAGTCGTAAGAGGGAGATAATAATCCCTCTTTACAAGACACTGGTTAGGCCCTATCTGGAGTACTGTGTGCAGTACTGGAGGCTGCACCTGCACAAGGACATTAACAAAATGGAAGCAGTCCAGAGAAGGGCAACCAAAATGGTGCAGGGACTGCATCAGAAAACATGAGGACAGATTAACGGAGCTCAATATGTATACCCTAGAGCAAAGGAGGGAGAGAGGCGATATGATCAAAACATTCAAACATCTTTAGGGCATTAACAAGGTGAAAGAGTCTAATATGTTTCAATATAAGAAAAATAGCAGGACAAGAGCACACAGCATGAAATTAGAGGGAGGTCAATTAAGGGGTAATGTGAGGAAGTTCTTTTTCACAGATAGGGTGGTGGATGCACGAAACAGCCTACCTCAGGAAGTGGTAGATATGAACACAGTACAGGGCTTCAAACAGGCATTGGAAAGGCATAAGGGAGCGATACAGGCAAGTATGAATAGATAGGCCATTGACAAAGTAAAGGCCTATGGCACATTCATAAGGTAGAATAAATGAACAGACTGGATGGGCCTTGTGGTCCTTATCTGCCGTCAACTTCTATGTTCCTTAACGCTCCTGTGTTGAGTGGGCCCTGGTGCTTAAATCTTCAGATTTTCTATCTAAACTTAAACTCATAAGAGTTTTTCCGCTACGATCTTCGATCGCGACTGCGATGGTCCTCGCCTGGGTTCTGCCGGCAGAAGATGTCTCACACCGACCCACACGCCACGTATGTTTATTGCTTGGGTCATGATCACGACACCCAGGCTTGCAATTTTTTTTTCAGCCGAACGTGCTATACATTCATCTTGCCTGAATGCAGCTTGGCCGTCTGGAAAAACGGAACCTGACGGTCAAATCTAAAGAAGCCCATTGGGTGGTCTCCGCGACTGCAGGGTCCACTGAGCAGCTTGACCAAATGAAGGCCTTTGAGGAGGTGGTGGCTCAGGCCGCTGATCAGTCCTCTTCGGTCTTCGTGCCGCTAAAACTGGGCCCCAGCTTTACATGCTCCTTCAAGGAGTTGTGCCAGTCTCTCCTCACCAAGGGGGAGGGCCCATCGGATTCGTACAGCTCTCGTTCCTGTAAAAGGGAAAAGCAATTGAAGGAGTCTAGAGAGAAGAAGACTCTGCTTCGTTCTTGGGATCCAGAATGTTCTCGTTCCCAGGAATCTCCAGTTTTGACTTTGGTCAAAACTGTGGCCTTGGCCATGGGCTTCATGATACCTCCGTCAGGCCAGACGGCTAAGGCACAGATCAGCGACCCAGTCGAAATTATCATTCAACCCCTAGTTGCTTGATGAGGCTGACAACTCCCTGTTCAGGACTCTAGTCCTGCCTGGACCCACTGAAGAGGAGACCCAGCCTGCTGGGAACCTCTTTACAGTCCCTGACCATGACCTGGGGGAGCCGTGGATTTTCCCAGTTCCCTCCAAGTGCCCCCATCGGTTCCCCCGGCAGTTGAGGTCATGGTCTCTGTCATCTTCATCCAAAAAGTCAAAGAAAACCCATAGACACCACTCTGGGCATTCCAAAAAGCATCGCTGCTGCTATTCATCCTCATCCTCCTCAGAAAAGGAGAGACTTTGGCACAAGTTGCACCAATGCTACAAGGATCTCATGTGGCAACAGTTGGTGTTGGCCAGTCTGAAGTCGACCCTGGCTTCCACATCAGCCATCACATGTCTGTCGCCCTCTAGGCTGATGCCGACACCTCCGGAGCCGGTTGACACTGTCCCTTCACCTACAGAACCGGTGAAGGCCCTCCCAGCTAGGCCAAAACTGGCCTCTCCACCGATAATGGTGGAGCCGCCATCTAAACAGCCTCCCTCAGGGGCTCCGGTCAAGGAGCCTCAGCCCGCTAAGGGCCTCCCTCACAGTCTGTCACTCTTATTCCCGACTGCCTGCGGCAGGTTGAAGGTGACATGGTCGGTCGATATATCCGGCCTCCTTGGAGTCTGAGGATTCCTTGCTGCACTCCCATCCATTCGACGAGGAATCGCTCGGGGGTCTTTTGACGGAGGAGAGTCCCACATCCTTCATGGGCATCCTCCGTCTCATCTCTGAATCCACGGTGATGCCTTTGGAGCCTGTTGAAAAATGGGCTCGATATCCCCTGACAGACATTCTGGACAAAGGGGATTCTCTGACCGAGGCCTTTCCAGTGGCCAAAGCCATTGTTGGCGCGGCCCTGGAGCTTTGGCAGCACCCTGCCTCCTACTCTGTGTCATCAGCATGGATGGCCCGCAAATGTGCGGTGCCCATTGGCTCCCTTTCAGGGTTCATGGAGCAACCCTCGGCCAAGGGGTTGGTAACTGAGACTGTATTTTGTCACTTGGGCAATACAGGAGACTTTGATAGACCCGGATCCAGACTGAGAGTCCAAAAAACTGGACCACTCTGCCGGGAAGATCTATGCTGCCTCTTCACTTGGTCTCTGTCAGGCAAGATCGGCTGTCATCATGGCACACTTCTCCCATGCCCTTTTGGGCTCCTTGGATGAGGTGCTTCCTCATCTCCCCACAGACCTCCAGATTACGGTTAAGCAGGTCTGGGATCAGGGTCGGGCTGTGGCAAAACACTCCTGATGGCTCTGGACATTAGGGACTCCTGTGCCCATTCAGTGGTGGCCGCAGTCGCCATGCGCTGCAGGGCCTGACTGAGGGTCTCAACCTTTACGGCAGACACCCAGTTCAAACTGGCAGATGTACCCTTCTTGGGCACTGATTTGTTTGGTCCAGGGGTTGATGGTCACCTAAAATGCATCGAAAAGTCCAATGCCACCTTGGACTCAGTTGCTTCCACCCAGAAGGAATCTCAGGGTTCCAAGAAGCAGAAGCGTAAGCCCGTTCAACCTTCTGCCCCTGCGGCCAAGTGGACCCAGTACCAATCTGGGCAGCAGCGGCAGGCTCAGTCTTAGCACCCTTGGCCCAAGTCAGGGGCTTTGGTGGCCCGTAAGCCTGGAAGGAAGTGTTCTGGTGGCCCCCGGCTGGATCCTCCTTCTCTAAGCCTGCACAGTGACGGGAGGGGGAGACCACCCCCATGCCCGTCACACCTCTTCTGGGTCCTCCAGAGGGGGGCTGGCTCCACCACTTCCTCTCTGCCTGGTCCGCTGTTACCATGGACGAGTGGGCTCTGGAAGTGGTCAGCCAGGGTCTGCCTCTGGAATCAGAGAAGTACCCACCAAGCCGAGCCCATGCCCCACAGGAGGAGAAGGTATCCGTGGACACTCAGTCAGCTGTCTGAGATGACATCGCCCAACTCCTCCACAAGGAGGTGGTGGTCAGAGTCGTGAATCCCCCTGTCAACCCAGGGTTTGTTTCCAGGTACTTTCTGGTCCTGAAACAGACAGGGGGCTGGTGCCCCATTCTAGATCTGCACGACCTGAACAAGTTTCTCAGGTCATGCACCTTCAGGATGGTAACTCTGTCTCAGATCATACCATCTCTCAAACAGAACATGTGGTTTTGCTCCCTGGAGCTGCAGAACACCTTCTTTCATGTCCCGATCTTTCTGTCCCACCGAAGGTTCCTCCACTTCTGAGCCAAGGGAACCCTCTGTGAGTTCCAAGCCATGCCGTTCGGCCTGTCATCGGCCTCCAGGATCTTCACCAAATGCATTGCAGTGGTGGAGGCCCATCTTCAGCGTCAAGGGGGTCAGAGCGTACCCCTACCTGGATGACTGGCTTATAGCAGGTCCCTCCAGGCAGGAGATGGAGAGGTCCAAGGACCTGGCCCTCTAGACCTCCTAGTCAATGAGGCCAAGTCAGAACTCATGCCCTCGCAGGTGATCTGCTTCATCATGACAGAGCTCAATTCTTGCCGAGCCAGAGCCAGGCTCCCAGCAGACAGGGCAGAGGTTCTCTCCTCCTCTGCCTGATCATTTCTGGTTGGGCACTTCCGCCCTGCCTGGTACTTCCTGCTACTTCTACGCTACATGGTGGCCTGCACCTCCATTGTCCGATGGGCTAAGTGGCATATGCGCCCCCTTCAATGGGAGCTAGCCAGCCAGTAGACTCGGCGACTAAGTCATGTCGACCAGCTGGTCACTGTGACGCAGAAGATGTGGGATGCTCTCCAGTGCTGGACCATCCTGGAGTATCTGCAAGAAGGGATCCCATTTGTCCATTCCGAGCTGACGATCATCCTGACTACTGACACCTCTCTCACAGGCTCTGTACCCCTGAGGAGTCCCGATGTCACATCAACCTGCTGGAGCTCCAAGCAGTCCAGCTGGTGCTGACTGCCTTCGCTCCGTTCCTTCGGGGTGAAGTGGTTCAGGTCCAGATGGACAACACCACGACCATGTACTATCTCAAACAAGGTGACACACACTCCTGACCTCTGTGCAGGGAAGCTTTCTGCATCTGGACCCTCGTGAGCCGACTGGAGGTGGATCTCCTAGCCATATGTGTGGCAGGAGCCTCCAGTCAGCTGGCGGATGCCCTCAGTCGAGTGGGCGAGGCATCCCATGAGTGGTCTCTCCATGCAGAGGTAGTACACAGCTTGTTCTCCCAGTGGGGCACCCCTCAAGTGGACCTGTTCGCCTCCAGGGAGAACGCAAAGTTGAGGTTGTTTTGTGCCCGGCCCCCTCAGGGCTCACTGCAGGGGAATGCCTTCTCGAGGCCGTGGAGCCCAGGTCTGTTTTATGTCTTCCTTCCACTTTCCTTGATCCACAAGGTGCTCCTCAAGGTCAAGAGAGACAAGACACAGGTGATCCTGGTGGCTCCGGACTGGCTCCACCAGTTTTTGTACCCTGATCTCCTCAGCATCATGCTCTCAAGGTGTCTTCCAGCACCCCTGGACCTGCTTTCCATCCATCAGGGAAAGGTACTCCACCCAGACCTTCAATCCCTGCACCTGACAGCCTGGTTCCTGAGCGGCTAGAGTTCCAGGCTTTGTGTCTCTTCAAAGATGTACTCACTGTAGTTGACTCACCTAGGAATGAATCGACCAGGAAGTGCTATGCCTTCAAGTGGAAGAGAGTCCCCATTTGGTGTCAGGGCAAGGGGTTGGACCCTTTGTCCTATCCAGTGGCTAGCATCCTAGACTATCTGTGATCTCTCTCCAAAGGGGAACTTCAGTCAACGACCCTTAAGGTGCACCTGACAACCATCTCTGCTTACCGGGCATGAGTTGGTCAGCAGTCAGTGGCACTGAAGAAGGTGGTCCGGCACTTTTTCAAAGGCCTCGATCACATTTCCCCTCCGGTGTGTGAACCACCACCACCACCACCATGGGATCTACTGCTGGTACTGACAAAGTTCATTGGCAAGCCATTCGAACCGATGCACAAGTGCGAGATGTTGCATTTGTTGTGGAAGACCACCTTCTTGGTGGCTATCACATCAGCCAGAAGGATTGGGGAGTTCCAGGCACTCTGTCGAGTCTCCTTATCTGGTCTTCCACAGGGATACGGTAGTCCTGTGCCCCAACCCGAAGTTCCTTCCAAAGGTTGTGTCGGAATTCCACCTGAACCAGGTGATGACTCTACCGGTGTTCTACCCCAGTCACACCTCGGATGCCGAATGCAGGCTCCATACTTTGGACCTGAGGCGAACGCTTTCTTACTATAAGGAGTGCACGGCTGGAAATCGGGGAGAGGTTCACCAGCTGTTTTTTTACCTACGCTGAAGCCACACCTCAGAAATCTGCAGCTAAGCGGATGATTGGCAGATGGATCACATCCTGCTTTGATCTCTGCTATAGGTTGGCGGGTAAGGAGCCTTCTGGAGGGCTAACGGCTAATTTCACCCGCCACACCGCTGCATTGGTGGCTGCTTCTAGGGAAGTCCCTATCCAGGAAATCTGCAGAGCTGCTATCTGGAAGTCAGCAAACACCTTCATTTCCCACTACCACATTGACCTAGAGTCATGCAGGGATGCTGGTTTTGGGGCCTCAGTTCTCAAAGTTCTGTTTCCTAAGTAGGGGGTGTGCGCCTTGCCTCCCTCCTCATGGAGAACTGCTAGGAGTCTGCCAAGACGTGTAGATAGAATAACATATAACACAGGTTACAGCTGTAACAGTAGTTCTAGGAATGGTATATGTTGTTCATCCACACGGCCCCACCCGACCTCCCCGGTTTCAACGCACAACCACTGCTTGCTGCAGGTAGGATTTGATGTCAAGGAGTAGAGCCAAGGGATATACCACCCAGGTGGGTGGAAAGAGCCAGCTTAAAGACTTCCAGCTGATCTTAAAGGGAAAGGCAACTGCCAAGACATATGGATGAACAACATATACCACTCCTAGAACTAGTGTTACAGTGAGTAACCTGTGTTTATTATTTAAAACAAAGGCAAGAACTGTTGTCATGTAGGATATTTTTCAGAGTTGTCTTAAAGGGAAACGTCCACGTTCCATCGGGCCCCACCTCCGTATGAAGTGGGGCCCGATTAGCAGTTTCATAAATACAAACATTTCTTGTATTTACAGCTCGTAATTTAATTTAAAATTCTATCTGGTTGATCCTGTGCCCTCCCCGTCGGCATTTTAAGTTTTGAAATCCCTCCCAGCACGCCCACAAGCACCTGCGACTGTCCCCAATATGACGTGTCTTGTGGGGATCAGCCAGGGCACTTCCATAGTATTACTGTACTGGCATTACTTTCAGACAGTTCTGGTTTGGAGCCGACATGTCTCTGTGATAAATGGAGACTGGGTGCAGACTGACAGGCACTCTAGAAGTCTGTAACTGGTCTTGGTATAACACAGACACATGCAGGATCCAAACCGGAGCTATTTGAAGCGAAGGCTGTCTGCATTGCCATAGCTTCAAATAGCTCCAGAGACTGCAAATAAAAATTGTCAGCAGTGACCGCTGGGCTGATGCCTAAAAACATATTGCTCTGTTTATGTCTTGAGCATTTAGAAAACAGAGCTCACCTAGCCCATATTGGGTTACTGGGAATCCCCAAGGGGTCGGAAGGGGATGATCTGTTGCCTTACATTTATCAATTGCTGCAACGTACCTTGGATTTCAGTATTCCAGATTCTATTTACAAGGTCTGTCGCATTACACCTCTGAGAACAGCACAAGATTCAGACCTACCACGCACCATTCTGATTCCATGGCAGGTCAACACATTCAGAATTGAATCCTTCAGCTTGTGAAAACTAAAGACCCACAGAGGCCCCCCATAGTTTCTCCTTCCTGGATTTAAGTTGCTCCACCTGCCAGCACTGGAAGGCTGTGCACAGCAAATTAAAATCTTTGGGTGTCAGTCACTCGCTCCTACTCCCTGCAAAACTGAGAATCTCCTATGCAGGTAAAACTTTTATATTTAATGATCCTACCAAGGCAGGAAAGTGATCACACAAAATTAGAGAATTTTCTGAGTGGGCCTACGGCATCTGAGGAGCACATCAAGGGCTGAACTATTTTTACCAGCGCTTACCCTTGTTTTTTTTTTTTTTTTTATGATCTGTTTTTCCACCCCATGCTCACTGGTCCTCCCCTCCTTCGGGCTCTTGCCAAGTTCCCCTGACCTCTTCTGTCCTTACCTGGCCCCCCTCTGATTCCCCAGATCGCAGCCAACCCCCAGGATATCCCGTGTATCCCTTCACCGAAGCGGGTCCCCTCCTCCGAGAAAGGCACCGGGGAGAGATAACTAGCCTTGCCACTTCTAGGGCCCGGGATGCTGCTGGGGAACAGGGAGGCGCCCGGGAGGCACTGGAGGCCCTCCAGGAACTGGCCCGTCATCCGGAGGCCAGGCGATTTTCCTGGCTTTCTTGAGGTGCGTGACATCCGGACGTCAAGGCGAGAGCGGCGTCTGTCGCACCACCCCTATGACAGGCATGCTGCTCTACTGCGGCCTCCACCAGTGGTGGCTTCAGCGCGGTGTGACCCCTACCCTCCCTGGAGACAGCGAGCAGTCATGGGGCCGCTCAAGCTGCCTCCCAGCCAGGCCCTCCAGCGCCCAGAGCTCATTCCTGAACCCAAGTCACTGGCGTCGCAAGCGGAAATCCAACCGCTGCGCCGACGGGCTGGCTTGCCCTTGGTTTTGATTGTTTGAAACCATGGCTCCCTATTTGACTTCATCATAGGTGAAAATACAAGTCTGTTAGCTTAGAAAGCCATTTTAGACTTGCCACATATCAGTGGATAAATTATTTTTTTTTCCCCCCATATACTCGTCTAGTAGTTGTTTAAAGGTTGTTATATTGGGAGCACTAACTACTGTCTCCGGTAGTGCATTCCACAGTGCCACAACCCTTTGGTTAAACCAATTTCCTCTTCTGGTGGTTCTGTATATTTCTCCCTTTAGTTGAAAGGGATACAACCTTGATGCCCTGTTCGTATCTATTTTCTTTGATAAACCAACTGATTCCCACATTAATTCATTATGAAGAGCATTAAAGATATAGCAGAGAGAGAAAGAGAAAGCAGCCAAAAGCTTCCTTAAATCAAGAAGGTAATTTAAGACTACACTGAACTGAATTATTAATATTTGGGCCTGTGTAAGTAACTTGTTTTGATTCTGTTTTTGGGGTTGACTTTTCTTTAACTTATTTGCCTGGGAGGAACTCTAGCTGGGAGATATTTGCAGTCATTTGTGACTTAGACCTGTTACTTAACCTCTGTGAAATAGGTGTCTGAAAGGAAGGAAGGCACTCCCTGGGGAAGAGGGTCAGAGTCGTAGTTGATTGTTTCTGGAGGGCACATGTTTACATTGGGGACTAGGGCTCCATCTGGAGGGATGCAGGCCTATACTGATGCGATGGTCTGCATCTGTCCAGGAGGGGAACCAGGATCCTAGGTGATGGGTTTAAATGCTTCATTGGCAAGCATTTAAACTAGTCAAGGGGGGAAGCACTGAAAAGGAGAAGGGAAATCCTAGCCCCACCCCAAAAAGTCAGGGGAGTTAGTGAGGTAAACACAAAGATAGGGCAGTCGATAGGGAGAAGGGCAGGGGTAAATGGAGAAAAAGACAGTGGCAATAAGGACAGGGATGGGGCAAAAAGAAATAAGGCCATAAAAAATGGATGGTAATGAGTACCAATACCCATAGTCTAGGTAAAAAAAAAAATTCCCGAAATGGTGGCTTTGATGGAAGAGGGATGCCTGGATATCGTGGCAGTCACAGAAACATGGTACACAGAGAACCATGACTGGGATATCAACATACCAGGGTACACAATCTACAGGAGGGACAGGGAGGGTAGAAGAGGAGGAGGAGTAGCTCTCTATGAAAGGGAAGGGATCAAAGCAACAGAACTAAAGGGTAAACAGGGAGGACAGGAGGCACTGTGAGTCACCCTGGAGATTGGAAATGGCACCACATTCCGCACAGGGGTTGTATATGGACCCCCGTCTCGGGGAAGAAATGGACAAGGAAATGATAGAAGGCATCCTTAGGATGGCAGAGAAAGAGGAGATATTGCTGATGGGGGACCTGAATATGCCAGATGTTAACTGAAGCACCTTTGCTGCAGCCATATCAAGAGCAGGGCCATTCTACATTCTTCCCTCACGGGGCATGCCTCAGACAGCTAGTTTTGGAACCCACTCGGGGAGCAGTCTTAGACCTTAGTGCTCTCAAATGGGGACAGAGAGGATCTCAGATCTAGAAGTGGGTAGCCATCTGGGAACAAGCGACCACCAAACAGTGTGGTTCATGATAAACTTGGCTGTAGAGTCAAGCCATACAAAAGTGAAGGTACTGGTCTTCGGGAGGGCTGATTTTGTCAAAATGGGAGAGTGCCTCAGAAAAGCGCTAGCAAACAGGCAAGAAGGTGGGGTGGAGCAACAATGGGGAAACATCAAAACCGCCATCACAGAGGCAACAAGCCTTTGTGTGAAGCAAATAAACAAATCAAAATGAAAGAAAAAACACTACGGTTCTCAAAAGAAGTGGTGGGGAAGGTAAGGGAGAAAAAGATAGCATTCAGGAAGTATAAGGAAACACAGAAGGAGCAGGACAGAGATCTGTACCAGGTAAAGCAGAAGGAAGCAGGGAAGGCAGTCAGAATAGCAAAGGCCCAAACCGAGGAAAAGATAACCAACTTGGTTAAAAAGGGGGCTAAAACCTTTTATAGGTACATTAGGGAGCAAAGAAAGACTAAGGCAGGGATACTGAGACTGAATAAAGAGGAAGGTGGTTGGGCAGAGCGAGACAGTGAAAAAGCATGGATACTGAACAAATACTTCTGCTCAGTATTCACAAAGGAAGAGCAGGGGGAGATACCTAACCCAGTCAATAGAAGCACTCTGGATAGGGGGGTTGATATTAGTCCTTTCACAGAAGAAAGGCTTCTGAAAGAACTCCTAAAACTGAAGGTGGATAAAGCAATGGGGTCTAATGGGATTCACCCCAGAATTCTAAAAGAACTAAGGGAAGAACTAGTAACACCACTGACTACCATTTTTAGTAAATCATGGGAGGATGGTGCAGTACCTGAGTACTGGAGGAGGGTGGATGTGATTCCCCTTCACAAAAGTGGGAGCAAGACAGAGGCAGGAAACTACAGACTTGTCCGTTCGACCTCAGTGGTAGGGAAAATGATGGAATCACTTCTGAAGGAAAGAATTGTTGAGTACCTAGAGGCCAGTGGGGCACAGGACCCAAGGCAGCATGGATTCACAACAGGAAGGTAATGTCAGACCAATCTAATTGATTTCTTTGATTGGGTGACCAAAGTAGTAGACCAGGGAGGGGCTGTGAACATGTCCTACCTAGACTTTAGCAAGGCATTTGACACAGTCCCGCACAAAAGATTAATAAACAAATTAGCTAGCCTGGGAGTGGGTCCCAGGGTGGTAGCTTGGGTGAAACATTGGCTGGACAACAGGAAACAGAGGGTAATAGTAAATGGAGTCCACAGTGAAGAAAGGGGGGTTACTAGAGGAGTACCACAGGGTTCAGTACTGGGGTCGGTCCTTTTTAATGTCTTTTTAAGTGACATTGCAGAAGGACTGGAAGGAAAAGTATGTGTGTCTGCGGATGACACAAAGATCTGCAACAGGGTTGATGTGCAAGGTGGGGTGGAAGGATGAAAAGGGACTTGGCAAGGTAGGAGGAATGGTCAAATGTATAGTAACTTAGATTCAATGCAAATAAGTGCAAAGTAATGCACCTGGGAAACAAAAACCCAGGGGAAGAGTACACAGAATGGGGGGTGCGATACTGACAACATAAGTGGAAAGGGGCCTGGGGGTAGTCATATCAGATGACCTAAAGGTGGGCCAGCAATGTGAGAAGGCAGGAGGGCTGGGGGGGATACTGGGATGCATAGGGAGAGGCAACACCAGTAGAAAACAGGAAGTTGTTGTCCCTCTGTACAGACAGTTGGAAAGATCACATCTGGAGTACTGTGTACTGTTCTGGAGACCCCATCTCCACAAAAACATAGGGTGGAGGCTGTCCAGAGGAGGGCAACGAAAATGGTGCAGGGTCTGCACCAGAAGACATATGAAGAAAGACTAAAGGAGCTTAAGATGTATAGCCTCAAGAGAGAGGGGTGAACATGATAGAAACTTTCAAATACCTCAAGAGAATCAACAAAGTCCAAGAGGGTAGCATCTTTCAGAAAAAGAGATGTGCAAGAACAAGGGGGGACTGCTCATAGGTAATGTGAGGAAGTATTTCTTCACCGAAAGGGTTGTAGATGCATGGAACAGCCTTCCTGAGGAGGTCGTAGCATCAAAAACAGTGGGGAATTCAAGAATGTATGGGACAGACATAAGGCAATTCTAGTGGGGGGTAGGAGGAAGTAGGCTGTTGGTTAACTAGGATCTGCAGCTTATCCATTAGGTAGGGAAATGGGCAGACTAGGTGGGCCAGGCGGTCCTTATCTGCTATCAGATTCTATGTTTCCAGATCCCCTCTAAGTCTTCTGTAAGATAGGGAGTATAGTCCCAGACCTTGTAGCCTACCTCCATAGTTCTTCCCTTTTAGTGTATGTACTTTTTTTTGTAATTCTTTGACTCCTTTCCATCAATCTTGGAGTCGTAACAACTGCATAATGACTTGTTTACTCTGTTTAAAAAAATTTAAAGCACTCGCTTCTTTTTGATAATGCTAGTTATTATCAAAGCTGTTTATAGCTGGAGTGAAGACTCGACGACTTGCCTCTATTAACAGCTGTATTTTTGAGTTGTTTCATTATTGATGAACTTTATATAAGTCTTTGTTGACTTATTGGGTCTTGTAGTACCCCGGGACTTTTCGGACACTTATCTTATTCGGGATCTTGTCCATGGTCATGGCTGTGATGGCATTATTTGTTTCCTTTTTTTCATCCGTTTATTTATTTGCACTTCCCCTCTCCTGATGTAACAAAGGGAGATAAGAAAAGTATCCAGATTTATTATATGTGTTTCTCATCACTTTCTATGCCTTGGAACCAAGTATATATTTGTCAACTTTTGCTATACTGAATAAAAATAAAATAAACCAAATATGTCTATGACCAAGGACAGTAATCAAGTTACACAACCATGTCACCTAATGCCTTCTTGGACATAGAAAATGAAGGCAGAAAAAAGACCACTGATCCATCTAATCTGCCTAATACCCTATCTGACCCTGAGACCTAGGGCCTAATTTTCAAAAGTGATGTGGCTGCGCATTGGACTTGTGGCGAGAGTTAATCATAAGTGCTGCAGGCGGATTTTCAAAGACTAGTGCCGCCACAAGTCAGTTGTGAGTGCAGCACCTCAGTTCTGTCTGCTCCCTAGCATACCTTTGCGTCCGTGGAGAGAGACGATTTATAGAGCATGCACCACAGCTTTGGCTTAGCTGCCTGTAAAATGAGGTATTGTCGCATAACATCGTCCTGAGTTATAAAATCAGGTGCATGTTGCGGCAAACTCCACTAACCACAAATCTGACATACTTTGCAGGAACACAGAGCTTTGCCACAAGCCCTGCATCCCTGTTTGAAAATCGGGCCCCTTGAGCATCCTAAGGACCGCTCGTCCTCTCCGGGGGAGGGGGGGTGCCAGAGCTCGACTCTTGTCTGACCCTGGGTGGAGACCCGGGGTACAGCAAGTCCGATGCCGAATGGAGAGGCGACGTGCCAGACGTCGGCGCCTCAGCATCTTGATGTCGGCGGGGACATGGCACATCCGGAGAAAATGGGAAAATGCCTCACAGCCTCCCGGTAGACGGAGCACCAGGCCCTGACCTTCAATGCCCCTACCAGGCCCAGAGACAGCGTCCCGACAAATACAAGATGTTTCGGGGTGTGAAGCCCCCACCTCGTACCCGCCTGGGGGGTACAGCCACGGCTCCATGGGTGTCGGACTGCTCCAGTCACCTGGAAGATGAGCAAGGGCTAAAAAGGCCATAGATGTCTCCCGAAGAGGGGGAGAGCTGCGAGGAGAGGGTGAGCTTAAAAAAAAAAAAAGGGCCCCTAGTGTCTATCTGGGGTTAGTTGTCTATGTCTCCCCCACCCTCCATTTTTCCTGCCTTGCTGCTGCTGCCCTGGGTCACTGTTAAGCTCTTAACTGTATTCTAACTGTCCTTGAAGCTGTTGATGATTTTGGCACGCATCACCTCAGCCAGTAGACTGTTCCATAGCTCAACAACTTTGTAAAATAGAATTTCCTCTCATCTCACCTGAGCCCCACCCCACAAGCTAAAACTCATGCCCTCATGTTCTAGATTCATTATTTTTGGTGAGCAGTTCTTCAGTTTATTGTGTTCATACAAACATACGAATTTGCCAGCAGAAATAGGCCACCTGGTCTATCAAGTCTGCTCGAGTGTGCAGCTAGCACCCTCACCTTGCAGCTGCCCTGCCCTTCCTCCCCTTCTCAATTACCCCCTCTCACCTTGTCCCATCCCCTTTTGAAACGACCCACAGTCTTGCAGGCTACCACGTCCTCCGGTAGAGCATTCCATTCTGCCACGACCCTCTCCATGAAAAAGTGTCTCCTTATTTCCATCCTAAATACCCCCTTCCAATCTAAGGCCGTGCCCTCTCATGTCCCTCCCCCTCCTCAGCCTGAGTATCCCCTCAGTGCCTGCCTTGTTTATCCCCTTTGTGTATTTAAAGGTCTCAATCATATCCCCCGGTCCCTTCTCTCCTCCAAGGAGTAAATGTTCAGCTCTCTCAGCCTCTCCTCGTATGGTCTGTCCTCCAATCCCTGGATCATCCTTGTTGCCCTGTGTTGTACCCTTTCCAGTAATTTCATATCCTCCTTCAGATATGGGCACCAGAATTGCACACAGCACTCCAGGTGTGGCCTGACAAGTGCCCTGTAGAGATGTAAGATCACCTCCCTGCTTGTGGAGGAGATCTCTTTTGCGATACAACTCAGCATCCTGTTGGCTTTCGCTGCCGCCCTCCTATGCTGCTCGGTATTGTTCATCTTCCCTGTTACAACCACCCCTAGTTCCTTCTCCTCCTCAGTGGAACCTAGCTGCACCCCTCCCAGCTGGTAACCCCTCCCAGGGTTCTTTGCTCCAAAGTGCAGAACTTTGCTCTTTTTCTCATTAAACCCCAACTGCCCCGCTTACGACCACTCCACCAGTTTGGTCAGGTCGTCCTGCAGCCCCTGCCAACCTGCTATATTGTCCACCACTGCCCCAATTTGATATCATCAGTGAATAGACTGATCTTATTCCTGACGCCATATGAGATGTCCACTATGAATATTATAAACAGCACTGGCCCCCAGTACCGATTCCTGTGGTACCATGCTCATCACAGCCCTTGGAGATGAGTTACCCACCACCACCACTACCTCTACTGTCTCTCCTGCAGCCAATTCTCAGTCCATTTAACCATCTTAGTCCCCACCCACACGTATCTCAACTCTCCCCCCCCCCACCCAACCTCCCACGCGGCACTGAATCGAAGGCCTTACTGAAGTCCAAGTATATGACATCCACTGCACAACCCTTGTCCAATTCTCTCATGACTCAGTTGTAATACTCATCTGGGTTCGTCTGGCAGGATTTTCCGGAGACAAATCCATGCTGGTGACTGTCCTGGAGCCCATTGTCTTCCATAAAGGTCACCAGCCTTTCCTTATGTATTGTCTCCATCAGCTTCCCCACAATGGAAGCTAATCTTACCAGTCTGTAATTACCCAGTTCATCCTTTGGTCCACTTTTATGGATGGGTACCATGTGGGTCATCCTCCAGTCATGCGGTATGCACCCTGTGTCCAGGGAGGTACTAAACAGTTCTGCCAGCAGTCCAGCCAGGATCTTTGCCATTTCACTCAACACCCTGAGGTGTATGCTGTCTGGTCCTGGTGCCTTATCCATCCTCCAAGCCCGTAAGCTCTCCAATACACTACCCTCAGTGATCACCCCATCAGTTACCCCCGCCCACCCCTGCAGTAGCTGCTCTCCATTCTTCCTTGTGAATACAGAACAGAGGTACTCATTCAGTGCTTCTGCCTGATCCACCCCTTTCTCTGCCCCCCCCACCACCGTCCTTCCCGATCCTAACTATCTGATCCTTGCAGCTCCTTCTCTCTCGTATGTATCTGAAGAAGTCCTTTTCCCCATCCCTGATGCCCTGCTCCAGTCTCAATTCCCTGGAGGCCTTGGCTGCTCTGACTCCCCTGGAAACTTCCTTGGACCTCTTCACATACTCCTCCCTATCCTTCCCCATCCTGGAATTCTTGTATTTCTTGAATGCTGCTTTTTTTAGCCCTCACCATTTCTAAGACCCCTCTACTTAACCAGCTCATTTTTCTAGCCCTTCCCTTTTGTAATCTGGTGCATGTCTCAGTAGCCTCCAATATCCCGAATTTGATTTTTTCCCCCATTTCTGATTCGCATCCCAATGTGGCAGTATTCCTTCCAGTTGCCCCCTTAAGATTTCACCCATCCTACCAAAGTCAGCCTATCTGAAGTCCACCGCCCTGGTCCCTGTACCTGCTTCTTCTCTACTCATATTAAGTGTGAACCACACTGAGTGGTGGTCACTCCCAGCCAGCGGGTCCTCCACCCCCACCTCCCTTACAGCTTCCCCATTGGCCAGAACTAGATCCAGTGTATTCCCCAACCTAGTCAGCTCAGTGACCATCTGTGCCAGGAAGCAGTCCTGGAAGGTATCCAGGAGTATTTGCTGCCTACCACTTGAGGTGGCTAGGGTACCCCGGTCCACTCCTGGTAAACTGAAGTCCCCCACGATCACTGTGTTACCTTTCCCACACACCTTCCTAATTTGCTCCGCCAGCTCCCTGTCCAGGCCTTCCCCTTGAGTCAGTGGCCTGTATACCACCCCCATCCTGAGAATCCTATTCCTCGTGCCCTGGAATTGGATTCACAAGGCCTCTGTCCCACCCGCCTCCCCTCTTCCCTTGCACACTTTATCCCTTCTCTTATGTACATCACTACTCCTCCCCCTTTGCCCCAGTCCTTCCTGTAAATCCTATACCCTGGGATCATCAGGTCCCAGTCCTGGTATTGGTTGGTCCATGTTTCTGTGATGGCAGCTATGTCCACCATCCCCTCTGCCAACAGAGCCTGTAGTTCTGTGGTTTTGTTCCCGACTATTTGCATTCAAGGAGACAACCCTTCAAGATATTCCCTTACACTCCTTACCCAATTTCCCACCTTTTTCAGCCCTGCCTTTCAATCCCTCCCTGCTTCCAACCTAGTCTGTATGGGTAGGCTCGTTAAGTCCACCCCCCAAGTCCACGTACCCTGGTGATCTAGTGGCCCCCACCCACACCACGGACCCCACCACCCCGCTCCCCATCAGCTGGCGGACTCGCGGCATCCCACCCGCCTGCCCACCGGACTGCTGCTCAGTAGGGCTGCCGCCCATTGGTTCAGGCAAGAGCCAATAGGCGTGCAGCCCGCCACTCTGAGGCAGTCCAGATGTGATAAGATACATATCTGGACTGCCTTACCGCTGTAAACTACATGCCCGTGGCTCTTGCTCTGACAATGAGCCTCGCTCTACCGGCTGATGGGGGCGGCGCAGGCGGGTGGGATGCTGCAACCCCGCCCGGCTGATGGGGGAAGGGTCAGTGGGCTCCGTGGGTGGGTGGGGTGAGGCACTAGATCACCAGAAGTCGTGGACCTTGGAGGGGTGTGGGCGACTCTAATGCCCTGCGATGTCGGGCTAGTGGGGTTTCTTCAATTATACCTGATCGGGCCAGTCGGGGAGAGGGGTTTCTTCTATTATGCCGCAATTGAGCCAGTTGGGGGAGGATTACAACAGTTATGCCTGCGATCGGGCTGCAGGGGGTGTTGGTCCCCGGCGGCTGCTGCCTGGCAGGGCGCCAGGCGCAAGTCCTCGGGGATCGGCGCACCTGCATGCTAATGGCATGCAAATGGGGCCATAAATAGATGCAAATGGCCCCCCCTGTGCCTTGCATGAATTATGGCCCCATTTGCATGTCACCTTTTGAATATCGTAAATTTGCGCATGGCACAATGGAACTTGCGCCACTGCATCTTGAATGCTCCACTCTGACCACTTGCGGTGGCGCAAGTTCCACTGCGCCATGCACAGTGGCTGTGGCCGGGGGGTGATATTCAAAGGAGTTGCTCAATAGCACAACTCGTTGAATGTCGCCCAGCCTGCACAGCTACTTTGTTGGCGCCAAGAACTGCGCCACAGAATGGTGCAGTTTGAATATCCAGCCCCATATGTAAAAAAATGCCAACCCTCGTAAAATTCACCCCCACTGGGTCCCTTGGACTTCCCGGTTTCTGGGGCTGCCCATGCGCTCACTAAAATTGTGACATGATGCTAGGGAGAGCGCAGGGACGAGTGCTGTTATAGTCTGTGGGGGGGTGCCTTTTGTATCTTTTTTTTATATTGTAATAGGCAGTTGATGATGAAACATGGGCAGCGGTCCACTAACAAGGCCACTGTTAGTCGACTGGTGCCCGTTTCATCAACTGTCTACAATATAAAAAGATAAAAACACCATAGACTTCTCTTAGCACTCATCTCTTGTCTAACATCATCTGGTGATAGATGATGAAACATGGGCAGCCCAGAAACCCGGGAGTCAAGACCGATAAAACTAATTCTGAGGACTCTTTTTTTGACCCACATATGGACTTTTATCAATAGCAGCACAAGGGGGTAAGGCACCGATCCAGCCGGTGCAAAACCAATTTACTTTTGCTTGGTATATCTCTCTAAATATTTAATAATGTGTGGAGGTGGGAGGGTAAAAAATCTGAGACAGATTGCCTCTTGGATAGATTCAAACACACTCTTACCTCTCGCAGCAGCAAGCAGAATGAACAGTTAGAGAGAGATTCAAACTTGCAGCTCTTGCTTGATTGGCTCCTCTGTTTCTGGGCAAAGACACCCCTCCCACAGCAACAGTTAAAGACAGAATCAAGCTACTCCTCCTCTAGGAAAAGAATCCCCTTCCCCAGCAGCCAGCAACAGTTAAACAGTTAAAAGTCCATCTCAGGTAAATCTGAGACAAAATGACAAAAGGTAAATCTCAGAGACAAAATACCTGCTGGACAGATTCAAACTTGCATTCTTACCTCTTCCAGCAGCAAGCAGGAACTTGGAGGTCTCTTGTCATATTGCCCATCCCTTCTGGCCTTCAGCGACTACATGTTCAGAGCCCTAAGCTAGTCCTCACAGGAACTGTCCTGCAGGCCATGAATCATTTTGGTTGCTTTGCGCAGCACCGACAATTTCAGCCTATCCCTGTCTTTCCTTGGGTGAGGACTCCAGAACTGTGCACAGTACTCCAGGTGTGGCCTCACCAGTGATATAAACAGAAGTAATAACATCTTTCTTCTTGCTATCAAAACCCCTCCCAATACACCCCAACATCCTGGTTGTCGTGCTGCAGGCCTTGTTACACACTGGCTAAATTGTTTAAAGGAAAGCGGTCCAAAACGTGTGCTCCCACCCCTGGACAGCTTACCCTCCAGTTTAGATTTTAACAGGAGGCAGGGGACGCTCCATCTGCTGAAAAAGTGCATTGACGCAGCGCTCACTTCAATACCTTTGTACTGAAGCGAGTGGTGCGTCGCCGCACCTTTTCAGCAAATGGAGCGTCCCCTGCCTCCTCCATACTTCTGGGTTCAGGAGTTTTAAAAATTAAAATACAGCAAGTTGTGGCACAGATAAATGCTGCTCTTGCTGTTAAAATCTAAACCACAGGGTATGCTGTCTGGTGGCGGGAGCCCATGTTTTGGACAGCTTTCCTTTAAGGGAGTTACTTATGACAACTCCCAGGTGCCTTTCCCGAGTAGTAGCTCCCAGGTTAAGACCTCTCCCATCAAAATATTCTGTCCATATACACATAAGTCCTCTAACTGTGACCTTACATAACTGGGAAGAACAAGCTGGTTCAGACTCCCAAGTGGGTACTGTGACATCCTGTAGCACAAGAGCGAAGCTTGGGTGCTCTACATGGCGCTACAGTACACACGAGGTGTCTCAGGACTGAGGCAGCTTGTTCTTCACAGTTTGGGGATTTATTTTTCACAGTAGAAGATTTTTCATGTTTTAGGACACATTAAGTAAGTAAGCTAATGAAGAAAGTGAACAGAAGGGTAAAAGATAAAGCAGTTGGTGAAATAATTGCTCACACAGAGACCAGACTGCAGCACACGGTGGTAAGGAGCAGCTTTTCTTTGCGGTTTGGCATCAGGCTCTTCATGATACACAGCTGCCATGAACCAAATTACAGCTTGTTCTTCATGTTCCAATTCATTCTTAATGATTCTGCATGAAGAACAACTTTCAGATAAAAAACATGAAAATAACTACTATATAAAATAATTATGAAATGGGGTCTAAAAATACAGGAACCTGATTGGCAGAGGACCTCTGAACCCTGTGATGATATCCAAGCACAACAGCACGGGATGAAGTTCTGAGTCCTCTTCACCTCATTTTAGCCTGTGGAATATCACTCCAAACTGCAGTCGATCGAGTGGCTGCTCGCTCCTGCTCACACACTTCAGTTGCAGTCGCGTAACAACCCACTCCCGAAAGAAAAGGAAGAGAACCAAAACTACTACAAAAAAAAAAAAAGCCTTTTCCCATGCTGTCATCTGCTGCCCCCCTCCAACCTGGTCACGGACTGTAACAATGGTCTTTTCTCTCGAGGCAGCTCAGATTCCTCACAATGCCACTTACAGCAGCTCCTCAGCAGCCTGGTTAACATTTCTTCTACCAATGTTGCTGACTGGCAGTTCCTCATACAACTCAACGTGGGACATCTGTCACTACTGTGAAAAGTTTTGTTTTTGTTTTTTTGGTTTAAAATGGCCGGTCTTGAACCGACTTCCCTAATGACAAGAGGCATACAGAAAAAAGCAGAGCTGTTTATATGTAGCATGCATGCCACCTTGTGGTCAGATGGCAGCAATTAAAAATCAATTGGACTACTTTCTGTTTTAAAAGTTCTTTTTTCTCATGTGATCATTAAATTAAGATTCTTTGTATATTATGTGGCATGTACTGTAATCTCGCCATAGGGCAAACATCACGAGGCAGCAGCGACAGGCGTAACACAGCCGCGCCAACACTACAAATCAACAGCAGACCTAGCCTGCAACACTGGGTCCTGTGGGGAAGTGAGAGGAGCAGCGCTATGAACGGCGCCTCTGGAGCCGCACTAGGCATCCGAGACAGGCAGGAGATCCGACCGGGGGGGGGGGGACGAGACCCCGCGGCCACACTGTGCTGAGACATGGTCCGTGGAGCGTGAAAGGCGATCATCCACAGAGCACCTGGAGGACAACGCAGCCGGACGAGTATCCCAGGGGCAGCAGGAAGTGAAAGCGACCGAGATGCACAGCGCGAGGCCAGCGCTGCTCGGAGCCATGGAACTCTGCACGGCAGACCTCTCACTGCGGGTATGAGGACAATACCCGCACGGAAATCTTAGCAAGAGCCACAGGACTGTTAGCTGGCCCGCTCCGCACCATTGCATGGACACTGTCAGTGCACATCAGTATGTATGTAATGTGTTACAGCGCTTTGTCACAGTGCATTAAACTTGTCAAAACTTCTCAGCGCCTCCACCTGTTGCTCTATAGCGGTCACAGTGGGCCCCCCTCGACATCCCTCCACCAAGCGCCGGCCCATGTTACAAGTGCATTAAGCCACTCCGTCAGTGGCATCTAATGCGATTGATGCCACCTCCGTCGTGGCTTAATGCTTACGTAATCACCAAGCATTAGGCGCTCCAGGGAACCATCTATATGGAGTGGTGCTTACATAAATACACAGTGAAACAGAGAGCAAAAGCATGAAGCACCCACTCTGAATGGAACTTGAAAAAGTTCTTGTAACAGCTCAAAGAAAACTTCTTCTATATCAATAAAGCTGTTCACAAAATTATGTAAAAAAAAAAGTCATTTATTTTTCCAGACCATATAAAGACATAATTTAGAACTTCAAAATTCATCACAGAGTATGACGTATCAGTGCATGATTATGGTAAGACAATTTTAGCAGTGTAAACAGCAACATTAAAGCTGAAAGACAGAGACAAGGCATGAAGAGATGGCAGTTCACACTGCAACAGCATAGCCCCTAAGGGCAAAAACCTTCCGGTTCACTACTAGGCAGAGCTTCTTCAGAGGTTAAGGGGCCATCCATCTACTCCTTATTTATATTACAATCAATAAATAAAAAAGCAATTAAACAATTCAAAAGCACATCTAATTCTCGTGCTAATTCTAACACACATGCTTTCATCCAATTAAACTGGAAAGGACCCAATGGCAAATATTACCCTCTTATCCTAATACCCTAAATTATACATAATATTTGAAAAGCTTTGCCATAATCATGCACTGATATGTCATACTCTGTGATGAATTTAAAAGTTCTAAATTGTGTCTTTATATGGTCTGGAAAAATGACTTATTTTACATAATTTGGTGAACATCTTTATTGATATAAAAGAAGTTTTCTTTGAGCTGCTACAAGAACTTTTTCAAGTTCCATTCAGAGTGGGTGCTTCAAGCTTTTGTGTTCTGTTTCAATATATGTAATTATACTTTTTTTTTTTAAACACACATTTCATAATCGTAGTCAGGCATGACAGGGTGTGCGTTGTGCTGGCATAACAGCACTTCCCAGGTGTGGAAGCACTTGGCTTTGCCTTGTGCTTCAACCCACCCGAGGCATGCCATTATCCCAGCACAATGCACACCCTGTCGTGCCTTATTGCTTACTTAAACCCCTTCATTGAGAACAAGCAGATTCTCAATGCCGAGTTAGTTCAGTGACATCAGGGGCATGGCAGTGAGGGTGCTTTCCTGATGTCATCAAACTAATGAGGCATTGAGAAGCTGTGTGTGTTCGGGGGGGGGGGGTTCTTTTATTACTTGTAATACAATTTGAGCCTGTTTTTCATAGGGAAACTAATGCTTCTGTCCCTGTTCAAGTGACAGGGGATTTAAGAATGCATGGGATAGACATACAGGAATTCTGGAGGTCAGGGGTAAGGGGCAACAGACTTCTAGGAAAACATAAACTGAACTTACAAGCTCAAATGGGCAGACTGGGTGGGCCATAGGCCCTTATCTGCCAACACTGTCTATGTATCTATGTAAATGGCTGATTCTGAATGCAAGTTATTGTATGCGTCTCATGAAACCTAATCTTGTGCTTGTGATCTCTTTAGATGAGGAAAGCGCTTTCTTATTGGCTGGGAAATCAGACCTTGTTCTTCACATTCGGTAATGTTATGAACAATGGGTACTACATACCAAAACGTGAAGTACAAGGTTTGAACACATGAAAAAGAGGCTCACAATGTATTGTGTAGTGTTTCTGCAAGATTCAATAAAATCTTGCTTCAACTTCTGGTTAAATTTCATCTTCACGATATGTGGATAACTGGAGGCACAGTGGCATTTGTTAAGCAGGGCCAGCATCTGAACATTCAGCAATTTACTGTCAGAGTAACTAGAACTACTTTCAGCTCGATGTCTTTAAATCTCCTATGACAGTTGGCAACTCTCATGAGGACATTATAAAGTGCGATGCTACTGCAAGCCCAGTATAGTTCTGATCTGAGGGCACCCAAGTCTGTGTTAAAAATGTTTCTCTACTGCCCCCAGGTGGTGGTAATTGTTGGCATCATACCATACAGGGAAAGCAATGGGGAGGGGGCCCGGAGCCCAGCAGGACCTTAGTAGTGTACTGGGATGCAACCCATGAAATGCTCACAGTTTGAGGTGCCACCATTTTAACTCATGACAGCAGCCCAAAAAACACAAACCCTAATTTAAAGAAACACTATTTGTTCTTTTTTTTGTTGTTGTATTTCTGGTGGAAAAAAAAAATCCCTACTCCAGTCTTTTCATTTTCATTCATTCTTGAACTGAGACACTTGATTTTGGAGTTTGTCCCTACAGATGCGAGTGTCAGGAAGTTTTCAGAGGGTGGTGGATGATGAAACAGAAGGACATTCTGTAGATATACATGTTAATAAGAGTGTGATACTAAGTGTGTGTGTGTGTGGAGACTAGAAATGGACAAATTACTAGAAACAATCACGAGATGTAAAGGAATGCTTAGCGCCAGCCCATTACTGCAGAGGTAGGGCTACCGCTTGTGCTGTCAGCGATTGGTGTTCGGGAATAGGCCTGTGTCACTAGGAGAAGGGAAGGGAGGATTAAGCATCCTGTGGACTGCTCTCCTTTAGGGAGAGGATTGTCTGACTGCCACCTAGTGGAGACTGGATGGCACCACAGCGGGGAGGGGGTAGGTCATCAACAGACACCAGCATGGCATGCATTTCTCCACACAAACAAGTGTGCATCATAGCACGCCAACATCTCCAGGAGAAAATGAGAGAAGAGAATTCCCTGGTCAACCCGCCACTATAAGCACATGTCCCCCAGGCACCACACAACCAATGGCAGAGCACAACCACCACACTGGTTTTGGGTAAGTGTGAATAATATTTAGGTGCCTGAGAGGGTTGGTGATGGGGGGCCCCCAGACACATGACTGGGGGCCAGGAGGAAAAAAGCACGATTAAATGACTGGATGGAAGAGTTTAGTCAATAAGAACCGCCCAACATGGATTTAAAGAAGGTCATGTTTGACACTAATAGAATTTAGAGGGAAAATATACTAGACCAAAGTGATGTGGGAGGGGTACCTTTTTTTTTTTGGTTACCCAGACTAGCCCAACTAAGATGCAGCATCTCATTTCCAGTGGGGTCCTGTTTTATTATTAAAATTTACATTTTTTCCACCTGTATCAACTAGTCCCTTTCTACTAGTCCCCCCAGCCCTGTCACCCTGACGTCCACTGGGACTGAATGGCATGGAGGTGCCCAGCTGGTGAGGTGTGGATCCTGCAGGGAACCGGCATCATCCTGCCAGTTGGCACCATTTTCCACCTATTTTCTCCCTGTACCCTAGTCACGGCTACACATGCGCGTGTGGAGGCATGCGCATGCCGCAGACCCGCAACACCCTCCTAATGCATGCCATATCCCATCCTGCACAGTCATCGGACGTCCACCTGAGGGTGGCTGTGCGGCCGGAGCAACAGGGACCTTCTCTAGGAGAGGAAAGCTGCATCCTGGATGCTCGATCCAGCTCCTACCTCCCCCCCCCAAGCCGACAACCCCAGCTCGTTCCTGAACCCGGGTCACCGGGTGTGAGGTGTGGCATCCAGCACCTCGACCCTCAGTGCCACTGGGCCGGCATTTGAGTGGGGTTCTGCTTCTACCCATTTCCACAGCTGAGTGGACTGAGAGGTCACACAGTGAGTATTTGGCTCTAGTGGGGTTTGAACCTGTGATCTCCTGGGGGAGAGAGAGATTGAGCATGCCAGTGGAGGCTCTCCCTCAGGGAGGGAGGGCTGCTTGCCTGGCAGTGCTACCACCACCTGTAGTTTTTCAGGTGGTGAAGCAGCTGTTGAGACATGGGGGGTGCGGAGACACTGGGATGCATTTGGGAGACATGCAGGGGCAAAGACACTGGGATGCATTTGGGAGACATGCAGGGGCAGAGACACTGGGATGCATTTGGGAGACATGCAGGGGCAGAGACACTGGGATGCATTTGGGTGGAGCATTCTGCCGGGACACTTGTCCCCACGGGATTAGGAAGTTGCAGGCCAGGGGCTAAGCGGGTATCCTCCCTCTGCTGGAGCTCCTTGATGGCTGGTAAAATCTGGTCTGATATTGGTATATCCACCATACCAGGCAGAGGAGCCAAAAACACCAACACACACCCCCACAAAAATGGGGGGGGGGGGTTACAGTACATGATGAATTGACAGCAGCCTTTCTGTGCATTCAGAAAGGTAAGATACAGAAAAAGGTTACATATGGGGGGGGGTTAAATGACTTACTCAGGGTCACATAGGAAGTGGCTGGGATTCAAACCAGTGCCTGCTGAGGCTTCCAGCTTTATGGCAGTGTGCCATAACTACCAGGCTCTACTGCCTGCCAATCAGTCCATTTAAAGCCAGCCAGGAGGCCCCACAGCATCTACCGAATGAGCGACAGACCCACAAGTGTCTATAAACAGGAAGATCTGAGTAACAATTTAATAAAATACACTTCACAGCTGCATCAGACAAGTTTTGTGGAATCATACTGTCTGCATTTTGCTGGCTGTTGTGTCAACAAAATGGCTACCCAGACCCCCGACAGAAAGAATGGATTGGTCAGTTTTCTGCCGCGGACTCTTTGTTGCACAGTACGCACTGTCTGGTCTGCCCTCTCCGGCATAGTTGCTGGCTCTCTTTGTACTTTGTGAAGGGTGCTGATTGTTCCAAGCCCAGGCAGCAGGACATCAAGTGAGAGGCGGAGGGCGCACCCTGTAAACCAGAGACTGCAACTACACCATGTTTATGTTTTTACACAAGACAGCACAGCAGGAGGGAGTTCCCGTGTGCTCTGAGCTTTAGCCAGACTGTCAGAAGTTTTCTTTGTTTGAAGTGTTGGTATTTTCTAGATGTTACACCACTAAATCCCTTGAGTCTTGTTCTGTATTTTTACCGAAGTATAGTTCCGTTGCCAAAGTTTTCTTTTTTGGGAGGTGCTGCACAGCTCTGAAGCCATAAACACTATATTTGTCACGGGGGTTGTTGCTGGGGTGGACTCACATTTCTTGGTGGACAAACAAGGCGCAGAACTGACAGACTGAAGGAGACAACCCGTAGTGTGCAACAATTCTTAAATGTGGTCCCTGCTCAGTATGCTGGTGTCTCAGGCCAGCAGGGGACTGATTTGTGTAGTTTGCCTGGGGGGTGGGCTGATATATCTCTGCCCCCTTCCCCTGCTGCTTCCTAGCACTGGTCTGAAGCGGTACGTGGTGTGACATGGAGGATGTCTAGCACCTCCATCACTCAGTACAGGGAAGTGGGACTGAAGGGTGGACCCTGCTGCCCCAGGTCATAGGATAGCTGCCCTGTCCATGATGGTCTTTTCCAGCTGTGAGGCCCCCAACCCTCCCAAACAATTCTGCATAAATTAGAGGCTTGGGAGCCATTAGTCATACTGCGAGCCCTAATTCACTCCTGAACCCAGGAAACACTGCCTTGAGCTGGCAGAAGGTGGAAGTGGCTCCCTGTGAAACACTGCACATCCAGGGAGGGAGGGCTGTCATTTGCACTGCTGGATCCCCCTGATTTTCAAGGGCAGGCCTAACCACTTGGCCTATCACTCAAGAGGGAAAAGAGCCTACAAACATATGAAAACACCAGCAGATACAGGCCTCACGGTCTATCGAGTCTGCTCAATTGTGCAGCTAGCCCCTCAACTTGCAGCTGCCCCACCCACCCCTCCTCACAGTTAGGCCCCCCTCACTCTGCCCCATCCCTTCTTAAAAACGTCTACCATGCTATAGGCTTCCACCTTCTCCAGCAGAGTATTCCACTTATCCACCACCCTCTCAGTGAAATAATGTCTCCTGACGTCCCTCCTAAATCTTCCCCCCTCCAATCTCATCTGGTTCCCCCTCATGACCCTCCCCCTTCTAATCTGGAAAATCTTTTCTTTACTAGCCTTGTTAATCCCCTTTAAATATTTAAAGGTTTCGATCATGTCCCCCCATCCCTCCTCTCATCCTGGGAATACATGTTCAGCTCACCCAGCCTCTCCTCAAAGGAGTATCCCTCTAATCCCTGGATCATCTTTGTCACCCTCCGATGTACACCTTGCAACAATCTCATGTCTTTCAGGAATGAGCGCCAGTACTGCATGCAGTATTCCAGGTGCGGCCTGACCAGAGATCTGTAAAGGGGCAGAATCACCTCTCTATTTCTGGAGGAGATTCCCCTTGCTATACACTCCAGCATCCTGTTGGCTTTTGCTGCTGCCTTCCTGCATTGAGCCGAGTTGTTCATACTCCCAGTTATAAGCGCCCCCTAGATCTTTTTCCTCCTCGGTGCATTCTAGCTGTACACCCCCAAGCTGGCTAGCACATCCCCTGGTTATTAGCCTCGAAGTGCAAGACCTTGCACTTTTTGGCGTTAAACCCCATCTGCCATGCATCCGACCACTCATGTAGTTTGGTCAGATCCTTCTGCAGCCCCCTCCACCCTTCGATGTCATCTATCACAGCACCCAGCTTTGTGTCATCTGCAAAGAGACTGATCTTACTCTGGACCCCATGGGAGATATCAGCTATGAATATCCCAAACACCACCAGTCCCAATACTGATCCCTCGGTGATGACAGCCCCCATCCCCACCCTTTGCTGCCTTCCCTTCAGCCAGTTGGTGATCCAACTTACCATCTTTGTTCCCACCCCTATATATTCCACCCCCTCACCCCAGACTCCCGTGTGGTGCAGAATCAAAGGCCTTGCTGAAGTCCAAATACAGGACATCCACCGCATGGCCTTTGTCCAGTTCCTTTGTTACCCAATCAGATTTGTTTGGAAGGATTTTCCCGAGACAAACCCATGCTGCTGACCTCCCTGAAGATCATTGATTTCCAAAAATGTCACCAGCCTCTCTCTTAGGATCGTCTCCATGAGTTTCCCCACCATTAATGTGAGGCTTACTGGTCTGTAGTTCCCTGGTTCGTCCTTGGGTCCACTTTTCTGAATGGGTACCACGTGGGCCATCCTCTAGTCCTGTGGTATGCATCCAGTGTCCAAGGATGTATTGCACAGGTTAGTCAGTGGTCCTGCCAGGACCTCTGCCAGTTCCCCTAAGTATCCTAGAGTGAATGCCATCTGGACCCGGTGCCTTATTCCCCTCAGAGCCCTTAATCCTTTCAGCACCCTATCCTCTGTAATCACTAAATCAGTCACCTACCCCCCCGCCCACTCCTCCTCCTCCTCTCCCAAGTGGTATCTGCTCTCCTTTCTCCCTCGTGAACACAGAGCAGAAGTACTCATTCAGTGCCTCCGCCCGGTCCTCCCCTTCTCCACCCAACTCCCACCTTTCCTAATCCTCATAATCTGATCTTTGTTTCCCCGTCTTTCACTGATGTACCTGAAGAAGTCCTTTTCTCCGTCTTTTATGCCCTGTGGCCAGTCTCAGTTCCCTGGAAATCTTGGCTACTCTGACCAGCCTGGTAACCTCCCTGGACTTCTGCACATACACCTCCCTGTTATTTCTCTCCCCACTCCATTTCTTGAGTCTTTGAAATGCTTTTTTTTTTTTTGGCCCTCACCCCTTCCATGACCTCCTGCATCAGACAGCTGGTTTTTATTGCCCTTTCTTTCTTGTTCCTTGTTTTCATACATGTCCCAGTCACCTCCACCAGCCCTTTCTTAACAATATCCCATTTTTTGGCTAGCATCCATGCACGGTTGAATTTCCACCAGATGCCTGCCCAAAATGTTCTCCATAGAAACATAGACTTTGACGGCAGATAAGGACCGCTTGGCCCACCTAGTCTGCCTATTTCCCTACCTACTGGATAAGCTGCATCCTTTTAAAGTCCGCCCCCTTAAAGTCGAACACTTTGGTACTCATACCTCCTGCTTCCCTGGCCATGTTGAGCATGAACCATACGTGTGGCAATTACTCCCAGCCAGAGGGTCTTCCACCTCCAGATCCCTTACAGCCTCCTCATTTGATAGAACTGGGTCCAGAGTCCTATCAAGTCTAGTTGGCTCACTGACCAACTGCACTAGGAAGCTGTCCTGAAATGCCTCTAGTAAATCCTGCTCCCTTGCACTCTTGGGGGGTGCTCCACTCCACCCCAAGTAGGTTGAAGGTCCCCCACCACCAGTGTTCCGTTTCCTACAGACCCTTCTGATTTGCTCAGCTAACTCCCTATCCAGATCCTTCCCTTGGGCTGGCGGCCTGTACACCACCCCCATCTTCAATATCCTATGTTTTGAGTCTAGAAGCTGCATCCATAGGGCCTCTGTTCTGCCTTTCTCCCCCTCCCTTCCTTATGCACCTTATCCCCTCCTGTACATATATTGCCACACACACCCCTTTTCCCTTAGCCCTATCCTTCCTGAATATCCTATACCCTGGGATCATCAAATCTCATTCCTGGTACTGGGTGGCCCACGCTTCCATGATGGCTGCAAGGTCCACCCTACCAATTGCCAAGAGAGCCTGTAATTCCACTGATTTGTTACCAAGGCTTCTTGCATTCAGTGAGACCATCCTCCAAACTGTCCCACCCTCCCCATTCCCTGAATTACTCCCTTCCTGTTCCTCCCTGCTAGCCTGGGGGGTAAGCTTGTTTGGCTCCCCACTCTGGGATTCCTGCCTCTACCATCTATCCACTCACCACCCCCCCCACCTAGTTTAAATCAACCTTTGTAGCTATGTATTCCCCTACCCTCTGCTTTAGTACCCCCTTCCTGCTCAAATGTAGTCTTTCCCCTGCATAAAGTTCATTGTTGTCCCAGATTCTGTCCCAGCCCCCCACCAACTCGTATTCCCTGTATTGACACCATTCCCTCAGCCAGGTGTTGAACTCCCCAATCCTTACTTTCCTCACCGTACTAGTGCAGGGTACTGGGTGCACCTCTGAGAAGGCTACTGATTTCCCCTAGTTCCCCACACAGCCTACCCAATTCCTCAAACCTCTCCCTCACTACTTTCATCTCCTCCGCCAGATCATTCGTACCCATGTGTACCATGAGATGTGGTTTCCTCCTAGCACACTTTAGAATTGACTGCCCCGCCCTGCCTGCAGTTAAGTCAGGTGTGGACTCCACCCAGATGCGACTATGCCATTCTCCCTTGCTGCCCCATCTAATCCCTTTAAGTATGGCGTCCCCAGCAATAATACCCCTCCCTCCCCAACCTTCGTCTTCCCCCACCCCATTACCTTGGTATCTTCTACAAGAGTCTGTCCCAGCTGAAACCCTGCCCTTCCCTCCTATGGTTCCCCTCCCCGGACCTGTTTACTCCCCTTACTGTTCCCTCCCCATCCTTCCCTCCACCCTGGTCACCCCATCCCCTCTACTAAGTCCCTCCCATTCTCCGCTCTAGTTTCGCTCCTCTCGTATTTACACCCCTGCTCTCTTCGTCCATTCTTCCAGCTGTGCCCCTTACCCATACCACAATCCTTTGCCCGACCACTGACCCTTGTGCTATCCTCCTGTTCCCCATTACCTACTCCCTCCTGGAGGTCTCTCACCTCCTTCTCCAATGTTGCCAGCATGGCAAACCTATTTCCTACCCTCTCGGGCGTGCTGGGTGTGGGCTCCCTCTTCCTGCCCTTAACCCCCCCCCCCCGTGCTAGGCCTCCTATTTGTAATGCTTCTGCCCCCCACAACATTGTTCCTCCCACATGGTGTCCTCCTGTTGCCCTCTGCCATAGGTCCCTTCCACCCTCCTCCCAACCTCCCCAGCTCTCTACCAAGCTACTGCACTTCTTCCTTGAGTCTCCTCTGCCTGTGACAGATCGGACACCCTCGTAGCTTCCACAATATGTTCATCCAGACTGCCACCCCACAACCATTGCAACCCACTGTTCTACCCGCCGATGGCCCCTCTAGCATCTTGCTGCCCATTTTCCCCCTCCTGTGCTGTCCCCATTCTCCCTGCTAGTGCCACCCCACCCCTTGGTGTGCCCTTCCCCAGCTCCCCTCATTTGCCTGCCTCAGAGTCTCTTTACTCCGACTACCCCCTGTAGATAGAGCCTATCTAACATGTTCTTACCAACCCCCTGCCTGCTTCCTACAAGACTCTCAACTTAACAACTCTTCCCCCTGTAGTGGCAGTAAATTGGAACTCCCCCTACGACCCCAGAAATGATTCTCATGAAGATAGTAGATTGAGTACCCCCTCAAACGCAGTACGTACAGTTGAATTGCAAGTTCTTAGTTCTAGGTACTGTTGTTAATAATGAAACTCTTTCTCCTTCCTCCCCCCTCCTGAAAATGTGATTGATGTATTATTAACTTGTATAACTTTAGTGCCAATTTTTTGTTGCATGTCTTCATTGTTTGTTTTTTGTACTATCTTGGATGACTGCTTGTATAGGACCTCGTTGTAAATAAGCGTTAGCTCAATCGAGTATATCCTAGTTCATATATTTTATATGAATAAAACTTTTACTTACTTACCCCCTAGAACAACAGATTATGTACTCCAAATGTCCTATATCAATCACTTTAAGTTCCCCTTATAATAGAGCTCAGTTTCAGCGCCCCCACAAGTGTTAATTACAGTCACAGTGCCCCTACTTTGTAGCAGATCCTCCAGAAATTGAACAATACCCTATTCCTGATACAGCCACAGTGCCCCGACCCCTGTATTAAAGCCCCCTAAATTGAAAAGAGACAGTACTTTAGACCAGCAACAGTGCCCTTACCTCTGGATGTATCTCTCTGTCGAGTTCCTCCAGCTGCCTTCACCTGATAGCTGCTGCTCCTCCTGCCATCCACCAGTGCCTGATCCCCTCCGGTAGTGAACAACTCCTTTATGGTATATTTGTAACCCCTTCTCCCTCTAGAGGGTGGCAATCCTTCCCTGGCCTGCGGTTCACCCTGGATCTGGCTCATCCTTCCTTGGGTACTTAATAGAGGTCGAGGGCAGGTGGGACAAAAACACACCTCTCTTCTTTCCCTTAGGGCCTGCGCCTGCTGACTCTCTCCGTGGCTCCCTCGATCCCTCTAGTGTGCGGCAATGGCCGCCTTGTCCCCTTGCTCCCCAGACCTCCTCTTGGCATACATCCTGCCCCCACCCCACATGCTTACCCAGCACCTCTGTGTTGCCCCTCCTTTTGTGATTTAAACTCCAGGTTGGGGGAGGTGACTGACAACAGGATTTGAGCTCCCTGAATGGGAAGAAGTGCTCAGTTGATGAAAGGAGATCCTGATGGGTAGCCAGGTAAGGAGGGGGCATAATGCTGTTACCACCAGGATACAGCTGTCTTTTCAGTTGTAACAGAGAGGAGACAGTCAGGTCGCCAGCTGTAATCAGTAGGCATCAGCAGAACTACTGCACACCATTCTAAAACAGTTTTCAGCCACTGCATCCCTCTTTACTGCAGGCATTAGAGATGCACTGTAGCACTATAGGGCTCAGCAGGCACTCTAAGCCCAGAATACCCCATGGCTAACATTCAAGCTGGAGATGAGCTATGTGAGATTCAATTAGCCCCAGCTGATACTGGAGCTATTAACAGCTCCATTTTGCCCACCACTGGTCCAGTGGCCCTAGTGAGACTAAATATAGCTCGCCTCAGATTCTGGGATGTGTCCCAAGCAACACTACCTATAAAATGTTGTTTGGAAGGGAAGGCTGGATCAACCAGACAAAATGCAGTCCTAAATGTCATTATACTGTGAATTATACAATAGCAATTGATTTGGCAACAGTGAGGTTATCTGAACACAACCTCACTGTATTGATTTGTTGCGGCATGTTTGCATCCCCTTTTAAAGAAACAAAGATATATTTCCACACTAAAAATCTACTAAAAACATTTTTTATGTTTATTTTTTATTTTGTATAACAATGAGCCATTGTATAATAGCAATAATGCACTCCAGGGTGTGGGTCGTGCTGGGATAACCTCACTTCTGGGACATTAGATGCACTCGGCCTGCAGCCTTGTACCCAATCACCCAGGCATGAGGTTATCCCAGCATGGCCCACACCCTGTTGTGCATCACTGCTTAAACAGTCAATCAGGAGCAGCTGAACAGTAAGGAGAGGGACTTGCGCCTGTCCCAACTGTTTCTTGCCAGATTTTCACAAAGTGTGCAATTGGTGGCTCAGAATCTCCTGACATGGCAAATTTGGTTCAGTGGGGGTGTTTTTTGGCCAGAGACAGGCAAAAAAGTGAAAAAGACCAATTTTTCCAAACAACAGGTTAATTCAGGCACCACTGTATCTGACATATGCGGAACAGTAAAGGTGCGTGAATCTGGCTTTTGGTTGAAACCCTGAAGGTGCCACCACAAAAAATAAACTGGTCAGAGCCGATATGGCTGTGGAAAGCTTTTAGGAGTCCTGCATTCCTTTCGTTTACATAATGCTGCCCTGATGTCTGTGAAGTATTGTATCCTTCCCCCACCACCGCATACTAAAACACTCCACCCGCCTCCCCCCACCGAACCAGAGACCCCCGATGATGATGCTTAACATATTCCCCCACAACAGCAGCAACCCAAAAACACAAGTTACTCACCTGTAACAGTAGTTCTAGGAATGGTGTATGATGTTCATCCACACTACCTGGCAGATGCCTTTCCTTTTAATTCCTGCTGGAACGTCTTCAAGCTGGCTCCTCCCACCCACCCGGGTGATAAAACCCTCGGCTCTGCTTCTAGATGCCAGATCTTAGCCTGTTGGAAGCAAGGTTGTGTGGGTTCTTTTTTTTTTTTTAACCAGGAGAGAGACACTAAGCTGAAAGCTTGTTTACAGGTGTGACCTTGGTGCACAAGGAAGTTAAGTGACTTGCTCAGGGTTACACAGAATGCAAGTGGGGGCTGTGGGGTTCGTGTGGATGAACATCATATACCACTCCTAGAACTACTGTTACAGGTGAGTAACCTGTGTTTCTAGGGATGTGGATATGATGTTCTAGCCACACTGTCTGGCAGACTCCTAACAGTTCTCCGGGAGGAGGGAGGCAAGGCGCACACCCTCTAATTAGGAAAAAGAGATTGGAGAACTGAGGCCCCAAAATCAGCATCCTGGCGTGACTCAAGATCGATATGGTAATGGGAAATGAAGGTGTTTGCGGACTTCCATGTAGCAGCCCTGCAGATTTCCTGGATAGGGACGTCCCTAGAAGCAGCCACCATCGCAGCAGTATGGCGGGTGGAATAAGCCCTTAGCCCTACAGGTGGCTCCCTACCCACCAACCTATAGCAGAGATCAATGCAGGAAGTGATCCACCTGCCAATCATCCGCTTAGCTGCAGGTCTGCCAGGTGTGGCTTCAGCATAGTTGACAAACAGCTGGTGAACTTCTCCCCGAAATTCAGCTGTATGCTCTTTATAGTAGGCGAGCATTTGTCTCAGGTCCTAAGTATGTAGCCTGTACTCTGCCTCCGAGGTATAATTGGAGTAGTGCACCGACAGAGTCAACACCTGGTTAAGGTGAAACTCCGACACCACCTTTTGAAGAAATTTCAGTTGGGGGCGCAAAACAACCATGTTCCTGTGAAAGATCAGGTAACAAGACTCCACCAAAAGCACCTGGAGTTCCCCAATCCTTTCGGCTGATGTGATAGCCACCAAGAAGACAGTCTTCCATGACAGGTGGGAGATGTCACACCTATGTATCGGTTTGAATGGCTTGCCCATGAGCTTTGCCAAAACCAGCAGTAGATCCATAGAGGTGGTGGTTCACACACCGGAGGGGATATGTGATCTAGGCCCTTGAAAAAGCACCAGACTACCTTCTCCTGTGCCGACTGCTGAGCGGCCCAGTAAGTAGAGATGGCTGCCAGGTGCACCTTAAGGGTCATTGACTGAAGTCCCCCTTGGGAGAAGGACCAAAGGTAGTCCAAAATGCTTGCCACTGGACAGGTGCAAGGGTCCAACCTTTTGCCCTGACACCAAATGGAGAATCTCATCCATTTGAAGGCGTAGCATTTTCTGGTCGATTCCATATGGGATGCCTCCACAACCGAGAGGACCTCGTCGGAGAAACCCAAAGCCTGGAACTCGAGCCGCTCAGGAACCAGGCTGTTTGGTGCAGGGATTGAAGGTCCGGATGGAGTACCTTCCCCTGATTGATGGAGAGCAGGTCTGGGTGAGCTGAAAGATGCCTCGGGAGCCTGCTGCTAAGGCTGAGAAGATCGGGGTACCAAAACTGGTGGGGCTAGTCTGGACCACCAGGATCACCTCTGCCTTGTCTCTCTCTCTTGACTTTGAGAAGCACCTTGTGAATCAAGGGAAGTGGAGGGAAGGCATAAAAGAGGCCTGGGGTCCATGGCCTTGAGAAGGCACCCCCCTGCAGTGAGCCTTGCTGTGGGGGGGCACAAAACAGCCTAAGCTTTGTTTTCTCCCTGGAGGTGAACAGGTCCACCTGAGGGGTGCACCACTGGGAGAACAGATCATGTACTACCTCCAGATGGAGAAACCACTCATGAGATGCCTCATCCACTCTGATGAGGGCATCCGCCAGCTGATTCGAGGCTCCTGCAACATGGATGGCGAGGCGATCTGCCTCCAGGCTGTGCACGAGGGTCCAGATGCGGAAAGCTTCCTTGCACAGAGGCAAGGAGTGCATCCCACCCTGCTTGTTGAGGTAGTACATGGTCATGGTATTGTCCGTCTGGACCTGGACCACTTGAGCCCGAATGAACGGAGCGAATGTGGTCTGGGCTAGCTGAACCACTTGGAGCTCCAGCAGGTTGATGTGACTTTGGGACTCCTGAGGGGACCAGAGCCCATGGACTCTGTACTCCCCCAGGTGGGCACCCCAGCCTGTCAGAAAGGCATTGATCATCAAGATGACCATCAGCTTAGAGCAGACAAATGGGATCCCTTCTTGCAGATGTGCTGGGACAAGCTACCACTGGAGGGTGTCCCACATCCTCTGGGTCACAGTGATCAGCTTGTCGAAGTGACCTTTGCGCTGAGACCATTGGCTGGTCAGCTCCCACTGGAGGGAGTGCATATGCAAGCGGGTCCATCGGACCATGCTGGTGCAGGCCGCCATGTAACCCAGAAGACGCAGGAAGTCCCAGGCAGGGAGCAGTTGCCCAATCAAAAGTGACTGGGCAAAGGAGGCGAGAACCTCTGCCCTGTCCACTGGGAGCCAGGCTCTGGCTCAGCAAGAGTCAAGCTTTGCCCCGATGAAATGGATCACCTGCAAAGGCACAAGTTCTGACTTGGCCTTGCTGACAAGGAGACTAAGCTCGAAGCTAGTCTGGAGGGCCAGGTCTCTGGACCGCTCCACTTCCTGCCTGGAGGGATCTGCTATGAGCTAGTTGTCCAGGTAGGGGTACACCCGGACCCCTCGGTGCCTCAGGTATGCTGCCACCACTGCAATGCATTTGGTGAAAATACTCGGGGCTGAAGAGAGGCCGAAGGGCATGGCTCAGAACTAGTAGAGGATTCCCTCTGTCTGAAAACACGAGGAACCTTCAATGGGATGGATGGATTGGGACATGAAAGAAGGTGTCCTGAAGATCCAGGGAGCAAAACCACATGCCTTGCTCCAGAGATGGTATGATCTGTGCCAGAGTTACCATCCTGAAGGGGCAAGACCTGAGAAACTTGTTCAGGTCGTGCAGATCTAGAATGAGGTACCAGCCTCCTGTCTGTTTTGATACCAGGAAATACCTGGAAAAAAACCCTGGGAGTTACGGAGGATCTGCAACTCTGACCACGACCTCCTTGCGGAAGAGCTGGGCAGTATTGTCTCAAAGAGCCAACTGAGTGCGGAAACAAGTCCTCCCATGGGGCACAGGCTCAGTTTGGAGGGTACTGCTCGAACTCCAGAGGCAGACCCTGGTCGACCACTTCCAGAACCCACCTGTCCATGGTGACAATGGACCAGGCGGAAAGAAAGTTGCAGAGCTGGTGACCCAGGGGAGGCATGATGGGTATGAAGATGGCGACCCCCATCCCGTCACTGAGCAGGCTTGGAGGAGGAGCCGGCCGAGAGGCTGCCGGGTCCCTTCCCTCCAGGCTTTCTGATCAATGAGGCCACCAACTTGGTCCGAGGTTGCCAAGATTGAGCCTGCTGGCCCTGCTGTTGCTGGGCTGGTTTTGCCGCAGGAGTGGAGGACCGAAAGGGCTTGTGCTTCTGGTGCTTAGGACCCTTGTCCTTCTGGGCGGATGTCACAGAATCCAGGGTGGCAATGGACTTTTCAATGCACTGGAGGTGACCCTCCACACCGGGCCCGAACAGGTTGGTGCCTAAAAAGGGGACATCCTCCAGCTTGTGTTGGGTATCTGTCGTGAAGGTCAAGATCCTCAACCAAGCCCTACGGCACTTGGCTACAACAGCCGCGACTGAGCAGCTACAAGAGTCGCCAATATCCAGAGCCATCTGGAGTAGCTGCTTCGCCACTGCCCTCCCCTAGTCTTGGACCTGCTTGACCGTAGTCTGGAGGTCCGCCAGGAGGTGAGGAATAATCTCATCCAGGCAGCCCAACAGGACATGAGAGAAGTGTGCCATCAGCACAGCCAAACTAGACTAGCAAAGGCCGAGTGAAGAGGCAGCATAGACTTTTTTTAGCCGAATGGTTCAGCTTCTTGGACTCTTTGTTTGGCAGTCTATCGATGTTCCCTATATTGCCCGACCACCAGAAAACAGTCAGCCACCAATCCCTCGACTGAGGGATGCTCCGAAACCCCCAAAAGGGAGCTGGTTGGTACCGCATACTTATGAGACACCCGGGGCAGAGGACACCGGGCAAGAGGGAGGATGCTGCCAAAGCTCCAGGGCCAGACCGACAATGGCCTTGGCCACCAGGAAGGCCTCTGTGGGAGAATCCCCTTTGTCCAGAATTTCTGTGAGGGGATACTGAGCCCATTTCTAGACAGGCTCAAGCTCCATCCCCATGGACTTGGAGATGAGCCGAAGAATGCCCACGAACAAGGAAGGAGTTTCATCCATGGAGATACCTCCCAATGACTCTGTGTCGAAGGGACATGAGTTCAGGGAGGAATCCTCTGAATCTGTGGAGTCCACATAAAGCGAGCGGCCACCAGAGTAGCCCTCAACCCACCTAGGACGGTCAGGAGTGAGGGTGACCAACAGCCGATGGGGAAGTCCCTTCGTTGGAGCCCCAGTCATCAGCTGTTTAGGTGGCAGCTCCACCACGATGGGCAGGGGCGCTTGCTTTGGCATAGCCGACATGGTCTGCACTGCCACCGCTGGGGGAGGGACGGTGGTGACCAACCCGGCCGGGGGGAGTCGACATCGGTCATTTGGGTGACAGCCATTTAATGGCCGGGGTAGAAACAGGTGTCAGTTTTTGTCCGGTCAAAACCGGCTGAGCCACATTAAATCTTTGTAGCGTCGATGCAATTTGCGCTAAAGCCTCTCCTCATCTGAGGAGGACGGAGAAGAATAGTGGTAGCACTGCTTTCCATGATTCCAGGAGTGAGATCACCGATGACGGCGATACCTGCCTGACTAGGAAGAGGAAGACCGAGACCTCGATTTCGACCATCAGTGGTGTCAACGGGGAGCCGAGGAACCCCGCGGCTACTCCTGCCCACGGTCTGGGACTGGCAGATTCACCCATCAAGAGTTCACCAGGAGGACCGGAGTCCTAAAAAGAGAATTACTGGCCTCTTCAGACAACAACCAGTTGACTGGGTTGAGAAAAATCTCAGCCGCATTATCGACCGGCATCTCGGCCAACTGGTCCGACGGGGTTACTGTGAAACCAGCAGCCATGGCTTCGACCGAAGTCGAAACCGAAGCTTCTTGAAAACGGGAACGTTCCCGATCCCAGGAACATCGACAATGAGTCTTCTCCTTGTCTTTCTTTGACTCCTTCTAGCGAGAGTGCAAACTGTGTGATCCCGAAGGACCCTCTCCTTTAATTGACAGGGACTGGCACAGCTCCTTGAAGGAAGCCGAGTAAGTGGAACCCAATTGGAGCAGAAAAAAGGCTGAAACTGAAGAGGTTTGAGCGGCAGCTTGGGCCGCCTCCTCAAAGGTCTTGAGCTGTTCAAGCTGTGGCGACCCTGGTAGCCATGGGAGACCACCCAACGGGCATCCTTGGACTTGACCGGTGGGTAACGCTTCTCTGGTCACTCCAGCTGGAGTCGCACAGCACAGCCATCCAGCACATTCAGGTGGAAGGACCAACAGAAATCGCAGGCCTCCGGATTGTGATCATGGCCTAAGCAGTACATGCATGTGGCATGAGGGTCAGTCCACGACATCTTCTGTCTGCAGGGGCACCGGCAAAACCCAGAAGTGGTCTTGTCTTCCATCGTGGGAATGATTGAAGAAAAGGTTGAAGTTGGAACTCATATGAGTTTTACGGCAAGTTTAGGACAAATCCGAAGATTCGAGCGCCAGGGCCTACTACACATGGGAGTGGTAAGGAGGGAACCTGAACCTTCCAAGGGGAAAGGAAGATCTGGTGTCTAGGGGTGGAGCCGAGGGTTTTTACTGCCTGGGTGGGTGGGAGGAGCCAGATTGAAGATGTTCCAGCAGGAATTAAAGGGAAAGGCATCTGCCAGACAGTGTGGATAGAACATCATAGCCACATCCCTAGAAAGATGTGTTTAAAACCAGTTAGCGGCTGTCAGTCCCTTAATGCAGCGCGCCTCCAAACTGTTCAGTGTTCAATAACAATAACGGCATGAATGAATGGTGATGTATTTGCCCATAGTAAGACCTGATTGGCTGAGTCTCAGCCAACCATGTTTTACTACAGACAACTACCTGTCACCATTCATTCATGCATGCCCTTACTGATCTTACTGTTGGTCTCCCCACCCACCCTGCAGATCTCCGGGTACCCAGCCATACACTCTATTCCCACTCTCTGTGCCATAAGCAGTAAACAGTCCTAACAGTAAAGAACAAATATTATTTATCCTTCCCCCAACAGACGTCTGTATTGAACTTGTTTGTGTGTCTGTGAATGACAGTGCGTGTTCTTGTCCCTGAGCTCCTCTCTCTCCAGTGCTTCACGTGTGCCACAATGCCCAGCCTGAGCATTACTCTCTGTGATGGTACCCACTGAACTACCCCTGGGATCTGCTAGTGTCCATGCTGCTTCAGTGTGCCTCCCACCCCACCGCACCGCACAATACAAGGAGCGAGAGTGCCAAGAAGTGAGGCAGCACTGCCTGCAGAGCTGTAGCTTAACCCTGGGTGGTGGGGAGGGAGAGAGACTGGCTGCAGGGACAGATACTGAGAAGGAGATGCAGCAGCCCTTCCTGGAAGAAAGTGCAGGATCAAAAGAGGTGGTGGGTGGCACCAGTGTCAGGGACAGAGCAGAGAGAGAAAGAGAGAGACCCTAAACAGTGACAGCAACGTGCCAAGTAAGCAGAATGAGAGTGCTCACCAGGTGACAGGCTGTTACTATTGCAGCACTACCTTGGCAGTGCAAAATTGGGGGTAGTGCGATGTAGTGACTGTAATCACAATGACTGGCGGCTCCCAGACCTGCCCCTGAACAAATGTGCATTTCAATGGGTGACCCCTCCCCCCCAGATGCACACAGCAACAGTAAAACCACTTCCACTGTGGCATATATGTATGGAGTCAATGCGTTCAGTCAGAGGCATTGTCACCCAAACAGAGAAGTGGAGTACAATAAAAGTTCGAGTTCGGTTGCCATCCATTTTATTGCCATTCCTCTTCTGACACCTTGCTGTTGGTTTGACTCTCTGTCTTCTGAAGCCCAGTGCAAGCGGACAGCACATAGAGGCAGAGAAAGTGGCAGCAAGAGTGCTGTGACCAGGACAGAGAGCAGTGCTGCAGGCTTCCTTTTGCCATGGGGGAGCGGACATCAGAGTGAGACACTAGGAGAGAGTGTGTGTGTGTGTGTGTGTGTGTGTGTGTGTGTGTGTGTGTGTGTGTGTGTGTGTGTGTGTGTGTGTGTGTGTGTAAAACAAATTTGGTGCATCTATTCCATCACTGTGCAAGAGGACCACCCAGACAGAGCCAGAGACAAATATGTGAGTCACATATCTGCCCCTTCACATTGACTAGCACTGTATAGGATGGGCACCCCTGGGCAGTTATTGCCCCCTACACCTCCATCTCACATCAGCACATATGGAACAATCGGAAGTAGCCAGAGACTGAAGTAGGTTACTCATCTTCCCCTCCACACCCATCCCACTCCACACAGGTTAGCACAGTGACAAGGTGACCTCCAGGTGGGCAGCCCAAGGCAAATAGTGGACTGTGACCTGGCAGAAGATGGTGATTGGTGCCCCCTCTATAACTGCCCTACCACTGCACATTGGATGCCCCAGCCAGAGGCAGAAATGTGAGCTGCATATTTGCCACACCACACTTGGTTCTATCTAGCCTAGTGGGTGGAAATGGGGTTGCTTTCCAGATCCAGTGGGTGGCCTGAGGCTACTGGCACAGAACACATCATTCCCCGGCTCTGCACATGTGAAGCATTTCTCCTTCCATTCCACCACCTGTACAGGCAGATCCTGCCAGACAAACCTTGTAGAGTATTATGACTGGGTGACGCAGGAACTGAACAAGGGCTATGCAGTGGATGTCCTGTATTTGGACTTTAGCTAGGCCTTTGATTCAGTACCACATGGGAGGTTGGGGAGGAAACTGGAATATGCGGGGTGGGGTGGGGGTGGGACCAAAAATGGTGAAATGGATCACAAACTGGGTAAAGGGGAGGCAGCAAAGAGTGGGGTGGGGACCACTTCTCGTTGGTTAGTCCTGTACAACTAGCAGAGTTGGGGGTCCGGGGCTCTAGTTGGACCTGCTGCTGTAATGGAGCTCGAGCCTACCTGAATACAACAGGACAGCTAAACTGAGTTCCCTTAATCACTACAGATGGAGGGCTGCTGCACAGATGATTGCTACAGCCACTCAGGCACCACTGGCGATTTAAAACAAAAACTGGACTATGGCAGGCAGCCTGCCATTCGCCTCCTCCTACACTGATTGCTTGCAGCACTTGCCCTTCTCCTACTCTGCTACCAGTGCCCACCAAAAGTCAGTAGTGTCAGTAGGTGGCCCCTGTTGGAGTGGTCAAGCGAGCTCTGAAACTTGGCTTCCCGGCCAATGCCCTTTGGGGTACCCATTGACTCAGTGCTTGCACGCTGAGGTTCTTTGTCTTTTAACTTGTTTTTTGTTTGAATTGGGTTCACCACAACATAACCCAGATAGTCCATCTTAGGGTAGCTGGTTCATTCCACTGGGGTGTCGAACAGATGAGGCACACTGATGAATCCTGGTAGGATGAAACATGTGTCTGTGTCCTCTGTTGGCACCCTTTGCAAACTGAGGGGCCTTTTGGTACCATGCATTTCTGCTTAAAGTTGAACCAGTATAATATTCTGTGGTGATCTGCATATGCAGCCTATGATGCTTTGCATTATGGGGGCATGTGTGATTTTGTATTTCCTTGACTTGTGCTAGCCCCTGCAACCGATACTCTTTTGACTTCCGTGTCTGGTTGCATTTGCCTGTTTCCAAACTCCCAATAACTTTTTTCTAGTGTCTGCTTAGATACAGAATATTAAATATTACAAAATAAAATTTAATTGCTTTGAGTAAGAGAGAGATGCCTTTATGTATGGTTGGAGAATGCTGAAATCTCATCATTTTACTTCCTTGTTGCTATTTTGTATTTTCAGGTTAAATCAAATATGATTTTTTTTTTTGGAGAGGATAGAAGCTTTTAATATGGCTCTTTTTGGTTTGAACCATGCACACTGAAGCAGATAGATAGTGATTTATCCCTCTGGTTCTAAAACCAGGTATCACAATGGTTGAATAACTGTAGGTCTGTATTCATAAAAAGTGTACCTTTACGTCACTGTCCTTTCAAATGTCTTTACTTCATTATAATTACACACCAATAATGATCTTGAGTTAATTCAAGGTTTCATAATTTGACCTTTTGCAGTTTTAATGACCGCCAAAGCCTGGAGTCATCAGTGTGTTTTATCTAAACATTTCTTTGTTCATTTCATCAATGGCCCAATAAGATTTAGAATAAAATAACTTTAGAACAAAACTGTATAAACTTTGGGTTTGATTTTGAGCAAATATTAATTTATCTCGAAGTTGAAAATGCATAGGAGATTAGTTGTACATATTTTTGTGTTTCTTTACACTTTTACTTAGGAAATTTGTAAAAAAAAACAAAAAAAAAACCAACTTGACCTCCGTAAACAGAATGGCTTAAAACTTATTTGGGAGTCATTCAAGAAGTATGACAAGGTCAAGATTTAGTAAACTATACATTTAATGTGTTTTAATAATAGAAGTTGCCAAAGATGACATTATAAAAGAAAAAAATCAGTTGTGCAGCATGGATGCCAGCCAGGTCTTCTTTATGTGAGTGAGCATTGTTCTTTTTTACTGTGTCTTCCTTCTTCCCCCTATCGGGTCAGTGTCAGCTTCACATATAGATATTGCTGGTTAATAATTACTAAGATTAATATTTTTTCCTGAAAAGATTTAACATGATCCCATCCTGAAAAGATCTAATTGCCCCAATAAGCAGATAATTTTGTTTGAAGCAGTTTTTTTCCTTCATATTAAAAACTAACAAGTGCTGTACATTGCTTGAATAACGTAGGATCTGCTGTTAAATTAGGCATGACAAGATATGAACCATAAATTCTTGTGTCAGCGTAGTGGTTTCAGAAACCAGGCTGTCAGAAATACAATGGGAGTTATACCAAACAAATGTAAATATTTCTAAAAGTATGGGAGTTACTCATAACCCATCAGTATGAAAGTTGTTCACGACAAAAATACCTTTCAAATGAGCCTGTTCCTTAAGCTACGCTAATTATATATTTTTTTAAACTGTGGCCATCTGATTACTTGAATTTTCATATTTCATCACCAATTTCACCTTCTGGATGGCTATATTTTAAAAAAAAAAATCTAATGAATTCAGATTAATGACTACCCTCATTTGAAGGGTAATTTTGTCCTGAAAAACTTTCATGTTGGTTGTATATTAGTAACTTGTATACTTTCTGAGATATTTACATTTGTTTGGCCTGACTCCTACTGCGTCCACTCAGATGAAAAAAAAATGAGGTTGTTTTGGAAGACCATATTTTACAAAATAGAAAGAGTTCAGATTAGTGACTACCCTCATGTGAAAAGTCTTTTTGCCCTGCACTTTCAGACTGTTTTTTTGTTTTTGTGTGTGTGTGTGTACACCTTGAATAGTTTTAAAGATATTTAGATTTGTTTGGAAGGTGTGCACATTTGTCCTCAGAGAAAAGCAGCTTCGAGTTCTGTGTCCATCATTCTAAAAAGGAGTATTTTTAACTGCCATAAAGATTTGCAGTGTTATGGAAAGATGCACTGAAAACTATTAAAAAATGTGTTCCACGGAAACACCTTTTCAAGCTAAAGCGATGTGGATGTAGGCTCCGCCCACAGCCATAAAAAACTAAGTCACTGTGAGTCCAACCCCAGTGTCGTGCATTGAAACTATTTAAAAAAACAAACTTTGCAGTACCACCACCCATCTTGACAATGTGGGACCCAAATGTACTTTGGTGACATGGATTACTGGCAGAGGTGTTTTTTGGGGGGTCTATTATTCTTTGGTAACTAGGTAAGGCCTACTAGGAACAAGGCTTGTTTTCAGGGGCAACCTGAGAGCACTGGAGAGGTTAGGACTTGCTCAGTGTCACACAGTATGCAAGTGAAGCTTGTGGGAATTAAACCCAGGTCTGCTGGATGTACCAAGCTCACTCACAGCTTAATACACTAACTTCTAGGCTATACAGGTTTAATGTACTGTAGGGAACGGGGTAAAAAAAGTTGACTCAGCTGTAACAGTAGTTCTAGGAGTGGTATATGGTGTACATCCACACTTCTGGCAGTGGTCCTGTCCCCTTTAAATCCTGCTAGAATGTCTTTAAACTGGCTCCTCCCACCCACCCAGGTGGTAACTCCCATAGCGCCACCCCACAATATCAGATCTTGCCTGCAGGAACCAAGACGTGTGTGCCACTTGCCAGGGAAGGTACGGTAGGTCAGTGTGGATGCATACCATATATCACTCCTAGAAAGTGCAGTTACATAAGAACTTGCCATAACAGTAGATCTTTGAGAAGAGCTCTTACAGCAGGCAATAACCATAAGGACTAAGCTGCCAGGACCCCACGTAAACCTTCTAGCTAGCAGTCTCCATTGGGGGACCGCCCCCGACATCAGCCAGTGGTATAAAGGGGGTGGTCCCCAGCCCCACCTCAGTTCTCCCACCAGGAAAGGCAGAAAGAATACCAGGGGGAAGGAGGGAGGGAAAGCAGCGCCTGCTGCAAGAGCTGTTCTTGAAAATCTAATGTTACAGTAAGTTCTTACGTAACTGTATTGTCTTACTTCAAGTTAGAGCTCTTGCAGCAAGCAATAACCATAAGGACTGAGTCCCAAACAATCAAGTGAGAAGGAACAGACTATCATGGGAGGAGGCATACCTCTCAACTGTCCCTGATTTTGCCTCAAAATTTTCCTGTGTCCCTCATAAAATTTGGGTTTTTATGACTGAACAGTGGAGATTGTAAGCATAAAATAATGTCAGACATTAAAGTTACAGACTTATTGTTCTTCAGAAAATGTATTTTACACTAATTCCCTTATTCTATTCAGCTTTCTGGGTGAATATTACCAATTTTTAAGATGTGTCCCTGATCTGGGGGTCTTTGTCCCTGATGTTTTTAAGCCCTGTCCCTGATTTATGAGGCGAGAGGTATGGGAGAAGGTGTTTTTAAAAAAAAAAAAAAGCCAGCAAGGGTTTAGGAGGACAGGCCCTGAAGAACTGCAAGGCCGAACCCAGTCCTACGCCTGGAAGCCACGTCCAAGCTGTAATGCTTGATGAATGTGTAAACAGAGCTCCAGATGGCAGCTGCACAAATGTCTGCAGTGGAAACATTTCTCAAAGAGGCAAAGTAAGTTGCAGTTTCCCTGGTGGAATAGCCTTTAACCGAGCCCAGTAAAGGCTTTTCATATTTTTGGTAACAGAAAATTGTGCAGTTAACTAACCACTTAGACAAGGTCTATTTAGTAACTGACGCTCCCTGAGTCTTGGGAGCAAATGACACAAACAACTGATCGGTCTTCCTCAAAGGGATGGTATGGTTCAAATAAAAACACAGCATCTGGTAGACATCCAGAGTATGCAATAACTCTTCTCCTATTAGAATACTCTGGATAATAGGTAGGTGGGTGTCCTGGTTCACAGTAAATTCGGACACCACGTTGGTAAAAACTTAGGAATGGTTCATAAGGACACCTTGTCCTTATGGAAAACCAAATAGGGCTCTCTACATATCAGAGCTTGGAGCACGGAAATCCTCTGAGAAGTAACTGCAACTAAAACTAATGCTTTCCATGAGAGAAAACGTCCTGTAGCTCACAATCCATGGCTCGTTCAAAAAAAAAAAAAGGGGGGGCAAGTTTTTCTAATATAAAGAGTAGGTCTCTCAAATGCAAAATGCCCTGTAGGAAGGTACGGGACAAATCCAGCTGAGTAAGGGGTTTACCCTTTACCAGTGCATGGTGCAGAGAGATGCACCTTGATAGAGGAGTAGCTCAGGCCTGTGTCAAACAGAGAGAAGAGATACTCGAGAACAGAGTTCACTGTGCAGAAGAAGGAATCGCGGTGCCAGGCAGTAGCCCACAAAACAGAACCTCTTCCACTTCATGGCATAGGTGGATCTAGTGGAGGGCTTTCTTGCTAACACTAGAATGTCGGGCCACTCTGGAAGAAACCCCATACCTAGTGACTGCTAGGTCTACAGGAGCCAAGCATGCAAAGGCAGGGACTTGAGGTCTGGATGGACTAGGGTGACTTGATCCTGGGAGGGCAAGTGCGAGCTCAGGGGTGGAGGAATTGGGGGTTCTGAGGCTAGCTGTTGGAGCACAGGGAACCAAATCTGATGAGGCCAGAAAGAAGCAATGTGAATCATCTCTGGTCTGTCCGCCTGGAGTTTGAGAAGTACCCTCTGAAGAATGGGAAAGGCATAAAGAAACTTCCCTGTCCAACAGAGGGACAGTGCATTTCACAGAAAAATCCAGGCCCTGGATCTAGTGAGCAGAACTTGGGCAGTTCGGCATTCAGTGGGGACATGAAGAGGTCCAACTGTAGTCAACCCCATCTGTCAAACAACTGCTCTACCTCTGACTGGAGGAGCTCTCACTTGTGGACTTTGGACCAAGACCTGCTTAGGCTGTTGGCTAAGATGTTTTGGATGCCTGGAACATGAACAGCTGTGAATTCTAGGCAGTGTTCCAGAGCCCAATACCAGACCCTCATTGCCTCCCTGCACAGGGGGTAGGAATGAGTCCCTCCTGCTTGTTGATGTAAAACACCACAGACATATCCATTTGACCTCCTACCGGGCCCTCTCCTTGTTCATTCTGAAACGCTTGCAAGGCTTTCAGGACCACTCTCATCTCCAGGATGTTGATATGGAGGGATTGCTAGTTTGGGGACCAGGATCCCTGGGTCTGCCTGTCCTCCAGTTGAGCACCCCAACCGAGTCCCGAGGCATCTGCCGTCAAAACTCACCTCAAGGGCTTCTGCTGGAAGAGGACTCCTTTGGACAACCTGGGTCCATCCACCAGGTCAGGGTCCAATGAACTGGTCTGAAACGAGAACCCTCTGCTCCAGGTCGTCTGATTACTGATCCCATTTCACCCTGAGTGTCCCATTGTGGGACCCTCATCTGGAGGCGATCTGTAGGAACGGTGGGTATGGGTGCCACCATATGGCATAGGAGCCTTACATAGACTCGGCCAGGATGTAAGGAGCTGTAGAAACCATTCAAGCCTGTCCTCACAGGCGATTTGCCCCATCTGCAGGGAGAAAGACCTTGCCCTGCACTGTGTCGAGGACCACTCTAATGAATTGGAGTCTCTGGCTGGGCCACAGGGATGACTTGGGGAGATTCCTAATTCTCAGAAGAGAGTAAAGGTGTCTCTGAGAGTGCGGAACAGTTGACCCTTTGTAGGAGCGGTCAGAAGCCAGTCGCCTAGGTAGGGAAAGATGTAATGGCCCTGCCTACTGAGGACTGCGGCCACCACTGCTAGGCACTTCATAAAGACTCGGAGTGGAGGATAGGCTGAACAGTAGAGACCCAAACTGGTAGTATTGCCCCTGGAAGATTAAATGCAGGTACTTTCTGTGGGGCGGAAACACTAGGTTGTGCAGGCACGTATCCTGCATATCTAGAAGGCAGAGCCAGTCTCCCTGGTGAAGGAGGGGAATCAATCCTGGTAGAGTGACCACCCTGAACCTCATGTACTTGTTGAGAGGACTGAGATCCAGGATGGGACAAAGGTCCCCTGTCTTTCTGGGGACGAGGAAAAAGTGGGAATAAAATCTCTTTTCCCCTTTGGTCCAGGACAGACTGGCTCTATGGCCTGCTTTTGTAGTAAGGCCTGGATTTCCCCTTCAATGAGGGAGACGTGAGAAGGGTGATAATGGGAGGACACTGGTGGGTTTTCTGGTGGCCTCTCCAGGAACTCCAAGGTATGCTCTCTCTCTCTCTTAGTTGGAGGACCCACAGGTTGGTTATGATTTTGCTCCATCCCTTGAGATGTTGGGAAAAGTGACCCCCTACCGCTTCCCCCACAAACTCCACTGGAGGTGGGAGGGGTCAGGCAAGGAGTCAGTATGAGGCTCTAGGAGTGGGCAGAAGGGCTTGGGAGGTCTTAATGGCTCTGGAAACAGAACCCACAGGGATCTGGAAGGTTGCCTTACGTTTGTAGCCCCCCTTCTGTTGAGGCTGGTTTCTGGACCACTGACCTCAGGGCTTATGAAAAGGCTGCTTCTTGAATGGCCTTAGGTTAGTTTTATACATTTTCTGCACAGACAAGACCCCCCCCCCCCATGGAGATGGGTGATCAACTTTTCCACCTCGTCTCCAAAAAGGGTCAAACCCTTCTAAGGGAGCTCCATGATGCCAGCCTGCAGGTCCTGGGTGAACCCTGAGCCATGCATGGCACCAGAGGCAGATGTGCATGGCAGCTGCTCTGGTGGCTGTGTTTGCAGTGTCCTATGAGGCACGCAAAACATGGATGCCCACATCTGACCCAGATTTAAGAAGGTCCAGGAACTCTGTCTTATGAGCAGATTCTGGAAGCACCTGAGCGATTTCTAGTCCCCTCTCCCACAAGGCATTTTGGTACTGTACCATGTGGGTGAGAAACTTAAGGGACCTAATGGAGCAAGTAGAGGAAGAGTATATACCTTCTTGCCTAACTGGTCAGAGCTTCTGGATTCCTGGTCAGGAGGCTGATTGATTGCTTAAATGCTTAGGGCTCTTTGACCTGTCATGGGCAGCGGTGATCACCATTGAATTGGCTGTAGGGTGCTCAGCCAAGAATGGTTCATTTCTAGGCACGCTGTATAGCCAACCCGATTTTTTTTTCCAGAGATGGCCAAGGTGGAGGAAGGGTGCTTCCAGGTGAGCCTTGTTAAATCCTGGAAGGTATCCACTAAAGGAGAAACCACTAAAGGTTTGGGTTCCTTCTGCCTCAGGTATCTGGCTAACCTCCGCCTTTCAGGATCCAGGTCCTCCATCTCCCATCCATTGGAGACCTGGATGTGCCTCAAGACATCCATAAATGGGTCATCAGGAGGTGACCTAGGGGTGTCCTTGTTATCTGGGGAGGATGGATGGCCTCTAGGCGCTGAGTAGTCTGACCCTAAGGGAGATGAGCTCCAGCTAGAGTCTTCTGAAGTGCTGGGGGATGAGGAAGAGCCGAGTCGGCATCCGCTATGGGACCGACGTCGGTGACGGCCTGATGCATGGGAGTAGGAATGTTTATGTCTCCATCCCTACTGTTTGGACCTTCCTCTATGCCTGTGGTCAAAGCTCTGGGAAGAACTCTTGGGCTCTGGAGTCAGCTGTTTCAGTTCTGGCTCTATGTCCGGCTCTGGTTTCAGCTCAACAACCACTGGTTCTGCTGGTTTTGGTGGGAGAAGATCCCCTTTAATTTTGTTCCACCAAAAGTGGAACAAATCTTTCACCTAAGAGGAATTGGGGGCCCAAAGGACTGGCCAGCACCTGTGGTGGGGCTGGCGTCGGCTTGTCCGGCGCTGGGATACCTGGCATTGGAGGGGCCGGAGTAGGGAGATTAGGCGCCTCGTCAAGCCCATGACACCAGAGATGCTGAATGGGCCAGTGATGGTATCAATGCCAATGGGTCCAGTGTCAGGGCACTTGTTGGCTTGGTAGGTGGAGGCTGATGGTGGTCCGGTGTGGATGTAACTGCTGGCTTAGCTGGAGCCTGCGATGTAGTTACCAGGGATTGAGGGGGAGGAGGACGCCTGCCCCTGATGACGGTGTGACTTGTCCGCAGACTTGGCAGGAACAGTTGTTAGGAGCGGGTGGACAGGAGCAGAAGTCTCACTGCCCGACTTGTGACCGATCCCAGCCCAACAGAGATGGACACTGCAGATGTGGCCTTCACCTTCAGGGGCATCCGCCGAAGTCGAAGCCCCGGACCCTGATTTACCCCCACCTATCGCCAGCACTAAGGCGGGAGGTTTCACCACTGGCTGCCTGGAGGGAGTAATGGCAGGCCAGGATGAGTGGTCCGACCCCCCATGGGAGGATGAACCTGAAGAGCTCTTCTTGTGAAGGGGGAGACCTGGAGCGGGAGTGAGTCCAGATCATCTCCCTTTGTCCTGGGACTTGTGCTTCCCGGAGTCCTCCTTCTACTCCTTGTGTGGCTGCAAAGATGAGAAGGTTGAAACCGAGGAAGATGAAGAAGGGCTTTTCAATTGCAGCAAGCTGCTCCTCCAGAAAGTGAGCCTTAAAGGCCTTCTGGCAGTGGATGAGAGTCCTTTGGTTGAACTGCTGGCAGTGCTCACAGGCCAAAGTGTCATGGTTCGGGCCCAGGCAGAGAAGGCGGGCCTCATGGCCATCTTTTAACGGTATCTGCTTGCCGCATGCACACACTGATCTTTATCGTTCGATTGAAGAAATGGATGATGCTAGGGAAGACTTCCACAAATAAATGAATATTTTTAAGAAACCAAAAATACAAAACATTGGAAGCGTGAAGGCAGTCAAACTGTAGCAAGAGGCACTCGAGGAGCAGATGCGAATTGGTCGATGGCAGGAAAAGAACTGAGGTGGGGCTTGGGAGTGCCCCCTTTATGCCATTGGCTGATGTTGGGGGCAGTCCCCTGCTGGAGACTGCTAGCTAGGTTTCCATGGTGTCCTGGCACCTGGCGGCTTAGTCCTCATGGTTATTGCCTGCTGCAAGAGCTCTAAGTAAGATCTACTATTACAGGTAAGCTAGTATACGTATCCACACTTCTGGCAGACTCCAGGCAGTTCTCAGTGGGGGGGGGGGGCCACAGTGCACACCCCGTTTGGGAAACATGGAGAACTGAGGCCCCAAAACCAGCATCCTGGCGTGATTCAAGGTCGATGTGACAATGGGAGATGAAAGTGTGTGCTGACTTCCAGGTAGCAGCCCTGCAAATTTTGTGGACAGGGATGTCTCTGGAAGCAGCCACCAAGGCACCTACCCACCAACCTATAGCAGAGGTCGAAGCAGGACACAATCCACCAGTCAATCATCCGCTTAGCTGCCAGTCTGCTAGGTGGCAGCTTCAGCATTGGTGACAAATAGCTGGTGAACCTCTTTCTGAGCTCCAGTCATGCGCTCCTTATAATAGTCTAGCACTCACCGTAAGTCCAAGGTATGGAGCCTGTGCTCTGCCTCTGAGGTGTGGTTGGTGAAGTACACTGGAAGATTTATCACCTGGTTAAGGTGGAAAGCTGATACAACCTTTGGGAGGAACTTCGGGTTGGGGCGAAGGACAGCCTAGTCCCTGTGGAACCTTTGGGAGGAACTTCAAGTTGGGACGAAGGACAGCCTTGTCCCTGTGGAAAACCAGGTAAGGAGACTCCATGGGGAGCACCTGGAACACACTGATCCTTCTAGCTGATGTGAATGCCACCAGGAAGGCGATCTTCCATGTCAGGTGAGTCATCTCATACCTGTGCATCGGTTCAAATGGCCCGGCCATGAGCTTTGCCAACGACACCACCAAGTCCTAAGGTGATGGTGGTTCATGCATCGAAGGGGAAATGTGGTCAAGGCCCTTAAAAAAGTGCCAGACCACTTTCTCCTGCGCCCAGCAGTAAGTAGAGATGGCTGCCAGGTGCACCTTAAAGGTCATTGATCAAAGGTCCGAGAAGGACCAATGGTAGTTGAGAATGCTAGCCACCAGGCAAGATAAGGGGTCCAGCCCCTTGTCCTGGCCCCAAATGGAGACCCTCTTCCATTTGAAGGCATAACATTTTCATGACAACTCCTTCCGAGATGCCTCGACCACGGTGTGGATATGGCTGGAGAGATCCAAAGCCTGGAACTTTTGTTGCTCAAAAACCAGGTTGTCAGGTGCAGGGGTTGAAGGTCCACATGGAGTACCTTCCCCCTGACTGTAAGAAAGCAGGTCCAGGTGTAGAGGAGGATGCCTCAGGAGCCTGCTGCTGAGACTGAGGATATCGGGGTACCAAAACTGGTGGTGCCAGTCTGGAGCCACCAGGATCATCTGTGCCTTGTCCCTTCTGGCCTTGAGCAACACCTTGTTGATCAAGGGAAACAGAGGGAAGGCACAGAGAAAATCTGGGGTCCAGGGCCTAGAGAACGCATCCCCCTGCAGCATTCCCTGCTGAGGGGGTGGGCATAGTACAGCCTCAGCTTTGCATTCTGCCTGGAAGCAAACAGATCCACCAGGGGGTGCCCCACTGCAAAAACAGATTGTGAACCACCTCTGGATGGAGAGACCACTCGTGAGATGCCTCGCCCACCCGACTGAGGTCATCCGCCAGCTGGCTGGATACACTGGCAACATGGATTACCAGATCATTGGCGCCCAAGCTGAGCATGAGGGTCCACATGCGGAGAGCTTCCCTGTACAGAGGAAGGGAACATGTCCTGCCCTGTCTGTTGAGGTAGTACATGGTCGTGGTATTGTCCGTCTGGACTTGAACGACCCGACTCTGAATGCGTGGCACAAAGGCTGTCAGCACCAGCCGAACCGCCCAGAGTTCCAGCAGGTTGATATGGCATCAGGACTCCTTGGGGGTCCAGAGCCCATGGACTCTGTGCCCCCCAGGTAGGCACCCCAGCCCTTCAAGAGGCATTGGTCATCAGGATGACTGTTGGCTCTGGGCAAACAAACAGGATCCCTTCCTGCAGATGTTCTGGGACTAACCACCACTGGAGGGCGTCCCACATCAGTTGGGTCACAGTAATCATTAGCTGGTCGAAGTGGTCCTTGTGCTGAGACCACTGGTGGGCAAGATCCCATTGCAGAGTGCATTCTCCACTGGGCCCAATGGACCAAGTTGGTGCATGCCGCCATGTATTCCAACAGGTGCAGGAAGTTCTGAACAGGGCGCAACTCCCAACCCAAAATGATCAGGCAAAGGAGGAGAAAGCCTCCGCCCATTCTACCAGAAGTCAAGCCCTGGCTCTGTAAGAGTCGAGCTCTGCCCCAATGAAATGAATCGCCTGCAAGGGCATGAGTTCTGACTTGGTCTCGATCGTGTGACCAAGGGAAACGCATGTCTGGGGGGCTGGATCTCTGGACCACTCCATTTCCTCACTGGAGGGACCCACAATCAGTCAGTTGTCCATGTAGGGGTAAACTAGGACCCTCCAGCGCCTCAGGAGAGCTGCCACTACTGCGATGCATTTGGTGAAGACCCTGGGAGCCGAGGACAGGCTGAATGGCATGGCTGGAACTCGTAAAGGATCCTCTCTGCACAGAATCAGAGAAACTGGCAGTGGGGCAGATGGATTGGGATGTGGAAGAATGCATCCTGAAGATCTAGACAGCAGAACCATGTTTTGCTCGAAAGATGGTATGATCTGCGACAGTGTGACCAGCCTGAAGGTGCAATGTTGAATAAACTTGTTCAGGTCATGCAGATCTAAGATGGGACACCAGCCCCCCATCTGTTTTGGCACCAGGAAGTACCTGGAGACAAACCCTGGGTGTACTGGAAGATCCGAGACAGGAGCCACAACCTCCCGAGGGGCTGACAGTATGTCTGCAGACACCATGTCCTCCCATGGGGCACAGGCTTGAAAATGTGGTAAGTCTTGAACTCCAGAGGCAGAACCTAACCGACCACTTCTAGGACCCCCCTGTCCATGGTGACAGCAGACCAGGTGGCAAGGAAGTGGCGGAGCCGGCCCCCCAGGGGAGGACCCAGGGGAGTCAGGATGGGGATGGGAGAGGCACCCTCACCCCATTACTGGGCAGGCTTGGAGATGGAGGAAGAGCCAGCCAGGACCCTGACCTCCTGGCTTCCGGATGACCAACGCAATGGACTTCGGTCAGGGACGCCAAGACTGAGCCTGCTGCTGAGCCAGAGGCTGGGGCCATTTTGCCATGGAGGGGGGAAAAGGGCTTTTTCTGAGCTTTAGAACCCTTGGGATCCCTCTGGGTGGAGGTCACTGAGTCCAAGGTGGCACTGGACTTCTTTATCTAAGTGAGGCGCCCTTTGCCTCCTGGCCCGAACATGTATAAATATTTGGGTCTTTGGATCGATAGCTCATTATGTTGGGATATACATATTGGTAATTTGATAGAATGTAAATAAAAGAATAGGGGCTCTCTATAGGGTTAGATCATTAATGATTATGGAAGTAAGAAAAAAAAGTGGTAAATAACGATGGTTATCCCCATGATTGATTATGGGGATATATTTTATTCTTATGGGAGAAAGCAGGATTTAAGGAAGTTGGAAGCAAGCTATAATAATTTAGCCAGGTTTGTTCTAGGGGCCCCTAGATTAACCCACAGATGTTTGCTTTATGGTCAGTTAAAGTGGTCAACGCTCTATGAACGTAACCACAAACATTCGCTAGCTTTTATTTATAAAGGATTGCAGGGGAAGTATCCGTTGTATGTGGTAGAAAACTTGATATATAGGGATAAATTGGCCTCACTGAGAAATTGTCAAGTGCCTAGTTTGGGACTGCCTAGATGCAATTTGGATATAGGATGACAGTCTATATATTATAGAGGGGTTTTGAGTTGGAATGTAATCCCCGAGTCTTTGTTTTTGTCTAATGTAAAAAATCACTGGCCTTTGATTCAACACTGGTATTTAAACAGCTCACGACAAAAAAGGCAATGTTGCTATTGATATATAAAGGTTATATAATTACTTATAGTATGTGTTGTTATTATTAATTTAGAGTAAATCATGTTGTATTTGCTTGTAGTTATGTATTTTATGAAAAATCGTTGTATGTTGTTGTAACATTTTCTTTTTTATATATTGTATTTTTTACTGAATGGGACCTCGTTGTAAATGAGCTATGCTCACTAGAGTTATCCTTTATTCATTTGTAATGAATAAAAACATTTTACTACTACTTTACTAAGTTGGTGCCCAAGATGGGGACATCCACCAACTTGTTGTGGGTATCCGCTGTGAAGGTAGAGATCCTCAGCCATGCCCTGCAGTGCATGGCAACATCTGCCTCCATGGAACGAGCGCAAGAGTCACCGATATCCATGGCTGTGTGGAGCTATTACTTAGCTACAGCTCGGCCCTGATCCCAGACCTACTCGACCATAGTCAGCAAGTCGGCTGGGAGATCAGGGAGCACCTCATCAAGTGTGCCCAAAAGGGCATCAGTGAAATGGGCCATTAAAAAGGCTGAACTTGCCTACCAAATGCTGAGAGAGGAGGCAGCGCAGACCTTTTTGGCCATGTGATCCAACTTCTTGGATTCCTTGGCGGGAGGTTTGTCCATGTCTCAGACATTCCCAGTGCACCGGAACACAGAGTCTGCCATCAGACCCTCAGTTGGGTGCTCTCTGAAACCCGAAAGGGAACTGGCAGGGACTGCATACTTGCGGGCCATCCGAGCCGATGGCACAGGATAAGAGGCCGGATGTTGCCAAAGCTCCAGAGCAGGGCCAAGAATGGCCTTCGCGACTGGAAAGGCGTCCTCAGTGGAGTCACCCCGGTCAAGAATCTTAGCGAGTTGGTACCTATCCCCTTTTTGGACGGGTTCCATCGGCAACTCGGGTGTATTTAGAGATAAGGCAGAAAAGGCCCAAGAAAGAGGTGGGCCCATACTCCTCTGACAAATCCTCCAGACAGGAGTGCAAAGAGGAGCCCTCAGACTCCAAGGATTCATCAAATAAAGGTTGACCGCCAGAGTCCCCGCTGACCCTACAGGGCCTGTCGGGAGTGACAGAGACCAACAGCAAATGAAGCTCTGAAGCTGTATGGGCATCCTTAGGAGGGCCATACTTTGCCTGTTTCGTCGGTAGCTCCGCCACAATTGGTGGAGATGCCGGAAGAGGCCAAGCCGGCTCCTGCCAAGCCAGGGTAGCCTGGCGCCTCTGTGGTGAGAGCCAAGTGATGGCTGGGGTAAAGACTGGAATCGCCTTCACCCCGGTGAATATTAGCTGGTGCCACATGAGCTCCTTGTAGCGCCGATGCATCTTGCGATGGAGCCTCTCCTCATCTGAGGAGGAGGAATAGCAGCGGTGCCACTTGCCTGAATGTCGAGAGCAGGAACGTCGATACCGACATGGGTTACTCAACCTGGGACTTTGGGACTGCAACCTCAACCATTGAGGCCGCCGGTGAAAGCCAAGTACCCTCCAGGTCCACCAGATCCTGAGGGAGAGGAGGCGGATCAGCAGGCTGGTCCGACCCTCCCTGTGAGGTAACAGGTAGGACTGGAGTCCTAGAAAGGGAGGTATGGCCAAAGGATCAACCTTGGTCAGAACCTCGTGGAAGTGTGGGAATCCAAGGCCCAAGAGCGCTTGTGATCCTACAACTGATGGTGAGACTTTATAGCCTCTTTCTTCTATTTGGATTTCGTGCCCAAGGAAGGACCCTGCCCAAGAGTGGGAAGGGCCTGGCACAAGTCTCTAAACACCCCTGAAAAGGAGACACCTAAAGGGAGTGGCAGAAAGGCCGAAGCCAAAGAAGCATGCTTCACGGCCTGAGCCATGTCTTCAAATGCCACAAGCTGTTCAGTGGACCCTGCAGCCGTGGAGACCGCCCTACGGGCATCATTAGACTTAACAAGAGAATCCTGTTAGTTGGGGTGCCCCAGAAGAAGTCGAGCATGCCAGGTCTTCCAATGTAGAAGCATGCAAGGTGCGACACAGACCACACATCTGGGGATCATTCTCGTGGCCTAGGCAGTAGACACACATGGTGTGCAGGTCTGCCCGGGACATCATCTGCCCACTTGCACACTTCTGAAACCGGGAATTGACTTTGCATTGTCCATCATGGGAGAGGTGAAGGAGATAGCCTGAAGATGAGGAATTCACAATTTTAAAGTTTTGAAAGCAAAGGACCTACTCAGCGTGACAGCAGTAAGGAGAGAACCTTTTTCCAGTGGAAAGGAAGATCAGACATCATGGGGTGGCGCTAGGGGAGTTACCACCTGGGTGTGCGGGAGGAGCCAGCTTGAAGATGTTCTGACAGGATTTAAAGGGGAAGGAACACTGCCAGAAGTGTGGATAAATACACAATAGCCATGTCCCTAGAAGAGTTATTTACTAAAGTTTGACACAGGGGTTGGGCACCCACTGTCAGAATTGGGGATGGGCAGCAGCATTGTTGCTGGGCTCCTGCTAACCACATAGCTTTTATTTTGCATCTTTAGTGTCCAACACTAGGGTTTGGGTGCTGCTTCACGAAGGGGCTTGCATAGCCTTGGTGAAGCGAGCTACAGGTCCAGCACCATGCCTGACTGGTCTGCAGTTTCACGAAGGGGCCTGCATAGCCCATGTCTGGCAGGTCTGCAGCTGCAGGCCCTGAGAGGCCGTACCAGAAGGGTCTGCTGCTACTGCTACAGGTCTAGTGCCATGCTTGACGGAGCTGCTGCTACAGGCTCTGGGTCATGCCAGAAGGGTTTACTGCTGTTACAGGTCCGGCACCATGCTTGATCGGTCTGCTACTACTACTACAGATCCAGTGCCATGCCTGACAGATCTGCTGCTTCACAGCAGACCTGCACAAGGCCATTCGAAAAGCATGCAACAGACCCAGGGATCTGTAGCATGGGTTGGGCACATTAGCACAGGTTAGATGTAGGGATGTGTCGGACAGGTTGGGTCCAGGGACATTTAGCATCAGCTGGGTGCAGGGACATGTAAGGTAAGCTGGGCCCAGGGACTTCTGGGAGGGGTGCAGGATGTGTAGCGCATGCTGGGTGAGGCTTTGACCAGTCACAAAGCACACTGTTGGTCCAGTGCTTTCTATACAGTATATATTTTTTTTTTTTTTAAAAGGAAATTGCAAAAAAAAAACTACATGAAAGCGTCAGGGTGGAGGTTTAAAGCTGCAAAAGTAAGGTATAGCAACATTAGGGTTAAACATTCCTGAGCTGTGGTGAATCTGTGGCCTAGCAGTCCCCTATGCTAAGGTGAATCTGTGGCCTGGTGTTTTATTTATTGAATTTTGTTGACTGGGTAAGCCTACTGAGACGAGAAGTCCCATTTTCAGGGGCGACCCGGGGTGGGGATACAGATGGTAATCAACTGAAACAGATTAAGCTGTTAGTGGTATTTCTAGTGAATGGAGGAAATCTGGCCACGACACTGGAGAAATTTCCCCTACTCTTTTCGAGAAGTGCCATGGGATCTTTAATGTCCACCTGAACAACCACCAGAACAGGAAGACAGGACCTCGGTTTAACGTCTCATCTGAAAAACGGCACCTCAGGAGTGCAGCACCCCCCTCATGCTGCACTACAGTGTCAGTATTGGGATATTAACTCAAGTGCCTGGTGTGGGGCTAGAACCCACAGCCTTCTGATCTCCCAGCCTCAGAGGTGTGTGTGTTACCTGCTGAACCACTGACACAGACCCCGAGCCTTGGTGAATCTGTGGTCAGGCATTTCCCCTGAGCTGTCGTGAATCTGTGGCCTGGTGGTCCCCAGTGTTTGAATAATCATGTGACAGCATTGGCGTTACTTCTCATGGTCTGTCCAGGCACACACAAAATACTAATACAGTAATGCCTGGAGACGAAGAGCTGAAATTAGAGCAGTGCCAATGCTGTGCTGCAAGACTCTTCAGACTCAGAGGAACGCCAGGCCATAGATGTGCCACAGCTCAGGGGCCCTTCAAACCGAACATTGCATTTCCTTACTTTACTGGCTTTCATCTTCAACCTAAACTGATACTTTGCATTACAAAGAACTTGAATGTAATCAGGAGGGTTGCAACTTACAGTTCAACAGCCGAGGCTTATCCTGTGGCTGAACTTTCAATGCTCTGCGAGTGACAGTTATTTCCATAACAACAGACTGATGTCACACACACGATTATGACTTCAGCTCCAAACTCTACCATACGTGGACTGTAACAGACAAAATCCTGTTTTCCTTAATAAAGGGACTTGACATTTCTATTTTGGGGTAACATCTTGTTATCTCGTTCTGCTGATGTCCACATGGATTCATATACGTTTTTATCTTCTGGGCAAATACCCATCCAGAGGTACTGCCAATGGCCTTCCTCAAACCACCCTTCTACTTGTTACATACTCCGCCCCAGTGCTGCACAATCTGGTATTGAGTGGGGCCCAAGTGTTCCAGGTCATGATGTGGCGGCTGCTGCCTCCCCCCCAGGTTCCCCAAACATCCCTCCATCCTCTCTAGGCACCATGCCAGCCTCACACGTGCACAGCGCACCGGTTTGGGAAGCAAGCACCCTGGCCCTCCACTGGGAGTTGCTGCAGTGGCAGCTACCTGGCCCTCCATTGGGAGTCTCTGCAGTGGTGGTTCTTTGGCCTTCCACAGGGAGACACTGCGGTGGCTGCACCCAGACCCTACACTAGGAATCTCTGCAGTGGTGGCTACCTGGTTCTCCACCTGGAGTTGCTGCAATGATGGCTACTTGGCCCTTCACCTGGAGTCTCTATAGTGGCGACTTCTTGGCCCTCCACTAGGAGTTGCTGCAGTGGCGGCTCCCTGGCCCCCCGCTGAGAGTCGCTGCAGTGGCGGCTTCTCGGCTCTCCACCCCCAAGAGTCGTGCCAGAACATGGTGCCATCCCCACGTTGGCCTGCATGCACTATGGCACTGGCAGCACTCCCTCCCAGCCTGATCACAAGAGTCCAGGTCTGCTCCTGCGTCACCAGGCAGCCCAACAGTAATGTTTATGCCATTTACCTAAATGCCAATTAAAGTGTCTTCTCCATACCTGCATACAAACCCAGGATAAGCTGGGCAGTGATACACAGGAAGGTCCCAGTCTCAAACTGAAATAATCAGAGCAGTACTTCTTGTCACTGAAAGCTGTGGTACCACACCAGCTATGCAGCCCCTTCGGCAGCAGAAGACCTGTCAGTGTGCATCTTCCCCCCAAAAAAAAAAAATCTGAACAGTATGCCTGGTTAAATAAAGTGATTGATTGATTGATTGAACAGTAGCTACAATCCTGTTACTGGTATGGAACCTCCCTAATAATCCCCAAACTGGATCCACCTCTTGCTGGTATGATCATGGGTTGGACTTGCACTGCCACACCGCCACCCCCCAAAAACAAAAAACAAACATGGGTGGTTCTGAAAAACATCTTTTATTTCTTGCACATTTGATGAAGAACCCACTCTGTTCCATTGGCACTTCTCTCTCAGCAGTCAAAAGCGCTTTTTCACATGGGAGGTTCCAACAGTACAAACAGCATTAACATAGCAAGCCTATGTCTTTCATAAAGTTTCTGTGCCAAAGTAAGGGCACCGCTTGGCACCTGCAGTGCCTTCAGCACCACAAGAGGGGAATGGCACAGAAAAGGACAACAAACCAGAGACCAAAGTCTGCATTCCTCAAACAGGAACCGCCTTCCGAAAACAAAATATAAAGTCTGAACATCTTTATACAAAGTGCATATTTTTTTCCTTTCAATTCTTGTTTCTATTACAGAAAATCTGAAGCTGGTACAGAGACTGAACACTTTACAAAACAAGGCTTGGAATGTTTACAGTAAAAGCACAAAGTTTGGGTAAGCAAAACCTCTGCTCTGTGTACCACGTGTGTTGGCAAGCTAGCACATCCAAAAAGAGTCACTCGTCCCCAATAAAAACTGCTCAATTATAGCAGAGCTAAAGTCTTCACAGGTTGCAAATCTTGCTTCAAATTTACAGCTGTGTCAAAAGGTGCATGTGTGGGGGTTGGACTAAGAGGCAGGACTTAGGCGAGCATTCCCCAATTCAGGTCTCCCCTCCCTCATAAGCAATAATGTAACAGGCTGGAGTTGTTCTTAATAGTGAAAGGTAACAACGAAAAGTAGAAACTGCTATTTGAAACGTGAAACTCTTCCTTACTGATGTGAGACAGTGGAGCTGGTGAACTGAATTTGTAGCTTTTGGGGTAAAAAGAGATTTTAGCCATACTAGTCCTTGGAGTTGCTGGACAGTTTGGTACTTTTTACTGGACCAACATATATCTTGTACAAAGATGGAACAGTACACAAATCTCTGGGCCCCACAGGTCAGGTTTCAACTGAAGAAGGGACCTGTGGGGCCCCAAACACTTGTGTACTATACCATCTTTTTACAAGACAAATGTTGGTCCGGTAAGGTATCAAACTATTTAGCAACTCCTAGCTGTCAGTGTAAGTTTGTTGGGGTTCTTTAAAACACCAAACTGTGGGTTGTGCTGGATTAAACAACTGTTGACCAATATGACTGTAGGATTTTGCAGAACCCATTTGATTGAAAAATATAATTACTGGCTGTGCCAGTGGAATAATGTCCATGCACTGTGTTTGTCTGCAAGCACCATAATGCCACACTGGGGGGGCAAGCAGGTCACAGGTGCGAGGTGCCTGGCTCACAGGGACAAATGGCACAGGCCACCTGATCTGCATAACCACCCAGACAAGGAACAGCACTGGCTGTGAAGACCACTGCTCCCCTGCCTTCCTAGTGTTGGGAACGATGCAGTTGTGTGGGATAATACAAATGAATATGCTTAAAAAAAAAAAAGCTATCTGTAGTCTCAGGTGTCGCATTGATACCTTACAACCCCACCCCAAAATATGGCTTCTACTAGTCTGCCTGGTATTTCAGTAAGTCACCAAAACTAAATAGAATATGCTAGGTGATGACATTTGTGGAAACAGTTGCATGCCCCCCACAGAAGTGCTTTCCTGGTTTCCAGAGGTACTACGCACAAGTCATCTCACTGCTGATTGGTTAAACTGGCAACCGTGATTTAGCAATTAAAGCCACTGAACAATGCTAACCTCACGGTTTACCTAAAATAATCGGCACCTCTGCTCCATTGTCTAAAGGTTACCAGAGCATTCTAGAAACTAGGACAATGTCCTGTAACTTGATGCTACTGGTAATTTGAATCCCCTCCCTCTCCAAAGCCAGGAAACAATGAAGGGGTTTAACACCCCTGCCCTCAAGTAAAATTTCCAGTAGTCCTATTAAATGATAGAAGCAGGACCTTTATTTATTTTTTTATTTTGCGGGGCTAACATGTTTCTCCCTGGCAGCTAAGAGTGTACATTTGCCAGGTAGCCTGTACCTTCTCCCTAGTGAAGGACCCTCTTCAATTTTCTGATGCACCCTGGTCTCCTTCTGAGCCCAAAACCAAGAATGCTGTCTGGAGGTTACGGACACTGGTGCACTCAGAATCGTAGCCATCTAGGTCACGCATTAAAGTAACGAGTACCCTGAAATGCTTCCCTGCCTCCAAAGGATTAGATTCTGTTGTTTGGGGGATTTATGGAATGTAGATGTCCCACTAAACCTCTGTGATACCAGGTCAGAAGTTTTGCTTCTAATATTACAAGTATATTTATGTCTAAACCCCTCCATGACTGCGCCATCCAGAGTCCCCTACATATTGAGTACAAAAAGCAGAGTGTTTTTTTTTGTCCACAGACCCAGAATTAATGCAAAAACAAAAAAGCTGCAATACTTGGGATAAAATAAAATCACATTCATTGGTTGTTGCTAGCAGGAGCTCAGACACCAGTTTCTAAGCATTACTGCAGACATATCTTAGGAGCCGGGGGGCCTGCAGGGTCCACGGGTGTCATAAGCTGAGAAGCCCTTATAGGCAATGGAGACTACAAGTACACCCCCACCACTGACTTGGGTGGGGGGCTCCAAATAAAAAAAGCAAATGCAGCTGATAGCTATGTGGCAGTAGTTTTGTACCCCACCCCATATACAGTGCTCCTTGTTGCACGCAGGGGAGACAAATTCTGGATTCCACACCCTACTCTGTGCCAACACACAGATCCCCACTGTGTGCCAACATGCAGTTACAGTTCAAGGATGTGCCATAACAACAGTATTTTGGTGACAGAAGAGACTTAGGGTCCACCTTGTCTGCCCCTCCTGTCAAACAGCGCAGATTGTACTCCGATACATTTTGATGACCTGTGCTGGCAGGCAGATCTGGGGCACATGGCAAAGAGCACACCTTGTACAAATGAGGCAGGACTAGCAGGCATCAATAGAGGAACGCCCCCCCCCACCCGGAACACTAATGTCAGATGACCATCCTACTTGGCAGATTATAAACCCGCTGTCCTGGCTCCTCTGTTACCCTCCGATACGTGGCACCCAGCCCCCAGGGAAACCTTTTTTTATGCAGAACATGAAATCCAGCAGAGCTTTAAAGAACTGAAGTCCTCCATGCAGCACGCTGCAAATCCCTTCCCCAGCTCCTTCTGCAGCCTTGCTCCAAAAGCTGTTTTTTTCTTGGCTGGAAAGACTGTGCTGCTTTGGTATATCAGTACAAAAACAGAAAAAGAGCAAGAAATGAAATACTGTTATGTGAACACTGCTTAAACATAGGCAAAAACAATCAATCATTTGCCAGCTTGTATAAAAACCTTAATTTCTCATCTTTGCATTGGGGTTACACCTTTAAGTGTGTTTTTTTTTTTTTTGGAGACATATAATCCATTCAGTAACAACAAACAAAAAAGTACAATTTTGGTAATTAAAAAACAAACAAAAAAAAACCTATGCTGTATGAGCTGCAAATAAACCAAAAGTTTAACAAAATGCCCACTAAAAATAGAAAATGGGAGTCAGAAACGACGATTCAACCACAGGTCTATTTCAGGGACCATCTAGGAAGACATGCGTAACTAAGCTTCCTTTTTTCATTCTTTGACCTCTGTTCGAAACCTGGATGGGATCTTCACTTTCTGTTTCCAGTGTGCAGTTAATCTGACCCTTTGGTTTTATTTCTGCAGGCTGGTGTTTCTCAAAAAGTAAACAGTTTCAGTCATTAGAAACCCCAAATAAGAATTCACCTGGGACTTGCCTAGTTCTGGTCTGTAGTGGGTGTACAATTGGAGGCGGGGACCTAAATGAGATGAATCTCTCAAACTGAAATATGTCTCGTCCTTCTGAAGTCACTGGAATGGTCCAGGGAATCCTCAGAGAGAAAAAAACAAAAACATTTTCATCAGATAACCCCAAGAATCCCCAGCAATGCAACAAAGTCTATCAACCCCGAGACTCTAGACCTGATGAGTGTGTGTGGGTGGAGCAGAGAGTGAGTTCATCAAAAACTCCGTACTGGGAAACCAAACCATTGTTGCAGTGGTACGGCTACCTCTTGTGACACCAGCAACCCAGGTTCAGGAACGAACCCAGATCGGAGTTCTGCTGGGGGATAAAGATTCAGCAACCAACAGAACGAGCTCCTGCTCTGGGGAGGAAGGGTTCTGTGCTCTGCCGCAGTACTGCCACCCGAGTGTCCACAGGTGGCAGTGTGGTTAGAGGACTGGCGGGAGGGTCAGTTGTTGCCATGCATTGCGTGTGCAATCCTCTTGTTGTCCTAGCCTCAACATCCTAGGGGACATGGCATGAATGAGCAAAACAGCTTCCATGTCTGTGACAAAGGATCCTGGTACGTCCGGGTCTGCACCTGCCTATTTGGTATCTCCTCCAGATGATGGATGATCTTAAGTTATATCCTTGCACCCCACCCCGGAGTGGGGTACAGCCGCAGCTCCATGGAGGACAGCAACCTAGAAAGGTATGTGTGGGTGTGGAGGTGTGTGAGACAGCCCAGAAATTTGTAAGTTAAACTCTGTTTAAATATGTTTTTCAGAGTTTTTCTTGGGCTGTCAGAGGCTCTTTCAAGGAGACGGGCTCAGGTGGCTCCTGCTTAACAAGGCTCTTAGACGGCCCCAGTCTGAGCTTGGAGACAGCGCAAAAATGGCTGAAGGGTAAATGTTGCTGGACTTTCAAGATATCTGTCTTGGCAAATGTTTTGGCAGAAAAATGAGTTCAGTCTCTGCAGGAACCTCAGTAGAATTTATAAATCTAGGATGTTTTAGTGATGTACCCTGGAATTCTGGGTAAGACGTTTTCTAACAATAGAGGGTTTAAAATTTGAGGGTGCAAGCAAGTTACAGACGCACAGTGTTTTAGCAGCTGTTTATTGATGCAGACTTAATGTCCGTTTGTGGATGGACCAGCACGCTTGAGAAGGAGTACACTGGATTTTGTAAAAGTAGTTATGCAAGAACTTACTGTAACAGTAGATCTTCGAGAGAGGCTCTTGCAGTAGGTATTCACATACAGGACTGAGTCCCAAGCAGTCTGGAACAAAAGGAAATATGGGAGGAGGATAATCATCCACAACCGATATAAATCAGGGCTCATGATAGGATGCCCTGCAGAACAGCCAATCTGAAGCCTGCTCTACAGCGAGAGGCAATGTCCAAACTGTAGTGTTTCATGATGGTATGGACGGAAGTCCAAGTTGCGGTTGCACAGATGTCTACCCTTGACACATTACTGAAACAGGCAGCAGAGGCAGCTACCCCTCTAGTGGAGTAACCTCTGACCTGACCCAGAAGGGTTTTGTTGCACTTGTCATAACAGAAAGTAAAGCAATTCGCTAACCACTTAGATAGGCACTGCTTGAAAACTGTATTGCCTTCTCTTTTGTGTGCGAAAGAAACAAATAGCTGATCCGTTTTCCTGAGATCCTTAATCCGATTGGTGTAGTATCTCAGGATTCCACGTACATCCGAAGTATGCAAAGCATATTCTCCACGACTGAAATGTTCTGTGAAAAAGGCCGGTAACTCAATGGATTGGTTCAGCGTAGACTCGGCCACCACCTTAGGAAGAACTTGGGGTTGGTGTGCATAGCCACTCGTTCCTTGCGGAAAATGAACGGGATTTTACACATCAAGGCTTGGAGCTCAGAAATTCGCCGAGCCAAAGTAATGGCCACCAGAAAAAGTGTCTTCCAAGAAAAAAACTTTAAATCTGCCTCCGCTGCACATTCAAAAGGTGGGCAATGTGAGCTTCTCCAGGATTAAATTCAGGTCCCATGGAGGGGCAGGGTTGCGGATGGAGAACCCCTTTAAGGAAGATCTTGGGAGACTTTCAGTTGGACAAAAGACCTGTCTCTCCAAAGGGAATGTGGTAGGGTGAAATTGCTGCTATATGAACCTTTAAAGAGGAATGACCGAGACCCAGATCAAAGAGGTGTCACATGTAATCTGGGCATGAAAAGGGCTCTAAATCCTTAGAACTCGCCCAGATGGAAAATCGTTCCCACTTCATAGCGAAGGTGGATCTGGTGGAAAGCTTTCTAGCCTCCACCAAAATGTATGCCACCAGAGGGGAGACTCTGAAGCGCACCCTGGCTACGTCTGAAGGAGCCACGCATGGCGACGAAGTGATTTGAGACCTGGATGAACCAGGGTCCCCTGATCCTGGGTCAACAACTGTTGCGAAAGAGGAAGTGGAGGTTCCTCAGAAAACTGTTGCAGAAGAGAGAACCAAACTTGCCTGGGCCAGAAGGGAGCGATGAGGATCATTCGTGCCCCCTCTACTTGAAGCTTGTTCAGCACCCTTGGAATTAAAGGAATGGGAGGGAAGGCATAAACAAATCTGTCCCTACAACAGAGAGAGAGACAGAGCATCCCCCCGAAAATGTCTCACCCTGGAGCGAGCGAGCAAAAGGTGGGAAGCTTGGCGTTGTCAGGGGAGGTGAAGAGGTCCACCCGAGGAGTCCCCCACTGCTGAAAAATGTCATTTACAACCTTTTGATAAGAGTTCCCATTTGTGGGACCTGGCTGACGAGTGGCTGAGAGCATCGGCCAGAGTATTTTCCACTCCCAGAACATGAACTGAGGTCAGGTGAAGTTGGTGCTGGGCTGCCCAGTACTAGACACTCATCGCCTCCCAGCATAAAGGGTAGGAAAGACTGCCTCCCTGTTTGTTGAGGTACCAGAGTACGTACATGTTGTCTAATTGAACCAGAAGAGGACTGGGAAGAATGAAGGGAAGAACAGCCTGTAGGGCATAGAGGACTGCCCTCAACTCGCCCACACAGATGTGAAGCTTCCGCTTGAGATGAGAACAGCTGCCCTTACTCTTGTGAGACCTGAGGTGGGCACCCCAGCCCTCCCCGGACACATCCGTTGTCAGAGTCTGGGTTGGAGGGTCGATGTAAAACGGGCCCCCCAGACTGAGGTTCTGCTGAACCATCCACCACTGCAAGTCCCTGATCATGGGATCTGACACTAGGTCCTTGTGGTCTAGGTCATCCAGAGTTTGGTCCCATTGTGACCGAAGTGTCCATTGGGAGACTCGTGTGGAGCTGAGCTAAAGGAACTATCGAAATGGCAGCCGCCATGAGCCTGAGAAGGTGAAGGACCTTCCTGGCTCCTACCCACCTGAGGTCGGACAATAGACCAGCTTGATTCTGAAGAGTCTCGGCCCTGTCCGGGAGCAAAAAGGCTTTGCCTAGGGTCATGTCCAGCACTACCCCTATAAACTGTAGACGTTGGCAAGGGACCAAATGGAACTTGGCCTGGCTGGTGAAAACCTGCAGGGTAAAGGAAAGGGAGTGCAGGAGTTTCCCCCTGGATGGGGCCGCTAGCAGCCAGTTGTCCAGGTAAGGGAAGACCTGCACTCCCTGAGTACCCAGGTGGGCTGCCACCACCGCCAGGCATTTAGTAAATACTCGGAGGGGCCGAGGAAAGACCAAATGGGAGTGCCTTGAACCGGTGCCGGGCCTCCTGAAAACAAAACCGGAGGTATCTGCAGTGGGAAGGGCATATGAGTATATGGAGGTATGCGTCCTGCACATCCAGATCAGATAGCCACTGTCCCGGCCAAAGCATTGGAAGAAGGTTCTGCAAGGAGAGCATTCTGAAACGATTTAGAGAGCTGAGGTCTAGGATTGGTCTCAAGTCTCCGGTCTTCTTTGGTACTAGGAAAAATGAGAATAGTAACCCGTTCCCTGAAGGGGAGTGGGGATGGGTTCTATCGCCACCTTCAACAGAAGAGACTGGATTTCTTCTTGTACCAGATGAAGAAGTTGCATGGAGTGCGATGACTGAGGGGGTGGTCTGCGAGGTGGTTTCTCGAGAAATTCTATCGAGTGTCCGGCTGATATTAGCTGGAGCACCCAAGCATCTGCCGTTATCCTCTCCCAACCCGACAGATGAGAGGAGAATCCCCTCCCCCCCACCGGTTCCTCTGGAATGGCCAGAGGCAGAGGCAGGGAGTCAGGAGGTGGAGGGAAAAGCAGCAGCCAAAGCTCCGGAAAGTTTTTTTATTTTTTTTTTACTAGAGAGACAATTTTGGCATCGAAAGGAACGCCGCTGCCCTTGAGCTGGTCTGTACAAAGTCTGAACAGATTTAAGTGCAGTACCCCTTTCCTTGACATCACCCCCGAACAGCACTGAACCTCTGAAGGGAGCATCCTGGATGGCTGTCTGCACTTCAGGGACCAATCCTGACACGCGGAGCCAGGCATGACGTTGAAAGCCTACGGCAAAAGCTGAGCTCCTACCTGCCATGTCTACTGCGTCGTATTTGGCACGTAGCATGTGCCTACAGGCCGAATGTGCGGAGCGGACAAGGTCTCCCAGTTCCCGTTTGGTCTGCAAATCAGGAAGAGAGTCCAGTTTTGCTTCTACTCGACTAAGGAGAGCCTTCTGATAATCCGCCATGTAGCTGACGTAGTTAAGGGCCCTCATACCTAGGGTCGAAGATGCATAGACCTTCTTCCCATATTGGTCCAGAAGCCGTGACTCCTTGTCAGGGGGAGATGAGTTGAGGTGTTTCGGGTTGGCAGAATGGCCATAAACGGCGCTAATCACCACCGAATCTGCCTTGGGGTGAAGACTAAGAAAGTCTTTACCCTCTGGAGCCTGGTAAAGTCTATCCGCCTTCCTAGGAAAGGGGGCTAACAAGGAAGGTTGTTTCTAAACTGTGAAGACAAGATCTGCATGAGGCTCTAGCCAGGGTGGAATCAATGTAGGACCAGTTTCTAGCAGATCCAGATGGGCAGCGAGCTTTTTACGCTGTGGATCTGGCTCCACTGATTGCCACGGACAGGTGTCCTGGATTTTTCTTAGTAATTCCAGAAAAGAAAGGTCCTTCGGCCTGGTGTTTTCTGGGGTACGTGGGTCGTCCCAAGGATCAGAGGCAGATGGCTCTGAAGAGGAAAACTCTTCCCTGTTGAGGGGGTGGAACAACCCCTCTGGGGTTAGCCCAGGGGTGTGGCTCCTCCCCAAGCCGAGAGCCAGATGGTTCTCCTCTGGCATTGGGTAAAACGGGAAGGGGGTCTCCTGTCGCCAATATAGGGGGTCTGGTGTAGGGACCGGCATTAGTAGAAGACTTTCAACCTCCCTAGTGAGCTGGGCCTTGGCTTCTGCCCACCAGGAGGCCAAGACCTCCTTCAGATCCACCGGCAGCTGCAAAGGTGGCGGGGGGGGCGGGGCTTGGGTACAGGTAGTTGGGAAACCTGTACTTTGAGTATCCATAGCCCAACAGCGGGTAGTGAGGTGCCAGGCACTGCAGCATCGGATACTGGGAAGCAGGGTACTGCGGCACCAGGTAATGCGGCATTGGGTACTCTGGCGGAGCAGAAGGGCCTGCCGTTGGCCCTGCAGGCGGACCCGATGGTGAGGGCTTCGGTCCCGGAGTAGGATAATCCCCAGAAGGTTCTGACAGCCCTGACAGCAGAGTGGGTCCTCCGTCAGGCAATGGGATCCCGGAGGGTGACATCAGGTCAGCAGGCGTCGGGTCCAGCGTCTGAGTATCTGGTGTTTGGGGGGGGGGGCACCCTTGATGGCAGTGTTCCTGTATCCTTGACCATGGCCAGCGAAGGGGGAGCCTGAGGGGATGGAGGGATCTCAGAGGGCAACGTCACAACATGCTGCGGCGAATCCCAGATGTCGGGCAAGGCATCAGAGCCCGACGTGGGTTCGCTGACTGGGCGGTTGTCAGAAGGGCTGACGACCAGCTTAGCAGCACTGTCTCGGTGGACGCTGGCGCGGCCTTAGTGGAAGAGGAACGGGCTGGGTGGTCGTCAGAAAAGCTGGCAACTGCAACTGACTTAGCAGCCTTGTCTGGGCGGACATCGGAAGGACCAGCGTCCGACCCGGATCCACTCTGACCGGAAGGCCGTGAAGAACGAGCGGCGTTGGAGGGAGTGGAGACCTCCTTTGCCCTGGAGGTGCCAGACAGATCCGAATGTGAGCCCACCAGGAGGGGAGACACTGCCTTGGTAGCCACCAAGATGGCAGTCGAGGCTCGGTCCCCGGGAGGGGCAGATACCTTGAGGGCTGTGACTCCAGCAGCTGTGGCAGATGGTTCCCGGTTCTTCTCTTTGTCCCTTTTCTTTTTATGGCCTTCAGAGGAGGTAGATGCCTGCCTAAGTTTTTTCAATTCCTTCTCCATGGATGCCATTTTCTTCTTGAGCAGGTGGGATTCCAAGGACTGCTGCCTCCGTTTACAGGTAGCCAAACTGAATTTCTGGCAGTGGTCCGGGCCTAAGCAGAAAAGGCACAAAGAATGGCCATCCTTATGAGGGAGCTTGGAACCGCACGAGTCACACTTGTTTTTATGCGATTCGAAGGGCGTCGGGGACGATATACACAGCACACATTGAAATGATATCAAAATACAGAAAAGGGGAAAATAGGCAAAGGAGAATCACTTTTAGCCAAAAGGCGAGACGAACTAGCGCTGTTCTACTGCGAGGAACTTTCACAAGCCGACAGTGGGAAAGAACTGGAAATGGGCGTGGGGGACCGCTCCTTTATACTGACATCGATCACCTAACGTGGGGGGCAGTCCCCCGCCAGAGACTGCTAGCTAGAAGTTTTTCCGTGGGGTCCTAATGCCTGGTGGCTTAGTCCTATATGTGAATACGTACTGCAAGAGCCCTCTCAAAGTAAGATCTTTAGTTAACAGATACCTCTGCTACCTGACACAAACAAGACACAACCAGTGCTGGACATTCAGAGTTATTCAGGTGACCATCCTAAAATGAGTTCTTGGTTTCGATAAAACATAACTTAATCCTGGACATCTCTTTCCATCCATCCGTCGACACAGTGAATTCACAGCTTCTGCTAAGTAAATGGTATCTTGTTTAAAAAAAAAAATAAACATTTTGGTTTTGGATTGTGGGTTTCGGCTAAAATCTATCTACCACAGAAATACTGACGTTGATGGAGCTCCTCATGCTTCATATCATAATATGAATTTCGAAATCAAAAAGCCCTTGGTTCACCAAATCAGAGTACCCCTCCACCCCATACCACAGACATCACTGCCACACACCATTATGTTTCAGAAGCAATGAACATCGACCCCAACTCCATCATACAAACACAAATTCCAAGGTTACCTTAAAGCAGCATTTTTTTTCCCCCCTACCCTTCATTCTACACTCGTTTTCGCCCAAAGCTGATCCCTGTAGTTCCTCGCTGGGCAATAAGGTGGGGGACCTGCAGTCTCTTGTGTCAGAGGGTTACTTGGAGATCTGGACATCTCTGAACCATAGCTTGGACCTAACCTTACCAAGGTCCTCACTACACAGGACAGGGAGGAGGGAAGGGGCAGAGGGGTGGCTCTGTAGGTGAGCGACGGCATAAGGGTCCCAATGGAAGCACTAGGAAATGTTGCAATAGAGACACTGTGGGGTCAGGTAGAATCGGACAAGGAAAGGAAGATGAAACGGGGGGGTGTCTATAGACCAACTTACCAGAACAAAATGCTAGACAGAGAATAACAAGGCAACAATCCAGAGGGAGGGGGTGATCATGGGTACTTCAATCTACCCAATATAGACTGGAGCATCCCACGGGCCAGCAGCAGTAGCGGCATTCCTGGACACATACCAAGATGGCTAGTGAGTCCAAGGGTTCATGGAACCAAAAAGAGAACAAGCAACCGTAGACCCCATGCTGACAAACAGCGATTATGTCAGGGACGTCAGCATAGCTAAGCCTTGGGTAATAGCAGACGACACTCTACCTGAACCCTATGGTTTACAGGAGAGGCAGAAAGAGCAATACTTTGAAAAGGGCTGCTTTCAGGAAATTCAAGGGGAGCTAAAAGGAGAGCGAGTGGGAGGCCTACCTTCATAAACTGATAGTGGCCTGCAAAGAGGTGAAGAAGGCCAAATCAAACACAGAGTTAAGGATAATAGAGGGGTTGAGGAAGGGGAAACGGCCTTCTTTTATGTCAGAGAGAAAAGGCAGACGAAAGAAGGCACGGCCAAGCTGAAAGGTAGTGAAGAGTGTGTGGCAGGTATCAAGGGAAAAGTTAAAGTAGAAATAATGAATTTGGGGGCAACCACATCCACAAGGGTGGGTAGACAAGGCCTGGGAAGAGGGACCAAAGCTGTTTACAGAACCCATTGCCACAGGAAGGGTACTAAAAGGGCTCTTAGCCCAAAAAGTAGATAAATATCCAAGGCCAGATGTGGTACACCCTAGGATGGTGAGAGAAATGACACAGGTACTGGTGGTGGCACCCCTAGATGACCTATGTAACAACTTCCTTAAGTCCAGAGTTGTGTCTAGGGCTTGGGGAACAGCAGATGTGGTGCCCCTACATAAAAATGGGGCAGGACATTAGAGCCAGGGTTTGACATTGATAACTGGCAAACTGATCGAAGTCATTCTGAAGGAAAGGCTGGTAGATAGGCTGCAGAACAATAGGCAGGTTTGTGGCAGGGACACTGTGTCACAGTACAATGATTAACTCTTTTGATTGGGTCACAAGGGCTGTAGATAAGGGCAGGCAGCAGACATACTGTGTCTCGACATTAGAAAGCCTTTGTCTCGGTCCCCCATGGAAGATCAATCAAAAAGCTGGAGGACTTTGGGATGGGAGGGGGGACTAACCAGGTAGATGTGCAACAGATGGGGGGGGGTGCGACGCCACGCAGAGGTTTTGTGGTCGATGGGAACACTCAGGCAGGAGAGATGTCGTAGGTGGGGTCACTGCAGATTTCACTGCTTGGGCAGGAGGTTTTTAACATATTCAGTGATATCCAAGTCAACATCGAGAGCAACATCTGCCTCTCTGCAAAGGACATCAAGCTCTGCGGCACATCTGGCAGCAAAGAGGGGATCAGGGACAGAACGGAGAAACTAGAAAACCTGGAAAGGTGGTCCAGGATCTGACAACTGGGGTTCAATGCCACAAAGTGCAAGGTCATGCACACAGGTTGGAATACCCCGGGGGACTGAGTATAAAGTTGGGGGGGGGGGGGTCCAGTCAGTGTGTGAAGAGGAATGAGATTTGGGGGCAGCAGTTCCAAGCAATCTCAAACCATCTGTGCACTGCAATTAAAGTGCTGGGGAAAGGAAACAGAATGCTGGGGTGCATAGACAGCAGGTTCAGCAGTCACAGGAGGGAGGAGGTTTTCCCGTCCCCATACAGATCCTGGTGCACAGGTAAGGAGGAGGTTTTCCTGCCCCTGTACAGAACCCTGGCAAGGCCACACCAAGAACACTGTGTCCAAGTTTCAAACCCTCACCTGAGGAAAGACATCAACAAGTTGGGGGCAGTTTAGAGAAGGGCAACAAAGATTATACTGGGGCAACAGGAGAATATGTACGGGCCGGGAAGGGGGAGACGAGGGGGGCATGACTGAGACATTCAAATGGCAGCAAACTAGCGGGGGATCACTAAGGAAATGACAGCACACTTGGTGAGAGATGGGGGAATCACTAAAGAAATGGCAGCAAACTAGTGGAGGTGGGAGGGATAAGGAGAGAGTGGTGGAAGGATGGTGTAAGCTCCCAGAGACACCCGTTAATACAATAACTGCTGAGAGCTTGGGGGATGGAGAGACAGCTGAGCTTTTAAGGGGACTGTACATTCACACTGGGTGGAGGGGCTGGACATGAACCTCTAAGGGGACTGCACCTTCACACAGGGTTGGGTGGATGGACATGAACCTCTAAGGAGACTGTACCTTCACATGAGGGAGGGTGTATGTACTCCCTGAAGGAAAGGAGAGAGAAAGGAGGGGGACATGATAGAGACCTTCAAGTATCTAAAGGGGATTGACAGGGTACCAGAGGGGAACATCTTTCACATGAAGGGAAATAGCAGAACAAAGGGGCATAGCATGAGACTAAAAGGGGGAAAACTTGGAGGGAACTTGAGGAAACTGTACTTCACTGAATGGGTGGTGGAGAGATGGAACAGTCTCCCCCAAGAAGTGGTGGGGTGGCCACAGTTCAGGGATTCAAGAATGCGTGGGATAGGCACATGGGAATTGTCAAGCTAAGGTGAAAAAGGGGGGGAGTACTTGTAGCATCTAGGGTACCTTAAGCATCAGAAAGAGGGATAGGGCAAACTGGATGAGCCACAAGGCCCTTATCTGCGCCCATCTATGTGGTGGTGGACAGACATGAACCTCTAAGGGGACTGTACCGTCACACCAGGCAGACATGACAGACTTCTGCCAGCACATTTCTAGGTTTCTCCTTTTCACCCCCCGCTGCTGACACCTGCAGTTCATTTCCAGTGATAGAGAGCCACATCCTAACTTACAGGCTGTGATCTTGATCTTTCTATGCTTTCTGTTCATTTCCCCATTTTCTCCTTGCCTGCCACTGGTTTCTGCTTCCACCTACCCAAGCCTTAATACCCGCTGTAGGAGTCCTGTGTCTAGTTCACTATCAGCCTCTGATCAACACCCCTTTTCAGAGCCTCTGACTGTAACCCACAGCTTATCCCCATGGGTGGTCCCCATGGTTCCCTAATCTGGGTGGGGGTGGGAATATGCTTTTGACAGTCTAGGTCAGAGAACAGAAGCTGCTGGCGAGCAGGAGGAAGAGGTACGTAAGATGTTACTTGGTGGTAGCGGCTTAATCCAACTGGGGCTACTGGGGTGTTTCTTCCCTCTAAGTCCCACTCCCTAGGGCATGATCCTAAGGAGCAACCCTCACTTAACAGGCCTCCCAACAATCAGCAGAACTCCCCCGCCAGCCCCGCCCTGGGCATGCAACACTTCTGCATCACTCACCAGGGCAACAGACATGTGCTGACATAAGCCCACTCTAGAATCCTGCTCCCTCTAACACCCCTCCCCCCTGGCCTACCAGTGGGCAGTAGAACAATGGAACGAGGTACCCTCCCACCCCACAGCAGGAGTCATTGAAGGCGAACACCCGAATCCTGCCTCACAAGTCGGCACCAAACGTCCCAAGTTCAGGGTTTGAACTCGGGTCATTCGGATGGCAAGCACTTCCACTAGTACTGTGGCAGCAGGCCAGCATGCCTGGAGTTAGCCCAGATATCCCCCAGTAGGTCTGGGAGTCATGTCTGTTGCATGCTAGTTCACCTTCACCACATTTTGTTTTGTGGCCTGGCGTTATCCCTGATGTCCCCCAGTGTCCCATAAGGTCAGGGAGCTATGTCTGTTGCATGCTAGTTCACCTTCACCATGTTTTATGGCCTGAAGTTATCCCTCATGTCCCCCAGTGTCCCATGTCAAGGAGCTGTGTCTGTTGCATGCTAAAACCACACATTTTCAAATAGATCCAAGAACACTGGCAGTAGCAATTTTTTAATGGAACCCTCCTATTTCCAATCCTAATTACAAAACTGGTAGAAAAGAAGGCTGACTCCTGAATGGCCATGAGGTACTTTTAGCTGGGCCGTTATTCCAACACAACAGCCTGGCTGAAAGTAGCTCAATAAAAATATGTTTTAAAAATATGTCCAATTTACTAAAAAGGACCCATTCCATAAACGAAGTAAGGCACTCCAGGAGGGTGCATTATGAAGGACTACGAGCCCTTCTCGGATAGTGAAAGCACTTGGCTTTGCCTTGTGCATCAACCCACCCAAGGCAAGCTGTTATCTCACCATAATGCACCCCCTGGAGTACCTTATTGCTTAAATACTACAAAGGGGTCACCCTGAGTGGACCAGCACTGCACTGCTGCTGTGCACACAGCTCAGCTCTAGGAACAAGTTCAAGTTGCCACGTTGGGAGACAGGCCTGGAGGAGGCAGCACAAGTTGGCTGGGGACAGTTGGTGGCAGGTTCTGGCACCACATCGCCCCCTGCAGGCAGGCCAGGGAGCCTGTTCCTGCTGCATGGACAGGCTGTAAGTGCTGAGGCCAATGGAAGTACTACCCACGTCACAAGGACGGATGTGGGAGAAGACCGAAGACAGAGGGGAAAACTTCAGGCTGCTGTCTACATTACAGCTTCGGCCTGAGTAGAGTATATCGCTGAACATCGACAACAGTAGGGTCAAGGTTACAAACTGGTCTAGAAAAAAGAAAATACATAAAATGATGTTAAAGCAGACTCATAGCATGGTGGGGAAATGGAAGAAAACTTACAGTACAAGAAAAAATAGCAATCTAATACAGAATATAAAGGGAGAGGTTCTTGGTACCATGTTAAATGATGTAATAAAGCTGGTGAATTTTATAAAAAGGTCAAAGTACAACAGGTTCACAGTAACTTTAACTGCCGCTTTAAGACATACTGTCCTCCATACTTGGTCTTGGGGGGCACCGTCTAACCACCTAATTGTCGCTACCAGTCGACAGTGGTACAGTTCAGGTTTCGTTGAAGTTCCCCAGTCTGGCAACCAGTTATGTTTCCTTTCCACAGCCCTAAACTGTTCTGTTTTCAAGCACTCCTTTTTCTTTTTTTCTCTCACACAAACCAAAATTCATCAGCTGTTCACATAGTAACTCAGGCTTGACCATCATACAAGCTCTGAAAACCCTGTTTTCTTTTCAATTCATTCTGCAAGCTGCTGTCTGAACTGCGTATTCACAAATTTGCCAGGTTGTAAACAACAAAAGTATTGGCTGTGCTGCCACAGCATATCACTCCCCCTCCCAATCTGCACATTGTGTTGGGTTTAGCTTAACCATCTGGTACAATGTTGTGACACAGTTCTGTTAAGTCTGGCTTCCGGCATGCCCGAGCAAAGCAAGGCCTTATAAGGCAGGCATGAAGCAGACCAGCTACAGAAACGTTGACGGCCGCAAAGATCAGTCCAAAAGCTCTGTTTGTTCCCACTGCTCAAAGACTTGCAAAGTAACCCCACTCACTACTGAAGGTTTGTGGGCATTCCAAAGGCTCGCTAAGCTTTATACCCCCCCCCAACCCTGGATTTGGCCTTCAGAAGTCAATGTCAACTCTCCATCCTCAGGTGGGCTTTAAACACAGCCTGGCTATAGGGAGGTGCAATTCTACTTCACATTTGAAAGTGCCCCCCCCAAAAAACAGAGCTTTTAGATTCTTCACAAACAAGACTTGTGCCCAATGCAAGAAAAGGCATACATTCATATACAGAATTAAACGACGAGGTCTGTACCTGTACAAAGCTACTTCCCGCAGGGATCTCTGATTGCAAACAGAATACAGACTCAAGCAGAGCACTGCAAGTATAAAAACCCGAATAATTTTTTTTAACACCTTTTACAACATAGTGTCTTCTTCCTCAAATACATCGGGTAACTTCAGCTTCATATTAAAAGTTAATCATCATCACCAGTGGGTGTGGGTTAAACTGGATATGCTTGAGTGGGGGAAACTCTCGCATGTAGATTTCTAGGTGATGAAACTGTCTTTTCTGGGTTGTGATGGTGGTGCTCTCCTACCGTAGTCCATGGGGAAAGATGACAGAGGCAGCAGACCTATCACAGAATTTTTTAAGAGGTGGTGGAACAGAGTTCCTCTGGGCTCCTGTCCAATTCTGCCCCGTACGTGTATGTGCACATGCATGTCTTTTTCTCCATTTACAAGGAACAGCCACTGGGACAGCTGTGTGTGTGTGTGTGTGTGTGTGTGTGTGTGTGTGTGTGTGTGTGTGTGTGTTTGGGGCACAAGAATCGTAGAGGAATGCAACATGAAAGGATGCAGAGCAGGCTTCAAGTACCTAAAGGACACGAGAGGCGATGCTCCTGAAGACACAAGACAGTCTCACATGCACAGAAATGTCACTTAGCATGCAGGTTTGAAATTCAGTTAGCTCACTGCTTGAGAAACCCCATGCGCTAGCAACTAGAATGAGACCTGCCACTGTGACGTGGATGCTTCTGTATATCACCCCCCCCACCATGGGATGAATGAGAAGTGATAACCACCGCAGGATAATGAATGAACCCCACAGAAAATCTACAGTCCCCGATTCTGGGTAAGAAACTGGAGCTCCATGCCTGATGGGGGGCACAAAAATGCCTTTAAGGTTCATAATGGAAAAAAAAAAAAAATAAATAAAGTAAGTACACCCCTCCCCTCTGGTAAGTGCAATATTTCACTTACTGAAATCTAGAAGGCCTTCACATGTAGTACAAACCCACAGAGCCAGCAGTGAAGATCTGTGATACTCGTGTGAAATAACACACACGTTATGAAAGTGCAAGGACTTTCAGTGCCCCGCCTCTAGGCTACGTCCTCCAGGCTTTACAATGGTGTCTAAATGTGGAAACGGTTAAAGACACCCTCTGCATTCAATTCTGGATCCTTGCAGCCGCACATTGCAGCATGACACCAAGTTTTACTGTACTGTACATGGCCAGAAACAAGTCTGATGCAAGCAACTGGATCCTCAAATTAGATGCAAAGAAAATCTGTTCCCGATTGTAGCTGCAAATTACTGAAATTTGTATCTTAAGTGTCTCAAACAACTGGTGCCTTTTGTTGCAGTGAAGCAGACACAGGCGCACAGTGGCTCTACTGGTTGACAGAGCATGCAGGCAACAGGGAGTTAGGGTACCTATATGTAGTTCCTATAGGGGCAGCTCTGCACCACATGGGGGGCACCATCTGGGGTGCAGCATTTTTATTTTCTGGGGCACGTGCCCTGGATTAGAGCCACCACTGCCAGTCAACTGCAGAGATGGGTGTGTGTTTGCCGTTTGAACATCCTGTACCCCGGTCACCATTTACAGCAATGGTTGCTGAGAAACCTTTGCAACAAACCTTCTGAAATCCAGGAGATGATGATGATTAACTACTTCTTGAGACTGAATGAAAAACATTTCGTGACCCTATCCCCAACAGAAAACAGAACAAAAACAGTTAAAAAGAACCACAAACAAAACACATATTTGTGCAGTTCAGCTTAGTGCAAATTGAGACCCCTGAAGTGCCCACTCCACCAGACCACTTCCCAAACTGGATGGTAATCCAAATCCAAGCGGCAACACAAGAATTGGGTTTGAATGAGAACATGTGACCAACTGATTAAATAAATGCGACTGACGGCCAGCCCAGCAGTGAAGAGGGCTGAGGCACCATAGGCACCTTACCTCTTTCCACACTGGCGACCTGTGTTCGGGAATGGACGCGGGTTGTTGGGGTCGGCCGGGAGAGGGAAGATTGAGTGTCTGTAGGACAGCTCTCTTCCCTTGGGGAGGGGGGATCCTGCAACTCGCCACTCGACTGCCACCTTGAGGAATCCTGGTAGTGGCATGTGCGAGTCACTTACACGAGATGGGCCTGCGTTCAGAGTGCCATGGGCGTTTCAGCGAAGGCAGAGCACACACACCGTGCTCAATGCATGTCCGCAGAGTCCAGGGGAGAAAACAAGAGGACAAATGGAGGATGAGCTCCTGTCCATCAGGCTGCTGGCCCGCCCAATCTCTCTGGTCCAGGGACAGTCTGGATTTGTGTCCTGGGTGGAGGAGGATGGCCCTTCCTTCCTGGCCCTGCCGGGCGAAGGAATCCACAGGAGAACATGGTCCCCGACACCAGAGGAGATGCAGGATGGCTGCAGCTGGTGGGGACAGGGCTGACACAGACGTCCAATTATGCCAGGAGTATAAAAATTTCTAGAAAAAAACAAGTGACTGCAAGCCTTTCCACAGCATCATCAGAAATCCACACAGTGGTACGGCCAGGTTATTTACAAAACTGGGACGTCTGTGAACATTCCAACACTGTTCTATGATCAGTCAATAAATGACCCAATCAGAAGCCAGGATATGTGTGTGAGTGTGTGTGTGGGGGGGGAGGGGGGACTGCTGTACCGATAGATGTTTGACAATTTAAATAGCATTTGGCTTCAAGGTCACTGGCTAGAATACAACAATAATTTTATTTTCAGGATCTCTCTCTCGCTGGCCATTTCTAACATTCGTGTGCTTTATGATACAGCCCATAAACACAAAAATTGCAAACATGCAATATAAAAGCCAAAGGCAGAGGGCACTCCAGCACCACAGGACCCAAACTCTCTGTGTGCCAAGTCCCAGACGATAAAATATTGCTTCCCTCCCTCCCTCCCTCTGTACATTTCAGCACTGGAGCCTTACTCAGGTTCTGCTTTGATAATCAAGATGCTACCCTAGTCCTGAGCTACCACAGGAACCACGAATCCCAGGTCCAGCCCCAAACCCACCATGCCACACTATGTTTTTCGCCTCTCAGCACATCCAGTAGAAGGAAGCGTCTGTTATGAGGAGGTCCTAGGTCAGCTCTGCCAGTGTGGGATTTTGTGAGTGTGTGTTTGGGGGGGGGGGGGCCACTAAATTCCCTAACTCATAGCCAACTTTTAGAAATTGGCAGGGCTTATGTAAGTGAGGTCAACAAAAGTCTTTTTTGGTTAGATTGCTGTCATGACATTTTTGCGGGGGGAGGGGGGGAGTTTACTTTATAAACTGCTGACCTTTTTACAAATGTTACAAGTGGGACTAACCCACTCCAGAAGTCTGACAAACATGCAATAACCACATTTCCCAGGTGGTTAACTCATTTGCCCTCGGTGGCAATTTTGGGTTGGATCTAGCTATGGATGGTTCCGACGACACATGGCGACCATAGGAACAAATGTGTTAAAGGCCTTTGGCTACACCTTAAGCCTCACATTCCACTCAGAGTGTGCAGTTATTCCTTACTTACTGCTTTAACAACCAAATGGAGGCCATACTTTAATAGCCCACAATTTCAAATAACAAGCAACCGTAAAGTCACAATATATTGTAACATTTACTGCCCCCCCGACTCTCTTGAGGTAGGAAAAGGGCCAAACTTGGGAGTGAGATTAGCCTGCCATTGTTTTTCCGAGTGTTAAGACAAGTTTTGTACTTGTATTACTCACATTATGAAAATATAAGAAATTTCTTGCCATTTAGCAAACGTATTCCACATTTTTTTTGTTGTAATTTTTAGCTTTTCTGGTTTAGTGCTTTAGTCCAAGCTGAGTGCTATTTGCTAAAGATGCCACTAGTCATTCAGAGTGTATGCTGAAACTGCGTCGCTTGTTCTTGCCCACTACTGCTACAATGGCTCACAGAATGCTATAGTGCGATTTCTGATACTGGCATGCTCGCATCAGGGAAAATGGAGCGCCTCTAACGGCCTCTTGCTATACGCATTGCCTACCCCCCCTTCCCGAAAAAGTCAGTTCTGACCAAAAAAAAGGTAAAAAAGCAATCTATTCTTGTGCCCAATTTTGAAAATCACTGTCAGTAAAAGCTTTAGCAAAATCATTGTGGCATTACAAAGAGGCACCTGTTCGCATCAAGCAGCGTGCCCCAAAAGATTACGCTGTAAAAAGCAAAACACCTCGATTTTCATTTGTTACAATCCAAAATACTTCTAAAATTAGACACAAAAATGTGTTTTGGTTTTAAAAAATCTCTGGTGATTGTCTAACTCACAGAGCACAACAGTAACAACGGTTCCCTTATTTCTGACTGACCAGAATATTCGAGAAAGTTTTGGTACGAAGCGGAATTTAACAATTTTTTTTTTTTCTTTTTAAAGATTTTTTTTTTTTGCTTCAATCATAAAGACACACAATAGTGTAGAAATAGCTTACTCCAAAAGGTGTTAAATGCTTTTTAAAGCAGAATATTTTTACATCTTACTTTTTTTTACTTTTTATCATAAAAAGATGTACAATAGTGCAGAAATAGCTTACTCTGAAAGGTGTTAAATGCTTTTCTCATTCGTTTGTTTTTTTAAATCAGCCTTTAAAAAAAAGACCAAAAGGTTTAAAACTTTAAAAAGAAATTTTTTTTATAAAAATATAACAGCAGAATTTTTTTTCCCCATTTTAGAAATAAAAAAGGCCTAGTGTACAACAACCCCACCCCCACCCCAGTACAAAAAAAAAGTTGCTGTCCACTGTTGTACTGAAAGTGTAGTTTTAAACCTGTAAAAAGAGAGAACTCTGGCTGTAAAAATCTGGTAGCCACATGGCCAATAGGCACTTAAAAGCTTAAGTGGCCAAACAGGCCTCTCGGTTTAAGGTGTCTACCCTGTAATTGGCCACTGTTACAGCAGCTCTGGGCACTAAATTTTAGGCCATCACAGCTGAAGAAGATTTTTGACACTCCGGAGAGAAGCAGCCTTTTTCTTTCTCTTAACACTGCAAGAACTGAAAATTAACTCCAAGATAGGGTTCTGGATGTCCACCCCAACCAGCCCAAACCTTCCTCTGTCCTGTAATGGGATTGCAGGGTTTTGCTCGGGCGCCAGTAACGTGAGGGACTGCCTCTTCTTTCCGGAGGTGAGTAAGAGTTTGAGTAGCTGGAGCTTGAAGCTGCCCCCTCTCTCTGTAAGTGTTGAGGTTCAGTCAAGGAATCGCTGACAGGCCTTCTTCCAGCGGCAAGCAGTGCACCACATATCCCGATTCTCCATGCCGTACACTTTGCGGCACTTCTTAGCTTCACCACGGGGCTTCCTGTGGAAATAAACAGGAGACTGCTAAATCAGTGGAGACAAAAATGAAGCATAGTTTCACCTCACTGACCCAGCCGCAGTCTGTCTTGGACCTCGCTGATCCAGCCACAGTCTGTCTTGGGCTGCACTGGTTAGCTGAAAATCAGTCCAGCAGGTGGGGCTGCAATGCAGCATAAAAGGCAGCAGAGTAGAAGACAGTCAGTCAGCTGTGCAGGGAAACTAGACTGAAAGGCAGTGTATCCTAGTGGCTGGAGCACAAAGCTGTGGAGACCCAAGTCTTAACCCCACCAGACCCACCAACTGTGAGACCCTGAACATCTGTGGTTACCCTGAGTTTTCCATAACCTCCCAACTTAATCCCTGAGCTTTCCTTTACCTTCATAAGCTTTTCTTAGCTTCCTTCAGTCTCAATTAACTTCCCTGAGCTTTCCTTAACCTCCTTCGATCTTACTTAACCCCCTAACTTTCCTTATCCTCCCTCAAACTCACTTAAATACAGGTTACTCACCTGTAACAGGAGTTCTAGGAATGGTATGTGTTGTTCATCCACACTGTCTGGCAGGTTCCTTGCCGCTTTAAATCTTGCCGGAAGGTCTTCAAGCTGGCTCCTCCCACCCACCCGGGTGGTAAAACTCTCGGCTCCGCCCCATGACGCCAGATCTAGCCCGCTGGAAGCTAGGTTGTGCATCGAAGCCGGGGAGGCCGGGTGGGTCATGTGGATGAACAATATATACCATTCCTAGAACTCCTGTTATGTAGTAACCCATATTCCTAGGGACATGGATGATATGTTCATCCACACTGTCTGGCAGACTCCTAGCAGTTCTCCGGGAGGAGGGAGGCAAGGCGCACACCCCCTACTTGGGAAATAAAGACTGGAGAACCGAGGCCCCAAAACCAGCATCCCGGCATGACTCTAGGTCGATGTGGTAGTGGGTGATGAAGGTGTGTGCTGACTTCCAGGTAGCAGCCCTGCAGATTTCCTGGATAGGGATGTCCCGGGAAGCAGCCACCGATGCAGTGGTGTGGCGGGTAGAATGAGCTCTTATCCCTTTGGGAGGCTCCATGCCCGCCAATCTATAGCAGAGATCTATGCAGGAGGTGACCCACCTGCCTCCTGTCCGCTTGCCTGCAGGTCTGCCAGGTGCGGCTTCAGCGTAGGTGACAAACAGCTGGCGAACCTCTCCCCAAACTTCAGCCGTCCGCTCCTTGTAATAAGCGAACGCTCTTCTAGGGTCCAAAGTATGAAGCCTATATTCGGCCTCCGAGGTGTGATTGGGGTAGAACACCGGCAGAGTCAACACCTGGTTAAGGTGAAACTCCGACACCACCTTCGGAAGGAATTTGGGTGGGGGTGCAGGACAACCTTGTCCCTGTGGAAGACCAGATAAGGAGACTCGATGGAAAGCTCCTGGAGCTCTCCCATCCTTCTGGCTGACGTGATAGCCACCAAGAAGGCGGTCTTCCACGACAGGTGAGAGATGTCACACCTGTGCATCGGTTCGAATGGCTTGCCCATGAGCCTAGCCAGTACCAGCAGTAGATCCCATGGAGGTGGAGGTTCTCACAGCGGACGGGGATATGTGATCAAGGCCTTTGAAAAAGCGCCCGACCACCTTCTCCTGTGCCACCGACTACTTCCCGGCCCACGCCTGGTAAGCAGAGATGTCTGCCAGGTGCACCTTAAGGGTCGACAACTGAAGCCCTTGCTGAGAAATAGACCACAGGTAGTCTAGAATGCTAGCCAAGGAACAGGAGGAAGGGTCCAGGCCCTTGCTCTGACACCAAATGGAGAATCTCTTCCATCTGAAGGCATAGTATTTTCTGGTCGACTCCTTATGGGACGCCTCAACTACGCTGAGGACCTCGTCGGAAAGACCCAAGGCCTGGAACTCTAGCCGCTCAGGAACCAGGTCGTCAGGTGCAGGGATTGAAGGTCCGGATGGAATACCTTCCCCTGACTGACTGAGATCAGGTCTGGGCAGGCTGGAAGCCGCCTCGGGAGCCTAGAGCTGAGACTGAGGAGATCTGGATACCAGAACTGGCGGGGCCAGTCAGGGGCTACCAGAATCACCTGCGTCTTGTCCCTCCTCGCCTTGAGAAGCACCTTGTGGATCAAGGGAAATGGGGGAAAGGCGTAGAGGTGGCCTGGGGTCCATGGCCTCGAGAAGGCATCCCCCTGCAGCGAGCCCTGCTGAGGGGGGCGGGCATGAAACAGTCTCAGCTTCGCATTCTCCCTGGAGACAAACAGGTCCACCTGAGGAGTGCCCCAGTGGGAGAACAGATCTTGTACTACCTCCGGCAGGAGAGACCACTCGTGGGACGCAGACCCTATCTGGCTTAGGGCATCAGCCAGGGTGTTGGAGGCTCCTGCCACATGGATGGCAAGGAAATCTGCCTCCAGCCTGCGCACGAGTGACCAAATGCGGAGAGCTTCCCTGCACAGAGGCATGGAGCGCGTTCCACCCTGGCGGTTTAGGTAGTACATGGCCATGGTATTGTCCGTCTGGACCTGAACCACTTGACCCCGTAGAAATGGAGCGAAGGCAGTGAGGGCTAGACGAACCGCTCGAAGCTCCAGCAGGTTGATGTGGCATCAGGACTCCCAAGGGGACCAGAGGCCGTGCGCTCTGTGCTCCCCCAGATGGACACCCCAATCCATCAGAGAGGCATCGGTTGATAGAGAGACCGTCGGCTCGGGCCGGACAAACGGGATGCCCTCCTGCAGATGTGCTGAAACGGTCCACCACTGGAGAGTGTTCCACATCCCCTGGGTCACTGTCACTAGCTGATCCAGCGGATCAAACTGCTGTGACCATTGGCTGGCCAGCCCTCACTGAAGGGGATGCAAGTACCAACGGGCCCAATGGACCACGCTGGTGCAGGCCACCATGAGGCCCAGGAGGCACAGGAAGTCCCAGGCAGGGCACAATTGCCCAACCTGAAATGATTGGGCAAAGGAGGAAAGAACCTTGGCCCTATCCACCGGGAGCCGTGCTCTGGCGCAAAGACAGTCGAGCTCTGCCCTGATGAACTGGATTACCTGCTTTGGCACGAGTTCCGACTTGGCCTCATTGATAAGGAGGCCAACCTAAGAGCAAACCTGGAGGGCCACATCTCTGGACTGCTCCACCTCCATTCTGGAGGGGGCTGCAATCAGCCAATCATCCAGGTAGGGGTACACCCGGACCCTTCGGCGCTGCAGGAATGCTGTCACCACTGCCATGCATTTGGTGAAGACCCTGGGAGCTAGGGAAAGGCCAAAGGGCATGGCCTGGAACTTGTAGAGGGATCCCTCTGCCCTGAAGCGGCGGAATCTCTGGTGGGACGGACGGATTGGGACGTGAAACAACGCGTCCTGAAGGTCCAGAGAACAGAACCACACACCTCGTTCCAAGGATGGGATTATCTGAGCCATAGTGACCATACTGATGACCATCCTGAAGGTCCGAGACCTTAGGTACCTGTTCAGGTCGTGCAGGTCAAGAATGGGGCGCCAGCCCCCCGTCCGTTTTGGGACCAGAAAGTACCTGGACACAAACCCCGGGTCTGGAGGAGGATCCGCCACTTTCCTGATCACCTCTTTTTCGAGGAGCAGGGCGATATCGGCTCGGCGAGCCGACAAAGAGGCAGCGGACCCTGTAGCCCCCCCCCCCAAAGGGGCGACGGCTCGGGAGGGCGGGGCCTGCTCGAACTCCAGGGGCAGGCCCTTTCCTACCACCTCCAACACCCAACGGTCCGTGGTGATAACGGACCAGGTGGAAAGGAAGTGGCGGAGCCGTCCCCCCACGGGGGGAACCCAGGGGGAGTGACGAGGCTGGGGGCGACATCCCTCAGCCCGTCACTGGGCAGGCTTAGAGAAGGGACCAGCCAAGGGACCTCCTGGGCCTTTACCTCCCTGCTTCCTATTGGAGGAAGCCGCAGGCTTGGGTTTGGGGTGCCAAGTGCGAGCCTGCTGGCCCTGGTGCTGTTGGGCCGGACGTGCCGCAGGTGCAGAAGGACGAAAGGACTTATGCTGCTGTTGTCGGCAGCCCTTGTCCTTCTGGGCAGAGGTGACAGAGTCCAGAGTGGCATTGGACTTTTCGATCCGCTGGAGTGACCTTCCACTCCAGGGCCGAGAGGTCAGTCCCAGGAAGGGACATCCGCCAGTTTGTGCTGGGTATCCGCCGTGAAGGTGGATATCCTCAGCCATGCTCTATGTGGCATGTACCTTGACGACAACTGATCTGGCACAGGAGTCTCCAATGTCCAGAGCCGTTTGGAGCTGCTGTTTAGCCACCGCCCTTCCCTGGTCCCATACCTGCCGGACCGTGGTCTGCAGGTCGGCCGGGAGATGAGGGATGACCTTGTCCAGGGAGCCCATGAGGGCGTGGGAGAAGTGTGCCATCAGCACAGCCGAGCTGGCCTGGCGGAGGCCAAGGGAGGACACAGCATACACCTTGCGCCCGGCATAGCCCAGCGTTTTGGACTCCTTGTCAGGGGGCTTGTCCACATCCCTAGTGTTCCTGGAATGCCTGGAAAACACTGTCGGTGACCAACCCCTCTGTGGAGGGGTGTTCTGAAAAAACAGGCAAAGAGCCGGTAGGGACCGCATACTTCCTGGCCATCCTGGTCGGAGGCGCAGGACAGGAAGCAGGCCACTGCCAAAGCTCCAAGGCTGGGCCAACAATGGCTTCACCCACCGGAAAGGCCTCCGTGGGTGAATCCCCTTGGTCCAATATCTCCGTTAGGGGATACTTGGCCCTCTTGGATATGGGCTCGAGCTGCATCCCGGTGGACTCCGAGATGAGCCTAAGCAGACCCATGAAGGATGATGGGCTTTCGTCCATCGACTGGCCCCCGGAGGACTCCAGGCCAATGGGCCTGGAGCACAGGGAGGAGTTGTCGTCGGACTCCGAGGAGTTCGCAAAGAACTGCCTGGGGCCTGAGCCACCCTCCACCTGCTGAGGATGGTCGGGAGTGAGGGTGACCGACAACCTGTGGGGCAGGTCCTGATCCGACCTAGAGTCTTTGGTTGGCACCCCTGATTTCGGTTGTGGAGGTGGTGGTTCCACCACAATCGGTGGGGCAGCTAGTTTCGGCCGAACAACCGGCCCAGGCTTGGGTACCTCGGCTACAGCGAGGGGTTGTTTGGCCGCTCGGGTGACAGCCACTTGATGGCCGGGGAAGGCGACGGCGTTGGCTTGTTCCCGGACAGAAGTAACTGCTGCCACATCAGGTCCTTGCAGCATCGACGCAATTTGCGCCAAAGCCTCTCCTCTTCAGAGGACGAGCGGCGGCGCTGCTTACTTCGGTGCCGAGACCGCTGATGTCGACGGGATCGGCTGGACCGAGAAGATGTCCGAGACCGAGAACCTCAGTGTTTTTGAGGACAGGTCTGGGAAGGGGCCGGGGACACCCGCTCTTCCCTCAGCTCGGAAGCCTTGACCGGGGACTGCGGCACCGGAGGCGCAGGCAGGTCCTCGGTCTCCACCGGGGGAACCGGTGAAGAAGGGCTGTCGGCTTCACCAGTCGACAGCCCGTCCGGGTCAAGAAGAATCTCGACTGCGTCGATGGGTGTCTCGGTCGGCTGACCTGACGGGGACACCATGAAGCCAGCAGCCTTAGCAGCAACCTCGACCGCAGTAGAGTGTCGACTGTCCGGGGAAGGGGACCTCTCCTGCTCCCACGAACACCAACGGTGGGACTTACCTTTTCAGTCCTTCTTTTTGGACCGAGAGGAATGTCCCGATGGCCCCTCTCCCTTCGTGGAAAGGGACTGACAAAGCTCCTTGAAAGAAGCTGAATATGAGATACCCAGAGAGAGCAGGATAAATGCCGCAACCGAGGAAGAGGATGATGCAGCCTGTGCCACCTCCTCCTCGAGGGCGATCATCTGCTCGAGTTGCTCAGCCGAGCCAGCCACCGCGGTAACCGCCCAATGGGCCTCCTTCGACTTCACCGGCGGGTAGCACTTCTCGGGGCACCCAAGCTGTAACCAGGCAGTGCGGTCTTCCAGGACATTGGCTGAAAACAAACTGCAAAACTCGCAGGCCTCGGGTCATGGTCTAGGCGAGGCAGTGAGGCGCCGCGTGGGTGCAGATCCGTCCTGGACATTTTCTGCCCACAAAGGCACTGCGAAATCCGGAGTCGATTTGTCCATCGCAGCCACGAGGAGAAACTTGACCTAAGTCTTGAAAATTTTAAGATAAGTTTCGGACGAACCGAAGAATTAGGATCCAGTCTACACGCACAGCGTTAAGGAGGGAACCTGAGCTTCCAAGCAGTAAGGAAGATCTGGCGTCACAGGGTGGAGCCGAGAGTTTTACCACCCGGGTGGGTGGGAGGAGCCAGCTTGAAGACCTTCCGGCAAGATTTAAAGCGGCAAGGAACCTGCCAGACAGTGTGGATGAACAACATATCCATGTCCCTAGAACCCTGAGTTTTCCTTAACCTCCTTTAATCTCACTTAACCTCTCAGAGCTTTCACTAAAGAGCCGCTGACACCCTAGTGGCGCACGACTCATGGCAAGGAGCTGCCTGCCCCAGGACCTAAAGCAGCCATAAAGTACAGTTACATAACTTACCATAACAGTAGATATTCGAAAGGAGCTCTTGCAGCAGGTATTACCATTAGGACTAAGGCCGCCAGGCATTAGGACCTCACAGAAAAATCTTATAGCTAGCAGTCTATAGCGGGGACCGCCCCAGACGTTGGCTCTGCCCAACATCACATGTGGTATAAAGGAGGTGGTCCCTCTGAGCCATCTCAGTTCTCTCGCTGGAGAACCAAGTAGGCTCTCCCCTACCCAAAAGAAGGGTAGTAACACTGATTCTTGGAGGATGGAGGGTGGGGAAAGCCACCTGCTGCAAGAGCTCTTCTCAAAGATCTACTGTTACGGTAAGTTCTTACGTAACTGTACTATTTGACTTCGAGGTGGAGCTCTTGCAGCAGGTATTACCATTAGGACCAAGTCCCAAGCAGTACCCCAAAATAGGCCCAGGTCTGATGGGAGTGGGAGAAGAAATAACAGCTGAACAGCTTAAAGTGAGTAGGCCCTGAAGGACGGCTAGTCCAAATCCTGCTCTCCTCCTAGTCACAGCAGTGCAAAGATCTACCAAGGAAAAATTCCTCAAAGGGGCAAAGGAAGTGGCCACAGCCCTGGTGGAGTGATGCTTGACCGAGCCCGGCAAGGGTTTACCATGATGCTGATAACAGAATGACATACAGTGCATTAATCAACGGGTTAGTGTCTGCTTGGTGACAGGAGCCCCTGTCTTTCTACGCGCAAAGGAGATGAACAACTAGTTGGTCTTCCTTATGGAACTGGTTCTATGGAGATAATAACAAAGAACCCTGTGGACATTCAGAGTATGCAACAAGGCTTCGCCTTGGTTTGAAAACTCTGGATAGTAAACCTGAAGCTGGATGTCCTGGTTCAGCGTTAATTCAACCACCACTTTCGGCAAGAATTTGTACACAGGGTACCCTGTCCCTATGAAAAACAAGATAAGGCTCCTTGCACATAAGAGTCTGAAGCTTGGAAACCCTTCGAGCGGAAGTAACAGCAATTAAAAATAATGCTTTCCACGAAAGAAAGTGAAGCTCGCAAATCGCGGCTGGTTCCAAGGGAGGCAGGGTGAGCTTCTCGAGAACAAAAAGTAAATCCCAGGGAGGGACAGGGTCCCTCCTGGTGGGTCTAATATGCAGAACACCTCTCAGAAAGGTCTTGCACATGCTGAGCTGTGCCAGAGTCTTCTCTCCATATGGTGCATGATATGCTGATAAAGCACATAAGTGCACCTTGATGGACGAACAGCTTAAGCCCAGGCCCAAGGGGTGGAGAATGTAGTCCAGCACATGCTTGACCGGACAATCCAGGGGATCTAGGGCATGTGCTGTTGCCCAAAGGCAGAAACGCTTCCATTTCATGGCATAAGTTGCCCTCATGGAGGGTTTCCTCGCTGCCACCAAAACCTCTGCCACCCTGCTTCATGCTCCTAATCTCTCCTCTGCTAAGACTGCAGGAGCCAAGCGTGCAAGTGAAGAGACTGCAGAGTAGGATGGACTAGTGTATTCTGTTCCTGAGACAGCAAGTGAGTGGAGAGTGACAACTGCATGGGAGGTTCCGTGGCCAGTTGCTGCAGCAGCGGATACCCAATTTGTCGAGGCCGAAGAGGAGCCACCAGAATCATTCTGGCCTCTTCTGTCTGCAATTTAAGCAGAACTCTCTGAATGAGAGGGTGGGCGTACAGAAACTTCCCTGTCCAGGAGAGGGACAATGCGTCTCGCCAGAAAACACTAAGCCCTGGATCTAGTGAGCAAAAATTTGTCAGTTTGGTGTTGCATGGGGCCACAAAAGTCCAACTCTGGTCAGCCCCAATGACCAAAGAGGTCGTCTGCGACTTCCTGGAGCAACTCCCATTCGTAACTCGGAGAACCAGAGTGACAGACTGTCAGCGAGAACATTCTGGCTTCCGGGCATGTGTACCGCTGTGATATCTAGAAAGTGTTCCACTGCCCAGTCCCAAACTCTCATGGCCTTCCTGCAAAGGGGACATGATTGAGTGCCCCCTTGCTTGTTGATGTAGAAGACAACCGGGGTGTTGTCTGACTGCACCAAAAGAGGACCCTGGGAAATTTGGTCTTGAAATGCCTTTAGGGCATACAGAAACAGCTCTCATTTCTAGAATGTTGATATGAAGAGACCGCTTTGTGGGGGACCAAGACCCCCTGGTCCTGTGGTCCCCTAGATGAGCCCCCCAACCTGGTTTTGAGGTGTCCATCGTCAAGGTTTGTGACAGGCATGGTCTCTGAAAAGGGACCCCTCTCTGTAGATGTGGAAGGCAAAGCCACCACTCGGGAGAATGATGAATCGCCGCCGAGACTCTGATCAGGTGATCCAAGTCGTCCACCTCCTGGTCCCACTGGACCTTGAAGTGCCACTGCAGAGCCCTCATGTTTAGCTTGGCAAGAGGGACCATAGCAGTGGCAGCAGTCATGTAGCCCAGAAGCTGAAGATTCACCCTCGCTGGGGGAGAGACTGCTGCTTGGACCCTGCACGCCAGATCCAGTTGGCCTGCTTTGATGGCAAAAAAGGCTTTGCCCTGGATAGTGTCCAGAACGGCCCCTATGTACTACAACCTCTGGGAGGGCCAGGGTTGCGACTTCAGCCAATTTACGGCAATGCCCAGGGAGTGAAAAAGAACTTTAGTTTCCTCTAGGGCCACGTTCAACTGGCTTGCTGACTGAGCAGAAATAAGCCAGTCATCCAGGTAAGGATAAACAAAGTGGCCTTTCCTCCTCAGGGCTCCCGCCACTACTGCCAGGCACTTGGTGAAAACCCTGGTGCCGATGTGAGACCAAAGGGCAGAACCCTGAATTGGTAATGCTGATCCTGAAACCAGAAGAGTAGAAACTTCCTGTGGGAACACAGGACTTTGATATGCATGTAGGCATCCTGCATATGGAGGAGGGGTAGCCGGCTTGCCAATGTCAGCATCCAGAATCTCTGGTACTTGACAGACAGATTGAACTGGCTGAGATCCAGAATGGGATGAAGATCTCCTGTTTTCTTCGGAACCAGGAAGAAATAGGAGTAGAAGCCTGTGCCCCACTGGGCCTGGGGGACCAGCTGAATGGCCTTCTTCTGGAGAAGGGACTGAATTTCATCTGCCAGAAGCTTGGCATGGTCGGGTGGACAATGCGAAGAGGGGGGTGAATTGTCCAGGGGGTATGCTCAGAAACTCTATCCCATAACCTCTGAGAATGGTTTCCATCACCCATTAGTCTGAGGTGATACTGGACCATTCTGTGAGGTAAAGGGAAAATCTCCCTCCTACCGTCTCATTCTGCATAACCTGAGAAAGAGGAGGGGTTTGCAGCAGTTCAGGCTGTAGCGAAGGGGTTGGGGCCCAGGACCCTGGGAGCCTTGGGCTGCTTAGGGCCCTGGGCACCTTGAGGGACAGGGTGGCCACGCCTCTCGAAACCTTTTCCTTGGGGCTGCTTGCCCCCTTGTCCCTGACCTTTCCGAAAGGGACGACAAAAGGGACCCTGAGGCTCCAAATTGTACATCCTGAGGACGTCAGCAACAGCCCTGCCCGAGTCCTGCAGGTTCTTCACAAGAGGCTCCACCTCCTGGCCAAACAATACTGGACCCTGGAAGGGGGCATTCAGTATAGACTCCTGAAAGTCTAGGCGAAAACCCGACACCCTAAGCCAGGAATGCCTCCTCAGACAAATTCGGGAAATCACGTCCACTGAATCGTATGAGCAATGGAGGACATGCTTGTCCATGTCCATTCCAAACTGGACATAAGCGAGAATCTAATTTTTACTGTCCAAGTCTGGCAGGGTCTTGACCAACTCCATCGTTTTCTCCCACAGAGACTGCTGGTACGAAACCATATGGGCAAGAAAATTCAGCGAACAGATGGAACCGGTAGCTGAAGAAAAGACTTTCCTGCCCCAGTGATCCAATTTCTTGGACTCCTAATCAGGGGACTGAGAGCTCAGGTGCTGGGGCTGGCTAACACGACCGCGTGCAGCTGTAAGCACCGCTGAATCTGCCTTGGGATGTTCCCCAAAAAAGGGTTCCACCTTGGTGGGTTTATAGAGTTTGTCTGCCTTCCTGGGAACGGCTGAGGTGGAAGGATGGTTTCTACCACGCAAGCCTGGTGACATCCTGGAATGGTTCCACCACAGACGGAATAACCAGAGGTTTTGGCTCTTTGGATCCCAGAAACTTAGCCAGTCGCCTTCGCTCTGGGTCCAGATCCTCTGGGTCCCATTCATAAACAGATTGAATGTGGTGCATAATGTCCAGGAATGATGGGTCGTCGTTGGGTGGGTGGGGGTGCTGGGTGAGTTCCTGGGACTTGGAGAAGGTGGAATAATGTCTTCTTCATCTGAAGATTCTGAGGAGAAGGGGCTTGCAGCACCATCTTCTGGAGAGGACGAGCGTCCACTGGGGGGATCTGGGGAAGAGTACCTTCTTCTGTGTTTGCCTTTTGGATCCGGATGTGGTTGGTAATCTCCAACTGGTTTGTCAGGAGCTGGGGGGGCCCCCAAGGGAGACTCCCTAGGAGGCAGGTCAGAAGGTCTATAGTAGGTCCCCTTTAACCGTATTCCGCCAGGTGCAAAAAAGTGAGCCGATGTCCGCCAAGGGGACGACAGGTGGGGCAGGTGTTGGGTTTGCCGGACCGGGCGTCTGCGGATCCTGTGGATCTGGCATCTGGTCAGAGGATCCCTCTTTATCAGGCTGCTGCTTGACATCCATGTCCATGGGGGAACCGGTGTCTGGAATAGGAGGGGGAGCATCAGGCGACCGACCCTCAGAAAGTGGGGCAGGCGTCCAAACCGCATCTGGCGACAGCCTCCGATGAGGCGTCTGGCCACAAGTCATCGGGAAGGGTTACTGGCTCGGTGGGCCCTTGTCACTAGTAGGTGGGCGCACCCTGGCCAGTGGAGGAGAAGGGGGCATCTGATGACAGACTGTCTCCTGTTGCCCGAGTCATCCGTATGTGTGCGCTTTTTGGATGACCTGCCGGGCTTATGGCTGGAATCCTTAGGCCTGCCGGCAGGTGAATGGCCTTCCTGGGTCAACCCAGTGGAAGCTTTGTGGGGTTGGTGGGCCAGAGAAGGATGAGCGAGCGAATGCCCTGAGGAAGACGACTCCCTGTGTTTGCCCTGGGAAGAGGAGGGAGCCAACTTTGAAGATTGTCCCAGTTACCTTAAGAGGGACAGAACCCGACCTCCCACCGGAGGTCGAAGAAGGCGGCGTCCTGGAAGGTGACTTTGGACGGGACTCAGACCAGGCCCTATCTTTCTCCCTGTGGTGATGTTGCTTCCATCCTGAAGCCTTCTCTCTGGGTGGAGAGTCCTTGGCGGGGGGAAAAGAAGAGCTGTGCTCCAAGGTCCGCTGCATAGCTGCCACCTTCTGTTCAAGGAGATGGGCCTTCAGGGCATTGGCTCTCCTAGTCCTGGTCTTCTGGTTAAACTTCTTGCAATGCAGGCAGTTGGTGGGCTGATGGGGTTTAGACAGATGAGGCAGGCCGTGTGGCTGTCCTTAGCTGGTAACTGCTTCCTGCATGCACACAGACTTGTGCCGCGGTGGAGAGGGCAACGACATGCAAGAAGAGCAATCTTCGAAAAAAACTGAAATACTGGAAAATGGCAAAAAGCGTGGTCGATTGCGATGAAAGGCGACCGTTGAGCCGAACTAAGCGGGTCGATGGTGGGAAAAGAACTGAGATGGTGCCAGGGGACCGCCCCTTTATACCACGTCTGACATTGGGCGGAGCAGACGTCGGGGGCGGTCCCCGCTACAGACTGCTAGCTACAACATTTTTCCGTGGGGTCCTAATGCCTGGCGGGCTTAGTCCTAATGGTAATATCTGCTGCAAGAGCTCCACCTCGAAGTCAGACATTAAGTTTTTCTAACTATGGATTCTGTAGAATTTTAACTCGCGTTAACCACAATCTAGCTTCCTGACTGCAAACTTGCCACTTAGTTCCCGCCGCAGGCCTGCACACAAAAGTGCGTTTTAATGATGCACAGCAGGGAAGGGGCTGCAGTGCTACAGAAAGCAAACTGGCAATCAGGTAGCTAGAACGTGGCTAATGTAAGTAAAATTCAACATCACCCATGGTTAGGGAAAAAAAAAAAATCATGGCTGCTTTGGGTCCTTGGGCAGGTAGCTCCTTGCCCATCAGTCATCTACCTAAACAGTACAAGGTGTCAGCAGCTGGTTAACCTTTCAGTCAGCACGCCAGCGCAGTAGTAGTGCTACTGCTTGCGACACAGACGACCCAGGTTCAGGAACAAGCCCAAGCCATCGGAGGGAGGAGGACTGAGCATCCCAGCTGATGCTTTCTCCTCCGGGATGGGGGTGTCTGTGATCCACTGCTGTGCCAACCCCTGAGTCACCATAGGTGGAAGTGCAGGCGAATGTGCAGGATGAAAGTGGCACTTGACGTGTGCTCTGTCATCCATGTGCATCAGGCATGTTGGCAACCAGTGACGTAAGCAAGCTCCAGTGGGGTGGGTTAAGTGGCACAGGACTGGGAGGATGAAACCTCTACCGGCCTATCATGTTCCATAATGGATTCAAGCAGCCACCTCCCAGAGACACCATCAGTCTTCATCTCTGCTCTGGGTAGCCAGACTGATGCAAAGATGAGGGTGTACCCAGCCTTGGTGCGGCAAGCCAGGGGGGCAGTACAGCGGTGAGTCACGGGTGGACTGGGGGTCCTGGGAGGATGGCTGGCCCAATCTTAATAGAATGGAATCAGGACACAGTGGCAGAAGGTGGGATGAGGTTCTGCCTGCGGGCAAGGGAACCAGAGTTGGGGGATCTCTCTCTCTTGTTTTTTTAAAACCTAAAGCAGCAGTGCTACGAAACTGAGCAAAAAATTTCACCCTACCTTTTTTCACTACAAAAGATTCCAGGCATCTTCCAGTTTTATTTGATGATAAATTATTCTAGCTCCACAAAGAATCTGAGTATGTTATAAAGGTGTTCATTTATTTGTTTTCTCAAGAAAAGAAGGCCACCACATCTGACGCAGAAATATGTTTATAAAGACGGAAAAGTGTTAGGATCAGAATTCATGGTGCACAGTACAGAAGGTACCTAGAAAATTAGATTTGACAGGCATACTAATATTTTTATGAATTGCAATTGACACTAGCTTTCTGTTGGGAGGGAAAACATTTTCATTGCACTGCTACTTTAAAGTTTATTGAAGATGTCAACATCAGACATCAAATTTAGCAGGCAGACAATGAATTACATCAACCTCACTGTCAGCACCCAACACCTGCCGTAGCTGTTCATGATTCAGAAAGCATTCTGGGATACAGTGCATAAGGAAGCTGCTTCAAAAATTCATAGTCCTAGCTGGCCTGGTGGCGCTGAGGGTTGAGACACTGGGCACCACACTTTGCGCCATGTTGGCGACCTGGGTCGGCCGGGAGGGGGATTGAGCGGCCATGAGGCAGCTATCCCCTTCCGGGGAGGGACCATTGCCGCCCCTTCCATATGACTGCCACCAGGTGAAGGCCCGGTGGCAGAGTCAGATGGCATGCAGTAGAAAGGGAGGGTGTTGTGGGAGCGCAGCATGCGGGCTCCTCCACGTGCACTTCCACAACAGGGATGGGGAGAAAATGGAGCTGGCAGGCTCCGTGATGATCCTGGCTGCGATCCCGGTGATTGGGCCGGATGCGAGCCCCCCGGGGTGGGGTTGGAGCCCTGCCTTCCAGCTCCTGAAAAAAAAAAAATCGGGGACAAAAACCTATATGGGGGAAAAATAATTCATAATCCTTTCCCTTCATTTTTATTGACTCTGGAACCTGTGAGCATCACCAAACTGCAACAGCTAGGAAATGATTACATCGAGGGGCTCTGGTGACATCATAAATCACAACAGCAAAGCTCGAGTCACCCAAACACTTGGATTAAATCATTTCTATGTCATGGATGTCCTGATTATTTTTGTTTTATTTTATACTGCACAAAGATCACCTCAAAATAAAGTAAGCAACTTGATTGACAGATACGTCACACTTCGCTGATTTGATGTTGACATCAACGACTTAAGAGTTATCCATATTGTATAACTCGATTATTAAATGTCTGGAATGAGCTTTAGTGTTCAAATTAGTTTTCTCTGCAAGCAAAATGGTAGGAAAAGATGGGGTATTTTTTTTTTTTTACTTACTTTTGTTATTTCCTCGGCGGGGGGAGGGGTTGTGCCTTTGGTTTCCCCATTCCAGCCAGCCTTCACAGCCGCTGCCCCGGTCACGGCCAGAGCTCACCTCCCCGCCGCAGCCCTTCCCAGGCCACACTGCAGCGGGTACTTACCCCACCACTGCGGAGACCTGGAGGGCAGGCACAGGAGGGAGCTGATGTAGGCGCGTCTGTGGCGGTGCCGTCAGGGGCAGCCATCATGCTGCAGAGGGATTTTTTCTGTATAAAAGATGGGGTACTTCAATCGAAAAGTTAACAGTTCTATGGAGCGCAGTTTTGGCTCCAATACCCGGCCCACTCCTATCTGGCCTCTTTATAAACAAACTGCCTGATGCCTGTCAGACAGTCAATGTTCTACTCTACGCTGATCATGCTGTCATTTATACCAAAAACAATAACCTTGACTGCCTCACTCACACACTTCAAAGTAACTTCAAAACCTTGGAAAGCTGTTTTGATTTTTTATTTTACAAGTATCTGGCCTCTGATTCTGCCCGGCAGCCCCACTCTGACTGACCTCCCCAACCCGGTCACCAGTCTTCTCCAGGACTTACCTTCCCTCAATGCCCTCACTATAGAACCTGTGAGGGGTGCCTGGTCGCTGGCGCAGAGCCTGCGAGAGGTCGGTCGTCATCCTGCCATCAGTGTTTTTTCTCCAATGGGCACAATGCAAGAGCTCTGGTGTACTGAACATGGGGTCCCTTCCCGCTGTGTGCACTCACAGGGGTTGCCACCTGGACACCTCCAGGTGGAATATAATCAGTGAGCCACAATGGCACCCCCCCCCCCACTGGAGAAGAGCAGTCCTACGGACCCCTCAGCTGGCCTCTGAATGACTACCGTTCGTCTCTGAACCCCGGCTGCCGATGTGGCAGGAGGTGAGGCACTGAGCACCTCAGCCCTCCATGTCACTGGGCCAGCTAGTAAGCTGGTCCTTAAACAACAAATTGGTCCTAAACTACAAAAAACAAAGACCCTGTGATTCTCTAGCCTCCCACAAAAAAAGAAAGCCCCATCCTTTGTCATCCAGAAGGGTCTGGCAAACATTTTTGAACAGGTGGTGACCTTTAAGTACCTTGGAGTAACCTTGGATGACACCCATCATTTGCCAGCCGGCCCCCCCAATGTTGATAATCTAGTGACCACTGTCAACAGAAGACTGGGTACTCTGTACCAGAACCAGAAGAACTTAACTGGAAACTAGATGCCTTATAGTGGCCAGTTTCATCCTGTAACTTGTAGATAATGGCCTTTCTGTTCACGCAGCTGCCTGTGACAAAGTGCTCAATAGAGTACCGCAGATCTTTAATATGGCATAGAAACATAGAATTTGATGGCAGATAAGGACCGCTTGACCCACCTAGTCTACCCATTTCCCTACCTGATGGATAAGCTGCACATCCTAGTTAACTAACAGTTTACTTTCTCCTACCCCCTCTCTAGAATTGCCTTATGTCTCTCCCATGCATTCTTGAATTCTCCCACTGTTCTTGACTCCACAACCTCTTCAGGAAGGCTGTTCCATGCATCCACAACCCTCTCTGTGAAAAAATACTTTCTAACATTACCTCTGAGCCATCCCCCCACCCAATCTTCAAAGTGTGCCCCCTTGTTCTTGTACATCTCTTTTTCTGAAAGATGCTACCCTCTTGGACTTTGTTAATTCCCTTGAGGTACTTGAAAGTTTCTATCATGTTCCTCCTTTCCTCGAGGCTATACACATTAAGCTGCTTTAGTCTCTCCTCGTATGTCTTCTGGTGCAGACCCTGCACCATTTTGGCTGCCCTCCTCTGAACAGCCTCCACTCTGTCTTTGCGGAGATGGGGTCTCCAGAACTGCACGCAGTACTCCAGATGGGGTCTCACCAACTGTCTGTACAAAGGGATAACAACTTCCTGTTTCCTGCTGTTGATTCCACTCCCTATGCATCCCAGTATCCCCCAGCCCTCGTTACTGCCTTCTCACATTGCTTGCCCACCTTTAGGTCATCTGATACAATTACTCCCAGGCCCCTTTTGATTTTTGTTGTTGCTAGTATCTCAGCCCCCATTGTGTACTCTTCCCCTGGGTTTTTGTTTCCCAGGTGCATTACCTTGCACTTCTTTGCGTTGAATCTGAGCTGCCATACATTTGACCATTCCCCCAACCTTGCCAAGTCTCTTTTCACCCTTTCCACCCCACCTTGTGTATCAACCCTGTTGCAGATCTTTGTGTCTTCTGAAAAGAGGCATGTAACTTTGTTCTTGGTGCAGAGAGCTGCACCCATATTTGCACCCTTTACACCCTAACTAGCTTCCACTACACAGCAGAATAAAACTACAGACTTGTCAGCTAGCCAAAAAAGCGATACTGTGTCTTACTGCCCCTGTTTTAACTAACTGCTTCCACACCGCCTGCAAGTGCTACAACACCAGGAGCACGGCAAGGTCTGCCCCTGAACCTCCCTTACAGTGTACTCAGCTGGGCAAGAGGCCCTTTGCAGTTAGGGTTGCAAATTGGCTAAACAAACTTCCTGATACCCTGTGGAACCTAACCAAGTTCTTTTTTTTTTTTTTAAATATATTCTTTATTTTGTTTTAACATACAGGACACACAAAATTCCATACAGTTGAACTGGTGCTAGAGAACCTGGTTATGCTGTCATTGGTCACAGGAAGAATAGTTTGATATGTATGATGGCTACATTCTTACAGTCCGTAATCCTATATTTTAGACATTTTCACAGTTCATTACAGTGTCATAACAAGTTTCAGTATCCCCCCCTCCACCCATGCCAACAGAAATTCCTATGGATAAAATTTAAATCTATCTGGGCCATATACCACACCCACTTTTGCCATTTAAGGCGGAATTTTACAGTTTTGTCATGCAAAGCTGCTGTCAGTTTCTCTAACTGATAGATGCTCGTAACTACTGATCTCCAATCTTCCACTTTAGGAACTGTTTTGGACATCCATTTTCTAGTGATTGCCTTTCTGGCTGCTGACAAATATATTGGCAACAAGGTACGTAGCCGGGTCGAACTTTGAACCTAACCAAGTTTAATCAATTTAAGAGGTCCCCAAGGTCCGCCCAAGCTGGCCGTTATAGCTGTAACCGCTAACCTTCAAACTCGGTTCCCCTTTGTTCTTATAAAAAAGTGATCCTGTTACACACGGACTGCCTTTATTTGCATAGTTTTTGGATGTGGTTTTGCTGCTGGCTGGTTTATGTGCCTGACTTGATTATGTCACTACAGAACTGCTTACAGTACTCGTTCTAGTTTTGTGACTGTTCATTTACTGACGTGGGACCTTTGTAAATGAGCACTTGTGCTCAAAAGTTATGATGTATGAAAAAAAATCAATAAATCAATCAGTCAAATAAATAAAAACAAAAGTCAGCAGTTGGTTTTTGGGACAAAAACATTTGCACATACCCCTACCCCATCCAGTGTACATCATTTCGGATTTTCCCAAAGATGTGTCAGTAAAATCTTTACGGAAAGATTCCATTATATCTCAATACATATTTATATCTCAATACACCACAGAACAGTGGAAGACTGGATCAGCACACAAGGCTGCTAAAATCCCATGTTTAACCCTCCTCCCGACCACAGATCAGCAGACGACCGCAGCAGCACACTACGCTGCTAAAATCCCATGTCTAACCCTCCTCCCCACCACAGAACAGTGGGAGACTGCAGCAGCACACAACGCTGCTAAAATCCCATGTCTAACCCTCTTCCCGACCACAGAACAGCAGAAGACCGCAGCAGCACACAAGGCTGCTAAAATCCCATGTCTAACCCTCCTCCCCACCACAGAACAGCAGGAGACCACAGCAGCACACAAGGTACAGGAAACACAATCCTGTGTCGGTGTAGCTGTACTGATTAACGTTTTTGGACTGTTTCTCTGCTTATTTTCCCCTGTATTACTGAAATATTGTTAGCTGTGCCCCAATTGAGATTGTAACTGTATTACTGCTGCTCTGCTGCTTTTAGCCTTTCTCCACTCACTGCACAGTGTAACTACGGCTTTCGTTTGGTAACGTTAATGGACCGTGCCCCCATTTTTCTGCTCTTTCAGTTTCTTACCTCCTGAGTCCATTCCAGAAGTTGCCCCTTGTTCCACCTTCGGTCCTGGCTGCTCTGTGTATGCATGGCTCACCGTAGGCTAGGGCAAGTCAGCTCCCCCCCATTCTCTTTCCTGCCCTGACCCCAGCTCTTTTATGTCTCTGACCCTTTAATCCCCTGAGCTGTCTGGTTACTTGTCTCTGTTTGCAGGCTGCTAAAATCTCATGTCTAATCCTCCTCCCCACCACAGAACAGCAGGAAACCGGAACAGCACACAAGGTAGAGGAAACAAAATACTGTGTCGGCGTAGTTGTACTGTGCTAACCCGTTGCCTCTCCCCTCCCACAACACTATCTCGCCAATTTCCCTGCTACAGGTTATATCCAACGGCCACTAGGAGCCACTGTTTCACCATTCACTCCCAATATAAAGTACCTCTATTGTGGTAGTAGTCACTCCAACCCTGCCACAGCCCTCTCTATTCCAATCCTTATCTAATTTTCAACCACCTCTGTCTCTCTGACACACCCAGATTCAAACCCCTGATCCTCTGCACCAAAGTCAGTAACCCTAACCACTAGACCATCCCAGCAGTAACAATCAGTCTAACTGTTTAGTTTCCCATTAACTTCCCTGGGACCCCCCCAAATATATCGGTCCAGCCAGCTGACTAACAGTTTTAGTCACCTACCACATATCTTGGGAATGTTTCTCTGAGCAGACTGACATTTTTGCATTTCTCCTCTACATTATTGTGCAGCAGAGTAATAGGTATCTACTATTTTACCAGTCATCCACACCATGCTCTTCTTTATCCTCACCTACCTTCCCTTCCTACTCACCCCTTCGTCCCTCCCCCCCACCTCCCTTTTGGCGACCGACCCCTCCAACTTCTATCCTCTGCCCTTCCTTCCTCCACCCCCCACTCTCCCATCCTCCTGCCACCCCCCTTCACCACTGTCCTGGTGCCCAGGCGATCAATCCTCCACCACTAGGCATTTACTTGGCGTCCCTATGAGCATTTAAATCTTCCTACAGCAGCATCTCTAATCTGGCCACCGCCACTCCCACTTGCCTATCATCCTCCACTGTAGATATCTTTAAGGCCCGCCTGAAAGCCCTCCTATTTTCCTAAGCTTTTTGGGATTAAACTATGGAATTTAGCAGAACATGATCATTTATTTGATGTGTTATAAATTCTATTTTGTGTATTTAAATATGTGATGTATTATGTGTTTTTTGATGCTGTATTTATTCATTTAGTACAGCGCCCAGAGCCTCCGGGATAGGGCATTTTTAAATAAACTTTGCCTTGCCTTGCCATCCCTGCCTAGGAGACGGTTATCCATCCTGACCAAACTGTTTATAGTATTACTGCTCCTCACTGCAGGGGATACTGAATTCAACCCCGGACTTTCCCCACTTCCCCTTCCAATCTGCCCAAAGGACTACATACAGTGCATCTAAATATAAGAAGCCTTCTTCCCAAAACTGACCTTCTTCAACAGCTGATGTCCAATTTAAAACCCTCTGTCCTCATCATCACTGAGTCTTCGTTCAGCTTGAAAATCCTTGACTCTACCATCTCCATTCCCAGCTACTCTATCATCCGGCAGGACAGATCATCCAGGCTTGGTGGAGTGGCTCTCTATGTTTCCACCTCTATCCAATTCTCAGTCTGCTTCTCCTCTGCCTCCCCCTCTGCATGTGAACTTTTGTTAGTAAAACTATCCCTACCCTGCTCCCTTCCTATCTTTGTGGGCGGAGTCTACTGCTGCCCCAGCCTTCCTGCCTCTTCCCCATCCTCTATCACTGACTTCCTCTCTTCTCTCACCACTCTTGCTGCCTCTGGTGAAGTTTACATCCTAGGAGACTTCAACATTAATTGGTTGTCTACCACCCAGACCAAAATCTGCAATCAAATCTCATCCTTAAATCTAAAACAACTCAAAGATCTTACGTGCCTAAATCACAAATCAGGCAAACACACCCTAATAGACTGGGTACCGACGTCTCACCCACATGGAGTCATCACCTTAGGTACATTACTGGATGCGCTCAGTGATCACCATATGGTATACTGTGTGCAGAAAATCCATCGGGTAAAATCCCCTCCAGTTATTCTCAACCTTTGCTCCTTCCGTTCCCTTGATCTGTCCTCCCTCCACAATGACCTTACTGGTACCGACTGGTCGCCCACTGCCACTGCTTCCTCAATGGACTCAGCCCCGAGTGACTTCAGCTCTCATTTACTGAATGCAAAGAACCGTCATGCCCCATTTAGGAAGATAAGGATCCTTGGTAATCACCTCCCCTTGGTTTCTGCCAAGCTGCTTGTGTGTCAGCGTGCTCACAACCCGGCCTGGGCAGTGTTTAAAGCTTCTGGAGCTCTAAAGGATTTGCAGAAGCATCACTCCTTTCGCAACGTCTGCACAAGGGCTATCTGCATTTCCAAGGTGGAGTATTTCAGCTCCACCTTTCATAAAACCTTAGCAATCCCTCCAAATTCTGGAAGGCTGTTCATGCTTTATTCTCCCCCACCCAACCCCACCTCCTGTTCTAAAGGTAGGCAACCTCATTGTCTCTGACCCCCCCTCCAATGGCAGCAGAATTCAACAACTTTTTCTCCAACTGTGCCTCTTCCTTCCTTGTTTCCCTACCCCCCAGTGCCTCCTCAACAGCCTCCTCTGCTCGGATTCCTCCTCTGTCATGTTTTTCCTTCAAACCTGTCTCCCCCAACACCCTGCGAGAACTACTAGCCCTAAATCCTCATAAGGGCAAAAGCCCTGATGAGTTCGACCCCAAGCTGCTTCATCTCTCAGCTTACGCTATATCCCACCTTCTATCAACTCTCTTGAACCTATCCTTCTCACTCACCACCGTCCTCAACGCCTGGAAGGTCACCACTGTTGTCCCCCTTCCAAAGGACGGTGACCCCTCCCACCCCGGCAACTTTCGCCCTATATCTCTGCTCCCAATCTTAGCTAAACTTTAAGAGCACCTGACTCTGACACAGCTCTCCCCTTTCCTTGACTCTTCTTCCTTTCTCACCCCCTTCCGGTCTATGTTCCTCAAGGCCCACTCCACCACCACCTCCCTACGTTGGCTTACCGACTCCATTCTCTCAAGCATGGATTAGGAATGCATCTCCTCTCCCATCTTTGTCGATCTGGCCAAAGTCTTCAACACTGTTGCCCATTCCCTTCTCCTCAGCAAGATGACTGCGGCCGGTCTCTCCGAATCCACCACTAGCTGGTTCCGGTCCAACCTCGCGGGCAGGTCCCAGTCTGTCAGGGTCAACAACTCCCTCTCCTCTCTCAATCAACACTGGCGTCCCCCAAGGCTTGGTACTTGGGTCAATACTATTTTCCATTTCCCTGAATGACCTACCTGATGCCTGCTCATCTGTTAGTATCCACATGTACACAGATTATACAGTTTTATTTACCTACGGTACTGCCCCCTTGGAGGTGGCGACCAGCCTTCAGTTGGACTTCAGCAATGTCCAGTGTTGGTTTCGCTCAAACCAACCTTCCCTAAATGCCAAAAAAACAGTCTCTGGGCCGGCCTGGTAGCGCTGGAGGTTGAGGCGCTGGACGCCATACCTTGCGCCAAGCCGGCTACCTGGTTTCAGGAATGAGCCGGGCTGTCGGGGGTCGGCTGAGGTGAGAGAGGATCAAGGGATTGTTGTTCCGCCTGTCTGCTGCCCTCTGGTGGGGGCTGGGGGGTGGCACAGGTAGGGAGGGCAGAGCAGCTAGTGATCACGGCGTGCACGTGCCCCCATGTGTGCAGTCATGCACTGGAAGGGATCCAGAAAAAGAAAAAATGGCAGCCAGGGGGCTTCATGACGCCTTGTCCCCGTCCCGCTGCTCCGCCACCTCCCCAGATTTGGACTGTGCTCGGGGGGGGGGAGCTCCCTTCCTGGTCCTGTGGGAGTCTTGGGGTTGGTTGGCGGTGGGCAGACTGGCGATATGGGGCCAGAGTCTTGTCCCCCGATGTGCGGGGAGCAAAAAAGTACAAATAAAATAAGCAAACAAACAAAAAAAAAACCAAACAAAAAAAAATCAATGGTCTCTATGACCTTTGGCACCAGGCAAAAGCTCACCAGGCTTGATGCCACTCCCTCTTTCCATACCCTCGATGGTTCCATACTGGAAGATGTCTTCTCTTTCAAATAACTCGGGCTATGGCATGTCAAGAACCTCGATTTCATGGTGCACATGGATGCCATCTACAAAAACAGGTTACTCACCTATAACAGTAGTTCTAGGAGTGGTATATGTTGTTCATCCACACTTCTTGGCAGACTCCTAGCAGTTCTCTGGGAGAATGGAGGCAAGGCGCACCCCCCCCCCACTAATACTCACTTGGGAAAAAGAGATTGAAGAACTGAGGCCCCAAAACCAACATCTCGGTGTGACTCAAGGTCAATGTGGTAATCGGTAATGAAGGTGTTTGCTGACTTCCAGGTAGCAGCCTGACAGATTTCCTGGATAGAGATGTCCCTGGAGCAGCCACCGATGCAGCGGTATGGCAGGTAGAATGAGCCTTTATCCCTCTGGGAGTCTCCATTCCCAACTCGTAGCACAGACTTATGCAAGATGTAATCCACCTTGCAATAGTCTGTTTTGCTGCAGGTCTGCCAGAAGCGGCTTCAGCGTAGGTGACAAACAGCTGGCGAACCTCTCCCCGAATTTCCGCCGTCTTCTCCCTATAATAGGAGAGAGCTCGTCTCAGGTCCAAAGTACAGAGCCCGTATTCGGCCTCTGAGGTGCCGTTAGGTTAGTATACTGGCAGAGTTAACACCTGGTTAAGGTGAAACTCTGACACCACCTTTGGAAGGAATTTCGGGTGGGGGCGTAGGACAACCATGTCCCTGTGGAAGAACAGACAAGGGGTGTCCACCGAAAGTGCCTGGCGCTCCCCTGTCCTTCTGGCAGACATGATAGCCACCAGGAAGACCGTCTTCCACGACAAGTGTGACAACGCACACTTGTGCATTGGTTCGAATGGCTTGCCCATGAGCTTTGCCAGTACCAGCAGTAGTTCCCACGGAGGTGGAGGTTCACGCACTGGAGAGGATATGTGATCCAGGCCTTTGAAAAAGCGCCCAACCACTGTCTCCTGTGTTGTCGGCTGACCGGCCCACACCCGGCAAGCAGAGATGGCTGCCAGAAACACCCTAAGGGTCAATGACTGAAGACCCCCTTTGGAGAGAGACCAAAGTTAGTCGAGAATGTTAGCCACTGGACAGAACAGAGGGTCCAGGCTCTTGCCCTGACACCCAATGGAAAATCTTTTCCATTTGAAGGCATAACATTTCCTGGTCGATTCCTTTCTGGATGCCTCCACCACGGTGAGTACATCCTCGGAAAGACCCAAAGCCTGGAATTCTAGCCACTCAGGAACCAGGCTGTGAGGTGCACGGACTGAATGTCCGGATGGTATACTGTCCCCTGACTGAAAGAGATCAGGTCCGGGCATGCTGGAAGCCACTCCAGCGACCTGCAGCTGAGGAGCTCTGGATACCAGAACTGATGCGGCCAGTCTGGGGCTACCAGAATCACCTTCGCCTTGTCCCTCCTCACCTTGAGGAGCACCCTGTGGATCAAGGGAAATGGAGAGAAGGCGTAGAAGAGGCCTGGGGTCCACGGCCTCGAGAAGGCATCCCCTTGCAGTGAGCCCTGCTGAGGGGGGGGCGGGCATGAAACAGCCTCAGCTTGGTGTTGTCCCTGGAGGCAAACAGGTCCACCATCAGTTTGCCCCAGTGGGAGAGTAGGCTGTAAGCTACCTCTGGATGGAGAGACCACTCGTGGGATGTCTCGCCTAAGCGGCTGAGAGGATCCACCAGACGGTTTGAGGATCCTGCCACATGAATGGCTAGGAGATCTGCCTCCAGACAGCTGATGGGGGTCCAGATGCGGAGCACCTCCCTGCAAAGCAGATAGGAATGCATGCTGCCCTGTCTGTTGAGGTAGTACACGGTCGTGGTATTGTCCGTCTAGACTTGAATCACTTGACCCTGGAGCTGAGGAACGAAAGCTGACAGTGCCAGTCTGACTGCTCTGAGCTCCAATAGGCTGATGTGGTATCGGGACTCCTCAGGGGTCCAGACCCCGTGGGCCCTTCTGTCCCCCATGTGGGCTCCCCAGCCCATGAGAGAGACATCAGTCGTGAGGATGGCCGTCGGCTCGGGCGGACAAATGGGATCCCTTCCTGCAACCGGTCTGAGACGGTCCACCATTGGAGAACATCCCACATCTTCTGGGTTACAGTGATCAGCTGGTCGAAATGACTGTGGCGCCGAGTTCACTGGGTGGCCAACTATCACTGGACAGGGCACATGTGCCACTGGGCCCAACGGACCATGGAGGTGCATGCCACCATGTAACCCAGAAGGTGCAGAAAGTCCCAGGCAGGGTGCAACTGCCCAACCAGAAATGACTGGGCAAAGGAGAAGAGAACCTCCACCCTGTCCACCGGGAGCTGAGCTCTGACTTGATGACAGTCAAGCTCTGCCCCGATAAAGCACATCACCTGGGAAAGCACGAGTTCCAACATGGCCTTGTTGATCAGGAGACCAAGTTGGGAGCAGGTCTGGCGGGCCAGCTTTCCTGGACCTCTCCACCTCCTGACAGGTAGAACCTGCTAAGAGCCAATCGTCGGGTATTCTGCCCCCCTTCCCCAAGATGGGCTGCCACCACTGCGATGCATTTAGTGAAGACCCGCAGGACCAATGACAGGCCGAACGGCATAGTTCGGAACTCATATAGGGTCCCTTTGGCTCTTAAGCAGAGGAACCACCAATGAGATGGATGGACTGGGATGTGAAAGAACGTGTCCTGCAGATCCAGTGAACAGAACCACGTTTCGCTCCCAGGATGGAATGATCTGGGACAGAGTGACCATCCGAAATGTGCGTGACCTGAAATACTGATTCAGGTCGTGGAGATCTAGAATGGGGCACCAGCCCCCCATCCGCTAGGGCACCAGGAAGTACCTGGAGACACAGCCTGGGTCTGCTGGAGAATCTGTCACTGGAGCTACTGCCTCCTTGAGGAGGAGCTGAGCGATATCGTCTCAAGAGAGCCGACTGAGTATGGACAGATTCTCTTTTCTCCTGTGGGGCGCAGGCTCAGCTTGGAGGGTACTGCTCGAATTTTAGAGGCAGTCCCTGACCGACCACCTCCAAGACTCACCTGTCCATGGTGATAGCGGACCAGGCAGAAAAGAAGTGGCAGAGCCGGCCCCCCACAGGAGGACCTAGAGATGGTGTGACAGGAGAGGGGGTGGCAGCCCCCACCCCATCACTGAGCAGGCTTGGAGGAGGAGGATCCAGGACCTGAACCTTGGACTCCTTTACGCACTTGGGGAGGCCCGGGCTTGGGCCAGGGGCGCCAAGCTTGAGCCTGCTGCTGCTGCCCTCTTTGAAAGAAGGGTTGCTGGGCTGCAGGGGAAGAGTGCCGAAAAGACTACTTCTGCTGCTGCTTCTTACTCGAAGAACCTTTAGCAGAAACGGCATCCAAGGTGGCACTGGACTACTCAATGAAGGAGACAAGCCACACCTGGGCCGAAAAGATCGGTGCCCAGGAAATGCACATCAGCTAGTTTGTGCTGAGTATCTGCTGGGCAAGAGAAGATTCTCAGCCAAGCCCTGCAGTGAGAGGCAACTGCGGCTGCCAATGAGCGGGCACAAGAATCCCCAATGTCCAGGGCTGTCTGCAGCTGCTGTTTGGCAACAGCCCAGCCCTGGTCCTGGACATGCTTGTATGCATGTCCGCGGGGAGACATGGGAGGACTTCATCCAAAGACCCCAAGAGTGCATGGGAGAAGTGTGCCATGACGATGGCCGAACTTGCCTGACAGAGGCCTAAAGATGAGGCCGCACAGACCTTCCGAGCTGAATGATCCAAGTTTTTGGATTCCTTCTCGAGAGGTCGATCAGTGTTGGCAGAACTGCCAGGAGGCCTGAACAGAGGTGGTCACCAGGCTCTTGGCCGAAGGGTGCTCTGTGAACCCTGCAAGGGATCCCATGGGTACCGCATACTTGCTGGACAGGAGGCAGGATGTTGCCAAAGTTCTAAAGCCAGGCCAACTATGGGCTCGGCCACAGGAAAGGCCTCCATCAGGATATCCCCTCTCTTGAGGATGTCCATGACAGGATACTCCTTCTTCTGGATAGGTTCCAGGGGCATCCCTGTAGACTCAGCGATGAGGCAAAGAATGTCCTGAAAAGAGGAAGGACCTTCCTCAGTCTCTATCCCACCAGCCGATTCATCATCCCCGGGATGAGAATGTAGGCCGGTCTCATCCAAATCAGAGGAATCCGGATACAATGGTCAACCGCCCAGGTTACCTTCGACTCGCCGAGGGTGGTTTGGGGTGACTGTGATTGAAAGATGCTGGGAAAACCCGGTGTCTGGTCTAGCTTCCTTAGAAGGAGCCCCTCCCACAGGCTGCTTGGGCAGTGGTTCCACCACTATTGGTGGAGAGACCGGTTTAGGCCGAACTGGAGGTTTCGTCGGCTCCGCAGGTGGGGGAACTGACTTAATCGGCTCCGAAGGAGTCGGCTTCGGCCCGGGAGGTGAAAGCTAAGTAACGCTGCAGCAGCCGTCGGGCCAGACCAGTCAAAATCAGCTGTTGCCACGAGGTCCTCGTAGTGCCGCAGTTTCCACTGGAGCCTCCTCATCCGAGGAGGATGAGAACGACCGATGGCGTCGTCTCTTTTTTGAGCGCTTTGTGGCTCTTCCTTGGCCTGTTGGGCAAGGGAGTCCTGGACCTTGATTGAGATCGGACAGGCCGATTCAGTCGCTCGGGAGACAACGGTGGGACCGAAGATTTCCCGGGGACGGGGACCACTTCCTCGACAGGATTCCCAGCGGGCTGGGTCTACTCATCGGGGAAAGAAAGGACTGGAGTCCGACTGAGAGAATTGTCAACCAGAGTTGGCGACAATGGGTCGATCGGATTGATGATTATTTCAACCTCGTCGATCGACACTTTGGTCAATTGGCAGGACGGCAAAGCCGAGAAGCCAGCAGCCGAAGACGCAATTTCGACCTAAGTCGAAACTGCCAGTTCCTGGGATCAAGATCTTGCCCGATCCCAAGAACATCTTCACCGAGACGAAGATGATCCCGGTCCTTTTCCTGCTTACAGGACCGAGAGGAGTGCGTGTCCGCAGGACCCTCTCCCTTGGTCAAGAGAGAATGGCACAACTCTCGGAAAGAACCCGAGAAAGTGGAGCCCAGGTTGAGCGGAACGAAACAGCTCGAGAGGAAGAATCATGCACGAAGCCACTTCTCCTCGAAGGTTTGCATGCGTTCCAATTGCCTGGCGGATCTCGTGGCCGTGGAAACCGCCCACTGAGCCTCCTTTGATTTCACGGGAGGTTTACGTTTTTCCGGCCTCCCCAACTTCAGGCATGCAAGACGGTCACTGAGGATGTTAAGGTGAAATGCAACACACAAAAAAAAAATCAATTCGCACTTCAAGGTGTCATGTTCAACACCCAAGCAATAGACACGCGGTGTGGGGATCGGTGCACATCATCTTCTGGCTGCATGAACACCGGCGAAATCCGGGGAAAACTTGTCTTCCATAATCAAAGATAAACAGTCTTGATCACTAATGTGAAGTAGGCGAATTTTCGGAATAACTGAAGGTTTTGAAGCCAGGGCCTACAAAATGTGGGAGCATGAAGGAGGCAACCTGAATCTTCCAGCGGAAAGGAAGATCTGACGTCATGGGGCGGAGCCGAGGTTATACCACCCGGGTGGGTAGGAGGAACCAGCTTGAAGACCTTCCAGTGATCCTTAAAGGGAAAGGAACATGCCAAGAAGTTGGATGAACAATATATCCACTATCCTAGAAAAACCTATTCCCCAAACACGGTGCTCTGTACAGACACTGCAGCTGCCTTCCACCGCAAGCTCAGAGAGAGATCGTCCAAAAGATGATTCTCCCTATCTCTGACTTTGGAAATAAGTGTCTATAACTCTACCCCCAAATCCACCCTATCCAGACTGTGCACTCTTTTCAACTCTTTCTGTCGCTTCACTCTCGGCTGTCCGCCTCGTACTCCCCACTGTGACCTTTACAATCCACTCTCCTTCCCTTCCACCAGTGCTGGACACCTTGCGCATAGTGCTACTTTAATTGGGAAGTACTGGCCTGGCACTCGGCCACCCTACTTACAATTCCTCATCTCTGTCCCTCCCACCCCCCTTACACACAGAAACATAAACACAGAAACAGAATTTGACGGCAGATAAGGACCGCTTGGCCCACCTAGTCTGCCCATTTCCCTACCTAACGGATAAGCTGCAGATCCTAGTTAACCAACAGCCTACTTCCTCCTATCCCCCCACTAGAACTGCCTCATTTCAAACAACATGAAGTCTTGCTGTATTCTGACAAACTGCAGTTAGCTCCAGCCTTTAAACTGCCCCAGAGAACATAGGGTTAAATTTCTATGCAGTGCATAGAACGCTGAGCTCGAGCTCAGTTGAGGTCTCTGTCTGCAGCCCTCTGAAACTCAACCGTCAGATTTTTTACTCTGCCTCACTGAACAGTCGCTCCGGAGATTTCTCCTTCAGCTCAGTTCAAAAGTCAGTTAAAATGTCAGTTTTAAACCGAAATTATTCAGAATTTATTCTGCATCGTCAGTTCAGGCTCTGTCTGCAGTACCGTGAGTACTAGATAATTGTTTCTGATTATTGTGTGAAAATTGTAAGTTTGTGCGATCAGTTCGACTGAACCAATCCTTTACATTGATTTCTTGTACTTTACTTTAGTGTGTGGTTACCGGTCTTTATCGGTTCTAAAAAAAAAAAAAAAAACGTATTTTAAATGTTTTTTTCCAATACCCGTGACACGGTTAGGAACTGATAAGGAAGTCTTGCCTGGCAGTTGCCGAAAAAAGGGTAAGTTTGGGTAGGTTGGCCATGTCTGAGAAATCCAAGAAAAAAAAACCGGGCTACTGGGTTTCAACACTGCAGTGAGTGTGGGGAAGTCTTTGCTAAGGCCGATCACCACACCACCTGTGTTTATTGTCTGGGGTTTGAACACCTCAGTACAGACTGCCAAATTAGCAAAAATTTTCCTAAGTCTACCCTGGAAAAGAGATTAGGCAGACTTAGGGAAAAGGAGGCAGAGAAGTCCGCTGACCGGGATGGCCAGCCCAGCCCAGTTCAGTTCCGACTGAACCAGAAGGAGTGCCCTCTGACTAGGGCGATACTTCTTCGGGCAAGAGGAGAGCCAATCCTGAGCGATCGGTTCCTACAAAAAGGAAAAGAAAAGACATCAGCCAGTTCGGATCCAGAGGTTCATGTTCTGACTGCTTATGAGATTGCTCGAGCGATATGGATTGTTGAATCGCTTCGCTCGGTTCCGTCCGATCTGGCTCCGGTGGCTAGGGGCTCGGTTCGGTCGGTTCCACCGGTTCAGGAATATGCCCCTAAAGATTTTTATGAACCAGAATTTGAGGAGGAGGAGGGGGGATTTTGAACAGGATGATGACTGTGATGGAGCAGAAAGTCTGGGTGTGCCCACTGAACTGGACATCTCCCCAGACAGACCTTCTGGTGTTTCCCCACCTAGGTTCTCAGAGTCCCCTTCCCACTATTTGTTTTACAGGAAAGTGGCTGAAGCTCTTCAGCTTCCTATGGAGGAAGCTACAGAGGATCAAGAGGAGCCTGATTTTGTAGAGATTATGGACATCCCAGAGTCCAGGAGGCTGTCTACTCCCTTGCACAAATCTTTTGGGAAACTAACTCAAAAAATATTAAAGTCTTCTAATTCTGTATCTCCTGTTGATAGAAGAATGGATAAGATGTACACCTTATCAGGCTCAGACACGGAGTTTTTCTACCAACAATGCAGCCATGTTGGGGTCGTGCAGGCTGCAGCCTGTGACAGGGCTAATGTCCCCTTGGCTTCACACCCCACAGATAAAGACTCCAGGAGGATGGATACCTTGACAAAGAAGCAATACATGGCATCCTCTTTGGGACTCAGGCAGGCCAATTATATGGCCTATACAGCCAGGTACCAGAAGTCCAGGTGGGACACTCTGCTGGCACTGGCTAAACAGGCCTTCCCTGCCCCCCCGCTGGCCAAGGAGCTGGAGGAGGTGGCTGCGGATGGGACTGAGGCATCTAAGGTACAGTTCCATGCTGCTGTGGACTCAAATGATGTGCCATCAAGAGTCATGGCTACATCTGTGGCTCTTCGGAGAATGGCTTGGCTCAGATGTACTATCCTCTCACAGGACACCCAGCCTAAGGCCATGGATTTCCCTGTGGAAGGTAATTCTGTTTGGGGAGCAGACAGAGAATTACATGAAGAAGATGGAGGAGTATAGGACCATTTATAGGAGTGCACAGGCCAAGGAGAGGCAGGCAACTCCTCAAAGGCAGCATTCTAGGGGTAGGGGCAGACCTTTTCATCCAGCACTGGAGGCCTTTCTACCAAGCACAGGCCTCTTCGCCCTTTTCATAGAGGGGGTTCTTCAGAGGGAGAGGCAGAAGGGCTGCATCCACTCCTCAGCCTAAGGCCCCTGCCAAGCAGACAACCTGATGGGTCTGCCCAGGTCAACTCTCCTATCCCTGTAGGGGCAGGCTGGCTTACTTCATCCAGCACTGGGTGTCTGTTACTTCAGACAAGTGGGTCATGGAAGTAGTAAGCCAGGGACTGGTTCTCAGCTTCAAAAAATTTCCAAAGTTGAGAGCCAGATCTTTTCCACCTGCAAGTCTCTCCAAAACCCTTGCCCTAGAGGCAGAGGTTTCATCTCTTCTGGCCCTAGGAGCCATAGAGAGAGTTCCCACCCTACACTGGGGCAAAGGTCTGCACTCCAGGTACTTCCTTACCCCAAAAAAGACAGGGGAGTGGCGACCCATCCTAGATCTAAGATGCCTGAACAAACATCCTTTAAAACCAAGGTTCAAGATGGTGACTCTGGGAATCTTCCCTCTCTAAGACCAGGGGGACTGGCTAGCCTCCCTGGACCTCAAAGATGCCTACTTTCACATTCCCATTAGGTGCTCCCACAGAAGGTATCTCAGGTTCAAGTTGCCCTCAGGCCATTATCAGTTCAAAGCAATGCCCGTTGGCCTAACATCAGCCCCAACGGTTTTCACAAAGTGCCTGGCAGTAGTAGTGGCCTTTTTAAGAAGGCAGAAGATTTCCATCTTTTCATATCTGGACGACTGGCTCATAGTGGGTCAGTCTCCAGACCAAGTCAAGTCAGACCTGCAAGTGACCCAGCAAGTGCTATCTTCCCTGGGGTTCCTTTTCAACCTCCCCAAGTCAGTTCTCGAACCAGTGTAGCTTCTTACCTTTATAGGGGCAGAGCTAGATACTGTCAAAGCAAGAGCCTTTCTTCCCTTGGAAAGGGTGAGAGTTCTTGTGGAGCTGGATTCTTCCTTCAGCCTTCAGGTGTCCCGAACAGCAAGGCACTTCCTTCAGCTCTTGGGCCACATGGCAGCTTCTACAGCAGTGGTCCAAGGGGCAAGATTACAGATGAGGGACATTCAGTTCCATCTGAGGGCCTTTTGGTCCCAAAAGAAGGATCCTCTTACCAAACTGATTCCAGTGACTCAGACACTGATCCAAGCCCTTCAATGGTGGCAGGATCAGGACAACTTAAGACAAGGGTCCCATTTGTCACTCAGTCTCATTCGGTGGTCCTTACCACGGATGCTTCCCTTTTAGGGTGGGGAGCTCACCTGGGAGCTCTCACAGGCCAGGGACTGTGGTCCCCTCAGGAGTCCCTTCTTCATATCAATCTCCTGGTACTCAGGGCAGTTTTTCTGGCCCTGCAAGCTTTCTCTCAGTCTGTGTAGAACAAGGTAGTTCAGATCAGAACAGACACCACCACCACCACCATGTGGTACATCAACAAGCAGGAGGCACTCAGTCTACGGCCTTGTGCACAGAGGCCAAGAAATTGTGGTCCCTGGCTTATTCCCTGCAGACCTCTCTGATAGCAGTCCACCTTCCGGGGAAGGACAATGTGCTAGCAGATGCACTGAGCAGGATCTCCCAGGGCCACCACGAATGGTCGCTGGACCCCTTAGTGTTGAAAGTAATTTTCTCAAGGTGGGGCATTCCAGAGACAGATCTCTTTGCAGCCCCAGACAATCATCAACGTCCTCTGTTTTGTTGCAGAACCACAGTCTTAGGTTTAGTCCCTCTGGATGCTCCGATTTTGAACTGGAAAGGGAAATTTCTGTATGCCTTCCCTCCCTTTCCTCTACTGTTCAAGGTTCTAGTCAAGATAAGGTCACAACCTTGCAAAGTGATTCTGATTGCTCCAGACTGGGCCAGACAGCCTTGGTACCCTCTGTTGCTGTCTCAAGCAGTCCATCTTTCCCTGTCTCTTCCCAGGAATTACAACCTGTTAACCTCCTCTCAGGGGAGGATTTGGTACCCCAATCTTCGGTCTCTCAATCTCAAGGCATGGCTCTTGAAGAGTTAGAGCATGCAGATTTGCATCTGTCTCAGGGGGTTCTGGATATTCTCAAAGCTTCTCGAAAGCCCTCCACCAGAAAGACTTATAACTCCAAATGGAAAAGATTCAGCATTTGGTGTTCCAAGAAGCATATTTCTCCAGACACTGCTGAACTGCCTACAGTTTTGGATTATGTGGTCCATCTTAATGGTCTAGGCCTCAGATCAGCTACTCTCAAGGTACACTTGTCGGCTGTTTCTGCTCTTCTGTCAGTGGGAAACTCTTCCTCACTATCTTCTCATCCTGTGTTCTGTAAATTTTTCAAGGGATTATTTCATACCAATCCTCCCTTTAGGAATCCTGCCCCTGCCTGGGATTTAAATGTTTGCATTGCTCAACTTATGGTCCTTTTGAACCTATGTCATCAGCAGAGCTTAAGTACTTGACTTGGAAAACTGTGTTTTTGGTAGCCATTACCTCTGCCAGACGTATCAGTGAACTGCAAGCCCTGTCAGTGGAACCTGATTTTATCTCTTTCCATAGGGATAAAGTGGTCCTTAGAACCAATAGGAGGTTCTTGCCCAAAGTGGTCTCAGACTTCCACTTGAATCAGTCTATGTCTCTTCCTGTCTCCTTCACTGATCATTGCTCCTCAGGAGAGAGGAGGCTACACAGTTTAGATGTTAAAAGAGCCCTTAGCTACTACATAGAGCATACCAAGGGTCACTGGTTTGATTCCCTCCAGCTGTTCCTTACTTATGGGGAAGTGGGAAAGGGCAAACCTGCCACCAAGAGAACTATTGCCAGGTAGATTGTGTCTTGTATACAATTCTGCTATTAGAAACTGGGAAAGATTCCACACTCAGGTCTGAGGGCTCACTCTACAAGAGGTACAGCTGCTTCCCTGGCTGCAGCCAGGGATATCCCTTTGTTAGAAATGTCAAGCAGCCACCTGGAAAACAGTCCATACCTCTACCAAGCACTACTCTCTGGATATCCAGGCTAGGAGTGATGCTCGGTTTGGCACAGCAGTACTTCAGAGCCTATTCTCAAAGTAGGTTCTCTCCCTTCCCCATGGAGGTACTGCTTGGTAGTCTGCAGTTTGTCAGAATACAGCAAGACTTCATGTTGTCTGAAGAAAATATTACTCACCTTAGTAATTGTGTTTCTTCTAATGGAGTCTTGCCGTATTCTGACCTCCCTCCCTGCTTCCCCTCTCAGAACCTCGTTTTTGGGAAGTGGGTCGGCAGGTGCAGTGCTGCACCCCCGAGGTGCTTCTTGCACACCCTCCTTTTTATTTGGGTGTTTTGTTGTATTGTTATCCTTATTTTGGATTGGTTTTGGGTTTCCTGATTTGAGTCTTCATTTGGAATCCAAAACTTTCTGTTGCCTGTTGGCTAGTTTAAAAATTTTACAATTTCCACATAGTGTAGTTAATGAGTTTTTGCTCGTAAGAATCTGACGGGTTTCAAAGGGCTGCAGACAGAGACCTCAACCGAGCTCGAGCTCAACATTCTATGCACTGCATAGAAATTTAAACCTATGTTCTCCAGGGCAGTTTAAAGGCTGGAGCTAACTGCAGTTTGTCAGAATACAGCAAGACTCCATTAGAAGAAACATAATTACTAAGGTGAGTAATTTTTTTGTCTGTCCCATGGATTCTTGAATTCCCCCACTGTTTTTGACTGTACGACCTCCTCAGGAAGGCTGTTCCATGCATCCACAACCCTCTCTGTGAAGAAATACTTCCTTACATTATCTCTGAGCCATCCCCCCTCTATCTTCAAACTGTGCCCCCTTGTTCTTGCACATCTCTTTTTCTGAAAGATGATGCCTTCTTGGACTTTGTTGATTCCCTTGGGGTATCTGAAAGTTTCTATCATGTCCCCCCTCTCCCTCCTTTCCTCGAGGCTATACATCTTAAGCTCCTTTAGTCTTTCTTCATATGTCTTCTGATGCAGACCCTGCACCATTTTGGTTGCCCTCCTCTGGACAGCCTCCATCCTGTCTATGTCCTTGCGGAGATCGGGTCTCCAAAACTGTACCCAGTACTCCAGATGTGGTCTTACCAACTGTCTGTACAGAGGGCCAGCAACTTCCTGTTTTCTACTGGTGATGCCTCTCCCTATGCATCCCAGTATCCCCCCAGCCCTTCTTACTGCCTTCTCACATTGCTGGCCCACCTTTAGGTCATCTGATATTACTACCCCCAGGTCCCTTTCCATTTTTTTGTCAGTATCTCACCCCCATTGTGTACTCTTCCTCTGGGTTTTTGTTTCCCAGGTGCATTACTTTGCACTTCTTTGCGCTGAATCTAAGCTGCCATACATTTGACCATTCCTTCAACCTTGCCAAGTCCCTTTCCACCCCACCTTGTGTATCAACCCTGTTGCAGATCTTTGTGTCATCTGCAAAGAGTCATACTTTCCCTTCCAGTCCCTTTGCAATGTCACTTATAAAGACATTAAAAAAGGACCAGCCCCAGTACTGAACCCTGCTGTACCCCACTAGTAGCCCTCCTTTCTTCACTGTGGATTCCATTTACATTTACTCGCTGTGTCCTGTTGTCCAGCCAGTGTTTTACCCAGGCTACCACCCTGGGACCCACTTCCAGGCTGGCTAATTTGTTTATTAATCTTTTGTGCCGGACTGTGTCAAATGCCTTACTAAAGTCTAGGTAGGCCATGTCCACAGCCCCTTCCTGGTCTACTACTTTGGTCACCCAGTCAACGATATCAATTAGATTTGTCTGACATGACCTTCCCACTGTGAATCCATGCTGCCTTGGGTCCTGTGCCCCACTGGCCTCTAGGTACTCAACAATTCTTTCCTTCAGAAGTGATTCCAACATTTTTCCGTCCCCATTTGAGAGTACCAGGTCTAAGACTGCTCCCTCCCAAGTGGGTTCCAGAACTAGCTGTCTGAGGCATGCCCCCTGTAGGGCATCGAGAATGGCTCTGCTCTTGGATGTGGCTGCAGCAAAGGTGCTCCAGTTAACATCCGGCATATTCAGGTCCCCCATCTGCAATATCTCCCCTTTCTCTGCCATCCTAAGGATGCCTTCTGTCATTTCTTTGTCCATTTCCTCCCCCTGAGACAGGGGTCTGTATACAACCCCTGTGCGGATTGTGGAGCCATTTCCAGTCTCCAGGGTGACCCACAGTGCCTCCTGTCTTCCCTGTTTACCCTTTAGTTCTGTTGCTTTGATCCCTTCCCTTACATAGAGAGCCATTCCTCCTCCTCCTCTTCTTCTTCTTCTTCCCTCTCTGTCCCTCCTGTAGATTGTGTACCGTGGTATGTTGACATCCCAGTCATGGTTCTCTGTGTACCACGTTTCTGTGACTGCCATGATATTCAGGCATCCTTCTTCCATCAAGGCCAACATTTCGGGGAGATTTTTACCTAGACTACGGGCATTGGTACTCATTATCCTCCATTTTATTTATGGCTTTATTTCTTTTTGCCCCATCCCTGTCCTTACTGCCTTTGTCTTTTTCTCCATTTATCCCTGCCCTTCTCCCTATCGACTGCTTTATCTTGGTGTTTACCTCACTAATTACCCTGATTTTTTTTTGGGGGGGGAGGCTAGGATTTCCCTTCTCCTTTTCAGTGCCTCCCCCCTTGACTAGTTTAAATACTTGCCAATGAAGCATTTAAACCTATCACCCCAGGATCCTGATTCCCCTCCTGGATAGATGCAGACCATCGTGCCTGTATAGGCCTGCATCCCTCCAGGTGGAGCCCCAGTCCCCAATGAAGCCAAATCCCTGAGCTCTGCATCAGTTTTTCAACCAGTCATTGAATCCCATGGTGCAGAGTACCCTAGCCTCATCCATGCCATAGACAAGTAGCACTTCCGAGAAAGTTACCATGTGTGCTACTTGTCTAAGGTCACTCCCAAAACTCCACAAACTCCTGTTGCACTGCTCTGATCCCATTCTCAGCCAGGTCATTCATCCCTAGGTGGATAATGACATCCAGCTCCCTCCCCGTTGCAGCTGCTCCCAAGATCCTGAGTAAACCTACGCCGTCCAGAAACAATCAACTACAACTCTGACCCTCCACCCCAGGGAGTGCCTTCCTTCCTTTCAGACACCTATTTCACAGAGGTTAGGTAACAGGTCTAGTCACAAATGACTGCAAATATCTCCCAGCTACAGTTCTTCCCTGGTAAATTAAAGTTAAAACTAAGAAAACTCAACCCCCAAAATAGAGTCAATACTAGTTACTTACACAGGTCCAAAAAGTAATAATTCAGTTCAGTGTAGTCTAGAAAATAACCTCCTTGATTCAAGGATGCTGTGGCTGCCTTCTCACTCTCTCTGTCTCAGTCTCACCCTCTGTAACTCTGCCCACAGGGCTCTCACTCCCCCGCCCCTGGCGTACCACTTCAGGGTGAGCCGCCTTCTCTTATCAATTCCCAAGTATCTGGAACTCCCTCCCATCAGAAATCCACTCTGCTCAGTCCCCTCACTCCCCATCCTTCCTCCTCTGACAACACATAGCTCCCTCTTGCAACTGCACCTAATCCCGCCCACCTCTAGTTCTACTCTCCCCCTTTTACACAGCCCAGCCAATTTGATCAATCCTTTCCCTCATGCCAATTCCCTGTCCCCTTGCAGGGTTCTTAGCATCTCGAAGGGGAGAAGGCCTTTGGCTGACATATCTCCCTCCCACCCCTTGTTGCTCTAGCTGACCCATACTCATACCCTTGTGACTGTACAAATTACAAATTAATTGGTTGGCTATAGCACTTTCCCTAAGTTTCCGTCATGGAAATGTACAGTTTAGCACTCTGCATGTATTGTGTTTTGGTTTCACTGTAAATCAAGTGTTTATGATAAAGTCTTGTTTTGTACTGTATATCCGGAAATGTATTACCTGCTCTGTGAGTGTATATGTTCTGTGAGACTCTGAAAAATAACTGTATATATTTTAAGTTTAAGTTTGTATTCTACTGTAAATTCTTACCTGCTTCGCAACTGGATGGCGTCTACCGTATTTTCTGTATTCACTCGGTTATGTTATGTTTCTTGCACTCTCACAAGTATCCCCCTCCCCCCAGGACGCATCTGGAAACAAGCTATTACAGCTCAGTATGTCCTTCCTGGTGAAACGTTTTCAAATAAATAAAAAATACATAAATTACTGTAGGACATTTCTAAATAAATATTTGTATAACTAACTCGTCTCTGCAGCAACAGTTCTCCTCCCCACACTTTTTTCCCTGCTAATAATTCCCTCCTTCCTAAACTACCCTTCTGTTTTAGAAAAAAATTCCCCCCCCTCCCAATATGGAGTGAATCTGAGGGTCTCACAGCCTCAATGATCACCCCCTGCAAAGGCTGTGCTGAGTGTCTCACAGATCAGCCTCTGTGAAGGCTTGCTCAGAGTGCTTGTGTCCACCTGCCTTGGCCATGGCATCAGATACAACCTATCACCTGGACACCTACCTCGTTCCTGCTGTCAGCTTTGGCGTGTGGGAGACTATTGCCGGAGTCTTGATGGCAGCTGGGTGTGCGAGCTGGGGTCGCTTCTCTCCGATGCTGACAGAGCGAATCTGTGTTAAGCAGCCCTGTTGGCAGAAGAAGGTCCATATCAGTTAATGCTTCAGAGAAACCTCAGCAGTACCTGATCCAAGGGCACGTGTATTTACCTGAACCGAGGGCACATATAACCTCAGCAGCACTTGAACTGAGGACACGTGTGTATAGCACACCTGACAGATTTCTGGATTTTCTGCACGACACAGAATAGGGGAATGATATTTCCTTACAGTTTTGTGTAGGTTTCATCCATAGGCAGTTGGATGGTATGCACTATCCTCCCCTGCTAGCTGGGACAGTTGCAATAGTCTGGTAGAAGTCTTATGACACGTCTTTTCACAAACTCCCTCAGTTCAACCTTCTGTCCAAAGCTGTAGAAAAAACTGCTTATGCAAGAAAAACAGAATGGGAACGATATGGAATACAAGACTGAAGATGCGTAATATTTACAGCACTGAAAATCGTGAGGGCCAGAGTGCCTATTGATGAAGCCTTCATATAATTGGAATTACTGGAAAGGAAACAGATTTCCCCTTTTTGTGTTGGCTTTTATGGGCAGTAAGATGAAATAGGCCCTAATAAGCAGTCCCTGGACAGGGGACGAGGGGTCAGTGCTGTAAGACTTGGCTCAGTCCCTGTCTTATGAAAGCTACATCCAAAGTACGAGCTATGAACATCTAGATGGTACTAGTGAAAGTAAGTGCGGACACCCATATAGCAGCCCGACATGCAATGCATTTTCTATGGATAACAAGGCCCATTTGCCATAACAAGTTGCTGTGGCTTTAGTGGAATCAGCTCTGAGGAAGCCGACAGTCCCCAGGAGAAGTATGCGAGCTTGATAGAAACATAGGCTTTGACGGCAGATAAGGACCACTTGGCCCACCCAGTCTGCCCATTTCCCTACCTATTGGATAAGCTGCAGATTCTAGTTAACCAACAGCCTACTTCCTGCAACCCCCCACTATAATTGCCTTATGTCTGTCCCATGGATGTTTGAATTCCCCCACTGTTTTAGACCCCACAACCTCTCCAGGAAGGCGGTTCCATGCGCTCACCACGCCTCCGTGGAAAAGAATTCTCACATTACCCTGAGCCGCCCCCTCTAACTTTAAATTGTGCCCCTTGTTCTTACAACTCTTTTCTGAAAGATGCTACCCTTCTGGACTTTGTTGATTCCCTTGAGGTACTTAAAAGTTTCTATGGAGTAACCATTTTGCTAGAGTTGGCTTAGCTGGGGTCCACATTTGTTCCCCGGACCCAGCAGAGCAAAGTCTCTGTATTGTGAAGCAGCTTAGTGTGCTTAAGGTTGTTTTTCCTTTTGAGGGTTCGCCTCTGTGGAAATCCGAGAGCACCTTACGGAGATGAAGAGGGCATGGTTCCAAGAACAACCTCATTGTTGTGAAGAATGAAGTACAGCTCCTTATACGAAAGCTCAGCCCCAGCCCACTCCCGACTGGCACTCGCCTCTCCCAGGACCTATCTCACAGTTCCTCACAGATTACCCCCTCCCGTGGCAGGGCCAGGTGAGGGAGGTTCATTCCCCCCTCCCAGAGACCAAATCCCGACAAAATGGTCCTGAAGGCAGCGCAAGTCAGAGAGCGGGCCGAGCACCATGCTCCAGTCCCCTTGGTCAGCACTGTGCAATGATGCCAGCATGCATACGCACAGAGGCGAACATGCACCACGCATCTGCCACTGATCATCCCCTGCTGAATCATGACCACTGCCCTGCCACTGCACCTCCACATAGTGGCAGTACTGTGAGCGACGCAACATGCCTGCCCCTCCCCAGGACAGAATAGCTATTTGTCAGATGCCCAGCCCTCTCCTCCCCGGCTGCCCCCCTCCCTTTCCAGTGGCCTGAGCTCACTCGTGAACCCGGGTCGCCACTGTGGGAGGTGTGGTGTCCAGCGCCGCAACCCTCCATGCCACTGGGCCAGCAGAGAAGTACCAGTTCACTGGCCCGAAACTAAGACGGCAACAAGGAACAGAACCAGATAGATGCCATGGGGACACCTTGAGAAGATATTAAACAACAAGGGGGTTCATCAGAGCATCGGGGACCATGTTCACCTGTTGGCGGGGTGGACTTGTCTATTTCTGGGGAGAATCTTTTGACAGCCTTTGAGAAAGCAGATAATGGTGATTATGCATGAACACAGGCTGGGTACATGCCTTGTGGACAGTCGTGCGGGGCTTGGCATTCGTGACTGCTGGCCACTGCAGGATGCCTCTAAGTGACCCCTCCCCCAGCGTGCTCCCATGGGGGGGGGGCCAGTGGACACAGGAGGGCATCGGATGCCCATCCTGGCCCAAGAGTGGATCCCCTGCTCTGCACAGGACATTGTGGGACACCACACATCTTTGAAAAATAAAAATGACTGACGAGTGCCCAAATTGCTGCCTCAGCCCTCTCTGCGTGATGGGAGGGCTGGAGCAGCATGACGAGGGTGGGGGGAGTTCAGTCCTACTGCGGCTAGAGGAGGCACTTTGTGGGAGCATGTAGCAGCTATTGCAGGGTTCCTGCATGCATAGCCTGCACCCCCCCCTCGCCTAGCACTCCATGCCATAGTGAATAGCGTGGAGTGTAGGCATGCCCCTGGACACTCCTCCAGACCGTCTGCACATGTAGCTGTGCAAACGGCCAGAAGATCGCATGCGGAAGGGGCCCAACCCCTTTCATGCATGCCATGGGGGTTTGCAGGACTACCAATGCACAGTTTTCTGACTGCCTACGCACTGCGGGCACACAGCATGTAGGCACTGCGCCCCATGTGCATAGGGGCCTATGTCTGGATGGGACCCCAGAGAGGGTGATCCCATGTGACCTTTGTAGTGAGGTGGGCCACAACTTGCCCCTCAGAGACTGAAGGCAGTATACCGCTGCAGTTTAAGGCTCTGAGCTGCAAACCTGGAGACATGGGTTTGAATCCCACAGCCCCCACTTGCATACTGTGTAACTCTAAACAAGTCACAACTTCCTGTGCTCCCAGGCTGCCCCTGGAAACAACCTTCGACTTAGTGTGCCTTTCCTAGTTAAACAATTTCCACTTTCCCTTTGACTGACAACCCCCTTATCTAAGCCTTGCTTCAGAAATTCCAAGACACTGGACATAGAAGCTGCTGTAGGTTTGATATGAAGCATCAGTGATGCAACGTGTCCCACACTTTGCTGTAAGGCCTTTTTTCTTTTAATATTTTAATTGAAGGTTAAAACAATAACACAACAAATACAGCAATTAAAACTGGTTGGGTACATCAAATAGTTCAAACAAGGCCACATAGGCCATAGAATCAAACAGACAAAAAAAAGGCAGTTTTAGATAAGGGCAAAGTTAATTCCACATAGAAATGCCCAAGCCTAGATAAAGAAGATCAGAAAGGGTGATGGGGTGCAGGAGAGTCTAGCTCATTACCAAGGCAGCATTGTGTGAGGAGGGGGTATAGATTACGGTGACAATGCATTCATTTACAACCAGACAAATTTCACAAATCTGAAAGTAAACAAAGTAATGCAGGTAGCATTTTATTCATTATGGAAATCAATCCTTTTCAATAGCTGCGATTTGTGGGCCCCAAAGTTTTTGGAAGGTTTTGGATGCACTATTAGTGCCCAGCTGGACTATTTCCAGTTTGCGACACAGCTGAAAATTGTGAGCCCACTGCCAGACTGGGGGAGGTTCAGAAGAGAGCCAGCTCTCAATGACAGTTTTCCTGGCATCAATTAGGGCAATAGATCATAGAGGTAGGCCATCTCTCAATGCCCGTCTAATGAGATCAGCTCCTATAAGCAGCTCCAGGGAAGATCTGGGTGGGACCATCCAAGACCCTTATCATAATGGTATGGGCTACATTCCAGAAGGGAGCGATCATAGGACAGGTAAGGGTCATGTGCAAGTAAAACTGTTTTTGTATTTATTTTTCTTATTTTATTTAATCTGTTAGTTTTACGTGTTTAATTTTAGTGTTAGGGATGAAGCAGTGAGTTATTAAGTGTGAGGACATTTGTTCAGGATTTAAGTTTAACTTAGCCACAGATAGTGAGAATATTCGTATTATTTTCACAGTTTTTTGTTCCCAAGCAGTTGACATTCATCACTGGGGTTATCTTCACCTAGAGTGAAGAATTGCTCTTTTTCAGTTCATTTTTTCTGGCTATCTGTTTGTGGGCCAGTTTCTGAGACAAGGAGGAATCAGAAAGAACTGACTCTGCCATCAGGAGCTGTGGAATGTCCTATACGGGACTGTAAGAGCCGAGGAGGAGCCACGGCTACTGGAAGTCATTGGAACATTTCAGGGGTTCTGTTTACGGCGAGATTGTTTCCTGGGAACTTAGCCGGATCTGCTACGGCAGTACTGCTGTGACATTACGTTAAGTGAACCAGGAGATCTGCTGGCTTGTCGTTTCTAGGCCTTTACTGTTTGGTAGCTCCGACCTGAACTCTGGGAGGGATCGCTGGGGAGGCTGGCCGTGAGTGAGACCAGGCCTGGTGCCGTTGGAGGGTGAGCACTACAGTACCCGGGTCTCTCTGGTCTTTTGTGGGGACGGGCAGGAGAGCTTGTCCCACACAGGGCCATATTACGGCCAAAAACCACTGGCAGTGACCTCTTGGGGGACGGTTAGCCTACTCGACTATCCAGGCAGAGGAGAGGCCTGCAGGCCCCAAAATGCCTAGATGGTGTGGTGAGGAGCTCCAGTGGAAAGAACGTCATCAGATGGACAGTCAGATTCTTCCTTTTCTTTTGAATCTGGTGGGCAGTGAGAGTGCCCTGTTGACTTGAACAAGTGTTTTAACTGCTTATTGTGCTCCCAACCTATGTGAGAGACAGGCTGGGGAGCCAATATTCCTTTTCTTTCCTCTGGTGAGGGGGAGAGCTCCCAGAGGTTAACAACTATTTTCCTCAGGAGAGTGTTGTGGCCACTCTTTGTTCTGAAAATGTCATCCTCATCTGTTGTGATTTCTTGCTTTTACTTGGATATGTTTTATTAATGTATTTTTTGAAGTATTATGTATTGCTTGGATATGTTTTATTAATGTATTTTTTGAAGTATATGTATATTTAATTGTTTTAGAGTAATTCTGAGTGGTGTGTGTGGTGCATGGAAATTTTGATAGATTGGGTCAGTGGCTAGGGGTGTATGTGTGCTGTGTGGACTAAGTTGTATATGTGTGGTTGTTGAATATTTAATGTCTGCTGTGTGAGGTGTGGTCCGGCAGGACAAAGATTTTTAAGAGGCTGTACAAACTGAACTATCGTGGATTGTTGTCATGAACTGCACTGTCAGATGGCAGCAGTTTTTAACTAGGTAGCATGTGTTGGGACCGTGGTTCGGTGGGCAAGCACTAGTCCCCCTCTAGGCTGAGGGGCTTGCGCCCCACTGATAGTCCCCCATTGCAACCCGAAGTGTATATGCGTCGTGCCTTGGGTATTGCGAGGAGGGGCCGGAGGGGTGGGGTCCCTGGTCCTGGAGGGTGGAGGGAGTGGGGTGGGTGGACTGAAGTAGTGAAGTCGAGGCGGCACCCTGGGGTGACATGGAACCAGGAAAGGGGTGATCCCTGCTTGGTATCCATACACAAGGGTTCCACTTGATGGTGGGCAAGTTACCCGCTCTTCCATGGCCTCTCATCCAACTCGGGCAGTGTTATGCAATGCCAGGTCTATAAAGAACAAGACCGCAATTATTGCCAATCTTGTTGAAACATCTGACCTGGTTTGCATCACCGAGATCTGGCTGGACGAGAATGCTGGCCCAGTATTGGAGTCAGCTGTTCCAGCGGGGTACTCGGTGATACACCGCCTGAGACTGGATCGAAGGGGTGGAGGTGCAGCCATTTGTTTTAAAACAGAACTGGGTCTTGTAGAGGTTTCAGTGGGGGTCACTAGATCCTTCAAGTGCATCATGGGTGCAGGTGTGGGCAGCAGGATTCTTCTCATTTACTGTCCACCCAGAGATGAGAAAGTTTTCCTGCAGGAAGTTGCAGACTTCATGGTCGACATGGTGTTGGAATCCCCCAGGTGGTTGGTCCTGGGGGATTTCAATGTCTGGGTCGACGATGAACTCTCACATTTTGAACAGAACTTCCTCCAACTGATGAATTAGCTGGGCTTCACATAGGTAGTTACCGCTGCAACCTATATTCAAGGTCACTCCTTGGACCTGGTGTTTCTCCTGGGGATGGAGGCCACTGATTTGGTGGTGGAAACAGTCGGTTGATCAGACCATCACTCTATAAGGTTCAGTTTTGGGACTCCCCCTATGAGACCCGCCCCTTTGGAGATGGTCCAGTACCGCCCTTTGAGGGATGTTACCCCTGAGGGTCTTATGGCAGTGTTGGACTTATCGAGTAGGCCAATGGAATGCTTGGACCTGGGAGACCTAGTAGTGCACTATAATAGTGTGGTACTGAGGGCCCTGGATTCCGTAGCACCTGTCTGAGTTCGCCCTTTCCGCCCTCAGTCCCCTTGGTTTGATGGGACTCTGAGGGAGTTGAGGAGAATTGGACAAAGGTTTAAATGTTGTTGGTGGAAATCTGGCCTGGAGGAGGACAGACTTAGGTTGATGGTCCATTATTCAGACTATCAATCAGAAATCTTCCATAAGAAGGCAGAGTTCCTGTCCAGGGAGATTGCTGCAGCAAGGAACCGACCAGCCCAGCTCTTCCGGACCGTGGGCAGACTGTGCAATCCAGCCTGCCTCTGGGGCTGGAGAGCGTTCTCACAAATTAAGTGTGAGGAGTTCGCTCAGTTCTTTGCAGGTAAGGTGTCCTCCATCAGGTCAGAGGTCTGCCTGACTTGTTCAAATGAGTATGGTGGTGGTCGATGCGAGGATGCAGCCATCCGGTCTATCTGAACAGATTTCGACCAACCAACGATCGTGGACATCATTAAGATTGCTCGAGATCTGCGACCGACTTACTGTAGTTTGGATCCTGGTCCAACCCGCCTCCTTGTGGGGTGTCTGGATGTCATCGGACCTATCCTTGCTGAGATAGTCTGGTGTTCACTGGACCAAGGGGTGTTCCCGGACCTTTTGAAGGAGGCCGTGGTGACACCCCTTTTAAAGAAACCTTCCTGTGACTCGGACTGTCTTGTGAACTACAGACCTGTCTCTAACCTGCCCATTGTGGGCAAGGTTATTTAGAAGGTAGTTGTGTCGCAGCTCAAGAATTTTCTTACCACCCACAAAGTCTATGATCCTCTCCAGTCTGGTTTCAGGAAGAGGCATAGTACAGAGACAGCACTGGTTCGGGTACTAAATGATCTCCTGATAGCGAGAGATCGGAGGAGTCGTTCGACCTTAGTCCTCCTTGATCTCTCAGCAGCATTTGACACCGTGGATCATGGGGTGCTGCCGGAACACCTGCGGCTGCTCTGTGGACTGTCTGGGACAGTCCTCAGATGGTTTCATTCTTTCCTTACAGGCAGGACTCAGAGGGTGGTGTCAGGGTTTTTTTTCCTCGGCCCCCTTTTCCCTGCTCCGTGGGGTGCCGCAGGGTTCCGTGCTGTCCCCTATGTTGTTCACGGTGTATATGTTGCCGTTAGGAGACATTATAAGGTGGTATGGGCCGAGTTTTCACTGCTATGCAGATGATACTCAGCTCTACTTGTCCTTTGTACCCGAACAAAATAGTGCCGTCTTGGTCTTTAACAACTACCTTGCCGAGATTCAAGACCGAATGAGTGCTAATTAGTTGAGATTAAATCCAGATAAGACTGAGGTGTTGGTAGTGGACCCAGGACAGCGGGTAGAGAAGTTGACTCCTGGGCAACCATCTGGCCTTGTGCTTGGGGGTAACCAGTTGAGACCTTCTGAACGGGTGCGAAATCTGGGCATTGTGCTCGACAACGAGCAGACACTGAAAGCGTAGGTGTCGGCAGCTGTCAAGTCCTCATTCTATCATCTGAGGAACATTGCCCGGATAAAGCACCTTGTTCCGCCCGAGGACCTCCCTGTGTTGGTCCACACCTTTGTGTCCTCTCGTCTTGATTACTGTAATGCTCTATACCTAGGGTTGCTGGGGGTAGATCTCCGTCGCCTGCAGCTGGTGAATAACACTGCAGCCAGGTTGTTGAGGGTTATCAAGAACTAGCCATATCACTCCTGTGCTGCGTGAACTGCACTGGCTGCCGGTGCAATGGAAGATCACCTTCACGGTCGCATTGCTGACCTATAAGACACTACACGGACAGGGACCGGGTTACTTGCAAGACCTCCTTCAGCATTACTCCCCTTCCCACCCGCTCCGCCGACGAGAGATTGCTAGAGGTTCCCAGGGTCCATCTTCAAACATCAAGCGCTACGGCCTTTCCTTTTGCAGCCCTGACCCTGTGGGACTCTCCACCTCGTCGGATTAGAGTGCCTGTCCACTGAGTCTTTGCAGTCCTCATTAACAACCTACCTATTTGATCTAGCTTTTGGGGACTGTATTTAGTTTGTATGGCTGCCTTTTTATGTTGTACATTTTTTAGACAGTATATTTGGTTTTATATTGCATTGTGTATGTGCTTTGGTTTAAGAAAAACACACTATAAATAAATTTTGATTTGATTTGAAGAAATCTGCTCCCTCCTGCAAACACATGGGGCAAGCTGGAGACCTCATTCTATGGAGCCTCTGTGGTATGATATAGGCCCTATATACAAGATTCAACTGAATCTGCTGCAGTTTACTGCTGCAAGAGCAGGCAAGTAGGTATTTAACCCCCTCCGACCAGGTGTTTCTGTAAGCCTTATTAAATGGAAATCTTTCTAGACTGCATCAAAGATTAAATGACTCCCACCTAGTACCTGGCTTTCACAAATCTCCTGCGCTCAGGAGCCAGGCCATAGCTAAAAGCGTGTCAGAGTCTGTGTGAAGGTTTAGTCAGTAGTGTGTGGTTTGCACACTGCCAGTTGCAACAAAACTGAACCATGAACTGCGAGCCCAATAAGGCACTACAAAGAACTGCATGACTGTTCACTTTGTAACTTTCTTAGAACCTTTGGTATCATTGGCCATGGAGGGACTGCATATAGAAGGGCATCTCGCCAAGCAGTGATAGGCGATAAATTCCTAGAGACTGCTTTCCAATATCTGCTGAAGTACCTGGAGGTCTTTACATTGACCACAAACAATGCACAAACTAAGACGGATTTTGTAAGATGCTTTTTTATGGGGTTTTTGTTGGACTGTATGATGTGAGGAAAGGTATGTGCACAAACTAAGACAGATTCTTTTATGAGGTTTTCAGACCTAAAGACTTTGGCGCCATCTTGCAGGCTATCAAGCCCCCCCAACCCCCACCAAACTGACCACCTTTCATCTGAAAACTTCTCCATTCCTCCCTGCACCTAGGAGAGGGTGATATGTGGCCCTGCCAGACACTGCAAGGAGGGAAGAGGAGGTGGCTATAGTACCCTTACTTGGCACAGTGGCCTCAAAGTGTCTAAGTAATGATGATAAATGCCCGTGTTGCAAAAAATGGTCCCAAGACCCTGCAATGAGGCATCAGCAGAATGGAGGCAACAGCACACAGTCCTGCGCCACTTGAAATCTGAAAAAAATGCTGCAGAAAACCCAAAAGTAAGCTAGAATCATTGCAGAGCAGGAAGAGGTCTACCAACTAGGGTAGGCTGTAAAAGACTGAGGGAGCTGGGGAAGGGGCATGTCCTAAGACTTCTCTCTAACTGTTACAACCAGTCCCATCTAGCAGGGGAGGACAGCCCATACCATCTGACTACTCATAGGAGTTTACACACAAGCTCCATTTTTCAGGTGCCGGTGTAATGTGGTACTGCCGTGCCTCTGGGCCAACCAAACCTCAGCCTTAACAGGGACCAGCACATTACAATAAATTTATCACTTTTGACAAAACGTTGAAAAACATAACATTCATATACTTTATTCAGCTCATATTTTATACACCGACTGACTTTCTGTTCCCTTTTTCCTTCATGACTATGATAATCTGCACGGAAACGGGATACCTTTTCTGGGAGGCCATCTGCTTCTGTTGCTCTGTCCTTAGCTGGCGTCATAATCCTTGGTTTGTGACGACAGAGTTTGCTGCTGTGGAAATTATTATGATGTCACAAACAGAAGACTATGAGTTCAGCAAATGATTAAACAGCAGGAACAGGGACACTGCGGAGGACAAGGAGCCAGTTTCCAGTTGACTGAACCAAATATTAAAGGAAAAGAAATAATGAGAATCTACAAAATATAAGGTGAATTGTGTCTATTCTTTTTCAAAGTTTTCACAAATGTGGCAGACTCAACTGAATTCAAAGACAGAGTAAACACACACACACACGTGCGCACACACTCGCCATGAAGCAAGTGGCAGGGGAGATGCTGGCTATATCAATGAACTGGTATGGAGCTCCCGAATGCCACTGGGGAAGAGTCCTTGCAGGCAAAGGTCTGGGAATGGCAAAAAGCCATATCATAGGAAAGACTGAGATACTCACAGGATTGCCTCTTACGATCACAGGCGGGGACTGCCAGGAGATGCTGAAGCCGGTCCCACTGGGCAAAAATTGAGAGGAAACGGGAAAACTCAGGGGAGCTGTTGCCTGCAATAAATGGAGAGCTCCATTACAGCTGACACAGACACACACACTAAAAAGCTGTTGTTCCAAGTCATGAACACAGATTTTGTACTGACGAAAAACAAGCCAGTTTTCATAACTTGTTACCCTGTCATTAAATAACTTAAAAAGTATTGCTCATCAAAAAAAAAAAAAAATCCACCTCAAACCCCACTCTGTCCACCACTAAAGATTCAGACTGCGGCTCCAACCACTGTTTTGGATGCACGTCTACCTTCTATAACCAGTTATTCAGGAAAACCACCTATCAAAGGCACCTCCTTGGCTCAAACTGTATCAAATCTTAAAGTTTTGGCTTTCAGCAGTTTTTCAGCCACAGTGATACTTTTTGATTATTTCAATGTTTTATAACTTTTATATCGCTAAACCCATCATTTCTAAATTTTCAGAGCTCTGTTTCCTTACTGGTAATTAAGGTTGTGTATAAGTGCTGTCCAGAAGCAGTTGGTATGGGCGGTCTTCCCCTGCTAGGTGGAACTGGATGATACAAAGAAGTCTTAGGATACGACCTTTTCCCAGACTCCCTCACTCTAACTTTATGTCCAAGTCTGTACCTAAAGACACTAAGAAATACAACAAAAAACATAATACACATTATAGAACACCACGTTATAGAACAATACACAAGACACGTTATACAATAACACAAGATCTTACTTCGAGTGGGAGCTCTTGCAGCAGGCTGTAACACTTAGGACTATGCCGCAGGCACTAGGACCCTCTGATAAAATCTTCAGCCAGCAGTACACAGCAGGGACTGCCCCCAACGCCAGCCCTGGTACAAAAGGGGGCGGACCCAGCTCCACCTCAGTTCTTTTCCCGCCACGTCCTGCACGTGAACAGAGAAGAACAGCTTCAGCTTGCCAGGTCAGCAAGAATTCTTCAATCAAAACCTGCTTTTCTACTGTTTTTTCAACGGTTTTTCATAGTTACCGATGTCAGGCCATTGTCCGGCGTTTTTTTGCAGTCCTGACGGATGTCTTCTCGGGCGTCGGCCTCGCCGGAACATCTCAACAAGTGCGAGTGTGGGAGGCAGATCCCGGCCATCGCCGCTATGTCTTCTGCCTGGGACCGGAACACGACACCGCAAACTACTCCGCTTGCCAGGCCTTCACTAGCTGGACCCGCATCCGCCGTCTCAAGGCCCTGAAAGCCTTTCTTTTGGAGCAGAAGATGGATCTGCACTCCGAGGAGGGGAAACGCAAGGAGAAGAAGTGGCACGGTAAAGACCGTAGTCTGTCCCGGTCGCGGTCCCATTCTCACTCACTGCCCTCTCCAAAGAAGGCCCGTCCCTCGGGATCAGGAGAGTGCCCAAAATCGACTCAGGCCAAGGCCAGCCCTTCGGGGGAGAAGCCGGCTAAGCCTAAGGTAACCCCGCTAAGGGTCACCACGAAGCCCTTGGAGGTGCATGCTTCGGCCCCACCTCCCAAGATACCGGCGCTGCCTGTTAAAGGCACGCCTCCGGAGCCCAAGGACTCTCCGGCGCCCCCCCCGTCATCGGTACCAACACCGACGCCAGTTGAAGGGGCGAAGGGCGAGGGATTGGCTGTGGAAGAACCGATGTCCCCATCGCCCAAGTCCTCCTCCCCCCGGGCCCCCAGGAAGGCTCTCCTTCGCAGGCCGACTTCCCGGATACTTCCCCTCCGGGCCGGGCAACAGATATTTTCACGAAGGACGAGTTTACAGGAGCTGTTTTCCTTTTGGTGGGGGCAGGTCCACAAGTGGACCTCCCCGTTGCTGGCCCAGACACCGGTACCGGACCCAGCGGATAAACCACAGCCGGGAGATGATGGAGTGCCTGCCTACACCTCCCTCTAGGGCTCATTCCCGCACCAGGTCCGGGGACCACCGACGATGCTCCAGGGACTCTGGTGACCGTCGTCGGTCTAGGTCACGTTCTAGAAGTCTTTCTCGGTCCTCTAGGCGAGAACGCTCCCGACGTCAGTCCTCTGACCGACGTCTGTCTCTGCTCAGTCGCCGGTCCAGGGACCGGAGTCGGTCTTCGGACCGACGTCAGTCCTCCAGCTACCAACGACAGCGGGAGTCTGGTCACATGGAGAGGTCAGGCTATTTGAAATCCTATAGTCGATCTCCCTCATCCTCGTCTTCTTTGACTTCCTCTCTCAGCTTGCAGTGCTCCCCGGAGAGAAAGACCCGCCTCACTCGCCTCCAGACGATCCTACCTTTATGGACGTCATGTGACATATCCAGGCGTCCAACGAGTGGGAGACGGAGGACCTGGACCCGGAACACCGGAGACCAGCAAAATACCTGAGGCAGAAGGAGCCTAAACCTTTGGTAGTCCCTCCTTTGGTGGATACTTTCCAGGACCTCACCCGAACTACTTGGAAACATCCTGCTTCAGTCCCGGCTGTCCCAAAGAAGTCAGATAGGCTATACAAGGCCCCGAGGGCAGAAGCTTTCCTTGCTGAACACCCTCAGGTGGAATCCTTGGTGATCACGGCTGCCCATGATAAGTCCAGACAGCCGAAACACCTCAGCTCACAGCCTCCCGACCCGGAGTCTCGCTATTTGGATCAGGTGGGCAAGAAGGTTTATTCTGCTTCTACCTGTTCCATATGTTCCCTCAACTTCTTAACGCATATGGTCCAGTACCAGAATACGCTATGGGAGAGGGGACAAGAGCTGTTGAAGGTCCTTCCAGACTTTGACCAGAAGAAAGAGCTCCTGGACATTTTGAAATCGGGCTCAGACGTAGGCTCGCATGTTTTGAGAGCCTCGTATGATACTGCATATTACGGCAGCCAGGGCAGCCGCTTCCGGGGTGTGCCTACAACGCCACGCTTGGTTGAGAGTCTCTGGCTTTCACCAGGATCTGCAGGCCGGTATCAGGGATTTACCCTTCCAGGGTACCGTGCTCTTTGGGCAGGAGGCGGAAGCCTTAGTTCCTGATCTCTCCAAGAGTCGGCCAAGTCTATCTGGTCAGTCCGCCAGATGTACCGTGGCGACCAGCGAAGACAACGAAAACAGCCTTTTCGTAAGCCCTCAGGTGGCCAAGGTCACGCCTGTGGAAACCAGCATGGGCAGAGAGGCGGCTTCCGTAGGAAGTCCGGTAACCAGCAGTCTGGTGGAGCTCCTACCCGGGGGCCCAAGTCCTCCCAGGCCTCTCTGCCCATACTCGGCTCAGCCCAATGACTCCCTTCCGCCCCCCCTTCCGCAGGAAGACCCAGGGGAGCTGGTCGGGGGCCGCTTCTCCCTTCACTTTGAAGGGTGGAAGTCAATTACTGCGGACCAATGGGTCTTAGATATCATCGGGAGGGGACACATGCTGGAGTTCACGGAGTTTCCCCCGAATACTCCACCAAAGCTCTCCCGTTATCCTCCTTCTCACATCCCACTAACAGAAGGAGAGATTCAGACCCTCTTGCAAAAAAGGGCAATAGAGTTAGACCCCTTGCATCAGCGAGGAAAAGGGTTTTATTCACATTTCTTCCTGGTTCCAAAAAAGACACAGGACCTTCGTCCCATTCTGGACCTCAGCCCTCTAAATCTCTTTATCGAGTAGAAAAGGTTCAGGATGGTGACCCTCCAAGGCCTTCTTCCTCTGCTGCACCAAGGAGACTGGCTCTGTTCCCTAGACATGCAAGATGCATACATGCATATCGGGGTCTTCCCTCCCCACTGGAAGTTTCTGACGTTCCGCTTCCAAGGGGAGCACTACCAGTTTCGAGTGCTTCCGTTCGGCCTCTCTTTCACTCCGCGAGTCTTCACCAAATGCTTGGCAGTGGTAGCTGCGGCTCTAAGGGGCATGGGACACTATGTGTTCCCCTACCTCGACGATTGGCTGCGGACAGCCCTATTTCGTGCCCTCGGAGACACCTATACTCTATTCTGAAGGCTGGGGATCACCCTGAATCTACAAAGATTGTCCCCGGAGCCCAGTCAAAACCTCGTCTTCACTGGAGCGGTCTTGCATTCCATCCAAGGCATGGCTTTCCTCCCCCAAGACAGGGGAGATCGCCTGCGAAAGATTACAGAACGGATTTCAATAACTCCTCAAGTTCCAGCTCGGAACTTCCTCAGGTTACTGGGGCACATGGCGGCAGCCATTCCTGTCACTCCCTTGGCACGCCTCCACATGAGGGTCCCGCAATGGATGCTCAGGGTACATTGGGACCAAGACTACGACGATCTGGACTCCACGGTCAAGATCTTGGGGCCAGTCAGGAGAACTTTGCTTTGGTGGATGGACCCCAGGAACTTGGAAAAAGGGGTCAGCTTTCATCCGGAGCCACAAGGTCAGACTCTGACGACAGATGCATCGGACCTGGGATGGGGGGCGCACCTGGGTGCTCATCGAACGTAAAGGGGTTTGGTCACCCAAGGAGCGGTCCCTCCACATCAATGTATTGGAGATGCGAGCGGTTCTCTATGCCTTACAGGAGGACCTGGTACCAGGCTCTCTTCTGGTTCAAACGGACAACATGGCGGTTGTCTTTTACATCAAAAAGCAAGGAGGTACTCACTCGTACGCCCTTTGCAGGGAGGCGATGAGAGTCTGGTACTGGGAGCTGAAGCGAGGCATTCTGCTCTCTGCAGTGCACGTTCCGGGCGTCAACGATCTGGCCAACAGCCTAAGTAGGTCGCGATCCAGAGCGCACGAGTGGGAGCTGCTACAGTCCGTAGCAGACCAGCTCTTCCACAAGTGGGGTCTTTCAGAGCTGGACCTCTTTGCGTCACCACACAATGCCAAACTGCCAATGTTCTGCTTGCGAGAGTGCGCGCCTGGAGCTTTCTGGCCAGACGCATTATCCCTTTGCTGGGCAGGGAGGTTTCTTTATGCCTTTCCACCCTTCCCTCTCATTCAGAGAGTCCTTTTAAAGTTACAGGCAGAAGGGGCCAGAGTGATCCTCGTAGCCCCCAAATGGCCTCGGCAGGTTTGGTTCCCACTCCTGCAGTGGTTATCCACGGAGCCTCCAGTTCTGCTACCCATATGCTCGCAGTTGCTGTCCCAGGATCAAGGGTCGCTGGTCCACCCGGATCTTCGGCCCCTACACCTACATGCTTGGCTCCTTCAGACGTAGCTCAACGCAGATACGGGGTCTCCCCGGAAGTAGCAGCGGTCCTAGTTTCGGTGAGCAAGCCCTCCACCCACTCCACCTACGCTATGAAGTGAAAGCGTTTATGTCTATGGGCCTCGTCACAGCATTTGGATCCCCTCACCTGTCCAGTGAACTCAGCGTTGCAGTATCTCCTCTCCTTGTATCAAACGGGCCTGAGTTACTCCTCTATCAAGGTGCATATGTGGGCTATCTCTGCCTATCATACCCTCTTGGGAGATGAGGCTTTGGTTCAATTGGATGTCGCCTGCACCTTCCCGAGAGGAATTCTGCATATGAGACCTCTCATTCGAGACCCTATCCCACCCTGGGACCTCCTTTTTGTGTTGGAGAAACTCACCCTTCCTCCCTTTGAACCGGCAGCGGATTTTGAGCTGCGTTACCTTTCTTGGAAGGTTTGTTTTTCAGTTGCGGTTACCGCAGCTCTAAGGGTTTCTGAGCTTCAGGCTCTGATGTGTAAAGAGACGTATTTAGTTTTCCACAGGGAAAGGGTTTCCCTCATAACAAATCCTAAGTTTCTTCCGAAAGTGGTCTCAGAGTTGACCCTCAACCAGTCGGTTGACCTTCCTGTTTATTTTCCTTCCCCTTCCAATAGAGGGGAGGCTCTCCTTCACACACTGGATGTCCACAGGACTTTGAGGTATTACCTGAAGAGGATGGCTACACACCGTCAATCGGAGCAACTTTTTGTGGCCTTTGCGCCACATTGCTTGGGTAGACCGGTGACCAAGCAAACTATCTCGAAGTGGATAGTTCATTGCATCTCCTTCTGCTACAAGAAACACAATAAGCCCCTACTGGGCCCGGTCAGGGGTCACTCCACCAGAGGAGTGTCTGCTTCATTCGTCGCCCTGAGAAATGTCTCTATAAGGGATATATGTGCAGCCGCCACCTGGAACTCGGTGCATACCTTTGTCAAGCATTACAGCTTGGATATCGTCTCCAGACGCCTAGCTGGCTTCGTCCTAGCTGTTTTGCAAGGGCTTCTGTCCTGAGGTCTCTGGAGTCAGTATATTCCACCTCCCGGGGTCGTCTACCTCTTTGGCGTGGACTGCTTGGTATTCAGTCCTAAGTGTTATAGCTCCCACTCGAAGTAAGATAGTACAGTTATGTAGAAACTTACCATAAAAGTAGATCTTTGAGAGGAGCTCTTGCAGCAGGCGTTACTTCCCAACCGTCTTCCCCCTCAAGGTATGCAGATCCATCTTCATTTCCATCTTCTACAGTCACTTCGTCTCCTTCTCTTGTCAGGGCTCATTGCGGGCCTTGGCGGGAGAACTGAGGTGGAGCTGGATTACGCCTTACATACCAGGGCCCGGCCGAGCGGTCCCTGCATGTGTACTGCTGGCTGAAGATTTTACCGGAGGGTCCTAGTACCTGCGGCATAGTCCTAAGTGTTATAGCCTGCTGCAAGAGCTCCTCTCGAAGAGCTACTGTTACAGTAAGTTCTTACGTAACTGTACTTTACACATCAATACACAGTACACATTTATACAAACACATTACAAAACAGTACGTTACACAATAATACACAATAATGTTACAGAACACAACAATACACAATGCACATTATACAAACATTATACAAACACACAAGTTGCACAACACTACACAATTCACGTTATACAACAAGCCCATGAGAAAAGGAAACTATACAAAATCTAGGATAGAAGATTCTATAGGAAAAGTACAGCACTGGAATGATCTGACTGCCTATGGATGGGTACACATACAGCCGGGAATTGCCAAGAAGGACATGTAATTCCCTTTGTGTAGCGGCTCCTACTGGAGGTCAGTTTGTATGGGCCATAATAAGCAGTCCCTAAACACATGATATCACCAGCAGAAGAAGGCAGGTGGTGTTATTACTCTACAGGTCATTGGTGATACCCCATCTGGAGTACCATGTCCGTTTTCTGCAGACCACATTTCAGGACAGACATAAGACAGAGTTTAGTCTGTCCTGAGGAGGGCAACTAAAATGGTGCAGGGGGGCTGCATCAGAAGCCCTACGAGGAGAGACTAAGGGATCTCAATATGTACACCCAGGGGGTGGGGATATGAGAGAAACCTATAAATTCCTCATGGGGTTGAACAAGATACAGGAGGGGGTATTCTTCACAGGAGAAGATGCACGAGAACAAGGGGGAACGCAATGAAGCTGGAAGGGGGAGAAATTTAGGAGGGATAGGAGGAAGTACTTCTTCACTGAAAGAATGGCTGATGCCTGTAACAGTTTTACAGTGGAGGCAGTGGGAGTGAAAACAGTGGTGTGCTTCGAGCATGCATGGGACAGGCACAAGGGAATCTTGGTAGGGAAGTGGGAGGTAACCAGAAATCAGGTAGGGTCTACAGTGACAGTTCAGGTAGGCAACATGGGCAGACTAGGTGGGCCAAGCGAGCCTTATCTGCAGACAAATTCTATGTTCCTAAAGTGGGAATGTCAGTGCTATACATCAGAGCCCAGCTCTTGCCTGCTGAACAAAGCACTGGCACAGCTCAGCACATGAAGGTGGTAATAAGGCCTAGCAAATGTGAGGCCAAACCGTGTGGCGACATGGAAAATGCTCTCCAGAGACACCAAGGCACGCTTGGGGTAGGAAACCGCCATTGTTCTCGTGGAAGAGTTCTGATCCTTGAGGAGCAGGTAGGCTGACATGTCACATAGCCAGTTGGCTAAAGTATGTTTGGCCAGAAAAGATGCAATCTTCACTGGACTGAGGAAACAAGGGAGTGCTTTAATTGCATAATATCTGCCACAGGCAAACTCCAAGGGCAATGAGACCAAAGAGAATGTAGCCATTCTTCTAGGCATTCGCAGGGTTCGGGCAGAGGGAGGGCAACACTATCAGCTGTTGCCTGTGGGAGTCGGTTGTCAAACTAGGGAAATGAAGGCACAATTCCGAGGACCACTTTGGCCTTGTGAAAGTAAGACCTCATAAGACTCCTCATGCAAACAGCTGGAATATCACACATCCTCTTAGCCAAGAGACTGATGCAAAGGAAGAGACTATTAAGGGGTAGCAGCCGTGGAACACCTTGTGGTGATGAGGGCCACCAGAAGCATCAAGGAAGGTGGGACCTACGTGCTTCTGAGGTGGAGCTTGTGCCATGCTTTGAGGAAGTGGACATGTGAAGAGGCCACGAGGGAGAGCAATCCCACATAATTCCTGACAGACAATGGGACTACTACCTGCACCATGAAGTAGCTAACTGACAGCCCTTTGTCTAAACCATGCCGCTGAAATTCCATGACATTGGACATAAGGGGTTTGATCAGAGAAAGTGTACTGGGAGTGGAACTGATACCAGACTCTTCTTGCTTACTCAGAGAGACCTGTCTAGACTGCACCTTGCTGTGGATAACTGTTGCCGTGTACGCTGCTGTCACACATGAAGTATGCTGGGGCCCAGATTAAAGGTAAAAACCGCTCATGCACTGGATGAAGTATCAGCCACTGAAAAAATGACTTTACAAAACAAACACAAGAAGCACAGTGCAGCTTCTAAATGCTACAAAAAGCTTTATTCAGTTAACACGAGAAAAATACCCAGTGGTTAGAGGACTCATTGCCTCTTCATCAGGGAGCAAAGTCACACAAACAGCATCTTACTTTTATACACAGGTGTAACAGATTTTTACATATTTAAAGCAGTATCCATACAGATTAAAATCACAATTTCCAGTAAATTGCCACTGTGTTTTTTTGTGTTTGTATAGGCCAGTCAGCCTGATCGCGACTGTGTGTAAACTAATGGAAACAATATTGAAGGAAGAGCTGGGCAAGTTCTTGGAAGATAATGGTCTGCAAGATGGTAAACAGCATGGATTGGTGTCAGGCAGATCACGCCAAACGGACTTGATAGAGTTCTCTAACTGGGTCACTAGAGCGGTAGACAAGGACCAGGCAGTGGATATAATTTATCTGGACTTCGGCAAGGCCTTTGACTCTGTGTCACACAGAAGGCTGATAATGAAGCTGAAGGACCTTGAGGTAGGGGAAAGGTTGGTTAGATGGTTGATAACTGGCTGAGCGGCAGGGCACATAGGGTGGAAGTGTGTGTGTGTGTGTGTGTAGGGCAGGTTCTCCACTACAAGGGAGGTCTCCAGTACAACGGAGGTCACAACTGGGCTTCCACAGGGGTCGGTGTTAGGACCAGTGCTGTTTAATGTCTTTATCAGCGACACTGGGGAAGGCATTCGGGGTGAAAATGTACATGTTCGCAGATCACACCAAGCTATGTGGGAGAGTGGACATGCAAGGGGGGGATAAGGGAACTGAGGGAGGACCTGGCCAGACTAGAGAGATGGTCGGGGATATGGCAGCTTAGGTTTAATGCTAGGAAGTGCAAGGTGATGCACATAGGGGGCGAAGAACCCGAGAACAGAGTACTACATTGGAAAGGTTCAGGTCTCGCCACTGGAGGAAGAAAAAGATCTGGGGTGATCATTACCAGTGACTTGAAGCACTCTGCTCAATGGAAAAAGGCAGCTGCAAAGGCAAATAGGATGCTGGGATGTATTGCAAGGGGCTTCAGCAGTAGAAACAGTGAGGTTATTCTGCCACTGTACAGGTCTTTGGTGAGACCACATTTAGAATACAGAGTAAGATATTGGCATCCACACCTGAAGAAGGACATCCAATTGCTGGAGAGAGTTCAGAGGGGAACGACTAGAATGATAGAGGGATAGCAGGAATAGAGCATAGGAGGAGAAGTTGAGGAACCTGGGAATGTACACGCTGGAAGACAGGAGGCAGAGGGGGGATATGACAGAGACATTCAAATACCTGAAAGGAATAAACAGGGTAGAAAACGAGGGTCTATTCAACAAAAGGGCCAACATCACCACTAGAGGGCACAACCTAAGACTGGTGGGGGGAAGGTTCAAGAGGGACGTGAGGAAACATTTCTTTACTGAGAGAGTGGTGACAGCATGGAATGAGCTGCCAATGGAGGTGGTGGAGACAAAATCAGTGGGTGTCAGTGGGCTGGCAGTATAGCATAGAGGTTAGAGGTGTGAACGAGCTTGGTACATCCAGCAGCCCAGACCCGAGTTCGATTCTCACAACCTCCACTTGCATACTGTGCGACTCTGAGCAAGTCACTTAACCGCCCAATGGTCCCAGGTTGCCCCTGAAAACAGGCACTTGTGCCTAGCGGGCCTTACCCAGTTCCCAAAGACTAAAATAAAAAAACAAAAAACAAAAAAAAAACAAAGGGCATGGGATAAGCACAAAGGTATGTCATGTGGCAGTGCCAGGGAAAGAACAAATATTGGGGGGAGGAAGGGTCGGGGTCATAGATGTAAACTTAGGGATGAACTCAAACACTATTACCTCGAGCAGACACAACAGACCGAGAGGTCTCCTTCTGCTGGCTATTTGCTTATGTTGTTATGTTTGTTTTGTGGTGTTTTGGCCATTCACACAGCTGCACTTCAGTTGCTGTGTAGCGCATGGTTCACTGTGCTTTTCCCTGGTGAGGGACCTGCCTGGTCTGGAGTGGGAGTGGTTCGCCCACTGCCAGGTGTATGAGCTCAGAGTAACACAGTGTTCTAGGCCATCGGGGTGCAGTGAGTATCCGTGTAGACTTTTGCCTTTACAGCTGTCAAACAGCCTCTGATAGCCTCAACCAGGAGAGGAAAAAGAATAACTAAGGGTGTTTGGCCATTAACTTCAAGATCCTACCTTATCTTCCGTGGGGAAGGCAGAATTCGGCCTGGCCAGGCACCGGAAAGAGTGTGTGAGCTACAGCAGCACTACAAGGCACTGCAGCCCAGGGCTCCCAAATTTGCTTTCTGAGCTCCTGAAAAAAAACGAAGGAAACTCCTTCTGTGCTGTTGCTTCCTGTAGGAGAAGACTCGGAGCAACACCGGAACTGGGTAAGCTGCAGAGTTTACGGGGAACAAATTCACCTGCTAAGACGACAGGTAGCCTTGCAGAGCAGAGATCGGTTTGCCAGTTAGGATAGGATGAAAAAGACCGAGGGAATCTGGGGCAGGGGGTGTCCTCAGACTTCTCTCACACTGTTACAACCTATACCAGCTAGCTGGGGGGAGACAACCCATACCGACTGAGAGCATATAGGAGCCGACACACAATAGGGGTTTAGCATAGAACAGCATTTGTAACCCCAACAACAAGGACACTACCACAACCCTTAGTATACATATATTGAGGTCCCCACTTAAGCACGTGCATGAACCGCGCACTTGTCAGGGTACGGACACAACCCTACTTTATGACTGGTTCACACACTTACTAAACAGATGCATGTTGCATATTGCAGCAGTCGCTTTTGTATCCTAACTGCTGAGTTTCGGAAAGAATCACACAGGACAATGTCTACATAGAAATGCAAACAGGGCACATCCTCCGACTACCTGTATGGTCTGCTCACCAAAATCATCTCTATTTACAGGCTAAGGTCAGAGACAAGTAAGTTCTCCATGTCTCAAAAACAAAGTGAATGAGAGGTGTAAATGCACTTAGCACTGTGATGCTGGAATGCATGGCCAGACTACATGAAGTGAGCAGACAGCCTGAATGCATGGCCAGACCACGTGAAGTGTGCGGACAGCCTGAATACATGGCCAGACCACGTGAAGTGTGCAGACAGCCTGAATACATGGCCAGACCACGTGAAGTGTGCGGACAGCCTGAATGCATAACCAAATCACATGCAAGAATACAAAAAAGGGCAACAAAAAACACTGGGCAACTGAGGGGTGTTCCATATGGTGACAGGATGAGATATCTTGGCCTGTACAGCCTGGAATACAGGAGGCTTAGGGGCAATTTATATTTGATTTATAGAGCTCTTAAAAAATTGCCTTGTCAAGAATACAGCAAGGGATAGCAGATTCCACCAATAACAGTTGAAATAGGAATTTTATAGGACAAACATATGGGGGGCAGTGCTTGAAGCAAAGGGTGATTACTATATGGAACAGGCTTCCAAATGAGGTGCTGACAAGCATTACAAATCGATAGCTTCAAATCCTCCCTGGATGTTTAGATGGGTGACAGTAAATATGCCTTCTTGGGGTAAATGGGGTAGAGTCCAAATGGCCTTCCGGCTCATGACTCGTACCATTCTATGATTCTATGAAGTGTGCGGACAGCCTGAATGCATGGCCAGACCACGTGAAGTGTGTGGACAGCCCGACTGCATGGCCAGACTGTGACAGGGTTGAGTAAGGACCTGTCCCGTTTGTTATGCAGAGAGAGTTAAATGCAAGGATCTGTTCCATCCTCTCCTTTTCTATCCTTCGTCTGGTTGAGCAACCAAATTTTCGTGCGAGACCTAGGAACTGATCACTCCGAGGATTCTACAATTTCTCTTCGCCTCGGTGCTATCTACATAGAAACATAGAATTTGACGCAGATAAGGACCGCTTGGCCCACCTAATCTGCCCATTTCCTACCTAATGGATAAGCTGCAGATCCTAGTTAACCAGCAGCCTACTTCTTTCTACCCCCACCCCCTAGAATTGCCTTATGACTGTCCCATGCATGCATATCTCTCTGCCTTCACTTGCTGTTTCTGACCGTCTTCCTCCCCCCCTTGCATATCTGCAGGTATAAAAACATATGTGAATCTTTATATGGAAATGTCACTGATACTGGGATCCCTTTGTTTAAAACTGTATATTGTTATACTGTTGAAACAACTGCAAAAACTATTTGGAACGCAAGGGGTTAAACTGAGATGCTGGTGTGCAAATTTTGCAGAGCCGTCAACTAGAGGCCAGTTCTGGGTCATTATGCTCTTTTTGCTGCACCTGCAAGAACACTGGAAACTTGCAAGAACATTGTGTGAGAAGCATGCCGTTTTCTTAACGAGTTTCCCAGGCACAGACTTATAAAAACAGCAGCAATGCTTCTGCAAGAGAGAGACAGAGACTGAGACTTGAAATTGAGAAGAAAAAACTCATCAGAAGGACTGTTTTCTATGTTTGTACTGCTATTGTAAATAGTTATACTGAACAATTTTTATTTTTTAATTTTGTTATTGATAATAAAACACTGTTTGCGAATTTTGAAACTGCTCCTGGTTTTCCCAAGCTTCTTGCCCTGTGCCTTGACAACACAGACCACATGAAGTGTGTGGACAGCCCTGTGTGATCAGACCATGTGAAGTGTGTAGACAGCTGAAATGCATGGCCAGACCACATGAAGTGTGTGGACAGCCAGAATGCATGGCCAGACCACGTGAAGTGCGTGGACAGCCGGAATGCATGGCCAGACCACATGATGTGTGTGGACAGCCAGAATGCATGGCCAGACCACGTGAAGTGTGTGGACAGCCGGAATGCATGGCCAGAACACATGAAATGTGTGGACAGCCGGAATGCACGGCCACACTTTGTGAAGTGTGTGGATAGCCAAATTCAAGTCACTTCTGTAAAACCACGCAACAGCTTCGAGGCATAAAAGGTGATCTAGACCATCGGCTGCCCTAGCACCAAACACTACGTGTCTAGTCCCTTGTTCACATCCTGGCAAGGCCTTTTTTTTCTCTAAATGCTGTGAACTGCCACTGTACATAAAAATTATGATTTGTATTGCGTGTAAACCCTCCCACACTGTTTAACATCAACATACATCTCATCTTTTTGTACCCTCTGACCATGTGAATTCATCTTTTTGTACCCTCTGACCATGTGAACCATCTCCACTTACGCAACCGAGATTCTAGATTCCACTGTGAATAAGCTGCTATCACTATTGATTATTCACTACTGTAGGCATACCTAGCAGCCCAAGCTAGTCCTAAAAACAGGCCTGGTAGGACGAAACACGTGTCTATGTCATCTGTTAGCACCCTTTGCAAACTGTGTGAGAGGCCTTTCGGCACCATGCAATTCTGCTTAGAGTTGAACCAGCATAACATTCTGTGGTGATTTGCATATGCAGCCCATGATGCTTTGCATTGTGGGGGCATGTGTGATTTTGTATTTTCCTGAAACTTGGCTTCCCAGCCAAATGCCCTTTGGGGTAACCCTTGCCTCAGTGTTTGCGCACAGAGGTTCTTTGTCTTTTAAATAGTTTTTTATTTTAATGGGTTCATCACAACATAACCCAGACAGACCGTCTTAGGGTAGCTGGTTCATTCCACTGGGGTGTCAAACAGACAAGACATACTGATGAGTCCTGGTAGGATGAAACACGTGTCTATGTCATCTGTTAGCACCCTTTGCAAACTGTGCGAGAGGCCTTTCGGCACCATGCAATTCTGCTTAAAGTTGAACCAGCATAACATTCTGTGGTGATTTGCATATGCAGCCCATGATGCTTTGCATTGTGGGGGCATGTGTGATTTTGTATTTTTTTGAAACTTGGCTTCCCAGCCAAATGCCCTTTGGGGTAACCCTTGCCTCAGTGTTTGCGCACAGAAGTTCTTTGTCAAATAAATAACTAATTGCACAATATGTAAGATGCAGCTGTGCAGCCCTGTAAATGATGCATCAATCACAGCACCGGTAATGCAGGTTCGGGAGTGAGGCTGGGTCATCAGGGGGTCAACCACGGGGAAGAGGACTGAGCGTTCCAACAGACGCTCTCCTCCTCTGTGGAGGGGGGACTACTTTACCTTTCTGTGCAACCATCTTTAGGAGTACAGATGGCAATACAGCACTTGGAATGGGGGGGGGCACTGAACTGCACTTAGCAGGGTATGTGTTCTGCATGCTTCTGCCTGGACTTCGGACCACACCGATGTCTCCGTGGGGGAAGGGGGGGCTTCATAAGCAGCTGGGGAAACAAAGGGGTAAACTCCTGCTGCCCATGCTCCATGCTGGCTGGTAACTGGCTAGGTGGCAGTAAATCTGCTGCACTGCACAGAAGAGCAGAAACAGAATGAAATAAAAATATACAAGTATAAGATCCTGCCTTCATAACAGAGGGACCTTGCAGGGCACTGGCAACTTTCTTTTTTTTTTTTTACACATCATATTATTTCTAGGTGAAAACCCACTTTTTATGATTTCTTACCTTCTCTAAAATACACTGATGTTGCTGGTTAATTTATCTGCCTCCTTGCTTAGCAGGACTGCAATATGTGCTTATGGTGTAATTATAGCCAACTTTGTTTTGTTTCAAAGCCTGGGTCTAGTCTTACTGCATACTTTCCAAAAATCAGAAACACCTCCAAACAGTACAGCCACTCATGAGGCAATATCTCCCTCTATTTCCACTGCATCATGACTGGCTAGGCTGTGTTGGGGGTGTTTGCAAGTTCAGGAAGACGCAGTGGGAGTTCATCAAGGACTGTAAACAAACATGATTTTGTGTGGTTAACACCAGTATGGTGAACAGTCAGATTTTTATTTTTTTTTTCTTTTGGCTATACTTTTTCTCCCTGGGCATACCTGGTCTGCTCCCATTGTCTTGGCATCCTGTCGGACTCCGGCTGCCATCTGTACCTGCAGCACTCCCTGAGACCTTGCCTAACAACTCCTGTGGCTTACCTCACCGCAGCGGGGTGGTGGGGAGCCCCCACTTCACTCACCCTTGACCGGATCCAGTTCAGGCGACACACTGGAGCCAGAGAGCCTTCGGACAGCCATCAAGCTGCGGGGTCAGGTTGGCAACTTTTTTCCAGGTTACTCCCTCATGGGCAGTGGAGCGTGCAAAGTCGTCGGGGAACATACAGCGCGTGTATCCACCTGTAGCACTTCCGACGGTAGCTCCTCTGCCTCCCCTTGTAGATTCAGCATTGTTGTGCCAGGCCCCAGCCACCGCTAGGGGCCAGGCAATCACTGACAACTGGAAGACCCCCCTACCCTGGAGAAGGAGAGCTGTCCAAAGACGCTTCATCCTTCTCCACCCCTGCCGACCCCCGACGATCCGCGCTCACTCCCGAACACAGGTCATTGGTGTGGCACGAAGCAAGACGTCCAGCGCCTCAGCCCTCAGTGCCACTGGGCTGGCTAATGATTTTCATTTTTAAAAAGAAAAAAGGGATTAGAATCAAACTACCAGCTACACCAGCGAATTGTACATAACGTGAGCAATCAAAAGACAATCTGAGGTCAAAGGTGGCTGGCAGTGTCCTCGTAGCTACTGTACTTGGGTAGCTAACTGTACCTACGTAAGCCGAGTAATTTATGTAAACCATGCTGCTACTGCTGCTTTAAATGTCACCCTAGGACCCTCTTAAAACTAAGTGCTGCACCTAAATGAGTCTCACCTGGTACTGAAAATTCCAGATAAATAAAGAACAATCTGTACAGAATGCCTATGTCACTTTCTACAGAAATGGCCAGCTAACGTAGATTGTTTTTGGCCTACTGCAATACCCAACCCTTTTGCAGACTGCACTGAGGGCTGCCGTTCAGAGCTGGGAGGCAGGACATGACACTAACATGAAGTAACAAAAAGCCTCTCTGTAGTAATTAGGTTATCCTGTTGTTCTCTTCTCTCACACATCTAGCCACAGCATCCCAGAGGAAAAAATGACATGTCCTTTCTGTTCATCTCACCTGATATGCGTGATCAGCTTTTATGTGGCATAGCGTTGTTGGGGCAGACTGACTCAGAGGGGTCACCAGCTTTCCCTCTGGGTGTACAATTGCCACCTCGGTTTTTGGTGCTTCGGCAACAGGAAACACTGGCGGTGGCACTGTGGAAGTTGGTGACGTTGGTGTCAGGCTGGACAGGCCATCTGTCAGAGAATCCATATTGACGGCGATCTCAGTGTAATAAAAATCTTCTTCACCGTCGCTGTGCTCGGAGTCGCCAACTTGGCTGTAAAAGAACCAGAACACTTCCAATCAGATTCATCTAAAGCCAGTTGGCGTCACAGTCTGATTTCCAATGCTGAACATTTTTTCTCATTCTGCAGGAATTCCAAGACTGGTATCTAGTAAAAACAGCCCTAGAAATGCTGTTATAGGTCCATCATATGATAATAATAAAAAAAACTCTTGATATTGTAAGAACTGACAAAACAAAAGCTCAATCAAGTAGAGAAGTATCGACTTCTCAGCCAGAATACTAAGAGATACTTGTTCATTTCTCCTTGATCAGCTTCAGATGTTAATTTCGATGGGTCACCAGAATTCACTGGTCCAGCAGACTGGAAGTGTTCATTCCTCATGATCCAGGACAAAAAATAAATAAATAAAATTGGTTACATACCAACCGTAACAGTAGATTTTCAAAAGAATTTCTTCTCTTAGGCCACACCTTTGAAACTATAATCATAACAGCGCTAGGACCACACAAAAGCTTTTGTTAACCAAGGGCCACCCACCACGATGTCATGTGTCAGCATCTACATAAACGTGGGAAGCCCATCTCTCCTCAGTTCCCCACAGGAAATTGTGCTCGGAAGACTCTTCTTAGGGAATAAGGAGATTATACCAGTGCCTCTGACATTAGGCAGATACAGGCACTGGAGACTGCAGCCATGGAAATTCCAACAGCAGAACTGGATGCCATATTCCCCTACAGCTGATAAAAGGGGTACGAGGGAGGCCGACATGGTGAAAGGGAAGAGACTCTCTCCAAGATATACTGTTACGGTAAGTACGTAACTGTTCTGTCTTCTTCGAGGATATCTCTTCCCTTAGGTCACAAGTCACACTTTTAGAATGAGTCCCAAGCAGTCCCAAAAGCCAACTGGAAGGATGGTGCAGTCTTGTTCGTGACAGTAGGCCCTTTAAAGACAGCAAGGCTGAAGCCCGCTCATCTACAAGAAACAATGTCCAGGCTGTAATGTTTAGTAAAGGTGTGGACAGTACTCCAGGAGGCCGCAGCACAGATGTCAGCCGCAGATACATTTCTGAAGCAAGCAACAGATGTGGCCAAACCCCTTGGGGAATGACCATGAACCATACCAGGAAGTTCTTTACCATGCTTCCTATAACAGACTAATAAAATGTGCTAGCCATTTGGACAAGCACGGTTTCAATACAGGGATGCCCTCTTTCCCAGGGGCAAACAAACAGAGAGGACTTTCTGCTGTCCTGAGTGCAAGCAGTAATATTTTAGGATTCTATGTACATCCAAACTACAAAGCAGTGCTTCACCCTGATTGGCATGCTCTGGAAAATAAACTGGAAGGTGGATGGCTTGATTTTAGTGTGAACTCAGGACACTATCTTTGGCAAAAATTTAGGACTAGTTCGTAAAGACACTCAATCATTTTGGAAAATCAAATAAGGAGGCTTACACATTAAAACCTGTAGCTCTGAAATCCTTCAACCTGAAGTAATTGCAACTAAAAATCACACTTTTCATAGAGAAGGCGCAAGTGAGTGTCACAACTCACGGCTGGGTCAGACAGAGCCAAAATCAGTTTCTTAAGCATGTAATCGAGGTCCCAAGGCAGGACCGGATTAAGAATGGGCAGTTTCATGTGTATAATACCTCTCAAAAAGGTATGAGGGACCTCCAACTGAGCTACTGTACACCCATCAACAGGGACATGGAAAGCTGATATAACTGCCTAATGCACCTTCAGGGAGGAATACTGCAGACCAGAATCTGACAATGACAGCAAGTATTACAACACTGCATTTACTGGACAGGTGAATAGACAAGATACAAGGATGAAACTATTAGGAGTTTTCAGCCCTGTTTACAAAGTTGTCCCGTTTAACAAAGGAGGTAACATTTGGTGCGTTATGGCACAGTTGACATACAGTTTACAGTTACTGTACAAGATGCGTTTCAACATTAAGTGCCTTTTTGAATCTTGTTTTAGGAACATACAGTTTAACATACATGGCACAGTTTGACCTTGATACCATAACAGCACTGTCCATATTGGGAATGGGTCCAAATTTTGGGAAGTGGCCCATAAAGAGAAATGCTTCCACTTTAAAGAGGATGCAAGTCTGGTGAAAGACTTTCTGGCCGCAACCAGCATATCGGCTACTTCCGGTGACACTCCAAACCGTACCATGGCTACATCTTCAGGAGCCAGTTGGATAGGAGACCACTTGTCCTGTGATAACAGGCCCCCTGAACAGAGGCAGAGGTACTGGAGGCTCCACTGCTAGTTGTTGGAGCAGCAGATACCATATCTGCCAAGGCCATAGGGGTGCAATGAGGATGAGGGTCGCACCTTCCATCTGCAGTTTCAGTAATACTCTCTGTATTAATAGAATGGAAGGGAAGGCATACAGAAACCTCTCTTTCCAAAAGAGGGACAACGCATCTTGTCAAAAAACTCCAGGCCCTGGAGTGAGCAAGCACAAATCAGGCAGTTTTGCATTGTGTGGGGACACAAAAAGGTCCAACTCTTGATGATTACACCTTACACTTTGTCTACCATGGAGGTCAGCAGTTCCCATTTGTACATCTTGGACTGTGACCTGCTTAGCTTGTTTGCTAGGACATTTTGGACCCCTGGAAGATGAACAACTGATAACTCCAGGCAGTGTTCCAGCACCCAGTACCACACTTTCATTGCTTCCTTACGCAGGGGATAGGAATGAGTCCCCCCCCCCCCTTGCTTGTTCATGTAATGCATAGCACTGACGTTGCCCATCTGTACTAGCAAATGAACTGAAGTCAAATGCTCCGGGAGAATATATGACAGCTCTCATCTCCAGGACATTTATGTGTAATCTGGCTTCCACCTGGGTCCATAAACCTTGGGTTTCATAAGGGACTAGCTGTGCTCCCCACCCGGATCCTGATGCATCTGTAGTGAGAATCTGAGTTGGAGTTGGGATTGAGAATGGAATGCCCCTCAAGAGGTTGCTGTGGTCCATCTACCATGTCAGTGTTTTACATAAATGGGACATGACAAGCACTTTTTGGTCCATGTCATCCGTCAACTGGTCCCACTGCACTCTCAGTGTCCTTTGTGGTACCCACATATGCAAGTGAGCCAGCGGCACAGTCACAATGGTCACTGCTGCGAGTCCCAGGAGCACAGGAAAGTTCTGACCGGGATTTAATAACTGCTGTACACCAGTTGTTCCTGAGCCAGGAGACATTTTGCTCTGTGTCCAGGACTGCACCTATATATGGCAGACTCTGGCAAGGGGTCATACTGACTTTGGCACATTCATTGTAACCCCTCCCAGGTTTTCAACAACTGCCTTGTTTAGGACAGGGTGTGTGCGAGCTAGCTTTCAACAGTCAGTCCTCCAAGTACGGGAAGACATATAAACCTTCCCTGTGAAGGGCAGCTGCCAACACCGCCAAGCATTTGGTAACGATCTGTGGCGCAGAAGACAACCCAAGGGCAACACACCGAACTGGAAGTGCTCCCCTTCCAGGACAAATCTCAAATACTTTCCGTAATGCTGTCTGATCTCGATATGAAGGTGTGCATCCTTCATGTCCAGGAAGCAAATCCAGTCCCGTTTGCAATAGGGGAATCAGATTTTGCAGGGGGACCATGCAAAACTTCTTGTATTCTATGTAGAAGTTTAGGTCTCTCAGCTCTATGACAGGTATGAGACCTCCTGTCCATTTTGGGGACAAGGATGTATATGGAGTACTTGCAATGCTCTACCTAATGATTTGAAAATTATAGATACACTTACAAAGTTCAAACTGTATTTGAAAAAAATACTTGCATTCCAATTGCAGATGTTTCTCTTGATCAGAATTTTACTTAATTCTGTGTGTGTGTGTGTGTGTGTGTGTCTGTGTGTGTGTGTGCGTGAAAGAAACAACAATTATAATATATGGTGTGTCTATATGTTTTTACATATATCGTACAAGACATTGTTGAAAACAGGAGTAAAATCCTAACAATTTGTATCCTGGATAAAAATAAAATTGTATCATCATCAGAACCATTTGCCCTTTTGCCCTTCTGGCAAGAAGGAACACATTCCAGAGCATGTCTGGTTAAAGCTTGTGCCTCATCCTTCAGCAGGGATAGATGTCCTGGAGGATAAATTGAAAGAGACAGAAGATGCTCCTGAGGGGGGTTCTAATAACTCCAGAGCATATACCTTTGCAGTTATCTCCAGAACCCACTTGTCTATGGTACTCTCCCCTCCACTGTGTCAGATGAAGGGAGACGTGATACTCTACCACCACCTCCTGTGGGGGAAGTGGTGTGGGAGGAGTCCGACAAGTCATGCTGAGCCAGTTAGGGCAGAGCCACTGGCTTTGGAATGGGCTCCTGGGGGAGGGGGAGCTGGCAAGGCTCCCACACCCTTACCTTGGCCTTGCTCACAGTGGGCCTCACGGCCACCTCTGGCAGCAGGCTGTTGAAAGGATCCTTTACCTGGACCGCTACCAGGCATGGGGTACAAGGATTTCACTGACCTTAAAGTCATTTTAGAGACCTGAAGGCCTCTTAAAGCTTCTTTGACATGATATCCAAACAGCTTGACGCCTCTAGAAAGGAGCATTCAGAGTTGTTTGTTGCACGTCAGTTGCAAACCCAGCCAACCTAAGCCAAGAATACCTTCTCATTCAAATACCAGTGGCAACTGCATTTGAAACACCATAAGCCGAGTGTAGCACGTCTGCCTACCTCAGCTCATGCAGCCAAATTTCTAAGAAACTCATTCTTGGCAGTGCCTTTTAGAAGGGCCTGGGCTACAGCTTTGGCAGATTTCCAGAGGCAATTTTGATACCTGTGAGAATGGTAGTCAGCAATGAGCAGGCCTAATGAGGCAGAGGGGTATGTCTGCTTGCCCATTACAGCAAGCCTCCTGGACTCCTTATCAGGGGGCAGGGCACTCATGCTTTGGTGCCCTGGATCCATCATTGGCAGCCATTATGATGACCACAGAATCCGTTTCTGGCTGGTTGGCATAATAGGGCTTGGCAGCAGGGGCAGGGTATTACTTGCCAGCCTTTCTGGGTACAGCTGGTATGGTGTTTGGCCTATAGCAAGCAGCAAATGTTGCATCCTCCAATGCAGGGAAAATTGGAGGGGCAATGATGGATGGAGTGTACAGAGGACCTCTAAAAAATCCATCAAATTCTTTTTAGTGAAATCCTCTCCCACAGCAAACCCCATAGCATTCTGCATCTGCTGTATCATGGTTTGAAAGGCAGGGCCTTCAGGAGGAGATCTGGGTACATACACTACAGAATCCTCACTGCAAGAGATTACAGTAGATCTAGAACGTGGGGCATAAAGTTCCTCTCCATATCCCTCCTCCTCTTCCTCATAATCCTGCACTATTATGAGGTCTGGGTTATATTCTTTCTCGTCATTGGCATCCCTGTCGACGATGGGAGCTGAAGATCTCACCTGAGATGCCGGAGGCCACTGCTCAGGAGGTACTTGTTGTGTACCAGCCGATGATGTCAATGGGGCCTGTGATGCAGGAATCCCTATTGATGGCAGTACAAGCTGCAGAGGCAAGCCAGGAAGTATGCGCTGTATCTTGTCTGAAAATAATGCCAGTACTGCCCGAGTGTCAACGATGCTCTGGCCAGGGGCTGTGACCACTGGAGTCAATGACAGTCTTATACCTGTTGACAGCGATGTATTGTCCATAGTAGGTATGGTAGTGCCCAAGCCAAGCCCCGACCTTCTGGTTGATGGTTGGGGGAGGGCTCTGTATCACCACTGCTGGGGGAGATGACGATGCAGAGTAACGGCAGGCCACAAAGGCAACCCTAGATCTCACCAAGGAAGCAGATCTATCCTCACATCCCCGACAACCTGTCTTTTTCAGTCTTTACACTTCGGCGACCACAAACTGGTGAATGGGGATGGCAACACTGTCTTCTGACTCTGGGTTTTTTTCCATGACTGCTAGAGTTTTTTGTCCTAGTATCGGCTAGGAGCAGGAAAATACTAGAGGCGTTGTAGGGTGCATTCTTACAGCAGCTGGTCAGGGAGCCACCAAGGGGCAACAACTGGCAGTACGTGGTCCTGACAAATGAGTAGATTGTGGAGGAGGTGGAGGTGGGAGACGTACTGGGCACCAGCGATCACAGGACTGTAAGGTTCAGGTAAGGACAGGGAGGAAATCAAACCAGACCAGCACACAGTTATGGACTTCAGGAGCACGGACTTCCACAGGATGAGAAGGATAGTGAGGGAAGAAATGGCGGGAGCAGAGAATATGGGGAAGTGGAGGAGTTCTGGGAAACTATTAAAGGAGGGGTGCTGAAAGCCACGGAAATGTGCATAAAGAAGGTAAGGAAGAGCAGAAAGAGAAGGAGGCCACTTTGGTTTACAAGGGAGGTGGCGGGAGTGGTCTGTTACAGGAGGAGGGTTTTCAAAAGATACAAGAGGACACAAAGGGAGGAGAACAAGGAGGCTTTTAGGGACAAGAGGAGACTAGTAGGGCAGAAGATAAGAAGGGTAAAAGTGGACACTGAGGCGACAATAGCTCAGCAGGCTAAAAGCGGGGACAAAACCTTTTTTTTAGATATGTGAGGGAAAGAAGGAAAGCAAGGCAGGGGATTGCAAGGCTGAAGGGAGAGAGGGGGATACAACTGGAAAGGGACTGTGAAAAAGCAGAAGAGCTGAATAAGTACTTTTGCTCTGTATTTATGGAGAAGGAAGAGGGCAGGGAGCCTGAGCTTAGGGGAAGGGGAGGGAGGACAAAAGGGTGGATCTGAGCCCATTCATCGTAGAAAGAGTTAGGGAGGAACTAAGCTGGTTGAAGGTGGACAAGGCAATGGGGCTGGATGAGTTGCACCAGAGGGTGATCGGGGAGCTGAGGGAGAAGTTGGCTGCCCCACTGATGAGGCTATTCAACTCGTCTCTGGATTCGGGGAAGGTGCTGGGGGACTGGAAGAGGGCGCACATGGTGCCACTGCACAAGGGGGTAAGTAGAGAGGTGACGGAGAACTACCACCCGGTCAGCCTCACCTCAGTGGTGGGGAAAGTCAGGGAGGCACTCATAAAGGAGAGGGTGGTGGACTACCTGGAGGATAGTGGTTTGCAGGATGACAGGCAGCATGGCTTCATGAAGGGGAAGCCATGTCACATGAACTTGACTGAGTTCTTCGACTGGGTGACGCAGGTGACAGACCAGGGAGGGGCGGTGGACGTAGCCTATCTGGACTTCAGTAAGGCCTTCGACACCGACCCTCACAGAAGGTTGGTAAGCACGCTGGAAAGTGTAAGGGTGGGTGGGAAAATAACCAGGTGGGTGGAGAACTGGTTGGCGGGCATGAGCCAGAGAGTGGTGGTAAATGGGGTGTACTCCAGGATGAGGGGGGTGGCCCAGGGGTCAGTACTGGGACCCTTCCTTTTTAACATTTACATCAGCGATATAGCAGAGGGGCTAAGGGGGAGCCTATTTGATGATTCGAAAATCTGCAATAGGGTGGACACCCCAGGGGGGTTGGGGACATGAAGCAGGACCTGAAGACTCACAGGAGATGGTCAGAGACTTGGCAACTGAAATTCAATGCCAGAAAGTGTGCTGTGATGCACTTGGGGCATAGGAACCCACGAGCAAGATACATCCTAGGAGGGGGACGACAAAGAAATGGAGCAGGAGAGGGATCTGGGGATTATAGTATTGTGTAGCCTTAAGGTGAGAAACCAATGTAGCAGGGCAGTGGGGAAGGCAAATGGAATGTTGGCATGCATTGGCAGGGGCATTACTAGCAGAAGGAGGGAGATACTGATGCCCCTTTACAAAGCCATGGTGAGGCCGCACCTGGAGTGTGGAGTCCAGTTCAGGAGACCACACCTACGAAAGGACATAGATGGGATGGAGAGTGTTCAGAGAAAGGTGACCAGGATGGTGCAGGGCATGCAAGGGAAGACATATGAGCAGAGGTGTAAAGCACTGGATCTATACACGTTGGAGACTAGAAGAGAGAGAGGGAACATGATTGAAACTTTTAAGTATGTAAAGGGGATCAACAAAGTAAAGGAAGGGTGTTTACTTAAAAGGAAGGAGAGGGCTATAACTAGAGGGCATAGCCTAATGCTGCAAGGAGAAAGATACAGAGGCAATGTGAGGGGATGATTCTTCATGAAGAGGGTGGTGGAGGCCTGGAACAGGCTACCAGAGGAGGTGGTGGGGGCTGAAACGGTGGAGGGATTCAAGGGGGCATAGGACAGATATATGGGAAGAGTAGCAGGGGAGGGAGTCCAGCAGGAGGAGGAGGGATGAGTAACGGGCAGATTAGATGGGCCAGTGGGGTACTTTTCTGCCACCCAGTTTCTGTGATTCTATGAAAACTTCTCTAGGGCCTTTCTTCTGCATCCCCTGGTTGTTTGATTGAAACCCTGGCAAATCTCAAGTCCTGACATTTGTGAGAGAGGCCTAAACAGCAGAGACATACTTTGTGTATGTCGTCCTTGTAGATTTTTGCTCCGCACTCACCATACCCGGACGTCGTCGGTTTTGGCATCATACAGAGGTAGTGATATCACCACATTAGTAATGATTATTTATTAGGAAAATAATAAACGACGACGGCTAGTTGTATTTTGTTTCCATAGGAGGTCCCATGAATACAGTCGACAGAGGGAAAAGAACTGAGGAGAGATGGGGCCACCCACATTTACGTAGACACTGACGTGTGATGTCATCATGGGTGGCTGCTGGCTAGCAAAGGTTTCCATGTGGTCCTAGCACTGATGCAGGTATAGTTCCAAAGGTGCGGCCTAAGGGAAGCGATATCCTTTTTTTATTTCCACACTTGGAGGCTCAGCTCCACCACCCCCAACTACCACTCGCTCCCCAGGACCCCTACTGTAACAGTGATCTACCACGGCTTTCCCCCTCAGGGCGGGGCCGCCAGACAGCACAGCCCTCACGGACATTTAGTCACGGGTCCCAGTGGGAGAACTCCCCAAGGTGGGGCCAAGGGACCGAACTGCACCGGAGACATGTCATTCAGTTGCCGGTCATGTGCCATGCAGCATAGTGCGGAACCAGGGAGGTGGTGCATCTTAAAATGGAGCTGGCAGCAACAGTTTTTTGTGAATTAAGGCTCCCTGGGAGGTGTGACATGCAAAGACATAGGTGCAACTTGTGACGTCCGGCACACCTCCCTGACAGCTCAGCGCCGGCAGCTGTATTCCCCCTGGCCACCGCCAGGAGTCATGCACGCGCCAGTCACTCTACCCCCAGTTGGCGTAAGGACACTTGGCCTTCGACCCAATGCCTTACAATGCCCCTGAGGCGTGCATTGTTAATCCTTTAGGAGACAATATAGCGCAATGGGTTAAGGCTCTGAGCTGCAGATCTGGGTTTGAATCCCACTGCCGCCTAGGTGCATACTGTGTGATCCTGAGCAAGTCACTTAACTTACTTGTGCTCCAAGGTCGCATCTGGAAACAAGCTTCAACTTAATGTGCTACACCTGGTTAAAACAATGTTCCCTTTCCCCTTAATACACACCCCCATCGTGGCTTACTGTTTACATATACTGTATTACTCTAGTCCCCCAGGAGGCTTTGGGTGTGTGGGTCTGCAAGAGTGAGCCCCAATCTCAGTGGTGAAGACCCAAGCTGCCTCTGGGTGAGACCTTGTCAGTACGGGTCAGTGCAACCCCACCCCAAAGCACTTGGCTACAAACTACAGACTAATTACCAGCATCAAAAAGCAGCGAAGAAGTAAACACCTCGAATTTCATATGTCCGATTCTCTTAAGACTCCCACAGAACATTCAGTAATAATGTTTTCTTTTACACTAAAAGGGAAAGCACTAGAACCATGATGGGGTCCCTCCCAATGTCTGCATTTGGTGCCATGCACAAACTGCTCTATCAGCTAATGCAAGCCAGTCAAACTGGCTAACCCTGAACCCACTCTTTGCATGTAGACATAAAAATAACTCTTCACCCCATTCCCCACCCCAGGGCCACACAGCACCCAATCCCACATTCTCACCCTGGGCCATGCAGCAGCCAATCTTACATTCAACCCCCCCCCCTCGCCATAGCACTCAGTCTAACACCCCCCGCCACATAGTGCCTAATCCTACACTCCCACCCTGGGACCACTGAGCATCCAGTCCTACCCCCTCCGGCACTTACTGAACTAGAGCCAACAGCTGTGTGCGCATTACTTTGTGGTGACCCACCACCATAGATCCACACCTGGAAAGGAGCAGTCACAGCTCAGTATACCTTTCCTGGTCAAACATTACAAATAAACAAACAAAACAGACCCATGTAACCCAGTCCCATGGACACACCAGGAAATGAGCCGTCACAGAGCTCTGTGTGCCCTTCCTGATCGAGGGTGCAGCCTGGAATGAGGGTGAAGCCAGGACTGCTGGTGGGAGACTGGAATCGAGGGTGCTGCCAAGGCTGGGGGCGGGGGCCTGGATTGAGGGTGAAGCCAGGATTGCTGGTGAGGGACTAGGATAGAGGGTGCTGTCCGGGCTGGGAGGGTGGGATCCAGGTGCAGTCAGGGCTGGGGTGGAAGGTGGGATCAGCGTGCAGTCAGGGCTGGAGTGGGAGGCTGGGATCCAAGGCGCAGTCATGGCTGGGTGGGATCCAGGATGCAGTCAGGGCTGGGGTGGGATCCAGGGCACAATCAGTGCTGGGGTAGGAGGGTGGAATCCCTGGGCGCAGTCAGGTCTGGGGTAGGAGGGCGGGATTCCAGGGCACAACCAGGGCTGGGGTGAGGTGAGAGGGTGGGCTCCTGAGCACAGTCAGGGCTGGAGTGGAAGGTGGGATCCAGGGTGCAGTCAGGGCTGGGGTGGAAGGTGGTATTCAGGGTGCAGTCAGGGCTGGGGTAGGAGGTTGGGATCCCAGTGTGCAGTCAGGGCTGGGATGGGAGGCTTGGATCCTAAGGTGCAGTCAGGGCTGGGGTGGGAGGCTGGGATCCAGGGTGCAGTCAGGGCTGGAGTGGGTGGCTGGGTCCAGGATGCAGTCAGGGCTGGGGTGAGAAGGGTGCTGTAGAGCACACCTACTGACTAGACGCGTGCAGTGAGAGCTCTCTGACTAACTGCATTAAATCTTATAAAAAAACAACAAAAAAAAAAAAAAACGTTTCTTCTACAACTGGATCTGAACACAGTGGGTTACAAGGAGTTGATTGATACCTTTTTTTGACGATGGGCTGTACTAACAAAGGTCCTGTGACCGGCCCGAAAACTCAGCAGCTGGAGACAGTACAACATGAGGCGATGGCAAAATCCTCCTAGGAGATGGAACCACCATGGAAGGCCCTGCAAAAATCTATGCAGGCCATAGACACCAAAGTCGAACCCATACCAACAAAATTTGCTGAACAAGATGCCAAGATAGATGTAGCCACTAAAACGGCACCCAATGCAGAGTCTACGGTGACGAAAGCTCCTCGGGTAAGCTCTCGCAAGAAAACGCCCAGCTAAAGTACCGCCTCGAGGCACTGGAGAATTCGCAGAGGGCCGCGAACGTTCGGATTGTGGGGTTACCTGAGAATGTTGAGGGGGATAATCTGCTGTACTTTATCCGGGAATGGCTGCCGGGAGCACTGAACTTGGAATCAACACTTACTCCAGAAAATTTCTTCAAGGCTTACCGAATTTCCCCCAGGACTGCCGCAGCTAACAAGGAATTGCTCTGGACCATCCTCGTGGTGACCTCAAGCCTGACAATATGGGATCTCATTTTGCAAGCTGCAAGAGATGCTACACGGCTGAACTTTGAGGGATCTATGGTGTACTTATTTCCAGATCTGTCTTTCACCACTAGAGCAAGAAGAAAGATTCGATGGGGTTCGAACTAAGCTATGCAGCCTGGGGATAGCTCATTCACTCCTAATGCCGGCCTGACTGCGGATCCAGTATGGAGGCCACACTTTTCAGTATACAGATCCTGGGCGCAGTCAGGGCTGGGGTGGGAGGCTGGGATCCAGTGTGCAGTCAGGGCTGGGGTGGGAGGCTGGGATCCAGGGCGCAAGTCAGGGCTGGAGTGGGATCCAGGGCACAGTCAGGGCTGGAGTGGGAGGCTGGGATCCAAGGCGCAGTCAGGGCTGGAGTGGGAGGCTGGGATCCAAGGCGCAGTCAGGGCTGGAGTGGGAGGCTGGGATCCAAGGCGCAGTCAGGGCTGGGGTGGGAGGCTGGGATCCAGGGTGCAGTCAGGGCTGGAGTGGGAGGCTGGGATCCAGGGTGCAGTCAGGGCTGGAGTGGGAGGCTGAGATCCAAGGCGCAGTCAGGGCTGGAGTGGGAGGCTGGGATCCAGTGTGCAGTCAGGGCTGGGGTGGGAGGCTGGGATCCAGGGTGCAGTCAGGGCTGGAGTGGGAGGCTGAGATCCAAGGCACAGTCAGGGCTGGAGTGGGAGGCTGGGATCCAGGGTGCAGTCAGGGCTGGAGTGGGAGGCTGGGATCCAGGGTGTAGTCAGGGCTGGAGTGGGAGGCTGGGATCCAAGGCGCAGTCAGGGCTGGAGTGGGAGGCTGGGATCCAGGGTGCAGTCAAGGGCTAGGGTGGGATCCAGGGCGCAGTCAGGGCTGGGGTGGGAGGTGTGGATCCAGGGTTCGGCCAGGCCAGGTTGAGGGGGGCACCGGGATCATGGGTACAGTGAGGAATGAGGGTGGGAGATCGGGATCGAGGGTGCAGCCAGGGTTGGGGGCAGGAGACTAGGATCAAGGGTGTGTGTGTGTGGGGGGGGGGGGGCAGGAATAGAATAACAAGTACAAAAAAAAATAAAAATTAAGTCTTATTTTGCTTAGATCCTGTTTTCGCTATCTCCACCCAGACAATCAGGTCTGCCGTGCCTGATATCGCGACCCCCACCCAAGGCATGCAGGTGCCTTTAGTGGTGCCGCTGATGGGGATGCACAATCTGTCAGCAGGAGGTTCTAAAAAGTCTCACTTAACCCCCCCCCTTCCCCACACTAGTCAGTGGGAGACTATGGGGACTATGAGCAACCCCCCGGTCTCTCAGGTAGCAGGGTACTGCATTGCTGCATCACTGGTCTGGCCCTATGTCACAATAGTTAGCTTTCACTATAAATTATTTTCACGGTACAGATTCTTTAAAACCTTAGCCAAAATAGGATGCTACTTTCATCCTTAGTCATGCTTGAAGAACGTGCAGAATAATCGAAACACAGCAGCCACAGTGCTGACCCTGGCATGGACTTCTGTGTCTTGTACTGTAGGTTAAGTCCCTACAGAGGTCTAAGCTAGGCAACGACAGCAGCTGCGACCTGGCTGTAGGGAAGTCAGATGGTCGTCTACCCGTGTAATACATGCTACTCAGTTAGTGGCTGTAGTGTGATTCAAACCTGTGTGCTCTCCTGCAAACAGCAAAATGATACAATGCTTGGAGGGAGCAAAAAGATGGGTCAACTGCCCTTGTGAAATATTTCCACTAGACGCTTTGAAAGTTCATTTGATCAACAAAAGATGAAAGAAGGTGCAATTCTGTTCTCACCTCAGGTGGATAGTGCGGATATGCCTCTGGATCCCGGCGGCTGTGCTGAGCACCTTCCCACAATTCTTCCACAAACATTTAAACATCATCTTTACAGAGTTCTAAGGAAGTGAAAAAAACAGTTACACAGATTAACACACAAGTAATACACGCACAGATATTCCTAGCTGACCCACCACTATCGAAGGGCTTCTGTAAACATGTACAAACTACATAATTAATATGTCTCAAACAGAGCCGCTTTCATCATTTTCTCCTTCCCAATTTAGTGAGTTTATGACAGCCCCTCCCCTTTTACTTGCAATGATCAGGGCTTTAGTTGCCCCCCCCAAAAAAAGATTTGCTTTCTTACCCACTGTCCCAGACAGTAATGAGTACATTTCTCCATCTTTCTTTTCAAAGTCGGTGACTATCTATATTTTGATAGCCGCAGTATGCAGCACTTTCACCTGATGTGTCACTATTATGAACACTCCTGCATCACAGTCACATTTTATGTGATGCGCCGCTATTGCTGACCGTCCAACATCCACTTAACCAATACCATTTCTACAGTCAGTCCCTTCTGACCCGGACAGTGAGCCTCTCAAGTGGTGTAAACATTATATAATCACAATTTGGTCAAAGACAAGGAAGACTAGTCCATCCATTTCAATGCTGGAACATAGTGAGGGCTCTAGTGAAAGCAAGCTATTCTGGAGCCTTGCCCAGCAAGCCCCCACCTGTATCTGAAATCCTAGCAGCAGGAAATTTGGCAGTGGCCTAACCTGATTTCTTCACCTTAGAGGAGCTAATGCTACCCCACCACAAGAAGCACTGCAGCCCACTTCTGGCTGACATCATACTTCCATCTGCCACCAACATGCTGAAAACACATGACACATAACTCTTTTTAAACTGGCTTATCAATCTGTGTCTGACATTCCATGAGACAAGAACCGCCGCACAGACAGCGGAAGGTAAGTGCCCAGCTACCTGTACCAGTGACACCTAGAGTTTGAATGCAGCTTGGACTCCCTACAGCCAGGTCACACAGCTTTCAAACTCAGGAGATGGGAAATCCATGCGCAGCTCCTCATGGTACGGGGCTGTAAATCACACACACTAGGTGAACAAGGAGCTAAACAGACCAAGCAACTGAATAACTTGGCATCAACTGATAGGAAACCCGATGTCTTAGTGCTATGTTTTATACAATTTGTGAAACATCTCATCCAGTGATATTACTAATGCTTCTACCCTGGGACCTTTTGTATAAGATACTATACCTCTTAAAATCATTCCTGGGTGCAAAATGTTTACTTAGAAAATAAATAAATCGTGAAGCCTGCTCACTGGACATGCTGATACATAGTTTGCATGTGTATGTGAGGTGCAGGAAGAGACTGAACATGCTGACATACAGTAGTTTGGGTATGCGCGTGAGGCGTTAGAAGAGACTGAGCATGTTGAGAGTTTATGTATGTGCGTGAGGCATTGGAAGAGACTGGGCATGTTGACATAGTTTGCATGTGTGTGTAAGGCACTGGAAGAGACTGAGCATGTTGACAGTTTGCAGATGTGAGTGAGGCGCTGGAAGAGACTGGGCACGTTGACATAGTCTGTGTATGTGTGTGAGGCATTTGGAAGAGACAGGGCATATTGACAGTTTGCGTATGTGTGTGAGGCGCTGGAAGAGACTGGGCATGTTGACACAGTTTGTGTATGTACGTGAGGTGTTGGAAGAGACTGGGCATGCTGACACAGTTTGTGTATGTGAGTGAGGCGCTGGAAGAGACTGGGCACGTTGACATAGTTTGTGTATGTGTGTGAGGCATTTGGAAGATACAGGGCATATTGACAGTTTGTGTACGTGTGTGAGGTGCTGGAAGAGACTGGGCATGTTGACACAGTTTGCGTATCTGCGTGAGGCGCTGGAAGAGACTGAGCATGTTGACACAGTTTGCGTATCCGCGTGAGGCGTTGGAAGAGACTGAGAATGTTCACAGTTTGTGTATGTGTGTGAGGCGTTGGAAGAGACTGGGCAGAGGGTCACCTGGAAGGGGGCCATGTCTGGGCCACTACCACTACAACATGGAGACTAGGCCCCCTCCTATTCTCCCTATTTACAAATGAACTAAGTACCTACTGTGGGGAGAGCTCGGTTGTACAGTATGCTGACGATACTGTCATCTATCGATCCTTGGGTAATGTAGCTGTTCTCGGTCCCCTACTCCAAAAGGACCTCACATCCCTAGAGACATGGCTGTGTGAGAATAGAATGGTACTTAATGCGGACAAAACTAAGGCAATACTATTCGGACCAAGATCCTTGGGAACTGACAGGTCCTCATCCCTACAACTTTCCACATTATCTGGCAAATGCATAAAAGTAGTCACCTCCCTAAAATACTTAGGCCTAACTCCAGATCAGTCAATCACCTACAAAGACCACATTGACCAGGTCACCAGGACACTTCACCGCAAACTCGGAACCTTGTACCGTCTCAGAGACCAGCTCATCCCTGAGGCCAGGCTCTCCATTGTGACAAGTGTCCTGCTCCCTACCCTGACCATACAGGGCATGGCAAAGCAGGAAGTATCCAGGATGCAAATCCTATACAACAAAATAGCTCGGTTCACTACACAAGACCACTCGAGACGTCATCACTGTGACACCCTGGCCCAGCTCCGGTGGCCCACGCTGGCCGCCCGGTTACAACAACCATTGCTCGCCCAGGCCTACAAGTTACTCAAACCCCCTGCTCCTCCAAGCATAGCAGGAATCACAGCTATTAAACACAACCCTAGGAACCTAAGGATCTCAGAACGAACACTGCTCGAAGTCCCCAGAGTTCGGACCAACGCTGGCGGCAGATCCTTCTCTTGGCAAGCCCCTAGCCCATGGAACAAGCTCCCTCCCCTGGTCCAGGATGCCTCCACACTTATGAATTTCCGTACTAGGCTCAAGGCCCACATGCTGGACACAAGCGCATGCCACTGCCACGGCTCTCAAGGCACCCCCTCTCATTTCTATATCAAACCCCCTAAAGGTGGGACTACCCTGGACCTCCTAGTAGTCTTAGGATACCTAGGGACCAAAGCTACCTCATGCAATTAGCTATGCCAAATACTATCAAGGCAGAACTGTGTCATGACGAAAACCATGTTAGAAAACCACTGTCTGTAACTACCTTATACTTCCAAAACCACTGTCTGTAACTACCTTATGCTTCCACAACTTATGCAATCAAATGTTGTCTCCGCTGTATTATACCCTGTATTGTACTGTTATATATATATCCTGTATTGTACTGTTATCCCGGGTCGCGCCTGAAAAAGGGACCTTCAGGGCTCAGTGGGCCTACCCGGTCACCAAAATTTAATAAATAAATAAATACATGTTGATAGTTTCTGTATGTATGTGAGGTGTTGGAAGAGACCGGGCATGTTGACACAGTTTGTGTATGCGTGTGAGGCGCTGGAAGAGACTGGGCATGTTGACACAGTTTGTGTATGTGCGTGAGGTGTTGGAAGAGACCGGGCATCTTGACATAGTTTGTGTATGTGTGTGAGGCGTTGGAAGAGACTGGGTATGTTGACATAGTTTGTGTATATATGTGACGCGTTGGAAGAGACTGGGCATGTTGACATAGTTTGTGTATGCGTGTGAGGTGCTGGAAGAGACTGGACATGTTGACAAAGTTTGTGTACGCGTGTGAGGCGTTGGAAGAGACTGGGCATGTTGACACAGTTTGTGTATGCGTGTGAGGTGTTGGAAGAGACTGGGCATGTTGACACAGTTTGTGTATGCGTGTGAGGCATTGGAAGAGACTGGGCATGTTGACACAGTTTGTGTATGCGTGTGAGGTGTTGGAAGAGACTGGGCATGTTGACACAGTTTGTGTATGTGTGTGAGGCGTTGGAAGAGACTGGGCATGTTGACACAGTTTGTGTATGCGTGTGAGGTGTTGGAAGAGACTGGGCATGTTGACACAGTTTGTGTATGCGTGTGAGGCGTAGGAAGAGACTGGGCATGTTGACAGTTTGTGTATGTGTGTGAGGTGTTGGAAGAGACTGGGCATGTTGACACAGTTTGTGTATGTGTGTGAGGCGTTGGAAGAGACTGGGCATGTTGACACAGTTTGTGTATGCGTGTGAGGCGCTGGAAGAGACTGGGCATGTTGACATAGTTTGTGTATGCGTGTGAGGTGTTGGAAGAGACTGGGCATGTTGACACAGTTTGTGTATATATGTGACATGCTGGAAGAGACTGGGCATGTTGACATAGTTTGTGTATGCGTGTGAGGCGTTAGAAGAGACTGGGCATGTTGACGCAGTTTGTGTATGCGTGTGAGGCGTTGGAAGAGATTGGGCTTGTTGACACAGTTTGTGTATGCGTGAGACACGTTGGAAGAGACTGGGCTTGATGACAGTTTGTGTATGCATGTGAGGCACTGGAAGAGACTAGGCATCTTGCCATCGTTTGTCTATGTGTATGAGGCATTGGAAGAGACTGGGCATGTTGACACAGTTTGTGTATCGTGAGGCACTGGAAGAGACTAGGCATGTTGACACAGTTTGTGTATGCGTGTGAGGCGTTGGAAGAGACTGGGCATGTTGACAGTTTTTGTATGTGTGTGAGGTGTTGGAAGAGACTGGGCATGTTGACACAGTTTGTGTATGCGTGTGAGGCGTTGGAAGAGACTGGGCATGTTGACACAGTTTGTGTACGCGTGTGAGGCATTGGAAGAGACTGGGCATGTTGACACAGTTTGTGTATGCGTGTGAGGTGCTGGAAGAGACTGGACATGTTGACAAAGTTTGTGTACGCGTGTGAGGCGTTGGAAGAGACTGGGCATGTTGACACAGTTTGTGTACGCGTGTGAGGCGTTGGAAGAGACTGGGCATGTTGACACAGTTTGTGTATGCGTGTGAGGTGTTGGAAGAGACTGGGCATGTTGACACAGTTTGTGTATGCGTGTGAGGGGTTGGAAGAGACTGGGCATGTTGACACAGTTTGTGTATGCGTGTGAGGCGTTGGAAGAGACTGGGCATGTTAACACAGTTTGTGTATGCGTGTGAGGTTGGAAGAGACTGGGCATGTTGACTAGTTTGTGTATCGAGTGAGGTGTTGGAAGAGACTGGGCATGTTGACACAGTTTGTGTATGCGTGTGAGGTGTTGGAAGAGACTGGGCATGTTGACAGTTTGTGTATGCGTGTGAGCGTAGGAAGAGACTGGGCATGTTGACACAGTTTGTGTATGTGTGTGAGGTGTTGGAAGAGACTGGGCATGTTGACACAGTTTGTGTATGTGTGTGAGGCGTTGGAAGAGACTGGGCATGTTGACACAGTTTGTGTATGCGTGTGAGGCGTTGGAAGAGACTGGGCATGTTGACATAGTTTGTGTATGCGTGTGAGGTGTTGGAAGAGACTGGGCATGTTGACACAGTTTGTGTATATATGTGACATGCTGGAAGAGACTGGGCATGTTGACATAGTTTGTGTATGCGTGTGAGGCGTTAGAAGAGACTGGGCATGTCGACGCAGTTTGTGTATGCGTGTGAGGCGTTGGAAGAGATTGGGCATGTTGACATAGTTTGTGTATGTGTGTGAGGCGTTGGAAGAGATTGGGCATGTTGACATAGTTTGTGTATGTGTGTGAGGTGTTGGAAGAGACCGGGCATGTTGACACAGTTTGTGTATGCGTGTGAGGTGTTGGAAGAGACCGGGCATGTTGACACAGTTTCTGTATGCATGTGAGGCGTTGGAAGAGACCGGGCATGTTGACACAGTTTCTGTATGCGTGTGAGGCGTTGGAAGAGACCGGGCATGTTGACACAGTTTGTGTATGTGTGTGATGCATTGGAAGAGATTGGGCATGTTGACACAGTTTGTGTATGCGTGTGAGGCGTTAGAAGAGACTGGGCTTGTTGACACAGTTTGTGTATGCGTGAGACACGTTGGAAGAGACTGGGCTTGATGACAGTTTGTGTATGCATGTGAGGCACTGGAAGAGACTAGGCATCTTGCCATCGTTTGTCTATGTGTATGAGGCATTGGAAGAGACTGGGCATGTTGACACAGTTTGCGTATCTGCGTGAGGCACTGGAAGAGACTGAGAATGTTGACACAGTTTGTGTATGCGTGTGAGGCGTTGGAAGAGACTGGGCATGTTGACAGTTTTTGTATGCGTGTGAGGTGTTGGAAGAGACTGGGCATGTTGACACAGTTTGTGTATGCGTGTGAGGCGTTGGAAGAGACTGGGCATGTTGACACAGTTTGTGTACGCGTGTGAGGCGTTGGAAGAGACTGGGCATGTTGACTGGTTTGTGTATCGTGAGGCATTGGAAGAGACTGGGCATGTTGACACAGTTTGTGTATGCGTGTGAGGTGTTGGAAGAGACTGGGCATGTTGACACGGTTGTGTATGTGTGTGAGCGTTGGAAGAGACTGGGCATGTTGACACAGTTTGTGTATGCGTGTGAGTGTTGGAAGAGACTGGGCATGTTGACACAGTTTGTGTATGCGTGTGAGCGTAGGAAGAGACTGGGCATGTTGACAGTTTGTGTATGTGTGTGAGGCGTTGGAAGAGACTGGGCATGTTGACACAGTTTGTGTATGTGTGTGAGGCGTTGGAAGAGACTGGGCATGTTGACACAGTTTGTGTATGCGTGTGAGGCGCTGGAAGAGACTGGGCATGTTGACATAGTTTGTGTATGCGTGTGAGGTGTTGGAAGAGACTGGGCATGTTGACACAGTTTGTGTATATATGTGACATGCTGGAAGAGACTGGGCATGTTGACATAGTTTGTGTATGCGTGTGAGGCGTTAGAAGAGACTGGGCATGTTGACGCAGTTTGTGTATGCGTGTGAGGCGTTGGAAGAGATTGGGCATGTTGACGCAGTTTGTGTATGCGTGTGAGGCGTTGGAAGAGATTGGGCATGTTGACATAGTTTGTGTATGCGTGTGAGGCGTTGGAAGAGATTGGGCATGTTGACATAGTTTGTGTATGTGTGTGAGGCGTTGGAAGAGATTGGGCATGTTGACATAGTTTGTGTATGTGTGTGAGGTGTTGGAAGAGACTGGGCATGTTGACACAGTTTGTGTATGTGTGTGAGGTGTTGGAAGAGACCGGGCATGTTGACACAGTTTCTGTACGCATGTGAGGCGTTGGAAGAGACCGGGCATGTTGACACAGTTTCTGTATGCGTGTGAGGCGTTGGAAGAGACTGGGCATGTTGACACAGTTTGTGTATGTGTGTGAGGCGTTAGAAGAGACTGGGCTTGTTGACACAGTTTGTGTATGCGTGAGACACGTTGGAAGAGACTGGGCTTGATGACAGTTTGTGTATGCATGTGAGGCACTGGAAGAGACTAGGCATCTTGCCATCGTTTGTCTATGTATATGAGGCATTGGAAGAGACTGGGCATGTTGACTGGTTTGCATATCTGCGTGGGCGCTGGAAAGAGACCAGAATGTTGACAGTTTGTGTATGCGTGTGAGGCGTTGGAAGAGACTGGGCATGTTGACACAGTTTGTGCATGCGTGTGGTGTTGGAAGAGACTGGGCATGTTGACACAGTTTGTGTATGCGTGTGAGGTGTTGGAAGAGACTGGGCATGTTGACACAGTTTGTGTATGTCGTGTGGAGTGCGGGAAGAGACTGGGCATGTTGACAGTTTGTGTATGTGTGTGAGGTGTTGGAAAGAGACTGGGCATGTTGACACAGTTTGTGTATGTGTGTGAGGCGTTGGAAGAGACTGGGCATGTTGACACAGTTTGTGTATGCGTGTGAGGCGTTGGAAGAGACTGGGCATGTTGACACGGTTTGTGTATGCGTGTGAGGCATTAGAAGAGACTGGGCTTGTTGACACAGTTTGTGTATGCGTGAGACACGTTGGAAGAGACTGGGCTTGATGACAGTTTGTGTATGCATGTGAGGCACTGGAAGAGACTAGGCATCTTGCCATCGTTTGTCTATGTGTATGAGGCATTGGAAGAGACTGGGCATGTTGACACAGTTTGCATATCTGCGTGAGGCGCTGGAAGAGACCGAGAATGTTGACAGTTTGTGTATGCGTGTGAGGCGTTGGAAGAGACTGGGCATGTTGACACAGTTTGTGCATGCGTGTGAGGTGTTGGAAGAGACTGGGCATGTTGACACAGTTTGTGTATGCGTGTGAGGTGTTGGAAGAGACTGGGCATGTTGACACAGTTTGTGTATGCGTGTGAGGCGTAGGAAGAGACTGGGCATGTTGACAGTTTGTGTATGTGTGTGAGGTGTTGGAAGAGACTGGGCATGTTGACACAGTTTGTGTATGTGTGTGAGGCGTTGGAAGAGACTGGGCATGTTGACACAGTTTGTGTATGCGTGTGAGGCGTTGGAAGAGACTGGGCTTGTTGACACAGTTTGTGTATGCGTGTGAGGCATTAGAAGAGACTGGGCTTGTTGACACAGTTTGTGTATGCGTGAGACACGTTGGAAGAGACTGGGCTTGATGACAGTTTGTGTATGCATGTGAGGCACTGGAAGAGACTAGGCATCTTGCCATCGTTTGTCTATGTGATGAGGCATTGGAAGAGACTGGGCATGTTGACACAGTTTGCGTATCTGCGTGAGGCACTGGAAGAGAGAGACTGAGAATGTTGACACAGTTTGTGTATCGTGTGGCGTTGGAAGAGACTGGGCATGTTGACAGTTTTTGTATGCATGTGAGGTGTTGGAAGAGACTGGGCATGTTGACACAGTTTGTGTATGCGTGTGAGGCGTTGGAAGAGACTGGGCATGTTGACACAGTTTGTGTACGCGTGTGAGGCGTTGGAAGAGACTGGGCATGTTGACATAGTTTGTGTACGTGTGTGAGGCGTTGGAAGAGATTGGGCATGTTGACATAGTTTGTGTATGCGTGTGAGGCGTTGGAAGAGACTGGGCATGTTGACACAGTTTGTGTATCGTGTGGCGTTGGAAGAGACTGGGCATGTTGACACAGTCTGTGTATGCGTGTGGGCGTTGGAAGAGACTGGGCATGTTGACACAGTTTGTGTATGCGTGTGAGGCATTGGAAGAGACTGGGCATGTTGACACAGTTTGTGTATGTGTGTGAGGTGTTGGAAGAGACTGGGCATGTTGACACAGTTTGTGTATGTGTGTGAGGCGTTGGAAGAGACTGGGCATGTTGATACAGTTTGTGTATGCGTGTGAGGTGTTGGAAGAGACTGGGCATATTGACACAGTTTGTGTATATATGTGACATGCTGTAAGAGACTGGGCATACTGACACAGTTTGTGTATGCGTGTGAGGCGTTGGAAGAGACTGGGCATGTTGACACAGTTTGTGTATGCGTGTGAGGCGTTGGAAGAGACTGGGCATGTTGACACAGTTTGTGTATGCGTGTGAGGCGTTAGAAGAGACTGGGCATGTTGACACAGTTTGTGTATGCGTGTGAGGCGTTGGAAGAGACTGGGCATGTTGACATAGTTTGTGTATGCGTGTGAGGCGTTGGAAGAGACTGGGCATGTTGACACAGTTTGTGTATGCGTGTGAGGCGTTGGAAGAGACCGGGCATGTTGACACAGTTTGTGTACGTGTGTGAGGTGTTGGAAAAGACTGGGCATGTTGACAGTTTCTGTATGCGTGTGAGGTGTTGGAAGAGACCGGGCATGTTGACACAGTTTGTGTATGTGTGTGAGGCGTTGGAAGAGACTGGGCATGTTGACACCGTTTGCGTATCTGCATGAGGTGTTGGAAGAGACTGAGAATGTTGACAGTTTCTGTATGTATGTGAGGTGTTGGAAGAGACTGGGCATGTTGACACAGTTTGTGTATGCGCGCGAGGCCCTGGAAGAGACTGAGAATGTTGACAGTCTGTGTATGCGCATGAGGCGTTGGAAGAGACCGGGCACGTTGACATAGTGCGCAGATATATGTGAGGCATTGGAAGAGACTGGGCATGTTGACAGTTTGTGTATGCGCATGAGGCGTTGCAAGAGACTGGGCATGTTGACACCATTCGCAGATGTGTGTGAGGCGTTGGAAGAGACTGGGTATTTTGACATAGTTTGTGTATGTGCATGAGGTGCTGGAAGAGACCGGGCATGTTGACATAGTTTGTGTATGTGCGTGAGGCATTGGAAGAGACTGAGAATGATGACATAGTTTGCGTGTGTGTGTGAGGTGTTGGAAGAGATGCATTGCAGGAAGCAAGCCCTTGAGGACACACCTTTATTCCAGCCTCCACTCTCAAGGAAGAGAAGACCAGGAGAAAGCACCCCTTCCACGGCCCGAAATTCAGGAGCCCTGTGGCAGCTCTCATGGACTCTGCCTGGCCTGTCACAGCCTGGATTTTGCAAAAAGACAACGGCAAAAGCTTGAAACACACCAAAGAACCAGCAACGGAAACACTATTTATTTAAACATAAAGGCATGACAAAAACTGAGAACAGAACCCCTATGTAGGGGTGCTGTTCTCAGTTTTTCGTCATGCCTTTATGTCTGTATTTCAAGTTTTGGCTGCAACACCTTTGGGAAAGTGTATGGGCGATTCTTTGTTTTGCCTTTTCTACAGCCTGTATTCTATAGCTGAGGCCCCAGAACACCGGCCCTACTGTGGGTGATTTTGTGTGCACCAGAAGTGTCATGCCAAACTTCCTCCTAATCCCCGAGGTCGCCATAGGATCACCATCAATACTGCTCCGCTCCTCTAGAACATGCTCCACTTCTCAGCTCCTGCATCTCTCTCAGATCTCATCTCCCTCCCTTCACTCCCCTACAGCTCTGTTCTCTTTTCTATACTGCTTTTCCCACTTTGGAATTCTGGAGTGGTTTTTCTCTCCCTGTTCCTGCCTCCACGGACTGGTGCCTGCCTCCCCCAGAGTGGGCGGGTACCCCCATGGACTTCCCCCATGGCGGGAATAGGGAGGGCCCCCAAATGTATAATCCAGTGCGGACCAACTCTGGGCGGCAGCCCGGATCCATGGACGGGCAGACAGGGCTTCATAGAGCCCAGACCTCCTTTATTACACCCCTCTCTCCTGTGCCCGAGAGCACGCATGTGGAGGCACACGGCACGCACTGCTCACCAGGGCGCAGACTTCCATTACTGTGCTGCCCAACTGCCTGCACTAACACCAGCCTCCCTCTGGTGGCAGCGAAAGGCTGAGCAAACCAAGCCCCCCCGAGAGGAGAGCAGTCCCTCGTATGCTCAATCCCCCCTCCTCCAATAACCCGAGTCCATCACTGAACCCAGGTCAATGGCATGGTGTGAGGTGTGGCACTCAGTGTCTTAGCACCACTGGGCTGGCACTGAATTTTCTCTCTGCTCCTTTCCACAGCTTGTCCAGTCAGAAGCCAAGCTATCTCCGCTGCTGCCCCCCCAAGCTCTCTTCTGTCCTTTACACAGCTTATCCTGTCAGCAGCCAAACTGTCTCTACTGCTCCCCACATGGTCAGGAAGCACCTTCCAGTCTCTCTCCACCTCAGTGACTCCCCTTCCCTTTTCAAATTCAATCCATTCTCCCTTGCTTACAGTTTCTAGCTGAATAACACGCCCTGGTTGGCTCCCATTGTTTTTAATCCTGCATGGCACCATCCACAGCCCATAACTCAGATTGTTGTGCTTAACTACTTTCTAACCCTGAGCCAGTGTTTTGTGATCTGTTCTGTCTGAATTACACTTCAGAACACACGAGTGCACTGCGTTTGTCATGAAGAACTGCATGAGGGTTGAGGGTTGCAGGAGAGTTGTGCCTTGTGACGTGGGAGGAGCAAAGAGAAGAGCAACATTAAAATCAAGGTATAGACTTTTTCACCCTGTGCCCAACATACTTTGTAAAAGTATGAAGGATAGAAAAATAAATAGGCTGATCTGCAGTTGTCTGGAGTGGTGAGCAACTGCCCCAATGTGTCAGCGTGGCTCAACTGGCAGCACATCTGCCTTTGGAACAGAAGGTTGTGTGTTTTAGTTTCACACCGGGATCTGGGCTCACACAGCTCCAGAGGGCAGTACTAGGGAGGTGCTGTACTGTTGGGGTGTACCAACCTTCGAACGAGACGTGAAACAGAGGTCCCTTCTGCCCATTTCTGCTGGGGTGTGTGCAGGGGGAAGTAAAGAGCTCAACGCATTGTAACAGACAGGGATTTTCTCCAGAAGTCCTAGCCAACACTCCCCTTCCCATAAAACCGGATCAGGCTACTGTCCAAGGCTGTGTGAGGCTTCGGAGCAGAACGGCTGACAGTACATGTTTTGTCACTTCACTACCAGTCTCTCTCATTGCTTGTAAAGCACTTTGGATTCAACGTGTCTGAAAAGCACAATATATGTAAATTATTATTCTTCTAGAATCTTAAATCTGTTAAACATAATTCTAGAAACAACTTGCACCTTTTGTCCTGGAGCAAAAACCACCCTGATCACCCGTGACATGATAATCTGAGAAGCATTCATGCAAAACACAGTGTTTACAAAAAATAAAAAATACGGATAAATGAATCCATTTTTGACAACATGAAAAGGAAACTAGAAAGAATCAGATTTTTTTTCATGGCCTAACACCATGTTAATTCTGTTTTGTGGTTTTTGAAAAGAAATACCCATGAAGCTACTTTTCATGTTAGGCAGATGAATCACCAGTTTGTGGGGGAGACTGTATTAACTCTTTCTTGCCCTGGAGTTTCTGTCATTTCCTGCTGGAGATCTGTGGGAAAGACTTGAGTTGTGAGCTGGGGAGAGGGGTTAAAATTCAATTCCTCACCTTCCTTTTTCTGGGAATGGGATCCTCAAAAAAGAAGTGAGTTGTCTCCGCCTCCTCGATGCCATCATCGGACTGGGTGGAGGAGTAGAAGTTCTTGGAGGCGTCTGTGGACAGTGGAGGGGACGGCGTGGAGGGGACGGAGTGGTCACTTGGGATGTCCCAGCTCCAGTGTCCGCTGGTGGTACTGCTGCTGTAGCTGGATGACATGGCTGAGCTGTCTTTATAAGCTTTACCGACAGAAAAAGAAAAAGCAAAGTTTAGATTTTCAAACTGTTAGTTCACAAATGAAGCAAGTACTACCCTGCAAGCTTATTGGGAAGCCATGACATCAGGTTTTGAGTACTGCGATGTTTGTGTAAACCTGTATCACTGTATATTGCTTATCATCATAACATGATAACCTGTAGCATTTCTGATTTTATGAAAAAGAGTGAAAATATAATTTGGGGTGGGGGAGAATTCAAGCATTTCAGTTGTGGGACACACTCTCAGAAATGCGGAGGTGGGAAATTCAAGATGGTATGTATACCCCTGGTATGGCTTTTTACTACATAGATGTCAGCAAATAAGGGCCCACCTAATCTGCCCTTGAACATTAGTAACTGTAATTCTTCAAGTTTCATTGGAACTAGGTCCCCCGACTACCAGGGTCCCCCATGCCTATCCCATGCAACCTTAAATCCCGTAATAGTTTCTGCCCCCACCACCTCTTCTGGCAGGCTGTTCCATTTGTCCACCACTCTCTGTGAAGAAATACTCACGTTCCCTCTGAACCTCCCTCCCTCCAGTTTCATCCCATGCCCCCTTGTCCTGGAGCATCCTTTTCTTTGAAAAAATGTATTTCCCTGTACCTTGTTCTTCCCCATGAGGTACTTAAATGTCTCAATCAGATCAGTCCTCTCCTCCAGGGAGTACATATTTAGGTCCTTCAGACTAACCTCGTAGGGTTTGTGATGTACTCCCTGCATCATCTTGGTTGCTCACTTCTGGACTGCCTCCACCCTATCTACGTCTTTACGTTGATAAGGCCTCCGGAACTGGACACTGTACTCAAGGTGTGGCCTCACCAATGTCCTGTATAGTGGAATTATGACTTCCCTTTTCCTGCCAGTGATACCACTGCCTATGCACCCCAGCATCCTTTTTGCTTTACCTGCTGCCTTGTCGCACTGACTTCCTACCTTGAGGTCAGAGATGATAACCTCTAGTTCTCTTTCCTGCTTGGAGCATTCTAGACCCCCCAAAAAAAAAAAACCTGATAAGTTGTTTGTGGGTTTTTGTGACCCATGTGGTCAGAAGGGGAGACAAAAAGTTCTTCAGATACATCAGTGAGAGAAGGAAAAACAAGCAGGGTATAATGAGACTTAAATGGGAGGGGAGGTGGTCTCGTACAAAGGGACTCAGAAAAAGTAGACTTGCTAAACAGCTATTTCTGCTCAGTGTTTATAGTTGAAAGGGAGAGGAATGGACCAGTATTAAGGCATAGAGAGGCAAGGAGAGGAGGGAGGTGGACAATAGCCCATTCAATGAGAGCAGGGTATTGGCTATCACTTGACCCAGGGAGGGTACCAGGGGACTGGAGAAAGGTGGATGTAGTGCCAATACACAAGAGCGGAGGAAAGGGGGAGCCGAGTAACTATCGTCCAGTCAGTCTTACTTCAGTGGTAGGAAAGATTATGGAGGCACTCCTAAAGGAGTGGATAGTGGAATACCTGGTGGAAAATGGGCTACAGGATGACAGGCAGCATGGGTTCACGGAGAGAGTGTCATGCCAGACGAACCTCATCAAATTCTTTGACTGGGTGACAAGGGAGGGGTGGTGGACGTGACCTAGCTGGACTTCAGTAAAGCCTTTGACATTGTCCCTCACAGGAAGCTGGTAAGCAAGATGGGCAGTCTAGGGGTAGGGGAGAAAATATCAAATTGAGTGGAAAACTGGCTAAGTGACAGGAGTCAAACGGTGGTTGTAAATGGGGTTCATTCCAGGGATGAAAAAGTGACAAGTGGGGTACCCCAGGGATCAGTACTGGGCCCAATACTCTAACATATACACTGCGGATATAGTGGAGGGACTAAATTGGAAGGTGTGCCTATTTGCAGATGATAACAAAGCTCTACAATACAGTAGATACAGTGTGGGGGAGGGGGAGAGCACGAGAGAGAGGACCTGTTAAAGCTGAAGGGGTGGAAGGGTGGTCAGAGAGTTGGCAACTCGGATTCAATGCCAAAAAGTGTAGAATAATGCACACAGGGCACAAGAACCCAAGGGTCACATACACACTAGGGAGAAAGGATGTTGTAGAAACAGAGCAGGAGGGGAATCTGGGGATTATTATTTCAGACAAACTTAAGGTGGCAAACCAGTGCAATAAAACAGTTGGAAAGGCAAGTGGTATGCTGGAGTGCCTAAGGAGGGGTATCACAAGTAGGAGAAGGGAGGTGATAATGCCCCTATACAGGTCAATGGTCCAACCCCACCTAGAGTATGGGGTACAGTTCTGGAGACCTCACCTGCAGAGGGATATTGATAGGGTAGAAAGAATCCAGAAGGTGGTGACCAAAATGGCGCATGGTAAGCAACACAGGACATATAAGGAGAGGATGAAGGAGCTCAACCTATACCCACTGGAAACCGGGGAAGGGGATATGATTGAAACTATTAAATACGTGAAGGGAATTAACAAGGTAAGGGAAGGGAGTATATTCATGATAAAAAACAATCCAAGAACTAGGGGGCACAGCTTGAAGCTGGAGGGCAGTCGATTTGGAGGAAATAAGAGAGGGCACCACTTCACTTAGAGGGTGGTGGGCCCCTGAAATGGGCTACTGGAGGGGGTGGCTAAGGCATCAACACTGGGGGATTCAAGAGTGCATGGGATAACTACATGGGTTTAAATAAGAGAGGGAGGGATAGATACCCTGACGGAAAGACAGGCCAGGAATCTTCAGGCGGGAGACATGGAAGAGGGGTGTAGGGTGGTAGAGTCAGGGCTACCTATGGGGAGGGAACAAGGGTAGACCAGATGGGCCAATAGGGTCCTTTTCTGCTGACAAATTTCTATGATTCTCTGTGCAATATCTTATACTTTTTTGTGTTAAATCTCAACTGCCAATCCCTTGACCAGTCCTCAGGCTTCTGCAGATCTCTCTTCATTCTATCCACTACTAACTAGCTAATCATCCATGGGAAGCAAGGTGGTAGCAAGTATGTCACGGTGGTAGAACTTTTACCCGAGAAAAATACAATATTCCCCTTTAAATCTCAGGTTAGGCTAGAAGAGCTGCTGTTTGCTGATCTAAGGGGGCAGTGGCTGCTACTTCAGCACATGGCTGGATCTGCTAGTGGTGGTGGTGGTGGTGGTGTAACCAAGTTATCCTGCTGTCCTTACAAGCTTTGTACAGAACTGCCTGACATTTTGTGAGCTTTGTTACTGAAGGTATATGCAGTGAAGCTGGGTCTTATGGCATGGCAGTAGCACCCTGTTCTGCTGTACTGAAGACATGTATGCATGACCAACCCTGGGACATCCCTTCTCCAGTTTGCCACGGTCAACAGCACCGTGGAGGTGAGAAGCGCTAGGGGCACCACAAGATAAAGAAATGGGGTGAAAATGGCATTTGGTAAGAAGTACATGTTGAAAACCAAATCACTGTGTAATACGCTCCCCAATAACAGGAAGACATAAGGACAGAGGGGTCTTATTGTAACCATAGCTTTACCTTGCTCTCTGTGTAAGGTGACACCCACATAATATCATGTTACTGGTTACTTTATTTTAGAGACAAGCTGATTTACTGTTCATAGTTACCTGTGCTGGAGGTTCCCGAGGTGGGACTGAGGACCACAGGGCTGGTGGAGAGGCTGGTTAGTACTGCAGCTGCCATTGCTTCATCCATATCCGCCTTCTCTGAGGGCTTCCTAAAATGGAGAGAGGCGCCGAGATGAACATATACAAAAATTCCCTACTCCAGGCCTATCATCGTAGCCAAACATTGCAAGAATATCTGTTTTTGAAGTCTCACTTTTTTTTTTGTTTTTTTTTGTTTTAAAGAGTGTGTGTGGATTTAGTGCTCGTGAAAGGTGCTGGATTGACAGCACTAGAACCTGAAGTCCTCTGCTTATCGACATGACAGGTACAGTGCGGTCAATCCCAGTACAAGATGCCACACACTACCCAGTCAACGTGCCTCAAGCTTGCCACGGAGGGACCACCATGTAGGTGAGAGGGCAGTTCAGAGTCCATGCCTATTCAATCCTTGGCCTCTCAGGCAAGACTGTCAACAAGCACGCCAATTAGTGCCAACTGTGTTGGTGATTTTGTGATGTGGACAACTGCCCACTGGGTAATGGACTAGGACCACACAACTCATTTCAAATAGGCCACTGAACAGCCCTCAAGTGATAATGGCTTTCGACCACTACCGATGTGTGCTGGATCTGAACCAGTGACCTACAGGTAAAAGGCTCTTTAACCCGCTACTAATCCAAGGAGCCATCCAGTTCCCCATCACTTTTTTGTTATTATGATTTTCTTTTTTTCACCTCTTTAAGTGGTGATCTCACATCCCCACACCACTTACAAATGGCAGTCAATCGTGTGCCCCCCCATGGGGTCTTTGTTTGGGGTCACACCCCCTCTAAGGTCCGCATCTGAGGTATGCGGATACCTGGCGTAAGGGAGTTATGATATCACATTTTGAATATTGCAATATTTGCATAAAAATTATTAACATAAAGGGCACCAAAAATAAGATTAAACTGGTGTAAACTAGGTCAAATGTTACGAGTAGCAGCCCTGAAGTGTCTTAGGTTAAACTGGTTGTCCTCACAATCCCCCCCCCATACACAGCTGCCTTATGGGAAAAAAGGTAACAAATAGAAACAGAGCATATCACAGCTATGCTACAGCTCTGACGTCCCACATTTTTAGAAATAGGGCTGCCCTGGCATCAGTTATTGGCTGTATGACCCGAAGACCTAGAGCTCGATAAACACTACCCAAACTCTTAACTCAGGGTGATCTGTGCACAATGCACAAGGTTGGACCCTCTGGCCCTGATTTCACCAGAACTGCGCAGACTATACGAGGAGATGGTTAACTACCCTATATCTTCAATTTGGACCTTGCCCTGCCCATGAATGGGCAGATTTTGGAGCACCTGACTTTACTTCTTAGGTACCCTGAGCCATAATGGATGTTAGTAATTATACAATAGGAGTGAGTAAATAACTCATTAGATAAAAACATGTATTCTCACTGCAGTGTGATAACTTCAGATATCACACTGTGGTGACATCATCAAACAAAACAAACAAAAAAACAGTCTTATTAAGGAATATGTGATGGCTAGGTGTGTGATACAGAATATATCTGAACTTGTGGCAAGTGAGCTCAGGTAACCATCACTCGTGGCTCCGCTACACTCCGCTCCTCATGATATTCCCTGAGCTCACTTGCCATGAGTTCAGATATATTCTGTATCACACACCTAGCCATCATGCATCCCACAGAAAGCACAGCTGCAATGTTATAATGTTAAAATGTTATAATGTTGCTTTAAGTTCAGTTTGACAGTGAAATATTACAGTCCAGAAAATCGTTATAATACACAATACTCTATTATTTTCAAATGGAAGACATTCTAGCCAAAGACTCTCTTTTGGTGCTGTGTAAATGTAGGTTTGCTTTATATGTCTTACTGCATACGACTTCAATAAACTTAAGTTTCAAAAATAAAGTTACCACCATATACTGAGTATCACAGCATTCTGTAGCATGTCTCATTTTAGGAAGAAGAATGAAAGTCTGATGAGGGGAGCACAGTTACTCGGGGGCAGTGCCAGAACAGTGGACTTTAGAAAGATAAGAAATTTATCTTGAGACACACTGCCAACAGCTGCACTAATCCCAGCCATGACCTACCTGGGCATAAAGTCCCCAGTTCCCTGGCAGTGCTAAGTAGCCTGCATGAAAGCGATACAGTATGTTTTACAGTGGGGCCACCAGACTGGCCGTTACCTGTGTTATAGACTAGTTAATGTCATAAGGCTGCCCTTCAGAGACACTCATCGAGCAGTGAGAGAGACCAAATTCAGACAAAATTAGCAGAACTAGGATGAAGCCACAGGCTCCATTGGTAAGCACCTGGCGCACAACAATATGAGATATTTACACAACAGAAAAACTAACCTCTCCATACCAGCAGTGTTTAATTTTCCTCCGGGTGGCAACACCAGGTGACATAAATGTCTAATACAGACCAAGATTTTGTCCCATAATAGGATATAACAACTGTTTCCTAATACTGGATAACAAGCTACAGATACACAGAGTACCCGAGGGGCCCATGGCTCACACTACCCTTCATTTAAAGTGGCTGTGGGTGGGATGGCTTCTGCCCTTGGACGGGTGGCTAGTGTTTCTACCCGTGTTGCTGTGCATTACTTATGTGATGATTTCGCTGTAACACTGTAATGACCTCTGTCTTGTTTATTGCTTCAATAAAATGCAGAAGAAAAATACATCAGCAAAACTACGCTAGCAGAAGGGAGTCAAAAAATGTATACTGGGAGACAAAAAAAAAAACCTGCCAAAGTCAGGATGGTCAGGCCTGGCACTGTTGGGCCATACTGTGCCAGCTTTGTATAACCATCACGTTTATTTATTGCCTGGTGCTCTGTAGTATACCTGAAATCTGTATTGTGTTCTCCTATGCCATCTCCATGCCCGGGTCATGCCTGAAAATGATCCTTGGATCAGTGCACTCACCCAGTCAACAAATAAAAATAAATATCCACCAGCCCCTTACCAACTGAGTGTGTGTGTGTGTGTGTGTGTGTGTGTGTGTGTGTGTGTTGGGGGGTCACTGCTTAAGGGCTCTGACGCAAAGGTGTAAGTTTCGGATGCAAAGAGGCTGGTTGGCTGCAAGGTCGCCAGTGGGCAGTCAGAGTGCTGGAAGATGGGGGCCAGAAAAGGCATGCTTAACAAATGTGAGGTTTTCATCTTTTTGGTGGAGGGGGCCAGAAAAGGTGTGATGAGTCATCATCACTGTCATCGTGGACCGATATACTGTTTTTTATGGGTAAACAGCACAGGTCAGCCTGGGATTGTAGCGGCAGGACAGCGCACAGCTACCCACAAGACCCGGGTTCACATGCCAAACCAGGCCTCCCTTGCAAAGGTAGACCAGGTGGCTGGGCACATCGTTATGTGACTTGCTACGGCAATGCAAATAATGTGCATTCCCACTGCCAACAAAGGCAGGAATTTACACCATTTTTTTTTTTGCATTAAAAATGTTATTTAAATTTTCAAACAAAGATATAAAAATCAGATCTTCACATTTTACAATTAATCATAGTCAGTGTACAACACACACTAAGATAATGAATTCAAAAACAACAGTTTTGGACGTTCGAATACATTCAATCCGCTCTAGTCTTCATCGTATCAGTGTTATTAGTATTACTTGCTAAGCTAAACAACACAATTCTATCGATCTAGTTGCATTTTTAGGAACAAGGACCATGTTTTGCTAAAGACAAGTGAATTACCCGATATAACACAAGAGATCTGTTCATTATTTGCCACCACAGCTATTACGCCATTCTCTACAAGACGGAACACGAGAAGTTTTCCATTTATTTAAAAGGAGTCTTTTAATGGCTAGGGTGGCTGCCAGGATCGAGTAAGCTTGCTCTTTCCTAGACTGAATCTACACAGTTTGATAACGATTTGATTGACAGTCAGTTTTGGGGCTTCAGGTTAGATAACTGACAGGGACTCCAAAGCCTCAAATAAAATTTAAAAATGTAATTCTGGAAGCAGATGACTTTATACAACCCCTCCATCTGCTGCCGAACAACATCTACCCATGTGTCCAATTTTGTTTTTGTAATAAATATTTTTATTTCAAGCACAATTATTTAAGTAACAAGATGAGAAAAGCGTTTAAATCAATAAACATAAGATGCACATCATGTAATAGTATGCACATCGGCAAATAAAATGCGATAGATTCAAAGCTAGTGCAACTTTAAGAGCCAACAGGATGTCTGCCCTCCCCCAACCCACCAAAACTGCTCTACACAACACAACCAGAATAATCCAGTTTGGGATAAGAAAGCAGCCAAGAGACTTGGCAGCCCACGCTGAGCCGGGTTCAAGTGCCAAAGTCATTTATCTGGGTCAACTTTCCAACCAGCAAAAACACTCCAGGGCACGCCCACAGTCAAGGCCAAAGAGACTTGTCCGTCACACAGAAACTGAGCACAACCAGGGACTGCGGAGACAGAAAGGTGCTGGCCCCCCTTCCCCATCAATAAATTTCCTGTAGATTCTCAGAGAACCCTTTTAAAAAAGAAATGATGATCCCCAAACGTGTCGTGTCTCAACAGAATGTCTCCTGGAGAGCAGGAAAGGAAAGCAAAAGAAAGGATCTTTTATTATTTAATTTCTGCTAATGTTCACCCCGTTGTGCCCACCTACCCCCTGCCCTCCTCACCTGCCACAGATGGGATTTTGCTAAAACTCCTGACCAAGTGCCATATAATTGGCTGATCGGGGAGGTAGACCTGTTATTGGCATTGCCAAAGCCTCCTACCAATGGGCTGTCATGCCTGCTGTCGCAGGCAACACACAGGAGGTTCCTCATGGAATGACTCCCTCCCTCATGGGCAGCCAGGGGACAGCTATCCTGTGAGAAACGCAAAACACACATCCCGGAGAGGAGTCCACATCTTTGGGACTGCTTTCCCATCTCCTTCTGCAGACAGCTGGGATCATGGGTCCCAGACAAGAACTCACCATCACCTAAACAGAAGGCAGGCGCCTTAACTGCCGGGCTGCCACAGCAGTTTGTTTTTATGTAGTGCCCTTCACATACACTGTGTCCTAAAGCACTTTACAATCCATGAAGAGCTGCTCGTTACATATGCAGGCTCAGGGAAGTTAAGCAGAGGAAAGGAGGAGGTTAAGTGACTTGTCCAGGGTCGCACGCTGAGTAAGTGGCGGTGGCAGGATTCATATCCACAGGGGTATGCCCAAACTCCACTTGCTGTTGGCTTCACTTCCTTTCCATAACAGTAAAGACAAAGCAAGCTTGCTGTGTGTCCTAAATTGGGCGCCGAGGTACAGGGAGATGGGGTGGGGGCACCATGCTTGGGCGATGGGGTATATGTATGTTTAGAATGTGTGGCCTATAAATATATATATATACAAATATATGCGTACATATATATGTATACTTTATTAAAAATCATCATCTACACAGACAGTACAAGTAACATTTCTGTTCAGTTATACAAAGTGTTTAAAGGGGGCCTTGTCAGATACAGCAGTCCCTGAACAAGCCAATTTTTTATAACATTTTCTCTTAAACAGTCCAACTAATACAACTCTAGCATATGGAGGTATGTGTAACAGACTATGTCACAGTAAATATTTCAGTAGCTATCTTATGATCCGCAAGGATAGGGCTCAAGTGGGGCTCCCTGTGTCCATTACTCTTATGAGGAGGGGCAACTGGGTTATGTTTTTATGACCCACCCCCAGCAGTTTGTATCTGATCTTTATCCGTAAGTATAAGAACTGGCTGCCCAATTTTCTGTAGTATTCTCCAGGATCTCACTGGTTTCTTTTCCACCCTGTGCCAATTCCCATCTGGTCCACCTGTGATCTAAGTTCCCCCCCTCTCTGTACCCTAAAGCTCAGCCTCTCTATCTCGGCTATTTCACCTACCACTGTTTTTCAGTCTTGCAACAGGGGGTGACTTCTGTCAGCAACCATTGTCCAGTGATGGCTTTGGCCACTGCTGTAACACAGCTATGCCACATGCAGAAGCTTCCCTACTTTTTATGGAGCGTGGTTTAAGCCCTAAAAGCATATTAGGGCAAGTTGGGGGTTCATTCAGACTGAAAATATTCTGTAATTTTTTTTTTTCCTGTCCTTCTGAAAATGGTCAGTCTCACACAAACCCAGACTATATGGCTGTGTGTACTCCACAGTTCCCAACAGGTCCAGCAGCAGATGACATGGTTGTGAGGTCCCCCTTCGCTTTAACAACAGGTGTTATAAAGTATCTGATTTTGACTTTCCAAGTGGGGCCCTTTCCAGATTCGTTCCCATTCCTTATGTGCGATCTCAAAGTGTGCCTCCTCCTGCCACTTGTCTATTAGAAATGTGGCCACCTGACTTCCGGTGTAGCGCCCAGATTAATGGCGGCTTAAGAGATTAGCTCCTCACTCCCTCCAGCTACAATCCTGCATTTAGTCTGTAGAAAACCTTCAAAATATGACCGGGAAAACAGGATTTTGATGGCTAACAACAGACTGGAGAGAGGCAGCAATAGATTTCATTTACTAACACCGGAATCTGAGCCTTTCGATCGAGAACTTTCAGACGGGGAAACGCCACTAACTACGGCCCTGAAACCACGCGCTCAGATTAAACCCCCGAGCCACAAAAACAAAAAGGCTGCCAGCATGGATCAGAAACTGGACAAAATAGTGACGGAGATCATGGATTTGAAAACGGATTTTACCTCATTTAAACAAAATCAAGAAAGTATGCAAAAAGAAATCGCTGACGCCTCCTCCAAGGTATCTGAACTTGAACAATGCAAGACCAGTGTGTGACTGTAACCCACTTACACACCATGCTAGAGCAGATCACCACCCTATGTCACCTCACCATGGAACAGCAGGAAGATGCCGAGAATCGACATTGCAGACACAACCTCAGGGTGTATGGCATTCCAGAGAACAGTAAAGGGCAAGATCTGGAGGGATTTATTTCAATAGCTCTCCTCACTTCCCTTTCCTTAGACCCAAAGCTGGATCTAGAAATAGAACGAACGCACAGAGCACTCGGCCCAAAGCCCTCCCAACAGAGCACTAGACCCCGCTACATTATAATTAGATTCTTGAGATATAGCACTAAAGAAGTTGTACTTAGAAAAGCCTGGTCAATGGGCAAAGTGACTTATGGCTCAGAGCGAATCTTTGTGGACGATTATGCGCCTACAACAATGCACAGGAGAAGGGCCTATATCCCTCTGTTCCACATCCTTCGCCAACAGCAGCTTAAATTTAGGACCCCTTACCCCAGCAGCCTGTCGGTGCATTATCCATCAGGACAAGTGACATACGATTCGGCAGAGAAGGCCATGCAGGACTTTCCAAATAGGGGACTTCCACTCCCACCCACTGTTTCTGGCTCTTGGAGGATCGCACATCGCGAGCAGATTGTTTAGGTAGTCAAAGCCAACAGGAGGCCCTCGCTGCTATCAAGCAATTGCTAGCCCAATTTGCAAGACAAGAAAACTGAGGGACTTTCATAAGAATTTAGAGATGGTATGGTGAGTGACGCTGACCCTTATTCACCCACGCCTCTTTCACTCAGTGGTTAATCTTGGCCTGGGGGGGGGGGTTCAGGAGGGCCCGGCGGACCAACTCAGATCCACGAGGGGAGGAATGGTCTGATTAGGCCTGTAAATACCTAGTGGCCATGAGGAAAATGACTGGAGCAATTGGGACCATGACTAGGGTTCTCCCTGGTGCTTGAACTGAGTGGGGATGCGACCTGTGAAGTTAGGCCCGAACTAAGTAGTTTCTGCTGGAGTCTTTCTTACTGACAGACTAGCCCTGACCCCGGATTATTATAAGGAGTGGCAACAGAAAGAACCGCCTTGAAGGGTAGATAATTCCCGGGGCGAACTGCGGGATACACATAGCTAGATTGGACACAAATCCCCCAATGGAGTTCCCAAGGGTTAACGCCCTTAGGCTCCTAGGGGACAAACAATTTTAAGCAAAAACAACAGGGGGATCTCCGCAGGGTCCATGGGAATATAAAACTTTAACCCATTTACTCCTTCACCCCCTCCTGAAATAACAGGGCGAGTAAATTATTCTGGACTGCTTATGGCTCTGAAACACTGAAATGACCTTGGCCCAGGACATAAAGGAAGGAGTTATGCTTTCATACCAGCAGGTCTGACTCCCCAGATATATAGCTTGACGGAGCAGTAATAAGGCCTAAGTTGGCCTTTTATAGGTATTAAAATGCCTTGCACTTGCTGACTATGGAATGAAGAGTTCCCGGGGGGGGGGAGGGGCCTGGGAAGGGTCTCGCTCCATTCGATTCAGTATCTCCTCCGGGGTCTGGGGGTCCTCTTCTCTCATGGGGACACTGATCTCCCCTTCCTGGTCCGGGCTTTCGCTGGTGCGGGAGGGAAGCGAGGGCGGTGCAGGCGACTCACCAACCCAAAAGGGCAATGGTAGAAAACAGAGGCAGATGGGACATTTTGCTGCATTTTGAGGTGGAGAGCTATCCAGAATAGCGATGGTATCCTCCTTAGATAGTCTTCTGCTGGGGAATTTAGTGTGGAATTTGTGATATAAATGGACATCACTTTTGTTTTTTCCTCACCCTCATATTTCGGAGGCTAGAGATTTCTGAGTGGCTTGATATTGTTTACCCAGTATTCACACAGGGAACCAATTATTCAGTAGGGGGCAATATGGACACATCTGGCTCTGCTTGCTTAGACCTCCTCTCCTTCATAATGATAAAGACAGACTCAGCTGGAGGGGCGGAGCAGCAACTGATCTGCAGCTGCTAGGGCGATGCACCTCCCCCCCCTTTCCCAGTTCCACTCTTACATCCAGATACTCTGGACTGAATTTTTATTTATTTCCCTCACCTTCCTAAACCACCCCTACACCCACATTAGGGGCAGGAGTTTCCCCAGGGACACCCATCCAAAACGGAGTACTGGGTACCCAACTAGGCGGGAGTATTCCCAGCCTTCATCTCCCCATCAGAGTGGGGAGCTGGACATGGAAGTTACATTACCCATATCACTGTATTTAGTTCTAGCCATTTTAGGCTCAACAAGACCCAGTTGGTCTAGCTCACACACAACTCTTAAATTAAGAGTTTCCTTGTTTATAATTTAATTTTATTTAAGAAAGAGACACAGACACAAAGTGATGCCGAATGTTTATTCAAACAACTTGGAGAATCATTTGCGGGAAAAGATACATACATTACAACGAGATAGAGGGCAGGGGGTCTGCAGGGAGGAGACTCGCTTCCAGAACAGAAATGACCAAAACCAAAATGGGATGCATTTTTAAAATAATCTCCCATAATGTAAACGGTCTTAACGGGCCTATCAAAAGATACTGGACTGGATAAAGGACTCTTTAAGGTTTAAGGCAGATGAAACCAGATCTCTTACTACTACAAGAAACTCACCTTGACACCACCGAACATCAAAAATTATTAAAATTCGGATTTTCGAAGGTAATAGAATCCTCTTATAAGAGAGATAAGAGACGAGGAGCGATTATCCTTGTCCCCAAGTCCTCCCCCTTTATAACAACAGATTATTCTGACCCAGAGGGGAGACTAGCTTTGGCAATAGGCAAGATACAAGGGCAGTGGGTCACTGTGTGCAGTGTATATATTCCCCCTCAGTCAGACGCTTCATCGATCCAGAGACTTCTGGATCAGGTTCTCACAAGACAATGTGGAATTCTGCTGCTGGGTGGGGACCTTAATTGTCTCACGAGTCCTTTTTTAGGCTCTTCAGCAGCTCGCCCATCAAAGCAAACCACGGGGCAAAGACATCTCCGGCACTTGTCAAAGGATACAGGTATCATCGATACTTGGCGCCAAATGAATCCCTCAAAGAGAAAATTCACATATACTTCGGTTCATGGCCACTATTCCAGACTAGACTATCTATTTATAAGTCAGGAACATAAGACTTTAATTCACTTGGTAGACAAAGAATATTCATTTATCTGATCATGCCCCAGTAGAGCTAGAGCTTAATATAACACAGGACAGAAAATCCACACAGTGGAGATTTAATCCATCACTGTTATGGGATCCTGACTTCAAAGAATTACTGCAGAATAAAATTCCAGAAATTATAAATGATAACAAATCTCCCCATACTACTCCCCAGATATTATGGGACACTATAAAAGTAGTTCTACATGGATATATTATAGCTTATGCCACAAAAAAAAAACAAAAACAGCAGGATCGTAAACTATCTGATCTCCCACAGAGACTTCGATCTTTACAAGAAATCCATATGGGAGGAGACAAAAGTGTCTCAGATCAGTTAAAACAAACTAAAGAGGAAATTCAATCCTTATTGATGGCTAAAACAGAACAAGCCCTTCAAACAACATGAAGTCTTGCTGTATTCTGACAATATGCAGTTAGCCCCGCCCCCAGCACTTGAACTGCTCCGAAGAGGAAAGAGCTAACTCTATGCCACAGCACAGAACGTTGCGCTCGAGCTCAGTTCAAACCTCTGTCTGCTGCACTTCCAAGTGTAACCATCAGATTCTTTACTCCACCTAACTGAACAGTCGCTCCAGAGATCTCTCCTACACTTTCAGTTCAGTACACGTAAAACATCGGTTTTATACCGTTTTTTCTGTTTATTCCTTCGGTTCAGATCCTTGTCTGCAGAACAGTAAGTGTGTAGGTAGTGGACTGATTGTTTACAATTGTGTGTTTTGTATGGGGAAAAAAAAAGTTTCTTTATCGGTTCAGCTGAACAGATTGTCCGGTTACTTTATTTGAATTGTGGGTTAGTGTGAGGTACCAGTCCTTATCGGTTCTTAAAAAATCCGATACCCGTAGCACAGTTAGAAACCGATAAGAGAGTCTTGCCTGGCTGAAGCAAAGTAAAGGGTACGTTTTTGGTTTAGGATGGCTACGTCTGAGAAACCCAAAAGAAAAAAATGAGCCCACTGGGTTTCAGCACTGCAGGGTGTGTGAGGAGGCCTTTGCTAAGACTGATCCCCACACCACCTGTGTTTACTGTCTGGGGTTTGATCACTTCGATTCAGACTGCCAAATTTGTAAAAATTTTCCAAAGGCCACCCTAGATAAAAGATTGGGCAGGCTTAGGGAAAAGGAGGCTGAGAAGTCCGCTGACCCAGATGGCCAGCCCAGTTCGGTTCCGACCGAACCTGAGGGAGTGCCCTCTGACCAAGGTGATACTCCTTCAGGCAAAAGGAGAGCCAATCCTGAAGGATCAGTTCCGGCAAAAAGAAAGAAGAAAGACAAAATCGGCCAGTTCGGATCCAGAACCGCATCGTCCAACCGCCGAAGAAACTGCCAGGTCAATTAGTAACGTGGAATCGCTCCGTCTGGTTCCGACTGATCCGGCGCCATCAGGTAGGCATTCGGTTCAGTCGGTTCCACCAGTTCCGGATTATTCCTCTGAAGAGTATTACGAATCGGACCTGGAGGGGGGATGAAGATTACTATGATGACAACGATGATGATGGTATAGAAGGTCTGGATGAGCCCACAGAACTGGACATCTCCCCAGACAGACCTTCTGGTGTTTCCCCTCCTAGGCTTTCTGAGTCCCCTTCTCACTTTATGTTCTACAGAAAAGTGACAGAAACCCTCCAGCTCCCTTTGCTTGAAGCTATTGAGGAACAAGAGGAGCCTGACTACATGGAGATGATGGACATCCCAGAGTCCAAGAGACTGTCTATTCTCCTCCATAAATCTTTTGGGAAACAGACACAAAGACTGCTTAAGACACCAAATTCTCTACCTCCTGTGGACAAACGAATGGACAAGAGGTATATGCTGTCAGGCTCAGGTACGGATTTCTTGTACCGGCAATGCAGCCATGTTGGGGTTGTGTAGGCTGCAGCCTGTGATAAGGCTAGCATACCCTTGGCTTCACACCCCCCAGATAAGGATTCCAGGAAGATAGATGCCATGGCTAAAAAACAGTATTTGGCATCCTCATTGGGACCAGATAGGCTAACTACATGGCCTACACAGCCAGATACCAGAAGTCCAGATGGGATACTGTTCTGGAACTGGTTAAACAGGCTCCCCCCCCCCCCAGCTAGCCAAGGAGCTGGAGGAGGTGGCTGCTGATGGGACAGAGGCATCAAAGATCCAATTTCATGCTGCTGTGGACTCCAACGATGTATCATCACGAGTCACGGCTACAGCTGTGGCTCTTCGGAGACTGGCTTGACTCAGATGTAATAGCCTTTCACAGGACACCCAGGCTAAGGCCATGGATTTCCTTGTGGTGGATAATTCACTGTTTGGGGAGCAGACAGAGAATTATATGAAGAAAATGGGCGAATACAGGACCACCTATAGGAGTGCACAGGCCAAGGAAAGGCAGGCAACTCCTCAAAAGCAGCAATCTAGGGGCAGGGGCAGGCCTTTCTACCAGTCACAGGCCTCCTCTCCTTTTCTCAGAGCGGGTTCTTCAGAAGGAGAAGCAGAAGGGGGATGAGCAGGCTGTATCCTCCTCTCAGTCCAAGGCTCCTGCCAAGCAGACACCCTGATGTGTCAGCCGGTCGACTCCCAGTAGGAGGCAGGCTGGCTTACTACTTCCAGGCCTGGAAGTCTGTTACCTCAGATAATTTGGTCCTGGAGGTAATAAACCAGGGACTGGCCCTCAGCTTCAAAAGATTCCCAAAGCTGAGGGTCAGGTTTTTTCCACCTGCAAACATCTCCGAAACCACTGCCCTAGAGGCAGAGGTTTCCTCTCTACTGGCTCTCAGAGCTACAGAGACAGTTCCTACAGTACACAGGGGCAAAGGTCTGTATTCCAGATACTTCCTTACTCCAAAAAGACAGGGAAGTGGTGACCCATCCTAGATCTAAGATACCTAAACAAGCACCTACTAAAGCCAAAATTCAAAATGGTGACTCTGGAAATAATTCTTCCCTCTCTGAGGCCAGGGGATTGGCTAGCCTCCCTGGACCTCAAGGATATCTACTTTCACATTCCCATCACGTGCTCTCACAGAAAGTACCTCAGGTTCAAATTGCCTTCAGGCCATTATCAGTTCAGAGCAATGCCCTTTGGGCTAACATCAGCACCTAGGGTATTCACAAAATGCCTAGCAGTAGTAGTGGCCTTCCTAAGGAGACAAAACATCTCCATATTCCCATACCTGGACAACTGGCTCATTGTGGGGCAGTCTCCAGACCAAGTCAAGTCAGACCTACAAGTGATTCGACAATTGCTCACTTCTCTAGGATTCCTCCTCCTCAATCTTCCAAAGTCAGTTCTCGAACCAGTGCAACTCCTGACCTTCATAGGGGTAGAGTTGGACACTGTCCAAGCAAAAGCCTTTCTTCCTCTAGCAAGGGTAAAGGCCCTCACAGACCTGGCTTCTTCCTCTCGCCTTCTGGTCTCTCAATCAACAAGGCATTTTCTTCAACTCCTGGGCCACATGGCAGCCTCCACTGCAGTGGTACAAGGTGCTAGATTTCAGATGAGGGACATTCAGTTCCACTTGAGGGCCTTTTGGTCCCAGAAAAAAGACCCTCTAACAAAACTGATTCCAGTGACTCAGACTCCGACCCAGGCTCTCCAACGGTGGTTGGATCAGAACAACCTCAGACAAGGAGTCCCATTCATCTCTTAGACTCATTCTGTGGTACTACCACAGATGCTTCTCTCCTGTGGTGGAGAGCTCACTTGGGAGTTCTCACAGCACAAGGAGTGTGGTCCCCTCAGGAGTCTCTACTTCATATCAATCTTCTGGAGCTCAGGGTAGTGTACCTGACTCTACAAGCTTTCTCGGACTCAGTACAGCACAAGGTGGTTCAGGTCAGGACAGACAACATCACCACCATGTGGTACATCAACAAGCAGGGAGGCACTCGGTCTATGGCCTTGTGCACGGAAGCCATGAAATTATGGTCCCTAGCTTATTCTCAGACATCTCTGGTAGCAGTCCACCTCCCAAGGAAGGACAATGTGCTAGCAGATGCTCTGAGCAGGATATCTCAGGGCCATCACGAATAGGCCCTGGATTCCCTAGTGTTAAAAGTGATATTTTCAAGGTGGGGCACTCCAGAGATAGACCTCTTTGTAGCCCCAGACAATCACCAACTTCCTCTCTTTTGTTGCAGACCCCCAGTATTGGGCTCAGCCCCCCAGATGCTCCACTTCTGGATTGGCAGGGGTAATTTCTGTATGCCTTTCCCCCCTTTCCTCTATCAAGTGATCCTGATTGCTCCAGACTGGGCCAGACAGCATTGGTATCCTCTATTACTGTCCCTGGCAGTCCATCTCCCCTTAACTCTTTCCAAGAATCACAATCTGCTAACCTCCTCTCAGAGCAGAATTTGGTACCCCAACCTTCAGTCTCTCAACTTCAAGGCATGGTTCTTGAAGAGCTAGAATATGCAAGTCTGAATTTGTCTCAGGGTTCTGGACATTCTCAAAGCCTCTCGAAAATTTGCCACCAGAAAAACTTATAATTCTAAACGGACATTTTCAGCATTTGGTGTTCCAATAGGCACATATCCCCAGATTCTGCTGACCTGGCTACAGTTCTGGATTATACAGTTCATCTTAATGGCTTAGGCCTTAGACCAGCTACCCTCAAAGTACACTTGTCAGCTGTTTTTGCATTTCTGTCAGTGGGAAAGCCCTCCTCCCTGGCATCTCATCCTGTTTTCTGTAAATTCTTCAAAGGATTGCTTCATACCAATCTTCCCTTTAGGGATCCTACTCCTGCTTAGGATCTTAATGTTTGCATTGCTCAGCTTATGCAACCCCCTTTTGAGCCCTTGGCCTCAACAGAACTTAAATACTTGACTTGGAAAACTGTGTTCCTGGTAGCTATTACCTCTGCCAGGTGTATCAGTGAATTACAAGCTCTGTCAGTGGAGTCTGATTTTATCTCATTCCATAGAGATAACGTGGTCCTTAGAACCAACAGGAGGTTCTTACCCAAAGTGGTTTCAGACTTCCATCTGAACCAATCCATGTCTCTTCCTGTTTCTTCACTGATCATTCTTCTTCAGGAGAGAGAAGATTACACAGTTTGGATGTTAAAAGGGCTCTTGGCTACTACACTGAGCATACTAAGGCACTTAGGTTTGACTCCCTCGAGTTGTTCCTCACTTATGGTGAAGTGGGGAAGGGTAAATCTGCTACTAAGAGAACTACTGCCAGGTGGATTGTCTCTTGTACACAATTCTGCTATGAAAAGCTAGGCAACATGCCCCCCTCAGGCCTGAGGGCTCATTCAACTAGAGGTACAGCTGCTTCCCTGGCTGCTGCCAGGGATATACCCTTATTAGAGATATGCAAAGCAGCCACCTGGAAAACAGTCCATACGTTCACCAAGCATTACTCTCTGGAGATCCAGGCTAAGAGTGATGCTAGGTTTGGTACAGCAGTACTGCAGAGCCTATTCCCAAAATAGGTTCCGTCCCTTCTCCATGGAGGTACTGCTTGGTAGTCTGCATAATGTCAGAATACAGCAAGACTTCATGTTGTTTGAAGAAAGAATTACTCACTTTAGTAACTGTGTTTCTTCTAATGGAATCTTGCTGTATTCTGACCTCCCCGCCTCCCCTCTCAGAACCTGTTTTTTTGTGAAGTAGGCTGGCAGGCACAGTGTTGCACACCTCAGGGGTGCACTTGGCACTTTCCCTTTTTAGAGAGGGGGAGTGGGTTATGTTATGTTGTTTTTGATAGTTATAGTTGTTCACTACCTAGTTTTTCTTTTGGATTTCTCGACTTGAGTCTTTTGGGATCCAAAATACTTGGTTGCCCTTTGGGCTAGTAATTTTGCAATTTCCACACAGTAGGTGCAGTTAGTTAGTATTAGCTCGTAAGAATCTGACGGTTACACTTGGAAGTGCAGCAGACAGAGGTTTGAACAGAGCTCGAGCTCAACATTCTATGCTCTGGCATAGAGTTAACTCTTTCCTCTCCGGAGCAGTTCAAGTGCTGGGGCTAACTGCATAATGTCAGAACACAGCAAGATTCCATTAGAAGAAACACAATTACTAAGGTGAGTAATTTTTTATTTTATGGCTCCGCCAGAAATATTATGAGGGAGTTGCCAGAGCCTCTCGACTATTAGCGTATAGATTGCGTAGACAGACCCATCAGGTCATGAATAATAAAATAAAAGATCCCAAAACTAACCAGCAAAAATATAATTCTCAACAAATTCTAATGGTATTTAAAGAATACTATCAAACACTATACTCCGATCCTCATCTGCCATCTAAACCACAACTCACCCAATTTTTAGACCAGATAAATCTCCATACCCTCAATCAGTCTCAGCGAGATTATATAATATCCCTGATCAGGGTTACCGAACTAAATAGCACGATAAAAAATCTAAAAAACGGGAAAAGCCCTGGCCCGGATGGCTTTGGAGCTGAATTTTATAAAGCAACAAGAGAACTAATTCAAAATCCACTAATGGAAGGCCGGCCCGTCGGCGCAGCGGTGGGATTTCCGCTTGCAACGCCAGGCTGACCCAGAGTTCGAGGAAACGGACTCGGGTGCGCTGGAAGGTTAGCCAGAGGAGAAAGGATTAGGCGTCTATGGGCTGCTCTCCTTCTCCAGGGGAGGGGTTGATGCTGGAGCATGGCGATCCGGCGGAGGCTGGAGTCGCACAGCTACCGACACCAGAACACTTTGAAGGCGGGACAGAGCGTCATGCGTCATTGCACGCCCCGCCTCCGGAAAAACGGAAAATGGATGGCTGCCGGTCGCCCTCTATGAAGCCCGCCGCGGCTTCAATTAGCCCCCCAGGCCGGCCCTCCGACCTAATACAGGTCCTGCGGGGTGTTGGCCCCTTGCATCCCGTAGCCCCGCCGTGGGGGGTAAGCCACGGGGCTTCGGAGGGCTCGAGGCCGTTCTGGGGTGTGGAAGCCGTCGGCCCGTGACCGGGCTGATACCCTGGATGACCGGCAGCTAGGAGGAGAAAAAGAAAATAGGAAAAAAAATCCACTAATGGAGGCCTTCCAGGCAAGCCATAACACTACAGTGACCCCACCCTCGTGGCGACGAGCAACAATTTCAGCTATACTGAAACCTAATAAAGCCCCTCATCTTTGTGATTCCTATCGTCCCATTTCAGTCCTAAATCAAGACTACAAAATTTACTCTAGCATCTTCGACCATAAACTAGACAATCTTCTCCCCACCATTATCCATCCCAATCAAGCCGGCTTTATTAAAACTAGACAGACAGCGGATAACATTAAACGCACACGATTTTTGATTAGCCACTCTCTTAATACCCCCCGTTATTAAGCCTAGATGCTCAAAAGGCATTTGACCGTGTCTCTTGGGACTTTTTATTATCCACCTTAAAACAAATTTAACTTCCCACAAGGCTTCCTTGACACCATCAAGGGAATCTATACTCTCCCTGAAGCAGTAGTCAAAATTAATGGCTCCCACTCAACACGTTTCCCTTTGCAGAGGGGGACCCGACAGGGTTGCCCACTATCCCCATATTTATTTGCTCTATATGTAAAACCTATTGCCCAGTTCCTAAGACAACAGGATGATCTGACAGGTTGCGTTATACAAAACATTCACCACAAGGTGGCGTACTATGCAGATGATCTGCTTCTATATATTACTAACCCTGAACCTTCATTAAATACTTTAACCAGGATACTACCACTTATTGAACAACTATCCGGCTATAAAATTAATCAGGACAAATCAGAAGTTTTAACAATAAATTATATCCTCTCCCCTAGCATTATGCAGAAATTCCCTTTGAAATGGAATAGACCCTATAACCTATCTTGGTATTAAGATTTCTTCCACCCCCACCTCTTTATTAACTATAAGCTACGATCAGGTTTTTCAAGAGATACAGACGGGTCTACTCAGGTGGTCACAATTACCCTTATCCTTATTACCCAGAGTACAATCAATACAGATGAATGTTTTACCTCGTTTACTTCATATTATGCAAAATATTCCCTTATCCCCACATCATAAAGGGATACAAAAGTGGACAAAAGCCATCACAAAATTCCTCTGGAATAACAAAAGACCTCGGATGCTCTCTAGCGGCTCCATCTTCCAAAGGAAAGGGGGGGTATGGTTCTTCCGGACTTAAGTAAATACCTAACAGCTACAGTATTAATGCACATGGCTAAATGGTTACTTCCCATGAACCAATCCCCAGTTTGGACGCAACTAGAAAATAATTTAACAGATATACTCTTAGATGGAAATCAAATCTACCACCCTGTACCCCCCATCAATGGAGGACAGAGTATCGATATTTACCAGAGCTGTTCTTCGCTACTGGAGACAGGTTCTTGAGTGCAATGAATATTGCCCATTGGCAAAATGGATGGCACTCCCGACTAGTGATCCTAATTTTCTACCAGGTATATTAGACCATAGTTTTCATTCCTGGCATGAGAGGGGGTTAGCTCACCCTTTTCAGTTTTATCAGGATGGCGTTTTTAAAACATTTTATCAGTTGCAAGAGGAATATTTATTGCCCCATCAAAATTTCTTTAGATATCTACAAATTAGGCATTATTTAACTTCAGTCCTGGGGCTCACGGTTTTAGAACAGCAACCATTTATTTCCCTTACTCTCCTTGCTACCCCAATTAACTACTTAGAAACTCAGCAACACCTTGTGTCCCGCTTCAATAAGGCATCACAGCAGACTTCTAATCATTCCATCAAATTAACCCAGGGACAGTGGGATTCAGAATTGGGGATAACCACTGAACCTAATGATTGGCTGAGGTTATGAAGATTACAACATAAAACCACCAGCTCATATACATGGCGGGAAAATTCGTGGAAAATAGTAGCTCAATTCGTTAGAATTCCCCTGATTACTGCCAAATTTGTGGAAGAAGTGGATACTTCTTGCTGGAGAGGCTGTGGGATATCTCCGGCAACTCAAACCCATATACTATGGGCTTGCCCAATACTCTTGGAATTTTGGAACGGGGTTAATCAACAAAAGAACTTCTCCCCTCACTAGAGGACATTACCCCCCAAATTTCACTTCTACTTCACTATCCTAAGAACTTTCGAGACAAACATGCAATGTATCTAACACATATTTTACTACGAGCAGCCCAAAAAGTAATAACTAGACTTTGGTTAACACCTAATCCCCCCATTTCAGTCTGGGAAAACCTTATATATGATGTATATAAAATGGAGAATATGACAGTGCACCTACAAAATACTACTCCAAAACTTTTAGAAAGATGGTCAAGGTGGTTTCTTCATATATCCTCCCATCGTCCGGAATTTCTTCCATAAGTCAAGAAAGCAACCTATTTGGACAGGATTAGATAAGGCCATACGAGGATAATGCCAGACAGAATAGCACTATCTAAGTGATTCCCTGAATCATATGACAGAAGCGATAGTTGCTGTCTCTTTACCGGTGGGGAACCCTGAACAGGTCAAGAATTAGAATAGCCTAACAGCTGAATTAAGACTGGACCTATCTATTGGGTACAGCCTCCTCCCTGCACCTCCTAACAGTCGTCCTCCAAAATCAAATCCTGGGAAAATTCCAGCATAAGTTCTTTTTTAATTGCTCACTAATGATAAGCAATATATATATATATATATATATATATATATATATATATATATATATATATATAATTTTAATTATTGTTCAATAAGCAATAAGACATGATGCTTACTTAGATGTGTATTTCTCCTGTACATTGACAATCTGTAAAGTGTATCAGATCTGATGTCTTTTTAAACAATAAAAGAAAGTTTTAAATAAAAAAAAAAAAAATTTGATACCTGTGCTCTCCCAGAGTCCGAAGTTGGCACACCAAGGAAACAGCTCCTTTTTGTTGCAATTTGCTATGAAGCATAGTAAAAGAGAACCCTTCCTTCCCCATGTGCTGTGCTTGTCTAAATGTTGGTCTCAACCCCTGAGTAATGTAGTCCTTCATTTGAGAGTATCGGAATCTATCCATTGTCTTCCAGCCATACTGTGCCTTCAGATTTTCAAAGATCCTAACTGTGGTACCCTGGAGACACTACTCTGGAACCCTAAACCTAGCTGTACCTGCCTCCTGTACCAGGGGTCCACCTGACCTGGTGGGAAGGCGGTGTGTCGCGCTATCCAACGAAAATTCCACTGGTGTAATTTAGCCTTTTGGTTTTTTCTGAACATATCTCAGATCTTCCATGTTACCTTTTTGTGCTCGTAAGGTAGGTGTTATTTCTAGCTGCTTTAAAAGTACTGTCATACATTCGGATTTTGAGTGGCACCTCCACTGCCAAGTCTAATTCAACGGTCTTCCAATGAGCCTGATAGTCTGAAATGTCCCACGGTAGTGCCAGCTTCACTTAATCCTGCAAGCCAGTTGTCCTCCAGCAAGGGTACTGCCCAGCCTCCCCACTCCTTCCTAGTCAAAAGCAAGGTGTTACGATCCCTAGGTCTAGCGTTAAGTTGTATTTGAGCCATCTTAAACCATGCCTTGGGAAGTGACACTGGAGCACATTAGAATAAATGTAAGTATCACATTAAGACGTTCATTTTAGAAGATTGCATTCTAGAGTGAAAAGGGAATGGTAAGGGGGCCATCTTGAAATGTCTTCTTTTAAGGTACATAGCAAGACAGCATAATTTTCTATCTATATGTGGACTTTAATGGAGAAACACCCTAGTCCTGAGTCCTTAAGAGACAAGAGATAGTCCAGCACTATATGAACTGGACATGCAAAGGCATTCAGTGCCTGCAGAGTAGTAGTAGAGTTTATTTATTTCGGGCGCCCTTCCCTGTAGGCTCAGGGTGCCCTTACAGCAAAATAGACACAAACAGCAATTAGGAAAATAATCAACATACAAAATATGAAATTTATACATCAACCCCATTAAAATCATAAACATACTGTAAAAATTTTCCATGTTTGTGAATAAGTGTACCGGGTAGACAGCTTTCTAGTTGCCAGGAGAGCATCTGCCACCGCTGTGTAAACCCCAAGCAGGACAACTCTATGTCCTCAGGAGCCTGCAGGTGCAGGGATCTCAGATCTAGGTACACTACAGCACCCTGCTCCTGTGTCAGAAGTCCTGCTCACAGGGAGAGTGGGACCGGAGGTTCCGCCGCCAGCTGTTGGTGGAGTGGAAACCAAATTTGTCTGGGCCAGTAAAGTGGAACCAGTATTAGGACAGCTGGTTTGGCCCGTAGCTAGACCAGAACCCTCTGTATTCGAAGGAAAGAGGGAAAAGCATACAGAAACCTCCCTTTCCAGCAGAGGGACAACGCGTCTCACCAGAAAACTCCAGGCACTCCAGAGCAAGTAGGAACACACCAGTTTTGCACTGTATGGAGATGCAAACAGGTCCATGTCTTGAGAACCCCATTTTTCGAAGAGACTGACCATGACCGAGTCTGAGAGTTCTCATTCATGACAGACACACAGGCCGGCTGAGGCGATCAGCCAGTGCGTTCAGGGTACCGGGGAGGAACACTGCCAACATGAATATGTCACGTTCCACCACCCAGTGCCTACCTAGCATTGCCTCTCTTTAGGGAGTGTACACATACGCTTCGCCTCGTCGGGTGATGTAAAACATCACCGACATACTATCTGTACGGATCAGCAGCTGGTTCCCTGGAAGAAGGGCAGTGAAGGCCTATAAGTCATGCAGAACAATGCTCATCTCCAGAGTTCTGCTGTGAAGATCCATACCCAGAGGAGCCCATTGGCTCTGGGTTCTGAAGGGGTCCAGATAAGCCCCCCAACCCAAATCTGAGGCGTCCATGGTCATCACCAGGAGGAGGGATGGTCAGAGGAATGTTGATCCTGTTTCTAGGTTGCAGCAGTCCAACCACCAGAGCAGGGAGCGATGGAGAGAAGGAGTTACCTGTATTAGACCCTCCAACTTGTCCGAATGCTGTGCACATTGCGCTCTGAGGAACTACTAAGGGATCCTCATATGGAGGTAAGCCAGCACAACAGTTAGGATGGCAGTCATCAGGTCAGTTAACCACAGAAAACATCTGGCTGATACAAAATCGCTGGTGGAGACCGCCTGGGCCACCAGTGCCATGGCACAGTCTGAAGGCAGAAATATCCAAGGCAGTCCTGTGTCCAGAACAGCCCCTACGTACTGGATCCTCTGGCAGTGAGTAAGAACCGTTTTGGCTCACTGACCAGTATACCCAGCTGGTCGAACAACTGTCAAGTCCAAAACAGTGTGTAGACAATGGCTTCCCGAGAAAAGACTTTTAACAGCCAGTCGTCTACGTAGGGGAAGACATAGAGGTTCTCCATGCAGAGGGCAGCAGCCATCGCAGCAAATACTTTACACATGTGGTGCTGAACACAAACCAAAGGGCAAAACATGAAAGTGGTAGTGCCAGCCCTGAAGCATGAAACACAGGTATTTTCTGCAGATCCTGACATAAAGGTATGTGTCCTTCATGTCCAGTTCAACCATCCAGTCCCCATTCAGAAGGAGGGATTGCAGGGGAGACCACTCTGAACTTCTTGTATTCTATGAAAAGGTTCAGACCCCGAAGGTCTAATACTGGCTGGTTCAGACTCGATAGTCTTGTACTGGCCTTAAACCCCTAGACCATTCTGGAACCAGAAAGTACCAGAAGTAATAGCCTTGGTTTATATCTGAAGCTGGGACTAAATTCACAGCCCTCTTGCAGAGGAGGGTTTGAACCCCCTCTAGCAACAGGGACAAATGTCCCGGGGGATATATGCCGGGCAATTGGGGGAGGGAGGGTCACTGAAGGAATAATAATGAGTTCTAAGGCATGTCCTTGCGGAACCACCTCCAGCACCCATGCATCTATAGTGATCTCCCTCCATCTCTGAAGAGATGCAGCTTCCCAACAAAACATCCTGAGGCTGTGGAAGGGGAGGACAGTCAGAAGGTGCCGGGGTGGTGGTGGTGCCTGTAATGGTTTGACCTTTAAGTCTGGCATGGGCACTTGGGTGCAAGCTGACAGCTTGAGAAGTGGTAGCTTGAGGTCTCTGGGAACCACGTCTAGGGTCCCTTACATAGACATGACCTGGACGGGCATAGGGCCTGTGAGAAGAACCACAACCTGTTCCCCCCGGGTTTAGGTTCAAAGTATGCAAGACTCTAAGAGTGACTTTAGAGGACTGTGAATCCCTTAAAGCATTTTCAACATCAGTGCCAAATGACTGTTCGTCCCTGAATGGAGCACTCATTACAGACTGTTGCACATCGGAGGTAAAAGCAGCCACTCATAGCCAAGAGTGACGCAAAGGCATAACCCAGAGGCAACTGCCTTGGCAGCAGCATCGGACACTGAACAGGGAGACCTTAACAGATGCATACTAGCTTCATGGCTATTAGCAATATGCTGCTGTGCTAATAATTAATCCTGGCCCTCTGGCAGTTTCTCAGTCAGAATGGCCACAGTCTTCCAGAGGCAATTCTGCTAGTTAACTATATATGCCTAATAGTAATCAATTCTTAGGCCCAGGGAAAGAGAAGCAAAAGTTCTCTTCCCCATCACATCCAGCTTCCTCAACTCCTTCTTGGGGGAAAGAGAGCTCACATGTTTGGGAACCTTTGATCTGTCATGAGCAGCCATAATCTCCAGAGTCGGTTTCAGGCTGCGAGGAATATTAAGGCTTTACAGAAGGGTCTGGAGGTCATTTATCAGCCTTCCTGAGAACTGCAAGCAACTCCGCTAGCTTGTGCCAGGCTGACAAAGTTGCACTCTCAAGTACAGAATGCACAAGAGGGATAACGACTGCAGAAGACGCAGAAACCTCCCAAGACCTCCATGATTTCTCTTGCTCGAATCCTCCGCCTCTGCTTGAAACATGTTTAGCCTGAACCCATTTAAGGAAGGATTGTAATAGGGCAACCTCAGATGCTCATCTTGGTGTAGTTTTCACATTCTCCTCTGAGCAACAGGACAGATTGGAGCTCGACCCACCACACCCACTGCCTCTTCTTCTTCTGCATCCATGGCCTCTCCCTCCTCCTCCATGTACTCCACATTATTATACACCAGTTCATCAACGCTGGCCGCCATCAGCTGAAGGTTGACAGGATTAGGAGATAAATGAGGAGGAACCGTCCACAGGTGGCCCCTTGTTGGAGGCCGTTCAGGTCCCGGCACCGAGGCAAGTACCGAGAACTGGTGTCGATGGTAAGGTTGACGATGGACCTGCGAGAGTGCCAATGGAGCAGGCAATGATGGTGGCAGCAACAGTAGATGCTGGTAAAGCTCTGACATCGTCTGACACAACACCTGTGTGTCGACGGGCCCCGAAGGCGTTGACGATGGCTGAACTGTCGACAGGACAACACCCAATGGCAGAACAGGCTGTAAATGCTCCAGCAGAAGAGATGCACCAGTGCCAGACCTCAACTTGATGTCTGAAAGATGGTCAGGGGGCCAATGGGACCCACGTCTGGAGCTGGGGACCCATCTTGTCAGTAGACTTACCCAGTCTAATAGCTGAATTGCAACAGTCTGGGGAAGTGGCCTTATCACTCCACCTCTTGTCCTTCTCTGAGTGAAGGTGTTGCTCAGCTGACTTGGAAGACTTATCCTTTTCTTTAATGAGTCAGCGATGGCCGCCAACTGCAGGGATCGACGGGCTGACGGTGAACTGGGAACTGACCACTGCGTTCATACCTGCATAGAAACTTTATATCTCCTTTTATGTTTTATTGTGACTATGTTGTACCTGTGACTATGTTTTACCTGTCTTTGTACCATGACGTGGAGCCTTTGTGAACGAGTCCTTGACTCAAAGGTTTGCAATTCCGATACCATTAAATAAATAAAATAAATAAATAGGACAGTGAAGACACCTTTGCCGCAACCTGTTTCTCCATTTCTTGAAGCTTCAGAAATACCTCTAAGGCCTTCTTGCAATGTCTCCTCGTTGCCTGGTTAAAGCTCCATGACATGGCTCAGTGGAGGGAGATGTCCTCTAAGAAGATACGTTTTGTTTTGGGCCGTGGTGTGCAGACCATGGTAAGGGAAGGATCCTTTTTTGCTTCACACCCAGCATTCAGGATGAGCATTTCCACATACCATCCGCACTTATGTACTTGTTTTTTTTTTTGGGGGGTCAAGGCAAGCTCCTTGAGAAAAGTTTCTGTGGGTGGGAATCTTTCTCTTATATCTTTATGAAGAGCCAGACAGCAGTGTTAGCTGCTACTTCTCAGTTGGCTAATCTCTCCTCAAGCACACAGTCTTCAGATAAGGATGCCACAACCCTCCCCAACCTGTGTCAGTGGACCAGCAATTCCCCCTTCCCCCACCTGCTGGCAGTGATGCCACACTCACCCCACCCCACCATGCCTGCTGGCAGTGATGCCACAATCCCACCTGCTGGTGGTGACGCTGCAAACCCCCATGCCCCACCCTGCCTGCAGACACTGAAGCCGCAGTCCCCCCTGCCAAACCCTGCCTGCAGGCAGTAACGCCGCACTCCCCTCTCCCTAACCTAATGGCTAAGACACTTCAATCCCCCTTGCCCAATCACACCTGCCAACACTGACCCCACAATCCTCCTCACTACACCACCTGCAGACAGTGACACCCAAATTCCCCCTGCATCAGCTACACACAGTAAAGCAAAAAAAAAAAAAAAAAACTCCTCACCCCATTTGAGGCAGTGATGATGGAATCCCCCAAACATGCCCCATCAGCAGGCAGTAACCCCCCCCCCAATCATCCACTCCGCCCGGTCTACAGGCGGTGATGCTGCAATACTCCCCCCACTCTACCCCACCTGTAGACCTCCACCCCACCACAACCACTGTCTGCAGGCATGTACACTATAGCCCTTCAACCCAAACCAATCTGCAGGCAGTGATGCCACAATCCCCGTACCGCTGCCCTGTCATCAGGCAATAATGTGACAATCCCCTCCCCCACATCTGAAGAAGTAATACTGCAAAGGCCCCCTCCTCCGTCATCCTCAGGCAGTATTGCCCCAATGCTCCTCCTCCACCCCATCTGCAGGCAGTACTGCCGCAGTCCTCGCCCCCATCCTATCAGCAGGCAGTGAAGTCATAATCCGAGGCTTGCTAAAACACAAAATTATTTCTGCAGCAAGAACCTGAGGTCACATAAAGCGTCTCTGCCATCTGGCTGGAATGAGGGAGGTGACATCAGTTCCCGAAGGTTGAGGCTCTGGATACCACACCTCACACCACACCGGTGACCCGGGTTCGGGAGTGGACTCGGGCCACTGGGCGTTGGCAGATGGAGGAGAAGATTGAGCGTCCGGACTGCTCTCCAGTCCTGGGGTGGGTTCCGAGGGATTCTCCATGCAGTGGCGGCTCCTAGTGGTAGCTGGGGGGCACAGCACAGTGGGGACAGCCAATGGGGGTGGCATCGGCGGGCGACTGCAGGAGGGGATGGGAGCACGTCCTCCGTGCACTGTTGCCATTAAACAGCCGTGCCACTGGGGGCATAAACAAGAAAATCCCCCTGCCTGCCGGTAGGCGAAGGAGGGGTGGCCCCGCGTCCAATGCTGGGCTTCCCAACACCAGCATCTGGTTCTCCCTCAAAATCCCTGAGTCGCTCTGCTAGAGTATAGATAGGCGCCACAAGGAGATTTGTCGGTCCTGCCCCGGGGGGCTCAGAGCCAGGGGGTTGTGCGGCCAGGAGAGGAGGAGAGCAGACGGGCTCAACCGGAGTATCGGGGAGCTGGAGGCTTCAGGCCGATGGGAGAAGCCGCATAGAGTGTCCATGCTGGACAGAGTCCAGAGGGTAGGGCGAATAAATAGTTAAAAAAAAATAAATAAATAACAAATGTACGCCACAGCGACTGAGATGAATGCATGCTAGGAAAACGGGTACTGGTGAACTATCACATCTTTTTTTAAGTCACCTCATTGCTAAAGCCTTTTTTTGTGGAAAAGACGAGTCAGGACCCATCCTTACCTGGCACATCCAACAGACTCTTACCAGCCCTGAAGGTTTTTTCCCACGCCAAAGGCAATCAGAAAATGCTGTGTGGCAAGACGGGGCTTGAAAGCATCATCTTTTAATAATGAAACAGAGTATCCAGCAGGCAACCTTTTTTTTTTTTTTTAAGAGCCTTTATTGCAACAAGTCAAACAGTGAATAATGCATACTGAATACAGCTAGTTTAAATTGACAGTCTGAAATGAGATGGCCACAAAATACCAGGTTCAAATTTTCAATAAGTATATGTAGTCAAAATAACAATTAAGAAAAACATCATACTTAAAAATATCAACATAATGTAACAATACCTTCCTGCTGCTGCACCCTATCCCACCCCCACCCTCTATTCCCGGGTCAAGTAAAAGCAATACCCTCCCTGAAGACCAGCGACCTGAAAACAGGGAAATCGCCGGCGGCTGGATGTCAGCTGGCGCCCCCAGGTCCTGCTTCCTGATTGGCTGGGTTCGCCAGCCTGAACTAGATCCAGTCCTTGGTGGGGGCCTAGGAAGGTTGAGGGGGATGCCCTGGAGGAAGATGGCTAGTGGTACGTCCCAGTGGATGTCAAAGGGACAGGACTGAGGCACCCTCCTGAATGAAGGCTGATTGGGTGGCAGAGAAACAGATAACACAAAAAAAAAAAAAAAAAAAAATTGGAATCTCAAACAATTCCTTTAAGGGTGCGTGTGTGTGTATGTGTGTGTGTGTGTGTGTGTGTGTGTGTGTTTGTGTAACAGATAATCCACTACAAGGTATGCGGTCATGCTCTGATATATGCATTCTTTGAGTGCATTGTGAAGCACAAGGCTACAGGCTGAGTGCATTCAACCACCCAAGGGGTGTGTATATCAGAGCATGACCGCACCCTCTGCCTTACAAAATGAGCAGAACTGTGTTGGGGGTAGGGTTACCACCTTTTAAGAAGCCCAAATTGGGACATTTCTTACTGAAACATGATTTTTCGCAGGACAGTACCTAACCTCGACTGATGCAACAGACTTGTTTTCTCTATATAATCAGAATTAAGGCTAAGTATTGTAGTTTCTTAGTTGCTTCTATTGTTTCTTACATTTTAAGGTATTTTAGTTAAGCTACTGTAATTTTCTAGAATATGTAGTGGAAAGTTGGAAAATATTTTTCCTACTGTAAAATCAGGACATTTAGTATTTTTCATGTTTTTTTGCAGGACAGAGTTGCCCAAATCAGGACTGTCCTGCGAAAGTCAGGACAGGTGGTAACCCTAGTTTGGGGGAAGGGGTGAACAAAGTAGTTCCTGGCTGTTGAATTCACTAACACTTCTTACTGCCTTATCCAGCTGTCCCAAATTCCTTAGGACCTTTAGATATCAGTTACTGAAAGAAAAGCATTCCTCTGGCTGCTCTTAACATTTCAGCTGTTCTCCCACACTGGCTTCAGTTTTTACTTTCACTTCTAGTTTGCGGATGACTCAAAACTGGAGGCGCTGGTGGATGGGGAGGAGGGGGAGGGTGGCCCTACAGGGGGACCTGGAGGCTCTGGAAAGATGGTCTAGAAAGTGGAAGCTGAGGTTCAATGCAGGGAAATGCAAGGTACTGCACCTGGGGCCAGAAACCGGGCCAAGTGTACACGGGGGAATGCTACAAGTCTCGATGGCTGACAGGGAACTGGGGGTGATGGTAGATGTCAAGATGAACAACTTGGAGACTTGTAGGAGGGCAGCAGCCAAGGCCAACAGGATGCTGGGATGCATCGCTAGGGGGATCACCTCCAGAAGGAAGGAAGTGATACTCCCTCTGTATAACTGCTTGGTGAGGCCACACCTCGAGTACTGTGTGCAGTTTGGGAGGCCACACTTAAAAGAGGGACATTAAACTCCTGGAGAGGGTCAGAGGAGAGCAACTAAAATGATTTGGGGCTTGGGGACAGGACCCATGAGGAGAGGCTCAAAGAGCTAAATATGTACACATTGGAAGAGAAAAGGGACCGGGGGGACATGATAGAGGTCTTCAGGCACATGAAGGGGGTAAATAGGGGAGGAGCAGTCAGGGTGCTTCGAAGGAAGGAGCAGGGGCAACTAGAGGGTATGGGTGGAAGCTAGAGGAGGGAAGATTCAGGGGAGAAAGTAGGAGGTGTTACTTCACTGAGAGGGTGGTGGAGCCATGGAATGCGCTGCCCAGGGGGCTGGTGGAGGCAGAGACGATGGAGGGGTTCAAGAGGGGGTGGGACAGGTACATGCGAAGGGTTCTGGAAGCAAAATCCAGTGCAGTGAGAATATCCGGAACTGGGAAGGAAGAAGCCAGAGAAGGTGAGGGGGGCAGCAAGGTCAGCTCCCAGGGTAGGGGCTGACCAAACGAGCAGACACGAAAGACCGTTAGGCCTATTCTGTTGGCATTTTAGTATGTTAGTTGTAGGCCAACTGAGGACTGCTTTAGTGACTTACTTCTATGCTACTGACGCTGCTGACTCAGTTGCATTCACTCTAGGGTCTGTTTATTTTTTTTCCCCTTGGGCTTTTTTTTTTTAACAATTTTGGAAATAAAGAAAACTTTGCCTTCTGCAGAACGTAACAGAAATACATAAAACAAGTGGTCACTAAGGTACTTCCAGGCATGAACCCGCCTGGTCACAGTACAACTGAACGTGAAAGTAAAAACCAAGGCTGGCATGGGAAGCCAGCCGAAATGGCAGAAGCAACCAGATAAGTAAGCAAAAGGAATGAATTCCGAGAGTTAAATATTAACAATTAGTACTTTGGGGCCATCAGAGAAAGAAGTTAGCAATTTCTGGCAATAATACAGCTTGGTTGTACAGCTGAAGTGTGTGTGAATTTTTTTCTGTGGGCTATCTGGGAAGTGATCTGCTCCGGTCTGCTAGTGAACAGGTTCCGAGGCACAGAAAGAAGTGCAGGCATGCAGCTGTTGTGGAATAATGCAGTCATGGTGAGTGTTTCGGGCAGTCCGGAGACTACATTTTCCCCAATTTTTTTCCCCATTTTATAAAACCATATACCTACCAAAACTTCAACTTTTCACTGTTAAATTTCGCTAATTAGTGCAATTAGCCCCTTTTCCATTATAGAGAATGTGGCACTAATGACCTAGCACTAAATTACATTTTGCAGTGCACTATTATGATTTAATTTGGGTTTGCACTAAAATTACTCTGTGGTAATAGTTTTACAGTACACACACACACACACACACACACACACACACACACACACAGAGTACAGGACCTGCTCAACAAGCACTGTATTTGTTTCTCATTCCTTCCTTTCTGGTTAACCTCTTGTGGGAGCAAGGATCATGCTTCAGCAGCAGGTCCAAGGCTGTGATCTTCCCCTCCCGCTCGGATCGGCCAGCTCAGTTTTTGGGATGGAACACATCAACTAGCAGTGTTTAGATAGAACATTCTGGCAAAGACTAACCAACCCTCCCCTTCCCTCTCCCCAAGTTCAGGGCTCCGTCAGTTGTTAAGACATGGCACATCAGTATATGACCCTCTGTGGCACAAACGCAGGATGGGTGGCTGCAGGGAAGTGCAACTGTAACTGTTCTATTATACACGAGGGTTTCCAGCTGTTAATGTAACCATTAGACTGCGGTCAGCCAAGCAGAATGCTCCATTTCCAACTGTTTTATACTATGAGCCGTTCCCTTATAAACAGTTATTTGCTGATCTTTGCTTTTCACATAATATTGTGGTGTTTCTACACACAATAACTGTATTTCTGTATTTTATTATTGTGCTTTATAAAACTGATGTTTTTATATATTATTTTCATGCACTATTATTATGATTTTGTATAATAGTACATAAGCTATAAGCCACGATGAGGTGTGCATTAAAGGAGTAGTGATGAACGTCACAGGGGCGCAGTAAGGCACAAGGTTGAAGGCAGTGTCCTTATGCCCATGAGAAGTGCATCATTAATCCTTAAAAAAAAAAAAAAAAAAAACTCATTCCGCCTCAGGCAGCCACTTTGAATAAGGTCCTTCTGACTCACATTTAAGCTGTGGGGCTGAATTTTTAATGCATACCATGGAGTGGCTTTTTGCACTTATAAAATAGCTCACTGTAGGTAATGAGGTTTTGCAGCTGTCGTAATGAGACCTGGTTTTTGACTTTGCATTGTTAGTATTTTAATGCACAGTCATGTGACAGCTGTCCTCCAATGAGGTTATTGCATTTATCCTTGCCATTTTATAAAGTGTTTTATACACAAATATTGTATATTTGTATATTATTGAATTTTATGCACTAATAGTGTTTTTATATAATAGTATTGTGTTATACATTTTAATTGTCTTTTCAACATACTATTCTGAAGCAATAATGTATGACCAGGGGTTATGCTAATGGTCTGTTGTTCACCCTCTAGGGGTATAATGTGGGTCGAGCCATTGCTGAATGCCACATGCCCCTACAGGGTAATTAAATGACCTTTAGTATAACCGCTGGGCATCCTGTGATTACTATATTTAAAAAAAAAAAAAAGAAGCCCAGTGGCACTGAGGGTTGAGGCGCTGGACGCCACACCTCGTGCCAAGATACAGACCCAGGTTCAGGAAAGAGCCGGGCTGTCGGGGGTCAGCGGGGGGGGGGCTGGGAGATGGACTTAGCAGTCGTCGGGCAGCTCTCCCCTCCCAGGTAGGGACTCAGCCGTTCCCGCTGCAAGGCTGCCCCGAGTGGAGGCTCAGTGGTAGTGCAGTCAGGCATGACTAGGATAGGGAGGGTGTTGCAGGTCGCGCATGCCTCCAAACACGTACGGGCACCCATGGCAAGGGGGGAGAAAACTAAGAAATCTGCAGCCGTCAGGCTCCATGACGGCCCTGCAGCACCCATGCCAGACCCCCAGAGTCTAGATGTTGGTGTCCCAGAAGTCAGCGCCTTTGCCCTGCCACCGGGGGTTAACCGTGGGGATTGCCGGGAGGGCGAGCATAGGACGCAGGGTCCACAGACCAAGCCCCGCCGAGGGTGGGGGAGCCATCTGCCAGCTCCGGATATGTGTCCTCGTCATGTAAGGTGGGGGGAGACGACGGGAACCAAACAGCTTAAAAAAAAAATAAATGTTTTTCTAGACAGCACTAAACCTTGTTCAGCATGTGATGATCAGGCTCTCCATGTATGTCCACAAGATTAACGTGAAGCTGATGGAATGCGTACAGCCAACAGAAAGTTCTACTTCTAAGCCGGCCCAGTGGTGTAGAGGGCTAAGGAGCTGCCAAGTGCTTCACCTCTCCCATGCTGGGGACCAGAGTTCGGGAACAAGCCTGGGTTGCTGGAGGTTGGCCAGGGTGGGGAGCAACGGGAGAAGGATGAGCAGCCGTTTGGCAGCTCTCCTGTCCCAGATCAGGGAGGCAAGCCTTCCCGGCTCTTGGCTGTCACCAGGTGGAGGTCCGGTGATAGTGCCGACGCCTGAGAGGTTGACATTATGCCAGGTGGGTGGATCAGGGCTGGTGGTTCTGGTGCATATGTGCGCATGCACGACTGCGTTTGCCACAGCCGGGGGTTGGGGAGACCAAGGTAGAAACTGGATGGTGAGACCAGGCTTTGATAAAGCCCTGCCTTTGACGCCAAGACCCACCCTATCAGAACATCAACAGAGGAAGGAGGATGGAGGTAGGAGCCGCTCAGTGGCTCATGGGGAAGGGGGTGATACACCTGCCCAGTTCCAGTCAAGGAAGATAAAAAATTGTTATATTAACAAACAAAAAAAAAAAAGGGAAACTGAACTGGTAGCCTTGATGGAAGAGAGATGCCCGGATATCGTAACAGTCACAGAAACATGGTACACAGAGAACCATGACTGGGATGTTAGCATACCAGGGTACGTGACCTACAGGAGAGACAGGGAGGGGAGAAGAGGGGGAGGAGTAGCTCTCTATGTAAAGGAAGGGATAAAAGCATCTGAGCAAAAGAGTAAACGGGGAGGAGAGGAGGCACTGTGGGTCACCTTGGAGACTGGAAGTGGCACCACAATCCGCACAGGGGTTGTATACAGACACCCAGGTCAGGGGGAAGGAATGGACAAGCATATGATAGAAGGCATTCTTAGGATGGCAGAGAAAGGGGAGATACTGTTGATGGGAGACCTGAATATGCCAGATGTTAACTGGAGCACACTTGCTGCAGCCATATCCAAGAGCAGGGCCATTCTCAATGCCCTACAGGTGGCATGCCTCAGACAGCTAGTTTCAGAACCCACTTGTGAGGGAGCAATCTTAGACCTTGTACTCTCAAATGGGGACAGTGAGAGGATCTCAGATCTAGAAGTGGATTGCCATCTGGGAACAAGTGACCATCAAACAGTGTGGTTCACGTTAAACTCAGCTACAGAGTCAAGCCATACAAAAGTGAAGGTACTGGACTTCAGGAGGGCTGACTTTGGCAAGATGGAAGAGTGCCTCAGAAAAGCACTAGCAAACTGGCTAGAAGGAGGGGTGCAGCAACAATGAGGAATCATCAAAACTGCCATCACAGAGGCAACAAGCATTTGTGTGAAGCAAATAAATCAAAACAAAAGAAAACGCCACTATGGTTCTCAAAAGAGGTGGCGGGGAAAGTCAGGGAGAAAAAGATAGCATTCAGGAAGTATAAGAAAACACAGAAGGAGCAGGACAAAGAGCTGTACCAGTTAAGGCAGAAGGAAGCAGGGAGGGAAGTCAGAATAGCAAAGGCCGAAACTGAGGAAAGGATAGCCAACTCGGTTAAAGAAGGGGTATAAAACCTTTTATAGGTACATCAGGGAGCGTAGAAAGACAAAGGGAGGGATAGTGAGGCTGAATAGAATGAACGGTGGGTGGGCAGAGGGGGATAGTGAAAAAGCAGGGATACTGAACGAATATTTCTGCTCAGTATTCACAGAAGAGGAGGTGCCTAATCCAATTAACAGAAGCACTCTGGATGGGGGTGGGGGTTGGGGGTCGATCCCAGTCCTTTCATAGAAGAAAGGGTTCTGAAAGAACTCCTAAAACTGAAGGTGGACAAAGCAATGGGGCCTGATGGAATTCACCCCAGAATTCTAAAAGAATTAAGGGGAGAACTAGTGAAACCACTGACTACCCTTTTTAACAAATCATGGGAGGATGGTGTGGTACCCGAGGACTGGAGGAAGGCGGATGTGATTCCCCTTCACAAAAGTGGGACCAAGACAGAGGCAGGAAACTACAGACCTGTCAGTTTGACCTCTGTGGTAGGGAAAGTGATGGAATCACTTCTGAAGGAAAGAACTGTTGAGTAACTAGAGGCCAGTGGGGCACAGGACCCAAGGCAGCATGGGTTCACAGCGGGAAGGTCATGTCAGACAAATCTAATTGATTTCTTTGACTGGGTGACCAGAGTAGTAGACCAGGGAGGGCTGTGGACATGTCCTACCTAGACTTTAGCAAGGCATTTGACACAGTCCCACACAAAAGATTAATAATCAAATTAACCAGCCTGGGAGTGGGTCCCAGGGTGGTAGCCTGAATAAAACATTGGCTGGACAACAGGACACAGAAGGTAATTGTAAATTGAGTCCACTCTGAAGAAAGAGGGGTTACTAGTGGGGTACCGCAGGGTTCAGTACTGGGTCCAGTCCTTTTTAATGTCTTTATAAGTGACACTGCAGAGGGACTGGAAGGAAAAGTATGCCTCTTTGCAGATGACACAAAGATCTGCACCAGGGTTGATACACAAGGAGGCGTGGAAAGGGTGAAAGGGACTTGGCAAGGTTGGAGGAATGGTCGGAAGTATGGCTGCTAGGATTCAATGCAAAGAAGTGCAAAATAATGCACTTGGGAAACAAAAATCCAGGGGAAGATTACACATTGGGGGGGGGGGGGTAGTAACAAAAAAAAGAAAGGGACCTGGGGGTAATATTAGATGACCTTAAGGTTAGCAAGCAATGTGAGAAGGCAGTAGGGAGAGCTAGGGGTATACTGGGATGCATAGGGAGAGGCATCACCAGCAGAAAACAGGAAGTTGTTATCCCTCTGTACAGACAGTTGGTGAGACCCCATCTGGAGTACTGTGTCCAGTTCTGGAGACCCCATCCCAACAAGGACATAGACAGGATAGAGGCAGTCCAGAGGAGGGCAACTAGAATGGTACAGGGTCTGCAAGAGAAGCCATACGAGGAGAGACTAAAAGAGCTTAATATGTATACCCTTGAGGAAAGGAGGGAGAGGGGGGACATGATAGAAACGTTAAAGTACCTCAGTGGAATCAACAAAGTCCAAGAGGGTAGTATCTTTCAGAAAAAGAGACATGCAAGAACAAGGGGACACAATTTAAAGATGGGGGGGGGCAGTTCAGGGGCAATGTGAGGAAGTATTTTTTCACAGAGACGGTAGTGGAAGCATGGAACAGCCGGCAGAAATAGGCTGTTGGTTAACTAGGTTCTGCAGCTTATCCTGTCGGTAGGGAAATGGGTAGACTAGGTGGGCCAAGCGGTCCTTATCTGCCGTCAAAGTCTACGTTTCTATGGAAAGTTCTACTTCTCAGACCCTTATAAATATGTTTTACGCACTAGTATTGTGTTTTTTATAAACCATGATTGTGCTTTTATATACCACTGTGATTTTATACACTAGTATTGTGTTTTTACACTATTATGGTTAACATTTTTACTGTGTTTTTTATGCCATTATTGTGGCTTCTATACAGTATTATTGTTTTTTTAATGTCATTATAGTGTTTTGTATACTGTTATTGTGCTTTTATACTAACTGAATGAGCAGAGCTACAGATGTTAAAACCTGCTCTGCATCTTTAAGTGCCTGGGGCTTCAAACTGCAGGAACAGTGGCTTGGCCCCATCACAACCTATTGTGCCAATCAGCCTTTTTATTTATCTTAGGTTAAACAAAACATGTTTTGACATGCAGGTTAACCCTCTGATAGCTAAAGCAGTTGTGCAAACTCCCTTCACCCAAACCCACCACCTGCAAGCAAATACTTATCAGCAGCACAGATAAAGTCACTAGAGCACTTCAGGCAAGGTAAGAAAACAATCTTGCAGAGTTTGTGACTGTGGACACAGCAAGGAGGTGCTGGGAGCATGCAGCATCCAGACACACAAGCCCGGGGAATGACTTGCGACTGCAGCAAGGTTGTGGAGGTGTGTAATATCCGGACATACAGGTCTAGGGAATGACCTATTACTGCCACAAGGTGGTGAGTGTGTGCAGTACCCACACAAGAGTCTAGGCAATGATCTAGGGCTGCAGTGAGAAGGTGCTGGACGTGTGCAGTATCTGGACACACGAGTCTCAGGAATTATCTAGTGCTGCACAGAGGAGGTGTGTAATATCTGGACGCATGCAGTATCCAAACACGAGTCTAGGGAACGATTTCTGGCTGCAGGGAGGTGGTGTGGAAGCGTGAAATATCCGGACACGCGAGGCAATGATCTACAGCTGCATGGAGGAGGTGGTGTGAGGGTGTAGTATTCAGACACAAAAGTCTAGGGAATGACCTGTGGCTGCAGCAAGGTGGTGGAAGGGTGCAGTATCTGGACATACGAATCTAGGGAATGACCTGTGGCTGCAGCGAGGTGGTGGAAGGGTGCAGTATCCAGACACGAGTCTAGGGAATGACCTGTGGCTGCAGCGAGGGAGGGTGGAAGGGTGCATCCAGACACGAGAATCTAGGGAATGACCTGTGGCTGCAGCGAGGTGGTGGAAGGGTGCAGTATCCAGACACGAGTCTAGGGAATGACCTGTGGCTGCAGCGAGGAGGTGGAAGGGTGCAGTATCCAGACACGAGTCTAGGGAATGACCTGTGGCTGCAGCGAGGAGGTGGAAGGGTGCAGTATCCAGACACGAGTCTAGGGAATGACCTGTGGCTGCAGCGAGGAGGTGGAAGGGTGCAGTATCTGGACATACGAATCTAGGGAATGACCTGTGGATGCTGCGAGGTGGAAGAAGGGTGCAGCATCCAGACATGGGTCTACGGAATGACCTGTGGCTGCACTGAGGTGGTGGAAGGGTGCAGTATCTGGACATACAAGTGTAGGGATTTTTTTTTTTTTTTTTAAGTTGTTTAACCAGGAGTAGCACACTAAGCTGAAAACTTTTTTACAGGTGTGACCTGGGAGCACAGGGAAGTTACGTGACTTGCTCAGGGTCACACAGTATGCAAGTGGAAGTTGTGGGATTCAAACCCAGGTCTGGTCTGCTGGATGTCACCAGATTTGCAGCTCAGAGCCTTAAACCACTGTGCTATACTGCCTCCAATGACCTGTGGATGCTGCGAAGTGGTGGAAGGGTGCAGTATCTGGACATATGAGTCTAGGGAATGACCTGTGGCTGCAGCGAGGTGGTGGAAGGATGCAGCATCCAGAACACGAGTCTACGGAATGGCCTGTGTCTGCAGCGAGGTACTGGAAGGGTGCAGTATCTGGACATACGAGTGTAAGGGATGACCTGTGGATGCTGCAAAGTGGTGGAAGGGTGCAGTATCCAGACACGAGTCTAGGGAATGACCTGTGGATGCTGTGAAGTGGTGGAAGGGTGCAGTATCCAGACACGAGTCTAGGGAATGAGCAGTGGCTGCTGCGAGGTGATGGAAGGGTGCAGTATTCTGACATATGAGTCTAGGGAATGACCTCTGGCTGTAGCGAGGTGGTGGAAGGGTGTGGTATCCAGACATATAAGTCTAGGCAATTATTGGCTGCAGTGAGGTGGTGGAAGGGTGCAGTATCCGGACATACAAGTCTAGGGAATGACCTGTGGCTGCAGCAAGGTGATGGAAGGGTGCAGTATCCAGACACAGGAGTCTAAGGAATGACCTGTGGCTGAAGAAAGGTAGTGGAAGGGTGCAGTATCTGGACATATGAGTCTAGGTAACGACCTGTTGCTACAGTGAGGTGGTGGAAAGGTGATATGGACACACGCGTGTAGGCAATGACCTGTAGCTGCAGCGAGGTGGTGGAGGGGTGCAGTATCTGGACACATGCATGTAGGCTATGACCTGTGGCTACACAAATAGCAGACCAAAAAAAAAAAATAATGGAATAAACGGCATCTTACAAGGCAAGAAAAATCGGGTGATGTAAAACGGAATGAACAGATAAAGTACAAACATCTCACTAGATGCTGCACTACTGCTGCTTTATAATAGCAGAGGGAACATTTTTTGTAAGCCCTGATGTTTGGGGAGACAGCTGCAGGTGCCTGGCTCCACGCCTCCTCCATGGTGAAATCTATCGTTGCACAACCTTTATGGGAAACAGGGTCTGGCACCTTCCAAGGCCAGGACTGCACTGGGCACAGGAAGCAAGGTCTGGCACCTTCCGAGGCCAGGGCTGCACCGGGCATGGGAAGCAAGGTCTGGCACCTTCCGAGCCCAGGGCTGCACCGGGCACTCCTCTTCTGACCCAGATATTCAGCACTCTCAATCTGCACCTGGGTCGAGTACTGCAGGCACGGCTATCACTCAATAACAAAGGTTCCATTTGGAAAGGCACACACAATAGCCCCCTCCCACCGTAGACAGCTTGTCACAGAGGACAAAGGTGAAGGGTAACTGGTGTTAGAGCTGGGAGACTGTTGGCCTGCGGGTTGACTGGAGAGAGGACAGCATTAATACAACAGGAAGAAAATGAAAACCAAACTGCCAACAAACTCTTGGCTCTCAAGTCGAAGCAACATCCTTCCATTTCCCAGCAACTTCCAAAAGTATTTGCATCTTCAGCCAGCTGCAGCATCGACACTGAACCACCAAAGAACGCCCCCCACACACACATATATATACACACAAACTCTAACCAGCCGTCTCGGTGTAGAGAACATCACTGTGGCTGTTTGGGAGAGTTTATGTGGTTGTTACTTTTAGCTAGCTCATTAGATTTTGTAGGGTACGCCAAACGCCTGCTTTGATCTGTGCCAATGGCCGTTACAGTGTCAGCTTTCTTTTTTCAATTCTCTTCATCTCCTGTGGCCCATCAGCCAAGGCCTTCCTCGGCCATCACCACTCTACGTGCCTGTACTCAGAGTTCAGAGTGCAAGATCTCCCTTGAAACCTCAGGGCATCCACATCTCACTGCTGCACTAGCCCTCGGTTGCCCCCCCACCCCCACCCTCGGTGGGGGGTCCTACCTTTAGCTCCATGGTAGCTTTCCCTACAAGATTCAGCTACCCATGGCGGAGGTCTTCCAGGGGCCATCCCCAAGGGAGTTCAAAGTTAGGAGTCCAAATGGACGAGCCAACCCGTAAGCACAGTGGTAGCATTACCGTCTGCGATGCTGGCAACCCATGTTTAGGAATGAGCATGGGTCGTCGGGGGCCAGCCGGGAAGAGGAGGATCGAGTGTCCCAGAGACGCTGGTTCCTCCAGATGACCTACCAACTTTGGTCCACACTTTCGTCACCACCCACCTAGATTACTGCAATGCCTTCTACCTAGGGCTTCCAGGGGTTGAAACCTGCCGCTTGCAGCTGGTGCAGAACACGGCAGCCAAGCTTTTGACTGGCACATCCAGGGCTAGTCATATTACGCCTGTGCTGTGAAAACTGCACCGGCTGCCTGTTCAGTGGCGGATCACCTTTAAGGTTGACTTGCTGACCTCCACAGTCCTACATGATCAGGGACCCAGCTATCTGAAAGATCTTCCGACTCCCTACTGTGCCCGCTGTCGTCTCCGATCCGCCGATGAGGGATTGCTAGAGATTCACAGTGTGCGTCCGAAAACCTTTGGTGCTCGAGCTTTTTCCTTTCCGGCTCCCACCCTGTGGAATTCTCTACCTCGCTGGTTAAGAGAATGCCTGACCGTTGAAAATTTTAAAGCTGAATTTAAATACTATCTTTTTAACCAAGCTTTTCCTTCATGTTTTTAATTTGGATTGTCATATCTGTAATACTATTAAGTTATTTATATTACGGCTCCTGTTTTATTTATATGGGGTTTTGTTATGCTTTGTTAAAGTGCCTTGGTTTTGGAAAGGCGCTATATAATTAAAGTTTTACTTACTCCTTCAGGGAGGGACGCAGACCGGTGCTGAGCTACAATGCACGGTCGTGTGCAAGCACATATGCACCTGTCCCACTGGCATCCCAAGAGATGGGACTAGAAAAACAGAAATCCCTGGCAACAGGCAGGATGAATACCAGCTCCCACAGGCCTCGCACCAGCGACGTGGCTCTTCGCCAATCTGGGACCTGGTCTGTGCAATGGGAGGGATAACCCACTGCCACGTCCCGCAGGGGTGCGACAACCGGAGGATGGAGTTGGAAGGAAAGCTCACGAGAAGCCGGGCCACGGGGCTGTGGGAGCCAGTATGAAAACGAGGGCTTGACCAGTGAAAGGGGGGGGGTCTGAATAGACATGGGGGACAGTCGACGCATCATCTGCTGAACTGGCAAACGTTTTACCCCATCCCACCTACCGAGAGAGTGCCATGCATCACCAGGCGTAGTCACATCTGGTGCACTTATACATGATGTGCACTCTTCCCTCTCAACGCGTAACTGTGAGCTCCTGATGCACGTACTCTCCTCTCCTAATGTACAACTGTAGGCTCCTGAGACAGCAGCGCCACCTGTGATCACCCAGGGAGTCTGCAGTGCAGTGGGACATCCATTCTTTCTTCCCTGGCAGACAGCATCGTCTGGGACACTCACTCAATCCTCCTCTCCCAGCCGACCCTCCGTCGATACAGGTGTGGGCCATGAACCCGTGTTGCCAGCACTGAAAGTGATACTCCTGCCGCTGGGCTGTCCATTATTCCAGCTTTCTGTTGGTGCTCTTGTATCTATCCAATCAGTGATGTAAAGCACTTAAACATAACAAAAGTCTGGCACTCCAAATCCTAGTGAATTTCCAATCTGGGCTACCAGGAGCGCTCACTGTGTAGTCCAGCTGATTCCAAAACAGCTGCAGGCTAAATACCTGGGTTTTAGCTAGATGATATCCAATATGATGGTAAATACAATGCCCCCCCCCCCCCACAACTAAACTAAAAATGTTCAACAGTTCCTACTGGGTCATAATGTTGTGTTATAGCTAACCCGAAACAGCGCTGTCCATGACAGCGAATGGTGCTCATACCATGTATACTGCCACTTGGTACTGCACCCATTCACACACCCCAGGAAGAGGATAAGACCTCTGCTGGGAGTGGGTTCCACCGGCAGCCGCCGTGGCTCACTGGACTGAGGCACAGCAGCAGGAACCCAGGAGCTACGAAACCCAGTCCCAGACATTTTTTTTTTTCCAGTAATTATGCGCTCCCGAGTTGGACCCCCAGAGTTGAGAATCTTTAGTGCAGGGGTTGGGGGCGGAACCCCCCACAGAAAAGACTTGTACTGCATGGCAATATCGCGCTGTACTGGCAGTGCAATTTTGCCGTGTGACATGACCCCATGCCTCAACAGTTCCAAGGCCGGCCCATCAGCGCAGCAGTAGCGCTACCTACCGCTCGTGATGCCAGCAACCTGGGTTTGGGAATGAGCCCCAGTTGTCGGAGGTGATCGTGGGGCTACTGAGCGTCCGAGGGACTGCTGGTCTCCTCTGGGGGGGGGTGCACCAACTCAGTGCTTGCCTGGCCTCTGGTGGCAGCCAGCGGTACAGCATGCCTGAGTCTGAACTAAGGGAGGTGTGACAGATGTCACCGTAAGCCTTGGCGTCAGTGCACATCACGCCTCCAGGAGAGCATACATAAGAAAAATACTTGCCCTGGTGCGACACCGACGAGAGGGCCTAACAGCTCTTACCTGCCGGCACTGTGATCCACCCAAGGGGACCCCGACGAGATATGAAGGTACAGTATGGGGGAACTAAGGAGGTGGGCCCCCAATCACGTCCCTGCCTGGGGGTAAAGCCAGGGCTCTGTGGGTGGTCCTCGGTGGGTCCTGGTGTCAGGCAAGGGTTCGGGTGACAGTGCCGGTGTAGATGGGGCATAAACAGTAATTACAAATAAAAAAAAAAATATTCAGCGGTTCCATGAACAGGACCTGGGCCAGGGCTACAAGGTATCAAAAACAAAGCCTCCTGAACTAAAGCAAACAACAATTTATACAGCGCCGTTCTGAGCAACCTCACCCATGACACCCTGCATATTTATTAAACAGAATAATGCTAACTAGTCAAACACAGGTTAACATACTGTGCACCTAGCACACTACAGTCACACATACCATGTATGCCTTTCAAAGTGAAAACGCTATCAGTTTCTGTGTAAAAGAGCACACGCTGGGGGGTATTCATGTTACTTCCAGAATCCCCAGGCAATTAAAGGGAAAGCACGGTCTTCTACGGATATCATGCTTGTGGTCAGATCTAACAAGAACTCCCTTTTTATTTATTTGTTCATCGAGTTGGTGCGTTGGTCCCACAAACTATTTTCAAGCATGACCCGAGCCACGAAAATGGCAAACAGCAGCACAGCAGGACTGCAGTACACACAGAGCAAAACAGGACAGAACTACAAAACAATGTGATTACATTGACAGCAAACAGAAGTAGCAAGGCACAAGGGTCGGTAGGTGACAAAAAGACAATACAATTCAAAACTGCTGGGAGATGGATACAGTGCCAAAAATGCTGTAGTCAAGGGACACATTTACAGGTAAAGTTGTCCAGAAGGGTAGCTCTGCAGAAAAAGAGAAAATAGGAACACTGGTCAGAAATTAGTCTTTCACTAGTTTCTTTGTTCTTTGTGCTCTGCTGACGTTTGTCACAGTTGTGCAGCACCCCCCCCAAAAAAACTTAAAAAAAAAATCAGATTAAACATTCTTATGCGGAGTCACGGACACCAATTGTTCACATATATATGATTTTATTTTTTTTCTCCGTTAGTGTTGCTTGCTCCCTTCCTCCCTCCCTCCCCATCACCCACTGTCATAAGGAATTTCCTGAGGGAGAGATCCCCCATGGATATTCCCCCCACTCCCTGGTGGGATCAGGATGGGAAGGCCATCCTCCCCCTCCCAAAGCAAAATCCAGATGCCCCCCCCCCATGCCCTGCAAGTGGTGCAAGGGCTGCCGCAACAGAGAGGGATCATCCTGCTGCGGCTGCGCTATTTTCTGTGTTCTACCCTGACCATGCAGCATGCAGCGACGCAGCTGTGGAGGTGCACATTTCCCTACGTGCCTGCCCCAGGCCATCCCCTCCCGGGTCAGTCTCGCTGCACTGCCACCTCCTCTCCACATGGTGGCAGTGTTACCCCCCCCAGGACAGGAGAGTAGATTAGTCGGCGGGACCTTCAGTCCACTCCACCCCAGCTGACCCTCCGTGACCAGAGTCCGCTTCCAAACCCTGGTCACCAATGCAGCAGGCAGCATGGTGTCTGGCAACTCAACCCGCCATGTCATGGACCAGCCTCGCCAACACCAGTTCTTATGTCTCTTGTCTTCCATCTCCCTCACCTGTTCGTCTCTCTCTCTCTCTCTCTCTCTCTCACATATCTTTCCTGACGAACTATCTTCGAGTCTCACCTCATCCACCACACTCTGTCCCCTTCCTTCATTTCCATCTCCCATCTCCATCTAGATCGCCAACCACGGTCACATCCCCTTTTCAGTTTGGTTAGCACTACTGCCACAAAGAGTGCTGGCACACAGCAGAAGAGACCCATGCAACGAGTCAACACAGTACATAGGGCCAATGAGTTGTTGCTTTCAATGGGAAGCACCGGTAAAAAATGGAATTTGTCATTTTTAAACCAGCACTTGTGAGTCGATTTTTTCATGAAAAACTCTCTGCACCACTTTATCATGGGGGGACACTTTGCATCAGTTTTCTGGCAAACCCTCCATTTTGAGGCAAATATTTGTTAAAAACATGCTGGTTTGCACTCAATTTGGGAATGGTAAGACTGATTTTAAAATTTTGTCGAACAGAACTGCCCATTTCTGAAAACGAAAAAATTATTAGCTCCAAGTATGGTCATGTCTCATGGGTTCCAAGACTTATACTTTTCTCATAACCCAATTAAAGTATCTGAACAGGCTGGGGTAGGGGATGAGAAAATGGTTCTCTGGCTTCTGTGGTGCAGTGTGCCAGCAAGACTGAAGCAGGGGCATTTACTAGAAATCCTGTTTTCTACAAACTGTGCTGAAGCATGTTGGGGGACTTTCTCAACTGTATGTAATGTGTCAGACAACAGTTTGGTAAGCCCAGAGATCCTGAGAATAAATGAAAAATGGGGAGGAGCTGGTTCTGGATAGCCCAATACCTAAGTGAGGGAAAAAAAATACACTCGGAAGTGATTTACACTTCAAGAGAGATAAACTAAAGGAACTCTGCAATGGGGAGATTTAGGACCCATATCTCATTGTAGAGATTATAATTTATGCTGTATGATATTGCGGAAAGAATCTAGTATAAACTTATCCACATCCCCCAAGGAAATGGCAACTAGAGGCCGTGCAAAGTTGGGGGAGCCAGAGGGCAAGTCAGCAAGCTGTTTTTTTTTTTTTTTATTATTATTATTTGATGACTGAAACCTTTGTGGATAAAACTGATGACAAAAGAAATTTTAGGGGAAAAAAAAAAGATGTTTGTGAGTGGAGTCTGCATGTACTGTCTAGAAGACAGAGAAAAAGGCCAGCCCAGTGGTGCGAAGGGTTTAGGCGCTGGACGCAACACCCTTGTCCATGCCGATAACCTGGGTTGAGGAGCAAGCTCGGGTCCTGGAGGTCAGCCGTGGAGGGAGAGGACTGAGCAGCCAGAGAACTCCTCTCCTTTCCCAGGGAGGGCGGTTTCTGCTACATCGCTAATAGACTGCCACCAGGTGGCGGTACTGTGGCAGGCAGTGGGTGTGACAGGCTGGGGACAGGCAGCGGCAGCACACGAAGTACGCGTGTGCCTCCACACACACTGGCGCTCACTGCATGCTCCCAGGTTGAGGGAGGAAACAGAAAAGAGCCAGTAGATGGCACCAGGCATGTCATCTGGCCCGCGTCATCAACCCAGAACCCCTTGCGGAATTGTATGTGTTTTTTTTTTTGGGGGGTGGAGGACGGACCTTCCTTTCCTGACCCTTTCATGGGGGGAGAAGAGATCTGTGGTGGAACTACTGCAGATTAGTCCTGGGGGAGGTGGCAGTCGGCTGGGTATGGGTTGGGATAGAGTGCAGATGCCTAGCTGGGGAAAAGAAAAACCTCTGTGGAAGTAAAAAAAAAAAAAAAGGAACAGATACAAGGTTGCAAAACCCTTATCACCTTTGATGTTCTAAGACCCATACCCTTCCCAAAGTCTCCAGCTTTGGTCTACTATCAGACACGCAATCTGCTGTTCTGCCAGCCTGTGGAACTGGCGCTAAACTCCACTGCAGAGCTATGAAGGTGCATAACGACATTCTATTTCAGGACAGCGATGTGACACATTCAGCGCGTTGCCCTCAAAAACAGACAAGAACTCCAAGCCCCTTCTCAGTTACTGTTCACTCGGCATGGAGAAAATTATTCATCTGCACTGGAACACAGGACAGCCCGCACACTGCCTGCCTAACTGGTCGTTTTGCTGCCTTGCCTCAGGAGTTCAGTTTTTCAAAATTATATTTTTTTTTTTTGGGGGGGGGAGGTTTCATCACAGGGCAGGGCAGTACTCAAGCAGTTATCACCTAGTTAATGAACTACAGCACGTTCTGTTTTTCAGTTTACCCTTCACAAGTTCAGAACATGATTTAAATATTTAAATAAGCCCTGGGTTGTGCAGCTGTCAAAACTAAAAACAGCAGTTATCTTGCAACAACAATCAATCGCCTTTTTGCACATATTCTAGCAGCCCCAAAGGTAAGTCTGTCGCCACGGGAACGGGCCTGCCAATAGAATCACAGTTGCTACCCTGATACACTGCTTATCATAAGAACAGCCCTTTTGATTCTGCCCAATCCCCTGGCAGCTTCACCTCCTACGACTTCCTGTAGCAGCTGCCTCCAACGGTGAAACCCCTGCCAGCCCCACGCTAACAAATTCAGCTGCTGCTGCTCTACTCTATTAAGCAGCCAGCACCATGATGCTGTTTTTTTCCTAGAAGTTTTTAAGGATAATGCGAATACAAAAGAACAGGCGCAGCTGCCAAACTTCAACGGAAGGGGGAAAAAGTTTTGCTTCTTAAACACAAACTCAACCTCAAATGGTGATTACGGTCTGGTTTTCTTCTTAAATAACAAAGGGGTTACAATTATGTTTAGCAGCCACTAGCCAGCAGAGCTAGTGGCTGGGGGAGTCCCACTAGCCTAACAGACATCTGACTGGCCCAAGTGGAGCAATACCAGCCATCAAGGCTAGTCAAAAGGAAAATTTTACTGGCCAGATACAAAAATCTGTCAGCGTTGGGCTGCAACCAGTTTCGAACCCTGCTTCCTCATATAAGCAGCAGCCCCCCCCATGTGCACCAAGTTGTTTATATACAGATTGCACAACTCCAGAGACACAGAGTCTTCCTCCTCCCTTGAGTGGCCTATTTATAAACCAGAGAACCTCACCACATATTCTAGTCACTGCACTGAGGTTTTCATACCAAGCAAAACGTTGGTTGGGGGGGGGGGCACTTTTCACATCAGGCTACAAGTTAGGCACTCGGGAGAGATCCATCACATCCGAAAGAAGAGTACCACCAACCTAGCAAGCACCACAGCGCACTGCCAAATGGGAGAACAGCGTTCGCATGCAACTCTGGAATTCCCACCCTCAAGACTGGCTGGGGCACATGGCAGAGGTGGGGGGCACATAGCAGAGGCTGCTTGATGAAGGCCTCCAACTCTGGAACAAATAATATGTCCCCCCCTGGAATGACATATTCAAAAGAGACCCCGTGGATGAATCATCTACTGACCAGAGGCACAGTTAGTAAGCCCTGCGTGCCATAACCGAATTCAGGGCGTATTTTGCGGACAGTTGCAGCAGCTCACTGGACGCCTCAGGCAGGAAGGATGCACTCCTAGCTAGGAGTGACATGAGTACCACTGCTTCATTTACCAAGTCTGCCACTACTCTGTCTGATGAAGGGTAAACCTTTGTGTAACAGTACTGCCACACGCTTCTTATGGCCGCTGAAGGATGCTGCCGAACACTCCCCAACCCACTATCGAGCAAGCTTGCTATGCTCCTCTGGCGTCACATGGGTTTCCTGGAGCACTGCCATCTTAACACCATGCCTTTTCAACACTGTATAAGTTTTCTTCCTTTTAATTGGGTAAGAAATACCCTGGACATTCCAGGCGCAGACTGATAATTATTCATTTATACAGCTAGCTATACATTAACATACTCTGGAGAAGAGTTCCCCTTACTAAGCACAGATCCAGAGCTGCTTCCAACTCAGCCTCCATCTCCCATACATATGCCTCCCCAAAATGGTGTGTGACATCAGCAACAGGAAACATCTGAAACAGTAACAAATAAACATATGCAAACATGCCCCTGAACAGGGCTAGAGGACTGGTCCACCTTCCCTGTCGAACCTCTGGCACCTGTCCTCCACCCTCCAGCATATCAGTATAGACCATGCAAAACAAGGGTTTTCTCCTCAATCGATCTACTACTGTGGACACATGCCCCCTCCTCCCCTTCCGCAGCCAAATCCATGCTGCACACCAACCGTGGTATGATTCCATTACAACTGTTCCACATCAATCCAACCTTCTTTCCTTCTGCACAGTACTTAGTAAGAAAAAAAAAACACCTGTGTGATATTGTGTTTTGTTCATTCCCACTTCTGCAGCAGAGCATCGCGCCATGCCACGGGGCCGATTGGCACATCTGCCCGATATGACTTCTGATCGCCAGGTAAAATGTGGTTAAAAATACAGGCTGCGCCATGCATTCATACATAGGCTCAATCCCTCCGCACATCCAGCCCAGCACACACACATCCCGCTAGAAGAGAACTTTTTTCAGGCCCAGCCACCCCCAGCTCACAAACATGTGCCACTGCTGAACACTTGGAAGAAGAGCCACAACAAAGCCACACTCTTCCCCCCGTGCATCCACCTGCCCATTCTCCACAAACAACAATCCCACTTGGAATGTATCAAAGCCACCTAGTAATCACTTCTTTTTGATGTTGTGTCAAGTTTTAGCACACATCACACTACAGCAAAGTTACATATACTAACAGGTTGAACTTTCCTTACTCTCCCTGGATATGCAGTCCCCAAAGGCCATGTTTTGACATCCAAAGTTAGTTGCGATGCTGCCACTTGGTTCTGCCAAAGCAAATAGCTCTCAATGGTGTGAAAATTGGTGTTGATAATGCTGTCATCTTCTTAAGAGTTCTAGCTCTCACCCAAGGCCATCAACCACCCCATGAGTGTTCAACCTACATTCGGACCCCAGGAAGGAAAAAAACAAAATAGAAAAATACAGGACTTATGACAATCCATGCATGGCATGGGTATGCCCATAATGAATTCCCTGCAGGCAAAAGGTATGGAGTTCCAGCACGGTTCAACAATCTCAGGTTTTAAAACTGTTGTCAGGGCCATATTTAAATGAAAGCTCAGTATCTGGGCTCCAAAAACACGTGGTGGTGAGGGCGCCACCATTCTGCACCCACCCCAGTGTCTCAACTGCAGAATCTCAGAAGGATTGTCTCACCTCCCAGTTTTCAATCTTCTACCAATTTTCTCCTCTTGCAAAACTGCAGTGCTTTATCAAGCTCTCAGAAGGAGAAATACTGTTCCTCCGTCCTCACTGTTAGCACTGTGGGGTAAGCAAACCAGAACACCTCACCTTTTGCCCGAAAGGGAATTCATCCATGGAGCAAATGTTTTCCTCTTCTGCTGCACATACCTGGAGAAGTCCTATCAGAAGAAAATGTTGTCAAGTCTCACCTTTACCCCCGGTCTTGCGGAACACCTGCAGGATCTTCTGTTTTTCTGGACAGAGATGGAGGCAGAGGATGATCTGCCTTGGAGGTGTATCGGGAGTGGGCTTTAGCCCCAGTGCTCTATCAATTCTGAGCTTCCCTTTGGGTAAGTCCATTTTGAGAATTCTAGGATCCAAGCAACCAAGAACTCTACCATGTCTGGCTCCTCCATACCTCTGGGGAACCCCCAGATCCTCATATAGTTCCGTCATTGGTGATTTTGCTGCGAGTCTAGCTGCTCTTGTAGTGTGGCAATTTTCTTCTCCACCCAGTCTGGGAGTCCCACCATCTCATTCTCGATAAACAAAATCCTGCCTTCAGCTGAAGTCTGCTGTTGCACCGGTTCTTCACTTTTGGCTGCAATGGCATCCAGTTTGGCTCTCACCACCTCCAATTTTGGTGAGAGTGTGGCCAGGACCAGTAGGGACACAGCGCAGCCCAATGCCTCCATTGCTTCCTCCTGGACCTCCTGGGCGGTGTCTGCGTCCACCCCTTGCACGACCCCAGCCTTCCCCACATCTTTCCTCATTATCCTTCCGGGCTTAGCATTTAATGCCTTCAAATCAGAGTGCAGGTTGGCTGTGCTCCCAAAACAATTGCTCTGTTTATCAAGTTGAACTCTGGGTGGATGTAGATTTTAAATTAAATAGCCGCAGGAGTGTCAAAGCAGTTCAAAGTATGCCTAGTCATTCAACCCGTGCATGTGCTGCCTTGGCATTTTTGTTTTAGTTGCACTTCAGAACCTCATACCTGGTCTCCTTCGCTGTGGCATTGAGAGATTCCATGGTGTGGAGAGTAAGAGCCTAGAGTGGTAAATTTCAGGTCCTGGTGATCCAGGGCTGACTGAATAGCCAAAAATAGCAGGCTATATGCCAGAAACAGAAGCAGCAGCATTTCTGTGCTTGAAATCCTTTCCAAGATAGCGGCCACACTCTAATGAGCATATGTGGACTGTAACAAGATGGCCACTGCATCTTCTGCACATGTGTGATGCGTAGCAAGATGGCTGCTGCAGCAATGCGCACGTGCAGTCTATGCCAAGATGACCACCGCCTGCTGTAGGGTAGAAACTGGCCTTCCACTACGACATCCATCGCATATGCATGGACAGCGGCATGGGAACCCTCTCACTCACGTACTTTCCTAGCAGCGATCACATCCACATAAAACCAGCCCCTTAGCTTACAAAAAAAAAACACAAAAAAACAGATCCGGCACTGTAAGGAGGGTGGGGGCTACAGTGACCCTAACAAGGCACTGAAACCAGGGGTTCCCAACCTGCAGACTGAGCCCAGAGGAGCAGCATAATGATACCAAACGTCCAGCAGATGCTGTTGATAAGGAAGAAAAATCCTGACACTCCCAAAAGAACAGCTGATTGCCAAACAGCCACTTGTGAACGAAAACCCCCTGCAGAGCAGAACATATTGTAAAAGACCGAGTCAGTCTACGAATGGGCGTGTCCTAAGACTTCTCTCAGATTGTTACAACCTGTCCCAGCAAGCAGCAGAGGACATTCCATGCCATATCATCTGACCATCTGCAGGAGGTGACACACAATGTGCCACCCCTCCCCCGTTTGGGGTGGGTCAGACTTGCCAGCTCTTATAGCCCCTCCTGCTGCAAGGAACTAGATGGCACTGACACCATGGCTGATCACATGATGAAGTCATGGACAACCACGCAATGATGTCGTGGATGACAGATGTCAAACTGTGCACAGGAGACACAGCTGTCATCATAACTTGTGGCCCAAGTAGGGACTACAAGTCTCCAGGGCTGAAAGACATCTCTCTCTCTTATCTACCAAGCCACCAAACAGGAACGCGTCAAAACCGACTGAAATCAAAAGCAAGAACAGTCTCTGAAGCGTCTAACCCACAGCTTCCTTCCTGAACTAGCCAAACTGTTTTCATTTTGTTATTTTTTTGGTTTGTTTTGTTAAGTTAGAAAAAAAAAAAAGTGTGTGTGTGTGTTAAAACTGATAGAATATCCAGAAAAAGGTCCTGTGACCTTCAAAGTTAGGGGCAGATGACTCACCCACTGGCACAGCCCATGCAGTTAAGACTTACTGTGGGTTATGCAACCCATGAAATCAGATTCTAAATAGAAATGTGCAAAGGCAGCAAGGCCTGCATGTGATCGGGCATGGACCGTCGAACAGGACAGGAAACCAGAGAGAGAGAGAGAGAGACAGCAAAAAGGGGAAATCCCAGCAACCAATACAAAACAGCTCCACAGGTCTACCCCACCTTTCTTCCTTTAAAAAAAAAAAAAAAAAAAGGGTTTTTTTTTTTTGGGGAGTTAGTTGCTTAACATTTCAACCAGGAAAGCCAATGAAAACACTATTTCCACGCGTGACCCAGGGCACTCATGTTTCTGGTGGGAAAGATAGCACTCTCCCAAAGCCCAGGGAATCGAGGCAACAAAACGAGTGTGGTCAGCGCTCACTGCAGCCGCGCCATGCAATACAGCAATGGCAGCTTGTGGGGGAAGGGTGGCATTCCGGTGCGTGTGTGGAGCCTCATTATGGTAATAATGGAATCAGTTTCTTTTTGTTTTGTAATTAAAAGTTTTATTAAAACTTTAAAAAAAGTGAACAATACATACATTACCATGCCTGAAAAAGTCAATCATTTATTTATTTATTTGAAATATCGGAATTTACAGCCTTTGAGCGGTGTGGCTCATTTACAAAGGTACCTCCTCACAAGGAGGACAGAATATAAAAACAGACAGTTACAACTGACGGAGGAAGCCGTCATGTATGGTTTTACAAACATTGTCAACATAGATTATATACAGGTTGATAAAAAAGAAAACAATCATTACAGAGGCATAGCAGAGAGAAAGGACAAGGTGATAAGAATAGTTGCGTGAGGTTGCCGTCCAAGTGGATTTTGATAGGGGCGTGGGTCATGGTGGGCTTGAGAGCACAGGCTAGTTGCAGTTACAGGTGCGAACATTGAGGAGGTGGTTGCGGATGGCGACTTTGAAATGGGAGATCTTGGGTGTGCCAGTGATGGTGACCGGGAGTGCATTAAACCAAGCCGGGGCCCTGTGGTGGAAGGATCTCGGGGCCAGGGTGGTTTTTACCCTGGGTACAGCTAGTATAGCTTTCTCTGAGTTGCGGGTGATGATGGGGTGGGTGGCGAGGTGGAGAGAGGCTGCTGTGACTCCGGGAGGGGAGTGACAGAGTAGGATTTTTTTGGTCAGTAGGCAGGTCTGGTAGTGGAGTCTTTCATTGAGGTTGAGAAGATTGGCAGAGGAATAGAGGGAGCAGGTGTGGGTGAGTCTAGGGGCACCCGTTAGGAGCCTGTATGCCTTGTTGAGGGTGGTCTGAATTTTCTGGAGTGCAGAGTTATCTGCTGCCCCATATACAGGGAGCCCGTAGTCTACTAGGGACAGTACTGAGGAGATAATGGCAAGCCTGAGGGCATCCGGAGGGAGGCAGTCCCTATGCCGGTAAAGGAGTCCAAGCCTGGTGTTTGTGGCGGTTGCTAGGGAGTTTATGTTGTCATGGGAGGTAAATGCAGAGTCAAGGGTAAATCCAAGATATATGTAGGTGGAAACCTGTTCGAGGGGGTGCTGGGTGTGAGGGAGGATGACGAGAGGGGCACTACTCGCTACGTTTTGACGGTGGGAGAAAAGCATAGATTTTGTCTTTTCCAGGTTTATGACCAGTCTATGGTCTTTGAACCATGTTTCAGTCTCGCAAAAGGCATGTTGAAGGGAGTCCTGGTGGGGAGAGTGTTTTTGGTGTGAGGCATAGATCACGGCGTCATCTGCCTAAAGTAGCATTTTATTGGAGCAGGCCTTAAGTAAGGAGTTAAGGTAGAAAGTGAAAAGAAGTGGACCCAGGATGGAGCCCTGGGGCACCCCAGAGCGGACAGGTAGGGTGTTGGATAGGGTCCCATTTATTTTGACGCATTGGGACTGGGTGGAGAGGTAACTGGCACACCATGCTGGGGGGAGCCTGGGGAGAAACCAATTTGGTAGAGGGAGTCAAGAAGAAGGGAATGGCAAACCGTGTCATAGTTTAAGGTGAAAACACCCTTAAATTATTATTTTTTGTTTTTTTATTTTAGTCTTTGGTAACTGGGTAAGGCCCACTCGACACAAGTGCCTGTTTTCAGGGGCGACCTGGGAGCACTGGGCGGTTAAGTGACTTGCTCAGAGTCACACCAGTATGCAAGTGGGGGTTGTGAGAATCAAACTCAGGACTGGTCTGCTGGATGTATCGAGCTCGTTCACACCTCAGTCCTCTAACCTCTAGGCTATACTGCCAGCCCAAATGAGCCAATACATATTAAAAACTTCGAAGCTAAACAACTATTAAATTCCTATGCAGCATTTTTACAAAACATAGAATGTAAAAACGGATTCCAGATATCTAGAAAATTCTCTATTCGGTCACTACAAACAAACGCTAGTCTTTCATAGCTTGATCTGGTAATAATATCTTCTAGCCATTCAGTCAGAGTGGGGAGGGGGAGGTTTGCTTCCAACGTCTAAGAATTATATTCTTGGCTGAGATCATGGCAGCTAGTAGCCATAAAATATTATGTCTATACCAGAGTTTTAGATCAGAAGTGATACCCATTACCTAATTTGTCAGCTGGTACAATCTTTTTATTCAGAATTTTTTCGCAGGCTCCAAAAAGTTCATCACAAAACTTCTAAATTAGCAGGCAAGACCAGAAAATGTGTGTAATTGTCCCAGTGTCATTTAGACATCTCCAACAATTATTGGTATCGGATATCCCCATACTAAACATTTTCTCTGGGGTATGGTGCCATCTGTGTACAATTTTATAATGTACTAACCTGCCTTTTGCTTCTTTACAGGCCTTGAGACTATTCACTCGGCTCTGATCCCACTCGGTCAATGAAATAGTAGTACCCAACTCAACTTCCCATTTCTGGATTAACGACAATCAGATTTTCTTTAGAATCTATAACCATATTATATATTATTTTGTAACCCTTGTACGTAGAGAATATTTTATCTAGGGGGTGAGTAGAGGGTAATGAGACTGAGGCATTAATGTTTTCACCCAGAATTTATTGGAATCTCCATTTCTCAGACCTCAACATAAACTGTCGGACCGAGACGAAGAGCTCATCTGGTTTCTAGTCACCTCCCCAGATCAGCTCCTGTCTGCACGTATGCTGAACCTTGCAGAGAAGGAGCACCCACACCCTCTCAACCTAGTGTCACTAGAATGAAACTAGTTCTTTTACTTGTGCAAGTTTAAATTTGGTTTAGCAATATTTCTGCTTTAAATCTGAGCTTACAGCACCTCTCTGGATGGACAGAACCATTTGGGATCCACATGGGGCAAAGCAAATTTCAGGGGTAAAATGAGAGAGGTCCCTTGTTATGTTGGTCAGTAGAGAGGTATAACAGAGGGGCTGTCAGAGGTAAAAGGGCTGTCCCTCCTAATGCGGGACAGTTGAGCGGTATGACAGTGGGGTTGTCTGAGAGGTAAAATGGGGATGTCCCGCCTAACGTAGGACAGTTGAGAAGTACAGAAAGAGCAGTTCGCAGGTATGGAGGTGCACCGTTGTGCGAGAAGCAAGAACGGGAGCATGCACAGTACTGAGGCTTGCAGCACAGAGGTGTAGCTGGGAAAATAAACTCCGCTCAACAGAACCTTCCTCAGCACCTGCCTCCTGCCCTCACTCCCAGCTTATATCCCTGCCGCATGGTCTGTCCAATGCTATCAGGGTGTAAGGCGCCACTTGTCAAATATCATTCTAAGCATTTCTGTAATCATCTACAAATAACTTAACCAATTTGTTTTAAGTAGCCGTACTGCCACAGCAACCACTGGCTGCAGATCCAAATTCAGCGATTTCTGAGGTCTGGCTAAGAGTTTTGTCATGTGGTTAAAATGTTCAGGTGTCAATTAGTCAAAATGCTATGAAGTTTTAACAGCAAGTGTATAATCAAATGAACGCCAGCGAGCTTTGTTTTTATGCATGTCGCTCTGTGTTTTATACAAAACCACACAGAACAATCACATTACGCCACCAAGAGGGGAGGGGGGAACTTGGACTGGGCTCGATATATGTACCATTCCAACCGGACATTAGACCAGTTGAATGGAGCTAATCCTTGGTCGCTCCACCAGTGCTAAATAATGGTATCCAGAAAACTATACACCTTACCTCCCTCCCTCCCTGATGCTACTCTGCCCTATCCTTTTATTGGGAAATTTTCCTCCAGCACAACTGGACTCTCAGGTCATGGCACATAAGGGAGATGCTCCCTAAAATACCTCTCACAAAATTCTCTTAACTAGTGGGGTGATGTCTTTTGAGGAGGTGCAAGCTAACTCATCTTTGCCAGTGACCCTGACCCCAGCCCCGACTTCAACGACACTTTGCTGAAGTTGAATTGGTTCAGTAACCACAAGCTCATACTGAACTATGGGAAGACACAAACGATGCTATTCTCCAACCCCCAAAATATATCCTCTTACCATGAATAACGCTATGGGCTGTGCACTGGAGCTAGTTCCTCAGTTTAAGTACCTGGGTATCACCATCGACAGCACCTTGTCATTTGTTCCCCACACAGACAACATAGCCAAAAGCGGTCAACATGCGTATTGGGCTGCTCTATAGGCATAAGCATCGTCTAACCCCTGAGACACTTAACCTTGCCATCCACAGCTCAGTTGTCTCACTCATCGACTACAGTCTGGTTATTTACGGGGCAGCTACGGACACAGCCCTCCACTGAATTAAAGTAGCTCTCAATAAAGCCTGCCGCCTCCTAACAGGTTCCGTGCGCTCGACCCACACCTGCGATCTGTACTCGCATGCTAACTGGCTCCAGCTCAAGAGTAGGCTCATGTACCATACTTGTCTTCTGGCAAAAAAAGTTAGTCTAGAACTCATACCACCAGGGGTAATGAAGCTACTCAACCTCTCCAACAATCCGCATCGCACAAGAAGTACAGATACTCAGATCTTTAATACTCCTTGCTGTCACACCTCCCAAAGCCAAAGGTCTTTTGCCTACCATGCCCCTCTCTATGGATTAATTCACTTAGTAATGATGCTGCCTCAACTGTCACCCTGGGCTCATTTAAGAGAAAGCTGAAACATCATCAACTAGTAACAAACGCCAGCTGTGACTGCTTCCACTAGCCTGACTATCACATACTCAGCACTTAACTTACCCACCCCATCCTCTTGCAACCTACCTGACCTGTAGCACTTCTCCTCCCCCTCCTTATCCGTACCCATCCCTCGGCCTACATCTATCCTGTCATACGGACTGCTTCTCACTTCATCCTCTCTTCATTCTCACAACCCGCTTCCTCCTCCCTCCCTTCCTACTCCACCCAGTTAACCTCCTCCTGTCTTCTTGGGCCTGTTTTCTCACCTTTCACACCCCTACCTCCCACCACAGCCCACTCACTCTCCTTCCTCCCATTTCTTCCCACCCACTCAACTTCCCTCCATTCTTAGTAGGACTGCTCCCCACTCACTCAGCATCCTCAATTTTTCTCCTCCCTTCCCTCCTCCCCCTTATAACTATGTTGACAAGGCCTCGTAGGCTGATTCCCTCCCCTCTGTAGTAAGCCACTCACCCAGTCCCCTCCACCCCCACCCCGCATCATATGCCTATGCCTTCTCTCCTTTGTTTCTGACAAGGCCCTTGGGCTGATTCTCCTCTGTTTTAGTAGTCTGTCCATGAATTGCTTAACTGTTTCCTACATGCACACAAATCGTAATTTATTTGAATTGCTTGATTGTGTGCTGTACTGCCACATACCTTGCTGTAATGTACTGATGCCTATGCCACTTTAACGCTTTGAAAATGCTGCTAGCCTACTGCTGGCCATATAATCTCTTCCCTCCTGTAACCCAACTGACGTGGAACCCATGAATGAGTTTCTGCTCAAAGGCTGTATTCCGAAATTTCAATAAACAAACAAAAAAATAAAGTAAACTTTGGCCTAAGGTGCATGGAATGTCACAGATTCCTCCAAATCAGGCACTACATCCAGTCACTACCACTGGGAAGCTGGCATTTGGCATCCCACCCGGCAATCATTCAATACTTTCTCTCCTTCGGAGCCAGACTGTCCTCGCGCGTGATCACCCGTATGTATAAAGCCTTACAAGACTCAGCAGACGAGGACTCACTGTACACAGCTCACAGATGGGAGGAGGAAATGGACTCTCTCCTTACCCAGGAGGGCTACAACCGGTCCTGTTTAGCCTCCTCAGAGGTCATAAGTTCGCACCAATGGAGGGAGTATGGTGGGAAACGCTTTTCTTTTTTTTTTTTTTTAACTTATATTTATTGAGTTTATATTTCAATCAATACAAGCACAGCCCAAAGGGCAGTGCATAGCAGGGTTACAATCAAAAACATTTTTTAACATTACAGTATCATTAGCACTACTTCACGGATACATCATTGGAGGATTATCCATATATATTTATAAAATCCCAACAGAATTACAGAGGCTAATGCTTCCATGAGTGGAGATTATCCCATAAGGTTTAAGAAAACATCAAATAAACACCCCTTTAATAGGTGATACCTCCCCAACCTCCTTAAAAGTAGTATCAGATAAAACACACAAAACCTCCTCTCATCTCCTTAAACTCTAAAGCTAACTTTAAATAGTAGCTTCAATATTCTTCCCCCCCCAACCCCACTCTTGTTTATTCTCCTTGCGACCTGGAACTCTCTCGAGCTACCTCTGCTCGCTGGTTGCTCTACTGCCACCTGATCTCCTGCCTTCTCAGAGGGTATGCTGCCCCTCCTCCAACCTCCGACCAGGAACCCCCCCCTTGAGCAGTGCCGCCACTCCATCCAGCACTCTATCTACAATCTAGTGCCAGCCAGGGAGGAGTAGGGGAGAGGCGGAGGCAAGGTCCAGTGTTGGTGTGGCGGTAGCCGGAGGAGCAGTCATATCCAGGTGCAAGGTTTTTCTTTTTGTGTACATGCCTCACGAATGCAGCTGCAGTAAATGATGCTAGCACGTGGCTGCCTCTGCAGACGCCCGTAGCGCTCGTCACCGATTCTTGTTCCCGTGCTAGTAGTACACCCAGTCTCCACTGGGGGTCTCTACTACGCCAGGAAGACCCTGGATCCCTCCCCAGGGAGAGGAGAACTGCCCTACGGATGCGCAATCCATCTCCCTCCCCTGCCGACCCCCAGTGCCCTGGCTCGCTCCTGAACCCAGGTCGCTGGCGTGGCACGAGGTGTGGCGTCCAGCGCCTCAACCCTCAGCGCCACCAGGCTGGCAGTTTCAATATTCTTGCTCCATGAACTATTAGATTTTTCCTAAATAGACACAATCGTTCAGAAAACTACTGAGATATATATCACTTAACTGAAAACTGTTCAGTATTTTACACATCCACGTTACACTTTATACTGAGACCAAGTTAAAGTAGGCCACACAATCACTTAAAAGTGAGCCATACAAGACGCTTAAACAGACATTCCCATTAACTTGGAATTGTCGAGTATCTAGAGGCCAGAGGGGCACAGGACCCTAGGCAGCATGGATTCACAGCGGGAAGGTCATGCCAGACAAATGTGATTGATTTGTTTGACTGGGTGACCAAAGTAGTAGATCAGGGAGGGGCTGTGGACATGGCCTACCTAGACTTTAGCAAGGCATTTGACACAGTCCCACACAAAAGATTAATATACAAGTTAGCCAGCCTGGGAGTGGGTCCCAAGATGACAGCCTGGGTAAAAATTGGCTGGAGAATAGGACACAGAGAGTAATAGTAAATGGAGTCCACTCAGAAGAAAGGAGGGTTACTAGTGGGGTACCGCAGGGTTCAGTATTAGGACCGACCCTCTTCAATGTCTTTATAAGCGACATTGCGGAAGGACTGGAAGGAAAAGTATGTCTCTTTGCAGATGACACTAAGATCTGCAACAGAGTTGATGCACAGGGTGGGGTGGAAAGGATGAGAAGGGACTTGGCAAGGTTAGAGGAATGGTCAAATGTATGGCAACTTAGATTCAGTGCTAAGAAGTGCAAGGTAATGCACCTGGGAAACAAAAACCCAGGGGAAGAGTACACAATGGGGGGTGAGATACTAACAACAACAAAAATGGAAAGGGACCTGGGGGTAGTCATATCAGATGACCTTAAGGTGGGCAAGCAATGTGAGAGGGCAGCAAGGAGGGCTGGGGGGATACTGGGATGCATAGGGAGAGGCATCACCAGTAGAAAACAGGAAGTTATTATCCCTCTGTACAGACAGCTGGTGACACCCCATCTGGAGTACTGTGTGCAGTTCTGGAGACCCAATCTCCATAAAGACATAGACAGGATGGAAGCTGTCAGAGGAGGGCAACTAAAATGGTGCAGGGTCTGCACGGAAGACATAAGAAAGAGACTTAGGAGCTTAATATGTATAGCCTCGAGGAAAGGAGGAGAGGGGGACATGATAGAAACTTTCAAGTACCTCAAGGAATCAATAAAGTCCAAGAGGGTAGCATCTTTCAAAAAAAAGAATTGTGCAAGTACAAGAGGGCACAATTTGAAGATGGGGGCGGCTCAGAGGTAATTTAAGGAAGTATTTTTTCAGAGAGGGTTGTGGATGCATGGAACGGCCTTCCGGAGGAGGTTGTGGGGTCAAAATCAGTGGTGGAATTCAAGCATGCATGGGACAGTCATAAGGCAATTCTGGGGGGGTGGGGGTAAGAAGAAGTAGGCTGCTGGTTAACTAGGATCTGCAGCTTATCCAGTAGTTAGGGAAATGGGCAGACTGGGTGGGTCAAGCGGTCCTTATCTGCCGTCAAATTCTATGTTTCTATGTTTCTATAAATAGAACACCCTTTAGCCTAAAGAAAAATAAAATGTCCAGAAACAGACATCTTACAAGTCTGTACATACATGACTTTAGCCAAAGTTAATATCCATATCCTCAGGAGAGGGGAAAAAATTGCTTATCTGACCAGTCTCTCAGATTCGCCTGGAAAAGCCATGCTGATCCTCAGACCAACCCTCAGTTCTTCATGTCTCTTCTTCATCTGCCTCAGACCCGGATTCTGAGCCTCAAGCTGCACAATCTGCTTCAATTTTAACAAGCAGTTTTCCTGCATCTGCCGGGTCCGAGAAATGTTAGGTTTTAGTTCCATAAACAACCTTTACAACCGGCATGATCAGGACATGGTGTACTCTCAACTGATGGAGCTTTGTTCAGATCCCGTCAAACCCCCTTCTCCTTTGCCGCGTAGCAAAGCTAAGGTCGGGTAAGATGTGAATGTTAGAGCCCGCCATTTCGATGGGCCCCTCTTCCATGCCTTCTGGAGGACTAAGTCCCTTTCTTTTAAGGATTCCAAAATGCCCGAACACTGCTCTGGCCTGTGGATATGCTGGGTCAGCGTGCAGACGGGCCCCTCTGGTGTCAACTCTGTATGCCCTCTGTACAGAGATTGGAAGGTGTAACTTTAGATAATCTATAAGCCACTGTGTTATATATCAGATCATATCTTCTCCTTCTACTGTCTCCGGGAGACCAAAGATCCAGACATGGGACACCCGCGCCCCATTCTCTAAATTTTCCAGTCTACGTAGGAGAAGCAGGTTTTCTTTAATTAGGCGTGGCATGGTGGCCAAGGTTTTGTCCGCCGATCGATTGGCTTCCTTTGCCATCTCCTCCACCAGCTGAAGTTTAGTTTCGACGATTGCCATTCTAGAGGTAAAATCGTCCATTTTCTTGATTGTCTGTATAGCCTTCAGAAGAGCGGCATTAGAAGGCTGGGTCAGATCAACCACTGGAGTACTTCCAGCTTTCTCTGGGCCAGACTGCATTTCTTTGTATTTGGCACCATCTCCACCTTCGGCAGTTTTTGTACGACCCATCTGACCGTTTTAACACCAGAATCAGGCACAAGACTGTCCCTTCTCAGTATATAACTGTAGTAAGTAAATTTAGGAACCTTAAATTGTGTATAGTCAGGAGTTATAGCCAGCGATAGACGGAGCTGAGAAGAAGAGCTGCTTTCAGCTCGGTTACTGGCCATGCCCCCCTGGAAACACATTATTATACTTTACGTTGCCAATAATACCACTACCAGCACATTACCTGGTTACCTATTTGTCCTCCTGCCGGAGTAATTGCAGAGAGACAAGCGCGACCCACATCCACATTATGTTTGCATACCCGGCGCTCCAACCTGTTCTTGTGAAGCTGGAAGCAGAACTTGCTCAGTTCTGTGGTAAATAACCACTGCCCTCAACTCCTGAACTGGACCTACTCCTTGAATACCCCATGAGATTTATTAAATACCCCATGAGATTTACGGACCCAAACACCAAGCAGCTTGCAGCTATCCTGATCACAGCCAGCCAAGAAAATTACAACAAAACTATGGTTAACGCTATGGATATCCCTTTCTGGTGTAAGTTAATGGAACAATAGGTCGTGGGATTGCTAGGGTTTAGGGGCAGACTAGATGGACCAGTGGTTGCTCTTCTGTCATCACTGTCTTATGTTTCTATGTCTAAATCTACACAGTGGATAAAAATCACTTATTTAAGGATGGCTGGACAGCTTCACTCCTGATGGAATGGGTGTCTGCTATACGCCATGGGGAAAGACCCCACTGTGGTACCATAGACACAAAATGCCCCTAGTTCCTCAGACTGATGACTCCTTAACTAAACTCCTTTTTATGAGGTATCTCACTCCTGCCCAACGCCCAGCACATCAGGCTGCGAACCAAAAGTCCCAGAGCACAAATGAGCAGAACACAGCTGTAGTGCGTCCAAAGTAATGTGAGGTGCTGCTAAAGCTAGGGTTGCTATTTCCAATCTCAACACCACTACGAAAATAAAGAACAGCAAATGAGGGCATAAGGGCCATCATGTCCCCTCTCTTCCCTGGAATGTGCCCTTGCACCGCCCCGACATGCACAACTCTTGAGCTCGGAAGGGCCACCCAGCTGCACTCCCCAACACTAAACACCCCAAATGGCGAACCCAAGGGGGTCTTCCCTCGAGCTGTACCACAGAGGGGAGGCCTTCCAGAAATGGTTATGGATGTGCTGGCTACGGTCACGCAATGCTGAACAGACCATGTACTGTAGAAATATACCGATTAAGTATTCCCTTATTCTAGCCCTGCTGCTTGTAACAAATGTTGCACACCACTGTAAAAGTCTGAATCAAAACTACATAAAGAAAAAAAAAAAAAAAAACAGCAGAGGGTGATCAGGCAGTGGGAACAAATTCGACAGTGTTAGTCCTCAGTGGCCCCCTCCTTCCTAAATCAATCTGTAAGGCATCACCCATGGCACACAAGTTCTTACACCCAAGCCGAGAGGGTGCAACTGGCAGCCACAGACCGTTCACAGCAGCCATTCCTGTCTCAAAAAGATAAATAAAAAAGGTCTTCAAAGGATATTTGCTCTGTCTTGTAGAAAGTGACTCTTCACTGCTTTCAAATCCTGCAACTCACTTTATCACAAAACCACCTTCTTATGTTGTTTTATTGTTTCCCATAACGAGGTGCCTTTGTAAATGAGTCCTTAACTCAATGGTCTGTAAATCAGATACTCTAAATAAATAAATCTATCATCCTAACCCCCCCACCCCAACAAAATCACAGAAGCTGGGACATCAGGGGCAGAGGGTGTGTCTCATACCCCTTCTGTTATAGAAGCCGAGACATCAGGGGCACAGGGCATGTCTCATAACCCCCCAATCACAGAAGCGGGGACATCAGGGGTGCAGGGCAAGTGTTAAAACACTGTCCATTTTGGTTTTGTTGGAAGAAATAAGAAGTTGAATCAGCATCCTCTTAATTCCGACTGGAAAATTTAGCTAGATTTAGGGCCATACCCCTAGATATCCACAGCACTGCAGTCCATTTCTGCTTTCTACATGGCACCCACCCTCGAGGGAAAAGGATCTGGGGGGCAGCAGGATATCCATGCCGTGGGAACTGGATGTATGCCGGACGCCTTTCAAACAGACCCAGGCATTTTTCTCCCCCTTCCCTCCCTCTAGGTGATGCTGCGTGCCTAATGGTGGCTTCAGTAGCCACAGTGGCGCCTCTGAGGGTGGAGCAACATCCCTGGTCCACCACAAGGGTTGCTGTCGTACTGTATGCAGCGCCATCCCCTCCCCCGGCTGGGAAGCTGCACTGTCTCCCAGTCCAGCCACCTGCTCCGCACAGCCAGAGTTTGTTACTGAGCCCAGATAACCAACACGGTAGCAAAACATGCTGCCACTGGGCTAACAGGCATCTCCAAAACCAGCGCATTTAAAAGCAAACAAAAGCCTGTCCAAAACCAGCGCATCTAAACGCAAACAGAAGCCTGTCCAAAACCAGCGCATCTAAAGGCAAACAGAAGCCTGTCCAAAACCAGCGCATTTAAAAGCAAACAGAAGCCTGTCCAAAACCAGCACATTTAAACACAAACATAGGCATCTCCAAAACCAGCGCATTTAAACGCAAACAAAGGCATCTCCAAAATCAGCACATTTAAATGCAAATACAGGTGTCTCCATAACCAGTGCATTTAAAAGCAAACACAAGCCTCTCCAAAAATAGCGCATTTAAATGTAAAAGTTAATGAATTCTAAGGCACTACATAAATATGCGACAGGAAGCGAGTTCTGGGCTGAATCCTGCATCTGCAGAATCACAGAAGACAGGATAAAACTGCACTTTTTCAGCTGAAAGGCTCACACCCCACCCCTCACTGCCCAGATGCCCCTATTCTTGACCCTCTTAGATCCAGACCTCCAATTCATATCAGAAGCCCCAGTTCCTGCCTCACAACTGAACCGGCAGCTGGCAACTAAGGAAAATGCCAAAGAGAAACAAGCATTTGTCAATGCCGAATGTTGTCTTGCTGGCACTGGCATTGGTAGTGCAGAAGTTAGAGAGATGCATAATAGGAATGGCAGTGAAGTGCTGAACTGACGCCAAACCCACCACCACCCTGCAAAGACTGACAGGCCTTGGGGTGTGCCTTTGGGTCATCAGCCATAATGCTCATGCCATTTCATCTCACCCTACCCTGCAGACACCGACAAGTGTCACGGTGTGCCTTGGGGTCTTTGGGCCTTACGCTCACCCCATTCCATAAGGAAATACGCTGAGATGGGTGCAGTATAGGAGAATGGAGCAAACTTTGGGGCCGAAGAGTCCAAGTCGCACCTCGATGCCTGTCACTGGCTGCAGGGCGGGAGTGGGATGGCGTGAGCATTACAGCAGACAACCCCAAGTCACACCCGATACCTGTCAGTCTCTACAAGGCGGGGCATTACAGTTGGAAACCCTAATGCCCCGGATGTTTGTTAGTATTTTCACTCCAAATTTTCAACATGGGCTTTTGTGATCCCACCTCATGAATAGTGGCACTATCAGTTCGTTAGCCAAAAGGCGATTTTGCACAGCGACTGCGCCATTTGGCGCCACAGGAGCGAAAACACATTTCAGGCAGGATGTGAAAAGTGACAGCTGTACTGTTCATGAAAAGGTGTTAAAAAAAAAAATGGCAATGTTGAAAATCTGGAGTGAAAATATGAAAAAAAGAAACTTCACAGCGCACGCCCGTAACGCAATTTGGGGATTTTTTTTAACCTCATTTTCAACATAGGCATTTTATTACCTCTGCTCATGAACAGTGGCACTGTGATTTTGTTCATCTGTCACAAAAGTTGATTTCCCACAGCGACTGCACCATTGTGCGCCAGATGTGCGAAAACACATTTCAAGCAGGATGTGAAAAATGACAGCTGTACTGTTCATAAGGAGGTATGAAAAAATGGCAATGTTGAAAATCTGGAGTGAAAATATTAAAAATTGTTAAAGTTACAAGCATGTGTGGAAACTACGCAATGTACACTCATAACAATTGATTCACCAAATCTGCAACATAGGCTTTTAGGGACCCCACCTCATGAACAGTGGCACTGTTTTGTTACTCGGTCCCGAAAGGTGATTTCACGCAGTGACCACGAAATCACCTTTCAGGACCGAACAACAAGATGACAGTGCATGTGTTGATAAGGTGGAGTCCCAAGAGACCCATGTTGAAAATCTGGGGCCAAAATTCAAACAAATGGCTGAGATATCCAACAAGTTGAACCCCCCCCCCCGTGATGCCATTATACAGCTTACCAGCATTTCTTCATTTTGCAGTTCATAGAGTCCAGATGTGTTCCTGCTCCACGAAGATGCAGGCGCGGACCTCCGGAGGTAAGTATGGGGTGATGGGTGGTGTGGGGAGGTGGGGTATGCAGAGGGTGGGTGCGGGTTGGGGGCACTCTGGACGAGGACTTTTTTTCAGGTAAAAAATAAAAACGGAACCGGACATAGTGTGCCACACAATGTGTGTGTGGGGGGGTACATGCCAACACAGTCGGCTGTGTGAGTGGTGGCACACTAGGTGGTCTCCCAGTGTGCCACACAATGTGAGGGGATTGCACCCCCGATGTTGGCTTTGTTTGGGTCCTGCCACCGCCATGTTTACTGAAATGTTTCACCAGAAAAGGCATATACGGGAGGCGTATCATCTTTGCCGCTGCATGACGAGCTTGTCTCTGATTGCAGCAGCACATTTCTTTCAAGTTGGTGGTACTTTACATAATTTTTGCATCAGCACTAGCATACTGGCTAACTGGGGAATGAAGGACGCACCTACTAAACCATGCCCTGCATTCGCCAACACTGACACACCTCTCACTGTGCTACTATTACTGCAAGATGTTGCTTGCGCCTGCGCGCACGACAACATATAAATGGGCGTCAGGACAACAAATACAGCTGCTCAGACCCTCAAGTCGGCAGATCAGAACTCAAGGTTATCATGCTGATGTGGGCAGTGCCAAACCTTGCTGCACAGTAGTACTATAGTGCTTCCTTAAACAACACACACACACACACACTCTCTCTCTCTCTCTCTCTCTCTCTCTCTCTCTCTCTCTCTCTCTCCCCCCACCCAACCCACTACATTGCCTGGCTTGCTGCCAAGCCACCACATGATAAATATGTTTACAGTCATCTCAGAGGAAAATAGGACACCCATCTCCCCTCCCCCAAACCAGTAGCTCTGGAAAAGCCATTACAAATGGTACTATCCGACTAGTTGGGGTGGGAAATAGGATCCGACAGCTCCCTTATTTACCCCCCCCAAAAAAAAAAACGAAAACAACTGGCAGGGAAATGGGTATAACACTGCTTTGACGATTGAGTAAGAGACTGCAAGAGTGAGATCGCCACTACGGCAACACAATTCGGTTAGGGAAGGGCAAATCAGACCCTGCAAACCACCTAGCCTTCAAGAACTCAAGAGTGCCTCCTGTCCAACGTACGGGCTTTGCACCCCAACCCAAAAGGCAGCAAGGGAGGTCATCTAAGACTACCTAAATGGCCTTTTGCCGCTTCCTTATTAATTATTCTACTGCTGCCAGTTGGGGCCCCCTCCTGTTTTTTTTTTTTTGTTTGTTTTTTTTTCCTTGTTGCTTGTTTTGCACCGGACATCCTAGAACCTTCCTCCATCAGCCCCAGGCAACCTGCCCACTGGAACTTACCCCTTCAGATTCTCCCCTCCAGCAGGGGTTGGTGAGGTCTCCCAAATACGGTTAGCAAATCAAGCCTTCCTCTGGAGTGGCAGATGGTCCCAGGTCCAAGAATACCTCCACGCCACAAAAGAGCCCGTGCATTTCCTGTCCCACCCATGGGATGTCTGTGTTATGGGTCACAGAGTGGGAGCACGCAAGCATCCCTGTGGAGAACCAGCAGACCCCCCCCCCAGCTGCCTCTGCCTGCAGTTATCAACTGTGGTTACCCAAGAAGTACTCTGATGTCCTCCCTCCCCAGAGCAGAGCAGCCAGTGGGACGCTTTAGCCTCTTCCACCCCTGCCAGCTCACATGTGCTCTTGAACCCGGGTCACAAGGATCAAGGACAATCATGCTGGCTGTGTTGACAGGCAGACTCCCAGCATCTGCTCATTCTCGGCCTACACTCTATCAGATGTAGAAGCCTTTTTAAAAAGTGATTCCTGTTGTGGTGATACCTCGACATCCTACCCTGCACAGAGATTTGCATACCCACGATTCCTTGCACTGGGTTGACAACTTCAGAGTGCATTTTTGTGGTTTGGCGAGCAGCACAGAAATCAAAATGGGTTGCTGTATACAGAAATGTTCTGCTTTCCAGAAAAAATGCACTGTTAACATCAGAAGAGCTTGGGGCATGGACCACAAACTTGGCGCAGATATCTGTGCCAAAAGCACAATTCTCAGTCTCCAGACGCTTACACCTGGTCCCCTCAGCACATGGAGACCAACATAGAGGGGCTGGGGGTGTCAGAAGCGCATGGGAGTCTGGGCATTCTGCAGCCGCAGCACCACTGCAACTCCATCAGCACAATGGTGGAGTCAGTCTTGAACCTGAGCTTCCCCACACAGAAGCATAATGCCACTGGGCTGGGGGGGGGTCATCTTTTTAATTTATAAATATAAGGTGTCATTTATGCAGCCTGTTTGGATGGATTTTCTTGAAAAAACGTCGAGTCTCGACCTGGGGAGAAGTGAACACGTTTTTTGTTTTACTGGTCCTGCATCTAAACAACGTATTTTCAAAACCACCCACATCCCTTATTTCGGACAGCATCCCGGAACTCCTTCTGTCACCCACTGGTCCATATTTGCCCAGGGTAACTCCTCCACACTGAAGGAGCCCTTACCTCCATCTTTTAAGTTTGCATGGGCCCAAACAGTCACCCATCCATGATAGAGCCCAGTTGGCAACCTAACAGCCAATACAGGGCTCTGGTGAGAGGGTGGGAACCAGCAGTGGGACGTCATCTGCCCATGGCTGCTCCCAATTTCCTCCAGTTTCCACAACGGACAGTGTTCTGTGAAGCATCAGATGCCACACTTCCTGGGAGAAGGACTGAGCATCCTTGGGACTGCTGTCTTTCTCTGGGGGGAGGGGGGTAGTGTGTCCAGCACGTCACGGATACCTGGTGCAGGCTGGGGGGATCCATTGTGCTGGCGCCGTTGTCTGTGGGGGGAGATGTGGACAGTCATTGCACATCCCCGTCCCCAGGTACAGCTGCACACAAAATCCCGGCCCTGAGCCTGAAGCCCTGCTCCGCCGTCACCCCTGCTACCAACAGTGTCCACCGGGTAGGATCCTGCCTGGTGGTCCTCACCCTGGGGGTAAGCTGGGCACGGGGTACCATGGACAGTGGGGAAGGGCGCCCCACCTAAGGGGAGTAAGCCTGGGCATGGGGGGCAGCAAACAGGTGGGGGCTGAGCTCCCTTCGTGGAGTGGGGGAGATGGACACAAAAAAAAGAAGTCACACTTCCCGCCTCAACATCCTGTCCTCTGGGATCACTCATCTGGTGATGCTGCACTATAATCTGCAGCCTGCCCTCCCATTAAGAGGCAATCCATCCCCCTCCTGCCAGCCGGCAACGATGGGTTATGACAGATGCTGTCCACCCACCCCATGATGACTGCCCCAGGGTCAGTTTTGAGAAGCACAGCGCCCTAGGGTCAGTGCTACAGTCCGAACATGTTGCCACAACCAAGTAACTCAGCAGCTATCATAGCACAGTGTTTAGAGCAGTGGCGTGTGGAACCAGGAGCTCTGGGGTTTGAATTTCAATTCTCCTTACATACGAACACGTTAAAACTTTGCTTCATTCTTGAAGTTAACCCCGAGTGACCAGTGACAGAGTGGTGCTGCGGTAGTACTCCACTACAGGAGTGAAAAGAGCTTGGTGTACTACCTGAAAACAATATTAACTTTCAAAAGTAGTGAACTATTATTTTTTACATCTGAAGAATTTATTTTCCTTTCCCTTTGATAATTGTAAGATTTTTTCCCCCGACAATTTGTAGCATGACAAGTGAAACCGTACTCTACCTGGGGGCTGACACAGTTCTGTTCCTTCTCCCACATCATCAGCCTTATGACCTCACTGACTGTGACATCACAACTGACCAAGAAGCAGCAATCACCTGTTGCAAGACTGGTCACTGTGATGTCTGAACAAGTGAGGTCACAGTGCTGATAAGATGAAAAGCAGAACATAACTGGATATGTCAGTGTCCAGGTAAAGTACTGCTCTTCACATTCCACCTGATATCAGGTAGAAAACCTAACGAGCAAATCAAAGGTAATAACGGACGGCTTCTAAAATTAACATTTTCTGCCTATTTTGGGTGCTACGCCACATCTCTGGAAAGCTTTATAAACACCAAATATGCAGCGATTCAGGTTTGGAAAAGGAGCTGGGATGTCAGAAGCTGGCCGGGAGTGAAGGCTCAAGTGACTCAGCGGATGCTCCCCTTTCTCTGGAGAGGGAGGGTGGGTTACACTCTCCACTACCACACTGGCCCGAGTGACCACATGAGGTGGTATAGCTAGACAGTGATGTGAGGGAGGAGGGATGCAGCCAGCCTGCAGTGCACAATCATGCATGTACGTGTGAATGCACACGCTGCAGCCCTAGTCAGCGGTTTCCCTGGGAGCAAGGAAAAGCAGAACCCCCATCCACTGTAGAATGGTTCTGGCACTCTCCAGCCCCATCGCTCCCAACTGACCACTGGTCCCCACACTGGATGGGTTCCAACACTCCCAGCTGCTCATTAGTCCTCACACCCAACAGGCCCCAGCACTCCCGAGTGCCCACTGGTCCCTACCACTCCCAGCTGCCCACAGGTACCCACACCAGAGAGGTCTCACTACTCCCAACTACTCACTGGTCCCCCATAGCCGACTGGCCCCACTGCTCTCTAATGCCCACTGGTCCCCACCACTCCAGCTGCCACCAATCTCCACATCAGATAGGCCCAAGGAGTTCATGGCCAACAGTTCTCCAGAGGGAGTTCACCACACAGGTGAACTGCCCCTGATGGACCCCTGGGACCAGGTAAGTGATGGAGACAGGATGTGGATGGGGCTGGGAGGTCGGCTCATAGAGAAGGGCAGAACTGGTGACTAAAGGAAAACAATGCATAAAAAAATAATATTTTACACGTAATTCAGTTTGTATTTTACATATTTTTTGTATTAATCTTCCTGTTTCATGATCAAAAGAGACAGACACATACAGAAAGAGAACAGATGTAAGCAGCTGACCTCCGGAGCAGCGCTGCTCATATGCCAAGCCCTGGAATGGCATTACTCGTATGCCAAACCCCGGAATGGCACTGCTTGTACACCAAACCCTGGAGCAGTGCTGCCTGTATAAGGACCCCCGGAGCAGTACTGCTCGTACGTCGACCCCAAAGCAATAGCAAGATAGAAGGGCTACATACAGTACCATTTTTAAAGATCAGAAAAAACATACAGAAAGAGAACAGGGTATGCAGATATTTACTGTGAATGTATCCACCACCACAAATGCCCAATATTCTATACCAAGTTCTATTAAAATGCAGACACTGTGACTGGTTGTAATGTTACCTTGAATTATTTCGGGACAGAATTGGAGGACAGGCAAATATGATGAAAGTTTGTGCTTGGCTATGTCACAGAATCTTCAACACGGCCCTGGCCCTTGGCGATGCAAGTGAAGGGCAAGTCTGAAAGAGTTTACTCATTGCCCACGAGCACCTAATCCTGCAATTTAAGCAGCCGATTACACATCATTAGATGGATTAGGGCCTCCATCTCATTTCCTGCTCAGGTCATTACGTTATTACACTAGTTACTTGCAATTATGTAATAGCGGCCCGGCATACTCAGCAGCTTTGCTGCTACCGGGAGAAACCGAGCAGGAAGTGAGACAAATTTGTACATAAACAATGGCAAGCGGCCAGGTGGGGAGAAGTACTGATACTGGTCATGTGATTCTCAGCAACGGCTAGGCCACATGCCTACACACACACACACACACACACACACACACACACACTTCCTCTGCCCTCCCCCAATTGCGCAATAGCACACTCCACTCAGCAATAAGGCCCTCACAAGACAGATTCTACAGCTGTCAGGACACGTTACTTGTGATAACGGAGGATTACTATGTTCATCATGTGATCGTATCCCACTATTATTTGGGATATTCAGGACATATGGATCTCTACACTGTGTGATTAGCTGTATGAGAATGCATGAACAGAATAACACACATACAGCACGCCCTGTCACGGGTGGCTGGTAGATGTACATAGAGGACTAGCATATCTAGAAGGGGCTGTGGTTGTTTACAAATTTAGCTGCTTTTAAGTTGCTTTCCCCATGTACTCCCATTTAAAAAAATAAAAAATAAAATGGGGGGGGGGGCCACAGCCCAACTTCAACCAGTATGAGAAAAGGAACCCTACTACTTGGACCATAAATATGCATAAGTGGACTAACTACACAAGTACTGTAACTCTGGTGCTACTCTAGTTACCCAAACCCATATGGAAGTAAAGATATGCGAGGGTCCTTGACTTGCACCAGCTGGTGGTGCCCTAAAGTCCCAGGATAAAGTCCCAATCGTGAGTCCCTTATCCTGGGCCGGTAGGATCTAGAGGGAAATGCTGTGGCGCTATGCAAGGCTTTGCGGTCTAGCCCCAGGCCCAACTGCACTGCTGCTTTGTATGTGGCCCAGAGGGCCCTGTGGGAAGCAAGTTACAGGTCTGGCACAGTTTATGTCACTATGCAGGTAGGGTGAATTGCAAGGGGATGATTTGTTCAGGGGCGTGGTTTATGTTGGAGATCACAGGACAGAGTGATGCATCGTGGAACGGATTGACCACCACGATTTGTCATGTAGCTCCTTTATCAGTGGCACCCAGTGCCCTGCAGGATGCAAGTTACAGGTCTGGCACAGTTTACATCCCTATGCAGCCAATCCTGTATCACATAATCACGTAAACCCTGAGAACACCACACCACTGATTTGCCAGGGCTCCCTAGATTCGGACCCCTACTTTTTTCCATTTCCCTACTAGGTACATTTTTGTAAGCTACAAGGCCTCTCACGAAGCGTACTAAAGGTCTGGCACAGCGCACATCGCCCTGAGTCTGTGGCCACCCAGGATGCAACCATCAGATGTGGCACTGTAATGAAGGTTGCTATGCAGCGTTCTTCATGTGGTATAAGAAATGTGTATGCTAACGGTGTCAGTTGTTATACAAGTTTTTCAAGAATTAAGAAAATAAATTGGAAAAACTACACTACTACATCTGTTAGGATTAAACACAATGTATACAAAGTAAGCAAATGAAACTCTAGTATTTAGAGTACCTGGAACCCTGCTTACCTGGTGGTATGGTGTTCGTCGTTTTGAACCATCATGCAACACAGTGTTGTGGTTACCCTAATATCGGCACTTCCATGCCAGACAAAGTTAATGAGACAGCTTAGAAACATAGAATCTGTCGGCAGAAAAGGACCACATGGCCCATCCAGTTTGCCCAGATGGTCCCTGCCTAGTCCATCTCCACAGACCTTAACTGGTCTCTGGTAACCCTCCCTGCCGATTTACTTATATTCCCCTTTATCCCAAGCATGCTTGAAGCCCCCTTCTCACCCTGATCAAGCATGAGGTATTGCCAGGTCTCCATCATGTCCCCTCTCACAGGGCGTACATGTTGAGATCCCTCAGTCTCTCCTCGTAGGGCTTTTGATTCAACGCCTGCACCATTTTAGCTGTCCTCCCCTAGACTGCCTCCATCCACCCTGTACATGTCCTTTTTGAGCAGCAATGCTTACATAGAGGATGCAGATACTGGGGTAACGCCAATCTTGCGTCACATGACTGTTCATACCACGAGGAACACACCACCACAACTTCGCCAAGGCTCCAAGAACATTTAAACCCTAATAGTGTTGCATTCCCCTACTTTCTGCGCTTTGCACTTTAACCCTAATAAATGCACATAACGTAGCTTCTTTGCAATCAATTATACTGGCATGGTAGCACTAAACCCAGATATCTGCATCTGTAATATGTGGTGGTCCCCAGTCCAAATAACCTGAAATGTGGCATGGGCAATTGTTGACAGAGTATGTAGATCTTGTGCGTTTAGGAGCGGTTGGTTCAACAATTCAAGGGCTGTTTAAGACCTCTATAAATGTGGAAATTAAGACTTTTTTGCTTACCAATAGCACAGAACCAGCTGAGAGCAGAAAACTGAAAAACGTTCAGGTTTGTTAAGAGTTTGGACCAGTGATGTTTCTCCAAGTGGTTTTACTTGAAAATGTATCCTTTTGAAGTGCTATTTTAGCATATGCATAGAAGTTTTGCAATGTTCTGTTCATAACTGAATTTCTGTAAAACTGACATACATTAATTCTGTGAGAGGAGACCAATGTCTTGACTAGGAAAGGCCTTTTTCGTGCAGTTCTCAAGTCAAAAAAATGGTCCTCTTATTTAAAAAAAAAAAAAATCTGTCAGCAAGAACTGAACCCCACCGTCAGTATCCACTCTCTCAATTTTGAAATTCACCGGCAGCAGTACCCAATCTCACTGCTGGTGGTCTCTCCTGAGCTTTAATGTCACCAGCAGTGGGTGCAAAACCCCACTGCCGGTCCCCCTGCCCAATCACAGAAATCAACCCAGTGACAGACAGTCAACACACACCTGCCGCTGGTAATACCTTCCACCCAATCTCTTGTTAAACCCACAGGCAGCGGGTGCCCAAACCCTGGTATGTCATCTGACCTACAATGAAAAGAACCTCACCCACCCATGCCACCCCCCACTGGTGCCTAGTTGGTCCCTTGTCGCAATTCCTCAGTGTCCCTGGACATGCTCATCCCTCTGCAGACTAGAAAAAAAAAAACACTGCGGAAAAAAAATCCAGTCCCGAAACGTGCATTCTGCGTACGCATGTGACAACAAATTTTCAGTGTGGGGCAAGTCACCACCCACCTTACAACCATAAATGGAATCATGTAATTCTGACACAAAATGTGTTTCGGAAGGTCGACCCCCTTAAAAGGCATTTCAGGTCCCATTAACAAGGTGCAATCTACGTGGATGTGAAGTGGGAAGGCAAGCAGGGCTCCCTAAACATTCAGGCTGAAATGGCCAAACTTAGCCAAGTTATGCGCAAAGGAAAAAAATAAGTCCAGATGCCTGTGCAATTAGAGCACTATGACTTAAAGAGCATCTGTATAAGTCTGCATGTTTGCTCATAAACCTGATATTTCAGCTGTAACAATTTACTAGACAGTATTTCAATTTTTCGGTTTCCCCTCCTGGGTTTATAACACACCTTTGTAGTCTATTCAAAAGCCTGTACAAAAACCGCTGGCCTAGTGTTAAGTTTGTTTCGAGTTTTTTTTTTTGTTACTGTAGTGGACGGAAGCTGGCGCAGGTGGAGTGAGAGTTGTGCTGGTTGTCCAAAGCTGGATTTTACTTAAAAGATGGGTGCTGGTGAGTGGGGAGGTTGTTTCTGTATGACTGCCTAACACCAGAATTAGGCATCCAGTATCAGGAAACTAAAACCATGAGGTGGCTGCTTCCGGCCATTGTGATCTGGTGTACTGCCCATATCACTAAGCAGCTGCTTCGCTGGTCCAGTAGGAATCACTATGACGATGCTTCTAGGTATCTTAAGAAAGGAAATTTATTGCAAAGAGCTACATTACTGCATCTATTAGGGTTGAAACGCAAAGCAGACAAAGTAAGAAAATTAAACATTAGGGGGTCAAAGTCTTATGAGCCATGGCAAATTGATGTGTAACCCCCCTGCAAATGGGGGTTCCCAAAAGACTTCCAGGAGCTTGCTTGAATGCTCCAAGCCTGAATGGTGTTTGGCGTTTAAGCCATTTATCAGTGAGTGTTTTTAGAACCTCTGGTACTGTCTCTTTAAGAGCTGTCTGCTTGCAGACATAATTAGTTTGTATGGGGGACTGTGTGTTTCTTCGATTGAGTACCACTCGAGCTGCTGCCAATTCACTCCATTTTTGCAGTCACTAGGAGTGCAAACGGAACCTATCTGAAAGATGCAACTGTTTGCCAGAAACCATTTAGAGTAATAATGAAATTACAGTTTGTCTAACCTGCTTTCTTTGCAGTCAGAACTGTGTCTGCCTAGTTCCCCATTCTGGTTTTGAACTGCTGAACTGGACCAATCAGTGTGGGGTAAGCTAGCTCTAAAATGGTGCCTTGGACTGAATCAGAACTTGGACTCATAATCTGAGCCAGCCACAAGAGGACTGTATGGGCAGTGACTCTGGGAGATGTAGTTTAGACTTTGGGCCTTTTGGACCAACAGGAGCAGTCTATTGTGAGTGACAGCCAATCCAGTCAAGAACTGGGAGGAACTCAAAGGAAGTGCCAGTTTTGTCTGTTGGAGTTTCAGTTGAGCTCTGGCAGTGAAGAAGGAAGGAGTCCTGTGCTTTTTCAGTGTGCAGTTTAGTCGGAAGCGTGTGTAAGGCCCAGAGTTCGGTCTGCAGCTTGTGTAACTGCTTGTTAGGACTGAATCCGTCCTGTGAAGAGAATCAAAGGATATCTGAAGAGTAGAAACCAGGCTCACCCTGTAGAAGACTGGAGAAATTGCTGAATTCCACTCGGTCTGTCAGGAACTGAATCTGCTGTGTGTTCTCCCGGGTATTGTGCAGTAACTGCGATCGGGATACAGAAGCAGCCTGCCTGGTATAGTACTTTCTGTTTTACCATATAAATGTGTGAAGAGGCTTGTGTACCTCAAGTGAATCCTGCTGCCATTAAAGGACTTTTGCCTGTTGCAATTTGCCATATAAATGTGTGAGGAGTCTCGTGGAGCTCAAGAGTAGCCCTGCTGACATTGAAGGACCCTATCTTGTTTGGAGGTCGTGAGTACTAATTCAGGGTCGCTCCTGTTGAATTGCCACATTGAATCCAAATGGAATCACTGTACTGCTGACTGTTTAAACTAATTTTTCTTTTCTCTGTGGGAAAGGGCCCTACCAGCTGCCACGGTTTGGACTAGCCACTAGGGCTTGGGTACCCAGGGACAGTAACTGGTAGGGATAGGCCTATGCACAGAGCCATAGGTAGATGAGTAAAGTGATAAGCTAATTAACCTGATTTCCCCCTGTCCTTGTTATATTCCCCTAAATAAATCCGAGCTGCTTGTTTCAGCAAAGTTATACTGCCTGAGGTATTTGTCTATGTTAAAGTATTGTACTGTGATTGTTGCACTATATCTTATTTTACAGGAGGTCCCAGTGCCTGAACCAGCCCTGGGGGTAAGTGTATACTGTGAAGGTAATTCTGATATATTGTGTGGGCCACTAGTGGGAAGAAAGGGGGGTTGCAGTGTCCCAGAGGGCTGTGACCAAGGAAGTTTAACTATTGCAAACCCTGACCTCTGGGTGGAGGCACCCGCCATTGGATCCAGGCCCCTCAACCTGTTAGTGGCAAATCAGGCAGGGGTAGTAGCCCCTGAGATAGCGCCTTCTAGGGGTTACATCTTGGAGGCACCGCTGGGATTGTGTGTCCTCTAGTGGCCATATTTACAAACCACTGTTAAGGAAAAAAAAAAATAAATGGGTACCCCGACAGAAGTGGCTGTGCACCGGCTGGTGGAGTGGTGTATTGGGGAGGAGATCGACCCCCAAAATGCTATGCTTATCCTGGACATCCCCTGGTATCAATACGGACACTGTGCAGAGAGTACTTTCCAAGGTGGAAGGTTTACAAAACCCTGTGGTGGTGGGTCGGCATGCTAATCTGCTCACCCACACTTTCCTGGCCCTAGTAGAGTTTAAGGATCCCATAGATAGCTCCAAAGTGCCACAGACCATTACCCCAGAGGGCCCTCACTGCTTGGAGTGATAACTAAGGACAGTAAAGACCGGGGGAATGAGCCCCACCACTATCTGAAACTTTTGAGGAGAAATTTGCTAAATGGTTGCTGGGGTAAGGAAAACTGTGGAGGACTTGAAGAAACTATTCTTGCCACCTGGGGTGTTCCTCCCCAACACCCTCTCCCGCTCCAGTACCCGTAATGGTGGCTGAACCAATGCAGACTCCAATTTCTGCACCTGCCATTAGTCATGACTCTTACCGAAGGTTGAGGATCTTCTCTGGCACCCTCCCCACCCCCCAAGGGGAGGATGACTGGGAGACCTGGATAGACTATGTTGTTCCCCAAGTGCTAGAATGGCAATGCTCCGGAAGAGCGAAAGAGGGTTAGTGAGAGCCTCCGAGGTCCTGCCCTGGCTACCATCCGTGCTAAACGGGCCAGTAACCCTGAAGTGACTGCACAGGCCTATCTTGAGGCCCTGGAGAATGTGTATGGGAGCCCAGATTCTGATGAAGACCTATGGTGGAAGTAGAGATGCACAACAGTACCAAGGGAGTTGTTGTCTGTGTATGTATCTCGGCTGGAAAAATTGTTGCAAGAATGCCTCAGAAAGGGTAGTTTGCCAGCGATTGAACTGGACCGAACCAGGCTGGACAGGATCCTTAAGTCTGCCCCCTTCTCAGAACTGCTGTTGCTTCAGTTACGCCTGGCAAATCGACTGGAATGCCCACCCTCCTATGATGAGTTAATGAGAGAAATTCGAGGAGTTGAGAAAAGGCGACCTCGGGAGGGACCTGCACCAACAGCTGCGGCTACGACCCGAGTGACTGAGGGTGACCCATCAAGTGAAGTTCAGGGGCAGAGGTTGGCAGTAAATGAGTGCTCTGACAAGGAAAAAGATATGCCACAATGGGGCGAACTGTTGAGAGAGATCCGGGAATTCAAAAACAGTCCCTTTATGAAGGCCACGCCTGCAAGTACGGGCCCTGACCTATATCCGACTGCATCTGCTATGGGGGTTGGGGTACCCACCCATGTATCTCCTGCTGATAACAGCTCCGAACTCGATTCCTTGACCATGGAAGTGGAGAAACTGACGAGATGTCTCCAAATGCTTATCAACCATGCACAGAGATGGCACAAGGTTTCCAGTTAGTAATACCCCGGCTCCCAGTGTTGGCGCCTCGACCAGCTCAAACTCCAGAAAGTATGTTTTGCTATAATTGTGGGAAAGTGGGCACGTGAAAGGGAATGCCGGTCCCAAAAGACACTGACAAAGTTGCATATAGGCTACAAGGAGAGCTTCGGAGAACAAATCAGTGGTTAAGAGGTGCACGAAATGATCCCAGTGAGGGCACCAAAAATGCTAACTCACGTCCTTTTGTGGCAAGGTCAGTTGCCCAGGCCCCACTACCGCCTCTCCAGACTGGTCCAGAATAGTGGGTCCCTCCATGGAGACCACTGTAAAGGTGAATGGAGTGTCTACAAGAGCTGTATTAGACAGTGGCTCCCAAGTGACAATTATGTTCCAGGATTGGTATCAGAAGCATTTGTCAGATGTACCCTTACAACCATTAGAAGGACTGCATGTATGGGGTTGGGTGAAAGGCTACCCCTATTCGGGTATATCCGTTTGGCTGTCTTTACCCACCTCCGTGGCTGGAGTGGCCGAACAAGTAGAGACCCTAGCCTAGTGTGTCCCCCACTGGACTGTATGATGGTGTCCCTTTGTTGACTGGAACAAATGCTCATATGTTCGGAAGGCTGGCACAGTTGTGTTATGAAAACAGGGATCAAAGACTAGTAGAGCTTTAAGAGTTCGGCTTTAATTAAGAAGGCCTATGAGGCACAGAGAGATGCTGAAAAATAGAACCAGAGGAACCGGTCGAATTGTATGGAAGAAGGATCCTGAGTCTCTGATCGAGCCTAAATGCCCAGTGTACCTTACAGGAGAGGTCCGTATCAGAAAGGATGTTAAGAATAAAATATTAATGTTGGATGCACCAGGCGATGGAAAATTGCCAGAGGGACTGCTGGTCAAGCCTAGTATTTTGCCGCTAGAGCCCATGCTTATGCCAGAAGGGTAATGGTCCAAGTTCATAATGTGTCTGAAAGAGACATTCGAGTAAATAGAGGTTGCATCCTGGCTAATGTGCATTGTGCAGACACTGCAGTGCTACCCAGCAGCAAGAGTTCAAGGAAGAATGACAGAGTAACGCCCTGACTTGTTTGATTTGGCGACTCCCGCTGCCAGCTGAATGGAAAGTGAGGATCAGTGAGAAGCTTGCCCAGAGAGACCAGGTGTTTTCTTTAAAGGAATGGGATGTAGGATGCGTGCAAGGAGCTGAGCACAATATCCGCTGCATGACGAAAAGACCATTTAGTGAGAGGTCTCGACGCCTGGCACCTGCTGACATGGATGATGTGAGCGGCATCTGCAAGAGATGTTAGCTGCTGGTGTAATACAAGAATCCAGAAGCCCTTATGCTTCCCCATTGTGGTAGTGAGGAAAAAGAATGGAACAGTAAGGATGTGTGATTATCGCACCTTAAACCGGCGGACTATCCCGATCAGTACACAATGCCCGCGATTCAGGATGCTTTGGACCGCCTAAGCGGAGCAAGTGGTTCTCTGTGCTGGATCTCCGCGAGTGGGTACTACCAGATCCCGATGGCCCAGAGGACCGTGGAGAAGACAGCCTTTATCTGTCCGCTTGGCTTCTATGAATTCATGAGGATGCCTCAAGGGTTTCAGGTGCCCCAGCCACTTTTCAACGATTGATGGAGCGTGCAGTGGGGACATGAACTTACTAGAGTGCCTGGTATACCTAGATGATGTTATTGTGTTTGGCAGCTCACTGGAGGAACATGAGAGCAGATTATTTAAGGTATTGGACCGACTGGAGGACTTTGGCCTTAAACTGTCCATTGATAAGTGTCAATTCTTTCAAACATCAGTAAAGTATGTGGGACACATAGTATCCACCGAGGGAATAGAGACCGACCCAAGTAAAGATGAGGCCTTGACCACAGCCCAAAAATCTAAAAGAACTGCAAAGATTCCTGGGATTCTGTGGTTATTATCGGCGCTTCATCAAGGACTATTCAAGAGTGATCCGCCCTTTACTTAACCTTACTCAAGGGTATCCCCCAACCCACAAAAAATACCAAAAGTCAGCGTCCCTCAAGACTGAAAGAGTGTATTTTCATCCGAGTGAAGTATTTGGGGCCCGCTGGACTCCTGATTGTGAGACTGCTTTTCATGAGATCATATATCAGCTTACCCATGCTCCAGTGCTGGCCTATGCCGATCCAAGAAAAACTTCGTCCTGCACACTGATGCTAGCTTGCAAGGGTTGGGGGCTGTGTTGTACCAAGAGCACGAGAATGGCCTGAGACCAGTGGCCTTGCCAGTAGAAGCCTGACCCCATCCGAAAAGAACTATCCTGTACATAAGTTAGAGTTCCTAGCTTTGAAGTGGGCTATTGTTGACCAATTCCATGAGTACTTGTATGGGGCTAAAATACTAGTAAAAACTGACAATAATCCTTTGACCTATGTGCAGACCTCAGCTAAGTTGGATGCCACTGGCCATAGGTGGCTTTCTGCATTATCTACATATGACTATGCTCTCGAATACCGAGCAGGTCTGAACCACATAGATGCTGATGCTCTCTCCCGGAGGCCTGTTCCCCAGAATGATTGGGTCGATTGGCAGAACCTGACATTGGGAACTCTGCGGAAGTTTGACAGGGAGGAACAAATGTCCACGGACGCATGGACTGCATGGTGGATTGCTTGGGACCCTCTGAGAATTGCATACCTGCTGCTTATTGCCACTTTTCTGCAATAGACATTGGTGCACTGCCTCAGCTGGACAATGACAGTATTCAATGGCTCAATCCGCGATCCCATGATCAAAGCAGCTTTAGAAGCCCTCTATGCAGGAAAAGATGTCCAAATTACGCCCACGGATTTGAGAACTGCACTATTATACAAAGCAGGTCCTAAGTTGAAACTGATCAATAAACTGTTATACAGAGAAACAGTAGACAGAGGGGACAAGTAGACAAACAACAACTAGTGCTGCCCACTGCCTTCGAGACTCAGTACTGATGTCCTTGCACAACCAATGGGGCACCTTGGTATAGACAGAACACTTGACTTGGTGAGATCCAGATTCTATTGGCCTAAGATGGGGCTGATGTGGAGCAACACATTCGAACTTGTAGTCGCTGCTTACAGAGGAAAGCTTTGCCCCAGAGGGCTGCCCCCCTTGTTAACATCACCACCAGTGCACCCATGGAGCTGGTCTGTATTGATTTTCTGAGTTTGGAGTCAGATCAAAGAAATATAAGTAATGTGCTGGTGGTCACTGACCATTTCACGAGATATGCCCAAGCTTTCCCCACCAAAGACCAGAAAGCATCCACTGTGGCCAAAGTACTTGTAGAAAACTTTTTTGTTCACTATGGGGCTCCACAAAGAATCCATTCTGATCAAGGAGAGACTTTGAGAGTCGCCTGATCAAAGAGATGCTTTCTGTGGGGAGTGCGAAAGTCCAGAACCACTCCTTACCACCCCCAAGGGGACCCTAAGCCTGAACGTTGCAACCGCACTTTGCTAGATATGCTAGGCACCCTGCACCCAAAGGACAAGCCTAGATGGAGCCAACAAATTAGCACCCTGGTACATGCTTATAACTGCACCAAAAGTGATGCCACTGGGTTCTCCCCCTATCGCCTGATGTTTGGAAGAGAAGCTCGACTACCGATAGATGTGTGTTTTGGGGTCTCTCCTGATGGGGTTCAAGCTGACAATTATTTACAGTATGTGCAAAGTTAAAGGCCCAGCTAACTCATGCGTACCAACTGGCTCAAACCATGGCTGCCAAAAGAAATCTGGCCAACAAAGAAAGGTATGATAAAAGGTGAAAGCACAGGAACTCCAGGAGGAGATCGGTATTGCTAAGAAATCTGGGACTGCATGGCAAGCACAAGATTGCTGACAGATGGCACCATCTCCTCACATTGTAGTGGGCAAACTAGATGATCTGCCAGTGTACAAAGTAAGGCCTGAGAATAATTCAAAAGATGTAAAACAATGCATAGAAATCATTTACTGCCCATTGGACAAATCTTAATTGAGTCTGAGCCCTAGAAGATGCCCTCTGGACCAGTGACTAGAGCTGCTGCTAAAAAGATCAAGAAAGTCTGCACCTACAAAGCAAAGTTAAAGTGTTCCTCTCCAAGTCCCAGTTGAGCATGACTGTCAGTCCATATCGGAAGAAAGTGAGAGTGACTTTGAATACTATCCTTCTTACGAACTGAGTCAATTGTTTGGGGCAATCCCTAGTCAATACTGGAGATGAAGCTGGGCCTTCTGACTGTCCAAGCCCCCAGCTTTCCCTGGAGCCAATGCTCCCAGAAAGTAAAGTGCAAAGCATCAGATCAGATGAAATGGAATCATTGTGCATGGTTGAACTGTTTGAGCTTCAGGGAGGAAAATGATGGATTGGGTCAGACTGGTGATACACCAGAACAAGAAGAGTATTTTGAGTGCCCTGACAGTCCACTGCCAGTGTCCGAAAGCTCTCCATGAGCCAAATGTTGTGGACTCACAAACTGTAACTCCTGGAGCAAAGTGCCCCAAGTTCTAGCCTCTACCCCCATGGAGACTCCTGACAAGTGAGGACAATGCTAAAATGAGGCTCAGAGTGCAGAGACTGTAACAGTTCCCCTAAAAAGACTGGTCGAGCTATAAAGCCTGTGGTGCACCTCAGTTATGATTCCCTGGGCCGCCAGTGGATCTGCCTCTCAATGTTGTCCATAAAGGTGTATGTGTCCCGAGCTCATTGCCCAAATTGGCGTCAGTGCTAACTCAAGTTACTTGTGTTGCCTCTAAGTGGTGCCCTTGCCCCATCCAGCCCAAGGTAACTGATAGGAAGGGTCCCTCTCTTCAGGTTTCATGTACAAGAGGTAATAACTTGAGTTATGGTACAATGTGTATGTAATACTGTGTAAAGAGGACGATGCAATGTTTCAGAAATGTGTTCTTGGTAAAATGATATATTGACTGATGATTACATGTGCGAGCCTAATGCAAATGTATATGGTTGCAGTTGAAACTTATGGGGGTACTTGCTTGACGCGGACGTCAAGCTTTCCCAGGCCAGGAAGGGTGTAACCCCCAGGCAAATGGGGGTTCCCAAAAGACTTCCAGGAGCTTGCTTGAATGCTCCAAGCCTGAATGGTGTTTGGCGTTTAAGCCATTTATCAGTGAGTGTTTATAGAACCTCTAGTACTGTCTCTTTAAGAGCTGTCTGCTTGCAGACATAATTAGTTTGTATGGGGGACTGTGTGTTTCTTTGATTGAGTACCACTCGAGCTGCTGCCAATTCACTCCATTTTTGCAGTCACTAGGAGTGCAAACGGAACCTATCTGAAAGAAGTAACTGTTTGCCAGAAACCATTTAGAGTAATAATGAAATTACAGTTTGTCTAACCTGCTTTCTTTGCAGTCAGAACAGTGTCTGCCTAGTTCCCCATTCTGGTTTTGAACTGCTGAACTGGACCAATCAGTGGGGTAAGCTAGCTCTAAATGGTGCCTTGGACAATCAGAACTTGGACTCATAATCTGAGCCAGCCACAAGAGGATTGTATGGGCAGTGACTCTGGGAGATGTAGTTTAGACTTTGCGCCTTTTTGGACCAACAGGAGCAGTCTATTGTGAGTGACAGCCAATCCAGTCAAGAACTGGGAGGAACTCAAAGGAAGTGCCGTTTTGTCTGTTGGAGTTTCAGTTGAGCTCTGGCAGTGAAGAAGGAAGGAGTCCTGTGCTTTTTCAGTGTGCAGTTTTAGTGAGGCTGTGTAAGGCCCAGAGTTCGGTCTGCAGCTTGTGTAACTGCTTGTTAGGACTGAATCCGTCCTGTAAGAGAATCAAGGATATCTGAAGAGTAGAAACCAGGCTCACCCTGTAGAAGACTGGAGAAATTGCTGAATTGCACTCGGTCTGTCAGGAACTGAATCTGCTGTGTTCTCCCGGTATTGTGCAGTAACTGCGATCGGGATACAGAAGCAGCCTGCCTGTATAGTACTTCTGTTTTACCATATAAATGTGTGAAGAGGCTTGTGTACCTCAAGTGAATCCTGCTGCCATTAAAGGACTTTTGCCTGTTACTGTTCATCATATAAATGTGTGAGGAGGCTTGGTTAGCTCAAGTGAATCCTGCTGCCATTAAAGGACTTTTGCCTGTTGCAGTTTGCCATATAAATGTGTGAGGAGTCTCGTGGAGCTCAAGAGTAGCCCTGCTGACATTGAAGGACCCTATCTTGTTTGGAGGTCGTGAGTACTAATTCAGGGTCGCTCCCTGTTGAATTGCCACATTGAATCCAAATGGAATCACTGTACTGCTGACTGTTTAAACTAATTTTTCTTTTCTCTGTGGGAAAGGGCCCCTACCAGCTGCCACGGTTTGGACTAGCCACTGGGCTTGGGTACCCAGGGACAGTAACTGGTAGGGATGAGCCTATACACAGAGCCATAAATAGATGAGTAAAGTGATAAGCTAATTAACCTGATTTCCCTGTCCTTGTTATATTCCCCTAAATAAATCCGAGCTGCTTGTTTCAGCAAAGTTATACTGCCTGAGGTATTTGTCTATGTTAAAGTATTGTACTGTGATTGTTGCACTATATCTTATTTTACAGGAGGTCCCAGTGCCTGAACCAGCCCTGGGGGTAAGTGTATACTGTGAAGGTAATTCTGATATATTGTGTGGGCCACTAGTGGGAAGAAAGGGGGGTTGCAGTGTCCCAGAGGGCTGTGACCAAGTAAGTTTAACTATTGCAAACCCTGACCTCTGGGTGGAGGCACCCGCCATTGGATCCAGGCCCCTCAACCTGTTAGTGGCAAATCAGGCAGGGGTAGTAGCCCCTGGGATAGCGCCATCTAGGGGTTACAGATGACCTAGTGTTACTCAAGAGTTTTCAACCTTAATGCCCACCCCTCTCTTCTACTGTTGAGGCCCAAGACCAAGCTACAGTTCCTGGGTTAAGAAGGGGAAAGAAACTACCTCCTTTGGTGTGTGCATCCATAGGATTCAAATGTTAGATGAAAAACACCCAGGGTGGGGGGCCATCGTATTCAACTCCTGCCATCCAAGCAGTTGCAGCACCCAACATCATGTGACATAACTATAGCCTTTGGTGAACGGGCTACGTTTGGGAAGGTGGCACTAGAGGGAAAACGTCAGTGGTGGAAACCTCTGGGAACCTGGGGTCAGGTGATCCATTGTTCCTTCCAAGGCAATACAAGTGCTGCAATATGATACACTCCTTTGAGACCTTCCTATCCCAGAGTTGCACGCTGCATCTAGTGATGTTATTCTGCACAAGCAACTGATCCTCTGATCCGACGTGAGTTCCAAAGATTCAGCACTCCCCAATTACGTGCGCCGTACACAACAAATAAAAAATATTCCTCATCTACATGACACCCTCTCCCTCAGACTTTCATGGGGGCTTTCCATCTCAGTAACACTGCGTAGGTCGGCCTCGTAGCTTCTGAGGCAAATGTTCCATTGTGTCAGATTGGAGTGAGTCACTGCATCAGCTTTAGGGCCCTGGCAGCCGATTTCTGAGTCATTTCTCTCTGCATTTAGATAATAAAGGTGTTTTTCAAATGAACCTAACACACTGCCTTCATCACAGTTGAGAAAGCCTCCCCCGCCAACCCATGTTACATGCAGATGTGGAGTTGGGTAAGAAAGCAAACTGCAGAGGACTCTAAGTCAAGACTTGTGACAACACCACAGCGACCTGTACACCATTACGTCACAACGCCACAGTGACTATACACTATGACACCATAACATCACAGCGACTGTACACCATTACACACCACAGCAAACTGTACCCATTATGCCACAATACCACAGCAACTGTACATCATGACACCACAGCAACTGTACACCATTACACCACAATACCACAGCAACTATACACCATTACACCACAATACCACAGCAACTATACACCATTACACAACTACACAGCAAACTATACACCATTACGCCACATCATAGTGACCTGTACATCACTATTTCACAACACCACACCTTCCTCTACACCATTATGCCACACCACCACACCTTCCTCTACACCATTATGCCACACCACCACAGCTTCCTGCACACCATTATGCCACACCACCACAGCTTCCTGCACACCACTATGCCACACCACCACAGCTTCCTGCACACCATTAAGCCACACCACCACAGCTTCCTGCACACCATTATGCCACACCACCACAACTACCTGTACTGAGCTGGCTTCCCTGGATGTGTGGTGGCTCCTGCATGGTGCTCCTTCTTAATTTCAAGTACTAGATCATCTTACTTCCCAGCTACCTAGTCCCCATGCAATAATCGTATCCTCGTTCCTTCCCTTCTCCCAGATGTTGCCGGCTTTCTGGTCAAGCCATACTCTCCATGAGACCCCCCTCCCTTTGGAATGTCCTCTTCTCTGCTCCTGTAGGCTCCCGCACGTCTATCCTTTAAATGACACATCCAGGAACTCAGCAAATGTACCTGAAGCTTCTCCACTCCTTGTACTACCAGTTGGTCACGGTGCGTGCCCAACTGTTCAGCGGTCATTTTTCAGTCCCTCACCATCACTTGTTGGATTTTATGCTACCTGCCTACAACCACCAGCTTCTGTTTTGTGGTTACTTCTAGATTTTGTTTAATCTGTTGATCTTTTTACATTCACTAATGCTTTTGCACTTCATTTTTACTGTATTTGGTTTCTGTACAATTTATTCCCAGCGCATCTTGTAACCGCATTATCCTGTGTACCCTATCCCCAACATACAACTGGAAACATTTTCTTAATGTCAAAGAAAACCTTAATAAATAAGCCAATCAGAACTATACGCGAGCTACTGTAAAAAATGGCTGACCACAGATCTGAAAATAAATCAAGTGTAAGGATTTGTGCTCCAATTAAAAGATCTCAGAAATAGTTATACCATTTCCACCACAGATATAAAAAAGGCAACACTGCTGCTACCCATGTTTGTCAGAGACAGCAGCGTCATCTTGGCTGGGGCTACAGTGCCACAGGGTGTCCACGTGTGTGTCAATGAGGGGATGCCATCTTAGCTTAAAATGCTGTCCAACAAATAATGTTTGTTAGCGAGGGGGCACCATCTTGGTTGGGACTGCAGGCCCATAGAGGATGATAACATTTATCAGTGAGGCAGCACCATCTTAGCTGGGAATGCAATCCTACAGACACTGATATACAGAAACATATAGTTTGACGGCAGAAAAGGACTGCTTAGCCCACCTAGTCTGCCCAGATGTTCTCTACCTATTCTTACTCCATAGACCCTATCTGGTCTCTGCCAACCCTCCCACCTCCCTGCATTTTATCTAATACAGCCCCACTGCTATCCCATGCATGCTTGAAGCACCCCACTGTTCTAGCCTCCATCACATCCGCTGGCAATCTATTTCAGATATCCATTACCCCTTCAGTGAAGAAATATATACATGTTGAAATCCCAGAATCTCTCTTTATAGGGTTTCTCGTGCAAACCATGCACCATTTTAACTGCGCTCCTCTGAACTGCCTCTAATCTCTCTACGTCCTTCCTGAGATGCAGTCTCCAAAACTGAACACAGTACTCTAGATATGGCCGTACCTAAAACATTTTTGGAAGCAGGACTTAGATGTGTTTTAAAAATGCTTTGTTTAAAAAAGGTTTTTCTTCTTGGCAATTCACTTGCAACACAGCCATGAGGAGTGTGGCCATGCGTGCAGTTTTCACAGACGCTGGCTGGCAATCTCAGTTATGCCCACAGTCCAATGATCACAACAGATCAAACTGGTATTTATTCTGTGTCACTGCACTGTGGCTCCTGTGGGGGTGAGGACAGGGAGGAATTCAACGCAAGTTACTTGGTGGATCACCTGACATGCAGAGCATAAAGGGGAGACAGTATGGCTGGGGTGGGGGGGAAGAAGCAGAGGTACGGGGGAAGGCTACCATGGATATCAGGAATGCTACAAAATTAAAACAGGGATGGAAATTAAACTTACAAGGCAGGATGAAGACAATACTCAGAGGTGCCCGGCTTGTACGATAAGTACCCTGTAAGAGCACAGACAGAAAAAAGAGTCATAAGACCAATGGAGGAGTGGTGAAGAGTAATAAGGTTATAATGTGAGGCCTGATGTTTCCCACTTTGAGGTCAGGATACAGGCTGATGTCACCTCAGGGAATAAGGTCTCGACCCAATCAAACTGAAAGGTGACAGAAACAAGTTGGGAAGCTCGGAGTGTTGCAGCCATAAATTAGAAGCTGAGGTGGGGGGAGGCCACCTCTGATACCACTGAACCTCAGGCGTAGGCATCACTAATGCTTGGCCACCCAGAAAAACTAGCATCAGGAAACAACAGTTCATGTCGACTGACAAGTGACTGCCTTTGCAGTCAACCTCCTGCATGGAAGAAATTCCTTCACAGAATCACAGGATTCTTACCACAGCCGGAACTGGATACCTCTAATCGTACCGCAGATACAGCCAGGTGGCAGGGGGTTGGAGAAGTGATAGCTGCCTCCAATTCAGGTAAACATATGGCTGGAGTGGCCACACTGATAAATCCCTTGCAAGGTAGAAAAAAAATTCACAGATAAGGAAGGTCGCATGGCAGGGGGTTACACTACAAAAAGACCACCATGTTGCATGTGGTCATCGTACAGTCAGACACCAGCTTCTGCAGCCTTCTTCAGACAAACAGTTCATAAGCTGTCAACCCTCAGCCCAGGGATTGTACTGGAATACAGTAGAACAACTGAAATAAATAGAGCCACAGGTTCTTAGGCTGCAGGAAAAGCTGCAGGCAGATGTCTCAAGGGCTTGAGGGTGGAATTGGGCTTAGTGGATCCCTGGAGGGAATAAAACCCCAAACTCAGGAATTATACGTTTTACTCTCCACCTAACTATAGTTGCTCAAGGATGGATGGATTCTAAATGTCCAAATCCCACCTCTCGATTGTTCTGACGGCACATCTTTTACCCATTATCCTATCAGACCATGTCCCTATCAGATACAGTTGACTGTGGGGCAAGGAGCTAAAGATATGATCTGGAGGAGGAGGAATTGCAGCCTCCTCAGTGATGAGGTTTTTGTCAAAAAGACTGCAGAAGAAATTCAGCAACATCTTACAATTAACATGGCTCAGGACACCGCTCAAACGTTTACATGGGACAGGCTAAAAGCGGCGATCTGCGGGCACTTTATTGCCTATGCCTCACGCAAGAAAAAACAGTGACAGGAAAAGCCCAGGAAGCTCATGGACAAACCTCCATTGTTGGAGATGGAACATGAGCAGAAAGGATCATGGGAGCTTCCTAGACAGATACAAGAGGTGCGAGCAGAAATAAACATCATGGCCCAGAACGCTGCTGGGGCACAACTGTGATTTTTAAATCAGAAATATTCTGAATTCAGCAGCAGAGCTAGCAGGCTACTAGCCTACTGGCTGGGGGCTGATGGGCACACTGCCAAATTACGTCAGCACTCCAATCCCAGGGAGACCCTCTACCTGCTCAGACAGACAGTACCAGAATTTGAAGGGTTCAAAAAAAAAAAAACCTTTACACAAAGGAGCAAGAGAAGGGGCAGGAAGAAAAGATAAAAAGGTTTTTGAAGAGAGCCCAACTTCCTTAGCTCATGTAAGAACAAACAGAGATATTAAATAGATAATTGTGGAAGAAGTAGCTAAGGTGATCAAGGGTCTTCCCAATAACAAGGCAACCGACTCAGATGGGTACCGATCAGAGTTTTATTAAACATTTTCAGCAGACCTCACCCCAGTTCTCAAGCATCTTTTTAACAGTGTCCAAGGGAAGGAGGACATGTATACCTGGCATGAGGCACGTATAACAGTCCTGCTGAAACCACAGAAGGACCCCCTGGCCAGCATTTCCTATAGGCCTATATCACTCTTAAATCAGGACGCAATGCTTTTTGCAAAGTTGATGGCCAATAGGTTACAGTACGTGGTGGGCTCAATTATACACGAGGATCAGACTTTGTGACATTGCGGAGGGACTGGAAGGGAAAAGTATGTCTCTTTGCAGATGACACAAAGATCTGCAACATGGTTGATACACAAGGTGGGGTGTGCAACAACATTGAATAGGACCCTGTCCCAGTTGTTATGGAAAGTGTTTAAATGCAAAGATCTGTCCTCTCCTGTCTCTGGTCTGTCTGGTTGTGCAACCACATTTTCCTGTGAGACCTAGGACTTGATCACTCCGACAGTCTCGCAATTATCTGCCTCTCACTGTCCCACAGTCTCCCTTGCTGTCTGGCTTTTTCCCCTTGCATATCTGCTGGTATAAAAATACATGGAAATCATTACGTGGAAATGTAAGTGATACTGGGATCCCTTTGTTAAGAAATTATAAAGTGTTATTTTTTGAAATGTATATAATTGTGGTTTGAGATGACTGAAAAACACTATTGGAAACTCAAGCGGTTACCCGAGTGCAATTTTTAAGCCTTTTGCAAAACAGCTGTGAAAAAAGGGCCTCAGCTCAGGGACACTGTTCTTGCAGCACCTGCCTGAAACATACAAGAACATTTTGGAAGAAACAGGATGCTTGTTAAGAATGGGGGTTGGAAGGACTTAAGAGAGCTGAGCTACAGTTGCAGGTTAGATGGACACAGAGATTGAAGAAAAACTCAGATGGACTTTTTCTGTTTATTTGACCTTTGTAAATAGTTATACTGAACAATATTTTTTTTTATGTAACTGCTAGTACAAATAAAGCTCTTGTTGTGAATTTTACACTACTCTTGGCTTTTCCTATGCTTCCTAACATGTGCCTCGATGACAGATGGTGTCAGCTTAAGTGGGATTTACATCATGCATACTCTAAGCCAGGAGTTTTGTGCGTGGGTTCTGGACCTAGTACCAGGGAAGCATGAAGAAAGGTATGGATTCTGCAGCAGCAGGTCCAGGAGTGGTTACCAGGAAAATGTCAGCCAAACTAGCAGAGACAGAAGTCCAAGCTGAGACTGTACAGCCAGCGCAAGTTATGGAAAAAGAACAGGCAGTGACAGAACCTGAAAGCCTGATGGGCTTTTTCAAATGGTGGGCTATACAACAAAAAGAGACTGAGAAGCAGAGAGAAAAAGAGCTTCAATATTTAGAAGCACAGCGAAAAGAAGAAATGCAGCGACTGGAGCAGCAATGGCAGGATGCCTTGCATGTTATCGAAGAGGATCTGGCACTGATCCAGATGAGCAACAAAACACAAGCTACTTAAAAGCCATTAAACTTACAAAAAGTTGTGTCCCTCTGATGATATCGAGGCATACCTGACAACTTTTGAAAGAGTTGCCACAGCCTGCCAGTGGCCAAAGCAGCAATGGACAATCAGACTGGTACCCTACCTGACAGGAAAAGCCCAACTTGCCTACAGCAGTACGGACACTGTACAGTCAGAAAACTATGACCTGGTGAAAAGTGAAATCCTGAAAAAGTATGACATCTCAGGAGAGACCTACAGGCAGAGGTTTTGATCTCTAAAGTACAACTCAGTCAAAAATCCTCAAGAAGCCTTCACCCAACTCAGAACTCCTGATAAAGTGGCTCCAACCAGAGGGCAAACAATCCCACAGATCACAGACACATTTGCAATGGAACAATTCATCAACATCCTGCCTACAGAAGTGCAGCTTTGGGTAAAGGAACACCGACCAGAAAATGGGGAAAAGGCCGTTTCTTTGGCCGAGGACTACCAAATGGCCAGACAGACGCCACAGCAGCGAGGTAACAGCCAAGCACCGGTAAGACACTCTTTTTCCCATTTAAACTCCAAGCTTGACAAGAACTCTGGTTGGGGTAACAAATCCCTGCCCAAAGACGTTATTTGCTATAACTGTAATAAGCCAGGCCATATTGCAAGAAACTGCCGTAGTAAGGAGAGTGGCACTGAAGCAGATTTGTCCTTGTCACACTGGGGCAAGTACTTAACAGATGTGAAGGTGGGGAGTAAGACTGTAAAGGGATTCACTGATTCGGGAAGCAGACAGACCCTAGTGCATGTTGGAGTGCTGGGAAAACACTGTGCTAAAGGACCAGGTTCTGGTGTCATCTGCATCTACGGGGACACCTGACACTATCCCACCACCCAAGTGACTCTCACCATTAAGGGTGTGTCGCACCAAATGAAAGTGGGGGTAGTACCTAAGTTACCTGTACCTGTGATTATTGGAAATGACTTTCCAAGATGTACTGAATTAATCAAGGAGGGAGTAAATCCTGATGTTTCAGCAGCTGCAGTGACAAGAGCTCAGGCAAAGAAAATCTCAGATAGTGGGGATACTTTTCCTTTCAGTGATTTTGATTCAGACTTGTTTGAGCACCGCTCCAAGATCTGGAAATCCAGGAAAGAAAGACGGTGCCCAAAGAAACTGTGGCAACAAATGACTGATAGACATCAGGAGTTAACATATGAAAATGCTGAAACTAAATTGATAACTGATTGTGATTTTCTTTCAGAACAAGCCAACAATGTTTCTCTCTGGGATTATTTTAATCAGCTAGGATGAAACCAAAACAGGGTGGCTCAATGTTTAAAAAATGTAATGGGTTACTGTACAGAGTTTGGGTTAAACCTCAGACACAGGAACAGATAGAACAATTGGTTATACCACAGAAGTACAGAACACAGTTGTTACAGATAGCACATGACAGTCCTATGGCTGGTCACTCTGGGAGGGATCACACCCTTGCCAGATTGCTGTACAGATTTTACTGGCCTGGAATTCATGAAGATGTTGCTACCTATTGTAATTCCTGTGCTGAGTGTCAGAAAGTAGCCCCAGTCACTAGAAAAGACAAGGTGCCCCTACCCTTGTTAGATGTGCCTTTTGAGAGAATTGCAATGGATGTGGTTGGTCCTTTAGACAAAACTAAAAAGAGTAATAGATCCTGGTAGTATGCGACTATGCTACTCGATACCCAGCAGCAGTTCCAATGCGTACCATCACAGTTTCAAAAGTGGCAGTAGAGTTTGCAAACATTTTCAGCAGAGTGGCCATACCTGAAGAAATGATTACAAATCAGGGTAGTAATTTTGGTGCTGCATTACTTAAGGAGCTGTACAGACTACTAGGTATCACTGCCATACGAAACTCCCCCATCACCCTCGGACAGATGGTCTTGTTGATCGTTTTAACCAAACCCTAAAATGCATGTTAAAAAGGTTTGTAAAAGGGGAAGGGAAAGATGGGGACCAATACTTGCCTTACCTACTTTTTGCTTACAGAGAAGTGCCACAGGCATCAACAGGGTTTTCACCATTTGAAATGCTGTACGGTAGGCAGCCAAGAGGGCTACTGGATGTGATAAAAGAAATGTGGGAAGATAACCCCACTCAGAAACAATCTATAACGTCTTATATGTGTGCCCTAAGAAAGAAGCTGGAACAATATGTTGAAATTGCTCATAGTAATCAGGAAGAGGTCCAAATCCAACGGAAGGTATATTATGACCATGGGGGAAAAGAAAAGTTTTTTGATCCAGGTGAAAAAGGTTTTGCTACTGTTACCCATAACAGAAAATAAACTGTTAATGAAGTGGCAAGGGCCTTATAAGGTTCTTATTCATATTGGCACCGTTAACTACGAGATTGAGACCCCCGACAGGAAAAATCCTACTAAGATATATACCATGCTAACCTCCTCAAGAAATGGGTTGAAAAAATGCCAAAAGCTGCTTTCCTAGTTTTACCAGAAACCAATAAGGAAGATATTGATATAGCTTATGACAGACTGGAACAAACTGTAAATGCTGATGCTGTAAAGGTGAATGTCTCCTTAACCTCAGAACAAACAGCAGACATTCATAATGTGCTAACGACATTTAACAGTACTTTTACCACCGTACCAGGCCAAGCAAAACGGGTTGAGCATGTAACAGTGCTAAGGAATGCTCGCCCTATTAGGCAAAAGACATACAGTTTACCAGAGCGGTTAAGAGCTGACATGGTTAAGGAAATACAAAAAATGAAAGAATTGGGTATCACAGAGGAGTCGAGGAGTGCTTGGTCATTTCCAATGGTAATTGTAAACAAAAAAGAAGGGGGTGTTAGAATCTGCCTTGATTTTAGGAAACAGTCACGGGTCAGAATTTGACAGTTATTCTATGCCCAGAATAAATTATTTGGTGGACAGATTGGGGAGTACAAAGTATATCAGTACCCTCAATCTCACCAAGAGTTACTGGCAAATACCTTTAGCTAAATAATTCAGGGGCAAAACAGCATTTGCCACTCCTGTTGGATTCTATCAGTTCACCACCATGCCATTTGGTTTACATGGTGCACCAGCTACATTCTAGCCGGTACATGGATGTAATTTTATCACCTCACACTGGTTATTGCGCTGCATACCTGGATGATGTGGTGGTGTACAGTTCAGACTGGAAAAGCCAACCTGGAACACCTACGAGCAGTTATCCAAGCAATCAAAAATGCAGATCTGACTATTAATCCTACCAAATGTGCATTGGGCATGCAGGAAACCAGATATTTGGGCTATGTGTTGGCAAATGGAGAAGTTAAGCCAGAGGTTTCTAAGATAGAAGCTGTAGCTAAAAGCCGTGTTCCTAAAACAAAGAAACATGTCCGGTCATTTTTAGGGCTGGCTGGCTGGTTATTATCGGAAATTTATTCCCAGCTTTGCTGAGTTAGCTACTCCCCTCACTGAACTCACGAAAAAACAGTACCCAAATAATGTGAAATGGACCCCAGAGTGTGATGAAGCTCTTCAAGCCATTAAGGCTGCATTATGTTCAGCCCGTTTTAAGAAGCCCAGACTTTGAGAAATCATTTTTGTTAGAAACAGATGCATCACAGGTAGGCCTAGGTGCAGTCCTGAGTCAAAATATAGATGGGACAGAACATCCTATTCTGTACATAAGTAGGAAGTTGCATGACAGAGAAAAGGTACTCCACCATTGAAAAGGAATGTTTAGCAGCAAAGTGGGCCATGGAGTCCCTTAAGTTTTATTTACTAGGAACTGGCTTTGTACTTTTAACAGATCACAATCCTTTATGTTGGCTTAACCAAATGAAAGAAAAATTCCCACAATCACAAGGTGGTACCTGGCACTACAGACATTTAAATTCATGGTGATACACAAATATGGTAAAAAGAATAGCAATACTGATTTTCTGTCAAGATATGGATCAGGAATGGAGGATTCTGAAGGTTGAAAAAACAAATGTATGGGTTTGAACTTTACTGTTTGCTGTACTGTTATAGAAAAACACAGATACTGCACATGTGCTTAATTTGTGAAAATTAGAAACTAATATTATTAGAGAATTAATATAACGTTTTGGAAATCTGTTTGATAAAACAGGTCCCCTCTTAAGGAGGGGGGTGTATGTGACAGGGCTGAATAGGACCCTGTCCCAGTTGTTATGGAAAGTGTTTAAATGTAAGGATCCATTCTATCCTGTCTCGTCTGTCTGGTTGCACAACCACATTTTCCTGTGAGACCTAGGACATGATCACCCGACAGTCTCGCAATTATCTGCCTCTCACCGTCCCGCAGACTCCCTTGCTGTCTGTCTTGTTCTCCCTTGCATATCTGCTGGTATAAAAATATGGAAATCATTATGTGGTAATGTAACTGATATTGGGATCCATTTGTTTAGAAATTATATAGTGTTCATTTTTGAAATGTATGTAATTGTGGTTTGAGATGATTGAAAAAAACTATTGGAAACTCAAGAGGTTACTGGAGTGCAATTTTTAAGCCTTTTGCAGAAGAGCTGTGAAAAAGTGGCCTCAGCTCAGGGACACTGTGTTCTTGCAGCACCTGCCTGAAACATACAAAAACACTTTGGAAGAAACAGGATGCTTGTTAAGAATAGAGGTTGGAAGGACATAAGAGAGCTGAGCTACAACTGCAGGTTAGATGGACACAGAGATTGGAAGAAAAACTCAGATGGACTTTTTCAGTTTATTTGGTCTTTGTAAATGGTTATACTGAACAATTTTATTTTTTTTTTAACGCAACTGCTAGTACAAATAAAACTCTTGTTGTGACTTTTACAACTGCTCTTGGTTTTTCCTATGCTTCCTGACCTGTGCCTTTACGATAGGGTGGAAAAGATGAGAAGGGACTTGGCAAGGCTTTAGGAATGGTCAAATGTATGGCAGCTCAGATTCAACGCAAAGAAGTGCTAAGTAATGCACCCGGGAAACAAAAACCCAGGGGAAGAGTATACAATTGGGGGGGGGGGGCGAGATATTAACAACAACAAAAATGGAAAGGGACCTGGGGGTAATCATATCAGACGACCTAAAGGTGGGCAAGCAATGTAAGAAGGCATTAAGGAGAGCTGGGGAGATACTGGGATGCATAGGGACAGGCATCACCAGTAGAAAACAGGAAGCTGTTATCCCTCTGTGCAGACAGTTGGTGAGACCCCATCTCTGCAAGGACACAGACAGGATGGAGGCTGTCCAGAGAAGGGCAACTAAAATGTTGCAGGGTCTGCACCAGAAGACATAAGAAGAGAGACTAAAGAAGCTTAACATGTAAACCCTCGAGGAAAGGAGGGAGAGGGGGAACATGATAGAAACTTTCAAGTACCTCAGGGAATCAACAAAGTCCAAGAGTGTAGCATCTTTCAGAAAAAGAGATGTGCAAGAACAAGGGGCCACAATCTGAATATGGGGGGGCGGCTCAGAAGTAATGTGAGGAATGTATTTTTTCATGATGAGGGTAGTGGATACATAGAACGGCCTTCCTGAGGAGGTTGTGGAGTCAAAAACAGTGGGGGAATTCAAGAATGCATGGGACAGACATAAGGCAATTCTAGTCGGGGGTAGGAGGAAGTAGGCAGTTGGTTAACTAGGATCTGCAGCTTATCCATTAGGTAGGGAAATGGGCAGACTAGGTGGGCCAAGCAGCCCTCATCTGCTGTTAAATTCTGTTAGACAGGGTTTATCCCCCCAGTGACACATTCCTGACATTTTTAAGCTTCTTAACATAATGGAGGCTATACAGCAGAGCAAGACCACGAGCATGCTGCCAACGATTGACATGGGCAAGGTGTTCGATCATCCAGACTGGGCCTTCCTGAATAACACACTGGCAGCTTCTACGACAGGAGATATGTTCATCAGTTGGGTATAGGCTCTGTATGGGGAACCAGCAGCTCAGGTCACAGCTAATGGAGTTCTGTCAGGTAAAATACCTATCAAACGAGGGACGAACCAGAGATGCCCCCACTGCCTCTTCTCTTTGCTCTAAGCATAAAACCCCCTGGCTGCAGCAGTACAATCCTCCAGCGTTTCAGGGGATAAGGGTGGCAGGAGAGTTCCACATATCCTTGTGTGCAGATGGACACTCTCCTGTTTATCCAAGATCCCATACATGGCCTGCTCCCACCTTAGAGGCATTCTGGAGGACTTCAAGGTGAATATGGATAAGTCTGAAGTGATCCCACAGAGCGAGCAGCTGCTCCTGGAATGGGTCAGTGTCCTTACAAATGGGCGTCTTCACACTTTCTTTATTTAGGAATCCAAATTCCTAAAACTAGATCTAAAACATTTGAAGTTAACTACATCCTCCTTCTGCAGGAAGTGGAGCAAAATCTCAAAAGAGGAGCTAAACTTCCCCTCAGTATAGCTAGTAGAGACCCCCAAGGATGAATGTCCTCCCCAGGTTTCTATTTCTGTTTGCCTCACTTCTGGTCCCTGTCCCAAAGAGCATCTGGCAAAGGATCAAAAAGGCACGGATAAAGTTTCTCTAGAGTAAAGATAAGCTGAGGGTAAACTGGCAAACCATGTTACTAGCTGGGGGAAGGGGCTGGAGTGCCAGACTTAAGGGCTTACTTCCAGCTGACTCAAATCCAGCACATCCTCTCTATGTGGCGACCAGAAGGACAGCCTAACTGGGTGGCACTGGAAGGAGGTGGTGACTGGTGGATCCTGGCCCTAGCTGGAGCAGACTGTAAGGATTCTAAGCATACAGATAATGCCAACAGAAGAACAATGCTGGACACGTGGCACACCACCCTGAGGGAGTGGGGGAGAGGAAGTATGGGTATGTGGCCTTTCCTCGGTCAGATTAGTCAAAGAGTTTCAGCCAAGAAAGACACGTCTTTAAATGATGGGAGAGAGACGAAGACTGGGATAGTCAGTAACAGCCAGGAAGGTGAAACTCTTCCAGCAAGTTAAGCAAGAATACCGGTTACCCCAACAAGATTGTTATTGCTATTTACAGGTCAATGACTATGTCACAAAAGACCCAACTAAAGATCAGCTACAGAAAGCCCTGGACCCCGAGAGAGATAGCTGGTGCCATTGTAGAAGGGGATACTTTATATCACCCAGTATCACACCTGCATGATATCTGAAGCAGACCATCTAGGACTGTCCTGGAGGCCTGTTAAAGGAAACAGGGGCTGGGTGGGTGACCCTCTTAGAAAAAAAGTGGAGCCACTGTTTGAACAACTCCTGTAAAGTTACAGCATCCAACAACTGGAGAGAACACCGTTGGAAAGTGTTGTCCTGTTTATGACCCTTGTTTCATGGACCATTTTGGTCAGGGCCACACAAACAAGTGCTGGAGGCTTTGTGCTCAGAGAGGGCATCACAAGCTTATCTTCTGGAGTTGCCCCAAGCTCACCTCCTACTGGGATGGTGTAGTGGCTGCAATGGGGCTGATGTTTTCCATAGTACCCCACAGGAGATTAAAATACCTCTTATGGGGATTGTATCCTCAGAGAATCAAGTCTAAAGGGAAGCAATATTTGTATGCAGTTACCACAGCCCCCAAAGCAATTACGCAGCTGACATGGTTGCAGCCTGCCCTGCACCCCTTAATGCTGAGGCTGGATCCAGAATGGTAAGCAAACCATGCTAATGGAGTGGCTTACAGCAAAACTTGGAAATAAAGTAGAGAAGGCCAAATCATATTGGTTGCCCTTCTTTGACGACCTTGAGGGAGTTGAAGGCACCCCCATCTTAGATCAAATAGCCAACCTGCTTGAACAAATCCCATTCTTTAGATGGGACTACTCATGAAATATACTCCTAGTTATCTACTGGTACCAATTCAATTGTACACGGTATGTTGCATAGTGCTGGCCATGTACGTGAGAAAGGTAATCAAAGCAACTGAGGTTCAGGGGCTGCAAAAGGGAGCTGAGGCACTGTGGGTCACCCTGGAGACATGGTACCAGCATTAGAACAGGAGTGATCTACAGACCTCCGGCACAGGGGGAAGAGGCAGACAAAACACAAGTGGAAGCCATCCACAAAATGGCAACCAAAGGTGAACTACACTACTAGGGAGGGGCCTTCAATCTACCAAATGCAGACTGGAGCATCAGACGCGAGTACAGCCAAAATCAGAGACATCCTGACTGCACTGCAGAGGGCATGCCTAAGACAGCTTATAGTTGAACCCACGTGGCGAGGGGGCTATACTAGACCTGGTGCTCACAAATAGAAACAGGGTCAAGGATGTTAAGGTAGGCATACACATAGGAACCAGTAACCACAGGATGGTATGGTTCAATATAACCACAGTAGAAGAGGCGAACCACACAAAAGTAAAGGTCCTGGATTTCAGAAGGGCCAACTTTGAAACAAATGGCGGAATATCTCAGGAGAGCCTTGGCAAAAGAGATCGGTGGGGGGGAGTGTAGAAGCAGTGGTCTATTCTCAAGGGGGCCACAGCGGTGGTAACGAACCTCTGTGTTAAACAGCAAAGCAAGAGTAAGAGAAAGAAATGACCACTTTGGTTCTCAAGGGAAGTGAGAAAAAAAGACGGGCCTTCAAGAAAAAAATTTACAACTAGTATGGAGGAACTCTCATTCAGGTAAGGGAGCCTCCTGATGTATTTGTAGGCAATAAAAAAAAAATGTGGGGAAGGTGCTCTTTAAGTTTCATTACCCTCCTAATGTAATAATCCCTGTATCCTATTTGGGGGTGTAATTGAGATATCCGGTGCGGGTAAGACTTCCGGTGACACATTCTGCCCCGCGCCTGGACATGGACAATATAAACTATTATGTTAACATACCCCACCCCCAATAGGGACTTTGATCCTCCCCATCCCACCTGTCTTCTACTTGGGCACTTTACTGTCATTTTTCCATAGTATAAGATATTTGCTGCACATTACTGCTGTTGTTGAAAATGGAAAAAATTCTATAAATTCAATTTAAAGGAGATCTATGAGCAGAGGTGAAGCCCCGACTGCTGCACAGATTGGGGCTTCACCTCATAGGTTTCCCCCTGCAGGCACCATATTAAATTAAGAGGTTTTTACCTGAATGCTTGTAAAAAGTTTCTGAACCCCCGATGCAGCCAGCATGTTGAAGTATGGCGCTCCTTATCCCCTGCGATCACACCGCAAACACAATATGATGACGCAGCACTGCCCCTTCTTACTGGTGCCCTTATGTACGGAGATTTAATAATCTCTATATCAGGGGATATCCAGCTCTATTTTTTACAGAATTTGCCTAAATGCCATGTGTATGCCTTCTGAGGTTTTCTTGTATTCCTTTGACCAATGAGGGTAATTCTACATATAGAGGGAAGCTACTTCAGCTGGCATGTGGACTCCTAGCTATATAATGGCAGGTTTATCCCATTTTAAGGGGTAGGAGGCTTTTAAAGTAGGCGTAGGGTGGCGGCCTATCTGTAGAGCTTCTTGTTTTGGTTGTATTAATTTTACAGCCCCCCAATTCCTCCATCTGGTAGAGGCATTGGGAGAGGGCTGAAAGGGAGGGATCAGGGTTTATGATATACAGAAAAAGATCAGAGATAATATGCCACATTGTAAGTGGGATCTCCCACCGTATTCAATTCAAAGTTTCTTTTACCAGGATAACACCATTGAGACAACTCATTTGCGAGGAGGTCCTGGGGGGACACAAGTACAATACAAAATACAGAACAGTTACAGTGATACAATACAAATACAACTAAGATACCATATACAAAAAAAAACAGACAAAAGGAAGTTAATTGGGTACAATACTGAATGGCAAAATGTTTTCAAGTCTAATACAGGTGCCTATACAGGTAAAGCTAAGTGAGTACAATTATTACGAAAAATGATAGGTGCAAAAAAGTAAATTGGAACAATAGAAGAGGACAGAGTGCAAGGTCGAGGGATTTTATAGCAACAGAGGATGGTCAAAGGTGGAAAAAGAATTACAGGTTACAGAAATATAACAGGAGGGGGAGAGGAGAGCAGGTGTAGGGGAAGGGAGTGGATGAAGGATGCAGAAAACTAAGAAGCATCGAGGGGGGGGAGACATGAGGGGGTGGATGATATACAAGTGCTTAGTACTAGTGCTGGATGAGGGGAAAATATGGGTTGGAAGCAAACTGGCCAGAGGGGAAGTGGGGGAGTAGGGGAGGATTAAGTGCCAGTAGTCAGAGAAAATATACATGATTACAGCAAGGCATAGCAGCTACATTCGTCCTTCAACATATACCCTTCTTTATACAATGAGCGTGTTAGTAAAATGACCAAGTTAAAAATGGTATCTCAGCTGATGATGAACCCGACTAGCAATTATATCTTAAGAATCGGGTTCATCACACCAGCTATCTCCATATTCTAGTTAGTCATAATCACAGATCAACTTTCACTTGTTCATGATATAATGTTTTTATCTTTATCTTTTTGATTTCCATTCCACTATTTACTCCGTTGTTTTGGCAATATGCTCCTTATATAAACCAGACATGGTATGGGTAAGCGTGTCATGCGGTTTCATCTTCATGAGAGGTCTGTGACCTCTTGATCCCTCACTCATGGCTATGCTACTTGTGAGGGGTCAAGAGGTCACAGACCTCTCATGAAGATAAAAACAAAACAAAAAAAAAAAAAACATATAACATGCTCACCCATCCCTACCATATCCCCTGTATCTCCATGCATTGTCGAAGGAACTGGGCAATGGGTTTTACATATATCGCAAGCAGATATGGGGACAGTGGGCATCCCTGGTGTGTGCCTCTCATTAGTAGCACTCTAGCTGAATATCAGCCACTGACTTTAACCACAGCCTGTGATGATGTATACAGGCTAGTCAGGAGGTTGCAGAAGTCATCTGGGATGGCAAACTTATTAAAGGCATGGTGTAGAAATGCCTGTCTTCTGTGCATCTAAATTTATTAGGAGGGGACTTCCGTTTCAGGATGCAAGGTCACTCAACAACAGAATCCAATTTATGTTGTCTGCCGACTCCTACTGAATCCTGACTGATCTGGGATGGATCATATCAGGGTGAAGATTATCAAGTTTGGTAGCTAGTATATGTCTGGATAATTTATAATCCTACTGATGCTGGTTGTAAGTTTCACTTTGTGTCACCAGTTTCTGAGATTTAATTATGGGCTATGTTTGCATAGCGCCAAGAATTAGGACAGACTGCAGTCTTGTGGTATGGCATGCCTGAAAGGTGTCGAGTAGGGGCTTATGGAGTAATTCTGCCATCACCTGCTGGGGCTGGCAGTATAGCCTAGAGGTTAAGAGTAACGAGCTGTTTGGATTTCTGCTTGCGACGCCGGCGACTTGAGTTCGGGAACGGACCCGGGGCATCAGAAGGCCAGCCGGGGGAGAAGGATGGAGCATCCTGCGGACTGCTCTCCTTCTCCAGGGGGAGGGTGGGGAGTGTGTCCGGCGCATTACGGACCCCTGGCGGAGGCAAGGTGTACTGCAAACAACTGGCGTCAGTACGTTCAGGGGGCGGGACGGACGCAGGTTGTCACTGCATGTTCCTGCACCCCCCTTACAGTGGGAAAACACACCACCGCCCTGATGACATCCGTCCCACTGCCTTCATTGCCCCCAGACCGAGTCCCGACCTATCCCGTCGTTCACAGCACTATGGGCCAGGTGCCACGTCCCCGCCCTGGGGGAAAGCCAGGGGGTATCAGGAGTGTGGCTCACGTGGGGGTGAGGCAGTAGGGGTCCGTGACCGGACCGAGGATTCCGGCATGGACAGCGGCCAAAAAGATTAAAATAAAAAAATTAAAAAGAGAGTAACGAGTGGTGAATGTGCTTGCTACATCCAGCAGACCTGGGTTTGATTCCCACAACCTCCACCTGTGTACTGTGTGACTCTGAGCAAGTCACTTAACCCCCCCCAGTGCTACCAGGTCACCCCTGAAAACAGGCACTTGTGCCTAGTGGGCCTTACCCAGTTACCAAAGACTAAAATAACAAAAAAACAACAAATAACCTTATAAAATTCTGCACCATAAACATCCGAACCAGGGCTCTTCTCAGTTTTATAATCCTTGATGGCTTTAAGTAGTTTGGGGGGGTGGGAAGGACAAGTCATACAACCTGTTCCTCCTGGATCTTGGCAAGTTGTAGATTCTCCATTAAGGCCTGTAGCGAGTTGGGAGGAGGGGTCCAGTCTTGAATGTATAGATAGTTGTAGTAGTTCTGCAGCATGTGGAGGATGTCAGTAGTGCAACTGTGGTGTTTGCCTGTGTTAGGGTCACACAGTTTAGTGACAGTGACCCGCTCATGCGGTCTCCATTATCTATAAGCTAGGATTCTAACCCCAGGTATCCTTTAATATTATTAGTCTTGCAGTGCTTCCTTACGCCAGCACTGCCCCAGAGAGAATAGAATGTTATGCTAATCATGGAATGTTTAGCTTGTGCATCTATTTTCAAACTGCCCAGTGTCAACTGCCTACATTGTACCTCAGATTTCTTCTCTCTACTGCAAAGTTCAGATGCCCTGGAGATCTCACTCAATCAAGACAGATTCCTGCAGTGCACAGAGCAAAAAAACTTAAGTAGTTTTGTTTTATTTTTCATTACTGCCTAGTGTCATTGTTCTTTAGTGTTTTATACCTCAATACTTTTAAATTTAAACTTATTTATCAGTTTCTCATGGTTCCTTTGAACTGAGGGGCAACCAACCTTATTTATTTTTTTTTTTTATTTAATCTGAACCTTTTTAGAGGGTTCCGGTTACTTTATTCTTTAATTTTATTTAATTTTTAACTACTTTTGAACCAAGGTTTACTGGTTTTCCTCAGCGGTTTCTCGGTTCCGGATCCGATCAGAACCGGTAGTTTTTTCACTTTAATCGGTTCCGGAACTGACCGTTATTCTACTGAAACCGACCGTAAATATTTAAATTTAGTCTATTTTTTTGGTCGGTTACTGGTTCCTGTTTTCTATGTCGTCAGACAAGCCTAAAAAGAAAACAGGACCCCCTGGGTTCAAGAATTGCTTGAAGTGTACAGAGGTGTTTGCCAAGGCAGACAAACATGATCTTTGCTTGATCTGCCTTGGGCAACAACACTTCAATGAAGACCGATATTTGTAAGTCTTTCCCTGTTAAGACAGTGGAAAAATGTAGGGAGAGGCTTAAAAGAAAATCAGAGGAGGGTCCATGGGCTCTAACCAGTCCATCCCCTCTAAGACTGTGGCAGTTCCTTCCAGAGCCTCTAAATCCACCCCTGATATAGGCGAGGGTTCTGGCAAGAGAGGCAGTCAGCTGGCCGACTCCCCAGTGCCTGCCAAAAAATTTAAGAAAACCAAACACACTGACACCCCGGCTGAAGTGCATCAAGGGGTCCCTCAGATGCCTATTAATGCTCCTTCTCCTGCTAATTTGACACAGGCTTTCGCCTTACTCCAGGTGCTGTAGGGTTTATTACCCCCTCAGCAGCCTGTGATTACTACTGCTGAAAAAGCAACTGTTGTTGCTCCTCTTTTGCCTACTGCTACAGTGGCATATGAGGAGGATGACCAAGATGAAGAGGGAATTGAACCCGAGGTGTCACCAGAACAGGATTTTGGCTCCCCTCTCAGACCCTCAGAGGATTTCTCTTCCCATTTTTCTTTTTGTTAAGAAAATAGTAGAGACCCTGGATCTGCAAACAGCTGAAGAGATCCAGGATGAAGAGGAGGCACAACACATGGAGCTTATGGGGCTGACACCCTCAAAAGGCTCCTTCTGCCTAGCTACAAATTCTTTACGATGGATGTTTTAGAAATCCTAAAGGCTCCCAATACAGTCATACCCACAGACAAAAAGTGTGACAAGAAGTTATCAGTTAGAAAGATCTAGTGCCGAGTTTCTTTTCAGTCATCCAGACCACCAGGGTATTATACAGCAGGCTGCCTGTGAGAAAGCCAAAACTCTCTTATCCTCTCACCCCCGAGAAGGATTCGAGAAAGCTAGACAGCATGGCAAAAAAGAGGGTACCTTTAGGCATCCCTGGCAATTCGTCAAGCCAGCTACCAGGCCTATACAGCCCTTTATCAAAAAACTATCTGGCAGTCAGCAGTGGACAATGCTGAGGCTAACCTCTCTTTAACAGTGTAAGAGCTGCTAAACACAGCAAAATTGGGCTTGGAGGCTTCCAAATACCAATTTCTGATGGCAGCTGACACCAATGATAAGGTGCAAGGTGGATGGCTGGTACCATTGCTCTAAGAAGATCTGATGAGGTTGGTAGCCCTCAGCCAGGCAGAACACCCAAACTAAGGCAATGGACTTTCTTGTCTAAGGCCACTCTCTTTTTGGTGCCCAGACTGAGGCATATACAAAAAAAGTAGATGCATATAAAGCTACTTTTAGGAGCAACTCGACCAGAGACAGGCCCTCTACTTCAACTTCGTCTTATTCTAGGGGAGGCAGGGGCAGGTCCTCTTTTAGGAGGCTTTTCTTTCAGGTACAGGCTGTTTCCCAGTAGCAGTACCAACCACAGCAGACTGGATTTTACAGAGCTAGAGGTAGAAGGGGTTCTCAGACAGGATCCCAATCTGCTCAGCTTCAGCAGCAAGCAAAACAGAACCCCTGACTTTTCCCTTCAGGCTGCCTCTCCACATCCTGTAGGGGGCAGACTCAATGACTATTTCCAGGAATGGTTAAAAATAACCACAGGCAAGTGGGTCCTGGAAATAGTGAGTCAGGGTCTCTCCCTTTGCTTCAAGTCCCTTCCTCCTCCAAGGTTAAAACATTCTGCACCAGCTCCCTCATCAAAAAGAAAACTACTGGAGCAAGAGGTACAGGCCCTACTGCTGGCAAAAGCAGAGAAGCCTGTCCCCCACAACCAAAGAGGGCAAGGGTTCTATTCCAGATATTTCCTAACAACAAAAAAGACTGGAGAGTGGCGGCCTACACTAGACCTCACACTGCTAAACAGGTACCTGGTAAAGCCCAGGTTCAAAATGGTCACAATGGCCATGATTTTGCCAACTCTGCACAAAGTGGACTGGGTAGCCTCCTTGAATCTAAAGGTTGCATATTTTCATATTCCCATAATGGAGTCCCACAGAAAGTATCTCAGATTCAGACTCCCCTCAGACCACTACCAGTTCTCAACACTTCCCTTCGGTCTTACCTCTGCACCAAGGGTCTTTACCAAGTGCATAGCAGTAGTAGTGGCACACCTCATAAGACTGGGTGTCACAATTTCTCCTTATCTGGACGACTGGCAAATTGTAGGGAAATCCCACCAACAGATGACAGACCACCTTCAGGTAACCCAGGATATGCTGCTCTCCCTGGGATTCCTTCTCAGTAGCTAAAAGTCAGTCCTAACCCCTGTGCAGGTTCTGCAGTTCATTGGTGCAGAACTGAATATAGTAGTGGGAAGAGCATTTCTCCCTCAGGAGAGGACAGAAAGCATTCAGCTTCTGGCATGCTCATTTGTCCTAGGCAGGCCAAAGCCAGCAAAACAGTTTCTTCACCTGTTAGGGCACATGACTGCAACAACAAGCACAGTCATAGGTGCCAGGTTTCAGATGAGAGGTATTCAGTTCCACCTCAAAGCACACTAGTGCCAAAGGCGGGACCCCCTCTCAAAGCCAGTACCACTCACACAAACGTTACTACAGGCCCTCCAATGGTGGAGGGAACTGGAAAATTTAAGGGAAGTGGTTCCATTTCTGCAGGAGCCTCCCTCCCTAATTCTCACAACCGATGCTTCCCTGCTTGGTTGGGGTGCTCACTTAAGGGATCACACCATCCACGGTACTTGGGAGAGTGCAGACTCACTCCTACACATAAACCTGTTGGAGTTAAGAGCCATTTATCTGGCCCTTCAGGGTTTCTCTCATCTCATACAGGGAAAGGTGGTACAAGTCAGAACAGACAATACCACAACAATGTATTACATCAACAAACAAAGAAGGATAAGGTCCACTCCTTTGTGTAGAGAGGCAATGAAGATATGGAGCCTTGCTTACTCTCTAATTGCCTCTCTGCGGTCAATTCATCTGCCAGGCAAGGACAACACCTTGGCAGATGCCTTGAACAGGATAAACCAGGACCATCATGAATGGACACTTAACAAGCAAGTTGTGAGTGCTCTATTCAGGAGGTGGGAAACCCCAGAAATAGACCTTTTTGCTTCCCACCAAAATCACCACTTACCTTTTCATTGCTGCAGGGCCCCAGTGAAGGAGACAGTTCCAATGGATGCCCCGATTCTGGATTGGACAGGCAGGTACCTCTATGCCTTTCCTCCTTTTCCTGATACTCAGGGTGCTCATCAAGCTCAGTTCACAACCAGCTTCGATGATTTTGGTAGCCCCAGATTGGGCACGACAGTCTAGGTACTCCCTGCTGCTCTCAATGTCTGTAATCAAACCGATTCACCTTCCTCAGAGGTACAATCTACTGACTTCCTTTCAGGGGAAGGTAGTGTACCCCAATCTCAGGTCTCTCAAGGTCTGGCTCTTGAGGACTTAGAATATGCAGACTGCCAATTCTCTGAAGCAGTTTTAGAAGTCCTTAAGGGTTACAGGAAGCCTTCTACCAAGAAAACCTATGCCTTAATATGGAAAAGATTTTCCATTTGGTGCAGTGACAAGGGTATAGTCCCAGGCCAGGATCCCAACCCTTCTTAATTATTTGTCTCACCTGCACTCCCTCGGGTTGCAGCACTCAACTCTGAATATGCATCTGGCTTCAGTTTCAGCATACCTTTCGGCCAGAAAGGATACCTCCATGGCATCAAACCTTATATTCAAAAGAGTATTTAAAGGGCTCTCTCATTTGTTTCCCCCTCACAGGGAACCAGTGCCAGCATGGGACCCTAATATTTGCATTGCCCAGCTTATGTGTCCGCTCTTTGAGCCTATGGCATCTGCAGAGCTTAAATTTCTTATCCGGAAGTAGTTTTTCTGGTAGCAATCACTTCTGCAAGAAGGATAAGTGAGCTACAGGCCCTCTGTGTGGAAAAGGATTTTGTTTCTTTACACAGGGACAAGGCAGTGTTGAGAACTAATAGGAAGTTCCTCCCCAAAATGGTTTCTGACTTCCATTTGAACCAGTCTATAACATTGCCAGTTTTCTTTACTGAACACTCGAGCTCAGATGAACGTAAATTGCACAGCTTGGATGTAAAAAGAGCACAGAGTTATTACATGACTCATACCAAAGATCACAGGCAGGACAGACAACTGTTCCTCACCTATGGGAAAAGTAGGTAAAGGTACTCCTGCTTCAAAGAGGACTATCTCTCGATGGATAGTCCAGTGTATTCACTTTTGCTACTCAAAGGCAGGCAAGGTTCCTCCCGCTGTTCTTAGGGCCCACTCTACAAGGGGCACAGCTGCCACTATTGCAGCTGCCCAAGAGGTACCTCTAATGGAAATCTGTAAAGCAGCTACCTGGAGGTCAGTCCACACCTTCACTAAGTATTATAGCCTGGACACCCAGTCCAGGAGTGATGCCAGATCTGGCACAGCAGTCTTGCGGAGTCTTTTTCCTAAATAGATTCTAACCCACCTCCTTGAGGTACTGCTGCATAGTTTGCAAGAGTAATAATATTAGTGGATTCCTGGGGTTAGAAGGAAAAATTACTCGCCTGTAGTAATCTTGTTTCTTCCAAAGGGATCCACCAATATTGTTACTCCCCGCCCTTGCCTCCCCTTTCAGAATCAGTAACAAGAAATATCCTCTCCACAGCTAATAAGATGTATAGTTGGAGTTGCATGGCACCTACTGGCACCTTCTAGTAATGTCTTAATTTGCAGATTTTTTTCTAAAGGTATATCTGACTTCAGAAAAAAAGGAGACACTTGTTTATACTAGTCATTTGGTTAATGTTATTTGCCCAGTTGGGCATTATTTTTCTATAATTATTTAAATAGTGATTCACATGTTGTTATGGCCTCTTTGCAGGCTTCTAAGAAATCTGAGGTAGAATATAGGCAGTTGACACTGGGCAGTTTGAAAACAGATGCACAAGCTAAACATTCCATGATTAGCATAGCATTCTATCCTCTCTAGGGCAGTGCTGGCTTAAGGGAGCACTGCTAGAGTAATACTATTAGTGGATCCCTTCGGAAGAAACAAGTTTACTACAGATGAGTAATTTTTTTCTTTTGGCTGCCCTAGATCCCTCTTCTTAGTAAGTCCGTCTCAGCAACGACAAGACTTGCTCTGTTTTATATGTAAGCACATCTTGAATCTTGACCTGTTTTTGCTTGATTTGTGGATGGAGAGCGTGGTCTCCCTGCATGTGCGCCAGCTGCAGAAAGTGTAATTTATCCTGGAGCTATAAGAGGTGTGCCTTCGTTGCCTCTTTCTCGTGCTGGCATGGGCAATGATTTCTCCCCATAGCACTATTTTTATAGTTTCCCACAATGTCTGTGGGGCTGTGTGTTAGTGTTCCATTTAATAATTCTGTGGATCGAATCCTGTAGTTGTTTCTGGAATCAGGGTCTTGGGTTAAATTTCCATTGGGTAGACTTCTTTTCTGGGGGTGTTGCAAGTTGGACTGATATGGAGACAGAGTCAAGAGTGAACTACTTTGTCGATGTTCACCGACACAACGCAGTCCAAATCTTCCCCACTGACTTAAGAGAGTCTGAGCTGCAGCAGTGTCTGTGTGGGTTTGAATAAAACGTATATTTATTTGTGTCCAGGATGTAGGCGGTGCCAGGCATCCACAAGGCCTAAGTCCCTTAATCTCTGCAAGTGGTGTTGTCCCGTTGTCGGGGGTGGGGGAATCATGGAATCTGCTATAGAATTCAGGAGAAAACTGTAGTCTCCCTCAATCAGTAGTGCTCCTAAGTGGTGGGTAAGGATGGTATCCATCAGCTGTTGTATCGAGGAGGCATCACTGCCTAGTAGGAAATAGATATTATAAACAGGGGCTGATCATATAGGGTACCTGCTCCCAGGGCTAATCTGCCCTCCTTATCTGAACATGTAGTTTGTACGTGAAATGGCAAATTTTTTTGCATGAGTATTGCAACTCCCCTATGCGGGCCTTTTTTATAGGCAGATTCAATGACTTGCTCAAATCATAATTTGAGTAATTTCTAGTGCTCGGTACTGTTAAGATGCATCTCCTGCAAAATGAGGTTAGGGCGTGATTATTTCAGGGTTCGGATGATCTCAGCCCATTTAACTGGAGAATATTTTGAAGTGTAATGTGATAGGGGTTGTCTAATGGCGGGTCCCATATCCATTTGTCTTAGGCTGATCCTCCATTAAGATGGTATATCGCCACCCCTCTTGGTTGGGTCCATCTAGGAAAATCGTACTGGTTCCATCTGGGTCAGGTCACTGAGCCGTTAACAACAAGCCTGCACAGTAAGTATTCCAAGCAGTAAGATGTCCCACGTTAATTACAGAGGGGGGGGACCTGGTTGCAGAATATCCAGGTGCAATAACCAAGTAACAACCTTGAATAGGGTGCCAAATGGGGTGGGGCCTAACGGTGGTTCAAACTGTGGCCAACTAGGCCTGGGTAAGGGGTTCTGGGGACAGTGTGGTGCAGAGAAAACCTCCCCATAGTCCCACCACATCTGAAATGTACTGAGCTGTATTTCCAAAGTAGGGTGGGGAGCGGTTTCCACCCCTGGTGGCGGAATCTGTGGATGCTGCCGTGGGAGAAAGTCAACTGCCAACAGAGTTGGGGTCCTGTGAGTGCCACCTGGCCTCGAAAAAAAATTGGAAAGAATAATAAATACTGTATTATAAATAATAATGTATGGGATTTACAGGGGTGGATGAGTGAAGAATGCTGCCATTCCGGAGTTGTGGCGAACCACTATAGGGCATCCAGCCCCCAGCCAGGATATTGTGATTCTTAGGGACCACCTTACAGATTGGCTAAACAGCTCTCATCTGTTTTGTAACATATTATGGACACCCATTATGAAAGTTTTCCTTTCCACAATCTCAGAAGGTCTCTATGACCTCAACCTGTACTGTAAGAAATAATGATTAGCTACGAAGCTTTGCAGTTCAGGTACAAAGGGGTTTGGGCACCCTCCCTGTTGTGGGCCACTGCCCGTCTGGTTTTCATCCATGGGAGGTCCCACGGAGGGTCACTAAGGTTGGGCAAAAAACAGACCTCAGGATTTTGGTCAAGTCCGTGACTTAACGTTCAATGTCTTGATTTGGTCCAGAATAGTATGATCTGCGGTTAAGTCATTTAATCAACAGTCCAGTCTCTGGTGAGAAGGTACAGTCTCAGTGTCTAAGCATTTTGGGGGGGGCGTTGTATGAGTTTGGTGGAGATGGGCCTCCACCTTGGGCACGCTGTGGTATGTCTAATGAAAAAGATCTACCAGGGCTCTTCTATGGCACGGGGTCAATGTCATGATGAAAACCGCGCATACCAAGAATGCCACACGCATATCAGCATACAGCATAACAGCGTCGGCACAAAACACCAACCACATACACCACTGCACACACCGCAGCAATACTTTTTGTTTTTAGAGGGGGCTCCGCCCCCTGCACCCCTGACATGGGGGGGGACACCCAACCAGACTAAATATAACCAACTCCGGGAGGTCGTGGACTTCGGGGGAAACAAAAAAAAAAAAAGCAAATCTACTCGGATTTTTTTTTATTTCCCCAACCCCCCAAAAAAATGGCAGCATCATACTGGCACCTGGGGAGAATCGAACCACAGCCCCAGGTCCCCGCCGCCCACCGGGAGCAGGTGCTCTAGCTACTCCACCAACAGAGCAGCTCGGCAAGGCACCATCCCGGCAGCGTCCTTCACCTTCCTCATAGCGAGACAACAACAACAGGGGTAGCGGTTCTTACGGCATGCTTATAGGACTCCTGTCGCTGTAGTACCATTAGCGCATCTGACAGCGCGGTATTTCATGCCTGGTTCTAGCCGCGCTATACTGACTCGGTAGGCTCTTCTACAGAGCTCAGGGAATGCAAAAAAGTGCATCAGCTAGGAAGCGTTGCTGCCAGTTTTCCTCGACCTGCCCTGCACTGGAATCCAGGATCAGCTATAGAGGATATACCTCATCCTTTCCACATCTGTTACTTCAATCTGACTGCTGCCAGGCTGTGTTCATTAAGTGGTGCCTGCTTCCTGCTTTTTGGCATTAAGTATTGAAAGAAACCGCGTGAGCAAGCCTGGCTTGCCAAGAGCCATCCCGGACCCTGTTCCTTCTGGAGCTTAATTCTGCATGAATAGAAGGGGAGACCCAAAGGGTTACATTAGGGCTCCATTATCTCATAAGTGGTGTGTCCTGTGGCATGCTGGCATTTCTCCTCAGCTCGAATGGAACTGCAGGCCAAGGGGCGGTCACTCAGAATGCATGGTGGCTGGGGTCCGCGCTGCTGAATCTGGATGCCCTATCTGCCAGGTCCTGAGCTGCTTCTGCTGCGGTCATGTAGGTCTTCTACCCCTCTGGAAACTGGATGACTCATTTTGTGGGTTAAGAGGTTTTAAACTTTAATTTATGCTAAGAGCTGGAAACAGAGGAATGTAGTCCTGCCTTTTCCTCATCCTCAGGGATGCACTGTTATTGTCCATGCATATTTTTGTAGTTCCATAAAATACCTGTTTTTGCTGTCATGCTTTCCTTAGAATCGGTTCTCTTCTATGACAGTTGAGGCATCAAACTAAAATGGAGTGTGGCCGGGCGTCTGATGGCGAGACTAAGTGCGGTATGCAGAAAGGCATCCATGAAGACATGCGTATTCTGGGTCTTTGGGGAGCCAATAGACTGACATTTTTTCAGCGCACCCTATTCTTGGCATCTTCCTTCCTTTCCGAGAGCTCCACCTTCATTTCTGCCATTTTGGGGAGGGCTGCTTCTAAGTCTGACATGTGTTCAGCATGCATCGTCGTCTGCTGTTCAGTCACCGTGACTCTGGCATCCAGGCCATCTAAATCTAAATGCATGGAGGACAGTGAACACAAAATTCCATAAATTCAACTTAGAATGCCTTCAGCTTGGTGAGAATCACATCCAATTGCTGTCTTTTTTGTTTTTTTAGTGCTCTTTGATGCTGCTGTGGGGGTCCAGGCCAGAGCTGAGATCTCAGACTGCGCAGAGTCCGACATGTTGGCTGCTGATTGGTCGTCATCTGGTTGTAAGATTTTAAATGTATTCTGTCCCAACTTCATACTTCTGTATTGCCTCTGTTCACTGTTTTTAGCGAGAGTCTGGTAAAATTGGTAGGTCTGAAGAGGCTTTTTCCATAGCTGAGGTGTGGAGTTCCTGAACTAGGCAGCCATTAGCCGGATGACGTCACAGGTAGTCCAGTGGATAAGACGGATTTATAAAAAGACTGACCGACCCCTCAGCACTCGAAACATCGGCGCCCCAGGTTCAGGAATCAGTCTGGGGTATCAGGGGATGGCGATGGGAGAAGGATCCAGTGTCCAAGCACACACTCCCCTTCAAGGAGGGAGGGGGCAAGGTGCCACCCTGTGACTGACAGTTGGGGTGACCAAACTGTTAAGCCGTAGGTAATACTACAAGATGGAGAAGGATGACAGCTGGTGCTGCACTAAGCAGACTTGCATGTAAACACATGTGCAACCTTGATGTCAGCACCCCTGAGGAACACCGAAAACACCACAACTGAGCAAGATGAAGCTGAACTCACGCAGGCCCCCTGTATCTCCAATGGAATCTGATGGCCCCACTGGAAGGGTAAGGGGGGGTAAGCCACGGAGTCCAGAGCTGGGGTATGTCCGGGAGAAGCCAGGTGATTTGGGGGAACAGAGCTTGAGTACATCTAGGAGAAGCCAGGTTATGCAGAGGAGGCAGAGCTGGGGTACATCCGTGAGAAGCCACGTAGGTGGAGGAGGAGAGGCTGGGGTACACCTGTGAGAAGCCTAGTGACTTGGGGGTGAGCTGGGGTGCATCTAGAAGCCAGCTTGGGGGAGACAGAGCTGGATGCGTCTGAGAGAAGTCAGGTAATGAGGAGGAGGACCTGGTAGAAGGGGTAGTCGGAGGTCGAAGTATAAACAAATGAAAAAGGATTTCTATAAAAAAAGTTATTTCTTCCTTGAAATCCATCCACCTAACTTGACCAGCTGGGCGCGTGACTGGTTTCGCTTACAACGCCAGCAACCCGGGTTCAGGAATGAGCACGGGTCGCTGGAGGGCCGGCCGGGGGAGAAGGACTGAGCGTCCCATGGACAGCTCTCCTTCTCTGGGGAGAGGGTAGGGGACTGGTCCAGCGCCTGCTGGCTCCTAGCGGAGGCTGGGAGTATCACAGGACGTACGGCCCAAATGCTAACTGGTGGAGGAGAGGACGTCGGCGTATGCCGTGACGTCACTACGCTGCCCCCAATAGAAAAAGGGAAAAATTGTTTGCTGGCCACCGGATGACGGCTCTGTGTTCCCTGAGTGCCTCCAGTGCCTTCTCAGGGCCTCCTGCTCCTCAGCAGCATCCCCGGGCCCTAATAGTGTGTGCTGGGGCCATCCCCTCTCCCCCGGTGCCTTCCCCCTTGGAGGAGGGGGACCCGCCTGGCGAAGGGATACGCCATGATATCCCGGGGATCGGCTGCCATATGAGGACCAGAGGAGGGCTGGGTAAGGACAGCAGGGCTGAAGGGAGCCTGTGGAGCCCAAAGGAGTGGGGGACCAGCCAGCACGGGGGGGCGAAATAAAAAAAAGAAATCCATCCACCAATTTTTCCTTGATCACAGTTATAATCCTCAGCCTGTGATCTCATGATGCTTCCAAAGCAACAGAACCAGATCTCACCAGCAGGAGGAGTGATGATATCTGTTAAGGAATTCAAAATATCTGCTAGTCCTGGATCCCACCAGTTTCGCTTCCTGGACTACCAAAAATAAAAATTCATTTTAACTGGCCACCTCAACCAGTGACACATAGGGAAGCACCAGAATGTGAGGTCTAGGAAAAACAAACTTCCTTCACACCTTGACAAATGTGGAGCACCTGATGCCCGTATTCGGAGTACCTGATGCCAGTCATAAATAACCTACACCTTTTTAATGCCAACAACCAAAATAAAGCAAAGTATTGTGTTTAAAACATTACTGGATTACAGAGGTTTACCTTTTCATAATTTTACTGTCACGATTCGCAGGCTATAATCTGAAGGCCCCCCCCCCAATTTTATTTTTCACTAAACTACCCAATTGTTCTGAACAAATAGTTACTTTATTAAGTGAACCCCACTTGCACTTCAGGTCTAGAGCCTCCTCTGTGCACTAGACATCACAGTAAGTTACAAAAAGAGTTGTTTTGCATTACTCAGCTGGGCAGCAAAAGCTGCAGATTGTCAGATGTAGCAGTAATGGGACAGTCCTATTAGGTTTGGGTTGCACCACACACACACACACACACACACACACACACACACACACACATCCTCACTCTTACACAAATTCATAGCTATAACTTTCTACTGCTGTCTCCAGAGCTACTCGGCTGCTGCTGCTTCTATCCGCAAATCAACTCACAGTGACACCCGACACCATTACATTTCTCCGTGGTTACTCCCACAGAAAAGCCTCTGCAAGCCCTACCTCTGCCTTGGAACTGGGATCTGAGCCGACATCAGGGGGCGGTTTGATTCAGACACCGTGTCAAGGAGGTGTGGTGCTGCCTCCATCTCCAGCTCCTCCAGACTGCTGCTGCGGTTGCATCTGTTTTCCTGATACCGTTCATCTTCTGACTGACTGCAGTTTGAGAATGGTTCCTCAGAGTCCCTCTCATGGCCACTGTTTCGGTCCAAGGCTCTGTCATTACTGTGGGACTGTATCTGGAGAAAAATAATGAAAAAGTAAAATAAGTATTAACAATTTACATACAATTTACTTCACGGATAGCCCAACTAAGATGCAACACTTCGTTTTCAATGGGACTCTCCTCTATCCAGGTTTTCAGCTGACAGACTGCAGTATAAAAAAAAAAAAAAATCAGAAGACTTGCTTCAGGTCACACAATGAATCAACTTGGTGGGACTCAAACCTGGATTGTTCCTGATTTGAGCTCCACCCACAGTGCAACCCCACCTTCCCTAGATGTAATGAGACACTAGAGCACTATCCACAGTGCCACCCCACCTTCCCTAGATGCAGACATACTTGTGCACTCCCACAGTGCCACCCGCCTTCCCTAGATGCAGAGACACTAGTGCACTACCCACAGTGCCACACCGCCTTCCCTAGATGCAGAGACACTTGTGCACTCCCACAGTGCCACCCGCCTTCCCTAGATGCAGAGACACTAGTGCACTCCCACAGTGCCACCCGCCTTCCCTAGATGCAGAGACACTAGTGCACTACCCACAGTGCCACCCCGCCTTCCCTAGATGCAGAGATACTAGTGCACTACCCACAGTGCCACCCTTTCCCTAGATGAAGAGACAAGTGCACTACCCACAGTGTCACCACGCCTTCCCTAGATGCAGAGACACAAGTGCACTACCCACAGTGCCACCCTGCCTTCCCTAGATGCAGAGACACTTGTGCACTAACCACAGCGCCACCCCACCTTTCAAATATGTAATGAGTTGCTAGTGCACTAAGCACAGTGCCACCCACCTTCCCTAGATATAGTGAGTCACTAATACTCTAACCACAATACCACCTCACCTTCCCTAGATGTAGACACTACTGCTGTAACCATAGTGCCACCCCGCCTTCCCTAGATGTAATGAGACACTAGTGCACTAACCACTGTGCCACCCTGCCTTCCCCAGATGTAGAGAGACACTAGTGTAGTAACCAAAGTGTCACCCCACTTTCCCTAGATGTAATGAGACACTAGTGCATTAACCACTGTGCTACTACGCCTTCCCTAGATGCAGAGACACTAGTGCACTACCCACAGTGCCACCCCGCCTTCCCTAGATGCAGAGACACTTGTGCACTAACCACAGTGCCACCCTGCTTTCCCCAAGATGTAAGACACTAGCGCACTAACCACAGTGCCACCCCACCTTTCTAAGATGTAATGAGTCACTAGTGCACCAAGCACAGTGCCACCCACCTTCCCTAGATATAGTGAGTCACTAGTGCTCTAACCACAATACCACCTCACCTTCCCTAGATATAGACACTACTGCTGTAACCATAGTGCCACCCCGCCTTCCCTAGATACAGAGATACTAGTGCACTAACCACTGTTGCACCCTGCCTTCTCCAGATGTAGAGAGACACTAGTGTAGTAACCAAAGTGTCACTCCACCTTCCCTAGATGTAATGAGATACTACTGCACTAGCCACTGTGCCACCCCACCTTCCCGAAATGTAGAGACACTATTGCATAAAACCACAGTGACACCCTACCTTCCCTAGATGTAATGAGACACTAGTGCACTAACCGCAGTGCCACAGCCTTCAACAGATCTAATGAGACACAAGTGTACTCACTGTGCCACCCTGCCTTCCCTAGATGTAGAGAGAGACACCAGTGCACTAACCTCTGTGCCACCCTGCCTCCCCTAGATGTAATGGGACACCAGTGCACTAACCACTGTGCCACCCCAACTTCCCTAGATGTGGCCAGACACTAGTGTAGTAACCACAGTCCCACCCCCTTCCCTAGATGTAATGACACTAGTGCTCTAACCACAGTGCCACCCCACCTTCCCTAGATGTAGAGACACTATTGCACTAACCAGTGCCACCCTGCTTTCCCTAGATGTAGAAACACTAGTGCACTAACCACAGTACCACCCTGCCTTCCCTAAATGTAATGAGTCACTAGTGCAATAACCACAGTGCCACCCTGCTTTCCCTACATGTAATGTCCCTAGTGTACTAACCACAGTGCTACCCCACATTCCCAGATGTAGAGACACTAGTGCACTATCCAGTGCCACCCCGCCTTTGCTAGATGTGACGAGTCACTAATGAACTAACCACAGTGCCACCCCACCTCTCCTAGATGCAACAAGACACTAGTTTACCAACAGTGCCACCCTACCTTCCCTAGATGTAACGTCACCAGTGCACTAACCACAGAGCCACCCCACCTTCCCTAGATGCAACGCGTCACTAGTGCAGTAACCACAATGTGTGTGTGTGTGCGCGCGCGCGCGCGTGTGTGTGTGTGGACTGATGGGGTCCTGGCCAGATAAAGAGGAGGAAAAAGTTTAATAAATAAATAAATAAATTAAAAAAAAAAATTGATTAAGATTATGATTTTACTTTCACAATTAACTGCAAAGTAAAACTGACTTTCATGGTATATACGAGAGTATTACAGCAGCATTTGAAAACATTTCTTAAATTTGCAGATAATTATGCAACAAATTGTCCAATATAGCCATTTATGCCACAAATGACCAAAGTCCAATAATGTTTACCCATAAATGGCTAAAATGACCATCTAGGTCCATGACAGTCCAAATCCAGGAGTCCAGAACCAAGGGCAAGTGACCAGTGGGGTACCTCAGGGGTCAGTACCAGGGCCAGTCCTCTTCAATGTCTTCATTAGCGACGTAGTGGAGGAGCTGGAAGGGATGGTCTGCCTCTTTGCAGATGACACCAAGATCTGCAACAGATTAGATACTCGGGGGGGGGGGATGAAAAGTATGGAAAGAGATTTAAAAGGACTGGAGTAGTCAAAAGTTTGGCAGCTAAGGTTTAATGGATACTGAAGTGCAGAATAATGCACACTTGGGTCACAGAAACCCAAGGGGTGCAGTACAAAATGGGGAGGGGGGAAGAGATATTTGCAATAAGCAGGCAGGAAAGGGACCCAAGGATAATCATACTGGAAGACCTGAAGATGGCCAGACAAAGCGACTGGGAGAGCAAGTGGGATGCTGGGGTGTATAGGTAGGGGTATCACCAACAGGAAGAGGTGTTGCCCCTATATAGATTATTGGGATGCTGGGGTGTATAGGTAGGGGTATCACCAACAGGAAGAGGTGTTGCCCCTATATAGATTATTGGTAAGACACCACCTGGAGTACTGTGTCCAGTTTTACAGACAAACCACTTCTCAGGAAAGACGTAGACAGAGTACAGGCTATCCAGAAGAGGGCTACCAAGATGGTAGAGGGACTGCATCAAAATCCCTATAAGGAGAGGCTAAAGGAACTAAACATACATCGGGGGAGGACTGAGACACTAAATACCTCATAGGATAAATAAGGTACAGGTGGGAACTATATATTTTGGAGGAAAGGGTACTGTGGATCAAGGGATCATACTATGAAGCCACGGGGGGGGGGGGTAGGTTCAGGAGAGATGTGAGGAAACACTTCTTCACAGAAAGGGTGGAGGATGCCTTTAACTGTCTTCCAGTGGAGGTAAAAACAGTGGTGGGATTCAAAAACGCCTGGAATAGGCACAAGGGAGTCATAAGGGGTGGAAGAGAAAGTGCCGTAGGCCTGGAAGGGTCTGCAGTGAAAGCAGCACAACGAAAAAAGGCAGACTGGATGGGCCAAGCGGCCTTTATCTGCCATTATTTTCTATGTTTCCATTTGTAAAACAAATGATTTGCTGAACACCTTATAGTAAGACATACACCTAATGGATCCAGCATTGCCCAACTATCTAACACACTAAGTTCTCCGCCCTCTAGACTTATTTAACCTATATGAGGCAATGTGCATATATTTCCATCAAAACTATTGGATTTAAAATGGCAAAGTCAGGATTCCCACGTGGCAGAAGCCCTTTATCTCTACCAACTTTATTTTTTTTAAGTACACAGCATGTTGCGAGGATAGCAAGAGAAACAAAACGTCTTTCCTACCGCAAGTCAACAAAGAAGGTCCCCGCCGCCCTACCAGTATGTTAGCCCCACTCCTAAAACCAATAACAAAATACATGCAACACACCTTCATGCCTACTTAGCTGTTTGCATCAATGCCTGATTCCAATGTCTCTCCTCCTTCACGTGTTCTGAACTCTGCTTTAATTTCTGTAACAATCAACCGGCGTCTGCAAGATCTCCATTCATCTATGTTTTGCCAACATATACCACCTAGAATCTGTCCACCAGCTGGAGAGAACTGGCTATTCCCAGTTCTCTGAAGCAAACCCTGATGGTGCACAAAGATCTCAAGTCTATGGCGTGTAGCGCAACTCAAAAATATATTACGGCGGGGGGGGGGGCGCCAGAGCACCATCTTCCAGGCAGGCAGCACTTTTAACAGCTCTCCACATTGGAGCAGATTTACTTAACTAACTCAAGCAAATTCGATTTTGGAAACTCTATTCTGTTACCAGTGTAATCAGTGAAGTATACGGAGCCGACCGATTCCTGTTTTGAGAAGGGCCGTCCGAAAAAAAATCAGCCACCAAGACCGTCAAAACAGCCAGTACAGAACCCTTTGAAGGCCACGGACGCAGCATGAAGTCCTGGAACCAGCACCTCTACCATGGCGATGGAGCCGCCATGGCAAGCCATGCTGGAAACCATGCGGACTAGGGATACCAAAATAGAAAGGATGCTGCAGAAATTGGAGTCGCATGATGCAGCAGGTCACAGGAACAGTAGCTGAATCTGACGAGCAATTGACAACAGCGTTGGCCGCAGTCAACACACTCACAAAGGATAATCAGCAGCTGAAAGGGAGAATGGAGGTGTTGGAAAACGGAATCCGTCAGGGAACATCCGCTTATTAGGAGTACCCAAAGGAGCCAAGAGCACCACAGTTCTGGATTTTATAAAACAGTGGCTAACACAAACTGTCGCAGTGCCAGATTATTTCGACTGAGGGGCACTGAAAAAGCATTCTGAGTAAACCCACGCATTAGGCCATCCTCACCTCCACAGCCTCTAACCACCCTTCTTAAAACATTGGGATGTGAGGTATGAGACATTTTAATTCAAGCAGCAAGGGTGTCTTACCCCATTGATGTTAACGGGGAAGAGTTGTTACATCCAGATCTCTCCTATCAAATGAGAGCGTGTCGAAAGCAGTTTGATGCCACAAGGCAGCACCTCAGAGCTTTGGGGGTTATGCATTCATTCCCACTGCCTGCTAGATTAACAGTCATCTATGGAGGCAAAACCTGGCAATTTAATTACCTGAAGGATGCTGGTCATTGGTTAGAAAGGTAGAGACTGAATTTGGGCAAAAGAATGCAGAAAGGGCAGAAGCGGAGGATTCGGAGATCAAGTGATGGAATGATGAATCTGTAAGAAAAACGGTAGTAATATCACACCAGATGGAGAGAATCCAGGGCTTTAGTTCGTACCAATATATAACTTTAAAGTGCCCCCATGTTGCTTTTTGGTGAACTTTTTTGTTATTAAAGTTTGGGAGGGATGGTATATGTGGGTGAATGGCTCACTTGTACAAGTAACTATTTGTTTTTCGTTATGGACCACATGGCCCACGTGGGTAAAGCCACCATTCTGGAAAGTCATTCAAGCTATGCTTAATCCCCTCCCCTCAGTTATATCTTTGATAGCAATGCTAGGTAAAACAAGCAAGGAAGTGAAATACTGGGAGAACTACCAGATTAAAGTTAAGTTTGTAAGTTGCAAGAGTTGTACTGTTTTCTGTTTTATAATTACTGGTGACCATAAATATTAACTGGATTACTGTTTTGTTAAAACTGCATATCAACCGGATTGCGGGTTATTATGCTCCAAAGGCAATAATAACCTGAAATCCGGTGATATGACACTTCATAATAACCCGGAAATCCAGTTGATGACATTCCCCAAAGAAAATATTTTAAAATTGTTGCATTCCATTGTTTCACAAACAGTATTTAAACTGCAGTATTTTCAACTGTGTTTTATTCATGTACAGTTCAATTTCTTTAAACGTAAAACTGCACTCTAGCTAAAAAATCATTTTTTTCTTGTAAGCTGCTAGAAATAGTCTCAACCTCCACACCAGCAATTATAAAAAATAAAGGAATGGTAAGTTTGATGTTACAGATTTTTTCACACATCCTCGGTGTGTGATGACCACATAAACCGCTCGAGCTTTACTCTGGGTCATCACACACCTTGGGTGTGTGAAAAAAAATCTATAACACACACTTGCCTATCCATTATTCTCTGTATAACTATTAAGGATACTACAGTGCTCTGTGGGGGGGGGAACAAAAGGTTTTGACTATCTGTTCTCCCTTATTCAGACACAAGGCTTAAACAGCAATCCATAGAGATTGTGGCCACAATACCCGTTTACTCTCCCTTTGGTAACACCCAAAGCCACTGAAGAGGCTGGCAATTTTGTTTGTAGCTATATTAAGGGGTTTATAAGTTATGAATTTCCCCTATTTCTACTGTAAGAGAGTACTGGGAGCTCTAATGTGTGTATCAACTATTATGGAAAGTTCATGCTATTGTAAGCATAACCTGTTCGTAATTCTAATACCCTGTATGAGTTTATGGCTATTGATGGCTGTTTTATCCGAACTAAACTTATATTTAAAAAAAGAAAGAAAAAAAAACAAAAAAAAAACACCACATTTATGACATGGGTTGCATGAAGGAGAGCAGCCAATTGAGAAACAGCATCAGGTGACCATGGATTACATTCTCTTTTTAATCCACACTTGGGTGACCTGCACTTCTTCCCTCAAATCAAGTGATGCGATTATCCCACCAAAATCATATCCCTACCCACAGATGTAGCATAGTGGTGACATAGAAAATGTTGCTAACTGTAATATTGTGAGTAGAAATGAAAAGATTTTCAACAATTCTATACATATTTACATGAAATCATTAGCAGTAAAGTGTCTACAGTGTTTTTCGTTTTTTTACTTACCTTGTATTTTGCCAACAGCTTGTTAAAAAGAATCCAACTGAGTCCTTGTATCATGAAATCAGAATTATGAAGTCAGAAACTCTCTACTGGCAAGGCGGCTTTAGAGGCCGCAAGGAGATCCTCCTGCCTGCAAGGAAGCGGGCCAGGGCCACTGGGAACAACAGGGATGGCGAATCCTACCCAGCCGCAAGGGAAGCGGGCCAGGGCCAGTGGAGGCACCGAGCAACAGGATCCTTCCCGGCCGCAAGGGAGCGAGCCAGGGCCAGAGAGAGCGCCGAGGGGAGGAAGAGCCAATCTGGTTACGGCGTAGGATTTTTGTTTTTCAGATAATGCCGCGATCGGCCACACACAAGTCCGGAAGAAGCTGCAGTGACTGTGTCTTAGAAGAGACCTGTTTCCCTCCCATCCAACCAGACCCCGACCTCTATTAAACAGACACAGAGAGAGGAGCTAGCTAACGGGCTGTGGCCTGGGCTCAGGGAGAAGGAGAACTCTGTGGGTGTAGCTGCCTGTACAGATTGTGTTGGGGAGTGTTATTTAGGGGCCTGTTTTTTCTTGCTCTACTGTGGGCTGTTTGGGGAATTTTTCTGGCATACTTGGAAGGGGCACCCTTAGGTTTTTATGGAGGGGTTTTTGAATATACCTTTTGAATATACTTTGGTGGGGCATTCTGAATTAGGTAGCTGGCACAGCAGGCATTGGTGAGGGGGCCGGAACCGCTCTTGCACAGCTAGTACATATAGGGATAGGGGATGGGGCAACCGACCTGGAGGGAAAAGCGATATAGGTGGGGGACTGGTATGGGGCAAGGGCCACAGGTCACGATGGCTGGCATCTTTGGAAGGGTGGTGGGATGTGTAGGTTGTGGGTCGGCCATGGTACTAGCCCTGGCATGGAGGATGGGGGGGTTGTATGACATGCCAGTGGTTGGCACACCTCAAGGAGGAGATAAATTGGTTAAGGTGGGCACTGGGAATGGCAAGGAGGGGGAAGAGAAGGATGGTGACCCTTCTGTGGGGGTGGGTGGAAGGGGGAAGAATGGTGAGGTGGTAGTGAGTTCAGGGGCGGTTCCCAAAAGGGGAGGGAGCCGCCAGGAGAGAAATGGCACGAGCGCATGGGTCTGTGCTACCAAAAAGGGGAGTGGCGGGGTGGGCCCTACATGATGGAGGGGAACCCCAGTGGACATGGGGGGTGGCCCTGAGCAAATTAAGGATCAGGGGACCTGGCATGTGGCTGCAAGACCAGTACCGGGGTATAAGCACAGGAGGGCTGACAGGGGGAAGGGGCAGCAGGTGGGGACAAGGCAATAGATTTGCACCCATTGGGCAGTTAAATGAGGAGGAGGGAGTGTTTTCCTGGTATGGAGGAGGCCCCAGAGGGGGCAGGTGTACTGGAAACAGCAGAGAGCTCAGCAGACAGAAGCAGCGGAGTTACTCCCCTGCACAGGTACTCAGAGGGTGAGGAGGTGTCGGAGGATCTGGGAGAACCAAAGGATGGAGGGGAGGGCTGGGAGTCAGGACACCGGGGTAAGGAGGAGACAGGGACAGGAAGGAAAGGGGAGCATGCGGGAGGGCCTGGGAAGAGTGGTGGTGGACCAAGGGGGATGAGGAGGAGGAGTGGCACGGAAGAGGGTGGGGGGGCTAATGCGTGCCTCAGTGGGGTAGGGGGGCCCTTGTCACTGGGGGCAACACAGAGATGGACCCGGGAGCCATAGGGGTAAGGGAAGTGGCTCAGGAAGTCAGGTCTTTGAGGGAAAAAGAGCTGGAAAGGAGGAGACAGGACACAAGGCGGTATGCAGGTGAGGAGAGGAGAGGAGACGGAATAGCTCACAGGGCGGGGGGTAACGGGGGAAGCAGCTGGAGTAGGGAGTGGGCCTGAGGCAAGGGAGGCGGTAAGAGTGCTCCTCTTGGGCGACTTCATGATTAGAGGGAGGAGACAACCAGTGAGGTCAAGAGCAAGAGTATATCTGGCATGACGGTGCACAAGGCCAAGCAACTGGTCTATGCTCTGACAAAAGAGTGTGGAACCCCTGATATGTTTGTTTGTTTGTTTATTTATTTATTTAGTTTTTGTTGACCGGGTAAGTGCACTAGACAAATCCTACCTATTTTCAGGCATGACCCGGGGAAGGGGATACAGATGAATGCCAAATGATCTTGAACCATATTAAGCTGTTGGTGGTATTTTTAGTGAATGAGAGACATTTGGCCAGGACACCGGGGAAATTCCCCTACTCTTCGTGGTGAGAGTGCTGCTGGGTAATCCGGAGGGGTTGCTCAGTAGGCCCTCGGTCTAGTATGGAAACGGACGCTGTGCTGTCTGGCTCGGTGGAGCCTACTACGGGACGGATACCAGATCAAATTCCCTTACCTCGAGAATCGGGAGAAGTGCTTGATATCCCGGAGAAGCCTCAGACTGATTCGCGGTCTGAATCGGGAGCTGCATCTATTTTATTTCCTTTAGCTGAGTTTTCTGTACCCTTGGAAATCACGATGTCGGACGGCCAGGTGCCTGATTCCGGTCGGGCCCTTTCAGCAGGCATACCGCAGGAAATACAGGAAGGGACTCATTTGGAAGCGCACTTGACAATGGAAGCCACATCGGACAAGGAAATACGACCGCTGGACTCTCACTCTACACCTACGGCCTCACAGATCCTGAAACAACAATTTGGCCTGCATACCAGAAAATCATCCTACCCTACTATGGACTGGTCATCGGAGGAGGTTCTAAAAGACGCTGGATGGACTAAATCACAAACAGGTACATGGATCCCAGACCCTACGTGGACGGACAGTTCTCAGTCTTCTACCATGCATGCCAACGTTTCTACAAACCTGAGCTCAGGTATGGACATTCAGAATTCTGGGGAGGGAACTATTAATGATAATCAGAGCTCTGAAACCTGTTCTTCGGCCATACCTGGGCCGAGTTCGGGGGGGGCGGGGTATAGGACCTGTACAGGATTCAGCTCAGATAGGGGCACAGGCTGGTTTGCAAAAGCCCAGAGCAATAATGTCTGACTTATTTAAAACAAATTAGAACAGGCACCCAGAAGAAATGCTGTTCAAGTTACATAGGGTGGCCTTCCAACCCACCCGGATAGATATTATATTGCTAACTTGCTTTTGAAAGGTTCAATGAATTTTCTCCCTGTTGATATTTTTGCATTGATTCACATCTCAGGGGAGGATTCTTATGATATCAGCTTTAAATCCTTTAAAGGTTTAGAGAAATTTTGGGATAGATATTCCATTTTGAAAAATACCCCTTTGTGGGTTCCATTTTATGCTATCCCCCTTACTAAACCAGTGTTTCGATACATTACAATCATGTTTAGGAATGAAGGTGTCAGCGTAGGTAATATTCACCAATGGTTGCAAAATAAATGTGAGGTGATGGGACCCCCTGAAGCTATCTTAGACTTGGAAGGTATTTGGACAGGGAGCTGGAAATTTAAAGTGAAGTTACCCCAAATAAATGGTGAAATTATCCATTTACCGAACAGCTTTTTCTTAGGGAAGGATAGAGGGGTCTTGTTTTTATAGTGGTCAGCCTCGGACCTGTTATAAATGTGGAGCCCGTACACACTTAAGTAGCTCCTGTGACCTTTTAAAATGTCCACTGTGTGGAGGGTTTGGGCATGTAGCAGAACGATGTCACAACATCTTTAAGTGTAATCTTTGAGGTGATAAAGGCCATGCCTTTCACCAATGCCCATGGGCCTCTCATAACAAAGCTGAAGGCTGGGATTCTGATGCCCTAATTGACAAGGCCCAGGGAAAACAGTGGATTGATCCTGGACCCTTCACACATCAGGTAGTCAGGCTGATCCTTCACCCCTCTTGGTGGATAAGCCTTCCTCCTCAGAGACTGAGGTGACTCCTTTGGTTGCAGATGTATCTATTTCATCTTCTCCACCCGATGTCTCTGACTCTCAACAGGCCTCTTCTTCCATGCCCCCCTTTGAGATAGTGAAACCTCAGAGGTTTACGGACAGCTTCCAATAAAGCTTCCTCTACTACCCCCACTCCAGTAGAAAACTTTTTCTCTCCTTTGCAAGTGGAAGGTAGGGACTCAGATTTAGAATCTGATACTTCTCACCTATCGGAGTTGATTTCAGAAGAGGAAGATAGCAAAACCACAGAATTAGCAAAAGAGAAAAAGGGAAAGAAAGGGAAGAAAAGAAAAACTAGCCATTCCCAGAAGTTTGGAACTTGATGGTAATATTTCCCTCCTATAATGTCTGCAGTATAAAGAACTTTAAGAAGATACTTGCTGTTCTTTCCTTTCTTAGTACTTTAAATGTAGACATTATTCTTTTGCAGGAAACTAGGCTATCTTCCCTGGCTGAAATCAAACAAACACAGAAAAGATGGGTATGGGGGCCTTCCTTTTGGACTTTTGGGCCTGACGCAGCTGATGGGATTGGGGTTCTCTTTACGTCCACGGCTTTTAGAGTTCCTAAACTGGTCGACATCTGTCCAGGACGTGCCCTGCTCCTAGATTTTTCCTGGCATGATTTTGATTATAGACTATTAAACATATATGCCCCTCAAGTTAAAACTGCGCGTATTAAATTATTTGAGGATGTCAAGCCCTTTCTATATACTCAAAGACATGTTATCTGGGGAGGAGATTTTAACTGTGATATAGATACTAAATTTAAAGGAAGTCCAGAAAAATATATTGTGATTCTTTAGCTTTAAAACAGATTCTTAAAATGCTGGGCTATTGGACGTTTATAGGTCATTACATAATACAGGTGGTTCTTCATATCACAGGAACATATTTTCTTCACGTATTGACTATCTTTTTATTTCTAAATTTCTAAAACCTTCCCTTACATATATTAAACCAACTGAGTTCTCAGACCATCACCTTTTAATTGGGGTTCTAAGTCTAGCAGATATTCCCCTTAAACTATACTCAGCTAGCCCCAGATGGCGTTTGAATGTGTCCTCCTTGGATGACAGTGATTGTATTTCTGATTTACAAGATCTATTTTTTGCCCGTCATTCCACACTTTGTTTTTACGAGAACCTTTTTTTCTGGTGCAGAGATACTAAAATAGAGATTAAATCCCTTTTAAGTTCTAAGGGGAAACACAAGGCCAACTCACGATATCTTAAATACTTACACTATCGGGATCAATTCTATAAACTGATGTCACTGTCACCGAGTGACAAACTCCCTTTGTTGTCCCAAATTTCAGAATTAAAAAACCAGATGGTTGAATATCAATATAGTAGAGCTATATCACTAGACATGGAATTCAGATTTGGGGTACAAGCCCAACCAACTTCCGATCCCTATTTGGCGTGTAAGGAACGACTTGATCGGACCTTAATGTCTCAATTAACCTCTTCCAATGGTAAAATAGTAACCTCCGAAATAGATATGATGTCTGCTGTACAGCAATTTGTTTCGGATACCTTTGGGGGAGATCCCGAGCTTAGTGGGAATTTGCCTGAGGCCTTTTTGCCTTATCTTCCAGTGATGGACTCCACATTTCAAGCTCAATTATTGAAACCCATTTCTCCATTAGAAGTGGAAAAAGTTATCCGATCCCTTAAACTTAAAACATCCCCTGGCTTGATGGTATTCCAAATGAATTTTATAAAACTTTCATTTCGTATATGTATTTTTCTTCCTCTTGTGTTTAATTTTATCTTAACCTCCAGCTCCAGTTTTCCAGAATTTAATGTGGCCTTATTGAAATTTATTTTAAAAAGGTGATTCCTCCTTACTTACTAACTGGAGGCCGATAAGTATCCTTAATAGTGACTATAAGATTTTTGCTAAAATTCTCACAAATAGATTGTCTTCAGTTTCTGAGTCCCTTATTCATCTCCGCAATCCTGTGCAGTACCACATAGGAAGATACAGCATAGCTTATATTTGTTAAGAGACTTATTTGATAACAGTAATAGGGAAAAGGGTCGGGCTTGTTGCTTTGGATCAGGTTAAGGCCTTCACAAAGTGTGTCACTCGTACTTATTTAATATATTATTAACCTACAAGATTCCTAAACTCTTTGTATACTGGATCTCTATTTTATACTCTGAAGCAGTGATACATCCTTTAGTGAATGGAAGAATGGGGCCTGCGGTTCCTGTGGTTAGGGGAGTTCGGCAGGGTTGTCCCCTGAGCCCTCTCTTGTATGTGTTTGTTTTAGACCCTATTATTCGATATATTCAGGGGCATTCCGATATTATGGGTTTGACCCCTGATATATCCTTGCCAAGGGTTAAAATAACCGCCTATGGATGATATAACTCTTTACGTTCAGGATAAGCCTTCCCTTCAGAAAGCCTTGCATTGTTTTCAGGCTTGGGGAAAAATCTCTGGATCTGAACTTAACGTTTCAAAAAGTTTTATTTTTTCTTTACATCCTGAACAAGATACTTTCTTTGATACTGGGGGTATTCCATTCTCATCACAACCTAATAAAATTCTAGGAATTTGGTTTGGGTTAGGTGATATGGCTACTTTTAACTGGGAACAGCAGTTAAAAATAGGGGAATCTAAAGTAAATGTCTGGAAACAATGGAAATTTGGGAAACGGAAAAGGGTTTCTATTGTTAAGCAATTTTTGATTCCCATATTTTTATACCTTAGTTATTTATACCCACCACCTGTTTCATTAGAAACGTGATTGTACAGTGTCTTTTTTCAGATGATTTGGGGGAATCGTTTAAATCCAGTTCGCAGGGATTTCCTTTACTTACCAGTTAAGAAAGGTGGTTTGTCCATGATAAACCCAATTGTTTTTTTTCATTCCATTTTTTTTGTTTAATTCTTTTAGTTTCCTTTGGAATCATACGGTTCCCTTTGGCATTCTTGGTCTTATTTTCTATGGAGTCCTTACTTCCAGAAATGGACGACGACTCCCTAAATTGTTAAAACAAAATCATTTGCCCTTGTATGGAGTGCCTTCTCTAAAAAAATGTAGGCAGTGGAATTTATTATTTACTGTCCTTATTTCACATACTAGGAAATCTTTTATAACTATATTGTTTTTACTGTACAGGCACCATTTTGCTTTTTCCAGACTGTGTGCCAACCAAAATGTCTTTTGCTTTACGTAAATTAACTGACTATAGAATACCATCTTCTATATGGGACATTGTGTGGATATCCTTGCATGGGAAATTGGGGGTGCGGGGGAATCTTAAATACAAACCGACAACTGAAAGACACTGTTTAAGGTCTTCTTGTAACTCTATTGAAGAAAGTCTATCTCATTTTTATATTATCAGTTCGCAAAAGATTTTTGGTGTACGGCATCTGATCATTGGGGGGTTCCGGTGCTGCAGCAGATAACATATAATGTTTTGGTCTTAGGGGATTATACAGGCATATGGCAGTCTTATCATCCCAGCACCTTGAATGTTTTTTTTGCCTTTATTCAATTTTATCTTTGGCAGGCCAGATGTCAATTTATTTTTCAGCAACAATTAGTCCCTATTTCTACAATATTGTCTCAAGTAGAGACTGGTTTATTCTCTGTTAAAGTCATGGACAAGCAAAAATGTTCTGCTGTTAAATTTGCTTCTTTTTGGGAATCTTTTTTTGTTTGACATGTATATTTCTGTATACAATTTTTGTATTATTGTGTAAATATGTTTAACTGGTGATGGTATGTTCTTTTCAATAAAACTTCCCCTACTCTTTTCGATAAGTGTCATGGGATCTTTTACATTCACCTGAACTACCACCAATCCAGGCAGATGGGACCTCGGTGTAACGTCTTATTCGAAAGACAGCACCTCACAAGTGCAGCACCCCTCTCATGCTGCACTACAGTGTCAGTACTGGGATATTAACTCAAGTGCCAGATGTGGGAACTGAACCCACAGCCCTCTGATCTCCTGGTCTCAGAGGCGAGTATGCTACCTAATAAGCCACTGACACTGACTGTTAGTGCACCTGGGTACAAATGATATAGAGAGGAACAGTGTGATGGAGATCCAGGCTAGGTTCTGGGAGCTATCCAGGGTTTGCCAGGACATTGGGTGCTCGATCTCCTTCTCAGAGATCCTACCGGTACCTAGGGACAGTGTGGGGAATAAGCAGAAGATAAGGGAAGTAAATTTGTGGCTGGGTGAATGGTGCAAAGCCAAGGGGTATAGGTGGGTGGGGAAATGGGGTGCAACCTGGGAGGACAAGAATCTGTACGCTATGGACAGGATCCACCTTGGCTCAAAAGGGAAGGAGGTCTTGAAGCATAGACTGGCGGTTTTCATTCAATCTAGGTGGGGTCTAAACTTGTGAGTGCGGGATGGTTGGGGCTCCCTAGCAGGACCAAACAGGATAACCCTGGCCTTCTCAGCGTGTCAGCATGGCTCAGCTGGTAGCACATCCGCCTCTGGACCAGAAGGTCGTGGGTTCTCGTCCCACACCGGGATTGGACTTGCACCTAAAAATCGCTGGCATTCGAGTGCAGTATTAGAGGGTGCTGTACTGCAGTGGTGTGCCGTCCTTCGGATAAGACGTTAAACAGAGATCCCTTCTGCCCATCCTGGTGCTTTCCTGGTGGGTGTCCAGGTGGAAGTAAAAGAACCCAGGGCACTCTTTGCAAAGAGCAGGGAACGTCCCCGGTGTCCTCGCCAACATTCCCCTTCCCATAAACCGGTTCCTGCAATTATCCAGGCTGTGTGTGGGTGATGATGTGCGATACGGCCACCACCACACATTCAGTCACTTCACTACCAGTCTAGCACTGCTTGAAAGCGCTTTGTGATACTGTGTATGAAAAGTGCTATATAAATGCTGATTCTTCTTCTCCCCAAAGCTGGGGGCGGGGTACAGAACAAGAGCACCCAACGGTGCAGAAGATGGACCTTGCAGGCAGCAAACTGGAAGCCCTCAGGGCAAGGGATGGTATGGGGAAGCGATGGAGGGTGATCCTGATTAACGCTAGGAGCATAGGGAACAAGATGCCTGAGCTACAGGCACTGCTGCTGGAGGGGGTATGGATGTGGCGGCTGTCACTGAAACTCGGGCCAACCCCCGGCATGACTGGGACCTAAACCTAGCCGAATACACCACATTCAGAAGGTATAGGGCGGTGGGTAGGGGAGGAGGTGTGGCTCTTATCATTAGGGATGGCATAATGGTCTGCAAGGTTGAGGAAGTAGCGGGTCGGGTGGAGGCTCTATGGGCCACCTTGTAGACTCCGGGGGGAGGGCAGGAGGGTGAAGTTGGAGGTGGTATATAGGCCACCCGGGCGGGGGGGGGGAAGAGACCTGATTACAAATTGTGGGGACCACATTGGCCTGGGAGGAGGCAATGCGGTAGTGCTGGGGGACATGACTATGCCAGGAGCAGAATGGAGTACTACGACGTCCTCATCAGTCAGGGAGCAGCAGCTGCTGGATGTCTATCAGGATGTGTTTCTGGCCCAGCTGGTAACAGACCCAATGAGGGAGGGTCGCATCCTGGATTTGGTTCTGGCAGACCGTGTGCTCATCAAGGACCTTGTGGTTAGGGACCCATTGGCGGGGAGTGTTCATGTCATGGTCTGGTTTTCCCTGGACTGGGGGGAGGGGGGTAGATTGCTCAAAGACAAAGGTAGTCGACTTTAGGGGTGTGGATTTTGAGGGTATGGAGTGGATCCTCAGGGGCTATCTAGATGGGATAGGAAAGGGTATAGACACTGAGAAACAGTGGAAAGTTATTAAAAAGGGGCTCCTGGAGGCTACCAAGGCCTGCATGAAGGAGCGACGGAAGGGGGCAGAGCTGGTGGACTAAGGAAGTTCAGGAAGCGGTACGGGACAAAAAGGCTGCTTATAGCAGATACAGGCGTTTCGGGGTGTTATAGACAAGGGAGTAGATGATGATGTCCCAGAAGGTCGCCAGGGTGGTGAGGTCGGATAAGCCGGGAGCGGAGTGAGGTTGGCTCAGGGGATTAGAAGGGGTGACAAAGGATTCTTCAAATTTATTAAGAGAAAGAAGAAGAAGAAAAAGGAAAAGGCAGATTGGGAGGCTGAGGGCAGGGAGTGGGTGGGCGGAGGAGGCAGGGGAGCAGGCAGAGGTACTCAATTTTTGCCTCAGTCTTCACTGGGTGGGGCAGCACTGCATGGGGAAGGGAGCGAGGGACCAGCAGATGGGGGGGCAATGGCCTTCAGATCCCTGCAGGGAGAGTGAGAGAAGTCCACAGGGACCGCAGATGGGGGGGGCCCACGGACTTTGAGATCCCCGCTGGGAGGGTGAGGGAAGGACTTGAGAGTCGAGAAGGCACCGGGCCCAGACGGTATCCATCCCAAGATGCTTAGGGAGTTGGCCGATACCCTGGCTACACCTCTGGCGGACCGCTACAACTTCTCCCTCCAGTTCAGTTGGGTGCCACAGGACTGGAGAATGGCCCATATCGTGCCAATACACAAGGGTGGCTCATGAGAGAAGCCAAGAAATTACAGGTCAGTAAGCCTGACATCGGTGGTGGGCAAAGTGATGGAGGGCATATTAAAGGAGAGGGGCTTCTAAGGGCCCAGGGCCACCTGCATGATCGCCAGCATGGCTCTGTTATGGGCAGATCATGTCAGACCAACCTGGTGGAGTTCTATGATTGGGTGACGAGGGCGCAGCATCTGGGCAGGCCAGTGGATGTCCTCTTTCTAGACTTTAGCAGGGCATTTGACTTGGTGCCACATCTCGGACTGCTGGAGAAGCTGGGGGAAATGGGGTGGGGCCACAGATGGTCAGGTGGATAGGAAACTGGCTAGCAGGTCGTTATCAGAAGGTGATGGTTTGGGGGGGGGAAGTCTTGCGTCCCAAGAGAGTCATGAGCTGGGTACCACATGGCCCACTCCTGTTTGACACGTACTTCTCGGACATTAGAAGGGGCATCAGGAGTGAGATGAGCCTATTTGCTGATGACTCGAAGCTGGGGCGGTGGTGAATGGGGAGAAGGGGAGGTTGGCCCTTCAGGAGGACCTGGAGACACTGGAGGGGTGGTCACGCACCTGGAGGCTGAAGTTTAATACTGGGAAGCGCTGGGTTCTGCACCTGGAAGCCAGAAACCCAGCTCATGTCTACACCTTGGGTGGGGAGACACTGCACGTTTTGGGGGGGGGGGGACCTTGGGGTGGTGGTGGATACCAAAAAATGAACAACTCAGAGCAGTGTAGGAGGGCTGCAGCCTATGCTAACAAAATGCTAGGGAGTATAGCCAGGAGGATAACATCAAGGAGCCAGGAGGTGCTCCTCCCACTGTACAACTGCCTGGTTAGACTGCACATTGAGTACTGTGTGCAGTTTTGGCGCCCTTACTTAAAAAGGGATGCTGCTTTTCTGAAGACGGTCCAGAGGCGGGCGACCAAGATGATATGGGACCTTGGGGACAAGCCCTACGGGGAGAGACTTGAGGAGCTCAACCTGTATTCTTTGGAAGAGAGGAGGGACAGAGGTGACATGATCAAGGTCTTAAATTATCTCAAGGGGATAACCAGGGTAGGCAGAGATGGGGGGGCTTCAGCTGAGGGAAGTGGGGAACACCGGGGGCACTCTACAAGGCTGGTCGGTGCGAGGCTAAGGGAAGAGACAAGGAGGCAATATTTCAAACAGAAAGGTCTAACTGAACCATAGAATATTTATCCTCAGTGTACATGTGGAACTACTTTTTCAGATGGAAGGATACACAAAAAAATGGTCTTTTCCAGCCTTAAAAATCACCCTGTCTGAGCATTATTTGTGTCCTTCATGCAATCCATGTTATAAGCGCAATAGCTCACTCCAGGATGTGGGGTTATAGGCATTTAATCCATGCCTGGGGCACTGTGAGGACACTCAGCCTGCAGCCTTGAGCCTCACAATGCACCCCAGGTGTGGATTAAATGCCTATAATCCCACACCCTGTCGTGGGGTTATTGCTAACTTATTACTCAGTTTTGGCAAACTATGTTTTGGACCCTATTTGTCTTCAAGTCGGTTGTAAGTTCTGCATGTTCATCAGGGGTGGGGAAGGGACTGAGGCGTTTCTGGATTTGTCTTTTATAAGTGTTGTTCTCTCTGTATTTTTTTTTTTTGGTTATTATTTGTTATAATAATTTGTATTCAAAAATGTTAATAAAGTTTACTTAATTGCAAAAAAAAAAATTAAGTAAGTAATGGAGGGGGACGTGCAGCAATACCCCATCCTCAGATTTTAATCTTCCCCTCATCTCTATGCTGCCAATAATTTGTCACATTCCATTGAGTTCGTAAGGAACACCAGCAGAGTCCTGGGACCAGAAGGCAAATCCAGGCACCATCTCGAGGTTATTCTATAGGCCCTGAGTAGCCCAAGTACTCGAATACGGACTGCCCTGGATATGTATCTTCCAAGTGCTCCAACCTACATCTGAGAAGCTTGTCTTCCCCCATTACCTCCATTGATGCAGACAAGAGCCTCTTCTACGGCAACATCAGTTTCTCGCGACGCGTTGTCTGTTACTTTTAGTCAGGCCTTCATACAAGTCACTCACATGTTAAATGAGGCCATTTTACTCTACTGCTTGTATCCTGAGATAGAGTGTTTTTCCTGCACTGAGAACCATTTTTAATGTTGGTTCCCTCAGTCCAGACGTGTCAGTAGGAGCGTGCTGTTCGGCAGCCCTGGAGTTCCACACGGAGATGTGGTACCTCAAAGAGGGAAGACACTCAGATTCCAGGGAGGGCAGGCTGCTCAGAGCTTGCCCCCCCCCCCCAGTCAAACAAGCAGCAGCATCTGCAATGGCTTTGAATGCTGCCACTGCCCCCACCACAACCAGGTGATGAGTCCAGTGGTATTGACCCCAGGATCATCAGGGAAAGGGTCAGTGTCAGTGAAATAAAGGGGCAGAGCAAAACCATTTTAAAAAATGCAGTGCCTGTACCAAGTAGACATGTCATGATAATATGATACAACAATATATCAGGATAGTTCTATGCACTGTGATTTAACATTGTAAAAAAAGCAATATTACTATTATCGTGCAGTACAATATATTGCGATAAACCATTATAAACCACCTTGCTTTCTTATCTCTGCTGCTCCAGCAATGTGCCCTTCTCCTGGTGCGACTGAGATTCCAGCCTGCCCCACCGCTCCACAATCAGATTTTTATTACTTTTCCAAAACAATGACAAACACCACAAAATTATCAATATAGTATACAGTGATTTTTTTCCCCCACATATATCGCCATACTCACATATCCTGACATCCCTAGTGTCAAGCAGCCACCAATATAGGAATGACTACTGGGTCCGTTAAGTTACAGCACTACTACCACCAACAAGAGAACTCCACACATTACAGTATGCCACCTCAGAGCAGCACTATTCACTGGCAACCAGGGGTCAAAAGGATACCTGCCAGTACTCTTTCCAAAACCGATGGCACTCTCCCCTGGGCTTCGATACCCACCATGGCTCACACCTATCCCACTGATTATCTCCTCTACATGTAGAGGCACACTGTATCAGTGAGTGCCTACCTACTACATATTTTGCTGGCAACCTCAGCTCTTACTTCAGATCACGGACACAGTGCGAGTTAACATCAAAGTGCCACCTTCAAGCCTCTAAGACCAACTTCTAATTATTCAACGTGTGTGAGGGTGGGGGCCCTTAAATGCACATTTTACATCTGTGCAAAGTATTTTGTAAAATCTTAAAACAGCGGACTGAGCACCATATTGCTGGCGAAACACTGAAACACAGCACCTTGTTCAGTGTGCGTGTTTTCACAGTATTTGCTAAGCCTAGCTCAACAGATGTAATATCTTATCACTGGAGTCCTCTTGCATCCAGTTTTACTGCTGGGAGGGAACAGAGTGCAGAGAGTGCAAACATATTTACTCAAGGTGTCATGGTGGGGCCAGTGGCTGTGGTGGGATTCAAACATGGAAATCTCCTGGTTCCCAGGCCAGTGCTTTTTAGAAAATGAAACAGACACAGATGCAGTCACCCCTCCAAGCTTATTCTTTTTTTAGTGTACTTACAACAGCTTTTTCCCCAGACAACACAAACTATGTACAGAGCAGAACATCTCCAACTATATATATATATATATATATATATATATATATATATATATATATATATATATATATATATATATATATATATATATATATATACACACACACACACACACACAATATATTATATTTTTATACATATATATATATATATATATATATATATATATACACACACACACACACACACATATATATACACACACATACATACCTAAACACACACAGTATATATGTGTATATATATATATATATATATATATATATATAGTACATTAAAATTGAGCAGGTTCCACATTCTGCTGTTGCTGTTACTACTGCTTAATTCATCGTCTAGTCTACGCACACACTACTTGTAACAGTTCATATCTACCCCCTCACCGTTACAGATAGCGTTACCTGCAGCTACACTTCAAGACCTGTTAAATCATTACTAAAATGAGGGGGTGCAGAGTTTCCCATGTCTTAGTACATCTGTTAGCCATGCTGGCTATCAAGCATATGCTGTGAGTATTCCTCGACGCCATTCTTTTTCAGAAGAGTCTGCATCAAACCAGTGACGCAATACTGAAATTTTAGCTGACATGGCTATCACTGCCATATATTTTCCTTGTTAAACCAAATTCAATATATGTGTGTGCACGCGTGTGCAGATGTTTATATCATATAGTTCCTCTGAGTAACAATACCATATCAGAGTCCTGATGTGGTTACTCCCAGAAACTCTTGTTTATTTGTCCAGTCACTGAAAGGGCAGCCAGACATGTCCAGAACGGTTGCTGTGGAAACGGAAACAGATCAGCTGCTCTTTTTGCTACGTGTGCAGTTGCAGAAGTGAGGGAGCTCTGAAATACGGATGAAAATTTCCTCTTGAAGAGTAAGTAAAAGAGCAGCAACTGCTGAGCAAAGGATGAAAGAATACAACAAGATAGGTCGATGTTGGTTTCAGCTACACAACTCAGGGGTAATGCCGACTTCTGCCTAACACCCCTGAGAATAACACCGCTGAGATAATGTGGTGATGATAACTCCTACCAGACAACTCACTAGGGATGAGGATGGCGCGCCAGCCAGACGCCTCGCTGGTGACGACGGCGCCAGCCCGACACCTCACCGGTGACGACGGCGCCAGCCTGATGCCTCGCCCGGTGGCGATGGCGCCAGCCCGGCGCCGCCAGTGACAACGAAGCGACGCGCCTTTGCGGGCGGCGGCGAAACCAGCCCGGCGCCTCACAGGTGACGACGGGCAGCCTACCACCTCTGAGGCAATGCAGACTCTGGTTAAACGCTCCTGAGGTGCGTAAAAGCTATCTACGTAGAACAGGTAATCCAAGTGCAGGGATGTCAAATGATTCTGTCAAGGAAGATTATTCTAGCTACCTAGAATAAACCTGGAGGTACTCCCATATAAAACTGACATTTAATCACTGCTGTGCAGCAGGAGGGGCACACAATATGGACCCAATATCCCTTCTGTCACCACAGTACTGTTACTATGTTAAAAGGCTGGGATCAGAAAGATCAAATAGAAGGGAAGCCTTCTCTAGTGTGATACTGTGTTCTGAAGTACAACAGGCTGCATCATTACAAGGCTGAAGATTTAAAGAAACAGCCACCAGCCCAATTCTGACTCGCAGAAGATTTAATGAGACAGAATCTGTCTGTCAACCTGCAGCTACCATTCCTAAAAGCATCAATGGAAAACTCTCTTCAAAGCCTTCTGCTGTGCCTCTTCAATGCTCGACCCAGTCCCGATGAACCCTGCAACCCAACAATATAGGCGTATGGCGTAGCTGTCTTTCTCAGCCAGAAGAAGCTGCAGCATGATCCAGAGGCAGACGGCGTGGGATGGGGAAGGGATGCAGCACGCACGAGTGCTGATGGTAGAGCTCTCTGGATGGGGGAAGGGATGCAGCACGCACGAGTGCTGATGGTAGAGCTCTCTGGATGGGGGAAGGGATGCAGCACGCACGAGTGCTGATGGTAGAGCTCTCTGGATGGGGGAAGGGATGCAGCACGCACAAGTGCTGATGGTAGAGCTCTCTTCTCTTTTTTCAGGTCTTTTCCACAACACACAGCTTAGCGCTAGGAGTGAGAGTCACATGCAAGACACTGGAGGCGGAGGGGTATCCGGTCATTGTGTGGTCACCCTTGCTGTCTGATACCACCCTGAACCACCTACAGAAGGCACTGTATAGCGGAGCCTGCACATCTACCCCCAGAGTCTGAAAGCTTGCCTCCACAACGCTCCTGTTGGTCCAGTGAAAAGCCAACCAGAATCGAAAAACTTGCCTCTGCAGCACTCCTGTGACTCTACTGGCTCCAGTGGCCCAGAGACAAACCACCCACAAAGTCTGAATACCCGCTTCCACAGTGCACCGAGCCCCGATTCGGAAGGCACCATAATGCAGACTGTACAAGCCACCCACAGAGTCTGAAAGCTTGCATTTGCTCCACTGGCCCAGTCTGACGGGGCAGATCCATGATGGAAACTCAGATGGCCCATATGGGAGCACAATACACTCATCTGGTGACACTGGGCTAGAGTGGGCCACAGATTTTGGGATATAAAAGAATTGGAGTAGGGGGAGTCAACATGTACGGGAATCACAGCAGCAAAGCAGCCAAGCTCAGTTCAAACAAAACTCCTGTTCAGGGGCTGAGACTGGGACTGGCCGGGCCATGCACTGATCCATGCTTGTACACGAGATGTAATTAAATCACACATCAGTCCAGGCTTCTGTCAGTTTTTGCATCAATAATATCACAGAATGATAACCTACATCAGGTAAAAGAACCCACTGAGCTCAAAATCCTTTTCACAAGGGAGACCAGGCCAAGACGTGACCCAACAATCCAATGATATATAACTGGTGGCATGTCATAGGTGATGAGTCACTGATGACATATGACTGATGGTGTACAATAGGTGGCGTGTAACTGGTGACATGTTAAAGGTGATGTGTAACTGGTGATATATAACTGGTATACTGCCAGTGATTTTCTGTTTTCAATTGGAGAACACTGCTAAAAAATGGAATCTTATTTTTAATCCAGCATTTGGGGGTCAAGTTTCATGAAAACCCCCACTTTGAACCAGATATTTGGACGAACTCATTTTAGCCATTTTTTTTTTTAACAAAACATGCTAATGTGCCCTCAAATTTAGGAAAAAAACGATTTTTAAGATTTTGCCAAACAGAATTAGCCATTTTTAAAAACAAAAAAACAAACAAAAAAAAAAATCACTGGCTCTACTGATGACATGTTACTGACGGCATTTTACAAGTTGCAAGTTACTGATGATGTGTAACTGGTAACATGTGACTAATGGTGTGTTACAGGTGGCTTGCTGCAGGTGGCATGTAGCTGATTATGTTATTGGTAACATGTAAACGATGACATGACATGTACCAGACTGCTACAGGACGACTCCTGAGAATGGGCTTTGCCCAGCAATCTCTATCCTGTATTTAAAAAAATAATCAATACATTTTAGTGACATCGAAAACAGACAGAGAACTTGACTGCATACAGTTACACAGAGTACACACTGTACCAGAAAACTGTAACAGAAGGTCGTGTGGGATTCTAGGTCCATCATCTCCACCTCCCCCCCCTAGGGGTTCCCTTTATCCAGGGGCACCTTGAAGGCCTGTACTGTATTTATGCCCACTGTCTCCACTGGTAGGCTGTTCCATATGTTCACCACCCTCTGGCAGAAGGCACGCTTCCCGAGGTTAGCTCTGAATTTACTACCTCGGAATGTCAGAATGTGTCTTGTGTCTAGGACAGGAGATCAAACATCGGTCTGTTCGACCTTGCCAATGCCCTTCAGGATGCAGAAGCTTGTGATCCTGATCCTCTCCGCCTCCTTTTCTCCATAGTAAACATGTTAAGGGCCCCCAGCCTCTCTTCACAGCTTTCGCACCCCCCCCCATACTAATGATCATTTTGGGGGCCCTTCGTTGTATCCTCTGAACTGCCTCAATGTCCTTTTTGTACTGAAGTCTATGGCCTGTCTATGGCAAGGGTAAATGCTAGAGTACTCCGCACCATGGGATTCAATGAATGGCTGAAAAACTGGCGTGGTGTTCAGGGTTTTGGCTTCATTGGGGACTGGAGGGGGGCCACCTGGAGGGATACAAGCTTATACTGGTGTGATGGTCTGCATCTGTCCGGGAGGGGGAACCAGGATCCTAGGTGACCGGTTTAAGTGCCTCATTGGCAAGCATTTAAACTAGCCAAGGAGGGGAGGCACTGAAAAGGAGCAAGGAACTCCCAGCCTCCTCCCACAAAATACAGTAGTTAACAACGTAAACACCAAAGTAGAAAAGTCAATAGGGAGCAGGACTGGGGTAAATGGAGAAAAAGGCAAGGGCAGGGATGGGGCTTAAAGGGGTAAGGCCATCAAAAAATGGAGGATAATGAGTACCAATGCCCGTAGTCTGTGTAACAAGCTCCCTGAACTAGTCGCCTTGATGGAGGAGGGACACCTGGATATCGTACCAGTCACAGAAACGTGGTACACAGAGAACAATGACAGATGTCAACATACCAGGGTACACAATCTACAGGAGGAACAGGGAGGGTAAAAGAGGAGGAGAAGGAGTAGCTCTCTATGTAAGGGAAGGGATCAAAGCAATAGAACTAAATGGTAAACAAGGAGTAGAGGAGGTACTGTGGGTCACCCCGGAGACAGGAAATGGCACCACAATCCGCACAGGGGTTGTATACAGATCCCCATTTCAGGGGGAGGCAATGAACTTATATGGCTCCATTTACTGCCTCTCCTATTTGGAATACCAGCTAGCCCTCACCTGTCAAACAGGTCGCTACCATGCATGGAATACAATCCTACCCAATGCCTCACGGCAGCTGGTATTCATTCGCCAGCTTGCCCTTGTGAGTTCATGAAACTTCAGCTACAACCCTACATGTGTCTCTCTCATTCAAGCAGCACATGCTTTGTACCTCTGCCGCAAGGTATGTCTCCTGCCACACAGACTACATATCCCCCTAGGTAAACCGCAACCAGAGTACTAGTGGCTGCAATTACAGGCTGCTTCACCTACAATGGTAATGTCCTACTCCCTAAAGTCACCAAATCTGGTAGACAGGAAAACACCAGGAATTTTAAGCTTTGCCGCACTTTGGAAAATACTTCTTCTCCTTCTGCGGTGCTCAGGTAATGTAGAGCTTAATCCTGGCCCACCACAGCAATTTTTCACCCTCAGACCTAGCGGGCTAAAGGCATGAGCTTCTTGCACATCAATGTATGCAGCCTACTAAAAAAAGCTCACCTTGATCCAAGCTTGGGTGATTCACACCACCCCCGATGTACTAGTGATCTCTGAATCCTGGCTTAGACCTGCAACCCCTGACAAGGAAATAAATATCCCCAACTATGCCCTGTTCAGAGCGTACAGGCAAACTAGAGGAGGAGGAATAGCCATATATGTTAAAGACAAATTTGCGGTCTCCTGCATCACTTCATCTTCTGTCGCCAATGAATTTGAATGCTTAACTCTCAAAGTGGAGATCTCACAGACTAGCACTCTTCATCTAATAGGATGCTACAGGCCCCCGTCCGCTGGCTTACAACTTCTATCTCATCTAAGCGACATACTGGGGCAAGGTCAGCTTGAAACCATTATCCTTGGCGACTTTAACCTCGACTGGCTCTCCAATGCATCTGCCCCCCCATCCTTCTGCGATGATCATGGGCTGACTCAGCCTATCACCGACCTGACGTGCCCCAATACAAAAAACCCTAATAAAAAGTACCACACTGGATGTGCTCTTAGTGAGCAAACCTCATCTCTTTTCACATGCCAGCACCTTTTTCCCCAGATGTCAGCGACCAGAGCTATATCGCAGGAGTAAGATCAACTAACAAACCGACAATTAAAGTTTTCCCTGAAGAGATCCAGACTAAACTTTGATTTAGCTGCTTATCGTAAACTTAAGCTCTCCCTGCGCTGGCAGGAGTTTTACCTGGCCAAAACAGTCGCCTCCGCCTACAGTATCTTCCATGACATATTGTCGAGGGCCCTCAACAAGCATGCTCCCTTGACTATAAGTCCGAGCAAAAAATAAAACCTGCAAGTTGTTCTCCCCTGAAATCAGGAAGTTACTCCTCGAAAGGGACAAGCTCTGGAAAAAGTGCACAAACTGAACATGCCTAACGAGTGGAGTCAGTTCAGAAGGACACGGAATCTGTGTACAAAGACAATTAGAGAAGCGAAGGCTTCTTTCTTCCTCTCTGAGCTCGACTCTGCTACCAAGACTCCAACCAAATTCTGGAATACTATTAAGGACCTGTTGGGCCACTCCCCAGGCAATTCCCTTCCGACCAAGATCATCTCCGGCAACACTACTATCAATGAAAGGATGGAGATAGATCCTAGACACCTTTAATAATCACTTCGCAACCGCAGGCCTGACGTTTGACAATTCTCTAGCATGTAATCTACGCTCCCAGGCAGACAACTACCTATCTGTACCCCCAGCTACCTTTTCGCTATTCAAGCTTCAACCTGCTTCCCTAAAAGAGTTTGAAGACCTATTACTGCAACTGGATACCAGAAAAAGCGCCGGCGCTGACTCGCAAGACTCATATTTCCTAAGCACTGCCTACCATGTTCTAGCTGTCCCCATCACCCACCTATTCAATTTATTCTTGTACCAGGGTATTTTGCCGCCTGTGTGGAAGACAACTTGCGTCATCCCTCTGTTTAAAATCAGGCAACCCATGTAACCTTAATAACTACAGGCCCATCTCCCTCCTCCCAGTGTTGTTGAAACTCCTGGAAAAAACTGTAAATGCACAACTAAGATCTTACCTTGAACCAACAAATTTATTAAATCCTATGCAGTCGGGCTTCAGAGCTCAACACAGCACCATCTCTGCCCTGACTAAAGTAACCGACTGGCTGGGAGCCCTTGACTCCAGAAACTTTATCTGTGCGGTCTTCCTGGATCTAAGTAAGGCTTTTGATACAGTCGATCACAGCCTCCTCCTTACGAACCATAGGCGTGGACTCCACCTCTCTGTGCTGGTTTACTGACCATCTTACAGGGCGCCTTCAGCAAGTTAAAACTGAAGGTGAACTGTCCCCTTTCAAACCTCTTCTAAGAGGGGTACAGCAGTGATCTATTTTAGGTCCCCTTCTATTTGCAATCTACATTAACAATATCGACAACTGCATCAAAAATGACTTCCATTTGTTTGCAGATGATACCATTCTCTATGTTAGTAGACCAACGCCCGAAGCTGCCTGCAACGATCTCCAAGCCAAATTCAGCCTCCTGCAAAGCCAACTGATTCACAAAAAGCTACTCCTGAATGCTAAAAAGACAAAAGTGATGCTTTCCTTCCCCAATTGCCCATGTAGCCAAGCCAGCGTCCTGTGGGTCAGTTCCTCAAATAACCACGATCCTAAGAAAAAAACCTGAATTTGTCACAAAATTCAAGTATTTGGGAGCATGGATTGACCACAGACTTTCCTTCATCGAACATATCAAGAACCTACTAAAAAAAAACTCTGACAAAGGCTAGGACTCTTCTTCAGAATCAACCAATTTCTTACCAGAGGCACCAAGCTATGATTGGTCCAATCCACCTTTCTATTGCTGGTTGATTATGCGGATTTCCTCTACAGCCAGTGCCCTAGCTCTTACTTGGTAAAATTGGACACGCTTTACCACAGAGCCCTGAGGGTTATTACAGGTCTTCCCATGGCTACTCACCATTGTGCTCTGTATGCTGCTGTGGGGTGGACCTCTCAAACTCAGGCGCCACAAAAATGGCGCACTCTGGACTTTTTGTGCCCTCACAAAAAAAAAAAAAAAAAAATCGTCCCTCTACATCTCTGACTGCCTTCCTTTATGCCTAATAGGAAACTATGCGCTTAGAAGCTACTCATTCACTCTCAAAATACCTAAAGCAAAATCCCACTTCGGCAGAGCGGCAGTAAGCTTTGCACTGCCCACCCTATGGAGCAACCTATAAAGAATCCTTAAACTGAGTGCCCTTGTCTCACTACCCGCCATCAAGGCGTTATACTCCCGCACAATCAAAGAAATGTGCAACTGTTTTGCTCTCCCAGGACCGGCTCTCAAGTCCACCTTGGACCACTTCCCTGCTCGGATCCGCTCGAAGTCGCTATCACATTGTCTTGCATCCCCCCAGTTTCTAGATATCCTCTCCCCTGCTCTACTGACATGTGATTATAATCCTTCTCCCAGTCTCCCTTTTTTGGTTGGAGCTCTCCAACCCTTTGGCTTGAGATAACCCCTTTAGCTGCTTCCCCTTCCATCCCTTGTACAGAGCATTCCACTTTTCTCCTTCACATTCCCTTGCACTTCCTCCTTCCCCTCCCTGTTATCTTATTACCTTCATAGCCCTTCCTCCCCCACTACTCCCCCAGGTCCACTCTGCCACCCAAGCACTTCCTCCCCTGCATTACTTATTCGTTCTCAACCCCGCTACCCTGTCCCTGTAGTACCCGCTCTGTATGTATTTGCGTACTGTACCTTGTACCCTGCCTGTACTATCCCACAACTATATGAATCTATGCATTGTATTATCTATGCTTATTGTATTTGGTGTGTCTTTTTATTCATATGTAATAATTTCTTGGGGCTCTGGGGAAACTGCAATAGGTAATGTACCTCTTCCTGAGAGGAGTAAACAGGCCATTAAAACCCAAATCAGGCAGCTTCTACAAGAGGCTGGCACTCAGGATGGTATTGTTCAGACTGCGGCCGAGGCTGCAGCTCAGGCCGCCCTAGACGGCACCCGAGACAATCTACCTATGCCTGACTGACCTAACAATCCCCTACAAATGGCCTACTCTGTTCAGCAAATTGCCACCAGTATCGGTCAGATGAGCCCATCCAACAATCTCAGCTATCATTTAGAAAAGGTGCATTCTAAATGCAAGATGCTTAGCCTCGCTGCAGAATACCAGGTCCAGATACTATGCCAAACCATCGATCCCAGTTTGTGGGCCAAACTCCACGATGCCATCCACCAGGATGGGAACGCCACCTTTGATGAGGTTGCAGCTGAGCTCATTTCTGCTCACAGCCCAGGTGCAGTAGGAGTGATGCTTGCATACCCTGTAAAACAGAATGCAAAGGAAAGTGCAGTGACAACAATGGGGTGGGAACCGGAATTGGCATAAGAATAAGGGTAAACCACAACAACAAAGAACAGGCCCTTCATATAGAGAGCCGAGGGGGGAAAAAAAAAAATTCGGAAATTCCGAGAGCTCCTGGGACAAGTGCACCCTATGGTGGACGCTGTTCCCGCTCACGCCCTTGTGGCTGTACAACTGGCAACCCAGACCCAGACCCCAACGGGTCATAGTGATACTGGAAGTGCAGGCCCACAGGCACGTACAGGTCTGAACCCGGAAGCTCCTCCCTATATAGCATCAGTGCAGCATGGTGAGGTGATTCAAAGAAGCCAGGCCCAACCTCTCGTTGCTCCCAGCAGTACCGATTGACAATTACATGCCCCAGTCTAGATTGTAAACAAGCTGGTCTTGGATACAAACGGAAAGCCCTGCACCGAGGCAGAGGTCGGGGGCCACCTACTTGCAGTCTTGCTAGATACAGGTGCGGCTGTGTCTGTATTACATGATGAACACCCAGACATATCTCTTTGGTCCACCGGACGGAGGACCAACATGTCAGGAGTAGATGGTGCTGGGCTACCTGCATACCGATCTCTACCCCTGCCAGTACAGCTAGGCCATTTAAAGGCCTCACACACTTTCCAACTGATGGTAATGCATGATCATCCTAGTATCATAGGAATTGATTTTCTTGCACCACACGGCTGTGTGGTGAATCTAGCTAACATGCTACTGATACAGAGTCAGGGTCAATAACACACCATTTTGATCCCTGATTTACACGATGTGGCGACAATCTCTGCTAACAAACAGTATGACGTCATACATTTGTTCAAAGATCATAAGCTTTTCCCAAAGCTTCTCCCCATTTTGCAGCTACATTTGGAAGCATTTGCAATCAACAAACATGACTGTGGCAGAATGCACACTGTCACCAAAGTGCCAGACCCAGCACATGAGAGGCAAAGGCAGTACCCTTTTCCAACTGAGGCCTTGCCTTCTCTCAGAGAAACAATCACCAGTCTAGCATTGCTTGTAAAGCACTTTGGGATACTGCGTATGAAAAGTGCTATATAAATGCTTCTCCTCCTCCTCCTCCTCCTCTTCCTCTTCTTCTTCCCCATTGTCAACAAGCTCAGTCTGGCAGTCTATCAAGTTAGACTCCTGCATAACAATACACTGACCGACAAATGGGTTACATGCAAACCAACTGGAACTGTATAAGGGAGCTTAATTACTTTTCCTCACCCCATTGGGCAGAATAGTACTAACTTACTAATGTTTGATTTTGCTTTTCACATACACTGACAAAGATGGCCATCTTGTTCCATTATCTCCTCCTCATCTCACGAGTTATCCCCTGCATCCAAGGCACAGTACCGAACCTCCTACCACACCTTGATCATCCAGCATCTCCTTCAAAGGGAGTATTCATCAATATACCCGATAGTCTGATTACTGTTCAGGAAGGTTCCAATGCTTACCTCATTGCTTCGGTTGTTGCTCCTGATAAATCTACCCTACAAATTGAGTGGCAAACCACATCGCAAGGACAAATCCTCCCTGTGGCCAAACTCTCCAAAGGAACTTTCCAGGGTTGGCCCAATGCTAAATTATCCCCAAATGGTTCTCTGTCCTTGTTACAAACTGCTCTTAGACATTCTGGTTTGTACAACATTACTGCCTTAATTGATCCTTCATGCTGTTAATTCGTTGTCTAAGGATTCTGCTAGAATATTTTGTGCTATACACCACATGGCTTCTGCTGCCATGTCTCTCTCTGTATTACCACCCATTGATAAACAGCTTTTGGAATGTCCAAAGCATACCCCGGTCCCCGTAGTGGTCTAACAGCCACTGCACTCCCTGGTTCTTTGATCAATAACTTACAGTTTATGCATATACCCGTTTTGTTTGATATTACTTACTGGAATATGAAAGAATTTGGTATGTGTCACAATACTAATACGTCAGCATTTTATAGTACGTTATTGCTTGATAGTTTAGCTGCATTTCAGATTCATACTCAAGACCCTATTGCTGGGGTCCATTCTACTGAACATAGAGGCAACTTCAGGAGAAAACCCAACCTGATGATCAAAGTCATAAACGTAATACACGTGAAGTTGACAGTTCTGATGTTACAGGTGCAATAGGTACTGTCACAGGCCTTTTTGGTACGGCTATGTCTATTTGGAATAAAGCAGACATTGCTGCTATCAAATCTCATTCTGCCAAGTTTTCCACTGGTTTAGTTAATAATATACTACCCCCATTATTGCATGGTGTGGATGGCCTTAGGAAGAAAAATACACAGTATACAACATGCACGACATTGGTAAGGCATTCACTCACTCGAAAGACAAGATTAACGCACTCATTGCATAGAACAACAAAGAAGCAGATAAACAATACATTGCTAGAGAAATTCTCTGCTCTCCCTATGGCTCATACATTATCACTACCATCAACAATCTCTTCCGTGATCTGGAATCTGGAAGACTCCCTGGTATCATACATGATAGATGCATTTCCAAATGGTATTGTCTACGCTGTAAAACCCCTAGCTGTACTGCTATGTGTATGCAACAATCTCTAACCATTCCTCTTTCTACAGCTAGGAACCTGGGGTTTGTGACCAGACACCCTAACACTGGTCCTTGTCTCACTGCAAAGAAATGTTCCATAACAGATATGATGTTTGTTTCTTTTACTGTCTCTTTGCCATGTTTTGATCCCACTACAGCCTTGTTCGACAAGCTTGCACTGGAGCATTCCATTGGGCATTTGGACGAAGACATCTACAGAGAACACCTGGATCTACCACCTCTACTGGTCTTCCATCCTTTCCTGGATGCCTGGGTGGCTCCGCACACGGACTGCTGTGCGAAGAAGCAATACATTTACTCGTGCCGATATGATATATTTGATGTTATTCAACCTGTTTGTGGTTATTCTCCAGATAGCATTGATTGAACATTCACCATGGATGATGACATCACCAAGAATGGCACGGATTTCTCGGATTCTACTTTGGCTCCGGATAAGCTCTACCAATCATATCGTGAGGAGGTTCATCGCCTGTCAACACTGATTTTGAAGACGACGTACACTTGCCCTGTCCAGTTGCAAAAGTGGAGACTCCCTACTGCTCGCTCTTAGTATAATCCTGATGGGGAGTACTGTGTGGTAACTAACTTTAAAAGCTACACTTATGGATCTGTGAAATGTGTTATTAATAACCCCAATTTTTGTTTTGTCCCCCACCAGAAGACTGTCATTGGACATACTATTATAACCCCCCCCGTCCCCCTCATGGATGCAGACATCACTGATGGTAACCCCAATTATCTGCTCACACTTTCTGAATATTTACCATATTTTAATGTACACATAGACCCACTCACACTTACATTAAAATCACTTTTAGACAGGAAAGACACACACCTCATCCACATCAGCAGGCCAATGAAGCTATCCTTTCATTAATTAATGATGGTGACATGAATGATGCATTTACTAACACCTGGTTAGAAATTACTTTTAAAGGTTTTGTTATTATACAAGCTTTTTTGATATTTGTCTCGATTATCATGCTATGCTGCCTACGGCGCACACTGCGCCAACACTGTAAGCAGCTTGAGTTCCTTTACAAAGCTTGCGAGTCAGGTATGTAAACGACCACTGCTCCCTGATCTTTCCCTAGATTTGCCAGTGTTGCTCTTGGAGGCAACAAGGGGGGAATGTTACACAAGGTCCTTGCACCCCTATTGGTACCCTCAGGGGTACATTGTAGACAGCTAGTGCTTAAGCATATGTTATACTAACATATAGGGCTAAGGACATCTACCATATAAGAGTAGATATCAGGATATGTACGCATATTGTTGTAATACACTTTGCTTGCTAATACATATAGTCTATGTATTTTCTGTGTATTTCTTGCTTGTAAGATGCCAAGACACCTGTGTCCTTGGAATAATGATATGTAAGTTGGCATCGCCACCTTTTGTAGATGTGTACTACTACACTGAGTTATGCAAGACTCTGTATAAAAACTCTTGTTTCACAAACTGATGACTGCTACAAAATGTTATCTTGGACCATGGAGCCTCCTCTAATTTAGCCAATAGGGCTCATCTCGGTAACTAGAAATGTTTCTATCTTATAGTAATCATCATAAGTATATAATGTGATACACTAGTCGTACCTCGGAGATCCCAAGAGACACAAAGAAAACTCGAGGTATAGGAAACGCTCAGCACTGGCTCCTGGTTCGTACTGGTAAGAACTGCTTAGGGCAACTGTGATTTTATCCTTTTTGGTAATAATAAACAAGTTTATTACTCTTATGAAACGTGTCTGTGATTACTTGCATTCCCAATATTGCCAAGAATCTGAAAGTGAGCTTTAGACCTCCTGACAGGCCAATCCTCTTTAATATATTTATAGGTGACATTGCAGTGGGACTAGAAAGGAAAGTATGCCTCTTTGTTGATACACAGGAGGGGATGGAAAAGATGAGAAGGGACTAGGCAAGGCTGGAGGAATGGTCAAAAGTATGGCAGCTTAGATTCAATGCAAAGAAGTGCAAAGTAATGCACCTGGGAAACAAAAGCCCAGGGGAAGAGTACACAATGTGGGGGGAGGTACTAGCAACAGCAATGGAAAGGAACTTGGAGGTAGTCGTAGCAGATGACTTAATGGTAGGTAAGCAATGTGAGAAGGCAGTAAGGAGGGCTGGGGGGATACTGGGATGCATAGGGAGAGGCATCACCAGTAGAAAACAGGAAGTTGTTATCCCTGTATACAGTTGGTGAGACCCCATCTGGAATACTGTGTGCAGTTCTGGAGACCTTATCTCCACAAGGACATAGGATGGAGGTAGTCCAGAGGAGGGCAACTAAAAGGGTGCAAGATCTGCACCAAAAGCCATACGAAGGGAGACTAAAGGAGAGTAATATGTATACCCTCGAGGAAAGGAGGGGAGGGAGGAATATGACAGAAACATTTAAGTACTTCAGAGGAATCGGTAAAAGTCCAAGAGGGTAGCATCTGTCAGAAAAAGAAATGTGCAAGTACAAGGGGTCACAATTTGAAGATAGAGAGGGGACGGCTCAGGGGCAATGTAAGGAAGTATTTTTTTCACAGAGAGGGTAGTGGATGCATGGAACGGCCTTCCTAAGGAGGCTGTGGGGTCAAAAATATTAGGGAAATTAAAGAATGCATGGGACAGACATAAAGCAATTCGTGTAGGGGGTAAGAGGAAGTAGGCTGTTGGTTAACTGGAATCTGCAGCTTATCCAATAGGTAGGGAAATGGGCAGACTAGTTGGGCCAAGCGGTCCTTATCGGCCATCAAAGTCTATGTTTCTATGGGGCCTGACCAGGGCCTTGTGAAGAGGCAGGATCACATTCCCTACTCAGCTTGCCAACCCCCCAACGTATAGTGTTCCTACTGCATGTAATCACTGCGACGCACCTCACTTCCCATTACAGTAGCACAGGGCCATACATCAGCCCAGCCCCCACCACCACAGCGGCATGGTCAGTCATCTCATCAGCTGTGAGGCCTGGTTAACAGGGAACAGAGACGGAGGCTGCAGCCCCATACGACTGGTTTAGATATATCGAAACGTTCTTCTTTGAATGGTACCTAGTGTCCAAGCTGGTACCTAAGTCTGTGCTAGTGTCTCAAATCCAGCACTTCAGTTCCTTCAGGTTCTATGCAGTCCACTGCCACAGTCAGCACTGAAACAGCCAAAGTCTGCTGTGGCCCGGCTGAGATTCAAGATCTTGTTTTCACAAAGCATAAGCTGGAAATTTAAAACTTGTATTTTCTTTTTTTGTTGGCGAACTGCTAACAAAATGTTGCTGTGAAATCCCCAATCTGTAGCCAAACCCAAACATTTAGTTAGACACACCTGCAGCAGCCATCAGCGTCACACTTGGGCAAGTCAGAGCCCAAAAAAAAAAAAAAAGATCCTGAAATGAACAGCAAAATGCAATTTGGTAAGTGACAGCTTAAACAGGGTCTTCAGCTGGGTCCTGCATGTACTCATTTGTTCAGCTGGATGGAATGAAGCATTGAGAGATTAAATTACTTGCTCAGGGTCACACAGTGTGCAAGTGGCTGTGGTGAGCTTTGAACGTGCGTCTCCCCATGCTCAATTTTCAAAAGATCTTCTTCATTCTGTGCACATGGGAAAAAGCCTAAACTAATTTTTTTGTTTTATTTTATTCTAGGTTTACAAGTACCTTTGAGTCAAGGCTCTTTTACAAAGGTTCCATGTCAAGTGGGGAAACAATACAAACATGACAGTAATGCAATTCGCAGAACCGAGCAGCTGAGTACATACATTTGGGGGAGGAAGGTAACAGCACAGAGCATTGTACAAACAATGCAAGCGTGGGATTTTTAAACAAACTCAATGTTTTGTCATACAGACAAGGAGGGTACAAAGTCAGGACACAGGAGTGAGGAGCAGCCGTCGGATTTGTCAAACTTAGAGAAAGAGAAAGTACTAGTGTCAGGGTGGGGGGAATGGTGTGAAAGCGATGGAGAGGTAAGTGCTAGAGGGAATTGCAGATTACGAGTGACAGTATGAAAGAGAGGGAACAGTAAGTGCTAGTGGGAAACAAAGGCCCTGTCCACACTACACCTCTGTAACGTTACAGAGGGGCCAAACCGGTTCCGAAACGGTTTGCGTTTACACCTGTAACGTTACAGGAGGAGTTTTCATAACCACTTATGAGGTGGTTTCAACAACGGTTACGAAAACGGTTCTTCCTCTGTAATGTTACCAGCTGTAGTGTGGATGCGTGAGCATGTAGCCCCAGCAATGCCCTCAGTGCAGCACGAACTGCATTGTGGGATAGGGTGCCAACCGTAACTGTCACCCGTCACTCACAATGTGGACTAGCTGTAACGGTTCCGAACCATTATCATGCCGGTTCACTGGCAGTGTGGACACACTGTAACGTTTACCACCTGTAACGGTTTAAAACCGTTACAGAGTTTTAGTGGTGTAGTGTGGACAGAGCCTAAAACCCCCCCTGCTCGTCACTAACCCATGCTGCCTCAGTCTGTCTCACCAGAGGCTACATTAGGGTATTTTTCAGGTGGCCACTTTAATTGGCCAAAACCACATTCTAGGTGGCCAAAATCTACTTTCTATGAATAAAAATGCTTTAACAATTTTACCACTTGGATTTAATTTAGCCAAAATCAGAAACTAGCTGAAATAGGTTGCTGGCGTCATGAGCAGTAGCTCTACCATTGCGCCGGCGGGCCAGCCTTCGAGCACCTTTTCTCGATTATTATGACCATGCCATCTGAGCCCGAGCCCTCTCCTTCCCTTTACCCTTTTAACCCCCACACTGTAGCAGGGGCCCATCCTTCTCTCTAGTAAATAGTGAACAAAAGTAATTGTTCAGCATCTCTGTTTTCCCTCGGTCCCCCTCTTCCAATCGTTCTTCACTCTCACAACCCCTCCCCAATGTACTAGAGGAATGACTTTTCCCCCCTTCATTCACACCCAGTGCCAGCCACAGTTCTGTCTTAGCACTGGCCTCCCTGCTTACTTCCCTTGTGGCCTCCAGGTTTTTCCCTGTCTGCCTCGCTCTGGCTTCTCATACTTCGAGAATGCTCTTTTGGCTCATAACGCCACCCTTACTTCGGTCCTGAACCACACTGGCCCCTTGACTCATTTTTCTTTTGATACATTTAAAATTGAGGTTTCTGCCTTTTAGCCAAAATCGCTAAACTATCAGCCAAACCTTTAAAAACCATGACTACATCCTGATGTGCTATCTGTGGAACTGCAGAAGTGTTTTCAACCACCTGAACTATATTAACTGCAATACCGTATTTATAAAGTACAATGCATAAATGGCCACAAGCCAAACTGCTTTGCTAGGCATTTTAGCTGCATATAAAGTATTAGAAAAAGTTGCAGTTCCACAGCCTACATATCTAAATGCGATCACACGTTTTAAAGGTCTGGCTAACAGTTCTGCCATGTTGGCTAAAAAGTTCTGGTGGCAATTCGACAAAATGCGGTTGATTTTTAAACTTCCAGTATAAACACTGCACGTACAGAGAGCGTCATGTTTCTGCTTGCTAATAAGTAGATAAAAAAGCTGCAAATGCCAAATTGTGCAAGGCACGGACAGAGCAGCACCCTGAGACTGCGGGCAGCCCTCCATGTTCGAGCTGCCGCCTGCCCAGGGGCGTTGTTTTGTAAACAGCCCCTCCTGCAAAGAGAGCTGTGCACGAGCTCGGGGTGTGTAATCCCCCAGTGATTGATGGACCTACATTTCGGGCGGGGAGGGCCGGGTAGGAGGAGGGGAGCCGCCGCCGCAGGAGGAGGAGGAGGGGTCGCCCTGTCACAGCTAGCAGCAGTTCCGAACGCCGGTCCCGGCCCCCTTTCCTCTCCACTTGGAGCAGGCGCTGTTGCCGGCGCCATCTTAGCCCCGAACTTCACTTTAGTGATAGTTAAAAGTCCGGGCCGAGCGACAAGCGCCTGATGCCAGCTCAAGAGCTGCCCGGCACCGACACCCAGGAGGGGACCCGAACCCACACAACTCACGCTTGCACGGTACTCTCGGAACGCTTTCCTGTGCATTGCATTTATGTGTGCCCCTGTTCAGTCTACGTTTATTTTCCATAATACTTGCACATATTACCAATTTATTCTATGTTGCATATTAATTTGCTCAATAATCTTCGTTTCTGTTTAGTACAGTTTGCATGACACACACCGATCGCTTTGCGAGAGAACCTCCGATCGCCCTGCTCTTCAGTGCATGCATTTATTTACACTTTACTGCACAGTTTCTCTCTTGGCTCTCTCCACTGACAGCCCTGAGAGGGAGCCCCTTCTCTCTCCCTCCCCCTCCCCGGGTTACCCCTTCCCCAGTTACCTTCAGCATCTCCTGGGTCTGCCCCGTGAACGGCTCCTCCACGGTCACCCGGAACACGTTGATGACACCCGCCGCCGGCTCGCTTTTGCACGAACGGATCACCCCGTAGTGGACAGCGGCGGGTGTCGGCGCCGGGCTTGAGCTGGGGGGGCCGCTGGTGGGACTGCTGCCGGGCCCGGACCGCTTGGGCAGCCGTCGGGGAAGCTCCACTGACACGGCACCGCGATTCATGGCTCTCAGTCTCGGGACTCCGTTGGGGTCGTCTCTCGGTCCCTCCAGCCGGCAGCTCAGCCGCTTGTTTTGCTTCTCTTGCTGGGCTCTCAGCTCACGGACCACGCCCCCCTGTGCGCGTGCAGCCGGCCGACATTCTCAACACCCCCGGCCCCTCCCGCCACACCCCCGCTCCCGGCTCGCCGCTGATTGGCCAACTTCCTGTATCAACATTCGGAACTGGCGCATGGCCAGGCCGGTTCGCGCTCTGATTGGCTTCGCTGTGATGTCAATTAAAGAATGCGCGCTGACCGAGGCCGGAGGCGGGGATGGTGCTGTGCTCTGAGTGTTGGAACTGTCCCGGCGAGAAACTTAAAGTAGCACGGTCATATACTCCTGTTCCTTTGGGGTTCGTTTTCGAAACCTTCTTGAGCGTACCCCAAACATGTTCCTCCTAATACTGGGATTCCTTTCCTGTCCCTTACAGTGCCCCAAACATGCACCGCCTGGTATTGGGGTTCCTTTTCCCTGCCCCTCAGTAAGTACCTCCCGGGGTGTAATTACAGGGGGCACAGGTCCCTTCAACATGTCATCATTGCAGTCTTGAATAACATACTGTAAAATCCTTTTATGGTTGTGTACCCCCTTCCCTCAACTGTTGCATCAAGGTTACTCCATTGTACCTCCAAACACCCCCCTCATGATACTGGGGTTCCTTTCCCCTGTACCTCACTCTGCCCCGAATATGCCTCTCTTAATGTTGGGGTTCCTGCCCCTCACTTTACCCCAAACGTGTCCCTCTTAATGTTGAGGTTCCTTTTCCCTGCCCTTCGTTTTACCCCAAACATGCCCCTCCTGACATTGGGGTTCCTTTCCCCTGTCTCACTGTACCTCAAACATGCTCCTCCTGATATTGGGGTCCCTGTCCTCTGTCTCTCACTGTACCCCAAACATGCCCCTTCTGATACTGGGATTCCTTTACCCTGCCTCTCACTTTACCCCACACATGCCCCTCCTGACATTGGGGTTCCTTTCCCCTGTCTCTCACTGTACCCCAAACATGTCCCTTCTGATAGTAGGGTTCCTTTCCCCTATCCTTCACCGTATGCTAAATGCTAAACATACTCCTCCTGCTCATATAGTGGGGCCACAGTTTCCTCACTGAACACCAGACATGTGTGCCCCTTGCCCCTATCATGGGGCTCCTCTCCCTCACTGTACCCCAGATATGCCCCATTATAGTGGGGCCACTGTCTTCATTCTATCCCAAACATGTCTCACCTGATATTGGTGTTCCCCATGTCCCTCACTGTACCCCAGTATCCCCCTGCTACTGTTGTGGGGTCCATGTCCTTCACTGTACCCCAAGCATGTCCACTGCCCCTAGAGTGGGGCTTCTGTATCTAAAACATGTCCCGCTATCCCTTCTGATACAGGGAGTCCAGTCCCTCATAATATTGGGGCTGCTGTCCTCCTGATACTGGGATTCCTGTATCTCCTGATGTCAGGTTTCCTGTCACTGTTCCTGTTGGCATTGGGGTTTCTGTCCTTCCTGAAGTTGGGTTTCCTGTCATTCTGTCCTCCTGATATTGGGGTTCCTGCCCCTCTTGATGTCGTGTTTCCTGTCAGTCTCTCCCTCCTGATGTTGGGGCTGCTGTCCACCTGATATTGGGTTCCTGTCCCTCATATTGTCGGGTTTTCTGTCACTCTGTTCTGCCTGATATTGAGGTTCCTGTCACTCTGTCCCTGCTGGTACTGGGGTTCCTGTCCCTCCTGATATTGGGGTTCATCCCCGATATTAGGATTCCTGTCCCTCCTGATATTGGGGCTCCTTTCCCACAGTCCTCCTTGATAGTGTCAGTGGCTCAGTAGGTAGCACACTCGCCTCTGAGGCCGGGAGATCAGAGGGCTGTGGGTTCAGTTCCCACATCTGGCACTTGGGTTAATATCCCAGTACTGACACTGTAATGCAGCATGAGAGGGGTGCTGCATTTCTGAGGTGCCGTCTTTCGGATGAGACGTTAAACCGAGGTCCCATCTGCCTGGATTGGTGGTAGTTCAGGTGGATGTTAAAGATCCCATGGCACTTATCGAAAAGAGTAGGGGAATTTCCCTGGTGTCCTGGCCAAATTTCCCTCATTCACTAAAAATACCACCAACAGCTTAGTCTGGTTCAAGGTCAGTTGGCATGCATCTGTGTCCCCCCTTCCCCGGGTCGTGCCTGAAAATAGGCAGGATTTGTCTAGTGCACTTACCCGGTCAACAAAAGCTAAATAAAATAAATAAATTGTGGTTTCTGTTCTTCTTGATATTGGGGTTCCTTCAAAGAGTGTACCCAAAACATGTCCTTCTGCCCTGCCTGATATTGGGGTTCCTGTCCCTCCTGATATTGGGGGTCCCACCTCTCCTGATATTGGGTTTCTTGTCCCTCCTGATATTAGGGTTCCTGTAACTCCTGATATTGGAGATCCTTTCTGCTCTGACATTGGGGTTCCTGTCACTCTGTCCCTCCTGATATTGGGATGCCTGTCCTTCCTTGTATTGGGATGTATGTCCCTCCTGATATATTGGGATTCCTGCCCCCCCTCCATATCGGCTTTCCTGTCACTCTGTCACTCCTGATATTGCGTTGCCTGTCACTCTGTCCCCCCAGATAATGGGGGTTTCTGTCTGTCCTGATATCGGAGGTCCTGTCAGTTCTGATATTGGGGTTCCTGTCCATCCTGATGTCGGGTTTCCTGTCACTCTGTTCCTCCTGATATTGTGTTGCCTGTCACTCTGTCCCCTTCCCGATATTGGGGGTTTCTGTCTCTCCTGATATCAGAGGTGCTGTCGGTTCTGATATTGGGGTTCCTGTCCCATGGTCCTTCCTGATATTCGGGTTTCTGTCACTCTGTTCCTCCTGATATTGGGGTTCCTGTCCCTCCTGATATTGGAATTCATGTTCCTCCTGATATTGGTATTCCTGTCCCTCCTGATATCGGGTTTCCTGTCACTCTGTTTCTCCTGATATTGGCGTTCCTGTCTCTCCTGATATTGGGGTTCCTGTTCATCCTGATATTGGGGTTCCTGTCCATCCTGATATTGGAATTCATGTTCCTCCTGATATTGGTATTCCTGTCCCTCCTGATATCGGGTTTCCTGCCACTCTGTTCCTCCTGATATTGGAGTTCCTGTCCATCCTGATATTGGAGTTCCTGTCTCTCCTGATATTGGGGTTCCTGTTCATCCTGATATTGGGGTTCCTGTCCATCCTGATATTGGAATTCATGTTCCTCCTGATATTGGTATTCCTGTCCCTCCTGATGTCGGGTTTGCTGTCACTCTGTTCCTCCTGATATTGGAGTTCCTGTCTCTCCTGATATTGGGATTCATATCCCTTCTGATGTTGGGGTTTCTGTCCCAAAGTCCTTCCTGATATTGGGGCTCCTGTACCACAGTCTTCCAGATGTTTTCTGTTCTTCTTGATTTTGGGGTGCCTTCCATGGGTATACCCCAAAGATTTCCCTCTATCCTTCCTGATCTTGGGGTTCCTGTTTCTCCTGATATTGCCAGTCCTGTCTGTTTTGATACTGGGGTGTCTATCTCATTGTCCCTCCCAATGCTATAGTTCCTATTTCTTCTGATAAAGGAGTTCCAGTCCCACTGTCCCTCCTGATATTAGGATTCCTGTCCATTCTAATTCCTATCCATCCTGATCTTGGGGTTCATGTCACTCTGTCCCTCCTGATCTTGGGTTTCCTGCCTCTTCTGATAACGGGTAAACCTCCCCCATGACCATGTGTGCATCCTGACCTGGTCCCAGCCATTCAACAGATCTCTGTGGGAGGCAGGAATGGTGTGGATGTCGGAGATATGGGAAGGATCCCATGCCTATGCATGGATGTCAGTTGTAGGGGAAGGGGCTGTTATAATGGGGAAATGTGCTGTAACTCCCCGCCCAACTGGCGTGAAACTGTTTGAAGTCCAGAGCCCCCCCAAGCTGCTGGCTCATGTCATCCCTTCTTGATTCCGTGCTATAGTAGGCCGGGGTGAGGGACACAGGGTTTGTAATATAGGACCTTTTAATTTGTCTCCATATTTTATTGAGGCTCCTTACCCTTACACCTGATGCTTCTCTCCATTAAGCCCTTCCCCAATAGACTATCCCAGGGACATTTCCACTGCCCACCAGTCTTACTGCCCACTACCTGGGCCACCTTACAGACTCCCCAGTACTTCCACCATTCCCCAGGAAGTTTGGGTTTTCACTGTCAGGGGGCCTGTGGTACCATGAGGGAAAGATCTACATATTCATGCAGGACTAGATGGCTGTGGCGGTAACTGACATGCTGTAGAGCCATCTGGTGTGGGGAGAGAATTTGGTTGCTGTCATCCAGCACATCAGGGGCTATTTTCCTTGTTTTTATTGGTTCAGACTCCTTCTTGTTTAATAGATGCACTCACCTTCGTGGCCTGGGGGACATTTGGCAGCATGCATTCACCCACGTCGCCAAAGATGTTTCCACTATGACACCCATAGGCACACCACAGCCCACCCTTTTTGGGAAAAGAGTGAGCAAAGGTTGCTCAGAGCCCTTCCTGCCACTGTCCACTACTTATGTCCCAGGCTTTGGGTGGAAACTCAGGTCACCAACATATCTGATCAGTTCCCCACTGCACAGAGTAACAGCTTTATCTTTTTTTTTTGGCTTCTTGGTAGGATTGCGCCCCCCATTCAGGCCAACTCCCCCAGCCCCATCACCTGACATCTCACACTCTTACCTCTTCCCCTGTCTTCCTCCATGGCTTACCCCCTTCCCTGCGCCATGGCGGGCTGTTGCAGAGGCCAACTGCCACTTCAAGGATCCATTTTCTGGGGAAGCTGCTATGTCACTGTGAAGGTGTGGGATAAAAACAGATGCAACAAACCAGAAGTCAGGTGCATAAAAATGCAAATGTGCATTATTTTATTCAAATCAGAAAATTAAAAAAAAATAATAAACATATAGAAGGCAAAAGGTTATTCAATGTCCAGTATCATCAAAAATTCCTGAGGCTTAGCTTCAGCCTTTGCATATAGAACAGTGTGGAAACAAGAACACACTTCTGAGGTCCTCCTCACTTAGTAGTCAGTATTCAACTAATTCCCCTATCTTTCTTTGTTATCCCACATGGTGGGTTTTTATACCTTTTATGGATGACATCACCATCAGGTGATCCATCTCTTTTTGCTAAAACTAGTATAAACCTCTTATTCTTAGGAGTCCCCCATCAAACAGTAAAGACATACATGTTATTTTTTCTAGCCTAGACTCAACTCCTCTTTTCTTGGTTAAGGGGATTTTATGTTTCCATTTTGTTTCATCTCAAAAGACAGTTTTAATAAGATAGTAAGTCCATGAGGGTTCCACTGGGTTTGCAAGGGGAACAGGAGAACGAGAGCACGCTCCTCTTCTCCCTTCTCCCTTCTCCTGCCAACCCTTGGAACTCATCATACCTTTTTCTTTGCATTAAATTGTTAAATGTGACACCCTAAAATAGACAAGTATACAGCAAACGTATTTCATTTTCATTCCCAGCATGAGCGGCCATCCCACAGAAACAAAGAGTGAAAGGAATGGGGGGGTCAGATACCTTATAGATGGGTATCTACCCCAGACAGGTCTCACCCCGTCACAGTCACCAGTGTGGGGCTAGCAAGGGGTCGGTTCATCATTCTGCCCTGGGCATACCGCTTTCCACCTCCATTTTTTGTCCCTGCCCCCAAGACGCCGGCCTGGAAAGTGATGCAGGCATGCATGCAAGTGTGGTATGCGTCATGTGTCAGGGTCTCCCCACCCTCTGAGTGGCTCCAGGCTGCAGTGCCACCTGTGGCCACCCAGGTGGCAGTCTAGCACCGGAGCAAGCGACTTTCCCTCTCCAGAGGAGGAGGAGGAGAGCATCCTCTGGGGTACACAATCCTCTTCCCCCCAACCGGCTCCCAGTAGCTTGAGCTCGCTTCTGAACTTAGTCACTGGCGTCATGAGTAGTAGTGTTGCTTCTTCACCAATGGGCCAGCTGGGCCACAGCTTTATCGTTTTTAATATAAACATATAGAATTTGCCAGCAGATATGAACCGCCTGCCCATTTTCCCTACCTACAGTATCACCATAGACTCTACTTGATCTCCGTCTCTTTCTCCCTTCCCCTGTTCCTTTCCGCTAAGATTCCCTTACGCCTATCACATGCTTTCTTGAACCCCACCAATGTTTTCACCTCCTCCAATTCCACTGTTAAACTGTTCAAGGAATCCATCACTCTTTCTGTGAAGATGTATTTCCTCACATCTTTCCTGAGTCTACATCCCTCCAACTTCATAGCATGTCCCCTTGTTCTTGTGCACCTTTTCTTCTGAAAAATACTTCCCTCCTTTACCTTATTTACAGGTCTCTACAACATCCCCTCTGTCTCTGTCTCTGCTGTCTTACTGGGTGCACATATTGAGGTTGTTTAGTCTCCCCTCTTAGGGCTTTTGATGCAGACCCAACACCATTTTACTTGCCCTCCTCTGGACTGCCTCCACTCTGTCTATGTCCTTCTGGAGATGTGGCCTCCAGAACTGTACACAATATGCTAAGTGAGGTCTTACCAACGATCTACACAGAGGCAGCACCACCTCCCTCCTTCTGCTAGTGATACCTCTCCCTATATGCACCTCAGCATCTCACTCGCCCTCTCAACTGCCTTGTTGCACTGACCGGCCACCTTTAGGTCATCAGAGATTATTAACCCCAGGTATCTGTCCTGTTTGGTGGTCTTCAATAATACTCCCCCTATTTTACACTCTGTCCCTGTGTTTCTGTGCCCCAAGTGCATTATTTTGCACTTTTCACATTGAAACCCAGCTGCTATACCCTTGGCCACTCCTCAAGTTTTCTCAGGTCTCTTCTTATCCTTTTCACCCCCCACCACCCCCAGAGCATCTACCCTATTGCAGATTTTGGTGTCATCTGCAAATTTTTTAAATATGTCTTTCTTCAGTGGGGCTACAGCATTCCTGTTCAAAGACTGCTATAATTTCATTCATCCCTTCCTTCACAGCAGTAGCGTAACAAATTCCCAGAGGGCCTGGGTGCAAGGCGATATTACAGGGCCCCTCCCCAGTTTTGAATAAATATCAAAATTATGATTTGGGTCCCTCAAAACTCATGGGCCCGGGTGCCACTGCACCCTCTGCACCATTGTAGCTATGCCCCTGCTTCACAGATCCAAAGTCCAGCACCGGCTGGCATGACTCCTCCATGCAGACTGCCAACCCTGTTTATGGAGTTTCACATTACCATATCGATTGGCTGGGGTTCATGAATGCCACTGGTGCACTGGTTGCACTGTGTGGCATCATGACACGGAACGCCTCAGGCCAGCACATAGAAAATGACATATGCTGGACCCTCTCGTGAAAAGAGCTTATACAGTTTAAATTTTGAAATTATTTTAAGTTACACAAAACATGCTTAAACTATGCTAAACCCAAAGAAGACATAAAGCAAGAAAACACAGTACAAGTTTAATGGACTTTATTGCATACACGTCACGTATGTTTCTGTGAACAACAAACTCATTATAAGTCAAGCATCAAATTACTATATATTCAGGTGACTACAGAGTTAATGTGTTGTATAAACTTGTGACACTAATTCTTCTCTCAATAAAGCTGAGTTAAAAAAAGGAAACTCTTATGAACAGCAACATTTTATATTTTGCCTGCTTGTAGCGTTTGTGAAAATTGCATGTGATTTAGCATGATTAGAAAAAAAAATGCTGCTATTAGCCCTAAAAATCTCAGATATTACTTGACCAACTTTTGTCAAATGTACCAAGCACTGTCTGTGGCAAAGAACATGTCCTGAAAATGTCAGTCCCTTTCTCTATCTTTTGTATATATCATACAACTGATAACATTTACAAATAGTTTTAAAAATGTGCACTTGGTACATCAATATTTACTGTGGGTTAATACGGTGATTTCACACAGAGGACAGAGACAGCGATACAGAGAGTAACAGGAAGTTTAAGCCAAATCCACAGAATTGTGGGAAACCACATGTGCCACGATGACTAAAATACAGAAAACATCGGTAAAAGTCGATGTCATTGGCAGAGCAGATGATCCAGATGGGGTGGGCAGAATGAGAAGAGATCTGGATAAACTGGCAAAATGGTCGGAAGAGTGGCAACTGGGATTTAACACAAAGAAGTGCAAGATCATGCACATAGGGAAGAGAAACCCTGAAGCCACCTATAGGCTGGGAGGGGAGTTGCTGGCAGTCACAAAGAAAGAAAGAGACTTGGGCATCATCATCACCGATGACCTGAAATCATCCAAGCAGACCACTAAAGCAGTAGGTAAGGCTAGGGGGATGTTGAGGTGTATTAGTAGGGGTATCACAAGTCTAAGAGGGAGGTAATAATAATCCCTCTTTACAAGACACTGGTTAGGCCCCATCTGGAGTACTGCATGCAGTACTGGAGGCCACATCTTCATAAAGACATTAACCAAATTGAGGCATTCCACAGAAGGGCAACCAAAATGGTGCAGAGACTGTATCAGAAAACATATGAGGACAGATTAACGGAGTTCAATATGTATACCCTAGAGCAAAGGAGGGAGAGAGGTGATATGATCGAAACATTCAAACACCTTAAGGGCATTAACAAGGTGAAAGAGCCTAACATGTTTCAATATAAGAAAAATTGCAGGACAAGAGGACACATCATGAGATTAGAGGGAGGCTGATTAAGGGGTAATGTGAGGAAGTTCTTTTTCACAGAAAGGGTGGTGGATGTATGGAACGGCCTACCTCAGGAAGTGGGGGATATGAATACAGTGCAGGGCTTCAAACAGGCATGGGATAGGAATAAGGGAGCAATACAGATGAGTATAAATAAATAGGCCATTGACAGAGCAAAGGCTGATGGCACATTCATAAGGTAGAAAAAGAAATGGGCAGACTGGATGGGCCTTGCGGTCCTTATCTGCCATTAACTTCTATGTTTCTATGTTTCTCAGTCAGTAGCATGCCTGCCTCTAAGGTTGGGGAATTGTAAGGTTGTAGGTTCTAGTCCCATACCAGGAACTTGGGCTAATACCCAATACTAAGACTGTGGTACAGTATGCTAGGGGTGCCGAGGTGTTGTTCTTAAGATGAGACGTGAAACTGAGGTCCCTTCTGCCCATCTCTAGTGCCTTCACAGGTAGAAGTTAAAGATCTCATGGCACTTATCATAAGAGTAGGGGAGTTGCCTGGTGTTCTGATCAAAATTGCCCCACGTCAATAAACAGATTCAAGTGATCCACCTCCCAGGATGCACCTGGAAACAAGCTGCCATAGCTCAGTGTGCATTTCTGGTCAAAATCAACAAATATATAAATAAAACAGGTCAAAATGACCATTCAAAAGACACACTGGGAAACAGCTCAGTGTGGTTTTCCTTGTCAAAAATGACAAAACAATTAATATGTGCTGGAATCCAGGGCTCAAAATGTGCTGTGTCTGGCACCAGCAAAATCATTTTGGGGGGAATCACAGGGTCTCAAAACAGGGTCCTTACTCTGTGTTTGTTTCTCTTTACCATGACTTCAGGAAAGGCAGTATGGCCCTTCCTGGAAAAACAGAGCTCTGCACTCAGGGACCCAAGTGGGTACAATGTTCAGGCAACAAAAATAAAGGGACAAGTATTTTATTGTGGGATCGAAAGTAGAAGTACAATCCTGCCCCCTGACAAAGACCCGGGTAGCATTGAAGCGCCGGGGTTTAATGTCCTAGTTAGACTGTACTACTTTTGATGCCACGATAAAATACTTGTCCCTTTTGATGCCACAATAAAATACCTATCCCTTTATCTTTATTGCCTGGACAGAGTATCCATTTGGGTCCCTGAGTGCAGAGCTCTGTTTTTCCCGTTTGGAGTTAGCGTTAGCGGGCTCAGCACCACCTTGATTCCTGAAGCGTGCCATTCTTTCTTTATGGCAGCCTGGCCCTTCCTACCTTTGTCCTTCAGGTCCGACAGAATGCCAGTGTTTTTGCCAGTTTTGGGAGTTTTTAGTGAAAAAAAAATTGCTTAATAATGAAAAGACAAGTTCTGCACTATGAAGCAAAAAAGGACTTCCATAGTTGTCACTCCATCTTCCCATACTCATGACCTTTACAGACCCAGCATTTTGTTTTCTGTACAGGCTGGAATCACATGGTTTTTACCTGGATTTGACTTTTTCCTTTCCTATGAGCATACACCCTTGATGATATGATAAACTTGGCAAACAAAATACGTTGCTAACCCCCAGCCAAAAACAGCACAGAAGAATTAACTACCGCATGAGATAGAGAGAGAGAGAGAACCAAACATCTAGTCACACATTCCTTCCGCTCTCTAACAACACATTGCCTCTACAATGCCCTGTTGCATTCAGATTACTCACCATCATGTTTCAATGTTGCTGCGTTAGCAGAAATGCACCCACTCATATTTGCACTTTCTGGGATTTTCATAGATGAGTCACCATGGTGACTGGGAGCTCTGTAAAAACGTTCAGATTTCTTCTCCTGTCCATATCAATACTCAGAACTGTGGACTAATGAAAACATAAAAACATATGATTTGTCGGCAGAAAAGGACCAGCAAGCCCATCCAGTCTGCCATGTTTTTTCCCTGCCTATTCCAACACCTTGGACCCTATTTGGTCATCGGCATCCCTCCTGCCTCCCTTTCCAATACTTATTATTTTCATGCTCCTATCCCATGCATGCTTGAAGCTCCCCACTGTCTTTGCCCATACCACCTCTTCTGGCAGGTTGTTCTAGGTGTTCACCACCCCCTCTGTGAAGAAGTATTTCCTCACATTCCTCTTAAACTACCCCCTCTCCCCCGGTTTCATTGCATGCCTCCATGTTCTGGTGCTTTTCCTCCTCTGAAAGAGACTCCCCACCTGCACCTTGTTCACCCTGTGAGGTACTTATAGGTCTTAATCATTCTCCGTCTTGCTCTCCTCTCCTCCAGGGAGTACATGTTGTGATCCCACAGCCTCTCTTCATATGGCTTCCTGTGCAAACCCTGCACCATTTTGGTGGCCCTCCTCTGGACTGCTTCTATTCTGTCAGTGTCCTTGCAGGGGTATGGCCTGCAGAACTGGACACAGTACTCTAGGTGTGGTCTTCACTAGTGAATAATACAGTGGCAGCACCTCCCTTTTGCTAGAAATCCCCCTTCCTATGCACCACAGCATCCCATTAGCTTTGTCTACTGCCTTGTCACACTGCTCTGCTACTTTGAGATCATCAGATATGATTACCTCAAGGTCCCTTTCTTACATGACGACTGTAAGTAACCCCCCCCCATCTTGTACATAACTCCTGGGTTTCCCCATCCCAGGTGCATGGCTTTGCACATTTTGGCACTAAAACTCAACTGCCACACATTAGAACACTTGTCTACTTTCCCCAGATCCCTTTGCATTCTCTTCACCCATTCCTAAGTGTGCTGTACTGCAGATTTTTATGTCATCAACAAAGAGACAGACGTTCCCCTCCAGTTCCTCAGCAATGTCGGGGGGGGGGGACATGCCAACAACTCTCATAGATTTTTTTGACTGGATGATTAGGGATGTGAATCAGGTGAGGGCAGTGAATGTGGCCTATATCTGAACTTCAGTAAGGCCTTTGACACAGGGCCGCACTGAAGACTAGTAAAGAAACTAAGTAGTCTGGAGGTTGGGGGCAACATGGTAAGATGGGTAGCAAACCGGTTGAAGGGTAGAAGGCAGAGGGTGGTAGTAAACATTAGACACTCGGGGGATGGGGGAGAGAGACTAGCGGGATGCCACAGGGATCAGTACCGGGACCGGTTCCCTTCAATGCACTTATGACGCCTTCAAAAAGTGCTTTAGGTGCAAAACGATCATCAGCTAGTTGTTCTGTGTGTTGCTGCCTGTAAGTTTTATCCTGACATTATGTTGGAGCAAATGAGAAATAAAACTTTTTAATAATATTTCTTGGTTTGGTGAGGTGATGTGGTGTGGCCAATGGCAACCCCATCCCCCGAACACCCAGCCTATGTTCACTGACCATCTCCCTGGTGTCTAGTGGCACCCCCACACCCCGATCACCTGGCCTGTGTTTGTTGAATAATGTTGTCCAGTGGCACCCTCCACCCCCTGGCACCTGTGAAAATGATACAGCATGCTCTGATGTCCAGTGGTACCTCCACCCCCACTCCTGAATGCCTGTCAACAGACATACCAGTAACCACTGGTGGTCCAGTGGTCATCACACCCACCCTGCCTGTTCCCAGAACACCAACCATCCAACACCCCCCTTACCACGGTGTCCAGGAACGTGAGTGGAAATATAGAATCCTGATACAGCTACTGGCACAGCCCTCCTCTCACCTCCCTGGGGTGAGAGTGCCACTAGACACCAGGGAGATGTTCAACGAGCACGGACCAGGTCAGGAGCTGTTCAAGTAGCTGAGGGACCAAAAATAAATTCAGTAACATGGCCGGGGGTCTAGGGGCCACCTAGGCCCCAAGAAAATGTTGCAGTTTTGAAAGTGTTTTTGTGCCTTTTTATGATGTGAGTGTTTACTTCATAAAAATACCTTATGTCAATAATTATTTCTGTAATAATCAGATTAGACAAATTACTTTGAGTAGGGCTGTGCATTACATTCATTCTTACTGTGTGTTATCTTCAGTTATTTCACATGAGTATGATTACCAGTAGCCATGCCCTACACAGCTTTCTCATGCAGTAGTGCTTTCCATCTCTGCCATCACTCCCCCCTTCTTTCTCAGAAAGGTCACCTGTCCCAAATCCGGGGTGACAGGGTTATGCATATTCTGCTGGTACTAAGAACTCCATTACCTCACCTTCCTCTGTGGGGTGGGTTGTGTGGACCTCGCCCTCTCTATTGTACCATATTTTATATGTACGAAATGCAACATACGGTACCATACTTCATATGTATGAAATGCAACATATTGTACCATATTTCACATGTATGAAATGCAACATACTGTACCATGCTTCATATGCAAGAAATGCAACATATTGTACCAGATTTAATACATTAGAAATGCAACATATTGTAACATACTTCATATGTGTGAAATGTCAACGTACTGCATCACACTTCAGATGCAGGAATTGACAAAGAAAATGGTGTGGGCTGTGCTTTAATTAACCCATGAAACTGGTGCATGTGAATCCCAAGGCCAGGCTGAGTGGCTTCAGTGCTCTACAGGGTTATTGCACTTTTACAGTGGTTATATTTGGACGTTGTTTTAAATAACGAAAAGTTTTAAAGAAAAAATAAAAGTTTTAAAGAAGAAATAAAAGTTCCACAGGTGCTGAAAAAGTCCCTAGCAGTGGGTTGTTCTCTGTTAATTTCACAGCACATGATGTGTACTGACCAATTGGTGTGCATGGTTTTTGATACCCATTATATAAATAAAAAAAAAAATAGGGGAGCATTTATTCCCATACAAACAGCCGGGTGTAATTTGTCATTATAACTAGCTGTTATAACACGTACACACGCCACTTTCTGTAAGGGAAAGCTGCGAGGTACTGAGCGGCTTGTGCCACTGTGTTTTTGCCATCAGTCACTTCAGTTTGAAACTCCAGCCAGTACTGTACATAGCCTCACAGACCTAGCATCGTTGATGGGCCGGAAACTTCCTCACAGCATTCTCTTTGTAAAATAGCTAGCAAACCTAAAAAAAAGTCGCTCTCCCTTTCTCTTCCCCTCAGGTCACATGCTGCTGATTGCTACAGAAACCCCATTGAATTTGGAAACCAGTTTTTTTAAGATCATTGCAAAGCAGATTGTTCTGTGCTTTTTCAGAAACTGTTCAAAACTTTTGGACAGTATATTTTGTTTCTTTTAGTTACTGTACTTTCATGTAGTGAAGAATAAGCTAATCTCCGGGGCTTTTCTACTTTCAGTTCTTGAGTGCAAACTAGGATCACGTTTCTAGTTCGAGAAATGTTTCTAAGTGTAACACTTTCTGCATAAATGTACTTGTTTATCTGAGTTTAAATGTTTACATTGCCATAAATAAACTAAATGGACACAGCTCTGCATCTTTGACAGTCAAATTCTTACTGTCCTGTATTTTTGCATTATTTACTTGGAGAACTGCCTCGCACTACCTGAACTGCTGTGCTTAAAAAATGTTCCCCAGCAATTATATAAAACAGTACATCGAGTAATATGTAAAACTTAAATTTTACACACACCATCAGTGTGGGATGGTTAGACAAACCTCTTGAGCTTCACTCTTGGGTTTTATGTAGCATCCCATACCTTGTGTGTGTCTAAAGTTCTCGTTATACATACCACCCCATGCATTATTCTGTGTATATTTTATATTACCTGAAAAGGAGCAATCATCAGCTCAGTGCACGTTCATGGACAAGTAATTTACGTAAATAATACCAAATTATACATTTATGTAATTTAGCTGAGATAAAGCAGGATACATATTTTATCTGGCCAAGGTCTATATTTTAAATGAGAGGAAACAGTTTTTTCTCTCAGTGTGGATTTATCCACACACTCTACATGTCACTTCCCTGTCTTCCCTGAAACAGCTGTCAGATCACAGTTGGGGTACAACATTACGTGGACTAATCGGACAGTTCTGCATTCCTCCTATCCATTAACTGGTGTAAACAGAAGTGCAATACTGGCAAATTAGTAAAATGGTTCCATGGATTTTATTTAAAACCATCAGTGGTGTGTAAACCTAAAGGGTATGGATTATGAAGAGAGAATGTCTGAACTGGGGATGTTTTCTCTGGAGTACTGTAGAATGAGGGTGACATGTGCCTTCTATTCAGGGCACTATCAGATGATGATTTATAGGAGATATTAGGACTGGAAATGAAAAAACAAAGCTACTGTACCAGAGCACACCCACTGCAGCTGTCAGGGGAGACGCGTCATGCAAAGAAACAACCCTATTGGTATAATCAGACAGTGGTGTTCCTTTGGAATGGAATGGCCTTCAGGTGGATGTATGGTAATAAAAACTTAAACGAGTTTAAAAAACAAGTTGGATAGCTGGCCCGGTGACGCTGAGGGCTGAGGCGCAGGATGCCTTATCTCATGCTGTGCCGGCGACCCATGTTTGGGAATGAGCATGGGCCACCGGGGACTGGCAGGGGTCGAGAAGGATCGAGCATCCGATGGACTGCTTTCCTTTCGGGGAGGGGGTCCACACTAGTCGGGCGCTCGTCACCCCATGGCAGAGGCTGGGGGACATGGGCGCCAGTGCTTGGGGAGTTTGGGGCCGACGCCTGGTGGGAGTATCGCAGATGCGGCACTTCCTCCGCTGGTGTCATTGTACGCCCCATGCTCCAGGGAACTGTAAAAAGTAGAAAAATGGATGGTGCCTGTTCGTGCAGCTTGATTGGCATCCATGTGTGTTCGCCACAGCCGACGTTACACCCGTACTGGATCCGTGTTGGGTGGGGAGTTGGGGGCTCCCTGCCACCCCGCTGCAGCAGGTAAACTGCAGGAGTCTCAGGGTGTCAGTGGCTGGTTGCAGTAGAGGCAGATGGCAGGCTAGATTCCCTCGAAGGATGTGAGGACAGGGGGAGCAGACCAGGTTGCCAGAGAGAGGCGATAAAAAAGAATAGCAAAAAAACAACAACAAAAAAACAAGTTGGATGAATACTGTATTTCCAATAATATAAAGGGGTATAAGTAGTATTGACTCGGCGAGCTACATAGACTACAGTCTTTTATGCTCTGGTTAAACCTATGATACCTAATCATGTGATACCCAAGAAACAAACTACATTGCATAATTTGAATATGCAACAAAGGCAGTGTTTAGATAAATTTTTTCATTTGTACATTTGGTGATCTGAGAGACATTTCACTCGTGGCTACACTTCGCTCTGCCACTCGTGAGGTCATCTGAGGTTACCACAACTCAAATGGATAAAAGAATTATCCAACACAGCGTGGCTGCATATACCATATTTATATATTACATCATACACTACATAGTCAATAATATTATCAAGCAATGACTGTAAATTGAGCATTCTGCTTGGCTGACAGCATTCTACAGAGTGAGTTAACAGCTGGAAACCCTCACGTGCAGTAGAAATATTTAACAGTACCTGTACATAAACCTTTATTTTAAAATGAAAACATTTATATTGCACTATGTCGACTGCTAGCATTGCCTATACATCAGCTTAATATTAGATGAGTCACAGTATCTTGTATTGCTTTGACTGGTGTGGATAGGGAATGTGACACACTGCCCAAGCAACTCCTTCCTATGCAGTGTGCCCTTATTGTAGGGATTTTCATTTATTTATTTTTGTTTATTACAATCAATGTACTTTGAATAGAAACATAGAAACATAGAATTTGATGGCAAATAAGGACTGCTTGGCTCACCCAGTCTGCCCATTTCCCTACCTAATGGATAAGCTGCAGATTCTAGTTAACCAGCAGCCTACTTCTTTCTACCCCCACCCCCTAGAATTGCCTTATGGCTGTCCCATGCATGCTTGAATTCAACCACTGTTTTTGACTCCACAACCTCCTCCAGAAGGCCGTTCCATGCATCCACAACCCTCTCTGTGAAAAATACTTCTTTACATTACCTCTGAGCCGCCTCTCTATCTTCAGATTGTGCCCCCTTGTTCTTGCACACCTCTTTTTTTGAAAGATGCTATCCTCTTGGACTTTGTTGATTCCCTTGAGGTACTTGAAAGTTTCTATCATGTCCCCCCTCTTCCTCTTTTCCTCGAGGCTATACATATTAAGCTCCTTTAGTCTCTCTTCATATGTCTTCTGGTGCAGATCCTGCACCATTTTAGTTGCCCTCCTCTGGACAGCTTCCATCTTGTCTATGTCCTTGCGGAGATTGGGTCTCCAGAACTGCACACAGTACTCCAGATGGGGTCTCACCAGCTGTCTGTACAGAGGGATTACAACTTCTTGTTTTCTACTGGTGATGCCTCTCCCTATGCATCCCAGTATCCCCCCAGCCCTCCTTACTGTCCTGTCACATTGCTTGCCCACCTTTAAGTCATCTGATATGACTACCCCCAGGTCCCTTTCCATTTTTGTTGTTATTAGTATCTCACCCCCCATTGTGTACTCTTCCCCTGGGTTTTTGTTTCCCAGGTGCATTACCTTGCACTTCTTAGCATTAAATCTAAGCTGCTATACATTTGACCGTTCCTCTAACCTTGCCAAGTCCCTTCTCATCTTTCCACCCCACCTTGTGCATCAACTCTGTTGCAGATCTTTGTGTCATCTGCAAAGAGACATACTTTTCCTTCCAGTCCCTCTGCAATGTCGCTTACAAAGATATTGAAGAGGACCGGTCCTAATACTGAACCCTGCGGCACCCAACTAGTAACCCCCTTTTCTTCAGAGTGGACTCCATTTACTATTACTCTCTGTGTCCTATTCTCCAGCCAATTCTTTACCCAGGCTATCATCTTGGGACCCACTCCCAGGCTGGCCAACTTGTATATTAATCTTTTGTGTGGGACTGAGTCAAACCCAGCTGAAATTCAGCATCTTGTTTCCCGCGGGTTCCTGCCTCTACCTATTTATGCAGCTGGTGGACTTGATCACTGGTAGATTAGATAACTTAGCCAAGGTCACACAGTGAGCATGGCATAACTATGGCTCCCAGCTGTTCCAGCTGGAAGGAAGGGGCACTGTGTGCCCTGATTCAACTATTTCTAGGAAATTGGAAAGAGTGAGGAAGAATTATTTGGCTGCATTTCCTGAGCTTGTTGACTCCAAACAAGTCTTACCAGCAGGAGAAAAAAATGACTAATTTAAACTAGCACCAGCAGGCGTGACAGAGCTATAAATATAGGTGACACCTTCTAATGAAGCAATAATGACCCAGCGGGGGAGGGGGGATTAATGATCGGGTAGGGGGGATGGGTGGCCTAAAGGTGCAGCTGAGGGACTACTTTCCACCAAGCAATTGTTAATCCCAGGAAATGACTGCCTCCAAGGTTGCTATTGCAATTGTAAGTCTCATCGCAATAACCTTTTTTTGGGGGGTTAGCTTACATTTTTGCTGTTTTTTCTAGCCGAGCATCGTGGTGCAAGCAGTACAGCGCCGGGCTGTTTCACGTTCCATGCCGTTGAACATGTGGTTTCCAGCTGGATCAGTCATTCCTTACAGAGTAATGACCAATTCAGTAGCCAATCAGAAGCCTGAATAGGCTCATGTGTATTTAATTAGAGGAATGATACTGTAAAACTATTTATTTTCATGCAGAGTAATTTTAGCCCCAACCCAAATGCAACTATAATAATGCAAATTTAATTTAACGCTAAGGCATTAGTGCCACATTCATTATAATGGGAAGAAGTGCTAATGACGCTAATTAGCACAACTTTATTTTTGCGCAAATTACTGCTTCAACGAAAATAGTGAAACTTATTTGAAGTGAACATTTCTAGTTTTACAGGTATCTGGTTTTCACCCTCCTCAAAGGTGGCAACCCAAAATACAATCCATCTACGTGTACAGTATCTGGTCATGTGGAGCTGGAGCCACAGAAACAGTTTGTTCCCTGCCAAAGCCTAATTACCTCAATAGCACTCGATTAACTGTAATCCTTGCACAGAAATGGAACTCTTCTTCTAAAAAAAAAAGAGGGATTGGCTACGAATAATGTGGATATTTGTAGTTTCGTAACTGAACATAAAAAAGCTCTCCTCTTAATAAGCTATGTTTTCCTCTTTATTGTGAAAACAATTGCTCAATTTAGTATCCATTCCAAGTGGTGAATGGAATTAATTTATGTCCATAAGTAACATATTGCTATGAGTCAGGGAGGGTAGCTACTCAAGACAGGCATGAGAAATTTACACAAAATCAGACAGTCTTAAGAGATAAATGAGACTTTTGAGTTTCTCTAATGTTTGGACTTGATCATGTTTCTGTGTGACTAATCTAAAAGGCCTCCACTAACTCCACAAACTTCTTTAAAGATGGCACCTGCCTCATGCTCCCCGTTTGGCAGTTCAGGCAGCCCTCCCCTCAACTCAGCAGTTGGCATCGTCTGCCAATCTCTTGAAACAGCAGCCAAGGATTCAGTGAGCTGAACAGTCCTTGAACACTGGCAGATTTTATTAGTTGCAAAGCTTGCTGTTTTCACTACCATTTTGTTGTACTGGATGGCTTAGTTACATGCTGTCACAATCCTGTGAGAGTTTAGTTGGGATATGCAGTTTAAATGTTTTTTTTCTATACATTTTGCCTGCCTTTTCACCTATGGTCACCCTCTTCTGTTCAGTCCCCCCCCCAAAGCCATGTTATCTGGCTTCTCCAGAACATACCTTCCCGACAGCATCCTCTGCTTGCAGGACTGTGGTGGGGTGTCTGGTTTCCAGTGTGTGGCCTGCAAAGGAATGGATTTCATCCAGCAGTCAGAGTTTTTTTTTCTCTTATTTTCACCCAGCATGCACACATGTGCAATGGGCACAATATGTGAGCTGCACCTCCATGGAGACACCCCAGCATCCAGTGTGTGGTTCCCCCCATTCTGTGCTTAAACAGTGTGGTGGCAGACAAGCCCCCTTCCCAAGGGAGGAGAATAGTCCTATGGATGTGCAATCTTCCCTCCCCCAGCTAGCTTGCAAGTGATTCACTTCCATTTCTGAACCCGGGTCACCGGTGTGGCTGGGGGTAAGGTGCTTGTGCCTCAGCCCTGCACACCACTGGGCTAGCATATGCAGTTGAAATGTTGATTTGCTTTCTTCATTGCAGGAAGACTGTAAGCATGGGTGTTATTCCAATCTAATACCATTTTTCATCCTACTGTTCAGTCCTTTGAGGGATTATAATGTAGTCTTTGTAGGAGACTAATGCATTAAGCATGAACACCATGGGCAAGATATTCAAACTGCACCTGGAAAGGGCATAAGTGGTTGCTCTGTGCAACTGAGATGCGCCGGAGCACAAAAGTGCTATATTCAAATGAGATGCGTAATCATGCATCCCGTATGAATATAGCAAAAGATGAGGGTGGCACAAGTGGGGACCACCAAAGATGTGCCGGAGCATCACACGCTGTGGTCTGAATACCCGGAATGGGGATGCGTGGCACATCTTAGGGCTGCGCCAAGCGCAAATTCCAGATATTCTGACTGCAACATGCAAATGGGGCCATTAGGCATGCTAGGCGCAAATGGGGCCATTTGCATGTCATTATGGCCCCATTTGCCTGTCCTGTGCAGGGATGTGCCTGGCAAGATGCGCCGTGCACCCTGCATGTACACAGCAGTCTATAGTCCCTGGTAGTCCAGTGCCCCCCCATCCCCAAGTGTAAATTCAATAATACAATTCCCTGGTAGTCTAGTGGTCCCCCTTCCAAACCTGAGACCCGATCATAGAAATTGTATATTTATTATCATGTTTCCCTTGCAGTCCACACAACCCTGGTAATCTAGTGCCCCCCCACCTGTCTCTGAACCCTGATGTGAATAAAGAAATAAAGCCCCGCTCATCCCTGGTAGTCAAATGGACCCCCTCCCATCCCCGAACCTGATCATAGGTGAATAAAAAATCCAGTACCCTGGTAGACAGTAATCCCCCTTCCATCCCCAAACCCGATCGTAGGTGTATATGAATTAACCCAGTATCCCTGGTGGTCCAGTGGACCCCCCACCCACTCAAGTTAGCTTTAGCTTTAACAAAGTTAGCTTTATGAATGAAAGCTTACAGTACACACTGAAAGACCATTGGTCAATAGTGTCAACCAATGGTGTTGTAGTGCATACTGTACGCTGTCATTCTGTGACAGCTCAGTCTGCAGGCAGCCATGGAGATGTGCGGGTGGGTTGTGCTGCCCACCGACCATATGCCACTGTTAGGACAGGGGAACAGGGTGGCTTGTGGGGTCCTGAGGGTGGGTGGGTGGGGCTCCACTGGACCACAAGGGTATACTGGGATTTTTTTAATTCACCTACAGTTGGGTTCGAGGATGGGAGGGGGGTTCACTAGACTACCAGTAATGAGAGGGACTTTATTTCTTTATTCACATCAGGGTTCGGGGACGATTAGGGGGGCACTAGATTACAAGGGTCGTGTGGGGATCTGTGTTATTTCATGATCGGGGATGGGAAGGGGTACAACTGCACTACAAGGGAAACATGATGATAAATATACAATTTCTACGATCAAGTCTCGGGGATTGGAGGGGAGGGGGTACCACTAGAGTACCAGGGAAAGGGATTGCTTTATTTCATGTTATGCTCAGCGGTGGGAGGGTGGCCACTAGACTAGCAGGGAATAAGTGTGTAGGTGTCTTTGCTTCCACGATCAGGGACTGGCGGGTGGGGGGCAAGCCACCCAGGAGCTGGCGGCTGCTATTTTGTGCTGTGCAGTACAGCAGCCCGCTTGTGGGTGGCTACCAGTTAGGCATGTTTTGTACATGTCTAACTTTGTGCGGCACATCTCTGAGATGTGCAGGCAGCTGTGCTGCACATCTCAGCTGAATATTGCGATGTGTCACATGCATGGGAATGCCCCCTCCAGATGTGCTGCATACATTATCTTTGTGCTGCGGTGCATCCGGAATTGTGCAGCACATCCCTTCCTTTTGAATATGACCCAGGGGCACATTACTGAGGATGCCCCAGCGCAACTCAGTTGTGCCTGGTGCATCTCCTTTGAATATCTAGGCCCATATGTTTAAAAAACATTAATTACATGTTTATATATTTCTGCAAGGCTTTCAACACCGTTCCCGACAGGAGACTAGTAAGCAACTTGGAGAGGTTGAGAGTGGGTAATAAAGTGGTAACCTGGGTAAAAAACTGGATAGTGGACAGGACACAGAGGGTAGTGGTGAAAGGAGTTTGCTGTGAGGAAGTGAGGGTGGCCAGCGGGGTACCTCAGGGGTGAGTGCTGGGAGTGGTCCTCTTCGATGTCTTTATAAGTGACATAGCGGAGGAACTGGAAGGAAAGGTCTGCCTCATTGCAGATGACACCAAGATCTGCAGCAGAGTTGACAGCTGGGGAGAGGGGTGTGTGTGGAAAGGATGAGTAGGGATCTGAAAAGACCGGAGGTGGTCTAGGATACGGCAGCTGGGCTTTTATGGAAAAAAGTGAAAAATAATGCTCTTGGGCCATAAAAACCTGGAAGTGGAATACAAAATGGGCGGAGCTATACTGACAAAGACCAAGCAGGAAAGGGACCTAGGAGTAATCATACTGGATGACCTAAAGGTGGCCAGGCAGGGTGACAAGGCAGTCAGAAGAGCGAATGGGATGCTGGGGTGCATAGGAAGGGGCATCACCGTCAGGAAGAGGGAGGTGGTGCTGCCCCTGTACAGATCATTGGTAAGACCTCACCTTGAGTACTGTATCCAGTTCTGGAAATCACATTTCAGGAAGGACACAGACATAGTGGAGTTGGTCCACAGGAGGGCTACCAAAATGGTGCAGGTTCTGCATCAAAAGCCCTATGAGGAGAGGCTAAAAGAGCTAAATATGTACATGTAACCCCCCTGCAAATGGGGGTTCCCAAAAGACTTCCAGGAGCTTGCTTGAATGCTCCAGGCCTGAATGGTGTTTGGCGTTTAAGCCATTTATCAGTGAGTGTTTTTAGAACCTCTGGTACTGTCTCTTTAAGAGCTGTCTGCTTGCAGACATAATTAGTTTGTATGGGGGACTGTGTGTTTCTTTGATTGAGTACCACTCAAGCTGCTGCCAATTCACTCCATTTTGCAGTCACTAGGAGTGCAAAGGAACCTATCTGAAAGATGTAACTGTTTGCCAGAAATTATTTAGAGTAATAATGAAATTACAGTTTGTCTAACCTGCTTTCTTTGCAGTCAGAACTGTGTCTGCTAGTTCCCCATTCTAGTTTTGAACTGCTGAACTGGACCAATCAGTGTGGGGTAAGCTAGCTCTAAAGTGGTGCCTTGGACGAATCAGAACTTGGACTCATAATCTGAGCCAGCCACAAGAGGATTGTATGGCAGTGACTCTGGGAGATGTAGTTTAGACTTCAGTGCCTTTTGGACCAACAGCAGCAGTCTATTGTGAGTGACAGCCAATCCAGTCAAGAACTGGGAGGAACTCAAAGGAAGTGCCCGGTTTTGTCGGTTGGAGTTTCAGTTGAGCTTTGGCAGTGAAGAAGGAAGGAGCCCTGTATCTTTTCAGTGTGCAGTTTTAGTCAAAAACATGTGTAAGGCCCAGAATTCGTCTGCAGCTTGTGTAACAGCTTGTTAGGACTGAATCTGGCCCTGTGAAAAGAATCAAAGGATCTCTGAAGAGTAGAAACCAGGCTCACCCTGTAGAAGACTGGAGAATTGCTGAAAATTGCACTCTGTCTGTCAGAACTGAATCTGCTGTGTGTTCTCTCGGTATTGTGCAGTAATTGCGCGGGATACAGATGCAGCCTGCCTGGTATAGTGCTTTCTTTTATATGGATTGTGAAGAGGTTTGTGTACCTCAAGTGAGCCCTGCTGACATTGAAGGACCCTTTATCTTATTTGGAGGTCGTGAGCACTAATTCAGGGTCGCTCCTGTTGAATTGCCACATTAAATCCAAATGGAATTACTGTACTGTTGACTGTTTAATTCTCCTTTTCTGTGAAAGGCGCCCTACCAGCTACCACTCGTGGTTGGACTAGCTACTAGGCTTGGGTACCCAGGGACAGTAACTGATAGGGATAGGCCTGTGCACAGAGCCATAGGTAGATTATTAGAGTGATAAGCTAATTAACCTGATTTCCCTGTCCTTGTTATATCCCCTAAATAAATCAGAGCTGCTTGTTTCAGCAAAGTTATACTGCCTGAGGTATTTGTCTATGTTAAAGTACTGTACTGTGATTGTTGCACTGTATCTCATTTCACAGGAGGTCCCAGTGCCGGAACCAGACCTGGGGTAAGTGTATACTGTGAAGGTAATTCTGATATATTGAGTGGCCACTAGTGGGAAGAAAGTGGGTTGCAGTGTCCCAGAGGGCTGTGACCAAGTTAGTTTAACTATTGCAAACCCTGACCTCTGGGTGGAGGCACCCGCCATTGGATCCAGGCCCCTCAACCTGTTAGTGGCAAATCAGGCGGGGTAGTAGCCCCTGGGATAGCGCCATCTAGGGTTACATCTTGAGGCTCACCGCTGGGATTGTGTGTCCTCCTAGTGGCCATATTTACTTAACCACTGTTAAAAAAAAAAAATGGGCACCCGACAGAAGTGGCTGTGCACCGGCTGGTGGAGTGGTGTACTGGGAGGAGATCGACCCCAAATGCTATGCTTATCCTGGACATCCCCTGGGTATCAATACGGACACTGTGCAGGAGTACTTTCCAAGGTGGAAGGTTTACAAAACCCTGTGGTGGGTCGGCATGCTAATCTGCTCACCCACACTTTCCTGGCCCTAGTAGAGTTTAAGTATCCCATAGATAGCTCCAAAGTGCCACACAGACCATTACCCCCAGAGGGAGCCCTCACTGCTTGGAGAGAGGATAACTAAGGACAGTAAAGACCTGTGTGTGGATCCAGCCCCCACCACTATCTGAAACTTTTGAGGAGAAATTTGCTGAATGGTTGCTGGGAGGGAAAACTGTGGAGGACTTGAAGAAACTATTCTTGCCACCTGGGGTGTTCCTCCCCAACACCCTCTCCTGCTCCAGTGCCCGTAATGGTGGCTGAACAATGCAGACTCCTATTTCTGCCTGCCATTAGTCACGACTCTTACAGAAGGTTGAGGATCTTCTCTGGCACCTCCCCCAAGGGAGGATGACTGGGAGACCTGGATAGACATGTTGCCCCAAGTGCTAGAATGGCAATGCTCGGAAGGCAAAGCGCAAAGAGGGTTAGTGAGAGCCTCGAGGTCCTGCCCCTGGCTACCATCCGTGCTAAACGGGCCAGTAACCCTGAAGCGACTGCACAGGCCTATCTTGAGGCCTTGGAGAAGTGTATGGGAGCCCAGATTCTGATGAGGACCTATGGTGGAGAGTAAGAAATGCACAACAGTACCAAGGAGTTGTTGTCTGTGTATGTCTCTCGGCTGGAAAAAATTGTTGCAAGAATGCCTCAGAAAGGGTAGTTTGCCAGCGATTGAACTGGACCGAACCAGACTGGACAGAATCCTTAGTCTGCCCCTTCTCAGAACTGCTGTTGCTTCAGTTACGCCTGGCAAATCGACTGGAATCCCCACCCTCCTATGATGAGTTAATGAGAGAAATTCGAGGAGTTGAGAAAAGGCGACCTCGGGAGGTACCTGCACCAACAGCTGTGGCTACGACCCGAGTGACTGAGGGTGACCCATCAAGTGAAGTTCAGGGGCAGAGGTTGACAGTCAATGAGTGCTCTGACAAGGAAAAAGATATGCTACAATGGGGCGAACTGTTGAGAGAGATCCGGGAATTCAAAAACAGTCCCTTTATGAAGGCCACGCCTGCAAGTACGGGCTGACCTATATCCGACTGCATCTGCTATGGGGTGGGTACCCACCCATGTATCTCCTGCTGATAACAGCTCCAAACTCAATTCCTTGACCATGGAAGTGGAGAATGACGAGATGTCTCCAATGCTTATCACGCAGACAGAGATGCAGGCACCCAGGTTTCAAGTTAGTAATACTCGGCCCTGGCTCCCAGTGGCGCCTCGGCCAGCTCAAACTCCAGAAAGTATGTTTTGCTATAATTGTGGGAAAGATGGGCACATGAAAAGGAATGCCAGTCCCCAAAAGACACTGACAAAGTTGCATATAGGCTACAAGGAGAGCTTGGAGAACAAATCAGTGGTTAAGAGGTGCACGACATGATCCCAGTGAGGGCACCAAAATGCTAATTCACGTCCTTTTGTGGCAAGGTCAGTTGCCAGGCCCCCACTACCGCCTCCAGACTGGTCCAGAATAGTGGGTCCTCCATGGAGACCACTGTAAAGGTGAATGGAGTGTCTACAAGAGCTGTATTAGACAGTGGCTCCCAAGTGACAATTATGTTCCAGGATTGGTATCAGAAGCATTTGTCAGACGCACCTTACAACCATTAGAAGGACTGCATGTATGGGGGTTAAGTGAGAAGGCCTACCCCTATTCTGGGTATATCTGAATTTGGCTGTCTTTCCCACCTCCCGTGGCTGGAGTGGCCGAACAAGTAGAGACCCTAGCCTAGTGTGTCCCCCACTGGACTGTATGATGGTGTCCCTTTGTTGATTGGAACAAATGCTCATATGTTCGGAAGGCTGGCACAGTTGTGTTATGAAAACAGGGGTCAAAGACTAGTAGAGCTTTAAGAGTTCCGGCTTTAATTAAGAAGGCCTATGAGGCACAGAGAGATGCTGAAAAACAGAACCAGAGGAACCGGTCGAATTGTATGGAAGAAGGATCCTGAGTCTCTGATCCTGGCGTCAAATGCCCAGTGTACCTTACAGGAGAGGTCCGTATCAGAAAGGATGTTAAGAATAAAATATTAATGTTGGATGCACCAGGCGATGGAAAATTGCCAGAGGGACTGCTGGTCCAGTCTAGTATTTGCCGCTAGAGCCCATGCTTATGCCAGAAGGGTAATGGTCCAAGTTCATAGATGTGTCTGAAAGAGACATTCGAGGTAAACAGAGGTTGCATCCTGGCTAATGTGCATTGTGCAGACACTGCAGTGCTACCAGCAGCAAGAGTTCAAGGAAGAATGACAGATAACCTGACTTGTTTGATTTGACGACTCCCGCTGCCAGCTGAATGGAAAGTGAGGATCAGTGAGAAGCTTGCCCAGAGAGACCAGGTGTTTTCTTTAAAGGAATGGGATGTAGATGCGGCAAGGAGCTGAGCACAATATCCGCCATGCTGGACGAAGACCATTTCGTGAGAGGTCTCGACGCCTGGCACCTGCTGACATAGATGATGTGAGACGGCATCTACAAGAGATGTTAGCTGCTGGTGTAATACAAGAATCAGAAGCCCTTATGCTTCCCCATTGTGGTAGTGAGGAAAAGAATGGAACAGTAAGGATGTGTGGATTATCGCACCTTTAAACCGGCGGACTATCCCTGATCAGTACACAATGCCCCGCATTCAGGATGCTTTGGACCGCCTAAACGGGAGCAAGTGGTTCTCTGTGCTGGATCTCCGAGGGGTACTACCAGATCCCGATGGTCCTGAGGACGCGTGAGAAGACGAGCTTTATCTCCGCTTTTGGCTTTATGCACTCATGAGGATGCCTCAAGGGATTTCAGGTACCCCAGCCACTTTCAACGATTGATGGAGCGTGCAGGGGGACATGAACTACTAGAGTGCCTGGTATACCTAGATGATGTTATTGTGTTTGGCAGCTCACTGGAGGAACATGAGAGCAGATTATTTAAGGTATTGGACCGACTGGAGGACTTTGGCCTTAAACTGTCCATTGATAAGTGTCAATTCTTCAAACATCAGTAAAGTATGTGGGACACAGGTATCCACCGAGGAATAGAGACCACCCAAGTAAGTTGAGGCCTTGACCACCTGGCCACAGCCCAAAAATCTAAAAGAACTACAAAGATTCCTGGGATTCTGTGGTTATTATCGGCGCTCATCAAGGACTATTCAAGAGTGATCCGCCCTTTACTTAACCTTACTCAAGGGTATCCCCAACCCACAAAAATACCTAAAAGTCAGCGCCTCAAGACTGAAAGAGTGTATTTTCATCCGAGTGAAGTATTTGGGGCCCGCTGGACTCCTGATTGTGAGACTGCTTTTCATGAGATGCATATCAACCTTACCCATGCTCCAGTGCTGGCCTATGCCGATCCAAGAAAACCTTACGCCTGCACACTGATGCTAGCTTGCAAGGGTTGGGGGGTTGTACCAAGAGCACGAGAATGGCCTGAGACCAGTGGCCTTTGCCAGTAGCCTGACCCCATCCGAAAAGAACTATCCTGTACATAAGTTAGAGTTCCTAGCTTTGAAGTGGGCTTGTTGACCAATTCCATGAGTACTTGTATGGGGCTAAAATACTAGTAAAACTGACAATAATCCTTTGACCTATGTACAGAGCTCAGCTAGTTGATGCCACTGGCCATGGTGGCTTTCTGCATTATCTACATATGACTATGCTTCGAATACCGAGCAGGTCTGAACCACATAGATGCTGATGCTCTCTCCCGGAGGCCTGTTCCCAGAATGATTGGGTCCGAGCAGGAACCTGACATTCGGCACTCTGCCGGAAGTTTGACAGGGAGGAACAAATGTCCACGGACGCAGTGGACTGCATGGTGGATTGCTTGGGAGCCTCTGAGAACTGCATACCTGCTGCTTATGCCACTTTTCTGCAATAGACATTGGTGCACTGCCTCAGCTGGACAATGACAATTCAAGCGGGCTTCCAACTCGATCCCATGATCAAAGCAGCTTTAGAAGCCTCTATGCAGGAATGATGTGTCCAAATTACGCCCACTGATTTGAGAACTGCACTGTTATACAAAGAAGGTCCTAAGTTGAAACTGATCAATAAACTGTTATACAGAGAAACAGTAGACAGAGAGACAAGTAGACAAACAACAACCAGTGCTGCCCACTGCCTTTTGAGACTCAGTACTGAGGTCCCTGCACAACCACATGGGGCACCTTGGTATAGACAGAACACTTGACTTGGTGAGATCCAGATTCTATTGGCCTAAGATGGGGGCTGATGTGGAGCAACACATCTTTAAATCAGTAGTCGCTAAGCTAGTAGAGGGAAAGCTTTGCCCCAGAGGGCTGCCCCCTTGTTAACATCACCACCAGTGCAATCATGATTGGTCTGTATTGATTTTCTGAGTTTGGAGTCAGATCAAAGAAATATCAGTAATGTGCTGGTGGTCACTGACCATTTACAGAGATATGCCTAACTTTCCCCACCAAAGACCAAGAAAGCATCCACCTGGCACAAAGTACTTGTAGAAACTTTTTGTTCACTATGGGGCTCCAACAAAGAATCCATTCTGATCAAGGGGAGACTTGAGAGTCGTCTGATCAAAGAGATGCTTTCTGTGGGAGTGCGAAAGTCCAGAACCACCTCACTACCCCCAGGGGACCCACAGCCTGAACGCTTCAACCGCACTCTTGCTAGATATGCTGGGCACCCTGCACCCAAAGGACAAGCTTAGATGGAGCCAATAAATTAGCACCCTGGTACATGCTTATAACTGCACCAAAGTGATGCCACTGGATTCTCCCCTACCACCTGATGTTTGGAAGAGAAGCTCGACTACCAGTATGTGTGTTTGGGGTCTCCTGATGGGGTTCAAGCTGACAACTATTTACAGTATGTGCAAAAGAAGGCCCAGCTAACTCATGCGTACTAACTGGCTCAAACCATGGCTGCCAAAAGAAATCTAGCCAACAAAGAAAGGTATGATAAAAGGTGAAAGCACAGGAACTCCAGGAGGGAGATCGGGTATTGTAAGAAATCTGGGACTGCATGGCAAGCACAAGATTGCTGACAGATGGCACCATCTCCCCACATTGTAGTGGGAAACTAGATGATCTGCCAGTGTACAAAGTAAGGCCTGAGAATAATTCAAAAGATGTAAAACAATGCATAGAAATCATTTACTGCCCATTGGACAAATCTTAATTGAGTCTGAGCCCTAGAAGATGCCCCTCTGGACCAGTGACTAGAGCTGCTGCTAAGAAAAGATCAAGAAAGTCTGCACCTACAGAAGCAAAGTTAAAGTGTTCCCTCCACAAGTCCCAGTTGAGCATGACTGTCAGTCCATATCGGAAGAAAGAGAGTGACTTTGAATACTATCCTTCATATTAACTGAGTCAGATTGTTTCGGGCAATCCCTAGTCAATACTGGAGATGAAGCTGGGCCTTCTGGACTGTCTAAGCCCCAGCTTCATCCCTGGAGCCAATGCTCCAGAAAGTGAAGTGCAAAGCATCAGATCAGATGAAATGGAATCATTGTGCATGGTTGAACTGTTTGAGCTTTCAGGGAGGAAATGATAGATTGGGGCAGACTGGTGATACACCCGAACAAGAAGAGTATTTTGAGTGCCCTGACAGTCCACTGCCAGTGTCCGAAGCTCTCCATGCGAGCCAAATGTTGTGGAATCAGAAACTGTAACTCCTGGAGCTGAAAGTGCCCCAAGTTCTAGCCTCTCTCCCCATGGAGACTCCCTGACAAGTGAGGACAATGCTGAAAATGAGGCTCAGAGTGCAGAGACTATAACAGTTCCCCCTAGAAAGACTGGTCGAGCTGTAAAGCCTGTGGTGCACCTCAGTTATGATTCACTTGGGAGGCCTGTGGACTTGCCTCTCAATGTTGTCCATAAAGGAGTAATGTGTCCCCGAGCTCATTGCCCAAACTGAGCATCAGTGCTAACTCCAAGTTACTTGTGTTGCTCTTCTAGTATGGTGCCCTGCCCATCCAGCCCCAAGGTAACTGATAGGAAGGGCCCCTCTTCAGGTTTCATGTACAAGAGGTAATAACTTGAGTTATGGTATCAATGTGTGTGTAATACTGTGTAAAGAGTGACGTACTGCAATGTTTCAGAAATGTGTTCTTGGTAAAATGATATATTGACTGATGATTACATGTGTGAGCCTAATGCAAATGTATACGGTTGCAGTTAAAACTTATGGGGTACTTGCTGACGCTGGACGCCAAGCTTTCCCAGGCCAGGAAGGGTGTAACCCCTGCAAATGGGGGTTCCTAAAGACTTCCAGGAGCTTGCTTGAATGCTCCAGGCCTGAATGGTGTTTGGCTGTAGCCTTTTATCAGTGAGTGTTTTAGAACCTCTGGTACTGTCTCTTTAAGAGCTGTCTGCTTGCAGACATAATTAGTTTGTATGGGGACTGTGTGTTTCTTTGATTGAGTACCACTCAAGCTGCTGCTAATTCACTCCATTTTGCAGTCACTAGGAGTGCAAGGAACCTATCTGAAAGATGTAACTGTTTGCCAGAAATTATTTAGAGTAATAATGAAATTACAGTTTGTCTAACCTGCTTTCTTTGCAGTCAGAACTGTGTCTGCTAGTTCCCCATTCTAGTTTTGAACTGCTGAACTGGACCAATCAGTGTGGGGTAAGCTAGCTCTAAAGTGGTGCCTTGGACTAATCAGAACTTGACTCATAATCTGAGCCAGCCACAAGAGGATTGTATGGGCAGTGACTCTGGGAGATGTAGTTTAGACTTCAGTGCCTTTTGGACCAACAGCAGCAGTCTATTGTGAGTGACAGCCAATCCAGTCAAGAACTGGGAGGAACTCAAAGGAAGTGCCCGGTTTTGTCGGTTGAAGTTTCAGTTGAGCTTGGCAGTGAAGAAGGAAGGAGCCCTGTACTTTTCAGTGTGCAGTTTAGTCAAAAACATGTAAGGCCCAGAATTCCGGTCTGCAGCTTGTGTAACAGCTTGTTAGGACTGAATCCGTCCTGTGAAAAGAATCAAAGGATCTCTGAAGAGTAGAAACCAGGCTCACCCTGTAGAAGACTGGAGGAATTGCTGAAAATTGCACTCTGTCTGTCAGGAACTGAATCTGCTGTGTGTTCTCTCGGGTATTGTGCAGTAATTGCGATCGGATACAGATGCAGCCTGCCTGGTATAGTGCTTTCTTTTATATGGATGTGAAGAGGTTTGTGTACCTCAAGTGAGCCCTGCTGACATTGAAGGACCCTATCTTATTTGGAGGTCGTGAGCACTAATTCAGGGTCGCCCTGTTGAATTGCCACATTAAATCCAAATGGAATTACTGTACTGCTGACTGTTTAATTCTCCTTTTCTCTGTGTGAAAGGGCCCCTACCAGCTACCACGGTTTGGACTAGCCACTAGGGCTTGGGTACCTAGGACAGTAACTGATAGGGATAGGCCTGTGCACAGAGCCATAGGTAGATTATTAGAGGATAAGCTAATTAACCTGATTTCCCCTGTCCTTGTTATATCCCCAAATCAGAGCTGCTTGTTTCAGCAAAGTTATACTGCCTGAGGTATTTGTCTATGTTAAAGTACTGTACTGTGATTGTTGCACTGTATCTCATTTCACAGGAGGTCCCAGTGCCGGAACCAGACCTGGGGTAAGTGTATACTGTGAAGGTAATTTGATATTGAGTGGGCCATCAGTGGTAGCAAAGGGGGTTGTGAGTGTCCCAGAGGGCTGTGACCAGTTAGTTTAACCATTGCAACCCTGACCTCTGGGTGGAGGCACCCGCCATTGGATCCAGGCCCCTCAACCTGTTAGTGGCAAATCAGGCAGGGGTAGTAGCCCCTGGGATAGCGCCATCTAGGGGTTACATACACCCTTGAGGAGAAGAGGGAAAGGGGGATATTATAGAGACCTTTAAATACCTAACGGGGGTTAATAAAGTACGGGAAGGGAGTAATTTTCAGAGAAAAAGGTGCTCTAGAACCAGGAAGCATGTTATGAAGCTGGAGGGGGGGAAATTCAAAAGGGATGTGATGAAATACTTCTTCACAGGAAGGGTGATGGATCCCTGGAACAGCCTTCCAGCAGAAGTAGTGGGGACGAAAACAGTGGAAGGCTTCAAAAATCAATCCATCAAATCTTTATTTATCCAGGTGGGCACCATTGAGCAAGGCTCATTTGCAAGATGAACCTGGTCATAACAAAAATCATAGTACAGTAACACGGTAAAACAAGGTGCAGTGTCAAACAGGGAAGTAAAAAATATACATATGTACAGAATAGAGTCATTCATACATAAAATCAAGATATATACACTAACATTGAGCAGAGTGGCCTTTTCAACAGATAGGCTCGAAAAGTGGATGTAGCTGGCAAGTTCACTGGAGAGTACCCGATTAGGAAGATAATTACAGGGATGGAGAAGTTAACCGGAATACATTAGGGAGGGGAGTGGCACCTGGCCAATGCCAAGGCAGCAACTAATGGATCCAGGGAGAGTCTGTAATGGGACTAAGACAGGGGAGAGACGGAGAGGGAGAGTGAGGCAGGAGGCCAGGCAAAAGGGAGGTAAGATTGGAGAGGAGAGAGACAGGAAGGGAGGTGAACTAGCGATGTGGGAAACAATTGCAGGACTCCTTCACAGAGCGGTCACAGAGTGACTTGAAAATACTCAGACTAATGGGACAATTCAACTTCAAGCTTTTCTGCACATTGTTTCACAATGATGGCAGCATAAAACTTATAGCTGCTCTACTGAAATGAGATTTGACCTTAGGTATCTGCAGAGCAATTAGGGAGTAGCTTCTTACGGCATAAGAACCTAACACACTTAGGAGAATGCAATCCGAGAAGTATGATGGAAGCTTTTTGTTAACTGCTCTGAATATCCATAGAATGGCATTTCTATTTCTCCTATAGTGGAGGGAAGTCCAGCCCACAGCAGTATACAAGGCGCAATGGTGTGTGGAAAGGGGAAGGCCAGTTATGAACCTGATTGCTCTATGATATAGGGTATCCAATTTAGCCAAGGAAGAGGCAGTGCAATGGCTATAGAGAAGATCTACGTAATCTATCAATGAGAGGAACGTAGCTTGAACTAGCCGCAGCTTAGCATCACTAGTAAGGAATTGGTCAAGTCTGTAGAATAGGCCTAATCTCTGTCTTAGTTTCTTCTGTAGCTCTTTGAGATGTTCAGAGAAAGAAAGTCTGTAGTCGAGCACACTCCCAGGTATTTAAATTTTGACACAAACTCAAGTTTTTCACCTAGTACTATGGTGATCTGTGGGATAGCCCCAATGCAAGCATGGTGCACCACAAAGGAAGTAGGGGAAAAGAGCATCGCTTTAGTTTTTTTTGCGTTAAGCAGAAGCTTTTTACTTAAGTGATGATTTTGCAATAGATTAAATTCGGCTTGGAGGTCTTCACAAGCTGCTTCTGGTGATGGACAACTTAGAAAAAGTACTGTGTCGTCTCTGAACAAGTGGATATTGGCCTTGTTGATGCTGTCATCAATGTTATTAATATAAGCAGCAAACAGCAGGGGAGCAAGGATAGACCACCGAGGCACAAATCTTAGCAGTGGTTTAAGAGGCGAAAGATCACCTTCAGCCTTGACCTGTTGTTGCCATCCTGCTAGGTAATTGGAAAACCAGCACGTTGAGTTGGGGTCTAGACCTGTACTACACAGGGTGGAAAGAAGCAGACTATGATCGACTGTGTTGAAGGCATTACTTAGATAAAAAAAAAAAAAACTGCACAAAGTTCTTTTTGTCAAGGTCAAGGAGCCAATCATTAGCCACTTTTGCTAGGGCCGTTACGGTGCTGTGCTTTGCTCTGAATCCAGACTGCACTGAGTTTAACAAGCTCCTGGATTCAAGGTATATCCTTAGCTGAGCACTAACCATCTTTTCCAGTAACTTAGACAGAATGGGAGGAGGGATGGGAGATAGGCCTGTAATTGTTAAGGTTGCAAGCATCACCTGATTTGTGCAAGGGAATGACATGTGCTACTTTCCATTGAGAGGGGAGGCTCCCCTGGGATAATGACAAGTTGAAGAGGTGCGTGATTGGCACTGCCAACACATGGTATGAACATTTCAGAAAGAAGGGCTCTATGGAGTCAGAGCCTGAACCCTTCTTGATATCCAGCTGCAGCAGTAGATCTACCTCTTTTAGAGTGGTAGGCTGGAAGGAGAAGGTCGCTATGGTGGCTGGAGGCTCGTGCTTCAGTAGTCCCAGTTGAGCGCGAACAGCATTAGTGGGGAAGTTGTCAAAAGCAAGCCCAGCAGTTGCAAAATGATTATTGAGGGCATCCAGTATCTCCATTCTATCTGATATAGTGTTACTACCGTAGTTAATTTTTGATGGAAAGGCATTATCAGGAGAATGGCCAGACATGTTCTTAATTGTTTTCCAAAATTTTGATGGATCCGTTGAGGCAGAGTCTAGCTCAGTGCAATAGACAGTGGCCTTGGCTGCTCTGACCAGCTTAGTGCACATGTTGCAGGCCTTCCTAAATTGGTACCAATCTGAGTCATTCTTGCTTCTGCGTGCTTTTTTCCATAGCCTATCTCTTTCTAGCATGAATGACTTAAGCTCAGGGGAGAACCAACGACAAGTACTGCTCCTCACTCGTACCTTTACCGTGGGGGCACACCTGTTTAAGGCTGCGGATAAAATTTCATGAAAGATGTTATACATCTCGTTCACCGAATTGGCTAAGTAGAACTCTGGCCCATGCAGGGAACGTTTCAAATCGTCAATGTAAGCAAGTCAAACTAGCGTCTACACCTCTTGTTTGAGAACTTTGATACAAATTGTGGATTGTGCATAAATCTATTGCTGGCAGTATAACAGTGATCACTGATGTCCGAAAAAATATTCCAGCATGGGAGAATAGGTGAGATTTGCTTACCAAAATCACATCTAAAAGGGTGCTGTTGCTAGGGTTCTTTTTATTTAGGTGTGTAGGTTCACTGATGAGTTGCACCAACCTCAAGGTGTCACAAAAGGATTTCAAGGGAGCAGAGGCTTTTGATAACCAGTTGTAGTTCAGGTCACCTATAATAATGTTTTCCAGCATACTAAGCTCCATGGCGGTGCTTAGATGTGACAAGAGATGAGACCCTGCAGACGGAGGCCTGTAGCAGCCTATTACACAGAGTGTGCAAGAAGGTGATATTTCAATCTTTAGGGACAAGCACTCAAATTCCTTTGGGGAGGAAGAGGAATATTCAAGGCATGATACCGAGTATTTGTTCTTGACATAAATTGTCACCCCTCCTCCTCTTGACTGCCTTTCAGCTCTGAAGAGCAAATAACTTGGGATGTTGATTTCCCTGTCAGGGGTGGCCGGTCTTAGCCAGGACTCAGTAATCACCAGAACATCTGGTAGGATGTGGCTAACCCAAGCCTGGATCATGGTGATCTTTTTTAAAAGACTGCAAACATTAACATGTAGGAATGCCCCGCCAGTCCCTGATCATGGAATGACATTCCTTTAATTCTGGCAAGATCAGAAGGAGATGCAAGGGTGTCTAGGGGCCCGGGGTTGAGTTCGACATTGCCAGAGCACAATAGTAAAAGCAGTGGAATTTTTTTTTAGGGCGGCAAAAGTTAATTTATAATCTCTATTCTTTGAGCGTCTGGAAGGTTGATGCACACGTGGCTCCAGTCCTGAAGCTATACTGACCTAAGGTAGCAGTCACTAGTATCCTGAGTGCAACATGCAGGGATGAGAAAGTAACGAGATGGGTGGGGGGGAGAGTACCCTGCAAGGGCTGTATAGGAGAGGTCCCTCCACCAGGTAGATACAGATGTACAATCCGGTAGTCATGAAGAAATTCATGGGAGGAGTTAAGTACGCAACAGGGATGAATGCAATCAACAACCCCACTCTGTGAGGATTGAGGAACCTGATAGAGGAAACTAAGCACTAGTAGGACAAGGGGCATGCAGAGGAGCCAGCTATACCTTTCCATGGTGATGCCTGCTTCTGGGCACAAGCTAAGTTGAACTAAGGACTTTAGACCAAATAGCAAACTACTAGAGCCTATGGTTTAGTTACGGTCTGCAGAAGGTGCCTAACTACTAGATTAGAGATAACCTCTGAGGAGAGTTTAAGAGTACCGAGGCAGCAAATAGTTAAATTTAAGTGGGAGGTAAACAAGAGGGCGTTGCAGAGGAGAAGAGGTGGGACTAAGAATATTTAATAATAGGAGAAAGGTAGCGGGGTAGCAGATGGGTGGGTGGGTGGTGAGGCGGGCGAAAAATTGCAGCTTGCCATACCTCTTCAGGGAGCGAATCTGGGCTGGAGGTCTCGAGCGACAGCTAGGTAGCGCAGTCTGCCAGGTGGCCAAGGATCCCTCGGCTGGCGAGCTGGGGAGCCCTGGAAGGCTTCTCATGGCTGTGGGAAAAAGAAAAAAGGAGGTTTAAAATACCAGGGATAAGCATAATGGAATTGTAGGGATAAGAAATGGAAGGAAAGCGTTGACGCTGTAGATCAAGTGTGGTCTACACAAAAAAAAAAGCAAGACAATAAGGGCAGACCAGGTTGGTCATGTGGCCCTTATCTGCCATCATATTCCATGTTTCTATGTGACCATTCAAGTGGTGTAGTAGCCTGATATACTCTTTGGGATGGTTTTATATATTAGGCCAATGCACTGACTCTGAATCGTGGCCGAATACACTGACTACAGCTTGAATCTGGCTGAATTCCAAATACTTGCTGTATTCGGAGATATTTGGCTGACATATTCGGTGGACTCATGTGACCACTGATAGCCAATAAGCTGGCTGTTCTCTGAGGCACAGCATGTGACCCACAGCCCACACTGCAGCCCTGGGAGACAGTGTGGAAAGAGACAGACGTTATTGCTGCTGGCTCTGTGTGCTGCTTACTTTCAATTTGTTCATCTGCCTTACAAAGATTTAAAAAGCTTGTCTCTGCTGTTCTCCAGCAGTCTGTGTTACAAGACTGTTAGTACCAGAGACTGAACTATTTCAAACAAGAGGTTTTTGTTTTCATTTTTGTTTTGTTTTTTTGAAGAAATCCTCCTGTGTCATATTTGACTGATTCAGACATGGTAGGGGACTTCAAACTCCAGGTTTACTAGGCCTAGCTCCCTCTGCAGCTCAAAGTCAGCTCACCGATTTTTTTAGAGGGGGCTGGTACAGCCTTTATTTGTGAGCTTTCAGTGCCTACTTTTAGTCTGTCTCATTCATGTCCCAGCTAGGTCCAAACGTATGTGCTCACTGCACAGTTTATTTTTTTTTACTTATATTTTATTTTAGGACTTTTTTATATAGACCAGTGAGATATAGAAATATTTTTTTCTGACAGTGTTTTGGTACCTGAACTCTTGATCAGTAGGCTTTCCTATGCCCACTCGCTTTCTGCAGTGTCCCTGTCCCAGCTGGGCCAGATGTAGGAGTGTATCATGCAGATTTTCTTTAATATTTGTAGTATACCACTGATAGTACTATACATTATCTAAAACACATTTTCTGACTGTTTTTGTTTATTTATTCAAATGTTTGGTGATCAGGAAAGGCACACTGAACCCAGGCTCGTTTCCAGGTGCGACCTGGGGGAAAGGGGAAATGGGATAAAAACAGGCAGGCAGTTACAAACAACTGAAGTGCAATATCAACAGTTTCAAGTACAATACAGTGGATAGCAAGAACAGCAGTAGGAATGCATTGAGGTACATGGCAATACTACTGTACACCGGTGTCACTGAAGTGTTTTTTTGTTACAAAGATATGCTGTGAGGGATCAAAGCAGATTTACTTCGGATGAGGTGAGTCCCCATTCAAGAGGCAGTATGAGGGCATATAGAGGGGGTGTAGGGTTAGTAGAGAGTCGAAGGAAGAAGAAGATGGAGGGTTTGAGGGGGGTGTGACAGGAACAAGTAGGGGTGGTGGATTTTAACAGCCACTTTAGGGATAGTAGGGATAGTGCTTGACAAAGAAGAGGGGGAGCCAGTTCCAAAGGGAGGGGAGCCGGTATGAGAAAGCAGCCTGACTAGTGCAAGAGCAGGGGTGAGGGATAGAGAAAGAGCGGGAGTCTCTAGTCTGAAGGGGTAAGAGTAGGGAGCGGAGTGGGACAGGAGAGAAGATAGGAGGGGAGGGAGGGAGGAAAACCAGTATTTACCAACGTGGGCAGAGCAGTGAGAATGGCGATGTGAGCGTAGGAGTTGATAGAAAGAGATTAATAAAGGGAGCAGTGATGTGTGTGGGGAGGAGAGTTCAAGGCAAAGCAACAGAAGGCATTACAGAGGGTGTCCAGTCTGGTGTGGGTGGAAGGAGGGGCTGCACTATAAACCACGTCCGCATAGTCATAAATAGGGAGGATCATTTTGACAAGCAGGTCCTTACAGATTTCAGGGGGGAGACAGTCCTTGTTCCAGTGAAGGATGTCTAATTTGGGGCAAAGCTTTGAGTGTATAGCGTCGATGTGGGCTGAGAAGTCCAGGTTACTATCAAGCCACACGCCAAGGTATTTGTTATTCTGGACTACCTCCAGTTTGGCACCATCAAGGGTGGAGAAGACCGGAGGAGGTGACAGCCTTGCTAGCTTTTGGCTAGTGCCAAAGGTCATGGGTACTGTCTTCTTTGTATTTACTTTAAGCTGGTTGGCTTGGAACCAGCGTAGTACACTGAGGAAATCATGCTGGAGTGAGGATGCAACCACAGGCGTGGAGGGACCGGATGCGTAGATGACTGTGTCATCAGCATACATGCAAATACTGGAGGAGACACAGATGGATGGGAGGTCATTTAGAAAAACAGAAAATAGTATGGGGCCCAGGATGGAGCCCTTGGGGACTCCTATAAGTATGGGGAGGGGGGCAGATAATGCACCACTCCCCCGAACACACTGTTGATGGTTAGTAAGGTAAGAGTGGAACCACTTAACTGCAGAAGTAGAGAGACCAGCTGAGGCCAGCTTGTTTAAAAGGAGAGGGTGAGATACCAAATCAAACACCTTAGCAAGATCAATGAAAATAGCTTCCGGGGTGTATCTCTGGGCTCTGTTGTGCCCAGACCAATTTCTCCACTGCCTGTGTCCCGGATGGGTCAGACATAAGAGTGCACTGCGTAGATTGTCTGTAACTGTTGTAGTATGCCTCTGATATTACTATAAATGATCTGAAATACATTTTCTGGCTGTTTTGGAGTGTATCATCAGGATCTGCTGTGCCCAGACCAATTTCTTCAGTGCCCATGTTCCGGGTGGGTCGGACATAAGAGCACACATGGTAGATTGTCAGTAGTTTTTGTCATACACCACTGATATTACTATAAATGATCTGAAATATATTTTCTAAACTTTTCTGAATCAAAATAAAAAAAACAAGTAAGCTACGCTGGGTGCATAGGCAGTACTGGGTGGGCACACAACTAGCACCCTCTAGTGGCAACCCATCTGTGGAGAGACTATTTTTTACCAAACTGACAATATTTCAACATGTTTCATATTTTTAAAATAAATTTACAAAGAAATCTGCAAAAACGTATTTTAGAAGTGAAATAACACACAATAGGATGTTAGTTATTCTGTGATAAACACTTCTACATCAGTCTCATACCTTGTTCCTCACTATGCCTTAGGTGTGCGTCTATCACAGCATAATCATATCCAACCCCTTCATGTTTTGTTATTGCTTCATAAAAAGTTACATTTCCACCCACCCCCATAGCCTGGCATCCCATGTACCACTACCCTTTTCCACTAATGAAAGCAGTAAATGTCAATATCGTCCTTTTCCACCAGCCGCTTAGCCTTCCAAGAGACCACCCTCCTCGTCACACAGTCCCAGAAATGTTCTTTTTTTGCAGTCGCTTCTTTTCATCAACCCACTCAGTACACCAACTCCTATCTCTTCACTACACAGACCCAACATATTATGAGGACTGTGGTGGGGGGTGCAGTTGTTGGATACTAAATAGCCTGGGGATTGGCAAATGATCACAAATACAACAACATTTCTGTGGCTGTAGGGGATGGTTAGGGTTGGGAGGAGGAGGAGGGGAATTTGGGAGGCTAAGTTGGTTGGGAGAAGGGTGTTTTTTTTAAATTACTTAAAACATGGTGGAGTCCAGGGAAGAGCTCCACAGTGGATGGAAAGGAAACCTACGTGCTGTATGCATCTCATTATCATGATTCAAGGTAGACTACGTAGGAAAGGTGTTGCCATTTGTGGTGAGGCTGTCACACACAGCTCCAATGATACCTCCCCACTGCCGCCCCTTGGCCAGAAGCCGAGCCACAAGTTGAATCTGTTCTTTTTTTTTTTTTTATACTTCATCTTTATTTTCTTCACATGTGGATAAAATCTTACATTCCATCTCCATCAATTACAATCATATCCTTAGTTCCACATTTCCAATACTCAGATCTTAATTTCTCTTACATATCAATCTTTTTTATACAATAAAACCTTAAGCCTAATTTCTATTTATTTATTCATCTTTCTTATCTTTCATATAATTATTCATCTTTAGTAATCGAATGCATTATACCTCTATCTTTAACATACTAGCTTTCTTTGTACTCTGCTGCCTCTGACTCACCAAACCTCTCTTTCCCCCCATTGTCACTCACCCCCATCTAGATATAGATAAACAGAAGTCTGGGGAAAAAAAAGAGAAAAATAATTAATTTATTTTTAATTTTGGAGGAGAAAGTACATCTCTTCCCATCCCTCCCCAACTCATTCAGACCTCCCCACCTCTTTTCCCAGTCTCACATCTCTCTCTATTCTGTTTCCCCATTATTCTTCTTACTCTCCTCAAAGTCAGTCACCATGTTCTGTTCCTACTCCAATTCCCATCTCGCCCATCTGTTTTGATATTGCAGCAGTTTTTGTCTCAGGGAATAGGTAATCCTTTCAAACATCCTTATCTTTTCTACCACCTCCCTCCATTCCTCCACTGTGAGAGCACTCGGTGAGAGCCACCTCCTGGTTATGGCTTTTCCAGCCGCGGCTATCAGTACACTCCATAGGTATCTGGCTTCCCGCCCTCTAAGCTCTGACGGGTATACTCCTAATAACATGTGTTCTGGCCCTAATAGTATCGTTATGTTAAACCTTATCCTCATATCCCTCTGTATCCCTTCCCAATATTCCTTTAAATCAGGGCATTCCCAAAAAATATGTGCTTGGTTGGCAATCTGTGCACCACAACCTCTCCAGCAACTACCTGTTATTGCTTTATGCCACTTAGCCATTTGCACTGGCACTCTGAAATACCTAGATCTTAATTTCCATACAAATGCCCTCCATTCTGGGGAGGATGTGGTGCTCCAAGTGTTTTGCCAAATTGCCGTCCATTCTGTACTATCTAACTTAATCCGTAATTCTTGCTCCCATTTAGCTTTAATATACTCTGTTAAATACTGGAAGTCCTTGATATAATTCTGATACAGAATTGAAATTGCCCCTTCCCCTCTACTCGAATTCCATATTGTCTTAAATGCATTTGGAGCCGAGTATCTTCCAGCTCTTTTAATTGAATTATTCATCTGCTCCCCTATAAAATCTCTAATCTGGTAATAACAAATAAGTTCCTTCCCCATCCAATTAAACTTAATCTGAGCTTCCGCAAATGAGATTACATTATCCCCTTTGAGAAACTGCCAGGGGGCTCTACACCCTTGTCCTTCCTGCCTTTTATACCAAGGATCTCCAGCTGCTGGGTTATTCCCTATATTCGTAGTCCACCATATGTACTTCCAAAGGTATACTCTGGTAGTGCCTTTGGACAGTCCCTGTCTATATCCCTGTATTGCTGTTGCTGTCCCACATAGGGTGTACTTATCCACTCCTCTCTGGGGTGCAACATCGAACATTGTGCTAATATTGAGGGAGACAGTGCAACCTCTAGGTCTATCTCCTTCCATCTTGCCCTATAGGCCATATGTTGCAGTAATAGTATTATTCTAGTCTGGGTTGCTATCCAGTATCCCATCAATAGAGGGATCGCAAGTCCTCCCATTTTCTTGGGGAGATACAGAGTTTGCTTTTTAACTCTGGGCTTTTTACTTAGCCAGATAAAGCTCAATATCACCTTTTGCCATAATCCTAACTGTTTAGGGGATAGAGGGGCAGGTACACATTGAAATAAAAATAGAAAACGTGGTAAGAAGTTCATTTTAACTGCCTGTATCCTCATGGATAAAGACATTGGGAGAAGCCTCCACCTTTGTATATATTTTTGCATCTGCTCTACCAATGTAGGATAGTTTATCTGTGGTAGTCGGGAAACTGTATTATCTAATTTTATCCCTAAATATTTCAAGCACGGAAGATCCCATCTCATGGGATATAGACTTTTTATCTGCGGGGACAGGGTGTAATTTAATTTCAGTACCTCTATCTTAGTATCATTTAGCGTATATCCTGCATAATTTGAAAATATTTTTAAATGTTTAAATAGGCTTGGCATAGATTCTTCTGGGTTAGTTAAATAAATTAAAATATCGTCAGCATATAGAGCTAATTTTTGCTGCATCCCCCCCAGTTGTACACCTTTAATTTCATAGTTATCCCTAATTCCTTGAGCCAGGGGTTCCAAGTATAGGGCAAACAACAATGTCGAGAGCGGGCAACCCTGCCTTGTTCCCCTCTCTAAGCCAAATGGATTTGAGTGATGCCCATTTGCTCTTACATAAGCTTTGGGTGTCTCAGATTTTCCCAATAAGGTCAATAAATTATGTAGGAAACCCAAACCTCCCTAATACTGCTCTTAAAAATACCCAGGAGACCTTATCAAAAGCCTTCTCGGCGTCTAGACTAAGAAGGACTGCAGGTTGCTTGGTTCAATTCAAATGATCTATTATATGTGTGGTTCGACTCAGGTTATCCTGCGCCTGTCTCCCTGGAATAAATCCAGTTTGATCCGCTTATATTAACAGTGGGAGTATTTGTTGTAATCTACGGGAAAAGACTGCCATAACTAACTTGTAGTCTGTATTAAGGAGGGAGATTGGTCTGTAAGAGGGACACAACCTTGGATCTTTACCTCCCTTGGGAATTACTGAAATAATAGCCTGTGACCATGATTCTGGTGGGCATCCCTCTGTTGAAAGGGTTTCATTAAAAACTTTTAATAATAGGGGAACAAACTGTTTCTGAAAATGTTTATGCATTTCGGCTGGATACCCGTCCTTTCCAGGATATTTATTTGTTTTAAGTCTAGATATCTCTCCTACCAGTTCCTCTCTAGTCACAGGTTTCACCAGCTGCCTTTGTGCCAGTTCCGGAACCTTAGGTAGTGGAATGTTTCGTAAGTATTGTTCCACATCCATCTCCTTTCGGGTTGGAGGAGCTGTATATAGTTCTTTATAATATGTTCTAAAAGCTTCTACAATCTCTGGCGTGTTTTGTAACCTCCCTTCGTTCTGTGGATGTACTATCTTAGTTATATGGGCTTTCGCTCTTTGGATACGTAGTTTGGCTGCTAATACTCTAGTAGCTTTGGGCCCTCCCTCATAACATCTTTGCTTAATAAATAATAATTTTTGCTCAATATAATAGTCCAGTTCTCTATTCAGATCTTGTTTGATTTTGCTTAACTTTTTAAAGACGTCTTTGTTGTATTTCTTTTTAAGTTGAATTTCTAAATTATCTATTTCTCCCCTTAAAGCTTCTGTTCTCTTTTCTCTTTGTTCTTCCTGTGAGCTGCTATAGCTATCAGCTTCCCTCTCAATATGGCTTTTAACGTGTCCCATACTAAAGATGATGTTACTTCTGGTGTTGCATTTTCCTCTATAGCCTTTTTAATGTTATCTACCACTTGTTGTTTGATTTCTTTATCCTGTAACAATGAGATGTTCACTCTCCAAAATGTTCTCTTCTGGAAGTCCCCTAACTTTATTTGTAGAAATATCGAGGCGTGATCTGACAATACCGTACTGCCTATCCAGCTGTCCTTCACCTCCGTCATTATTTCTTTTGGCACGAGGAAATAGTCTAATCTCGAATAGCTTTTATATGGCAGGGGAAAAAAAGGGTAATTCCGTTTTTTAGGGTGGCCCACTCTCCATGCATCCACATACCCCATCCTCCAACAGCTTTACCAACTTCTTGGAGGTCCCTCTCTCCTTGCACCCCCCCCCAAGCTGTACTATCCAAATGCGGATCCAAGGTTATGTTCAGATCTCCCCCAAGTATAACTTGTCCTTCGGCCCATTCCTGTAGTTTCAACAGTATCGTTCTATATACCTGATAATTTGAACCAGGGGGTATATAGACCGACGCCAACGTTAACAGTCTCCCTTGGAATTTACCTTTGAGAAATACATATCTCCCTCCTTATCAATACATTTATCTATTATTTCGAATACTGTTTTACTTGGTATTAATATAGAACCTCCCCGCCTTCTACCCCGGCCATAAGAGGCACTGACTTCATAGTTAAAGCCCATTTTCCCTAATTTATTATGTTCTGTATGAGTAAGGTGTGTCTCTTGCAACAAAATAAAGTCAGGGCCCTCCTTTTTCATTGCTGCTAATATCTTGCTTCTTAATGGGGTTGGTCAATCCATTAACGTTAAATGAACAGATTAATGTTGTTTTATCCATCTTCATATTCCCTCTTGTCCCTTCCTTTTCTACCAGTATCACTTCCCTCTCTCTTTTCAGCCTTTCCCGAGGTGGTGGACCTTAGGCAGTTTTGGCAATATGCATTCGCTCCCCTTTCCTTTTCATACATTTTAGGCTTATTAAACTTCTGTATACACAACAAACTATTTCCCAACCTATCGAGAGATCTAACCATCCCGATCTCCCAACACTTTGATAATCTAACATGTGTTCCTCTAAACATGCAAAATATGAACACTTACTAATCAAGTTAGTTAAACACAACTTTTCCCCCTTATCAAAAGAGGGAAAGAAAAAGTTGGTTGCTTCCAATGCAGGGGATCCCAACTTCATGGTTCCCTTTCTCTGCCCTCCGGAGATGTTATTGAGGACAGACTCAAGTGGAGCTAGTCCCATATTCCCAGGATATCCCCTCGAAAAAGCTTTCTCTATAGAGTAGCTTTTAGCTGAATTATCACCTTCGGACCGCTTAGCAGCGCAGTTACGGTGTTATATTGTAAATACCTCCCATTTCCAGCCCTCCCTCCCACACCCACTTCTTTTATTCCTTTCTCTTTCCCCGATATCAAACACTATATAACTTGTAAACCACCCTATTCCCTGCTCGTTCTCTTTGTATGCGAATACCTCCCACAACCGGACAAATTCATCATGTCTCCTTCTTTTCCTCTCTATACTATATTTTCCCTCCTTCTTTATTTTGTTTATTTCCACTTGTTCGGGAATACGGTGTCTAACCCTACAATAACCCTTCTTAAATCCCCTAGGCCCCCTGCCATTTTTTGCTTTTGTCTGGGTACCCTTGCCCCTTGCTTCTAGGTTATTTCACTTAGCTGTTGTCTCTTGTCTCAGGAAGCAACCAAGGCCCTTGCACACAAGTCTAATTTAAGTCTGCCTCTTGCTTTTCTTGCTGCTAATGTCAGCTCCAATCATAAACTCAGGGAGTCTGAAATTTGTAATCTCATCTAATACAGACAAAACAAAAAAAAAACTCCCTTTACCTTTTCCCCCCTCATTCCTCCAGTAAAGGGATGACTCCAGACAAAACATTTCACCAACAATTATGTAATCAGTTCTGGGGTTATCTTTTATGGACCCTCCCCCCTTTCACTCCTTATAGACTTCTCGTGCCTTACTAGTTCGATTTGGGCACTCTTCAGTTAAGCTCCCTTATTTGTTTATTACATGTTGGGTTTCCCCCTGCATCTGCCTCATGCCCCCTCCAAATATTAATTCAGCAACTTATCAGTAAATGATCTATTCAGATACCCTTTCCCATTTATTTGATTTTACCCCTTAAATCGTCCCAGAGCCCTTGCTTTGGTCCAACAATCAGTTCTGCATACACTGCCATTTTCTAAATATGCAGCTCAGTCCTTTCATATGGCAGTTCGTGTATTCCCACCTGGTCAACACATTTACACGAGCTTTGTTCAGGATAGAGTCTCTCCGCCTCTGTAGAATCGAGCCAAGCAAAAGTACCTGTGAGCGCTTTCACCACTGCCCACATTTCAGCCTTCCATCTCAGATCCTGCTCGGTCTTTTCTCTGTGCATTACCCCTCTCCATCTTCTTTAACTTCTCGAGTGTTTCTCTGAGCACCCTCATTGGTGGTGCTCCCTTACGCTGAGTTGCCACCTGAAAGACGTCCGACAACAACCTCTGGCTCCTGTTAATCCATTCCCTTTCCTCCGTCGGTGGTAATATTCCCTTCTGTGTTAACGCCTCCATTGCTTTGCTTGGTGACCCATATAGATGCACTCCCTCCAGCCAGTGAATCCTCAGCTTCGGCGGGAATGGTGTCTGGAACCTGATACCCCTTTCTTTCAACACCTTCAGGATCGGGGAGTACGGCTGCCTTGCTTGCTGAATTTCTGCTGGGTAATCATGATCCATCGTAATTTTAGATATTAAATAGGTCATTTCTTTTTTCGCCCATGCTCTGTGGAGTAAATCCTCCTTTGTTTGATAACTTGAGACCAAGAATATTATAGAGTGAGGACGCGCCTTCGGGTCTTGGGGTTTCTGTCCAGGTGACCGGTGGGCACGTTCTACCTTTAAATTATAATTTGGTGGCATATCTAATATGTCTTTTAGAGGATTTTCCACAAATGCTGACATTGGGGCTGTCTCTGCACCCTCTGCCAGCCCATACAGTCTCAAATTGTTACGGCGGGATCTGCTTTCAAGATCTATACGTAGCGCCTGTAGCCAAATCGTTTGCTGAATCAGAGCCCCCACTGCTTGGCTAAGGTAGGTCAACATGTCTTCCACCACAGAGATCCTAGTTTCAGCCTCCTCTATCCTATTGTCAAGTTTCGCGATCTGCTGCGAGAGCCCCTGTATGTCCTTTTTTGTTTCCAGTCTTGAGCTGCGGATTTCTCTTAAGATTGTTTCAAAGAGCGTCCTCGACAGTTTATCCTTCTCCCCCTCTGTGTCATAGTCGGAACCACGAGTACTGCTTGGTGAACGACTGTGGCTTTGCGGCCTATGCTCTGGCTCCAATCCGACTGCATCTCTCGCTTTAAGTAGGTGTCTATTCTTTGGGGTGCCTCCTTTGTCTCTCTTCCTGACTTCTTTAGACATTCTGAGCAATATTGTAGTTTTTAAAAATGCTTGATGGGGATTTTTTTACTCTTATTTTATATAGCAAGGGAGGGAGCTCCTTTGCTGTGCTGTCTAGCTGTCCATGGCAGAACCGGAAGTCCAGTTGAATCTGTTCTTGCGCCCCCCATCAGGTGGAGAGAGTTTAATAGCAGTTCATAACTCTCCCTGTCAACCTATGTCGCTCCTTCAGGGTAGGCAAGCATAACTGTGGGTTGCCACTGTGCCATTGATTATTGCCACACCGCCACACCCACCATAAGCCAGTGCCTATTTTTGGAGTATAACTGAATGGTACAACGGTGCTCACTGCTCAGCCATGGTGGAAACGTACACACTTTACCACTGTATAGTATAATAATTCAGAGCATAATATTATGAGTAGGGTGTTTTTCTGCCATCTATAACCTTTAATACAGATTTGAGTAATTTAGCCCAAATTCCTGAATACTGCCAAATACCAGAATACTACACGAAGTATTTGACGAATATTCAGTGAGTGCTTAATTGGTGTATTTGCATACCCTTATTATATATAATTGTAATGGGTCAGTCACTTTGGAGGCAAGGCAATACTGGTACGTGTAAATTGCTTATAGGCATGTGTGTTTACCTATTAAATTTTGCAAGAATCCTCCAAAGGTACCAACACCAGATCATAAAGAGGGGTTATGGAAAGAAGCAACAGCTGAGCACCATGATGGGGTGACTAGAAGAACCTACCAACCCCGGACCGAGGGGGATAAAAGGAAGAGTCAAATGAGCGATGTTACAGTGCTGAGTGCCAATAAGTTCCCTCAACTATTTGTTTATTCTGGGCTTCATTCTTCCTCAAAGTCACATCATTTTGGCATTAGAAAAGATTTATATGGTGAATGCGGTGATCAGTGAACAGTTACAGCACCTAAACTGTGTTTCTAATTAGCAGTGTCTGCAGACAAGAACACCATCAGTGTAGCGTTCTGTGACTCAGCTAGACAACCTGGGCTTGGGCCAAAAGTGGAAGGGAAAGATTACTGGAACACTGGGGCATGCAGCCAACGGAGGGGGATGTACATCTGCCCCAAACCCAGTTTTTGGCAACGAGGTGTGGGGAGTATTGAGATGGTACTTGTCTTTTATTTTACACATTCACTTGAAACGCATAACAACTCTAATGTTTAAATGGTTTGTTTTTAATATACTTTTAAAATATAGGTATACATATATACTTAGCAGATTTGGGAGAATCCTCTGCAATGTGTCAAGTTTTTCTAAATGTATTCAGCATCCTCTGATTCACAGTACAGCTAGCAGTCGGTGGAGCGGGGGAGGGGGAAGGGAAAAGGGGCGATCTTAACAGTTAATCTCCAGATCACAGTTCTTCAGAGACAGAAGAAAAAAACGTTGTGGTCTCAAGACTTTATTCAGTTTACAGAAGTCCCGTGAGTTTCTGGAAAAAATATCTTTGAAACTGTGATTTGCTAATAAAACAAGGAAAGGGACTGAGTCGTAAGGGGCAGCAGGAACCAGGTGGCCACCAAGTAAGCATGCAGTGATAAGGAACAGACTTCTTTATCCCTGCTTATAAAGCAGGAGGGCCTGACTAGGAGGGCTGATGTGGTCCCTCTTATGAAGCAGGGAGGGTGGACATGATGACTCTAATTTGTTACAGGATAGGTAGAGAACACAGTTCACAACTCTGTGCTACAGTTTTTAGCCAGTCACCATTTCAAGGAGCCCCACGACAGAGAGCGATGTCAAAGCATGTTGCAATTCACAGCTTCCCCAACTTTGATGACACTTCCTGTCTCAAGGTTCTATGACCTGGCTGCTGCTATAAAATAATATAGGGCTGAATTAGACGTGTATATATCCATGTTAAGTCCACTACCTTGCTTTTATTTTATATGTAGCCCCTAGGTGGCGCTATCCCAAGGGCTACTACCCCTGCCTGCTAAGCTAGTAGCAGGTTAAGGGGCCTGGGTAATGAAATAGGTGCCTCCACCTGGAGGTCAGGGTTGTTAGTGGTCAAGCTAACCTGGGCACAGCCCTCCGGGACACTGTAACCCCCCCTTCCCTTCTAGTGGCCTGAACAATATACAATAACTACTTTCACAATGACCCTTCTTCACCAGGCAATTACCCACACTGTTTGCACTTACCACCAGGGCTGGTTCCTCTAGCTTGACCCTGGGGATCCCCTGTAAAACAAGGTTAAGCACAGCAAATAGCAACAGTACAGTACTTTTGGCACAAACTGGAACCACAGTCAGGTTAAATGCAAACAAAGTTAAATCTGATTTATTCGGGGGACTTGAACAAGGGAGAGGTATAATCAGGTTGATTTGCTTAAAAGCTATATTAATTAGACAGTTATGCATGCAGTTCAGAGTCCCTACACAGTCACACACACTGGGTACCCAGGTAGGAAAATGGTGGGCTAGCCAGGAATGTTGCAGCTGGTTGAGGCCCTGTGATGGAAGAAAGCAACACGCACAACACACACTATTTGTAATCTGGAGCCGGAGGGCTCAGTTCGTGAAGAAAAGGCAACAAGACAATCAGATGACAACACTTTTAGATTTAGCTGTTGTTGCAGGGAGCTACTCTGATGTTTACTCACGATACCCAATACAGAACACAGGCAGGATGAAATCGATACTGCAGGCTGTTGAGCTGGAGTGCCCAGAGAAGCAGGGCCCACATGAATCACCGAGGCATCATTCCTGTTCAAGGCGTTGAGCAGGGGTTGCAATCTCAGGCGATCTCTCGTCGATTACTTTCTATGCGTAGCAGGTATTCTGGCTGGTCAGTGTAGCAGGGCCCAGACAAACAGAAATGGATACGGATTCAGTCCATGGAGCTGGATACAGCCTCCAGCAAGCAAAACACAGTTCAGACACACAGTAGGGAACCAAATCACTACCCACTATAAGCACACAGCACATTCACATGTAAGGAAATTCCACTGCACCAGGCAAATGACTCTCTGGTCACAATTACAGAGTCTCTGCACAATCCGGGAGTTCAGAGGTAGCTGGAAGTCCTGGCAGGCCAATCGCATTCAGCAAATCTTCAGTCTCTTTCAGGTTAAAGCCTGGTCACAAATCAGTGGCTTAATTCACTCTTCATATTCAGATTCAGTCCAAAAAAAGCACAAGTTCCCTCTCAGGAAAAGCAGGCAGGCATGTAGGCCAAACTCAGGCCTTTCCACAGTTCTCCCATGTGAATCCACTATAGATTGCTGCTCGAACTATCTCGAGCTGTTACTTCTTCACTTCCCAACTCAGATCTAACTGAAACTGCAAGCAGTGTGGGACTTTCCCCAAGATCCAAAAGGTTCAGTTGGCTGATCTGTCAGTCACAACAAGGGCTCTCCTCCAGGTTATTTTAGGTGCCAAAAGCCCAAAACTACAATTCCTACAAGTTTTGGCCCCACCAAGCCCCTGTAGGCAGGCTCCATTTTAGAGTCCCAAATGTACTGATTGCCCATTCTGCAGTCCAGGACCAAGATGCTGGAAACAAACAGAGCTGTCCATGCAGCAAAGAAGGCAGATTAGAACAAACTGCAATATTATTATTACTCTAACAAATGATCAGCAAACAAGTACATCTTCTAACAGAGCTCTCTCTCAGATTAATTATGACTGCAATCCAGGCAGCTCTTAAAGAGGCAGTACACAGAGGCTATACAGGCATTCTCTGGCAATACATTTAAACTGCTAAAATGCAGAATACCAGCCTGGCAGTGAGCATTTAGGCAAGCTCTAGGAAGACTTTTCGGGAACCCCCATTTTAGGGGGGTTACACCCTTCCCTGCCTGGAGAAAACTTGGCGTCCACGTCAAGTCTGTACCATCATGCATCAGTTAACATAAGCTTATTACTTTACTATACATATTCGCTACACTTCACAATACTATGTCCATAATGACAATCCTTATGCATGTTTCATACATGTGATACTGATTCCGCTATGATAAACATACTTGTAACATCGCAATACTGATTCATGTTATAACTTCCTGTACATTAAACAATGTAGGAGGGGGCCCTTCCCTATCAGCTAACTTGGGGCTGGATGGGGCAGGGGCACCATACTAAGAAGGAAGAACAATCAACCTGGAATTGGCCATTAAGCTCAGTTTGGGTAGTGAGCTCTGAGAAATATAAACACCTTTGTGAAGCACATCGAGGGGCAAATCTACTGGCCTCCCGGTAGAATCATAACTGAAGCACAGTACTGGCTTGACAGCTCAGCCAGTCTTTCTGAGGGGAACAGCCACAGTCTCTGTACTTTCAGCACTAACTTTGGAGCTTTCGTCATTCGTGAGGGGTGCCTCTGCACGGATGGGAATGTCAAACTGGGAGCACTGTCAGCTCCTTGCTCTGCAGGCTCTGTTTCCAAAACACTTGGCTCATTTGGAGAAGGTTCTGGCACAGGCTTTGTGACACTGAAGTGGGGGGCTGTCAGTGCTCTCATATTGTTGTTCAAGTTCTGGTGTGTCACCAGGGAGACTCAGACCATCAGCCCCTTCTTCGGGCAATTCACGCAGTTCCACAAAACACAGAGAGTCCACAACCTCAGATGCGATGCTTTGCACCTCATTTGCAGGGAGCATTGGCTCCAAGGATGAAGCTGGGGGGTTAGGCAGTCCAGAAGGTCCAGCTTCATCACCACAATTAGTCATAGGGTTACCTCAAAACAGCTGACTCAATTCACAGAAGGGGTAATAGGCATTGTCACACTCATTATCATCAGAGGTGGACTGACAGTCACTATCATTCTGGGCCTGCTGCAGGGGAAAACTTAACTCTGCAACTACTGGGGTAGGTTAATTCTGTCTCTTTTTTGCAGTAGCATGAGTCACCAGCCCAGGTGAGGCAATGTCTGCTGGCTCAGCTTCAATAATAACTTGGCCAATAGGCAGCAAATGGTTATGGTGCATGGTTTTGATAGCTTTGGAGTTATTCTCTGGGCGTACCTTGTATACTGGTAGATCATCCAACTTTCCAACTATTACATGAGGAAGATGGTGCCACCTATCAGCAATTTTGTGCTTGTCATGTAGTCCCATATTGCATAACAACACACGGTCTCCAGGCCGTAGCCCTTGAGCCTTTACTTTCTTGTCGTGCCTCTCTTTGTTGGCGAGATTTCTTTTAGCGGTCATTGTCTGGGCCAGTTGATAAGCATGGTTCAATTGAGTTTTCAGTTTCTGTACATACTGCAGGTAGTTTTCAGCTCGGACCCCATCTGGAGAAACCCCAAAACAAACATCAACTGGCAGGTGGGCATCCCTCCCAAACATGAGGTGGTAGGAGGAGAACCCAGTAGTGTCATTATTGGTGCAATTGTACGCGTGTACCAAGGTGCTAATCTGCTGGCTCCACTTATGCTTGTCTTTTGGATGGAGGGTACCCAGCATGTCTAGAAGGGTGCTGTTAAAGCGTTCTAGTTGAGGGTCCCCTTGCGGGTGATAGGGGGTAGTTCTTGACTTCCGCATCCCCCTCAGAAAGAGCATTTCTTTGATTAGCCGACTTTCAAAGCCTCTGCCTTGGTCAGAGTTGATCCGCTGGAGGGCACCATAGTGGACAAAGAAATTTTCCACTAGCACCTTGGCCATGGTAGAGGCCTTTTGATCTTTAATTGGAAAAGCATGTGCATACCGTGTGAAATGATCTGTAACCACTAACACATTGCCAATATGCCGCTGATCAGGTTCTAAACACAAAAAGTCTATGCAGACTAGTTCCATGGGGGTGCTGGTAGTAATATTGACAAGGGGGCAGCCCTCTGAGGCAGGGCTTTCCTTTGCAGGCAATGGCTGCAGGTCTTTACATGGTGCTCAACATCGGCCCCCATCTTGGGCCAGTAGAACTGAGATCGTACTAGGTCGAGAGTTCTGTCAATACCGAGGTGCCCCAAGTGATTGTGGAGGGACCTGAGTACCAAATCTTTAAAGGCTGTGGGCAGGACCAATTGCTGCTTGTCTACTTGACCACTGCAATCCACTGTCTCTCTATATAACAACTGATTGTGTAACTTCAACCTGGGGCCTTCTTTAAACAATAGCGCAGTTCGCAAGTCAGGGGAACGCAACTGGGACACATCTTTCCCCGCATGCAGGGCATCAAGTGCTGGCTGAATCATAGAATCTTGGAATTGAGCCCACTGAATGCTGTTATTGTCAAACTGAGGTAGTGCACTAATATCTAGAGCAGAGAAATGGCAATAGGCAGCCGGTATGCAGGTATCAGGAGGGCCCAAGCGATCTACTAAACAGTCCACTGTGTCCGTAGACATCTGTTCATCTCTATCAAACTTTTGGCACAATGCTCAGATGTCAGGTTCAGACAACCTGACCCAATCACTCTTGGAGACTGGCACTCGTGACAGGGTGTCAGCATCGATATGGTTCAGTCCTCGCCTGTATTTGACTGCATAATCATAGGTTGATAAAGCAGAGAGCCACCGGTGCCCAGTGGCATCCAACTTAGCTGAAGTCTGTACATACGTTAATGGGTTATTGTCGGTCTTCACCAGTATCTTTGCCTCAAAGAGGTACTCATGCAATTGGTCAACAATGGCCCATTTTAGGGCAAGGAACACCAGCTTGTGCACAGGATACTTTCGTTCAGATGGGGTCAAGCTCCTGCTGGCAAAAGCCACCGGTCTCAAACCATCCTCATGGTCTTGATACAGCAGAGATCCTAGGCCCTGCAGACTAGCGTCCGTATGCAGGACATAGGGCTTGGTAGGGTCAGTATAGGTTAGGATGGGGGTATGGATGAGCTGGTATATGACTTCGTGGAAAGCTGCTTCACATTCGGGTGTCCAGCAGGGCCCAAAAGGTTCACCTGTTCGGAAGTATACTTTCTCAGGTTCTTTGACAGCCCCTTTCTTGTATTTACGGTTGGTAGGGCAGTAACCCTGGGTGAGATTCAGGAGCGGGCAAATCACCTTGGAATAGTCTTTTATGAACCTGTGGTAGTAGCCACAGAACCCCAGGAAACACTGTAGTTCTTTCAAGTTATTGGGCTTGGGCCAAGTAGTCAGTGATTCTACCTTTTTGGGATCGGTCTCTATCCCTTCTGCAGATACTATGTGCCCCACATACTTCACAGAGGTTTGAAAAACTGGCACTTGTCAATGGACAGCTTGAGGCTGAAGTCTTCCAATTGGTCTAGGACTTTAAACAGACGGGTCTCATGCTCCTCTAATGTGAGTCCAAACACAATGACATCATCTAGGTACACTAGGCATTCCAGCAAGTTCATATCTCCCACCACATGTTCCATCAGTCGCTGAAAGGTGTCCGGGGCACCCAAAATCCCCTGTGGCATTCTCATTAATTCGTAGAACCCCAAAGGACAGATGAAGGTGGTTTTCTCACAGTCCTCCATGGCCATCGGAATCTGGTAATATCCTCTTTGAAGATCCAATACTGAGAACCATTTGCTCCCATTCAAGCAATCCAGGGCATCTCGTATGAGGGGCATGGTGTATTGATCTGGGATGGTCCACCAGTTTAGGGTTCGATAATCAACACACATCCTCACCGACCCATTCTTCTTATGCACAACCAGAATGGGAGAGGCATATGGGCTCCTTGATTCCTGTATCATGCCAGCAGCGAGCATTTCCTTCAAGTGTCTCCTCACATCATCTATGTCTGCTGGGGCAAGGTTTCGGTATCTCTCTCAAAATGGCCAGTCATCATGCAGGTGTATATGACGCTCTGCACCCTGGACACACCCCACATCCCATTCTTTTAACAAAAACACTTGGTCTCTCTGGGCGAGTTTCTTGCTAGTCCTAGCCTTCCATTCAGCTGGCAGCGTGGAATCACCAAAGTCAAATAAGTCCGGGGTCACTCTCTCCATTTGGCCAGAGTACTTGTTATTTGGTAATACTGCAGTGTCTGCGCAGTGTACTGTAGCTAGAGTGCACCCTCTGTTCACCCGGACCTCCCAATATGACACATTTCAAATCTGGTCCATCACTCATCATGCATAGGCATGGGCACGGGCAGGCAAGATGCTGGGTTTAACCAATAATCCTTCTGGCAACTTTTCATCACCTGGTGCATCCAACATTAATATTTTGTTACATTTCTCTTTAGGCAGACTTCTCCATGGATTCTGCAGTGGGTTTTGGGGGCCAGTACCAAGGAGTCAGGTATCTTTTTCCACACTATCCCCACTGGCTCCTCTTCATTGGGTTTCTGTTGTAAGTCATGTGCCCTTTTTACTAAGGCTGGAATTCTTAGGGCCCGTCCAGTCAGTTACCCTTGTTTCTCATAGCTAGTGTGCTAGTCTCCCAAACATGTGGACGTTTGTTCCAATTAACAGGGGAACCCCATCGTGTAGTCCAGTGGGGGACACACTAGGGCCAGTGTCTCTACTTGCTCCTCTATACCAGATACAGTTGCAGGAAAAGACAACCAGAGGCAGACATATACTAGGTAGGAATAAGACTTGTTGCTCTGCCCCCACACATGTAGGCCTTTCAGGGTTGTAATGGCACATCAGATAAGTGTTTGTTATACCAGTCCTGAAATACAATGATCACTTGCGACCCACTGTCAAGCACGGCCCAAGTAGGAATACCATTCACAGCCACAGTAGTCTTCATTGAAGGGCCCACTATTTTGGATGAGTCTGGAGGGACAACAGCAGGGGCCTGGAAAGACGATTTAGACACAGAGGGGTTTGAGTTAGGATGGCTGAAGCCTTCACTGTGGTCATTTCATGCACCGCTTGACCATTGACTCATTTTTCGAAGCTCTCTTTGAAACCGGTTCACCACTTTCTCTAAGTCCTTCTGAGACCAGCATTCCCTCTTCATATGGCCATCCTTGCCGCAATTGTGACAATTGACAGGCTCTCGGGGCATCCTTGGGGAAAACATAGCAGGGGATGCCGGAGCATCAGTGGGAGATTGTGATCTGACTTCTGTTGGTAGTGTACCATATCTCAAAAGTTCCTTTAGGGTGGCAGTCAATTCCTTGAGCTCAGCTGAGAAACCACCCTCAGTAGAGGATGCCTGAGGGTGCACCCCTACCCCCGTAACAGTCATGTCCCGACAGGGGCCAGGGTCTCTGTCAGCAGGGGATACCTCAGCGAACACATGCGGTTGTACTTTCTGACTTCCTACAGCAACTCCTCCCCCCACCGTTTAGCCCACAGTGGGACACTCGTAGTGGTCTCCATTTCAGAAGGGCCTTCCGGTGCCATGATCACTTGGGCTGCACTCACCCCATAATTACAATCTCCGTCTTCACCTTCTACCTCCCAGAATTCTTTTATCAAGTCACAGTAGTCAGGTGGGTTACCTTTCCTATCCTGGAGCCTTAACTGGATGATCTGCAGTTTAGAATAGACTGTTGCAGTATGTGCCCCAATCTCACACAGTTCAAATCACTAGTGGCTACCCCACCTTTCTGGTAAGCTCTCTGCAGAGCTCTTTCTAGGTGAGTAACTTACACAGACAAACTTTCCCCCTTCCATTGTTTGGTACCTTGCAATTTCCACATCAGTCTCCCCTGACTGAATGCTCCCAAAATTGCCTTCAAGCACAAATAGGTACTTCTGAGCAGATGCATCAGGGTTCGTGGACCTCAAAAATTTAGTGGCTTCAAGGGCGGGGCCCCTCAGACTTTCTAAGATTCTTTTCTGCTTCTCAGCCTCTGCACATTGCCAGTTGGGTACCAAGGGGGCAACATAGTCGATCCAGGTCTCCCAGTCATCCTCCGTCTGGGGGTGGGGAGGGTGCCCGAGAAGATTTGCAGCCTTCGGTAGGAGTCATGACTAATGGCGGGTACAGATATAGGGGTCAGCATTGGCATGGGCACAGAAGGTGGGGCAGTAACTGGTGCTGGAGTTGGAGGGGATGTTGGGGAAGGAACACCCCTAGGTGGTAGGAATCGTTTCTTAAAGTCCTCTACAGTTTTCCCTTTCTCCAGCAACAACTTAGCAAATTTCTCCTCAAAAGTCTCATAACTGTGGGAGCTCATCCTCCCCAAGGTCTTTACTGTCTTTTGTTATCACTCTCCAGGCGGCTAGGACCCCTTCTGAGGCAACAGTCTGTGGCACTTTAGAGCTGTCCACGAGGTCACTACACTCAACCAAGGCTATGAAAGTTTGGGTGATCAAATCAGCCTGTCGACCCGCCACCACAGGGTTTTTTTAAACATTCAGCTTTGGAGAGTGCTCCCACTACAGTGTTCTTACTGGTACCCAGGGGAATATCCAGTATAAGCAGAGCATTTTGGGGGTAGATCTCCTGCCCAGTACACCATCCCCCAACAGGTGTACAGCCATTTCTACTGGGGTAGCCATTAATCTTTAAAAATAATTTGTAATTTTTGGCCACTAGAAGGCACAAAATCCCAGCGGTGAGCCTCCAAGATGTAACCACTAGGTGGCGCTATCCCAAGGGCTACTACCCTTGCCTGCTTGGCTAGTAGCAGGTTAAAGGGCCTGGGTAATGAAATGGGTGCCTCCACCCGGAGGTCAGGGATGTTAGTGGTCAAGCTAACCTGGGCACAGCCCTCTGGGATACTGTAACCCCCCTCTTTCCTTTCTAGTGGCCTGAACAATATACAATAATTACTTTCACAATGACCTTTATTCATCAGGCAATTACCCACACTGTTTGCACTTACCACCAGGGCTGGTTCCTCTAGCTTGACCCTGGGGACCCCCTGTAAAACAAGGTTAAGCACAACAAATAACAACAGTACAGTGCTTTTGGCACAAACTGGAACCACAGTCAGGTTAAATGCAAACAAAGCTAAATCTGATTTATTCAGGGGACTTGAACAAGGGAGAGGTGTAATCAGGTTGATTTGCTTAAAAGCTATATTAATCAGACAGTTATGCATGCAGTTCAGAGTCCCTACACAGTCACACACTCTGGGCACCCAGGTAGGAAAATGGTGGGCTAGCCAGGGACCCTGTGATAGAAGCAAGCAACATGCACAACATACACTATTTGTAATCTGGAGCCGGAGGGCTCAGTTCGTGAAAGAAAAGGCAACAAGACAATCAGATGACAACACTTTTAGATTTAGCTGTTGTTGCAGGGTGCAACCCTGGTGTTTACACACGATACCCAATACTGGACACAGGCAGGATGAAATCGATACTGCAGGCTGTTGAGCTGGAGTGCCTGGAGCAGCAGGGCCCACACAAATCACCGAGGCATCATTCCTGTTCAAGGCGTTGAGCTGGGGGATGATCCCCAGGCCGGTCTCTTGTCGATGACTTTCTTTGCATAGCAGGTATTTTGGCTGGGCCAGTGTAGCAGGGCCCAGGCAAATGGATATGGATTCAGTCCATGGAGCTGGATACAGCCTCCAGCAAGCAAAACACAGTTCAGACACACAGTGGGGAACCAAATCACGACTCACTATAAGCACACACAGCACATTCACATGTAAGGAAATTCCACTGTACCAGGCAAATGGCTCTCCAGTTGCAATTACAGAGTCTCTGCACAATTCAGGAGTTCAGAGGTAGCTGGAAGTCCTGACAGGGCGATCGCATTCAACAAATCTTCGGTCTTCTTCAGGTTAAAGCCTGGTCACAATTCAGTGGCTTAATTTGCTCTCCAAATTCGGATTCAGTCCAAAAAGCACAAGTTCCTCTTAGGAACAGCAGGCAGGCATGCAGGCCAAACTCAGGCCTTTCCACAGTTCTCCCACGCGAATCCATTATGGATTGCTGCTCGAACTATCTTGAGCTGTTACTTCTTCACTTCCCAACTCAGATCTAACTGAAACTGCAAGCAGTGTGGGACTTTCCCCAAGATCCAAAAGGTTTGGTTGGCTGATCTGTCTGTCAGTCACAACAAGGGCTCCCCTTCCAGGTTATTTTAGGCACCAAAAGCCCAAAACTACAATTCCTACAAGTTTTGACCCCACCAAGCCCCTGTAGGCAGGCTCCATTTTAGAGTCCCAAATGTACTGATTGGCACATTCTGCAGTCCAGGACCAAGCTGATAGAAACAAACAGAATTGTCCATGCTGCAAAGCAGGCAGGCTAGAACAAACTGCAATATTATCACTACCCTAACAAATGATCAGCAAACAAGTACATCTTCTAACAGAGCTCCCTCTCAGATTAATTATGACTGCAATCCAGGCAGCTCTTAAAGAGACAGTACACAGAGGCTATACAGGCACTCTCTGGCATCCAGTGACTCAACCCTCAGCACCACTGGGCCAGCTGCTCACTATCTTGTTTAAAGAGATTTTCATGAGCTTTCCAACTATCAGAGACCTGCTCGCTTGTTTCCCCCTTTAACACCTTTCTACAGTGTGCGAGTCCCTTTGTACATTTGCATCCCTTGACCAAGAGGGCCAATGTGGTCCCTTTGCACAGGAGCATCAGCAGAGAGTACAACAGTAATTACAGACCAGTCAGTCTCACATCAGTGTTGGGGACGTTAATGAAGTCCCTATTGAAGGACTACCTGGAGACAAATGGGCTGCAGGATCACCAGTGGCACAGCTTCACAAGGGAAGGTCATGTCAGACAAATCTCATAGATTTCTTTGACTGGGTAACTAGAGAGGTGGATCATGGGAGGGCAATGGTTGTGACTTATCTGGACTTTAGTAAGGTCTTTAACCTCATATCACATGGGAGGAGGATGATAAAGAAACTTAGCAGCTTGCGAGTGGGGGAGAAGGTGGTGAGCTGGGTAGCCAACTGGTTGAAAGATAGGAGGCAAAGGATGCTGGCAAATGGCAGTCCCTCAGAGGATGAGAGAGTGACCAGTGGAGTGCCACAGGAATCTGTGCTGGCCCTGTCCTCTTCAATGTCTTCATAGGTGACATTGCGGAAGAATTGGAGGAGTACGTGGGTCTGTTTGCAGAGGACACAAAAATCTGGAACAGGGTGGACACCCAGGAGGGGGTGGAGAGAATGCAAAGGGATCTGGAGAAACTAGAGAAATGCTGTAAGGAGTGGCAGCTGGATTTAAATACCAAAAAGTGCAAAAGCATGCACCTAGGGAGAGGCAACCCACGGGCTGAATATAAAATGGGGGGAAGCTGCTTACAGTTACCAAGCAAGAGAGGGATGCTGGGATGATCATATCTGATGATCTCAAGGTGACATGGCAGTGCATCAAAGCAGCAGGCAAGGCGAACCAGATGCTGGGGTTCATAGAGAGGGGGAATCTCTAGCAGGAAAAGGAAGGTGGTGTTGCCTCTCTGTCGCTCACTTGTGAGACCCCACCTGGAGTACTGTGTCCAGTTTTGGAGGCTGCACCTCTGCAAGAAGATCTGCAGAATGGAAGCGGTCCTGAGGAGAGCTACTAACATGACGTAGGGGTTGTGCAAGAAGCCATATGAGGAGAGGCTGCGGGAACTCTACATGTACTCCCTAGATGAGAGGAAAGTGAGAGGGGACATGATTGAGACCTATAATTTATAAGTATCTCACTGGGGTAAACAAGGTACAGGAGAGGAGTCTCTTTCACACGAGGAAGAGCTGCAGAACACAGGGGCATGATAGGAAGCTTGAGGGGGGATGTTTAAGATGGATGTGAGGAAATACTCCTTCATAGAAAGGGTAGCAGACACCTGGAAGAGCCTGTAAGAAGAGGTGGTGGGGCGAGGACAGTTGGGAACTTCAAACATGCTTTGGAATGGGATAGACATATTGGTACAGTAAACAGAGGCAAGGAAGGAAGGAAGGACAGCTGTGAGCAAACAGGGTCCAGGGTGTAGTGTTAGGCAGAAAAAAAGGGCAGACTAGATGGCCCTGCTGATCCTTTTCTGCTGACACATTCTATGTTTCTATGTTACATGCATGTCTCTGGGGGCAAGATGCTACCTGAAGATGCAAAGGATTATATCATTCCACTTTTGGCAGGAGTTGTTCAGGCTGTAGTTATGTAAGGCTGTTTTGTACCCCCAAACCATAGGCTAAACATCAAAGTTCTCATCAGCTGTTATGTTGTATCTTCCTCCCAGACAGCCACACCCCTCTGGAAATCCTGTTTAACGTCCTAGATTGGTACTTTTTTCTGTGTACTCTCATGCAACATGGGGCAGTTCGTTTTTTGTTTTTTTTTCAGTTTTATTACAAGTTTCCATGGTACAGTCAGGTGCAGTCTGCTGCTGCATATCCCTACACAATACTTACCCACTCCTGGGGCTCCTAACCAGATCCTCTCTGCTTCTGTTACTCTATACTTGCACCCCTCCCCCAAGCAGGGCCCCAACATACAGCCTGTACAGTGATGTCTGCCAAGAAACAGACAAAATCTCCAAAGACAGGAAGGCATCAGGAGGTGTTCTGTGGGATCTGGGTGGGCAGACATGTACATCTTCATCCTGCAGCCCTGCAGGGTCCCCCCCTCAGCTTGTCCTCCAGTCCAACTCCCCAGGCTTCCACCAGTTGTGCACATCATGCAGTCCTACAGGTGCAAAATCAACAATGTGAACAGGCAGCTAAGTTTAAAAATGTGCTCAAGCAAAAATGAAAACTCCGTACTCACAGATGGCTCAGCTTCATCTTCAGTACACTAAAATAAAGACACACACTGTGCCACTGGATAACATCCACAAATGTGGGCTTTATTTTTAAACAGCAGCAGGTAATATAGTGCTCCCCACCAAACAGACCATTTGGTGGGGGAGCACTATGTCACCTGCTGCTGTTTAAAAATAAAGCCGAAATGTGTGGATGTTATCCAGTTGCACAGCGTGTGTCTTTATTTTAGTGTTCAGACTTTGAAGCTGAGCCATCTGTGAGTATGGAGACCTCCAGGTGGGTGATGACTGATGCAATGTGGTCACCTACCATGTTAATGCCAGCTCTGATTTCCAGCAGAGTGGACTCTGATAGAGCAGGATGGTCATCTCCCCCCCCCCAGTGTCAGCGTGCAATACCTCTGCATTGTGTCCTAGACCACACCTGCTAAGGGTGGAGGAGGTTGGCTTGGCTCTCAAACCCAGGTCCACATGTGGTGGTGGACCATACAACCACCTGGTGTCATCAGCCACCCTTTTTTTCCTAGAGTTTTTTTTTTTCCACAGTCCTCCTCCGTCCTTCAGGGATATACGCTGATCCTTGGGATGTACCCTGTCAGGTCTGGAACCGTTGGCTCCCCAAAACCCGGTTACCCCTACGACTTGCCCTCCATGGCAGGGTATCCAGGAGAAGGGCTGTCCTCTTCTCTGAGGCTTTCTGAATCCACTAATGACAGGCATTAGGACTCAGGGGAGTCCCCAAGGCCCAGACTATCATTTACATGGAAGTGGGTATTTTCTCCCTTTATGTGCAAACTAGTAACTCCGTCTGAGGCCTGGTGTGAGCTGCTCAAATAAAAACTTTTAAACAGGGCGGTGCTGGGGAATAGGGCTGGCTGAGCCCCTATTGTAATAAGATACAGCAAAAATAGTTTCCTCGCACTCAAATTGCCCCTGAAATAACATCTTCCCTGTTACCCACTAAAAAAAGCACATCACTTGACTCATATGTAGCCAGTCTGCAGAATTTTTTCTAACGCTTCATAGTTAACCGTCCATTAATGATTAATGCCATTAATGGTGGCATGTCACCTATGAAGCGCTAGAATAAATTATGCAGATTGGATACATTTAAGTTGATGGAGGTGCTCTATTGTGAGTAACATGGAAGATGTTATTTCACCTATCCCGTGGTGGTTACCAGGTGGCAATTTGTGTGTGGGGAAACTTTTTGATGTGTCTCCCTTTATGTTGTCTCCTGCCACCTTCCCTGATATGAGTCTAGGCCTTGGTCACACGCAGCTAACCCTGCAGTGGCAGTAAGCTCCATGGCCCTGCTCAGGGGTCATTGTGGCACCAGTGCTCACCACCAACTTTCCCCAGCTGAGCACACTGCCACGCGACAGCTGCCTGGGCCCAACCTGCTTGCCAATGTGGAGAACCGAGCTTCCTCCCAAATGCAGGTCACCTGCATGGTAGCACGATACGCTTCCTCTGGGCCATTGGGGTGGCCTGCCATATTCTTCCAGCTGGCAGGGGCTCCTGTTTTTTCCACTCTCTCTCTCTCTCTCTCTCTCTCTCTCTCTCTCTCTCTCTCTCAGCAGTGGAAGCTGCAACTGTACTTTTAAAAGTAATTCTCTTTTGTGCAGATGTAGCCATACAAAACAAGGAGCCAGGGGCAATGGCTGAGAAACCTTTGTGAGAGTTAGGGATGATGGCTAAGGAATCTGTCAGAGACTCAGGGATGATGCCTGAGGAACCTGCGAGAGAGCTGGGGTGGTGATGGCTGAGGAACCTGTGAGAGAGCTGGGAGGAGGGCTGATGACTGAGGAATGTGTGAGAAAGGCAGAAGTGATGGCTGAGGAATCTGAGAGAGAGCCAGGGCAATGACCGAGGGACCTGTGAGACAGCTAGGGGTGATGGATGAGGAACCTGTGAGGGAGCCAGGGGTGATGGCTAAGGAATCAGATGAGCACTTTGCTTCAGTGTTCACCAGGTGGGGGGGAGGTGGCATTGGAGGAGGGAGGGAATCACCAGGAGGGACCATGGCATCAGGAGTGGCCATGCTTGCAGACATCGCACCCACTTTGACAGCTAGCTATTTGGAAAAGATCAAGCCACGTAAGTCCCAAGGGTGGCCAGAGTACACCCCAGGATCATAGTGGAGCTTCTAAGTTGGTGGGGTCACTTGCAGTACCTTTCATGTGTCTGTCTGGACAGGTGTGGTGCTATAGGACTAGATAGTGGCCAGTGGGGTCTCCATCTGCAAGAAGGTGGCAAGATCAGAGGGCAACTACTGGCCAGTCAGTCTGATACTGCTTGGCAACGTCCTAGAAGCCATTATCAGGGACAGAATAATGGGGCAATAGGTTGAGGTCAAGGATCTTATTGGACCACTGACTGGGTGAGGGAGCTTATATGTACTGCAGTCCAAGTCTCTGCCAGCAGGAGTCACTGTAGGTAATTTTTTTTTTATCTTTTATTTTTATTGGTTTTCAGTTTTCATAGTACATGTATTATTTTATGAACATAGTACAGAAAAATGTTTTACACACATAAGACAAATACAGTAGCAATTCCAGTAAGATTATACATGTCTATAAACAGAGGCCCGGATATTCAAACTGCGCCAGGCTGTGGTGCAAGCCTGGGCGTAGCTCAACTTTGTTGCGCAGGGGTGTGGCCTGGGCGATATTCAACGGAGCTACACTATAGAGCAGCAGCTTTGAATATCGCACCCGGTCCACCCCCACTGTGCATGGTGCGGTGGCATTGAGTCAGCGCAAGTGGCCAGAGTGGAGCATGGAGATGCGCTAGTGCAAGTGCCATTGCGCCATGCACAGCACCTGCGATATTCAAAAGGGAACATGCAAGTAGGGCCATAATTTACGCAAAGTGCACATGGGGCCATTGGCATGTCATTATGGCCCCAGTTGCATGCCATTAGCATGCAGGTGCGCCGATCCCCGATGACTTGCGCCTGGCACCCTGCCAGGCAGCAGCCGTCGGGGACTGATGCACCCTGCAGCCCGATCACGGGCATTTGTGTATAAGAATAACCCTCCCCTTCAACATCCCTGGTGGTCCAGTGGACCGCTATGTGCCCGATCGCGGGCATCGGTATTATAACACCCCCACGTCCAATATCCCTGGTGGTCCAGTGGACCTATAAGCTGCCGATCGCCGGGCATCTGTAAAAGCATAAAATATTCCTATTACCCTGGTGGTCTAGTGTACCACCCTCCCCACCGCCCACTAAGCTCCACTGCCCGCTCCCCGGTCAGCTGGCGGGTGGCAGCACCACCGCCAGCCGCCCGCCGCTTGCCGACTGACAGCTCAGTAGGGCTGCACGCCCATTGATTCACAGCATGAGCCAATGGGCGTGCAGCCAACTGTACTACCTCAGTCAGATATGCGTGCAGCCCTGCTGAGCTGTCAGTTGGCGGGCGGCGCAGGCCAGGTGCCCGCCAGCTACCGCCAGTGGGGGGAGCAGGTGGTGGGGTCCAGTGATGGTAAAGGTACACTAGACCACCAGGTGATAGGAGTATGTTATGATTTACAGATGCCCGCGATCATGGCAGTGATCGGGTCCACTGGACCACCAGGATATTGGACGTGGTGGGGTGTTATTAAACACCGATGCCCGCGCGACACACGCAGAGTGGGCGGTTCACTGGACCACACGAAAGACAGGAAGAGTTGCTGCGGATGCCTGCGATGGGGCGCCATGGGCGCGCCCGCCAGGCTACGGCAGGAACGGTGGCCACCCACGGGTGGCAGCTGCTGTGTTGCACCCTCCAATGCGGCAGCTCATCTGTGGGTGGACATCACTTATTCCTTTTATTTTTGGGGCTTAACTTTGTGCAGACGCAGGTAGGGGTTGCACATGCATGACCCTGCACATCCTGGGCTGAATATCGGGCTGTGCAGGTTATGCATGGGCACGCCCCCCCCTCCCCACCTGTGTCTGCATACATTACTGATGCACTCCAGCGCATCGGAATTTGTGCGGCGCACTTTTCCCTTTTGAATATTGCGCCGGGGCACATCAGTGGGTTGTGAATGGTGCAACACTGTTGCGCCATGCACAGCCCTTTTGAATATCTGGGCCAGAGTATTATCCTACAGTTTAAAGTACAAGCTGGATTTATTATAATCACTTATTTTACATGTTTTTACTTACTCTATTTTCTTTTCATTAATATATTAAAAAAAAAACAATGCTAAGTAAAAGAAAAGGAAAAGGGAGAGTGAACATTTCTACATAGACTGTCAATTAATTAAACCACATCAGTTCTAATTTATTCTATCTAGAGGATATTTCCAAGTAAGTCTTTTATGCTTTCTGAGTTAGTAGCCAATATACAAGAGGTAGGGTGGGGGTGAGAAAAGAGATACACATTTTGTACAAAAAGTTTGTCACATTAGGGGAAGCTGGAGACCCACTCAGATTGTTTTTTTTTTTTGTGCCCCCCCTTTATTTTTCTTTTCTCCCTTGTTCCCTAAAAGAAGAGTGGCGAATCGTATTTTCTCCTTCTAAAGTTCCCATCTGGTTCATCTATTGTTACACTGTTCTTTTTTCTGATTAACATTGTATGTTATTCTCTCCATCTGTTGAATTTGGTTTACAATTTCTAGCCACTCTTGCGCTAGAGGAGAGAACTGCTGTATCCATTTTTTTGTTATAGCTTTCAAGGCTGCTACTGTTAGGATAGCCCATAAATATTGCATTGCCTTATCCTTAATCTCTTGAGGGTACAATCCTAGTATGCAATGTTCAGGGCCAACATCCATTGCTAACCCGAAGAGTTCAATTAAGTTTTTAGTAATTTGAGACCAAAATCCTTGAACTCCAGGACAATCCCAAAATATGTGTGCCTGATCAGCAGTATCCTGTCCACAGTGCCTCCAACAACGACCCTGTGCTTTTAAACCCATTCTGCTTAACTTCATTGGTGTATAAAAATATCTAACCCTTATTTTCCAGGCATATTCTTGCCAGCCTGGGGAGGATGTTGTTTTCCATATATTATGAAATATTGCTGCCCACCGCTGCGAGTTCAGTACTATGCCAAATTCTCCCTCCCATTTCTTTTGTATATATTGAACATTATGTGCTAGATCAGCAATCTGATTTGCATATAACATGGTAATTGCACCCTTTCCATGAGTTCCTCCCCAGATTGACTCAACTGCCTGTGGGAAGGGTCTTTCATCTTGCCAAGATATAGTCTGTCTCATTTTATTAGTTACATAATCTCTTAGCTGATAGTAATAGAGATGATCCATTGCTGGCCACTTGTTTCTGGTACTAAGAGTTTCAAATAGAATCAGGTCAGGACCCCTAGTGATTTGCCATGCTGCTCTTATTCCAACTTTCATCTGGTCAGCATACCACTTATGTATTGTAGCCGGGGGGTATTCAGAGTCATAACACCACCACCTATATTTCCAGAGGCTTTTTGCTGTATAGCCTCTTCTAGTACCCTGTAACCAACCTTTTAAAGTTACTTGAATTGTATACATCTCATAGGTTAATATATTTAACTGAGAAGGGGGAGTAAACACAATGGCTTGCAGAGATGGAGTAGTTACCCTTGATAACTCCATTTGCTGTCAATGTGCATTATACTGAGAGTGAGACCACAGGAGGGCACTCTTCATGTGAGATGCTAACCAGTATTCCTGAAGACTGGGGCATGCTCTCCCCCCACTTCGTTTAGGTAGAAGTAATGTTTTTTTTTTAATCTGTGAGCAAGTTTGAGCCCAAAGAAAAGACATTAATTTTTTCTGCCAAGTTATTAATACTTTTTGGGGGGGGTATGACAGGGTACAGCCTGAAATAAGTAAAGGAACCTGGGTAAAATATTGGATTTTAATATTTGTGATTTAGAATAAAAAGGGAAAGTGAGCAAAGACCACCTTTCGAGGTCATCCCAGGCTAACTTCACTAAAGGAGGAAAATTCTCTTCAAAAAGATTGTTAGGGCATGTACCTATATGGACACCTAGATACTTAATAATTGAGCAGTCCCACTTCATTGGATAATTGGATTTAAATTCCCTTGGAGTCTGGGTATTAAGCATCAGTACTTCTGTCTTTGCCCAGTTAAGTTTATAACCAAATAATTGGGAATATATTTCGATCTGTTGTAAGACTTTTGGCAGTGACTCTTCTGGGTGTGTTAGGTAGAGTAAAATGTCATCTGCGTATAGCACGATTTTATGAGTTGTGTTTCCCCATTTCACTCCCTCTATCCCTTTTTTAATTTATGCTCTGAGCGAGGGGCTCTATGTAGAGTGCAAATAAAAGTGGAGAGAGGGGGAACCCCTTACATGTGCCTCTAGATAATTTAAAGGGTTTGGAGATAAATCCATTAGCTCTTACATAAGCCACTGGTGACATATGCATTTTGGTTATTATGTTTAAGAGAGCTTTAGGAAAACCGAAGCCAGCCAGGGAAACCCACAAAAATTCCCAAGACACTTGATCAACAGCTTTTTCTGCGTCCAAGATCATAATATATGCTGGCTGCTTTTTAATCTGTATATTCTCAATAATATTCATCGATCTATGGACATTGTCCAAGATCTGATGACCCGGGACAAAGCCTGCCTGATCTATATGTATCAATCCCGGTAAGATCCGTTCTATTCATTTAGCTATAATTCCTGCCATTATTTTATATTCAACATTTAGGATAGAAATAGGGTGGTATGACCCACATTTTGTAGCCTCCCTGGCCGGCTGCGGTATCACAGCTACTATTGCCTGTGTCCAAGATGGGGGCATCTTACCTTGCTCTTGGAAAAGGTGGTTATATGCCTTACATAACAATGGGGAAACCAGATCTCTAAATTGTTTAAAAAATTTGCTGGGGAGGCTATCTGTACCTGGACATTTGCCCGTCTTAATTCTTTTAATTTCTGTTTTCACCTCCATTTCCAAGAAGGGACGACCCAGTACCTCATTCTGAGTTTGAGATAACATGGGAAGCCCCAATGGATCTAAAAACTCTTTAATCTCCTGTTCTGTAGGTTTAGGGCCTCCATTGTATAATTTTTCATAATATATTTTAAAAGTGTTTGCTATTTCTTCTGTTTTATATTGTAATGTCTGCATCACTGGATCTTTGATTTTAGAAAAAACTGTCTTGCTTTTATGCTGGCGCAGTCTACTAGTTAACAATTTTAAAGCCCGTGGCCTCCCCTCATAAAACCTCTGGTGTAGATATATATGTTTTTGTTCAATCTGATAACCTAAAATTTTCAACTATTCTTCTTTTAATTTAATTAGGCATTTCCCCCTCTCTCTATCTACTTTTTGTTGCTGTTGCCACTCCAATTCTCCTATTTGTTCTTGTAGCTCCAATCTCTTCTTTTCCCTCATTTTCTTTAGTCTAGAGGAGACCTCTATAAATTTCCTCCTAATAATAGCCTTTATTGTATCCCACAGAATGCCTGGAGATATTTCAGGGCTTTGATTTATTTGGACTGCTTGTTCTATATTTTGTGCTATTGTGTCCCTTATTTCTTTAGTTTGCAAAAGGGATGTATTTAATCTCCAAAATGATGATCTTTTTGGAGGGCCTATTTTTAATTTTAAATAGGTGAATGGTCTGATAATGGACTTGAACCTATGTCCGAGGAGAGGCAAGTTCCCAGAGATTCCTTGGGAGTTAAAAAGTAATCTGGATGTGAAAAAGTCTGATGGGGGGCTGAAAAAAACAGTATATTGTCTGGTTTTAGTATTCAAATACCGACACACACCCTTTAAGCCTATTTCCTCCAGTAATTTAGCCACTTTATTTGCTAGTCCCCTTTCCCCTTTAGGTGTTCTCGCTGTAGAGTCCAAATTGGAATTTAGTTTCAAATTTAAGTCCCCCCCATCACTAAGTGCCCCTCTGTCCAGTTCATTATTTTAAGAAAAAAGTTCTGGTAAAATGTAAACGCTGTTCCTGGTGGTGCGTATATAGATACTAGGGTTATCTTCCTCCCATCTATAGTTCTCTTGGCAGCTGTGAATCTTCCCTGCTTATCTACCAGCTTGTCTACTAGCTCAAAATTAGTAGAATGAGGTATAAGTATGGCGGCTCCCCTTCTACAGCCCTTACCATATTCAGATGCAATCACTTGCTTATATCCAAATTTCGCTAACTTCCCATGTTCTGTTTTGTTCATATGGGTCTCTTGAAGTAGAATTATGTTAGCTTTGGTTTTCTTTATAAAGGATATAGTCCTGGCTCTTTTATTCGGATGTGCTAGCCCATTGACATTATAGGCTAAGATTAAAGCCTCCATACTAGCCATGATTTGGTAAGATTAATAAGGCTTTTAGATTTTTAACATTTCTTCCCAGATACCCTCTCTCTGCTATAAGAATCTATATGACAGTCCCAAACTCTCCTTTCACAAACAGTAAACAGAAAACATACAGTAAAATTAATTGCTGCTTAAATTCCAACGCTTTGTACATTTTGTAGCTTCCACAGTGGAGATCTACCATGTTACTAGGAGATCTCTATTTGCTCAGTAGTTCTTCTGCAATCTAGGAGCGAGTACTGAGCTGGGGAGTTGGAGTATAAATACCCCTAGCTGTACCTCTGCAGCTTTCCCACAGAGCCGAAGATCTAAAAAATGGGCTCCTCTTCACTCAACAGCGGTCTTGTGGTGAAAACAACTGAATTGGGCAGTCTAAATTCAAACTTTATCCAGTTCAACTATATGGAGCAGTCAGGTCGACACTGTACTGATGAAGCCTCCCTATTTACTAGAGAAACTCCCCCCCCCCAATTTTGACCCCCTTTTTTTAAATCCCTCCTTCCCTTACAACTGGGAAGATGGTAGCATCAAGAAAAGCACCTTAATTAAGTTAAAGCAGCAAAAATGAACAACAGGCTGCAATTAGTTGTTACTTCTATGAGCAGAAATAAATATTAACACTAAAACATGGCTAAGTTGTGTTCTCTGTATAAAGTTAAAGTTCTTACACTGAATTTTATTTTAATAATAAACAAAAAGTCCTGCCCATTATTTTTACTAGTTAGAGTCTGAACTCTTGTCAGACAGTAGATTTTCTGTCTCGAGATAACCGCCATGTCGAGAGCATAACGCTTATTCCTAATGGCGGAGACCATGCTGATACTTAGGCCCTAAAATCGAGAGCTGAAGTCATCAAGTTATAGGGCAGAACATACAAATGTACCTGAGGAAGATAGTCAGTCTTGAGTGTCTGTAATCCTCAATTTTTTAATTTCCTGGGATTTCTGTAGTGCTGCTCTAATCACCAAAAATGGTAGTGTCGGTGTTGCTGCCTGAAGACCTCTTCCTCTTTTTTTACTCAGCACAATCATCCAGTCCATCGGGGTTTTCATGGATGTGGGTTGTCGGTGTTCTTGTGCTTCTTCTGTGACCACCTCCATCAAGCCTCTTTCTGCCAATGCTTTCACAGCTTACTCTGCTGTGTCATACGTTTTAGCCCCTCTGGCCAAAAAATTTGCATCAGTGCTGGATAGGGAGTATTGAAACGAATGTTTTTAGCTCGAAGGATTTTTAGGATTGGGCCATACTGTAACCTCTGCTGCTGTATCTCTACCGGGTAATCGTGGTCAAAGTGCAGACGGTGTGAAAGATAGTTTACTTCTTTTTGCTGCCAAGCTTTTTGAATGATTTCCTCTTTTATTTTATAACTGTTAAATTTAAGTATGACTAATCTGGGCCTCGCTTCTGGCAGGGGTTTTGCTTGGAGAGCCCTGCGCGCTCTTTCGATTCCTAGCTGGTATCCAGGGGGAAGTTGGAGTACATCTGAGATGAGATCGGCCATAAAGTCGGTCATAATGCCCGTTTCCGAACCTTCAGGGAGGCCATGGATTCGCAGATTATTCCAACGGGATCTTCCTTCAAGATCAGTACATTTATGTTGTAATTGCTCAGTGTGATTCACCAAGGCTTGAATTATCAGGCCCATCTTGGTGGTGTCTTCTTCAGTATTACCATTACGTTCCTCTGCCTCCCCAGTTCTTTTCTCCAGTCCGTTTAAATGCTGATTCAATTGCTTAAACTCCGTTCAGTTCTCAGCTCTCATTTCTTTTATTTCACAAAAGAGCTTTTCAAAGTGGGATCGAGTTAGTTGGTCGTACTCTGCATTGGTGTCCAGAATGCTTTCGGGAGAGGGGCTTCTACTATCCTCTCATTGAAGTAGCTTGGATCCTGAAGCCTCTGAGCATTTAGCTGCTTCTTTCATTTTAGATCTCCCTCGATTCTCTTTTGCTGATTTAATATTTGCCATTTTTAATGTTTCTGGTGCTATTTTTCTTATGTTTTACTGAAATTAAGGGCCTTTGGGTGGAGAGCTCAGTCTAGTGTGCTGCTTCTTGCTCTGTGGTGCCACCAGAAGTCACTGTAGGTAATGGTACAGGAGCAGTGGGTGTGGGGAACTCATAGGTACTGCAGTCCCAGTCTCTGCCAGCAGGAGTCACTGTAGGTAATGGTACAGGAGCAGTGGGTGTGGGGAACTCATAGGTACTGCAGTCCCAGTTTCTGCCAGCAGGAGTCGCTGTAGGTGACGGTACAGGAGCACACAGTGTGGGGAACTCATAAGTACTGCAGTCCCAGTCTCTGCCAGTGGGAGTCACAGTTAGTAATTGTACAGGAGCACATGGTGTGGGCAGCTCATAGGTACTGCAGTCCCAGTCTGTGCCAGCAGGAGTCACTGTAGGTGACAGTGTAGGAGCACTGACTGTGAGGGAGCTCATGCGTACAGCAGTCCCAGCCTCTCCCAGTAGGGGTCACTGTAGGTCATGGTGTAGGAGCACTGGCTGTAGGGAGCTCACAGCTATTACAGTCACAACCTCTCCCAGCAGAAGTCACCCTAGGCAATGCTGAAGGAGCACTGGTTTTGGGGGAGCTCACAGCTACTGTAGTGCCAACCTCTCCCATCTGAAGTAATGGTAGGTAACGGTATAGAAGCACTGACTCCCGTCTTCCCCAGTGAGCGTTTATAATCTACAAACCTGCTGTCAAGAAGTCCAAATCTGAGCTGTGGCTGAACAGCTGCTTAAAACTGGAACACAGGACACTGCTGTGGTAAACAGCCTCGTTGGTCTGGGGAGAAATATTAAACAGCTTTAAAAAAATGCTAAACGTCTCTGGTCTAGTAAAGATGAAAAAAACACAGTAAAAAAAAAAAAGGGACAACCCCTCAAAGAAAATGTGTAGTACATTCTGTGGAAAACATCAGTAGGTCTCCGTAGATAATCCCATAATGTGCTAGGGTGTAGACAACTGGCAAGTGATGGGTCCCCCCCCCCAAAAAAAAGCTGCATAAATTACACAGATTGCTAACAACTGGTATCCAATTTTCTTGCTAACAAGTTGTCACTGGGAGTAGAAACTTCACCAGTACCTGAGCACTAGAGTAGCTATACCAACAGCTAGCTCAGTATCTGCATCGCAGCCAGAGATGAGGAACTTGGAACCGTGCACAGCCTGAAGTGGTCAGGAAATAAAACATAAAAATAGTAACCATGATCATTTTGCATGAAGTGTCAATGCTCCAAACACAGATAGAGACCTTTAAGACAGAAAACCATGAGAGAGAGAGAGACAGAGAGAGAGAGAGTTATGATTCTGCTGTATAGGAACCATGCAGTGCTTCCCAGTTCTGGCCAGTTGCCTCACAATGAGCAGTGACACCTTATTTCCTCTGCACTTATAAATGTGCAAATTTAGGACAGAGGAGACCATTGGCCTATCAAGATCTTTCCCCACAGATTTTAGGGGGATAGTCACTCCTTTTTCTTCCCGGTAATTCTATAGTGGGCTATCGCGTAGCCCAGCAGGTAGCATGTCCCACTGCTGTTCTGGAGACCTGGGTTCAGAAGTGATCCTGGGAGCTGGAAGGCTAAAGGAGCAAAGGTAGAGCTGCCACTCAGCTGCATCCCCCAGCCAGGTGAGGGTCGGCACTGGGTTCTTTCACCACAGTGACTCCCTCAGTGGGTCAGGGAGTTTGTTTCCTCTGCAGGGGTCCACTGCTAACATATGAGTTCTGACAGGGCACTGCCTAGCATCAAAGGGAGGTGCGAGGGATTTAAGGGGTTGGGAGAAAATGTCCCAAAAAACAAAGCCGTGTACCTTGGCAAACCTGTCTGGCAGTCGTCAGTACCCTCAGGCCCTGCTCTGTGTGGATATCCCCCAGTCTGGCAGTGGTGGGAAGAGGCTGACAAGGTTGGAAGGTTACTTGTACTCTTGCGCTCTGCTCCATGTGGATCCCCTGGTCCGACAGTGAGAGATTAGGCTGATGGGGCTGGGAGGTTGCTGGTACTCTCGGACCCACTTTGTGTGGATCCCCTTGGACTGTCAGATGGGGGGGGGGAGTCACTCCTTTTTCTTCCGGGTAATTCTATAGTGGGCTGTTGTGTGGCCCAGCAGGTAACATGTCCCGCTGATGCTCTGGGGACCTGGGTTCAGAAGTGAACCTGGGGCTGGGTGGTCACTGCTACTCTCTGGCCCCACTCCATGGGATCCTCCCTGGTCTGACAATGGGGGGAGGGGCTGACGGGGCTGTGAGGTCGCTGGTACTCTCTGGCCATGCTCTGTGTGGATTCCTCCTGGACTGACAGTGGGGGAAGGGCTAATGGGGCTGGAAGGTCACTGGTACTCCTGGGCTCCACTCCGTGTGGATCCCTCCTGGGCCAACAGTGAGGGGAGGGGCTGAAGGGGCTGGGAGGTTGCTGGTAGTCTCAGGCCTCGCTTTATGTGGATCCCCACTGGTCTGATAGTGAGGGGAGGGACTGATGGGGCTAGGAGGTCCCAGGTACTCTTGGGCCTCACTCCATGTGGTTCCCCCTGGTCCAGATGTTGGGGGGGGAGGGGCTGGAGGTTGCTGGTATTCTCACACCCCCCTCCATGTAGATCCTCAGTTGTCTGACAATGTGGGGAGGGACTGATGGGGCTAGGCGGTCACAGGTACTCTTGGGCTCCCACTCAGTGTGACCCCCCGGTCTGAATGTGGGGGGGGGCTGACAGGGCTGGGCAGTCACTGGTACGGTTGGGCCCTGCTCTGTGTGGATCCCCACTGATCTGACAGTGGGAGGAGCAGCTGACGGGGCTGGGAGGTTGTTGGTACTCTCAGTTCTCACTCCGTATGTATCCTCACTGGCTCCAGCAATGGGGGTGAGGGGCTGGGAGATTGCCATACTCTCTGACCCCACTCCGTGTGGATCCCCACTGGTCAAACTGTGGGTGGAGGGGTTGACAGGGCTAGGAGGTTGCTTGTACTCTTTGACCCCACTCCGTGTGGATCCCCACTAGTTGGACAGTGGGTGGAGGGGCTGACAGGGTTAATTCATTCGCTCTTCTGGTGGATAGTGGTTCCTCTATGGAGGCACCTGCAGTGGAGACCAAGGAGGATGCTGAGAACCTTCACAAAGGAGACCCACAGGAGGGTGGCATGGGACCCCACAGGAAGGAAGCAACTCCTGCTGGGGACTCAATCATTGAGGGGTAGAAATGGGGAGGAAGGGGAGAGGGTAAGAGTGCCTTCCTGGCACCGCGGCTTCAGAGGGCAGAGGCGAATCTCAGGATCGTGGGAGGAGCTGCACGAGGGAGGGAGCTGGATGTCATTGTCCACCTAGGGATAAATGACCTGGCTAGGAATGGGATCAGAGCAGTGCAAGAGGAGTTTGTAGAGTTGGGGAGGGGCCTTAGACAAGTAGCGCATACAGCAACCTTCTCGGAGGTGCTGCCCGTCTATGGCAAGGGAGATGCTAGGGTACTCCTCATCAGGGAATTCAATGAGTGGTTGAAAAACTGGTGTGGAGCTCAGGGTTTTGGCTTCATTGGGGACAGGAGCCACCTGGAGGGATGCAGACCTATACTGGTGTGATGGTCTGCATCTGTCGGGGAGGAACCAGGATCCTAGGTGAGAGGTTTAAATGCTTCATTGGCAAGCATTTAAACTAGCCAAGGGGGGAGGCACTGAAAAGAAGCAGGGAAATCCCAGCCTCCCCCCACAAAACATGGTGATTAGTGAGGTAGAGAAGTTATTAGGGAGCAGAACAGAGGTAAATGTAAAAAAAAAGGCAAAGGCAGTAAGGATAGGCATGGGGCTAAAAGGGGTAAGGCTATCAAAAAGTGGAGGGTGATGAGTACCAATGCCCGTAGTCTGTGTAACAAGCTCCCTGAACTAGTGGCCTTGATGGAAGAGGGTTGTCTGGATATTGTGGCAGTCACAGAAACATGGTATACAGAGAACCATGACTGGGATGTCAACATACCAGGATACACAATCTACAGGAGGGACAGGAGGTAAAGAGGAGGGGAGTAGCTCTCTATGTGAAGGAGGATCAAAGCAACAGAACTAAAGGTAAACAGGAAGCAGATGAGGCACTCTTGGTCACCCTGGAGACAAGAAATGGCACCACAATCCGCATGGGGGTTGTATACAGACCCCCATCTCAGAGGGAGGGAATGGACAAGGAAATGATAGAAGGCTTTCTTAGAATGGCAGAAAAAGGGGATATATTGTTGATGGGGGACCTGAATATGCCAGATGTTAACTGGAGTACCTTTGCTGCAGGCACATCCAAGAGCAGGGTCATTCTTGATGCCCTACAGGGGGCACGCCTCAGACAGCTGGTATTGGAACACACTCGGGAGGGAGCAATCTTAGACCTGGTACTCTCAAATGGGGACGAGAAAAAATCTCAGATTTAGAAGTGGGTAGCCATCTGGGAACAAGTGACCACCAAACAGTGTGGTTCACGATAAACACAGCCATACAAACAAGCCATACAAAAGCAAGAGTATTGGACTTTAGGAGGGCTGACTTTGGGAAAATGAGAGAGTGCCTCAGAAAAGCACTAGCAAACAGGCAAGAAGGAGGGGTGGAGGAACAATGGGGAGTAATCAAAACAGCCATCACAGAGGCAACAAGCCTTTGTGTAAAGTAAATCAACAAAACACAACGAAGGAAAAAAACACTATGGTTCTCAAAAGAGGTGGCAGGGAAGGTTAAAGAGAAAAGGATAGCATTCAGGAAATACAAGGAAACACAGAAGGAGCAGGACAGAGAACTTTATCAGTTAAAGCAGAAAAGAGGCTGGGAAGGCAGTCAAAATAGCAAAGGCCCAAACCGAGGAAGGATAGCCAATTCTGTTAAGAAAGGGATAAGACCTTTATAGGTACATTAGGAGCGGAGAAAGACCAAAGGAGGGATACTAAAGCTTAATAAAGGGAGGGAATGGGTAGAGGGTGACAGTGAAAAGCAGGGATACTGAATGAATATTTCTGCTCAGTATTCACAAAGGAAGAGGAGGGTGAGGTACCTAAACCAAACAAGAGAAACACTCTGAAGATGGGATCGATACCAGTCCATTTACAGAAGAAAGGTTTCCGAAAGAACTAATAAAATTGAAGGTGGACAAAGCAATGGGGCCTGATGGGATTCACCCAAGGATTCTAAAAGAACTAAGGGTAGAACTAGTGACACCGATGACTACTCTCTTTAACAAATCACGGGAGGATGGGGTGGTACTCGAGGACTGGAGGAGGGCAGATGAGATTCCTCTTCACAAAAGTGGGAGCAGGACAGAGGCAGGAAACTACAGACCAGTTAGTTTGACCTCAGTGGTAGGGAAAATGATGGAATCACTTCTAAAGGAAAGAATTGTTGAGTACCTAGAGGCCAGTGGGGCAGAGGGCCCAAAGCAGCATGGATTCACAATGGGAAGGTCGTGTCAGGCGAATCTAATAGATTTCTTTGACTGGGTGACCAAAGTAGTAGACCAGGGAGGGGCTGTGGACATGGCCTACCTAGATTTAGCAAGGCATTTGATACAGTCCACACAAAAGATTATTACACAAGTTAGCCAGCCTTGGGGTGGGTCCCAAGGTGGTAGCCTGGATAAAAATTGGCTAGACAACAGGGCCATAAAGGTAGTAGTAAATGGAGTACACAGTGAAGAAAGGAGGGTTACTAGCGGGGTACCACAGGGTTCAGTACTGGGACCGGTCCTTTTTAATGTCTTTATAAGTGACATTGCAGAGGAACTGGAAGGAAAAGTACGTCTCTTTGCAGACGACACAAAGGTCTGCAACACGGTTGATACACAAGATGGAGTGGAAAGGATGAGAAGGGACTTGGCAAGGTTGGAGGAATGGTCAAATGTATGGCAGCTCAGATTCAATGCAAAGAAGTGCAAGGTAATGCACATGGGAAACAAAAACCCAGGAGAAGCGTACACAATGGGGTTTGAGATACTGACAACAGTAAAAATGGAAAGGGACCTGGGGGTAATTATATCAGATGACCTAAAGGTGGGCAAGCAATATGAGAAGGCAGTAAGGAAGGCTGGGAGGATACTGGGATGCATAGGAAGAGGCATCAATAGTAGAAAACAGGAAGTCGTTATCCCTCTGTACAGGCAGTTGGTGAGACCCCATCTGGAGTACTGTGTGCAGTTCTGGAGACACCATCTCCATAAAGGAACATAGACAGAGTGGAGGCTGTCCAGAGGAGGGCAACTAAAATGGTGCAGGGTCTTCACCAGAAGACATCTGAAAGAAAGACTAAAGGAGCTTAATATGTATACCTTGAGGAAAGAAGGGAGAGGGGACATGATAGAAACTTTCAAGTACCTCGAGGGAATCAACAAAGTCCAAGAGGGTAGCATCTTTCAGAAAAAGAGATGTGCAAGAACAAGGGGCACAATTTGAAGATAGAGGGGACGGCTCAGAGGTAATGTGAGGAAGTATTTTTTCACAGAGAGGGTTGTGGATGCATGGAACAGCCTCCCTGAGGAGGTTGTGGAGTCAAGAACAGTGGGGGAATTCAAGAATGCATGGGACAGGCATAAGGCAGTCCTAGTGGGGGGTAGGAGGAAGTAAGCTGTTGGTTAACTAGGATCTGCAGCTTATCTGTTAGGTAGGAAAATGGGCAGACTAGGTGGGCCAAGCGGTCCTTATCTGCCATCAAATTCTATGTTTCTATGAGGTTGCTTGTACTCTCAGGCCCCATTCCGTGTGGATCCCATGTTGTCTGACAGTGGGGGGAGGAGCTAATGGGGCTGGGAGGTTGCTGATATTCTCTGGCCCAGCTCTGTGTGAATCCCCCCTTGTCCGACAGTGAAGGGAGGGACTGACTGGGCTAGCAGGTCTCTGGTAGTCTCGGGCCCACTCTGTGTGGATTCCCCCTAGTGATAGTGGGAGGAGGGGCTAATGGGCAGGAAGGTCACTAGTACTCTCCGGCCTGCTCCGTGTGGATCCCCACTGGGCCAACAGTGGTAAGAGTGTCTTGTGGGGCTGGGAAGTTGCCAGTACTCTGAGGTCATGTTCCGTGTAGATCATCTTTGGTCTGACAGTGGGGGGAAGGGCTAATGGGGCTGGGAGGTCACTGGTACTCTCTGGCCTCGCTCTGTGTGGATCCCCTCCGGTCCGACAGTGGGGGGAGGGGCCTGATGGGGCTGGGAGGTCACTGGTACTCTCACACCCCACTCCATGTGGATCCCCATGGCTCTGACAGTGGGGGGAAGGGCTGATGGGGCTGGGAGGTCACAGGTACTCTCGGGCTCCATTCTGTGTGGATTCTCACTGGTCCAACAGTGTGTGGGGGCTGATGGGAATGTGAGGTCACTGGAACAGCCTGAGGGTCAAGGAAAGTGGTGGTCAGTGAGGAAAAAGCTCTATGGCAAAAAAAAGGTAGAAACAGTATTGGCTGACACCAACTCTGCTGGAGGTCTGCTCCAAGTGCTCACCACTCATGTGAAACAGTTCTTCCTGAGATTTCCCTTGACTTTCTTTTTTTTTTTTTAACTTTCTATTTATACTCCTTCCCTCCCACGGCACTCCCCTCTCTTCGGGAGACACCTATGGCTGTTCTAGTACCCACCTCCTACCTGTGACCCGTGGCAGTCCGTCCTCCACGTAGCCTTGGCTTACCCCCGGTGGGGACGAGGTGGGGCGGCAAGCACCCTGAATTCCTTGTCTCATCAGGACGCTGGTCACTGGAGCAGGTAGGGGGGTTGGGGATCGGGGCCTGGTGCTCTTTCTACACAGGTGTGCTATGGGGTATTTTCCAATGTTCCTCGGGATTGGCCTCCGTCCTGATGTCAAGGCATATCCGACGACGTCCGCCTCTTCTCAACCCCTTGTGCACTCATGTCTGCTATGCCTCCAGCTTCCGCCAGAGGCCAGTCAGGCACCAAGCATGTGTCCCCCCCCTCCCTCCTGGGAGAGGAGAGCTGTCCTCGGATGCTCAATCCTCTCCCTCCCCTGCTGACCCCCGATGTCCTGGGTTCGTTCCCGAACTCAGGTCACCGGCGTGGCACGAGGTGTGGCATCCAGACTTTCCTTTTAAGAATATTGGGCACAACACACCAAGTCAACCACCCAAAATAATGTGGGGCTAGGCACTAATACTGAAGGCATACAGTTGTGTTCAATTCAGGGGACTGGTTCATTGCCAGTGCTAATCCACAAGGTGTGGACACTGCAGGACGGGGAGTGTCACTCCTAGATAGTGCACCCTGCAGTCCCTCTGGAGGCCAAATCCCCTCCCATCCCCATCCTGGTACCAAGGAATGGATGCAGCATGCTGGCCATGGCTGCTACCGCCATTCTGAGAAGGCATAGTAGGTGCCCACTGTTCACAGTAAACATTCCACCCCAGCATATATTCTGGAGCACAAACTGGTACTGTATCAGGGGCACTGGGCAACAAGAGAATGGCGAACAGGACACTGTTTTGTTGGCTTCCCCCTGCCATTCATTCCATGCTTGTCTTGGCCCCCACACAGAATGCATCACTGCCCTATTGGGGTAGGCATCACCGCTGCTGACAAGAACAGTAGGGGCACAGATGCATGTCAATGATCTGGTGCCACCACAGCTCTCAGCACACTGTGCAGCACACCCTGGCATGGGAGGCAGCAGCAGCTCAATACTACACCCCTCGATTCTGGCAGCATGCAGTCCAACCCCACCAGGTATCACGGGGCTTTCCTGCATGGACCTATTGAGTGTCCGCGTGTTCTCTCATTCTTGTACATCTTGAAGAGCTTCACTTGGTCTGATGGTGTTCTTCTTGGGAGGCAGTATAGTGTAGTGTAGTGTAGTGGTTTAGGGCACTGAGCTACAAACCTGGAGACCTGGGTTTGAATCTCATCAGTCCCCACTTGCATACTGTGTGACTCCGAGCAAGTCACTTAACTTCCTTGTGCTCTCAGGTTGCACCTGGAAACAAGTTCTGGCTTAATGTGCCTTTCCTGGTTAAACAATTTCCCCTTTCCTTTCTTATTAAATAGTTGTATTCTGTAATCATGTCTCCCGAGTCCTCTCATTTCAACATTAGACTGTGTCAGCCAAAAAGGACTGGTAGGCCTGTTTAGTCTGCCCGATTTTCCTTGGCTATCTGTACACCTGCACTCTATTTTGTCACAGGTGTCCCTGCCTCCTCCCTTACCTCTGTTTATTATACCCATGTGCCTGTCCCATGCCTGTTTGAAGCTCCCACAGTCTTTGCCCCCACCACCTCTTCTGTCAGGCTGTTCCACGCATCTTCCACCCTTTCTGTGAAGAAGTATTTCCTCAGATCCCTCTTAAATGTCCCCCTCAAGCTTCATAGCATGTCCCTTTGTTCTGGTGCTCATTCCCCTATGAAAGGCACACCAGAACAGAATGCAGAACTGGTGCAGTTCTGCCACTCGTTGCCAATAGCCCATGTTCTCCAAGCCCTTTTCAAACTTCATTGCAACTCTCTGTACCATCCCAATCCTGCTGAAATCTTTCTTTACATATGGGGAATCAGGGCCAGCCCGGTAGTAAAGTGTTAGCACCCCCTCCCAATGCTGCCAACCCTGATATAGCACCTTCCCTTCTCAATGCTGCCCACTCTGGTATAGCACCTTCCTCCTCCCATGCTGCCAACCCTGTTATAGCACCTCCCCCCCAATGCTGCTGACTCTGGTTCGGAACCAGACTTGGGTGCCTGAGGGTTAGCTGGGGAAGCAGAAGCCATGGACAGCTCTCCGCCCTCACGGAGCAGGGACCCTAAGTCCACTCTCAGGGAGCGTGGACAGCTCTCCACCCTCAGGAAGCGGGGACAGCCCTCTACCCTCATGGAGCAGGGACACTGAGTCCACCCTCAGTGAGCCGGGACACCGAGTCCACCTTCAGGAAGTGGGGATACCAAGTCTATCCTCAGGGAGCGGGGAAACTGAGTCCACGCTCAGACAGCGGGTAAACTGAGTCCACCTTCAGGAAGCAGGGCCAGCTCAGTCCACCCTCAGGGAGCAGGGATATTGAGTTCACTTACAGGGAGCGGGGAAAGAGTCCAGCCTCAGGGAGCAGGGACACTGAGTCCACTCTCAGGGAGTGGGGACATTGAGTTCACCCTCAGGGAGTGGGGAGACTGAGCCCACCCTCAGGGAGCGGGGACAGCTCTCCATCCTCAGGGAGCAGGGGCACTGAGTCCACTCTCAGGGAGTGGGGACACAAAGGTCCACTGCTTGCCTGACAGCTGGCAGAAGGCAGGTGGCAAGACAAGTGGCTGCAGAGCAAAAGGAAGGTGCAGCTGCTGGTAGCCAATAGCATATGCACACCCACCACCAATTGTGGGCATGTGAGTCACTGCATGCTGGGTGGCCACCCTCATGGCAAATATCAGGTGGGAAAAACTCTGGCTTGCAGGATGGCAGTGGCACTTTTGCAGGCCCCATACAACAATCCGAGCAGCCAGCAGGTACTGTTCCAGGGCAGGGTGTGCAGATATGCGCCAGGGCAAGGAGTGAAGGCAAGTCCTAGGGCAGGGAGTGAAGGTAAGTGCAGCGACAGAGAATGATGGTAGGTCCCAGGGCAAGGAGTGGGGTAAATCTCAGGGCAAGGAGTGAAGGTAAGTCCTAGGGCAGGAAGTGAAGGAAAGTGCCAGTGCACGAAGTGCAGATACATTCAGATAATAACCAGGTTCTCAGATGGGAGGGTTTCTGGATCATGACTTTGAATGCAGCCAAGGCACCAGGCTTGAATGTAGGAGTGGATTTAAAACCATATTTGAATTAAATTTAAGTTACATTTTTCAGATTCTGTTTTAGCTAATAACATATATGTTGGCTCCATATCAAAGAAACTGTATGAATCAGAAAATGAGAAACATAATTTTGAGTCTGCACTTCAGGGAACTTAGATTGTGAAAGAGTTGTTTTTTCTACTCCTAATAAATATCAGAATGAGACATATTTTGGAAGCAATAAAAAAGGCAAATCTGTTATTTAACCAAGACCTTTATGAAGATGAGTTTTATAGGACATTTGTAAGAGGAGGTTGGATCTATAAAGTGATTAAATATTCTAAAATTTATGTTTGCCATGTGTGTCTATTTAATAGTGTGTTTTGTATATGTCTTGTGTATGCTTTGTATAAGTATGTCACATAGGTCTAGTACAGATCTCTCGTTTGTTAGGCGTCCATAGTTTTTTGTTTTTTTTAACACTACTGCTGTTTCTACACCTCCTTGACAGCCCCCTTCTGCCGACCTCCCCAGCCCCATCCCCCAAAATTAGCGGGGCTTACCTTATGCCCGGCCCGAGTGCAGTGCCTGCAGGTCAGGCGTCATCCTGCCTCTGGGGATTTTCTCCTTTCACCCTTTGTGCTGCACAGTGCAATGGGTGCAGCAGCTGACTCCGCTTCTGTAGAGCAACCAAGCACCCTGGAGTGCAGTGAGCCCCAGCTGTGCCGTTGCGAGCACAGAACCCCCCACCCCAAGGAAAGAGAGCTATGATGCTCAGTCCTTGCCTCCCCCGCTGGCCTCCGAGTGACCCGAGTCCATTCCTGAACTCAGGTCGCAGGTGTGGCGTCCAGTGCCTTAACCCTCAGAGCCACCAGGTCGGCCCAAGGAATGCACAGTTTTTTAAAGTAATTAATATGCATTCTATGTCACTGTGACATCACCAGAGATAATGTACTTAAGGGGTTGGGTAACCTGATGTCAGCAGCCTTTGAGAAAGGATCATTACAGATCTGAAATGCATCAGGGATGCAGAGGGATGTCTGCTTTTTTAAAAAAAAAAAATTGATATAGCTTTTTGCACAACCCTCCCCCCGCTGCCACCTGCTCCTGTCATCAGGCCCCGTGTGGGGGTCCCCCAGTCCCATTGACCACTCCCCCCACAGTCATGCCAGCAGGGATCCACACGGAAACAGGACCTGGGAGTCCCTGAGGGCCGTCACATATGGCGACCAGGGGGACAAGGACTTTCGGTTTTTCTCCTATTCCACACACTGGGAGTGCGCACATGGATGTCGTGTATGGTGGCTGCCTTTGCACCCAGTCCTGCTGCTCTCCCTACTACTGCCCTCCTAGACCCACACTACCACCTGGACTCACAGTGTGGCAGTCATTCGGTGGAGCATGATGTGTCCCCCCCCCAAAAGGAAAGGAGAGCAGCTGTCGGGCGCTCAATCCTTTCCCTTTTAACCTGTTTTTCATTTGAGAATAAAGGCTATTTTTGCAGCACTGTTACACTAACTTGGAGTTGGAGTGTCTATTTTCATAGGTGGTGATTGTCTAAATTTGTCAGCTTTCGAGGTAAGTCCCAGTCCCAAGAGTGGAGGAAAGTTCCGGTGAAGGATTGGAGGTAAGTCCCAGGACAGGGAGTGGAGGTCCTGGGGAGGGGAAGGTGGAGGCAAGTCCTGGGGAAGGCAGGTGGAGGTAAGTCCCAGGGAAAGAGTGGAGGCAAGTCCCAAGACAGGGAGTGGAGATAAGTCCCAGGGAAGGGACATAGGTAAGTACTGGGCAAGAAGTGGAGGTAAGTCCCAGGACAGGGACTGGAGGTCCAAGGGATAGTAGGTGAAAGTAAGTCCCAGGGAAGGAGTTGAGGTAAGTCCCAGGACAGGGAGGGGAGGGAAGTCTTGGGGAGGGTAGGTGGGGGTAAGTACCAGGGACGGAGTGGAAGTAAGTCCTGGGCAAAGACTGGTGGTAAATCCCTGGGAAGAGAGGAGGTTAAATCCCTGAACAAGGAGTGGAGGTAAATCCTGGGGAGGGTAGGTGGAGGTAAGTTCTGGAAAAGGAGAGGAAGTAAGTCTTAGGACAGGGAGTGGAGGTAAGTCCCTGGACAGGATGAAGGTAAGTCCTGGGATGGGGAGGTGATGGGGCTGAGGAGCCAACGGACTGGGGCAGGCAGGTCAGTGCAAGGAGACAAAAAGGGTTGCGAATATAAAGAGAAAGGGAACAAAACTGTGCACTGTACTCAAAAATAAGGTCCTGACCAGTGATCTGCATAGGCAGGGAATCCATGGATTTAATCCTGTAGAAACAGTGGACTTCATCCAGCTCAGTGATGCTGAAGGTAGTGTATTCATCTTCCATGTGGGAAACCAGGGTTAAGGTTTCAGCTCCATACCCAACTGCCACACCGAGCTGATAGAGTCTGGGTTGTGCTGTTAGCACAGTGTGCTCAGATTCACAGGGGAAGGGATCTGTAGCCAAAAGTGCTGATTACGGGAATGACTCAGTCGAGTACAGTGACTGTAGTCCCATATTTGGCAAAGCAGCCAATGTGGCAGGAGCACCTCAGGGAGTTCCCTGTATCCCCTTCCTCTGCTTCTGGGCCTTCCTACGAACCCCTTCTATACTACAACACAAGACAGGAATCCTGACCTTTGACCCACAAAAGCTGAACTACTGGAGCAACATCATTTTCGTTGTGGCGAATAACAGAATAGAAATGGGATCTGTAAGCTCCTCTAGTCCTGCTTGCCAGCTGAAGTAATAATCCTCCGTGACATCATAATTCTCTCATCCACAGATTGTGATGTCACAAACAGTGAACTGCAAGTGAAGGGAAAAGCAGGAGGAGAAGCAACTGCAGCCTGGGGAAGAGAGATCCTGTTTCCATGTAAATGTTCTCAGTAATGATGAATGACGGGCGATCAGTATACAAATTTTAGGAAATAGAAGTGTAATTGTGACTGAATATTACATTTTAAAATGTGGTCCTGAATATGAAAGGATCACTTTAAGGATCAGCTGGACCATTTACTTCAGTTCAAGTGATGCTCCACTCGTCTGACAGACGCAGAATGACTCATGCTTTACTTGTTTCACTGATGGACACAGAACAACTCATGTCCCACCCGTTTAACTGGCAGACACATACACTCTGTCTTGATCCTTATCACCATTCTAAACCTCTCAGTTTCTTTTAGTTAACAAAAAAAAGTGTAAAATAGAATTGTCCCACACAATCACATTCCACCTCATGGCACGTTTTTGACATTATACCAGCTCTGTAGCACAACAGCATTTTGTAATATTGTTACACCCCAATACTGTAACACCCCAAATACTATATCACCCATAACACCCCAAATACTTCAACACCTACGTGTTATAACACCCAAATACTATAACACCCTAAATACTAAACACCTCAAATACTAAACTCCCCATATGCTATAACACCCCTAATGCTGTAATCTCCAAATGCTGTAACACCCTAAATGTTGCGACAAACAAAATACTCTCTGCTATTCCATCTCCAACTCCAGTTCCCTTGAAGGCTGTTTACACAAAGGGACAAATGCAGCTTTCACTACAAACTGCTGATGTGTGCTCTTTTGTCAGGCCGAAAGTTAAAGCTGTTTATTTCTCACTCTGTTCAGCTGCAGCAGATTCAGCTAGCTTTATTGTTTTTTGTGCATCATAGCAGGAAGCACCTTTTTTTGGGGGGGAGGAGTAGGATTGCTTTTCGAATTAAAAGTGAATACTGTACATCAAATGTATATTTACACTCGGACACAAATGTCTCAGAACAGCCTTCCCACAAAAAAAAACAATCGTGCAGAACTATTCAGTATTTGCTGGTCTACTGCACTGCGTGTAGTGCTGTGAGTAAATGGGGCCTGCAGGTCTGCTTCAGTCCGGGGACACGTTAGGAGGGGGAGAATCCTGATTGGTTTACGAAGCCCTGCCTCTTTCAGTTTTCTGTTGTCATTCCTGGAATGGCATGCCCCTACCCTATAAAAAGCTCCAGTATAAGCTTTTCCAACTTTTTGCTAACCACCCGTTTAATCTTCAGCCTAAAACTATTCCTCATCCAGATGTTTTCAGTCCTTAGCTGAAGTATTTCTCTGTTCTTAAAGACACAGTACCTGCTCACAGTTATGGTGTGTGCACTGCTTGCGTGTTCTTAAAGGTACAGGACCAAACTTTGTGTGTTGTTTGTATGTTTTTAAAGCTGTTCTTAAAGGCACAGTACCAAGCATGTCACACTGTACATGTAAAGTACCAATCGTAGAACACTGCTCTTATGTTCTTAAAGGTAACGTTCCAAGAATATCCTCACTCCTCCTTCAAAACTGCACTTTTCTCCCACCTACAAGCACTTGATTCCTGTGACTGTAACTACTCCCCTCTGCTTCCTCTCTAGCTCCTTCCTAAAGCTAGTCTTGTTCGCTGAATTGTTGAATGTATTTTGCCTAAATGTCTGTTACCTGCTCCCATCCATCCCTGCGAGGATGGCTACTACTAAATGTGTGTTTCTTTTCCCTGGCTATCCCTGCGTGGATATCAAATTGGTTTGCATTTTTGTTGCTTTGTACTTCACCATTGTCTTGTTTTGGCAACTGTATATTGCACTCTCCTGGGTCGTGCTTGAAAATAGGCAGAGTTTTGCCAACTACTTCATGTTGTTTGAAAAGTACAGTACAAATCATAGCATACTGTTTGTATGTCCTTAAAGGTACAGTACCAATCACTGCATACCATTTGTATGTTTTTAAAGGTACAGTACCAAACACAGCTTACTGTTTGTGTGTCCTTAAAAGTACAGTACTAATCATAGTGTACCGTTTGTATGTTCTTAAAGATACAGTACCAATCCTAGTGTACTGTATGAGTGTTTTCCAAAGTACAATACCAAGCACAGTGTACTGTTTTATGTTCTTTATGGAACAGTAACATTCATAGCATAATGTTTGTATGTTCCTTTTCTTTATTTACACTTTATGTCACCTTCATTCCTTCAGCTCGGCTGTCCTTGTTTTCTTTAATATGATTTTTATTAAAGAAATGTGAAGCCACACAGTCAGTATTACGCATCATAAGATACAACTGCAATGCTATGGAACTGTAAGTCTGGAAGATGCGGTCAGTTCTAATATAGGTTATCCCAGAAGAGCATAACAGAATGCCCCAAGTCGGAGACCTGGCAGATAATCTTTAACAATAAGAAGTGTGCTGTCATGCACCTGGGACACAAGAACCCGAGGGCAGAGTACAAAATGAGAGGGAAGGAGATCAGGACATTGGAACAGGAGACGGACTTAGGTATAGTAGTCACCAGTGACCTTAAGGTGGGGGAAACAGTGTGGTATGGCGATGGGGAAGGCACACAAGATGCTGGCAAGCATAGGCAGGGGAATTACCAGCAGGAGGAGGGAAGTCCTGGTGCTCCTATACCAGGCTATGGTGAGGCCGCACCTGGAATATGGAGTGCAGTTCTGGAGGTCTTACTTGCGTAAGGACATAGATCTGAACAAAGGGATTCAGCAAAGAGTGACCAAGATGGTGCAAGGGATGGAGGGCAGATCATATGAGCAGAGATGCAAAGAGTTGGGGCTGTGCACACTGGAGACCAGAAGGGAGAGAGGGGACATGATCAGGGCCTTCAAATATGTTAAAGGGATAAATACGCTGGGCCTGGGAAGTTTATTCCAAATGAAGAAGGACAGCATGACAAGGGGGCATGGCCTGAGACTAAAGGGAGGACACTTCAGAGAGAACGTGAGAAGGGAGTTCTTCATGGAGAGTGTGGTGGACGCCTGGAACGAGCTTCCGGATGAGGTGATGGGGGTTGAGACAGAGATGGGACTCAAGAGGGCTTGGAATAGGCACAAAGGGTTACTGGGGAGTAGGTGGGTATTCAAGGAGGGAAGCGGACAGTTTAGCATGGGGAAAAGAGCAGACTGGATGGACCACGGGGTCTTTTTCTGCTGTCAAGTTCTATGATTCTATGAAGTCCATAATGAAGACCTTATATAACAGAAGAAAAAATTACTCACCGTAGTAATGTTGTTTCTTCTAATGGAGTCTTGCTGTATTCTGACATAATGCAGTTAGCACCAGCACTTGAACTGCCCCAGAGAGGAAAGAGTTAACTCTATGCAGAAGCATAGAACGTTGAGCTCAAGCTCGGTTTTCAAACCTCTGTCTGTGGTACTTCCCAGTGTAACTGTCAGATTCTTATGAGCAAACTAAGTACTATACTATGGAAATTGTTCAAAAGGGCAAAATATTTTGGGTCCAAAAAGACTCAAGTCGAGAACCCAAGAAGGAAAGGTAGTGACAATATTTAACTATAAAAACACAAGAAAAGTAACAATAACAGCTAGCCCACCCTAAAGAGGGAGGGTACAAGGCACACCCCTGAAGTGCACCACTGTACCTGCCAGCCCACTTCCCAAAAACTAGGTTCTGAGAGGGGAGGTGGGGGGGTCAGAATACAGCAAGACTCCATTAGAAGAGACACAATTACTAAAGTGAGTACTTTTTTCTTCAAACAACATGAAGTCTTGCTGTATTCTGAAATAATGCAGACTACCAAGAAGTTCGCTCTGGAGGAGGGAATGCGGAACCTACTTTGGGAACAGGCTCTGCAGTACTGCTGTGCCAAACCTAGCATCACTCCTAGCCTGGATGTCCAGGGAGTAATGCTTAGTGAATGTATGTACTGTTTTCTAGGTGGCTGCTTTACAGATCTCTTACAAGGGTATATCTCTGGCTGCAGCTAGAGTAGCAGCTGTACCCCTAGTCGAGTGACCCTCAGGCCTGGAGGGGAGTGTTCTACCCAATTTGTCATAGCAGAATTGTATGCAAGAAACAATCCACCTGGCAATAGTTCTTTTCGTGGCAGGCTTACCTTTCCCCACTTCACCATAAGTGAGAAACAATTGAAGACAGTCATTTCTGTGTGCCTTAGTATGCTCTACGTAGTAGCTAAGAGCCCTTTTAACATCCAAACTGTGTAATCTTCTTTCCCCTGAAGAAGAATGGTCAGTGAAAAATACAGGAAGCGATATAGATTGGTTCAGATGAAAATTCCTTACCACTTTGAGTAAGAACCTCCTATTAGTTCTTAGAACCACTTTATCCCTATGGAAGGATATGAAGTTAGGTTCAACTGACAAGGCCTGTAATTCACTAATCCACCTGGCAGAAGTAATAGCTATCAGGAAAGTGCAGTTACATAATAACTTACCGTAACAGTAGATCTTCGAGAACAGCTCTTGCAGCAGGTTACATCATAAGGACTGAAGCCGGCAGGCGCCAGGACCCCATGGAAAATTTCTAGCTAGCAGTATCCAGCGGGGACCACCCCCAACGTCGGCCCCACCCCTGATGTCAGGCATCATATAAAAGGGGGCGTTCCCCCAGAATCCCCAGTTCTCCCGCCGGAGAATCCTGGTCGCTAGATGACATCAGAAGAGGAGACTGAGGATCTGCCATCAAAAGGTATTCAGAGCGGTGTTAGAAACACCTACTCCTAGAAAAGATATATCAGAACAACTCTACCTCCAGAGGGGATGGTGGGAGGGAAACTACCTGCTGCAAGAGCTATTCTTGAAGATCTACTGTTACAGTGAGTTCTTATAACTGTACTATCTTACTTTTTGAGAAACAGCTTTTGTAGCAGGTTACACCATTAGGACTGATTCCCAAGCAATATTGGAAATCCCTCACAGGTGGGAGGAGGCTAGGTAGAGATCGCGAGTTAGACCGAAGCCTAGGATAGGAGTCCCTGAAGGACTGCTAGACCAAAACCAGCTCTTCACCGTGATGCAACGTCCAGGCTATAATGCCTGATAAAGGTGTGCACGGTGCTCCAAGTAGCTGCCATGCAGATGACTGAAGTGGACACGTTCTTCAAAGCTGCAAAGGAGGTAGCCACCCTCCTTATGGAATGTCCCTTAACTGAGCCCAGTAGGGGTTTGTTACATTTCTGGTAACAGAACGTGATACAATGGATGAGCCACCTGGACAGCGATTGTTTAGAGACCGGAGCTCCCATCATCCTATGGGCGAAGGAAACGAAAAGCTAATCAGATTTACAGTGGTGCCTGGTTCTGGTCAGGTAGTATCTTAGACACCTATGCACATCTAGAGTGTGCAACAGGGCCTCTCCTCTATTACAGTACTTAGGAAAATACACTGGTAAGTCGATGTCCTGATTGAGAGTGACAGCTGAGACCGCCTTAGGTAGACACTTCGGATTTGTCCTCATGGACACCCTGTCCTGGTGAAAAACCAAATAAGGCTCTTTGCACATCAGTGCGTGAAGTTCAGAAATCCTTCTGGCCGAAGTAACGGCAACTAAAAATAACATCTTCCATGTTAGGAGGCGTAGCTACTAATCCACGGAAGGTTCAAAAGGTGGCAGCTTAAGCTGCTCCAGGACAAAGGGTAAATCCCATGGAGGATAGGATCCTTGTTCGGAGGTCTAACATGGAGAACACCTCTCAGGAAGGCTCGTGCTGAGTCCAGCTGAGTTATGGGGCGTTGGCCTATAGGTGTGTGATAGGTTGAGATGGCACAAAGGTGTACTTTAATAGAGGAGTAGGCCAAGCCTGCCTGGAAGAGAGAGACAGACCTTTCCGGACAAGCCATAGGGCAAAGACCACATGCTTGAGCCCACAGGCAAAATCTGCGCCATTTCGTGGCGTATGTGGCACGAGTGGCCGGTTTTCTAGCAGCCACTAGAATGTCTGCTACCTCTTGCAAGACCCTGTACTGCATGATAGCTATGTCTCTAGGAGCCAGGCATGCAGGTTCAGAGACCGAAGGTCTGGATGAACCAAAGAACCTGCCTCCTTGTACAATAAGTGAGAGCTGATTGGCAGAGGTACTGGAGGTTCCCGGGACAGCTAGTGCAACAGGGAGAACCAAATCTGTCTGGGCCAAAAAGGCGCAATAAATATCAGTGTCACCTGCTCTCTGCAGAGTTTCAAAAGTACCCTCTGGATCAACGGGAAGGGAGGAAACATGTAGAGGAATCTGCCCATCCAGGAGAGGGACAACGCATCTCACCAGAAAACATTAGGCCCTGGATCTAGCAAGCAAAAATTGGGCAGTTTTGCATTGGATGGCGATGCGAAAAGGTCTAACTCTGGTGTGCCCCATCTGTGAAATAGATCCTCTACTACCTCCTGGAGTAGTTCCCACTCATGGACTCTGGTCTGAGAGTGGCTCAATTCGTCTGCGAGGATGTTATCCACTCCTGGGACATTAACAGCAATGAGGTTTGTGCCGTGTCATAGAATCCAATCCCACACCCTCATGGCCTCCCTGTAAAGTGGGTAGGAATGGGTGCCTCCTTGTTTGTTGAGGTAATACATCTTCGCGGTACTGTCTGTTTGTAACAGGAGAGTACCCAGTGGGATCTCTGACTGGAAAGCCTGCAGGTCTCATTTCCAAAATATTTATGTGGAGATGAGCTTCCTGGGGTGTCCACGAGCCCTGAGACCTGACCCCGACGAGCTGTGCTCCCCAACCAAACCCTGAGGCATCCATGGAGAGTGTCACAATCGGAAATGGTGCAATGAAAGGGCCCCCTACTGACAGGTTTTTGGAATCTAGCCACCATTGCCAATCCTGGATTATGGCATACGTGATCCGAATTGGAAGCTGCAAATGGTCTTGCTTCTGATCCCATTGGACCAGTAACATCCACTGGGTCACCCGCATGTGGAGATGGGCTAGTGGGACTGTTGCAATGGCTGCAGTCATGTGTCCGAGCAGGCAAAGGACCAGCCTGGCTGGGACCATCTTCTTTGCCAAGATGTCCCTAATGAGGGATCTGATGTGTTCCGCTCGGTCCTGGGGGAGAAAAGCTCTCCCCTGGATGGTGTCCAGAACTGCGTCTATGAACTGCAAATTCTGTGACGGAACCAGGTGCGACTTCTCCTGATTGATAATGATGCCCAGCATCCCAAACAGGGACTGAGTACAGTGAATTTCGGACATCAGAGCCTCCCGAGAGGGTGCCATGAGGAGCCAGTTGTCCAAGTAGAGGAACATGTAGTGGCCTTGTCTCCTTTGAGCCGCCGCTACGACTGCCATGCACTTCGTAAACACCCGAGGTGCCGATGACAGTCCGAAAGGGAGGGCTCAGAACTGATAATGGTGACCTAGAAATTCGAAGCGCAAGAACTTCCTGTGCACTCGAGCTATGGGTATGTGCAGGTAGGCATCCTGCATGTCCAAGGATGCTAGGAAGGCGCCCTGCTTGAGCATGGGTATCAGACCGGGAAGGGTCACCATGCGGAAGCGTTTGTAAAGGACTGAAGCGTTGAGGTCGCTGAGATCCAATATCGGATGGAGGTCTCCTGTCTTTCTGGGAACTAGAGAGAAGTGGAAATAATAACCTGCACCTCTTTGGTTCCTCGGTACATGCTCTATCGCTTCCTTTTCTAGAAGCGCGAGCACCTACTGCTGTATGAGCAGTGCATGCTGACCCGAACAACGGGAAAGCAGGGGAGGTCTTGATGGTGGGTGGTTGAAGAATTCTATAAAGTGACCTCTCTCGACCAGTTGAAGGACCCACTGGTCGGCGGTAATCGACTGCCACCCTGACAAGTGGCGAGTGATGAGACACCTGACCTTTTCTGCCCATTGATCCAGAGGAGGGGCAGGGGCCGGGAAGGAGTCATGCTGTGGCAGCATTACCCCTCCCCCAGGCTGGGCCGGTTTAGTATACCGCTGACCTTGGCCTGGGCAAGACTTAGGTTGGGCCTTACGGTGGAAGGTGCCCCTTTGCTGCTGGCTGGAACGTGGCTGCTGCTGTTGATACCAGCCGCAAAAATGGTTCTGATTCCTACGAAAGGAACCAGATTTGGGTCTGTACATGGCTTGTACAGTCCTTACTGCCTTCCCGGCGTCCTGAAGCTTGGTGATGACCTTTTCAGCAGGTTCATCAAACAGGACTTCTCCATTATAATGGACGTCCAGGATACTCTTCTGTACATCCGGTGTAAATCCGGAGACACAGAGCCAGGAGCGTCTCCGGAGACAGACGCCTGAAGCTGCGCCTCTGGCAGAGGAGTCCACAGAATCATATGCGGCTCTTAACACTTGGGGTCCCCACATCTGACCCTGTGTGGAGGAGGTTCAAGAGCTCCACCTTCTGCTCACCATCCGATAGTTTATCAACCAGATCCTGACCCTGTTCCAACAGGACATTCTGAAACTGAACCATTTGAGTCAAATAGTTCAGTGACCTGATGGAGCATGTAGCAGCCGCATACATGCGCCTCCCTAGGGCATCCAATTGCTTGGATTCCTGGTCTAGTGACTGTGTACTCAGATGTTGTGGTCATTGAGACCTATCATGGGAGGCCATAATGACCAGGAAACAGCCAGGGGTTATTGAGCCAAGTACTAGCCTTCTACCGGGGCCCTGTACAGGTGGTCAGCTTTCTTTGGCAGCACGGGGGTGGAGTGCGGATGCTTCCACACAGCCTTGGTGATGTCTGCAAAAGTGTCCACCAAGGGTGGTACCACCACAGGCTTCGAGTCTTTCTGCCGAAGGTAACGGGCTAGGCGCTGTCTCTCGGGGTCAAGATCTTCCGACTCCCATCCCATACTCTCCTGGACGTACCTCATGATCTCGGAAAAGGAGGGATCATCTGGGGGTGACCTGGGCAGGTCTTGTGGGTCAGGTGATGGGATGCTAATCGGAGAAGGAGACCTGGAGTTGTCAGGTGTCAGGTCTCGAATCATCCCCCTGTGGAGTGGACCATCGACATCTGGGTCACTTAGGATTAGGGGACCCTGAGGGAGATCTTGAGGGGGGCCTTCTCCATTCTTTGGATCTTCCCCTAGGAGGTGGAGTAGGTTCCTTGGGGGTCAGTGGTCTTCCTGCTGGCCCCTGCGGTGGAGGAGGGGGAGTAGGAGGTGAAGGAGTAGGAGGAGGAGGAGGAGGTTTGACTGGGAACACATCCTTCTTGTGTCCCACCAAAATGTAAAGAGATCTTTGACCTCCTGAATATTCATATCAGATGACGGACCTGGTGCCGGTGGTCTGTCGCTGGTATCGGGCGTCAGGTCTGAGGGTGTCGCCGGATTTGGCGAAGGCTCCTGTGGAAGCCTGACATCCTCGTTGTCGCCTGCCTGGTCATCAGGCAACATCAGATCCTCCTCAGTAGAGTCCCGGCGACCGGTGTCCACCGGTGATGGAGAGGCAGTCTTTGGCTCCAGCAAATGTCTGGCTGACGTCGGGTGCTTAGCCAACGTCAGATCCAATGGGCGTTTAGCCGATGGAAGGTTGGAGGCCTGCTTCTGGTCCATCAACTGTTTTAGGGACGTCAGGTCCTTAGTCTTCCTGGGAGGGGGACCCAGACCCATAGGAGGCTGGGAGGCCGATTTGGCATCAGAGTCCCGGCGTCTATCTGCGGAAGCCTGTTTAGAAGAGGACTTGGACTGGTGACGGTCAGAAGATTTTGAGGAGGCCCAAGAGGGTGCTGAGGAAGCCGATGGCCTGGAAGTCTTAATGGGAGGCAAAGAAGCCGAAGTGCTGCCTTAAGACTTAGCCTTGACTGGAGGGGACTGAGAGCGGGCCCTGGAGGGAGAGCAGTCTGAGCGCGTGGAGCCTGAGCTGGCGCGTGAGTCCGAGGCCCGGTTAGGGGATCTGGACCTGGTCTTCTCCTGATGCTTATCCCGGTGCTTATGGGACTTCGAGGTAGACTTACCTCTGGAGGCAGGGTCTCTATCCATGCTTTTAAGCTTTTCTTCCAAGAGGAACCCCTGAAGTGCTTTCTGGCGGTGGATCCGGGTGCAACTGTTGAACCCCTGGCAAAAGGAGCAGGCCTTGGTGTTGTGATCCGGGCCTAAAAACCGCAGGCAGGAAGAATGTGGATCCTTGAAAGGGATCTGTTTGCCGCAGGTGCACTTGGAGGGATGTCCTTCTGAGGAAGGAGTTGGAGATGCCGACATTGAGTAGTTAAAAGCTAGAAAATCGAGTCATCGTATGCTAGAGTGGGACCGTGAGGCCAATGCTGGTGAGTCGACGGCAGGAAAAGAACTGGGGATTCTGGGGCACAGCCTCCTTTTGTATGATGCCTGACGTCGGGGGTGGGGCTGACGTCAGAGGCGGTCCCCGTTGGATACTGCTAGCTAGAAATTTTCCGTGGGGTCCTGGCGCCTGCCAGCTTCAGTCCTAATGGTGTAACCTGCTGCAAGAGCTGTTTCTCGAAATAAGATCACAGTTTTCCAGGTCAAGTACTTCAACTGAGCCGAAGCCAGAGGTTCAAAGGGTGGCTGCACAAGCTGAGCAATGTAGACATTAAGATCCCAAGGCGGAGTAGGCTTTTTAAAGGGAGGGTTAATGTGAACCAGACCTTTGAAAAATGTCCTGAAAACAGAATGAGATGCCAGGGAAGAGCCCTTACCTGCTGAAAGGAATGTAGAAACAGCTGCTAGATGAACCTTCAGAGTGGCAGGTCTAAGGTCTAGACCATTCAGATGAACTAGATAATCTAGAGCTGTGGAGATGTCTGCAGAATCAGGCACAATGGCTTTCTGAGAACATCAAATACTGAACCTCTTCCATTTGGACATGTAAGTTTTTCTAGTGGAAGGTTTCCTGGAGACCTTCAGAATATCCAGAACTCCCTGAGAGAGATATAGTGCTACATATTCTAACTCTTCCAAGAGCCAGGCCTTGAGGTTGAGAGACTGGAGATTGGGGTACCAGATCCACCCCGGGAGGAGGACAGGAGATTGTATTTCCTGGGACAGACAGGGGATGTGACACTGTCAAGGACAGCAGTAGAGGATACCAAGGTTGTCTGGCCCAATCTGGAGCTACTAGTATCACTGTGCAGGGTTGAGTTCTGATCTTGATCAGAACTCTGAACAGCAGAGGGAAGGGAGGGAAGGCATAGAGAAACCTGCCCTTCCAGTCCAAAATTAGAGCATCCGGGGGTACCGTCCCCAGGACTGGGGGTCTGTAACAAAACAGTGGAAGTTGATAATTGTCCGGTGCTGCAAAGAGATCTATCTCTGGAGTGCCCCACCTGGAGAAGATGACATTCAAGAAGTGAGGATCCAGGGACCATTTGTGATGTCCCTGCAAAATTCTGCTCAGGGCATCTGCTAGTACATTGTCCTTTCCTGAAAGGTGAACTGCTACCAGGGAAGTCTGAAGAGAATAGGCCAAAGACCATAGATTCATGGCTTCTGTGCACAAGGCCATGGACCGAGTGTCCCTGCTTGTTGATGTACCACATTGTGGTGGTGTTGTCTGTTCTGACTTGGACCACCTTGCCCTTGACTGTATCTGAGAAGTTCTGAAGGGCTAGGAAAACTGTCCTGAGTTCCAGGAGATTGATATGAAGGAGAGATTCCTGTGGAGACCAGACCCCTTGAGCTGTCAGGACTCCCAGGTGAGCTTCCCAACCTAGGAGAGAAGCATCTGTAGTTAGAACTACTGATGGGACTTGAGGGAGAAATGGAACTCCTTGTCTGAGGTTGTCCTGGTCCAGCCACCACTGGAAACTTGGACCAGAGTCTGAGTCACTGGAATCAGTTTGCTGAGAGAGTCCTTTATCTGGGACCAAAAGGAACTTAGGTGGAACTGAATGTCCCTCATCTGAAATCTGGCTCCCTGTACCACTGCAGTGGAGGCTGCCATGTGGCCCAGGAGTCGGAGGAACTGTCTCGCTGGACAAGAAACCTGAGGTCGAAAAGAGGAAGCAAGATCTATTAGGGCCTTCACCCTTGCCAGGGGAAGGGAAGCTTTTGCTTGGATAGTATCCAATGCTATCCCTATGAAGGTGAGAAGTTGTACTGGTTCGAGGACAGATTTTGGAAGATTGAGAAGAAACCCCAGAGAACTGAGCAAGTCCTGGGTGGTTTTCAGAGCTGATCTGACCTGGTCTGATGACTGGCCTACAATTAGCCAGTCATCCAGATATGGAAAAATGGTGATACCCTGTCTTCTGAAGTAAGCCACCACTACTACAAGGCACTTTGTGAACACTCTTGGAGCTGATGTTAGGCCAAATGGCATGGCCCTGAACTGATAATGGCCTGAAGGCAACTCAAACCTGAGGTACTTTCTGTGGGAGCACCTGATAGGGATATGGAAGTAGGCATCCTTGAGGTCCAGGGATGCTAGCCAATCTCCTGGCCTTAAAGAGGGAAGGATTATTCCCAAAGTTACCATTTTGAATTTGGGTTTTGAAATGTGTTTGTTCAAATACCTTAGGTCCAGGATGGGTCTCCACACCCGTTTTCTTTGGGGTAAGGAAGTACCTGGAGCAGAGGCCTTTTCCCGTGTTGAGTAGGAACCTTCTCAATGGCTCTGAGAGCCAGGACAGAGGAAACGTCTGCCTCTAGGGCAAGGGTTTCTGAGATTGATGCAGGTGGAAAAGACCTGGCCCTCCTTTTTGGGAACCTTTTGAAGCCGAGGGCCATTTCCTGGCTTACTACTTCCAGGATCCACTTGTCTGAGGTCATAGACTTCCAGGCCTGAAAGTAGTAAGCCAGCCTGCCTCCTACTTGGGATTGGGGAGTCATCCCGGGCTGACACCTCAGGGTGTCTGCTTGGCAGGAGCCTTAGACTGGGAGGAAGCAGCCCTGCTCATTCCTCTCCTGCCCCTCCTTCGGAAAAAAACCTCTGTGGGAAAGGAGAGGAGGCCTGGTCTTGGTAAAAATGCCTGTGAAAGGGCCTGCCCCTGCCACTGGACTGCTGCTTTTGTGGAGTGGCTTGCCTTTCCTTGGCCTGCGCACTCCTGTAAGTGGGCCTGTATTCATCCATGTTCTTCATGTAAGCCTCTGTCTGCTGCCCAAACAGAGAGTTACCAACTACAGGAAAATCCATAGCCTTAGTCTGAGTATCCTGTGATAGGCTAGTACATCTGAGCCAAGCAAGTCTTCTGAGAGACATGATCGTGGCCATGACTCTTGATGCCACATCACTGGAGTCCACAGCAGTGTGAAATTGTACTTTAGATGCCTCAATTCCATCTGTAGCCAGCTACTTGTCTAGCTGGGGGGAAGGCTGCTTAGCCAGTTCTGGAACAGTATCCCACCTGGACTTCTGGTACCTGGCTGTGTAGGCCATATAGTTTGCCTGCCTGAGTCCCAAAGAGGATGCCAAATATTGTTTTTTGGCCATGGCATCAACTTTCATGGAGTCCTTGTCTGGGGGGTTTGAAGCCAAAGAATGTTAGCCCTGTCACAGGCTGCAGTCTGCACTACCCCAACATGGCTGATATGAGTATAAAGGAACTCCATACCTGAGCCTGATAACATATACCTCCTGTCCATTATTTTATCCACAGGAGGTAATGAGTTAGGAGTTTGTAGAATTTTTTTTGTCTGTTTCCTCAAGGACTTATGAAGAGGGATACACGATCATTTGGACTCTGGGATGTCCATCATTTCCACAAAATCAGGCTCTTCTTCCTTCTCAGCAGCTTCAACCATAGGGAGCTGGAGGGTTTCTATCACCTTCTTGTAGAACAAGAAGTGTGAAGGAGACTCAGAAAGCCTGGGAGGGGAGACATTAGAGGGCCTGTCTGGAGAGATTTTCCAGTTCAATGAGCACATCCAGACCCCCCCCAGGTCGTCATCTTCTTCTTCTTCTTCATCATCGGGATAGTCTTCATATCCCTCCCACTACTCATAAAAAGCATCTGGATCATAATCCGAAGGAGACGGATCCGACCGAACCGACTGCCTAACCGGCGGTACCGGTTCGGATGGAACCGGGCGAAGCGATTAAACAATGCTAATCGCTTTGGCTATCTCGTCCACAGTTGGAGTTTGCGGTACTGGATACGAACCGGCAGACTTTCGTTTCATTTTTGATGGAATCAGCCCTTCAGAGTCAGCTCTCCTTTTGCCCGAGGAGGTATTGCCTCGGTCAGTAGGCACCTTCTAAGGTTCGGCTGCAACCGAACCGGGCTGGCCATCCAGATCTATGGACTTCTTGGCCTCCCTTTCCTTCAGCCTATTCAATCTTTTTTCTAGAGTGGCTTTGGGAAAGTTTTTGCAGATTTGGCAGTCTGACTTGAGGTGGTCAAACCCCAGACAATAAACACAGATGAGGTGGGGGTCAACCTTGGCAAAGGCCTCCTCACACTCAGTACAGTGTTGAAACCTAGTGGGACCGGTTTTCTTCTTGGGTTTCTCAGACATGGCCAACCTACTAAATTACCCTATAGCAGCCTTCAAGCCAGATAATACATTACTGATTGGTTACAAACCGTGTCACAGGTTTTGAAAAAGAGCCAGAAAAGGCCCGGTTCTTCTGAAATCGATTGGTACCGGAACACCACTCTAATCCCAGAAAAATTCAGTTTTTAAAGAGAGTAGAAATAAGGTCAGTTCTTAACTGGACTGACCGATAAGAAACAGAAGAAAAGAACAATTTCCATATTTTTACCAAAATAAAACACAGTCACTATCTATCTACTACACTACCTGTACCATATACAGAGACTGGAAATCCGAAAAAATAAAAAATAGGATGGTTTAAACCAAACGCTTTTTAAACTTTACCGAATTGAGCAGAGGAATCTCTGGAGTGACTTCGCTGTTAGGCGGAGTAAAGAATCTGATGATTACACTGGGAACTACCACAGACAGAGGTTTGAAATCTGAGCTCGAGCTCAACATTCTATGCTTCTGCATAGAGTTAACCCTTTCCTCTTCAGGACAGTTCAAGTGCTGAGGCTAACTGCATTATGTCAGAATACAGCAAGACTTCATGTTGTTTGAATGAATATTTCCGCAGAGTATGGCTCATATTTTAAATAATTCCTTTCGTACCTAAATTCACCCCCTAAGGGGGTTCTCTAAGGATGTGTTGCCTGTACAATAAAAGCTTGGCTGTCCTCCTGATATCCCCAAGGTACCCAAACCCCGGCCACCCCTGACTACTGCCACTTCCCCATGTATCTGTGGCTAACCCATCAGGTTGGGATTGGGCAGTGACAGACCCCAAAACACTTTTTTCTGCATCAGATAGCATGGTAGGAGACAGCAAAGGGTCTGGATTTATTGGGGTCACTCATACACTGAGCTGGTTCCATTTTCTGTGTTCTGTTTCTCCCCAAGATGTCCGTATGCAACAGGTCTCAGTGTGGGCGCGTGCATGCCTTGGTAGCAACCCTGAGGCCCACAGATCTCCCCCTCCCTTCCCTGCAATTTCACTCATGGTCACCAGGTGGCATTACTGCAGTGGAGGAAATTACCCTCCCACCTTGGGAGAGGACAGCATCCTCTGGGATACTTACTTCTCCCCACGCCAGCCCTCTGCTGACCCAAGATCCTTCCCGAACCCTGGTCACTGGCATCACGAGTAGTAACTCTACCACTGCACCGATGGGCAGGCCCTGTTTGTGTGTTCTTAAAGGTGCAGTACCAATAAGTATAGTGTTCTGTTCGTATGCTCTTAACGGAATAGTATCAGCAATCCTACTGAGCAGTGTGTTCTGAAAGGTACAGCACTTACACTCATAGCACACTGTTCACATGTTTTTAAAGGTACCGTACTTACAGTCATAATGTACTGTTTGCATATTCTTAAAGGTACAGTACTTACAATCATAATGTACTGTTTGTTTGTTCTTAAAGGTACAGTACCTGCAGTCATATTGTTTGTATGTTCTTAAAGGTGCAGTACCTATAATCATAATGTACTGATTGTATGTTCTTAAAGGTACAGTATCTGCAATCATAGCACACTGTTTGTATGTTTGTAAAAGTACAGTATCCACAATCATAGCACACTGTCTGTATGTACTTAAAGTCACAATATCCACAATCATAGCACACTGTATGTTCTTAAAACCACAATATCCACAATCACAGCACACTGTCTGTATGTTCTTAAAGCCACAATTCCTACAATCATAGCATGCTGTTTGCACATTCTTAAAGGTACAGTACCTACAATCATAGTGTACTGTTTGTATGTTCTTAAAGGTACAGTATTCGCAATCATAGCATGCTGTTTGTTCTTAATGGTACAGTGCCTACAATCATAGCACACTGTATGCTCTTAAAAGCATAGTAAATCACAGAGTAATTTTTGTATGTTCTTAAAGGTGCAGTAACAATAATCATAGCATACTGTTTGTATGTTCTTAAATGGTACAGTATGTGCAATTATAGCACACTGTCTGTATGTTCTTAAAGGTACAGCACCTATAATCACAGCATACTGCTTGCATGTTCTTAATAATAACAAATAATAATAACTTTATTTCACAAAAGCTCCTTTCCTAATATCAAGGCGCTTTACAAAAGATTAAAATAAGAATGATAAAATCAATAGATACAGTATAGAACAAAACAATAATCTGACAGGGTTCATTTACTCAATGCCATTAAAAGGCCTGGCACCATAAAAAAGTTTTTAACGCTTGTTTAAAGCCTCCCACTGTCGTGCACTCCCGCAGTCGCCAATAACAATACCTACACACTGTTTGTTTGTTTTTAAAGGCACAGCACCTATAATGACAGCATACTGTTTGTATGTTCTTAAAGTAAATTCGGGGCCAGCCCACTGGTCCAGAGGTAGTGCTACCTACTGCTCATGATGCCGACAACCCAGGTCACCAAGGGGAAGGAGCATAAAGTGTCCCAGTGGATACTTTCCTCTTCTGGGGAGTGGGATCCATTAATCTGCTGCTCTACTGCCCCCTGGTTGACCACAGGTGGTGGTGCAAGGGCACTCATAAATGTTTGTATTTGTGCTATTTCAATATCATGTTTTTGTATACACTCTGTAACCTTTTTTGTTATGACCACTCAGGTCCATCTTGTAAATGAGCTATGCTCAATGATGTTCGCCTGAATAAATAAAGATTTTGATTGATTGATTGATTGATGGGAATACTGGAACAAGCATCAGGTCACATGGCTGTGTTGGTGTGCCGATGCTCAGTGACGTCACATGCTCCTGGGGGAAGGGTGGTATTAACAGGGAAAAGCAGGGAACGGATTGTGCAGATGAAGCCTCTGCCCACCCGTCATGCTCAGTGCAGGACTGCATCCACCGCCTGACAGGGAGAACCTCCAGGTCTTCACCTCCACTGCAGGTGGCCAGATAGATGGCAGGGAAGAAATGTTGAAGTGGCTGAAGGCATACCTGACCCTGGGGGGCAGGCTATAGGGACAGAACCATACCTCTCAAGTGTCACACATTATAAGGGAACGTCACTCATTTTACCTCTCAGAAACCCTTTGTCCATCATGGGGAAGGTGATATTTCACATTCCCCACTGAGACTTTAAAGTAGAAATTCATAATAATCTATTATGCTCAGTTATACAAAAACATTATGAACATTAGTGCACTGATCGCTATAGTGTTCTGAGTTTCCAGCGCCATGTTAGACAATATGTCACAGATTTTGCTAATTTGTCACACATCATGTCACATATTTTGATAAAGAAAGGTTGAGAGGTATGGACAGAACAGCAGTGAAATGTGGGAGTGCCTCGTGGGCCTGGAGAGGTATGTGGAGCAGTCTTGGCAAGCGGGCGTCAGGGCTTTGTAGAAGGTGGAAGGAGGCATCAAACACACAGGGGAAAAAAATATGTTAAAAAAAAAAAAAAAAAGGTAAACCCAGGTCAACTGGCAACATGAGCGGTATCGCTACCTCTGTACCAGTGGTTTGGCCCAAGTCAGGCTTTTTTAAAGAAACCATTTTGGTTAGTTCTGACTGGATGCAACTGGGGCAAGGACGCACCAGAATTCCTGATATTTGGGACTTGATTTATATGAGGAACAAAACAAATTACATAAATTCATATGAAGTTAAACTTTCAAATGCTTTTATTTTACAAAATAATTGTTGCATCTCTGGTGGAGAAAAGGATGATTCCACTGAACTTGGAAATTCAGAAGTGGAAGTACAAGATTTAAAAGTTCATGGATGGAACACCAAAGGTCTAGCATGGTGTCCTGGTAATGTACAGAACACTGTAAGAAAGTTACATGTTACGTTTTAAATTAATAATAATAAGTTACATTGCTTTTCAAAGAACTGCAAAAACGCTGCGACAATAGCATGAAACAGATGAGCTAGCTGTACCTATTATTGCAGTTCCTAAATACTGAGTATTGGGAGGTAAACAAATAGACCAAACACTGTATGAGCTGCACAGGATGTATTAAACCGAACACTGTGTGTGAGCTACACTGGCCCTATTAGACTGAAGGCGTTGTGTGATCTGAGGTTAATCATTATACAGACCCAGCATTTTGAGCAAACTCACAGACACTATCGGACCCAACGCTGTGTGAGACCTGCACAGAAAGTAATAGACTGAACCGAACATTTTGTTTAAGACCTGCACAGAAATTTATATACTGAACATTTTGTGTGACCTGCACAGAATAATCAGATCAAAGACTGTGTGAGACCTGCACAGACATTATCAGACGAAACTGCATGAGTTCTACACAGAAAGTATCAGACTGAACAGTTTCAGACCAGCACAGAAACTATCAGACTGAACACTGTGCGACACCTGCAGAGAAATTAGACTGAGCTAAGTTTGAGACCAGCACAGAAAGTACCAGACCAAACACTGCATGTGACCTGTATAAAACATATCAGCCTGAACACTGTGCGAGACCTGCACAGAAAGTATCAGACCAAAATTTGCATGTGACCTGTACAAAATGTATCAGACTGAGCAATGATGGTTTGAGACCCGCACAGAAAGTAACAGACCAAACAATTTTTGTGAGCTGGACAAGAAATATTCCTTTTAACTTTTAGACTGAGCTGTACTGGAAGTATTATAATAAATTCCAGTTGTGGTGGAGTGAGGCATGATCCAAGTAACTGGAGGATTTGGGCATGTCCGAGTCTGGTGAGAAGGAAAAAATTATATAAAAAAAAAATATTCAAAAACAGAGCTGGGGAGGGGGTCACTAGCTGAGTGGCAGTGACTTATGCTGCTGTACTGGCGACTTGGTTGAGCAGAGCAGGGGATTGGTGCCGCATTTAACACTACAGTGACCCCTGAGGTGGGCCAGGGAGCTTGCCTCCTCAAGGGCACCTCCAGGGCATCCAATGCCAGAAGTGGGCTAAGCGACATTATCCCAGTTGGTGGGAGTTTTTTTTTTTTGTAGGCTTTATTTATGCACCGTTCCACCGGGGAACTCTCTCAGGCATCCACCCCTCACCGCAAGCTCTACCTTCCACCTGAAGCTCTCTCCTCACCTGCAACAGCCTGACAGACCCCCCCAGCTCTGCACCCCCTGAGGTGGGGCCACCCTATCTGCCCAGAGCACTCTATCTGAAAACCAATGTGCCGGCTCGGCAGTTGGCCCTGGTGAGGAGAAAGGTCTGGTGCTGCAGTATGGTTCGGTGGGGCGAGATACTGTCGCCTATCCCCGAGGATGGGAATTTTTCTTAATTTCCTCCCCCTAGGAGTGCAGCATGAAATGATGCCTGCGCATGGCTGCCCTGCTGATGTCTGCTGCACTCCGCCCCCCTGACATCAGCTGGTGTACCTGCAGTGCCCCCGATCTCCATCAGGGGCCGCCAGGACAACAAGCAACCCTGGATCCTTCCCCAGGGAGAGGAGAGGAGAGCTGTCCTCCGGATGCTCCATCCTCTCCCTCCCCTACCGACCCCCGGCTACCCGAGTCCATCACTGAACCCGGGTTGCCGGCATGGCGCGAAGTGTGGTGTCCAATGCCTCAACCCTCAGCACCACCGGGCCAGCTTTGGTTGGTGGGAGTTGGAGGGCTGGCAGAGAGGCACTATCCCAGTTAGTGGGAGTTGGAGGGCTAGCAGAGCAGCAGCATTCCAGTTCATGGGAGTTGGATGGTTAGTAGAAAAGGCCTGATGCTGTCTAAATCATAGCCAGGGCACACTCTGACTCTACAACATGCAGACTGTACTCACCCAGGGGGAGAACAGTCCTTCTGCTGAGCCCCACCACAGGGGGAATGCCACGGAGGACATTAGCGGTGGATTAGTGGAGGATGGGGCAGGGTGGTTGCCCTAGCCTAAGTGAGGCTGACGTGCACTAGGCAGGGATGAAAAAAATTACTCACCTTAGTAATTATGTTTCTTCTAATGGAGTCTTGCTGCATTCTGACAATTGCAGTGATTCCCAACCTCTGAACTGCCCCGGAGAACAAAGAGTTAACTTTCTATGCAGGGCATAGAATGCTGAGCTCGAGCTCGGTTGAAGTCTCTGTCTGGAGTGTTTCAAACATAAACCATCAGATTCTTACGAGCCCAACTAAACAAAAAATTCTATGTGGAAATTGTAAAAATTCCTACTAGCCAACTGGCTGCAAAAAGCTTTGGATTCCCAAGGAAGACTCAAGTCAGAAAACCCAAAAACCAATCTACTACAAATAACAATAGTAAATCAGCACCCAAACAAAAAGGAGGAAGGTGCAAGCAAAAAATACCCCTTGGGTGCAACACTGTACCTGCCCACCCACTTCTCAAAAACAGGTTCTGAGAGGGGAGGCAGGGAAGGAGGTCAGAATACAGTAAGACTCCATTAGAAGAAACATAATTACTAAGGTGAGTAATTTTTTCTTCAAACAACATGAAGTCTTGCTGTATTCTGACAATTGCAGACTACCAAGCAGTACCTCCAAGGAGGAGGGACAGAACGTATTTTGGGAATAGGCTCTCAAGTACTGCTGTGCTAAACTGAGCATCACTCCTAGCCTGGAAAGCCAGAGAGTAATGCTTGGTAAAGGTATGGACTGTTTTCCAGGTGGCTGCTTGACAAATTTCTAAGAGAGGGACATCCCTGGCAGCAGCCAGGGAAGCAGCTGTACCTCTTGTGGGATGAGCCCTTAGGCCTGAGGGCGGAGTTTTTCCCAGTTTTTCATAGCAGAATTGTATACAAGACACAATCCACCTGGCAATAGATCTTTTGGTGGCAGGTTTGCCCTTTCCCACTTCTCCATAAGTGAGGAACAACTGGAGGGAGTCAAACCTGTGACCCTTGGTACGCTCTATGTAGTAACTAAGGGCTCTTTTGACATCTAAACTGTGGAGCCTCCTCTCTCCTGAGGAAGAATGATCAGTGAAGAAAACAGGGAGAGACATAGACTGGATTAAATGGAAGTCTGAAACCACATTGGGCAAGAACCTTCTATTGGTTCTAAGGACCACTTTATCTCTGTGAAATGAGATAAAATCACGTTCCACTGACAGGGCTTGCAATTCACTGATACGCCTGGCAGAGGTAATGGCTATCAGGAGCACAGTTTTCCAAGTCAAGTACTTAAGCTCTGCTGAAGATATTGGCTCAAAGGGAGGTTGCATAAGTTGAGCAATGCAAACATTCAAATCCCAGGCAGGGGCAGGGTCTCTAAAAGGAGGATTGGTGTGAAGCAATCCTTTAAAAAATTTACAGAACACAGAATGGGAAGATAGTGAGGAAGACTTCCCCACAGACAAAAACGCAGAAACAGCTGACAAGTGTACTTTGAGAGTAGCTGGTCTGAGGCCTAGGCCATTAAGATGCACCATATAATCCAGAACCGTAGGCAATCCAGCAGTGTCTGAGAAATATGTTCTTAGAACACCAAATGCTGAATCTTTTCCATTTGGAGTTGTAAGTCTTTCTGGTGGAGGGCTTTCAAGAAGCCTTGAGGATATCCAGAACCCCTTGGGAAAGATGCAGATCTGCAAACTCTAACTCTTCAAGAGCCATGCTTTGAGATTGAGAGACTGAAGATTGGGGCACCAAATCCTTCCCTGAGAGGATGTTAACAGGTTGTAACTCCTGGGAAGAGACGGGAAGATGGACTGCTAGGGACAGCAACAGGGTGTACCAGGGCTGTCTGGCCCAATCTGGAGCAATCAGAATCACCTTGCAAGGTTGAGACCTTATTTTTATCAAAACTTTGAACAGGAGTGGGAAGGGGGCAAAGGCATACAGAAACTTCCCTTCACAATTCAGAATCAGGGCGTCCAGAGGGACCGAGCCCAAGACTGGAGGTCTGCAACAAAAGAGAGGGAGTTGGTGATTGTCTGGGGCTGCAAAAAGATCTATCTCTGGAGTGCCCCACCTTGAAAAGATCACTTTCAACACCTGAGGGTCCAGGGACCATTCGTGATGGCCCCGAGAGATCCTGCTCAGTGCATCTGCTAGCACATTGTCCTTGCCTGGAAGGTGAACTGCTACAAGAGAGGTTTGCAGGGAATAAGCAAGGGACCACAACTTCATGGCTTCTGTGCACAAGGCCGTGGACCACGTGCCTCCCTGCATGTTGATGTACCACATGGTGGTGGTGTTGTCTGTTCTGACTTGAACCACCTTGTTCTGTACTGGCTGAGAGAAAGCTTTTAGGGCCAGAAAAACTGCCCTGAGCTCTAGGAGATTGATGTGGAGAAGGGATTCTTGGGGGGAACACAGCCCCTGGGCAGTGAGGGACCCCAGATGGGCCCCCCAGCCCAGGAGAGAAGCATCCATGGTAAGGACCACTGAACAAGGCTGAGTAACAAAGGAACACCTTGTCTTGAATTGTCCTGATCCTGCCACCATTGGAGGGCTTGGATCAAGGTCAGAGTCACTGGGATCAGTTTGGTAAGGGAATCCTTCCTCTGAGACCAGAAAGCTCTCAGGTGGAACTGAATATCCCTCATCTGGAATCTCGCCCCTTGGACCACAGCTGTTGAAGCTGCCATGTGGACCAAGAGCTACAGGAAATGCCTTGCTGGTCAAGATACCCGAAGGCTGAAAGAAGAAGCTAGTTCCATAAGAACCCTTGCACTTTCTAGAGGAAGAAAGGCTCTTGCTCCGAGTCTGTCCACTTCTGCCCCTATAAAGGTAAGAAGCTGGACTGGTTCAAGAACTGACTTGGGAAGGCTGAGAAGAAATCCTAGAGAAGTGAGCACTTGCTGGGTCACTTGCAGGTGAGACTTGACTTGGTCTGGAGACTGACCCACTATTAGCCAATTGTCCAGATATGGAAAAATGGAAATCTTTTGCCTTCTTAGAAAGGCAACCACTACTGCCAGGCACTTTGTGAAAACCCTTGGGGCTGAGGTTAGGCCAAAGGGCATTGCTCTGAACTGGTAATGGCCTGAGGGCAACTCGAACCTGGGGTACTTTCTGTGGGAGCACCTGCTGGGAATGTGAAAGTAGGCATCTTTGAGGTCCAGGGAGGCTAGCCAGTCCCCTGGCCTTACAGAGGGAAGGATTATTCCCAGAGTCACCATCTTGAACTTTGGTTTTAAGAGATGTTTGTTTAGCTATCTTAGATCTAGGATGGGTCGCCACTCCCCTGTCTTTTTGGGGGTCAGGAAGTACCTGGAGTGTAGTCCTTTGCCCCAGTGTAGGGTAGGTACTCTCTCTATGGCTCTTAAAGCTAGGAGAGAAGAAACCTCTGCCTCTAGGGCAAGGGTTTCCAAAAGATTTTCAGGTGGAAAAGATCTGGCTCTCATCTTTGGAAATTTTTTGAAGCTGAGAACCAGTCTCTGGCTTACTACTTCCAGGACCCACTTGTCTGATGTAATAGACATCCAGTCCTGGACAAGTAAGCCAGCCTGCCCCCTACTGGAATAGGAGAGTCGACCTGGGCAGGCCCATCAGGGTGTCTACTTGGCAGGGGCTTTAGGAGGAGGAGGAGTGGATGCAGCCCTGCTCATCCCCCTTTGCCTCTTCCTCTGAAGAACCCCTTCTGAGAAAAGAAAGAAGAGGCCTGTGCTTGGTAAAAAGGCCTTTGAAAAGGCCTGCCTCTGCCCCTAGACTGCTGCCTTTTAGGAGTTGCCTGCCTTTCCTTGGCCTGAGCACTCCTGTAAGTGGTCCTGTACACATCCATTTTCTTCATGCAATTCTCTGTCTGCTCCCCAAACAGAGAATTACCCACTACAGGAAAATCCATGGCCTTAGCCTGGGTGTCCTGCGAGAGGCTTGTACATCTGAGTCAAGCCATCCTCCGAAGAGCCACAGATGTAGCCATGACTCTTGATGACACATCATTAGAGTCCACAGCAGCATGAAACTGAACCTTAGATGCCTCAATCCCATCTGCAGCTACCGCCTCCAGCTCCTTGGCTAGCTGGGGGGAGGCCTGTTTAGCCAGTGCCAGTACAGTGTCCCACCTGGACTTCTGGTACCTGGCTGTATAGGCCATGTAATTTGCCTGCCTGAGTCCCAAAGAAGATGCCATGTACTGCTTCTTTGCCATGGAATCAATCTTCCTGGAGTCCTTGTCAGGGGTGTGTGAAGCCAAGGGAATATTTGCCTTGTCACAGGCAACAGCCTGCACTACCCCAACATAGCTGCATTGCTGATATAAGAACTCTGTGTCTGAGCCTAAAAGTGTATACCTCTTGTCCATTCTTCTATCCACAGGAGGTAAAGTGTTAGGAGACTTTACGATTTTTTGTGTCTGTTTCCCAAAAGATTTGTGGAGGGGAATAGACAGTCTCCTGGACTCTGGGATGTCAATCATCTCTACATAATCAGGCTCCTCTTTATCTTCCACAGCCTCCTCCATAGGAAGCTGGAGGGTTTCAGCCACCTTTCTGTAAAACAGAAAGTGAGAAGGGGACTCAGAAAGCCTAGGAGGGGAAACACCTGAAGGTCTGTCTGGGGAGATGTCCGGTTCCACAGGCACATCCAGACACTCACTTACATCATCATCCTCAAATTCCCCTTCCTCTTCAAATTCCAGTTCATAAAAATCTTCAAGGGTATAATCTTGAACTGGGGGAACCAACCGAACCGAACCCCTTCCAGAAGGAGCTGGATCGGTCAGAACCGGATCAAGCGATTCCACAATCTGAATCACTCTGGCTATCTCTTCGGCGGTCGGAACATGAACCTCTGGATCCAAACCGGTCCATTTGTCTTTGAGTTTTCTTTTTGTTGGAACCAATCCCTCGGAATTGGCTCTCCTCTTTTTCAGAAGTATTGCCCTGGTCGGAGGGCACTCCTTCTGGTTCGATCGAAACCTAACCGGGCTGTCCATCTGCATCAGCGGACTTCTCGGCCTCCTTTTCCCTCAGTCTACCTAATCTCTTCTCAAGAGTAGATTTGGGAAAGTTTTTACATATTTGGCAGTCTGAATTGAGGTGGTCAAACCCCAGACAATAAACAAAGGTGGTGTGGGGATCGGCCTTAGCAAAGACCTCCCCACACTCACTGCAGTGTTGAAACCCAGTGGGTCCGGTTTTTTTCTTGGGTTTCTCAGACATGGCCCATTTTGTCAGCAACCGCCAGGCAAGACACCTTTATCGGTTCCTAACCGTGTCACGGGTGTTGGAAAAAAAGTTTCAAACACTTTTTTTTTAGAACCGATAAGAACTGGTAACCACACACTAAGTAAAACACACACATTTCACTATCAAATGGCCAGTTCAGCCGAACCGAGCCACACTTTTACAAGTTCCACACAGAAAAAGCAGAACAATTCCTATCTAGTACTCATGGCACCACAGACAGAGACTGAACCGACTATGCGAATACTTTTTCGGTTTAAAAACCGATGAAAACTGAAACTTTAACCAACTTTCGAACCGAGCTGAAGGAGAAATCTCCGGAGCGACTGTTCAGTGAGGCAGAGTAAAGAATCTGACAGTTTAGGTTTTAAACACTTCAGACAGAGACTTCAACCGAGCTCGAGCTCAGCATTCTATGCCCTGCATAGAAAGTTAACTCTTTGTTCTCCGGGGCAGTTCAAAGGTTGGGAATCACTGCAATTGTCAGAATACATTAACACTTCATGTTGTTTGAAAGGATATATATGGTGGAAAACAAAACAGAACAGGGTGTTATGTGGGTGTGGTTACACCAAAACACAGCACTGCATTAATTATAGGAGCATGATCTTAGCATATAAAGAATGCCAGCCCTCTGCTGTTTTTAACTTTAATATTTTTATGCTTGAATAGTGAAATTATATTCTGTGTTTCAACCTCTGGAAATCCCCAACCCCTGTACACACACACACACTCTTAAAGGGCCACAATTAACCTCTGAGAGGGGATACAGTAGTGTCCTTTTAATCGTTCCCTAAACACCAGACCACTGCATTCAGTTATTGGATTGACTGCCCTTCTCAAAAAATGAAAAAAACAAACTGCTGATTTACAAAGAATGGATTCCCTTCAAGGCTGTGACAATACACGGCCTCCAAGTTTAAAGCAGCAGTACAGGCAGCGGCGAAAATGTAGTACCTTTAATGTTTTATTCTCTTTCAGATTTCCCATTGTCTCCTACCTTGTAAAATGCCTCTTTCCCCCATTCTGAGTCTGCTTTAGTTTTCCTTTTAGATATGAAATAATTAAAGGAGTCCCCCCATTAAATATGGCTGCCATAATGTTTTTCTTCTATGTTCTCAGTTGTATTTGCTGACACATAGTTCAAAGTGAAACATTCATGTATAGTGGGTGACATACCAGTAGTTATAAATCCCATGAAAAGCTCTTTCAAATGAGGTATTGAGCTCATTCGTATTTGGAAGCACTCCAGAGATATAAGACCGAGTCTGTTCTATACTATTAATACATTGCAGCCACTTGTAGAAAATTGTGATGTCATCAAAAAACAAGCTGTGCTTGACTCAAGTGGGTTAGGTACACAGCTTATTCCTTGATGGCATCACAATGTTCTACAAAAGGCTGCAATGTTGTATTAATGTTGACCTCACTCAATGATCAATATCTCTGGAGCACGTCCAGCTATAAGCTATCAGCCAAATACCTAGTTTGAAAGAGTTTTACTTGTGCTTTCCAACCATGATGACCACTGGGCATAATGAATGTGCCCTTTAACATCACTTTCCTTGTGACTAAAGTGAACTAGCATGCAACAGACACTGCCCCCTGTCCTTATGGGACACTGGGGGATATCAGGGCCAATTCCATGCCTAAAAATGTAATGCTAACCTGGTAAACATAAACTGAAATATGACACCATGAAAACGGATAAGGAAACAAAACTGAACAGCAGGGAGAAATATCAAGGGTTGGAAAGGGATGCAGAATGATGTTTAGTATACAATAAAATAGTTTTAACATGAACTTCTGCTTTACACTAGTTGTTTACTCAAGTGGTAGAGACTCTGGCTAACAAAGGGTTACTGTTTTAAAGTGGCTATCTACCTAATGTATAGGTAGGACTCCTAATTCCCTGTGTCACTTCAGTACCCATTTCTGTGTCAGGGCTTCCAGCCTTCTTCAGCGGGAATCTGCTCATAATTGCAGCGGGTATTACTCACTTTTCTGTGGCAGAAGGCTCTCCAGCCCCAGGTTAATATATCATAAGATGTCACTAATGAGATCAGGTGCTCAGCATGGAGGAAGGGCTTCAGGGCAAACAACATGTGAAAGGGAGCCAACAGGTACTGCAGGGTAAACAGTGCATTTTAAGAGAAATTTCAAAAAATACTGAACTTTGTGGCACTACATAAATTCTGAGGACGACTGTGTTTTGCGGCCATTTCAGTATCCACGACATTCTGAGACCCTGTGTATATATATGCTCTGCAGTTACACAAAAAAAAATGTGTTTAGTACTTCAAGCCCCTACTCCATGGTGAGGTTTTAGCAGGCATGCCATGCCTATGTCGGGATGTGAAATGAACTGCAATGGCTATGTACAATCTGCGGTTGGCTCTCGGATCCCATCCTAATACCACCAAATGGCCATACACCCAATCCCAACATCTGACACATAACAAGTGGTGTCTCCCTCAGCTGCAAGTCCACCTAGCAGGCTACCACTAGGTGGTACTCACATGCTTGAATGATGCTTCCCACTTTCCATGAGGTTAAAAGTGCTGCCATCAGCTGTGCTATCAGCCTTGCAGACTCAAGTGTGGACATCCGGGGCACAGGTGAGAAGTGAACCATGACCTGCTACCTAGGCTCTATCTGACAAGAACCTCAACCTCCACTCCAGTCTGAAGTGGAACGTGAACCTTGACCTTTCAGCTGGGGTTCGGTGGGACATGAGCCTCAACCTCCCACGATGGGCTCAGGTGTAACATGAACCTTGACCTCTAACTTAGGCTCAGGAGGGACATGAACCTGTATGTGGGACAGTGTTGTTTAGCAGGTAGAGCACCGGCTTGGGAACCAGAAGGTTACAGGTTCAAACCTTGCTAGAGCCAATTACTCACTGTGTGACCTTGGGCAACTCACTTAACCTCCCAGTGCTCCAGAAATTTGCAGAAGCACGATCCTGCTGGAACTAAGCTGTTGCATTTCAGCTGGGCTATGATGGGTAGTAAAACCTCACCTCCCATCTAGCCTTGGTGGGACATGAACATCAACCTCTCGCCAAGGCTCAGGTAGGACATGAACCTCAACCTCCCACCGGGGCTGAGGTGGGACATGAACCTCATCAACTTCCCACCCAGGCTCAGGTGGAACACGAACCTCAATCAACCACCTGGGACTCAGGTGGGCATGAATCTCAACCTTCCACCCGGGCACAGGTGGGGCAAGAACCTCAACCACCCATCTAGGGTCAAGTGGGACATGAACTTCAACTTCCCACCCAGCCTCAGGTGGGATATGAACCTCAACCTTCCACCAGAGCTCAGGTGCGATATGAATCTTAACCTTCCACCCGGGCCCAGGTGTGACACGAACCTCAACCACCCACCTGGGCTCAGGTGGGACATGAATCTTAACCTTCCACCTGGGCTCAGGTTGGACATGAACCTCAATCACCCACTTGGGGCCAGGTGAGACATGAACCTCAACCACCCACCTGGGCTCAGGTGAGACACGAATCTCAACCACCCAACTGGGCTCAGGTGAGACATGAACCTCAACCTCCCGCCTGCACTCAGGTGGGACACAAATTTCAACCACCCACCTGGGCTCAGGTGACATGAACCTCAACCACCCACCCGGGCTAAGGTGGGCCATGAACCTCAACTTCTGAACCTCAACCACCCACCCGGGGTCAGGTGGGATATGAACCTCAACCTCCCACCCAGCCTCAGGTGGGACATGAACCTCAACCTCCTGCCTGGGATCAGGTGGGACATAAACCTCAACCACCCACCCAGGGTCAGGTGAGACATGAACCTCAACCAGCCACCAGGGCTCAGGTGAGATATGAACCTCAACCTCCCACCTAGACTCAGGTGGGACACGAATCTCAACCACCCAGCCGGGGTCAGGTGTGACATGAACCTCAACCATCAACCTGGGCTCAGGTGGGACATGAACCTCAACTTCTGAACCTCAACCACCCACCCGGGGTCAGGTGGGATATGAACCTCAACCTCCCACCCAGGCTCAGGTGGGACATGAACCTCAACCTCCTACCTGGGATCAGGTGGGACATGAACCTCAACCACCCACCCAGGGTCAGGTGAGACATGAACTTCAACCAACCACCTGGGCTCAGGTGGGACATGAACCTCAACCACTCACCTCAGCTCAGGTGGGACATGAACCTCAATCACCCATGCAAGCTCAGGTGGGACATGAATCTCAACCTCGCACCCGGGCTTAGGTGGGATGTGAACCTCAACCACTCACCTGGGGTCAGGTGAGATATGAACCTCAACCAACCAGCCAGGCTCAGCTGGGACATGAACCTCAACCTCCCACCCAGGCTCAGGTGGGACATGAACCTCAACCACCTATTCAAAGTCAGGTGAAACATGGATCTCAATCACCCATTCAGGATCAGGTGAAACATGAACCTCAACCACTCACCTGGGCTCAGGTGGGACATGAACCTCTGAACCTCAACCACCTATCCAAAGTCTGGTGAAACATGAATCTCAATCACCCATTCGGGATCAGGTGAAACATTAATCTCAACCACTCACCTGGGCTCAGGTGGGACATGAACCTCAACCACCCACCCTGGCTCAGATGGGACATGAACTTCAACCTCCTGCCTGGGCTTAGGTGGGACATGAACCCCAACCTCCCACCCGAGGTCAGGTGGAACATGAACCTCAACCTCCTGCCTGGGCTCAGGTGAAACACAGAAACATAGAAATTGATGTCAGATAAGGACCACCAGGCCCATCCAGTCTGCCCATATACCCTACCTTTAATTAGCTGCTGCTGACCCTACTGGTCCCTGGCTGCTGTCTCTCCTTCCCTCATCTAGGATTCCCTTAAGTCTATCCCATGTCCATTTAAATCCTCCCACTGTGTTTGTCCCCACCACCTCCTGGGGCAGGTAATTCCAAGCATCCACCACCCTTTCTGTGAAAAAGTACTTCCTCATGTTGCCCCTTAGTCTACCCCCTTCCAGTCTCATGTCATGTCCTCTAGTTGTTTTAGAGTAGCTTCTTTTATGAAAGATGCGGCCCTTCTGAAGCTTATTAATTCCACTACGGTACTGGAAGGTCTCTATCATGTTTCCCCTCTCTCTCCTCTTCCAGTGTGTGTACATATTGAGTTCCTCCAATCTCCTCTCATTTGACCTGTGGTGCAGACCCTGCACCATGTTTGTTGCCCTTCTCTGAACTGTTTCCACCCTGTCTATGTCCTTCTTGAGTTGTGGCCTCTGGAACTGGACTCAGTACTCCAGAAGAAGTCTCACCAGTGACCTGTATAGTGGCATTATGACCTCCTTTTTTCTGCTGGTGATACTTCTCCCTTCACACCCCAGCATCCCATTGGCTCTCCCCACTGCCTTGGCACACTGTTTGGCCACCTTTATTTCATCAGATATGATGACCCCCAGATCTCTTTCCTGTTTTGTGTCCGCTAAAGTCTCACCTTTCATTATGCAGCCCTCCCCTGGGTTCCTGTGCCCCAAGTGCATGATTTTGCACTTCTTTGCATTGAATCTTAGTTGCCACACCCTGGACATTCTTCCAATTTAGCTAGGTCCCTCCTCATTCTCTCCACCCCGCCTGGACTGTCCACCCTACTGCAGATCTTTGTGTCGTCTGCAAAGAGGCACACCTTCCCCTCCAGCCCCTCTGTAATGTCGCTGATGTAGATATTAAACAGCACTGATCCAAGGACTGAACCTTGTCCTACCCCGCTGGTCACCCTCTCCTCTTCAGATCTAGCCCCATTTACCACCACCCTCTGTGTCCTACTCTTCAACCAATTTCCAACCCAGTTCACTACCTTGTCCCAGTCCAGGCTGACCAGCTTGTTCACAAGCCTCCTCTGTGGAACGGTGCAGAATGCCTTGCTGAAGTCCAGGTAGGCCACATCCACTGCTTTCCCCGGTTCACCTCCCTAGTGACCAGTCAAAGAAATCAGTTAAGATCAGTTTGACATGACTTTCCTGCCGTTAATCCATGTTGCCTTGGATCTTGTGCCCCACTTGATTCAAAGTGCTCTACTATTCTTTCTTTTAGTAGAGATTCCACAATTTTACCCACCACTGAGGTCAGGCTGACAGGTCTGTAGTTTCCAGCCTCCTCCCTAATTCCACTCTTGTGGAGAGGTACCACATCAGCCCTTTTCCAGTCCTCTGGAACCTCCCGTTTCCAGTGACTTATTGAAAAGGGCCACCAGTGGTGCTGCCAGTATGTCCCCCAATTCTTTTAATATTCTTGGGTGTCTCCCGTCTGGTTCCATTGCCTTATCAACCCTCAGTTTTTTACGTTCTTCTATGACTCTCTCCTCTTTGAATGGGCAGTAAGTAAGTAAGTAAGTAAAAATGTATTTTTTGAGCGCTTTTCAAAGTCAAAGCGCTGTACAGTAGTTAAATACATAAAACATACATGTAACATAACAAACAACAATAAAATACAGTTCCAATTTCATGTCATTGCAATAACTACTCCCCATAGGCCTTTTGGAATAAATATGTTTTTAACTCTGATTTAAAGCTTTCGAGGAGGGCTGTTGTTAACCTCCCTGTCCTTCCTGATTCTTGTTTGCAGTCCCTCCCCTTCCTCTTCCTCAGTGAAAACTGAACAGAAATATTTTCTCAGGATTGATTTTTTTTCCTGGTCCCCTCCACTCCTTCTCCTTCCTCCCCTTTCAGCCTTACAATCCCTTCCCCAGTCCTCATCTCACTAATGTATCTATAGAAGGTCTTGTCCCCTTTTTAACTTCTTGTGCTATATTTTCCTCTGTCCTTGCCTTAGCATGCCTAACTGCCTTCCCTGCCTCCCTCTGTTTTTCCAGATACACTGCCCTGTCCTCCTCCTCCTTTTGAGACTCCTTATATTTCCCAAAGGCTAACTTTTTTGCCCTTACATTTCCAGCCATCTCCTGTGGGAACCATAGTGGTTTTCTTTTCCTTTTGCCTTTGTTTATGAGTCGAGTACAAAGGTCTGTTGCCTCCACTATGGCTCCTTTTAGATGTGCCCACTGTCCTTCGACTCCCTCCCTTTTCCCTCCCTCCTCTAGGGCCTCCTTGAGACATACCCCCATCCTACTGAAGTCTGCCCTCCTGAAGTCCGGAACCCTCACTTTCATGTGCATGTCTCTATTGTAGTTTTCACAACAAACCACACTGTGTGATGGTCACTGGACCCTAGGGGTTCGCCTACCCTTACATCTGCAATTATGTCCCCGTTGGTTAGTACCAGGCCCAAAATTGCTTCCTCCCAGGTAGGCTCCAGCACCATCTGCTTGAGGCCTGCCCCTTGTAGGGAGTCCAGGATGTCTCCACCCCTGGCTGTTGCAGCCTCTTGGGTGCTCCAATCAACTTCTGGCAAGTTGAAGTCGCCCATCAATAACACCTGTTCCTTGGCTGCCATCACATGGATGGCTTCCAGTAGATCCTTGTCCATTTCCTCCCTCTGTGCTGGGGGTCTGTATATTACTCCTGTATGAATGACTATGTCATTTCCTGCCTCCAGGGTGACTCACAGTGCCTATGCCTCCCCCTTCATTTCTTGCACCTTTGTCACCTTTATACCTTCTCTTACATATAAAGTCACCCCTCCTCCCTTTCTACCCTCCCTAGTCCTCCTGAATAAAGTATATCCTGGTATAGCTATGTCCCAGTCATGGTTCCCATTGTACCATGTCTCTGTAACAGCTATAATACCCAGGTCAGCTTCTGACCCCATGTCTATCAGGTCTAGGATTTTGTTATCCAGGCTGTGGGCATCTGCGCACATGGCTCTCCATTTACTGCAAACACTCCTCCTGACCTCCCCCCTATTCCCCTTGCTTCTGTGGCCCGCCCCCACCTCTTCTGAGTGCAGTGTTTACTGGCAATTTGGTGTCTTTATTTTCCTCCTTGCTAGCTGCATTATTCTGTGGGAGTGGATAATTAGCTTTTTAGGTGGGACATGAACCTCAACCTCCCACCCGAGATCAGGTGAGACACGAGCCTCACCCACCCACCCAGGATCAGGTGGGAAATAAACCTCAACCTCCTGCTTAGGCTCAGGTGGGGCATGAATCTCAACCACCCACCCCGTCTCAGGTGAGACATGAACCTCAACCACCCACTCGGGCTCAGGTGGGACATGAACCTCAACCACCCACCTGAGGTCAGGTAGGACATGAACCTCAACCACCCACTTCAGTTCACATGGGACATGAACCTCAACCACCCATCCAAAATCAGATGGGACATAAACCTCAACCACCCACCTGAGGTCAGGTGGGACATGAACCTCAACCATCCAACCGAGGTCAGGTGGGACAGGAACCTCAACCATTCACCTGAAGTCAGATGGGGTATGAACCTCAACCACCCACCCGAGGTCAGGTGGGAAATGAACCTCAACCATCCACCCGAAGTCAGATGGGACATGAACCTCAACTTCCTACCCCGGCACAGGTGGGACATGAACCTCAACCTCCCACCTGGACTCAGGTGGGACATGAACCTCAACCACCTATCTTAGGTCAGGTGGGACATGAACCTTAACCATCTACCTTGGCTCAGGTGGGACATAAACTTCAACTTTCTACCCAGGCTCAGGTGGAACATTTTATTTATTTATTTAGTTTTTGTTAGTCAGAAAAGGAGGACTAGACAATTCTGCCTATTTTCAGCCTTGTCCCAGTGGAGGGGAATACAGATGGATGCCGACTGACACTGAACCAGATTAAGTGGTTAGTGGTATTTTTAGTGACCGAACCTCAATCTCTTGCCCGGGCTCAGGTAAGACATGAATCTCAATTTCCCACCCAGGCTCAGGTGGGACACAAACCTCAACGTCCCACCTGGGCTCAGGTGGGACGTGAATGTCAGCCTCCAACCCAGGCTCAGGTGGAACATGAACCTCAACCTCCTGCCCAGGCTCAGGTGGGACAGGAGCCTTTTTTGACATAGAGCTTTTCCTCTGGCCACTAGTCTGCCCTACTTCTGAAAGAATCCCCCCCCCAGCCCCGTCACTGATCCTCCCAGCGACTTACAGGTTAACTAGAACTTACTCAGGATGACAGCTGTGGTTGGTAGCCTGTCTTGTTGGTTGTGCATGCATTTCATCCCAGCAGTCCAGGGATCTTCTCCTCCATTTTCTCCTATTGGTGCCACATGCAACAATGCACACATACATACAGGCAACAATGCACACATGTACATGCAATAATACACATGCATATATGCAATGACACACATGCATATGTGTGACATGCATATACACTCATGCAATGACACATGCATGCAACAGCACATGTACATGCTTGGCATCTGGCATTGCCACCTGCCCTCCACCAGGTGCCAGTCATGTAGCGGCCACAGTGTCTCCCCACCCAGAAGCAGAGATGTCCATGGGACCCTGGATCTGCTCTCCCCTTGCTGGCCCCTAACTGACTCGAGTCTGTTCCTGAACCCGGGTCACTGGTGTAGCAAGCTGTAGCACTACTGCTGCACTACCAGGTTGCCAGCGGGATGTGAATCTTGACCTCCCATCTGGGCTCAGGAGGGATGTGAACTTCAACCTCCAACTTGAGATTAGGAGGGATGTGAACTTTGACGTCCTACCCAAGATTAGGAAGGATGTGAACTTTGACCTCCACCCAGGCTCAGGAAGGACTTGAACTCTGACCTCCCATGCATACTCAGGATGGACTTGAACTTCAGCCTCCCACACAGTAGCACAAAGTTGTATCTGGCTGCCCCACTGTGCCAAACAGTACAGGGGTAGAAATTAAGTTTTTCAGCCACTAGACAGCAGGGCTACTGACTGGGAAAATCCACTAGCCCAACAGACTTTTCCACTCACTCAGTTGGTGTACATATTGAATCATTACCTTCTCCAGTACAAGCCCACAGGGCTAGTTAATGAAAATCTTACTAGCCCGATGCCAAATCTACCAGCATTTGGCTGGTGGGCCGGTGCCAATTTTGACCCCTGCAGTAAAGATTATGGTAGCTTGGATCCCCGAGCCCTTTAAAACATGGAAACAGGACACAGCCTAATCCATGGTACTTCATGGTGCATCTCTTCCCCCTAACAGTAACTGCAAAGTACCTGAAGTATTGTACATGGCCACTTTCAAGGGGTACCTCAGAGTACTGGGGGAGGGCTCCACTCTACTACTAGTGTATTCCAGTATGGGTGGCAGAGTGGGTGAACACATACACAACTGAACAGTGAAAAATTTTAAAACAAACAAGAAATAAATGACATTTTATTTTTTCCTCAGGATTCTATAGCCCAGTCACATAGAGTTCTCTGCCATCATATGATTTTAGGATGGTTGTGTTCACCACGCAGCTCTGCTTCACCTCATTGATACTTTCATAAAAATTCTCACTCGGACAGTTTTTAACTGGCTGCTTGGATTTCACACCTGTGTCTCTCTTCTTCCAGTTCACGTCGACTGCCTCGTACGCAGGGTCTGTCTCACCACCCCAGCTGTGCGCCGAGTCTGGCCTGCTACCTTTGATTGATTCATAACAGGATTCAATCTGGGGGACCTGGGCCCCAGCAGGCCAGCCCTCGGAGAGAGAGTCCTCATTGCCTATCCTCTTGCCTGCTACCTTGGGGAGTGTTGAAAATCCTTGGTCCTGCGATGGGGAGGAGTCAGAAAGTTTCTTCTTCTTTCGACCCGGCTTGCACACAGTAGAATACATAGCCGCTATCTGTAGAGAGAAACAAACACTGAAACAGGGTTCTGGGTCTTGAATAACTGTTCTTACTAAAAATCAACAAGATGAAAATAATTGGATCTAATAAGTAATGTAGACACTTTTAACTGAGCTGATGAACTGGGGGTGGTGGTGGTCGTGATAATACAAAGGATCAGGACCAAGAAAGGAAAGTTTTTGCCCATGCTCAGTTTGTCTCTTCTCAGTGTGGTAGAATACTGATGCCTCAATTCCAGGTGGAAAGCAGGACACATACTGGGAGTCAAATCCACATTCAGTAGAGCATACTGCGTGTTGCAATCCAGGTCATGAAGCTCCCAGACACAGGCCCTATCTCACTCCCTCTCTTCCCCCTCCCTATCCACGTGCTCCCAGATTGATCCAAGTTTCCACTATCACTTATCAAAGTGTGCGGATAAGTTTCTGTTGCACTAATCCCTTGCTAACAGATCCAACAAATATCCCTGGAGAGCAGCCTGAAGCATTTGAAATGAATGGCTGTTTAACACCCATCGCCCTGTTAAAGAAAGACTGCTCAGAATCTACTAGTCATTTTTCTAATTGAAGCTGTTTTTTAAATCCTGATTCCAATTCTGTTATTCTAGCTATCCAGGCCTTTTACTGTAGCTATCCTAGTGGGTGTTCCTGATTTGCATGCTGCTGGTAAGTACCATTTTAGAACTGTATGATGTATTTTTCTTTTTTTTTTGAAATTGCAATTTTTATTATTTCATTTTTCCAACAATGACAGGTCAAACAGGAAAACTTTAGAGGAAAACAAACCATATACATACACAAATTCAGACAGTATGGGCTACATATGCAATTAAGTGTACCAGCCACATAAAACTGATACAGTAATTTTCAAAACTAACAGAAATGTCCTAGGCTGGATTGTGCGTTTTGCACCTCGGTTACCGTCCTTAATCTAAGTCTGTAGCCTCTTAATTACTAACTACTAAAAACAGCAAAAAGTAAGAAAGAAAGAAGAGAAAAAGGGAAAGTGAGATAAATACACTACTTACACAGTAACTTAAACTAAACAGTACGTCCCCTCCCCTTCCCCTCCCATACAGCGTGGTCTATATGTACCATTCCTTATTACATCCTAAAAAGTGTGAATGGTGCCCAATTAACTTTGCTCTGCATGGAGGTTAGAGTTCGTATACTATCTTGCTATTAGTCTAGGGCCTCTCTGGCCAGGATCTCCAGAGCTGTAACTCCTTCTTTGGTGCCAAGAAACTCAAAAAATGGAAACCAGCGAGTCTTATATAATTCATATCTTAGATTCAGGTTGGCTGTAAGCCTTTACATTATTTTAATTTGGTCACAACACGACAACCATTGTTCCTCTCCCGGGGGTGTCTCAGACAGCCACAGCCTAGTTATAGCCTTTTGAGCTGCGGCTAACAGGATTGGAAATAAATAATTAGCTTTAGAGCCTTTTAGTCCCAGAGGAGGTTCCCCCAACAAGAGGTAACGAGGCTGTTCAGAAACTTTTATCTGTAAAATCTGACTCAGCCCTTCACTTATAAGGTTTCAATAACCTCTGAGTTTGGGGCAACTCCAAAGAATGTGTTCATATGTCCCAACCTGCCCACAACCCCTCCAACATTTATCTGAACAGGTTTGTCCAAAATGTGTGGTTATCGCTGGTGTTCTTAAAAATTTTGTGAGCACCTGCGACCTAAACTCCCTCGATGTGTGCAAGGCTGTAGTTCTGTGTGACAACTTCCAAATCACCTCCCACCCTAGTACTCCCTCCCCTAGACCAAGTTCTTTTTCCCAAAGGGTCTGGATTCGAGATCTGGAGTCTGAGCACTCCAGTTCCCCCGCCAAATATAGCTTGGATATCAAATGGGTTTTATGTGAAGATCCATTGATTAGTTCAAGAAGGAGATCCAGGAGTAGGTTAGTGTCGAAAGACTTCTGCTTTACACCCCCCCACCACCTGTAGGTAGTGCCTGATTTGTAAGTAACCATAAAAATCTGATGAATGTTCCTAATATCTGGAAGATAGGCAGAATAACTCCAATCCTTAAGAAAGGGGATCCTAAAGAAATGTCACATTATCGACCTATTGCCATTCTTTCTGTCCTTGGCAAAATCCTTGAAAAACTAGTGGCAACCCAAACTTCAGACTTTATACAGAAGTATAACCTCCTGTCAAGCTCCCAGCATAGTTTCCGAAAAGGCCATAGCACTACCACAGCTATACTAAAACTCACAAACGACATCTATGGTGCGATTGAAGCTGGCCTTCTGACGGGAGCCATATTCATTGACCTCACAAAGGCATATGACCTGGTCAATCACTCCCTAGTCCTTCCCAAACTTTCTTCGCTTGGTTTCTCTGTCGACACAGTTGACTGGTTCAACAACTACTTAACCAACCAAATGCAGGCAGTACTCTTTAACTCAGCCATATCTCATCTTTCTCCTCTGCAGATGAGAGTTCCTCAAGGCTCTGTACTAGGCCCGTTACTTTTCTCCATTTTTATAAATCACCTTCCTTCTGCTGTTCCTGACTGCTCATCCTTATTGTACGTGGATGATCTTGTCATCTACCATAGCGGAAGTAATATCATGGATATAACTTACTCCCTAACAGAAGGCTTCTGCAGTATTCAAACCTGCCTAAGTGATAACTACCTGGTACTTTACGAGAGCAAAACACACTCCATGCTTTTTGGCTCTCCTGCCAGACTCAAATCAACTCGTAATTCCTTTCAAATTTCATGTGCAAACGGCTCCACGGTAGTAAGTACCAGCTCTTTCAAATACTTGGGCATCCTCCTTGATGAATCCCTGGACTTTGACCTTCATATCACTTCCACCTGTAAATCTATCAATGCAAAAACTGGAGGAGCCTATCGTACAAGTTATGCCCTCACACCATCTGCCAGGCTTGCTGTGGCACAAGGATTTCTACTTCCAGCTCTGACTTATAGCTCAGTCACATACCTAGGATCTTCTAAAACCTCACTCCTCAGATGGGACACCACCTACAATAGCATCTGCCGCTATGCCTCTGGGGCACCACACTTCAAACATCACTGTCAGTTTTATGCTGACCTAAAATGGCCTAGTCCCTCTGCCCACCGGCATCTAGTCTTTGGCTCTCTACTACACTGTATAAACAGCTCAGGTCTACCTAGATCTCTCTCCTCACTGCTTTACTCCCAAACCTCCACCTATGGTCTCCGATCAAATGACGATACCCCTCTTTTCATCCCCAGATGCAAAACCTCCATGGGTACATGTGCTTTCTCCTACTTGGCACCTAAGTACTGGAACGCTATCCCACAAACTATCCGCCAAGCCCCCACCCATGCTCACTTCAAGAAACTCCACCGCAGATATCTACTGGCTTCTAACCCCTGTACATGCTTCCAGCCACCACAGCCCACTACACTCACCTCTACCTTCTACCCTTCTTGCCTTCCTCCTCTTACCCCCTCTCTCCCTGTCTTCTACTCCATCTTTCTTCTCTCAAAACCTTGCGTCACTTGATGGCACTTACTATTAGTTTGAACCTGTTAGCGCTACCATTGTATATGTGTTCTGTGTAGCTTTACTGTACTAGCTGCAACTGGCAATATTTGTTGAATGCTTTAAAACAATCTACTTGTCAAATACTATTTGTATTGCTATTATCCTATTGTCTACCTCTCCCTTGTGCTGCGTCACATTGCACTGCTCATGTATTTTCACTTGTATACTCCCGGGTCATGCCTGAAAATAGGCATCTCTATGTCTAGTGCACCCACCCAGTTACCAAAAGCAAATAAATAAATAAATGATGGGACATTAAACTCCTGTTGAACCTGGGTGAAACTTTTTATGGCATCCCTTATGAAGAACTGTGAGAACTTTCTGAGTCCTAGATTTTGCCAGCGTGTAAACAATGGGTTCTCCCTCCCTGGCAGAAAGTCTACCCTGTCTAGGATCTTACCTTGCCTTAACACCATGGGTTGCAGTTTCAACTCCTTTACGATTTGTGTATTGTAACCAGTGTCTTAAACCATGGACTTGGTAATCTTTGTATCACCCTGGGGTTACTTTTATTAAATAGGATTGATGAGAGGGTGTGTGGTTTTAAAATCTGTAGGTCCATTTTGACCCAGCTTTACACTATTGCTGAGGATGCATAGGCTGCCAAATATTGTAATTGAGCCACTCTATGATACCTCTTAAAATCGGGAACTCCCAAACCTCCGTTCCCTTTAGGCAACTTCAACAAGGCCCAACTGAGCCTAGGTTTCTTCCCTGCCCATATAAATTTACTTATCAGCTTTTGAATATCAGACCAGAACTTCCTTGGAGGACACAGGGGGATTGCATTAAACAGGAAGCGCATCCTAGGGAGGATATTGATTCTAACCGATTCTACCCTTCCAGTGATTGTAAGAGGCAGAGTGGCCCATCTAGCACAATCCACTCTCATAATATCTAACAGTTTCACATAATTTACTTGGTATAACTTACCGAGATCCCTCGGGATATGGATCCCCAAATATCTGAAGCTGGTGACATTCCATCTTAGGTTGGTCAGAATTCTCACTGATAGAGGGATAGGGGCACCAAAAGAGATTACTTCTGATTTGGATTCATTAATTTTAAAGCCCGAGATAGAACCGAATTCTCTGAGGATAGTCATAGCAGCCGGTAAAGATGTTGTGGGAATTTTTAAATAAAGTAGGGTGTCGTCCACATATAAGGAAATGTGTTTATCCAACTCGCCCACTGTAATTCCTGTGATACTCTCATGCGACCGAAATGCTTCCGCCAGGGGCTCCATACTTAGGGAAAATAGGAGGGGTGAGAGGAGACAGCCCTGTCTAGTCCCTCTCCTAATGGGAAAAAGGTGGGAGAGTACTCCATTCAATCGTACCCTTGCTGAGGGGTTGGTGTACAGGGTGTCCACCCATGCTTGAAATCTGGGACCAAACCCAAACTTCTTAAGCACCTCACCCAGGTACCCCCACTCAAGGTGATCGAAGGCCTTTTCGGCTTTGAGTGTGATCACCACTGCTGGGTCCCCCTTTCCTCTAAACTTAGAATGTGCCATCACAGTAAGCAGTCTTCTGACATTTATCATGGAGATGTCTCCCTGGTCAGGGTGTATTAGTTGGGTCACCACTCCTTGAAGCCTATTTGCTATCATCCTGGCCAGAATCTTAACATCTAAATTTAACAGCGAAATGGGGCGATAACTACCACATAAAGCAATATCTTTGTCTTGTTTTGGAATAATGGATATTTGGGCTTGTGTTCAGGTGTCTAGGGCTTCTGAGGGCATGTGGGCTCTACTGCACACTTGTAACAACAAGGGAGAAAGTTTATCCTGAAACTTTTGGTAGTACTCCGCGATATAACCGTCAGGGCCCAGGACTTTATTATGTTTATGCTTCTTAATAACCTCCACCAACTCTGACTGAGAGAAAGGCCAGTCAAGTTCTTTTTCAAGATCACTAGAGAGTTTGGGCAGCTTTAATCCGTTCAAGAACGTTTTACTCATATCTGGCTGACTGGTACAGGACTCCGACATATGTAAGTCCTCGTAAAACTTTTTAAAACACTCCGCTATTTGAGGAGCACCCGTGACCAGCTCACCAGGCATTCTTGGGTCTTTCACCCCTGAAATATACCAGTCGGCTTCTTGTTTCCTTAACCTAAATGCCAACAACCTGCCCACTCTATTACCCCCCATAAAGTATTTTTGTGCTATGAACCTAAGGGCATTCTCAGTTTTTACCGAGAGAAGGTGCTGCAACTGCTCCCACGCTAACTTCAGAACCCTTAATATACTACGGGGGCCCCCTTTTTTATGTATATCCTCAAATTCCCTGATTTTTTGCTCTAGGCTGTCCTGCTTCTGCTGCCTGACCCTCTTTTGTTGGGCTGCACAGGAAATTGCTTCGCCCCTTACCACCACTTTTAAGCCGTCCCAAAGGAATTTCACCCTTGAGACGGACCCTGTATTTTCTTTGATATAATTATCTCTCACCTCTTTAATTTTGGAAACAAAAGCTTCTTCTTTAAGTACCCCAGCATTTAGGTGCCACAGGGATTGTTTGTGCCGCGACCCAAGAGTGATAGACTGACTTTTGCATGGTCTGATAGACAAATGGGGTAGATCTGTGGATCTACTATAGGTCCCACCCATGCTTTGTGCATATAAAATCTGTCCAACCGTGAATACAAATCTTGCGGGTGTGAGTAAAAGGTGAAATCCCTACTGGAAGGATATTTATCCCTCCAAGTATCCACCAGACCAGCCTCCGTACGTAAATGGGAAAGAGTCTTAGTACCAACACCTTTTTCCCGACTCCTCTTTCCCCCAGACCAATCCAGTACTGTGTCCGCTACACAATTCCAATCTCCAACTATAATAGTTTGGCCCTCAGGGAGTGAGGCTACCACTCCAAAGACATACCTATAGAATTCGGGATTAATAGGCGTTGGGGCATAAATATTCACAATGTGTATTACCCTATCCGCAAATTTGCCTGAAAGAACCACCAATCTACCCTCCTCATCTGAAAGAGAGTCCAGCCGGGTAAAACCCAGGCCCTTCTGTATCAGATTGGCCACCCCTGCCTTTTTTGTGTTCTTGTGGGATGAGGCATAAACCTCCCCAACCCACATATGCCGTAGTTTGTTGTGCTCTGTTGCTGAAAGGTAGGTCTCCTGCAGGAGGCCGCTATCACATCGAGCCCTGGCAAGATCCTTTAGTATATTATGCCTCTTTACAGTATAGCCTAGCCCCTTAACATTGAGTGAAACCAATTTCAGGGTCCCCATAAGGCAACAATCCTGTAATTTTCAGCCTTTGCCCCATTTTGTACTTTTTAATTGAACTCCGGCCTCCTGGATCCCAACTGCATTGAAAGGTGGCACACAGAACACATCTCAGACTACCTGAAACACCACACTTCCATACCCCTTCCCCCCAAAACCCCAAACCCTTACCCCCCCCGTACTACCCACTACAAACAAACTCCCATAGAGAGAAACCCACCCTCTCAATGGTAAACTATGTACAAACAGGCCACTTAAGGCCTTTGGACTGCTAAATAGCCCCACACCCCCTGCACCTCCGATCGGAAGTAACCGGGAAGGCGGTCTCCTAGGGTGAGCCTTCAGCAGGAAGGTGAAATTCCCTAGCGGGGGATAGCACTGTCAAAAAAAGCAAAACTGGCTGACCTCTGATGGGCAACCTATCCCAAGAACTGGCTTCCGGCACGTGTGGCTATGTCATAAACAAGGTGGGTGAAGGAACACACCCACCTCGTAATAATCCCAACCTTGCCCAGTGCTTGCAGCAAAAAAATATTCCGGAACCTAGACATTAGACGAGTTCTGTAAAAGCCATTTCGAGCCCAGGTTTACACCAAACCATTCCCTCCCACCCGATTGCTGGACCCAAGTCTCCTGCCTCGAGAGAGCAGGCCCGCACTACGGTCTATTCCAGCCTGTGGTTCTCCCCGGCAAGAACAGGTTGGGTCAAAAAATAATATTCGACCACTGAAATAAGCAAGCAGAACCTCCCCTTACAGAGGACCCAGTATGGAAATTAAAACTTTAAGTGGTAGCAGTTTCACCATCTGGTCAATCAGGCATTCCTAATTTCAGAGCGTAACACTCAAGAATTGCACCCCTGTTCACCACCCCCGTGTGAACCAAAACTACCTTATACAAACAGTCATACAAGGGCCCTCACAGAATGCTGGGGTAGCATACCCAAGACCGTCTTTCCTTGCATAGTAGCAAAAACTGCAACTTTGAGACAGTCCCTTAGAAGAGAAATTCAGACCGAATCTTCTACCGTGAAGGGTCTCAGTTCTGTTGTCATGTCTGCAGTCCCTTTCCAAGTTGAATCAGGTCCTTACACAGCTGATCATCGGGGCCTGTGCCTTTGGACATAGCACCTCTCAGGGACCCTTTACCCACCGTTGCCCAATGACGTTGTAGCAGAGTTTGTTCCGATAAATCGGTTTGGAGGTCAGGGAGAGTGATCCCCGCTTTTTGTAGAGGCTTGCTGGCATGCAACGGGGAATCATAGAGCTTGCTGCCTGTGGACCAGTGTACAGGCAGTTTTGCCGGGTATCAGAGGTAGGCCGTTATCTGCTGCTCCTTAAGCTGCTTCATCACAGCCAGAACTCGTTTCCTTTTTTGCATGGTAGTAGGCGGGAAATCATGGTCCATGTATGCCCATTTCCCATCTAAATTTAAGTCCCGTTTGCCCCTTTAACTAATATTGAGCGGGGGGAGCTCATTCTTTGGTCTTGGACCCAAGGCGCGGTGTACTCTTTCGAGCTCAAGGGGTTCAGTGCTGGGGCTGTCTAATTCCTGCTGGAACCAAGTTTTGACGAACTCTACTGGATCATCCTGCTCTGCACCTTCAGGAAATCCAAAGATTTGTGCAGTTTTCCTTCGTCCTCTAGACTCTGCGTCTTCGGCCCTTGCTGTAAGTTCTCTTTTCCTTCTTGCCAAGTAAAGCACCGCTCTACTATGCTGCATGGAGTCATCTCGGAGCCCATCAAGGCCCGTTTCAAGGTCTTCCGTCTTTGGTTCCAGATGTTTTAACTCGTGTTTTATATCTTTTACATTAGAATCTATTCTTTGCAGCATTTTAACAATATGCACCATTGCTCAGCCATCGAGGGAACTGCCTCGTCAAGTAGTCTCATCTTCTTCTTCCCCGCTGCAGTCTGCAGCTGATTCTGAGGCCCTGGATAGCGGGACACTCGGGCCGTGGTCTGGCTTTGTTCTGCGTCTTGTGGACGGCTTGGTGGAACCTCTGCCTCTTGATTTCACTAACTGGCTCATTCTCCTCCTTGTAGTTTCGACTAAAAGTAAACTCTTTCATGAAAAGCACCAGATTTCTGTAAATTTTCACACCACTACCGCGGAGCTCAGAATTAAGCTTCCATTCGGCTTGGTGACGTCACCAGAAGTTGTATGATGTCTTTCTCTTGTCTCTGTTCCGCTCTTCTATAGCTGGCATAATGCATTCATGTTCTGCTATAGAACTCTGTGGCTTACAGGGACATGAACTGCATCATTTAGTTCAAAAATGGTACTTAACACCAGACTATAAAGCAGAAATACCAACTGAAGTTGCTAAAAGGCCTGTATAGGTGGAACAATAACAGAATTTAAACCAGTACATTAAAACAAACAAAAAAAAAGAATAAAAAAAAGCTTTTATTGGGGAAAAACAACTTACAAGTTCAGAACAGTTCTCCTTTAAGGCACTTCTAATAGTTGGGGAACCACAGTGTCACCGCCCTAATACCAGTGATACAACTGATGTGAAAAGCACCACCTATTGGCAGGCAGCCCAAGACCACACAGTGTGGGTTTTAATCAGGTCTGTCATCCTTGTGGGAACAGAACTGCTCTCATAGGATCCATAAACATGCCCCTCACAAACTTCTTCACTCACTGTCACAGATCCAGTCCAATCCAATTTATTTAAAACACACCTCTCCAAACATGTCTCAAAGCGATTCACAATAACCAATAAATACTGATAACAGTAACAAACAATGAAGTGCTGTACATTGACACTACAAATAAAAAGTCGGCCCACTGGTACAGTGGTACAGCTACCTTTGCTGTGCTGACAACTCGTGCTAAGAAGCAAACCTGGGATGGGAGCGGATCCGGGAGTCAGAAGAACAGCTGGGGGAAGGATGTCTGAGCATCTGATGGACCGCTCAGCTCCTCAGGGGGCTACACTGGCTCAGGGGTGGCCTGACCTCTGGCGACAGCCGGAGGTTTTGCAGCCCCAACGTCTGCACCTGAGGGAGAGCGTGCTGGATGCCGGCACAAGCCTTGGCGTCGTGGCACAACACGCTATGGGAGGGCGTACATGGAAAAATGCCTCTCCCAGTGCAACACTGATGCAAGGGCCTGATAGTAGGTCCTCACCTGCCTGTGGCTGCAGTACTGCCTGAATCCCCCAACAACAACTTGATTCCTCTGGGGAGGGGGTTCGGGGTGCCCCCCACCACGTCTCCACCTGGGGGGTAAGCCAGGGCTCTGTGGGGAAGTCCTCGATGGGAAGAGGTGGCAACAGGTAAGGCAGTTGGATGACAGTGCTGGGTTGGGGCAGAGGTAAAAATAAGGAAAAAAAAAAAAAAAGGAACAAGCCTGGGACGTAAGGGGGTCAGCTGGGAAGGGAGGGTCAGGCATCCCACTACACGGCTGCCACCTGGTCAAGGCCAGACAGTAGGACAGTTGGGAACCTTGCACGGAGAGGGCCATTCGCAATGCCGCTTTGTGAGCGTGTGGAGGCATGCACACTCAATTTTGTATCAATGCATGTAGGTAGCACTGGGGATGGTACAGGGAGGAACACTCCCCCACGATGGTCCACCAAACCACTGTAGGCCTCACACCACCAACCAGGATCTGGTCCAGTCTGGCTATATGTCTATGGGGTCCACCACAACCGGCCCCACCACGAGGAGGGGATCCGCGGAGGGATCTTTGAGCAGATAAAATCCTGGGGAAGGTGGGTGACTGGGCTGGATGGGTCAGAGGGGATGGGAGACCATCAAGGGGGTGAGCAGGAGATAAAAATCTATACTGGAAAAAAATACAAATAATAATGAAGCACCATACAAAAACAAACAATACAAATAACAAACATCAAACAATGATGTGCCAGACAATACCAAAATTGACAAATAACAAAGTGCCACACAATAACAAACAGAGTAAAAGACAAAGAAACACTGTACACTAACAAACAATATAAATAACAATTAAAAAAAGAAGTCCTGTACAATAATAAACAATATAATAATACGTAATATGATGGCCAAGATCTCATCACCTCCCTCCCTTCTTTTCCCTGGACAGTGCAAAGACAGAAACAGTTCAATCTTTTAAATACCTGGGGTCTGGCTGGATCCTAAGCTTGACTTCTCCCTGCACATTAATCACATCCACTCCACACTACAGCCCAGACTGGGAGCCTTGCACCACATCAAGGATGGTCTCGCCGTCCTGATTCACAAGAAGCTTGAATCCAAACTAATCCTCCCTGTGATAGACTATGCCGACGTTGTCTATAGCTCGACTCCCCTTTCTTATTTCTTGCCAAATCTGATCCCCTGTTCAACGCTTTCTGTAGTTTCGCTTCTAACCTCCCTTACCGAACTTATCATTGCTCCCTATACTCTGCCCTTGCCCTCCCTCCCTTGCAAACCCGTCACACTTGCAATAAGCAGCACATTTGTCAGTGAGTACAGTCCTCAGCCCTCCCCTCATACCTCTCCCCCTCCTTTTCCCTCAAGTACATCAGGCTATTCCTTAGAACTCGTGATTCCCACACTTTCAATTCCCGTACCCTCACTGTAAGCTGGCAAGGCCGCTTTCTCCCTCAGACTTCCTGACCTTTGGAATCATCTCCCCACTCTATCCCCCTTACACCCAACAACAGCTAAGGCTCCTCCCCATCCCCCTGCAACTGCTCCCATCCCAGTCCTTCTTGATTTTCTACTTACTCGACTCCTATAATTTTGATCCCATCTCTCCCTCTTCTCTCCTTCCTGGCAACTTGGCCCCTCTGCCTTCTCTCTCTCTCCTGCATCTTCCCTGAAAGCCCCACTATGCAGAATTCTTTGCTAATTCCCTAATTTCGTATATATCATAACTCTCCTTCTCTTGAACCAGCCTGACTCAGTGCAAATTCACACCTGTGATGTTGTACAAGTCATACTGCCAATGTATACTGTATAATGCAAAATATCCGCGCAAACAAATTTCAACACGGTGTAGAATCCCAGAGTAATTGGCGTTACCTTATATTAGCGCTCCGTCGGTTATTTTTGCAACTGGCCAGATGCGATCAACCAATAGGCATTTTTCTACCGGCAAATTCTGTTTCTATACTATTCTTGCAGAGATAGCACTGGTAGTCCCGCATATGTTTAGTTTTAAGCGCAGGGTATTCTCCAGTCCTGAACTGAATTTTTTGCTCGCCTTACCTGATCTCATAGGTAAATTATGTATCTACCCTCCCTTGGACATCTTTTGAGACAAAGAAGATCACTGCCACTCCACCACCGTAACCCATGAGATATGCTGTACTCCCAAAATGCTATACAGAAGAATACTGCACTACTGCGTTTTACAGGCCAAAATAAAACATGTTAGCCAGATGCATTTACCTTTAAATTGAGCTACTGAATCAGTTAAACAAATACTATCAGCACTCGTCACCATGGAGAATCAAACTGCTTTTAAATGGCAGAGACTACACTTGATAATGGGTAAACAATTCTGTATATCTGGCCCTTGTGATGAGTCTTTTTTTTTTTGTCTGAAGAAGCACCTCAAATCTTTTGACTCTTACTGCCAACAGAATGGACTTGTTATGTCAACATGAGTTGTAAAGAGAACTGCAGGATACTGTAGCTGAAGGCATCAACACAAAAAGCTGTTCTCACCTAATCGGCTATATTTACCCCCAAAATATCCTATTTCTTCTGGTCTAGCAATGCAGTAGGAATACTAATGTAATGGCAGAGAGATCGTTTTAAGTTTCTCATGAATCATAACTCTCCACTGTCTCTGATTTGTATTTTCCCTTAACGCGTTCTTCCAAGAAGTATGACGCTTTCAAATAATGCCAGTAAGTTATGTCAGCCATTAATGTCATACTCTAGTAGTTCTACCTCTAGAATATGTTTTTTTCTACACTTCTCTTTTACTGAGCTGTTAGTTAAGATATGTCCTGATTTTGGTCTGGTCCTTGATTTTGTAAGGTAGGGTGTGTGTGTGTGTGTGTGTGTGTGTGTGTGTACGTATAGCCAGTCAGTGGGGGGTGAAAGGTGGAATCAGCCGAGGACTTGTACTCCGACTGATAAGATACAATAAAAATACGAAAAGTTAAGAGCATACAGTTTGCTGTTTTTTTTCTTCAGTCAACAGTAATGCCATCTGATAAATGTTGGAAAAATGAATGTACGATCTGAGCACCCACACTGTAACCGGGCAAAGTAATAAACATTGTTTATTTTGCACAAACGCGATTTATCTGCGGTCAACAAATTCTCGCTGTAAACATATATCCGTGCAATATCAGTGTCCCGCGGATAAAGCGAATATTTTATTACAGCTAAAATAAGGGGTTATACAGTAATTGTCTATTCAGTTTTAATATGTGCTACTCACAATGGTAAACACTGTTTACATTTACCCTCTACTATAATATTTGTACCATGTACAATGACTTTGCAAAAACTGCTATATTCTGAAGTCTGTAAAAGCTATTTTCAACTATGTAACTGAACTGTATTTGTGCCTATATTATACATTGTCTGCTGTTCATTAGTGCCTAAATTGCTGTACTACTTTCATCCACTGTATATCCCTCTACCCACTCCCCCCCCCCCGTGTTGTACCTGGAAACGAGCCTTGGCTCAGTGTGCCTTTCCCGGTTACCAAATTTTAAATAAATAAATATAAATAATAACAAACAACAAAGTGCTGTACATTAACAAACAATACAAATAACAATAGCAAACAACGGATTGCTGAACAATAACAAACAATACAACTAAGAAAAAAAGAAATGCAGTACAATAACAAACAATACACATAATAAACAATGACGTGCTGTACAATAACAAACAATAAGAATAATAATAAACACAAAGTGCTGTACATTAACAATTACAAACAAAACAACTACAGTACAGCCCACTTATACCGGATCTTTTTATACCAGAAATGCAGTTTTACCGGACGGTTCCAGCTTTCCACTTGCTGTTTTCATGGACTGCTGCTTTAATAAGTCTGGTCACAGTGAACTAAGCAGCCCATATATAGCGATCAGCCGAACACGATTTACTGTGCTACTTACAGTAATTATCATCATTCACACCTTCATTGGCAACTGCGGTTGCAGAGCGAGGTTACTCATGCTCATTCAGAGATCAATAGAAATTTTAACTAGGGTGGCCCAGGGTTATAGAAGCTTAATTAAAATGTTAATTGACAGGTTTAATTAACCTTGCCCTTTCATTACATTAGCTACTGTGCGTTCACTCAAGTTAGCATTTTTGTCTGTGTACTCTACCTGTTGACATTGCGTCTCCTAAGAAAAAGGCACAGTCTCTGGCTCAGAAGGTGGAAATCCTGACCGAAATCCAAACCATGCCACAAAAGAGTCTTTGTGAGCTGTTCATCCATATTGGAATGGCACAATATATGCGAAAGGAGGCTTCATTGCCCCCAGCACAGATGACCAAGCTGTATACTGTATAAGCGCACCAAGCATACAAAAAATGTATATATAAGCTGAATAAGTGGACTAAGCTGAATAGGCTGAATTGAAACTCTAGAAGTGATGTGCAACGTTAAATGTCACAACATCATGCCACAACACTGCAACACTGCAAAACGCAATCTAAGCTCATCTCTACATCAGTCATTCAGCTCTGAGGTTATAGCAGACTCTGGCAATATCGGATCAATTCCATATGCACAGAGGTGTCCGACATAAGCGGGTTGCATTGTAATAACAAAGACACTGTGCTGTACATTAGCAAACAATACAGATAACAATAGCAAACAATGAAGTGCTGTACATTAACACGCTACAAATGATAAACAACAAAGTGCTGCACATTAAGAAACAATACAAATAAATAATGAAGTGCTGTACATTAAAAACAATACAAATAACAATAGTAAACAATAAAGTGCTGCACAATAACAAACAATACAAACATCAGCAAGCAAAGAAGTGCTGTACAATGAATAATACAAATAACAATGAATCGCTGTACAATAACAAACAATACAAATAAACAATGAAGTGATGTACAATAACAAACAATACAAACAACAAAGTGCTGGACATTAACAAACAATACAAATAACAATAGCAAACAATGAAGTGTTGTACATTAGCAAGCAATACAAATAAACAATGAAGTGCTGTACATTAACAATACAAATGACAATCGCAAACAATGAAGTGCTGTACAATAATAAACAATACAAATAACAATAGTAAACAATGAAGTGCTGTGCAATAACAAAAAATATAAAACAATAACAAAGAAGTGCTGTACATTAACAAATACAAATAATAACAGACAAAGAGCTATACATTAACAAACAATATGAATAATAGCAAACAATTAAATTCTGTGCAATAACAAATACAAATAATAGCAAACAATGAAGTGCTGTACATTAACAAACAATACAAATAACAAACAATGAAGTGCTGTACAATAACAAACAATACAAATAATAATAGCAAACAATGAAGTGCTGTACAATAACAAGCAATACAAATAAGAACAATGAAGTGCTGTACATTAACAAACATGCACAATAAACAACAAAGTGCTGTACATTAACAAACAATACAAATGACAACAAACAACAAAGTGCTGTACAATAACAAGCAATACAAATAATAGCAAACGATGAAGTGCTCTACAAAAACACGTAATGCAAATAATAGCAAACAATTAAGTGCTGTACAGTAACAAGCAATACAAATAACAATAGCAAATGACATGCCATACAATAACAAATGCAAATAACAGTAACAATCTGTGGGCTGTACAATAACAATAACAAACAATGTTGTACAATGACACAAAAAATAACAATAACAATGAAGCACAGTAGAACAACAAACACAAATGAAAAATGAAATGCTGTACATTAAGGCCTGGATATTCAGAGCAGTTGTGGCACATGTGAGATGCACAAGCGCAAGCACGGAACCGCGCCTAAGGAGCAAGACTCAGCGAAGCTACTGCGCAGCGCAAAACCTTTCGCCAATGCACAACTAAAATGTATGGTGGCGCAAGTGTAGCGACGTTCCCATGAATATCCAACGCAATGGAATATTCAACCGTCAAACAATGGCACAAGTGTGGAGCAAATTGAAGCTGCGCCAACCAGACTTGTTCCTATAAAAACAGGGTGCAAACACACAGACAGCAGTTGCGCCAAGAGTGAGAGGGAGAGACAGAAAGACAGACACAAGAACAGACACACAGGGAGAGGGACAGAGAGGTGGCGTGGAAGAGGGAGAGAGGGGCAGAGAGAGAGAGAGAGAGGGAGATACACACACACACACACACACACACACACACACACAGAAACAGTGCACCAGTGAGGCACACAGCAAGTAGCGAACATCCCAGCGGGACAGTGGACAGCAGGAGAGATGGAGAGTGCACCCTTCCTGATGGAGGAGGTAATGAGGGATTTGAGGAGGCAGGAGGAACAGCTACGTGGCTGACAAAGGGCCTTTCGGCTGTATGCCTGACACAGGTGGTACTGTGCCCGCATCACCTTTGAGAACTATAGTGACACCGAGATTGTGGGCTGGTACCACCTGAACAGGGCCATTCTGAAGCAACTCTGTGAGCTGTGCAGTGAGGAGATGCAGGCACCCACCAGACGGAGCCACGCCATGTCCATGGAGACAAAGGTGACCGCCGTCATGTGCCTGCTCACCATGGGCACCTTCCAACGACCAACAGGGGACACCACGAACATCACCCAGTCGGCCACGTCCCACCTCCTCACACAGTTTCTCAATGCTCTGCTGCCACGTGCTTCGGAATGCATCCATTTCCCAAGCACACAGGCAGAGCGTACAACAATTATGTAGGACTTCCACAGGGTGGCACGCATGGCTGGCATGATTGGGGCCATTTACTGCACCCACGTGGGCATCCACATGCCACCTGGCCCTGAGGGAATGGCATATATCAACAGGAAAGGGAGCCCGAGCATCAACTGCCAGGTGGTGTGCGATGCCACGGGGCGCATCATCAATGTCTGTGCCACACACCCTGGGAGTGCACGACGCATTCATCTGGCACAGTTCTGCACTGTGCCACAGGTTTGAACGTGGGGACATCCCCATGGGCCACCTAGTGGGTGAGTATGGCACAGGCAAGGTGCGATGGGCAGAGCAGACCTGGGGATGGGGGTGGGCAGGGTGTATATTGTGGTGTGGGAACCAGGGACAGGCAAGGGGCACAGCACAGCATATCATAGGGCTAACAATGTCATTCTCCACACAGGCGACAGTGCATACCCGCTGAGGCCCTGGCTGCTCACTCCCTACTGGTGCCCGTCATCCCCAGCAGAGGAATGGTACAACAAGGCACACGCCAGCACATGCAACATCATCGTGTGTGTCTTTGGCATGCTGAAGGCACGATTCCATTGCCTAGACAGGTCAGGCAGTGCCCTTCAGTACAGCCCCTTGAAAGCCTGTGGCCTATTCCTGGCCTGCTGCATACTGCACAACATGGCCATTGACCATGGGATAGCTGTCGAGGCAGATGAGGGCAACAGTAGTGGGGACGACGGAGACAATGGGCCGGAGGGTGGTGGACAGCCACCCCCTGGGCGGAGGGACCCCCGACTCCAACAGCAGGCACGACACCATCACAACACTGTCACAAAGGAACACTTTGGGGAACATAGGTAGGTGGTGCGGTACACATGCAAGGGCCACACAGGCAAGTGCGGCACACATGCAGGGATGTGCATGGCGAGGGACATGCACACACAGAGGCATGATGCATGGGGGAGTCAGTGGCACACACCCTCACACAGCAACACACACACACACACACACACATATGCACCCACCCACCCAGGCGTTGGACTGCTGCGTGGATCAGATGCATGGCACTGGTGCACAGGCGCAACCGGTGCTAGACTGCCCTCATCATGCCCACGCCACATGGTCCAGAGGCCGGGCATGCACACACAGAGGCAGCATGCGGTATGTCACACAGGCACACCACCATTGGTATGGCACACACACACCGCCTATGGGTGCACAGGTCATCAGCCGCAGACTGCGGTCACGGCAGCATGCAGATATGGGCAGCCACCAACGCAGGGCACATCCATGGCACTGCACACCACCACACCCACAGTGATGGCAGGCAGCTGGCAGTGCGCTGGGTGCTGTATCTGGCTGTGCTGCAAGCAGGGGTGACACACCCATAACGTCGCCCATGCTGTCCAGGAGGTGTGTGAAGTCATCATTGGAGTCAGACCCTGCCCCGATCTGTGTCTCTTTACACAGGACTCCAAGGCTGGCATCCTGTAGGATTATATCCAGGGCCTCGTCCAAACCTAGGCCAAGGACAGCCACAGGCACTATGGTGCAGATCCATGGCCTGTCGGGCCCCCGGATGCCAGTGGAGGTTGATGGTCCATCCTCCGGGCCATGCTGGCGTCCATGGGTGCTGCTTTTGGTGCCCCATCCTCTGCACAGAGGCATGCTGGTGCTGCAAGAGAAGGATGGCATGTCAGTCAAGTGTTGCCCACATGTGCCCCCCCGTACAGTGCTGCCGCATGTGACCTGCAGCATGGCATGTGCGTTGGTGCGCATATGTGTGCCTGTTGCGTGTGGTGCATGCGCCCATGTACACACCTCACTGGGCCACCAGCTGTGTGGCTGACTACATACCATGCAGTGATGGGCTGCCACCCATCTGGAAGCCTCTTCCAGGAACACCCTCCACCGAGGTGCGACAGATGGTGGCTGCTACCAACTCCTCTGTTGGCGTCAGTGTGGGTGCATCTGCTGGCCCTCTGGTGGCATTCTGGGATACTCTGATGCTGCCACCTTCTCCTTTATGTGCCACCTGACTGTCCTGACCTTCTTACGGCACTCCTGAGCTGACTGCTGGTGGCTGCTGTGCTGGTTCACATAGGTCGCCACCTCCTCCCATGCCACTGCCCTGTGGTGTGCCCCTGGCACTACTCAACAGGGCCTCCCTGTTGAGGTAGGCCTTGAACATGGCATCCGTCTCTCCCTTTGTGAAGTTGGGCCTGTGCTTCCATGCAGGCCCGTGCTCCTTTCTCTCCTCCTGTGCTGACATATTGTCTCCTGTGAACAAGGACAGCACAGTGTGTCAGTGGCAGCATCACCATGGTCCGTCTGACCCTGCAGTGCCATCTGCTCCCAGCATGCTGCTGCGGCATCCACCACTTACCAATCAAGGCTGCATTATCGGTACATGGCCTGTGCTGTTCCGTGGCACTTATGTGGCGCAACGCATGCAAATGAGGTTGTGCACAATGGTAATGATATGCTAATGCACCCCACTGTGCCACGCATTGGCTGATGAGCTCATTTGAATGCGGCATCTGAATATCGAGGTGTTGTGCTGTGTGTAATGGTATTGCGCCAGAGCAAGCGGTGGCAAAATGCCCATGCATACGTGGGTCTGCAGTGTGCATGCACACAGCGCTGTCATGGTGCCAATTGCGCAATACGAGCGAGAAGTGCGATGTATTGGTACTGTGCAAGCTGCACATGGCCAGTTACGCGCATTTCGCGCATGATGGCATGTTCCCTATCACGCACGTGCGTTAGCCACTGACATCTGACCCCTAGGTCATCTCCATGGCCCCGTGACCCCACCGGGCCATGCCTATTGTGCATGTCCAGCACTGCATGATGGCCACGCACTGCGTATTCTCCCACGCATCATGCATCTGGCACCTGTGGCGGCCATGTGTGCCTGTACCCGCCATTTCTCTGCTGAACCAAGTGAGAGCCATGGCACAGGGTCAGAGTCACCATGCCTTTAATTGGTCAGACATGGAGGTGGTCAACCTGGTCGCCTGTGTGGAGTCCTACAGCCCACAGCTATTCGGCCAGGTGCCCTTGCAGCAGGCTAGGGACAGTGTGTTGCAGGACATAGCTGTCAGCCTGGAGAGGAGGACCATGGGGGAACCAGGACAGCTGAGCAGTGTAGGCACTGGTACGGTGACCGGATGCGCAGGGACCCTGACTGACTTGGGAGGCTTCAGGCACACATCAGGCATGGTGCAGTGCCACAGTCAGGTAAGTCATCCTATGTTGCATGTCTGCCCTGGTGCTGTACTGTGGTGTTGGCTTTGCTGCCTGGCATTCCCTGCAGTGGGGTGCACTGTTGTCGTGCACATCACTGAGTGGCAGTGCCAGCTGCCGCTTGTGTTGCAATACAGCCTTGCTGGCGTGCGGGATGGGTCGGGCAGGAGCATGCCCTGTGCACAGAGGGCTTGGGGGAGCAACTGCTGTGGTTGGGTACTGATGTGCACCTGTCTTCTTTCCATTTCCAGGGCCGGAGGACTGCAGGTGGGCCAGGGCTGTAACGGCACATGTCTGGGTGGCACAACCTGATGGGGGAGGACCTGCACAAGCAGCACCACAGGGGGCAGGTAAGCACTGTACGATCGCCGCACTGTACATCGAGAGGTGGCGGGGTAAAGAGTGGGTGCGGGCATAGCACTCTGTGCGCCAATGCCGTGGCGGCTGTGTGTCACACTGTGCACGGTGCATGCCACTGTGGCGCATCCACTGAACACGTGTGGCAGCTGTTGGTGGGCGGCATGCGCCCGGCTGCCACCGTTGTTGCTGCAGTACTGCCGGCTGCAGTATGCCCTGTGACTGTCTCTGTGCAGTCGTGTAGCCATTGTGCAGCGGAGACCACCTCTGTGCAACGTCGTGGTGCGCCTTATTGCCAGCTGGCATTGGCTCACCCTGCAGGTGTCCATTCTGGGCCCTCCAGGGGTGTGTGGTCCTGCTGCCCATTGCGTACTGTGGGTGGGCATGGTGCCTTGGGCCATTGCACTGATCACCTGTCCTGTCCCTTGCTATAGGTGTCCAGCATCCGGTGCAGAGAGACCCCAGAAGAATGCTAAGCATCTTGGAGGTCGTTGTGGCCATGTGGCAAATGATGGCGGCAGAGTGGAGGGAGTGACGCCTTGCTTGGGCAGCCGGACGGGGCCATCACTAATGTTGCAGTTGTTTTCCCCTGTTGCGCCTTCCCCTACAGTCCCCCCTCCCACTGTACAGTTCCCTGTTCCCTTCCCTCACTGTACCTACCCTATCCCAGCTCATTATATTTGTACATGGTTCTTTCAGATAAATATTTTCTGACATACCTGCCTGTGTCTGCTTTGCAGGTGGTGTGTGGAGTCATGCTGCAGTGGCCCAGTGTCTGTGTTGTGTGCATGAGAGGGGGCGCATGTTGTGCTTCTGTGGTTCCCTGCTGTGTGCTATGGTGTGTCCCACTATGGTGGTGTCCATCCCCTGGGTCGGTGGTTGTCCACTGCGGTGCCCATGGGGTGGTAGTCAGGGGTGTGTGCGTGGTGGTGGCAAATGGCCATGGTCACTGTTCGAGTACTGTCCGCACACTGTGTTGGGGTCCTCTGCTTGGCATTGTGTGGCCTGTCCCATGTGGTCTGCCACACTGCCTGCATCCTGGCTCATTCAGTGCCCACTGTGTGGGCTCCCTGTGTGCCTGTATGGCATGTGTGTGCTTGGCTGCATGGTCCTGGGTGTGGCCTGCTATGGTCTCATGGGGGGGGGGACTTGGCCAGCAGCCTGACGGGGGTGTTCCATGGGCACCTCCTGTTGCCTGCTATCCATACCACTGTTGTGTTCTGGGGTCCAGTGTCTGGCTGTCTGTGTGTGCCCTGCTGATGGGGGCCTCCTGTGGCTGCTGTCACTGTGCTTCCATGGCTCTGTCCCTGAGTATGTTCTCTGTGCCCTGCCCCCTCTGTTGCTGTGCTACTCTGCGCTGCCACGGTTGAGCTGGAGCATCTCTGCCATATTCAGCCACGTTGCACTGCCGCTGTTCAGCCTGTGAACCTCTGAATATGGCTCCAGTTGCACCACGACACATCGGATTTGTACTGCGCCAGAACTGTGCCGGCCTTTGGTGCATTTCTGAATATACAGGCCTAAGAATACAAATAACATTTCATGAAGCGCTGTTCAATAAAACAACACAAATAATAATGCACTTACATTAAATACAAATAACAATAAAACCAATTTATGCATAATATAAAACATTTAAAAAGGCATTTAGAAATACAGCGCAAATGCAAACAGCAATAGGTTCATGAAACACCAAAGGGCAGGGAGAAAAGGTGAGTTTTTAGGAGTGACTTCAACATCTGACTAGACTTAGTCTGGCAAATCGGTACAAGTAATGCATTCCACAAAATGAGTGCCCTAGAAGCAAAAGATGTCCCAGAAAACAGTTTTCTGGCTGAACATAGGAGTATTCAGAAGTGTAGAAGTTGATGAGCTAACACTCTCGAGGGACAATACTCAGAGATCGAATCTGACAAACACTGGAGGACAAGGATATGAAGGCTTCTAAATTCCATTATAAGGCCAGGTCCCACACTTTGTAATCCTCCCCACCCCAATTTTCAGGAGTAGTGCTTCAAATGTACTTGAAAAGGGAACAGAGTCGGCTGGCACAAAATATTCAACTCACCTACTTCACCTAGTAACCAGACACAAAAGTACACAGTAAATACTTAGAGCTCCACATTCAGAGCTGGCCAGATGCGTATGCATAACAGTGCATTATGCAAATATTTTGCACTGGCTGACTCTGGTGCGATATTCAAACAGAATGCGCGATCAGAACAGATTGTGCATTCAGACCCTGGATGCACTGCGCACAGCAGGGGACTGTCATGTGCCATGCAACCATGGTGCAGAGCTGAAGGCCATCCACAGGGGAATGCATGGTGCAACTGTAGATGCACCATGTCCTCCATGGGCGATATTCAGCCCAAACATGCAAATGAGCCCATTGGGCATATAAGGCACAAAGGAGCCTCATGCATGCCCATTATGGGCTCAGTCGCACAGCTGTGCCGGGTGGAATGTGCCAGGCCAGCCCCCGGCCTCCCCAAGCCCCAGCTTCAAGTAGTGCAAAGCACAGAACAATCCCTGGTGGTCCAATGTACTAGGCATGGCACAATCCCCCTAGCACCAACCTGACAACCCCCCTCCCATGCCCCAGTCACCATGTCCATGTACATATAATCCCTCCCCACCCAGCTCTGATCACCCGCAAATACTATAACCATAAAGAACCCCATTTCCATTGTGTAGTGGCCCTGTTCCCCGAGTGCCTGTTCATGTGATCCTATGGCTACCACCCAGATGTTGAAGTAGTGCCCCCCTCCACGATCACCTGATTATGTACTCCTATGGCCACCCCCTTGCTGTTGCAGTAGTGTCCCTCTCCCTGGTCACCAATCGCCCATTCAATACAACATATACCTCCGCCCCTCCAGTAGTGCAGATGCTCCCCCCAACCCGATCCCCAATCACGGCAAAAAGACACATGCCAACGAATGCCCTGGTGGTCTAGCATTCCCCCCACCCCAGTAGGGAGAGACCCACCACCGTGCTCCCCCCCAAACCTGTCCCAAGTCAGCGACTGGTACAGCCATCCACACCCTTCCGGGGCCAGCCACCAACTGAACTATACAGGAGTGAGTACAGTATATATAGTATGTGCCCACTGGTCAACTGCCCAATGAGTGCGTACTATATACTCTATGCGCTCCAGTGCTGTTCAGTCAGTGGCTGACCGCGGAAGGGTGAGAAGGGCTGTGCCAGTTGCCAACTTGGGATGGGATGTGGGGGAGTGGGGTGATGGGTCTCTCCCTACTGGGGTGGGGGGAATGCTGGACCACCAGGCCATTCATAGGCATGTGTCCTTTTGCCGTGATTGGGGATCGGGGTTGGGTGAGCATCTGCACTACTGGGGGTATATGTTGTTTTGAAAAGATGATCAGTGACTGTGGCACTACTGCAACAGCAGGGTTGTGGCCGTAGGATCACGTGAACGGGCGATTGCAGAATGGGGGGCACTACACTATGGAAATGGGCTTCTGTATTATATTGTATTATTTGAGTGATTGGAGCTGGGTGGGGGAACTGTATGTACATGGGCACGGTGATTGGGGCATGGAAGGGGGCTATCAGTTCAGTACTACGGTGATTGTGCCATGCCTAGTTCACTGGACTGCTGGGGCTAATTCTGTTCTTTGCATTATTTGTGATCAGGGCTGGGGGGGGGGACTGTGTGCCCTGTCCTAACACTGTGTGCAGGGCTCCAACCTGCCCCACGCACAGTTAAAGTAGGTCTGAAAATCATAACTATGTGCCGGCGCAGCCAGCCATAGTTAAGCTTGGGGGAGGGGTTTGAATATTGTGATGTGTGGATTATGCATGAGGGACCCTTCATTTGCATCCATGCATCGCAATATTCTGCAAGGCAGCGCAGTTGGGTTTGCGTGGCTCTTCGGGGACTTCTGAATATTGCCATGCCCCAATGGCCCACGGAAGTCCGGAGATGCGCGACACATCTAGGGATGTGCTGCACATCGCTTCTGAATATAAGGCCCATATTTATTTATTTTATTTTCATCCTCCTATGCCCATGACTGGGCAGGCCTCTGCCTGTCCAGAGGAACTGTACTCTTGAACCACCTCAGTGACCTCATGATACTTCATCATAGCCCACGTCACAGTACTCAACTGTCCCCCCCAAAGGTGAAGCCCAACCATTCAGCAAGCAAATCAGAAGCTCCCATATTCCATTCACTAGTGATAAGTGCTGGAGGTGCCTGGGGCCATCCTCAAGGGATCGAGGCAGACAGTCCTCACTGAACATGGGTTAAGGTGGCCTGAGATCCATGTGATTGCCCAGTGACTTTCCCTTTATCCAATTTTCTGGACCCCCATGAGGATATAAAGAGGTCCCTGGTGCCAGCACGCCTGCATTTGGCTCCTCCTCCTTCTCTCTCACATGTACTACCAGTCTGCATTGCCACCGAGTTCACAAAAATGGCAATAAAGCAAAGGGAGACACAGCCTCCTCCCTGGAGGGCAGGGTCTTCTGGGATGTTCACTCTTCCTCCTCCTCCCCTAGAACCTTGTTCAGACTTGAGCCTGGGTCGCTGACACAATAACTGGCTCAGTGGTTATTGCATTAACAGGTCAACCCCTAAAAACATTTTTAACTGGTTACCAAACATTAGGATTCTTGGCAATAAATGTAAATACTGCCTCATTTTCCTTATAAAACTGATAAGCAATGCTCAATATTCGCTGCTCCAGACTGGGGTAGCGCCTCCTTATAAAGGTAACAAATTAGGGATGCCCAAATGTTCCAGCACCAGCGCGTTGCACTGCCACGCAGGTGACTAGAATTTGGGTGTGGTTGTCATTCCCCATGTCGGAAGGCAGGCCAGGCTGTAGACAGCTGCCAAAGGGCAATGCACCTCAGCTGGGGTGGCCTGGCAGCAGGTTCTGGCATAACAGCAATTCCTGCAAGTGGGCCACTGACCTTACTCCTCCCACAGGGGTATGCTGCATGTCTGACATCATAAAGCACTGCTCACTCTAGAAGGAGGAGTTGGTAGGAAGCAAAATGGTGAAAATCAGGGAGAAAAAAATCCTGGTGTAACCCCCCTGCAAATGGGGGTTCCCAAAAGACTTCCAGGAGCTTGCTTGAATGCTCCAAGCCTGAATGGTGTTTGGCGTTTAAGCCATTTATCAGTGAGTGTTTTTAGAACCTCTGGTACTGTCTCTTTAAGAGCTGTCTGCTTGCAGACATAATTAGTTTGTATGGGGGACTGTGTGTTTCTCTACTTGAGCACCACTCGAACTGCTGCCAATTCACTCCATTTTTGCAGTCACTAGGAGTGCAAAGGGAACCTATCTGAAAGATGTAACTGTTTGCCAGAAATCATTTAGAGTAATAATGAAAATACAGTTTGTCTAACCTGCTTTCTTTGCAGTCAGAACTGTGTTTGCCTAGTTCCCCATTCTAGTTTTGAACTGCTGAACTGGACCAATCAGTGTGGGGTAAGCTAGCTCTAAAATGGTGCCTTGGACGAATCAGAACTTGGACTCATAATCTGAGCCAGCCACAAGAGGATTGTATGGGCAGTGACTCTGGGAGATGTAGTTTAGACTTGCGCCTTTTGGACCAACAGGAGCAGTCTATTGTGAGTGACAGCCAATCCAGTCAAGAACTGGGAGGAACTCAAAGGAAGTGCCCGTTTTGTCTGAGTTTCAGTTTAGCTCTGGCAGTGAAGAAAGGAACCCTGTGCTCCTTCAGTGCACAGTTTTAGTCAAAAACATGTGTAAGGCCCAAGTTCCGGTCTGCAGCTTGTGTAACTGCTTGTTAGGACTGAATCCGTCCTGTGAAGAGAATCAAAGGATATTTGAAGAGTAGAAACCAGGCTCACCCTGTAGAAGACTGGAGAAATTGCTGAATTGCACTCTGTCTGTCAGGAACTGAATCTGCTGTGTGTTCTCCGGGTATTGTGCAGTAATTGCGATCGGGATAGAGAAGCAGCCTGCCTGGTATAGTACTTTCTTTTTTACCATATAAACGTGTGAGGAGGCTTGTGCAGCTCAAGTGAATCCTGCTGCCATTAAGGGACTTTTGCCTGTGGCTGTTTGCCATATAAATGTGTGAGGAGTCTTGTGGAGCTCAAGAGTAGCCCTGCTGACGTTGAAGGACCCTATCTTGTTTGGAGGTCGTGAGTACTAATTCAGGGTCGCTCCCTGTTGAATTGCCACATTAAATCCAAATGGAATCACTGTACTGCTGACTGTTTAAACTAATTTTTCTTTTCTCTGTGTGAAAGGGCCCCTACCAGCTGCCACGGTTTGGACTAGCCACTAGGGCTTGGGTACCCAGGGACAGTAACTGATAGGGATAGGCCTGTGCACAGAGCCATAGATAGATGAGTAGAGTGATAAGCTAATTAACCTGATTTCCCCTGTCCTTGTTATATCCCCTAAATAAATCAGAGCTGCTTGTTTCAGCAAAGTTATACTGCCTGAGGTATTTGTCTATGTTAAAGTACTGTACTGTGATTGTTGCACTGTATCTTATTTTTGGGAGGTCCCAGTGCCGGAACCAGTCCTGGGGTAAGTGTATACTGTGGAGGTAATTCTGATATATTGTGTGGGCCACTAGTGGGAAGAAAGGGGTTGCAGTGTCCCAGAGGGCTGTGACCAAGTTAGTTAACTATTGCAAACCCTGACCTCTGGGTGGAGGCACCCGCCATTGGATCCAGGCCCCTCAACCTGTTAGTGGCAAATCAGGCAGGGTAGTAGCCCCTGGGATAGCGCCATCTAGGGTTACATCTTGGAGGCTCACCGCTGGATTGTGTGTCCTCTAGTGGCCATATTTACGAACCACTGTTAAGAAAAAAAAAATGGGTACCCCGACAGAAGTGGCTGTGCACTGGCTGGTGGAGTGGTGTACTGGGGAGGAGACTGACCCCCAAAATGCTATGCTTATCCTGGACATTCCCTGGGTATCAATACGGACACTGTACAGGAGTACTTTCCAAGGTGGAAGGTTTACAAAACCCTGTGGTGGTGGGTCGGCATGCTAATCTGCTCACCCACACTTTCCTGGCCGAGTAGAGTTTAAGGATCCATAGATAGCTCCAAAGTGCCACAGACCATTACCCCAGAGGAGCCCTCACTGCCTGGAGAGTGATAACTAAGTACAGTAAAGACCCGGGGGGGAATGAGCCCCCACCACTGTCTGAAACTTTTGAGGAGAAATTTGCTAAATGGTTGCTGGGAGAAGGGAAAACTGTGGAGGACTTGAAGAAACTATTCTTGCCACCTGGGGGTGTTCCTCCCCAACACCCTCTCCTGCTCCAGTACCCGTAATGGTGGCTGAACCAATGCAGACTCCTATTTCTGCACCTGCCATTAGTCCACGACTCTTACCGAAGGTTGAGGATCTTCTCTGGCACCTCCCCACCCCCCAGGGGAGGATGACTGGGAGACCTGGATAGACTATGTTGCCCCCAAGTGCTAGAATGGCAATGCTCGGGAAGCAAGCGAAGAGGGGTTAGTGAGAGCCTCCGAGGTCCTGCCTGGCTACCATCCGTGCTAAGCAGGGCAGTAACCCTGAAGCGACTGCACACGCTCATCTTGAGACCTTGGAGAATGTGTATGGGAGCCCAGATTCTGATGAGGACCTATGGTGGAGAGTAAGAAATGCACAACAGTACCAAGGGGAGTTGTTGTCTGTGTATGTATCTCGGCTGGAAAAATTGTTGCAAGAATGCCTCAGAAAGGGTAGTTTGCCAGTGATTGAACTGGACCGAACCAGACTGGACAGAATCCTTAAGTGTGCCCCCTTCTCAGAACTGCTGTTGCTTCAGTTATGCCTGGCAAATCGACTGGAATCCCCACCCTCCTATGATGAGTTAATGAGAGAAATTCAAGGAGTTGAGAAAAGGCGACCTCGGGAGGGACCTGCACCAACAGCTGTGGCTACGACCCGTGTGACTGAGGGTGACCCATCAAGTGAAGTTCAGAGGCAGAGGTTGACAGTCAATGAGTGCTCTGACAAGGAAAAAGATATGTCACAATGGGGCGAACTGTTGAGAGAGATCCGGGAATTCAAAAACAGTCCCTTTATGAAGGCCACGCCTGCAAGTATGGGCCCTGACCTATATCCGACTGCATCTGCTATGAGGGTGAACCCATGTATCTCCTGCTGATAACAGCTCCAAACTCAATTCCTTGACCATGGAAGTGGAGAAACTGACGAGATGTCTCCAAATGCTTATCACGCCACAGACAGAGATGGCACCAAGGTTTCCAGTTAGTAGTACCCCCGCCCTGGCTCCCAGTGTGGCGCCTCGGCCAGCTCAAACTCCAGAAAGTGTGTTTTGCTATAATTACGGGAAGGATGGGCACATGAAGAGGGAATGCCGGTCCCCAAAAGACACTGACAAAGTTGCATATAGGTTACAAGGAGAGCTTCGGAGAACAAATCAGTGGTTAAGAGGTGCACAAAAAATGATCCCAGTGGGGGGCACCAAAAATGCTAACTCCGCGTCCTTTTGTGTAAGGTCAGTTGCCCAGGCCCCACTACCGCCTCTCCAGACTGGTCCAGAATAGTGGGTCCCTCCATGGAGACCACTGTAAAGGTGAATGGAGTGTCTACAAGAGCTGTATTAGACAGTGGCTCCCAAGTGACAATTATGTTCCAAGATTGGTATCAGAAGCATTTGTCAGGCATGCCCTTACAACCATTAGAAGGACTGCATGTATGGGGTTAAGTGAGAAGGCCTACCCTATTCGGTACATCCGAATTTGGCTGTTCTTTCCTCACCTCCGGCTGAGGGCTGAACAAATACAGACCCTAGCCTTAGTGTGTCCCCCACTGGACTGTATGATGGTGTCCCTTTGTTGATTGGAACAAATGCTCATATGTTCGGAAGGCTGGCACAGTTGTGTTATGAAAAACAGGGTCAAAGACTAGTAGAGCTTTAAGAGTTCCGCTTTAATTAAGAAGGCCTATGAGGCACAGAGATGCTGAAAAAATAGAACCAGAGGAACCGGTCGAATTGTATGGAAGAAGGATCCTGAGTCTCTGATCCTGGCGCCAAATGCCCAGTGTACCTTACAGGGAGAGGTCCGTATCAGAAAGGATGTTAAGAATAAAATATTAATGTTGGATGCACCAGGCGATGGAAAAATTGCCAGAGGGACTGCTGGTCAAGCCTAGTATTTTGCCCGCTAGAGCCCATGCTTATGCCAGAAGGGTAATGGTCCAAGTTCATAATGTCTGAAAGAGACATTCGAGTAAATAGAGGTTGCATCCTGGCTAATGTGCATTGTGCAGACACTGCAGTGCTGCCCAGCAGCAAGAGTTCAAGGAAGAATGACAGAGTAACGCCTGACTTGTTTGATTTCGGCGACTCCCCGCTGCCAGCTGAATGGAAAGTGAGGATAAGTGAGAAGCTTGCCCAGAGAGACCAGGTGTTTTCTTTAAAGGAATGGGCTGTAGGATGCATGCAAGGAGCTGAGCACAATATCCGGCTGCATGATGAAAGACCATTTCGTGAGAGGTCTCGACGCCTGGCACCTGCTGACATAGATGATGTGAGACGGCATCTGCAAGAGATGTTAGCTGCTGGTGTAATACAAGAATCCAGAAGCCATTATGCTTCCCCATTGTGGTAGTGAGGAAAAGAATGGAACAGTAAGGATGTGTGTGATTATCGCACCTTAAACCGTGGACTATCCCTGATCAGTACACAATGCCCGCATTCAGGATGCTTTGGACTGCCTAAACGGGAGCAAGTGGTTCTCTGTGCTGGATCTCCGCAGTGGGTACTACCAGATCCCGATGGCCCCAGAGAACCGTGAGAAGACAGCCTTTATCTGTCCTGGCTTCTATGAATTCATGAGGATGCCTCAAGGATTTCAGGTGCCCCATCCACTTTTCAACGATTGATGGAGCGTGCAGTGGGGACATGAACTTACTAGAGTGCCTGGTATACCTAGATGATGTTATTGTGTTGGCAGCTCACTGGAGGAACATGAGAGCAGATTATTTAAGGTATTGGACCGACTGGAGGACGTTGGCCTTAAACTGTCCATTGATAAGTGTCAATTCTTTCAAACATCAGTAAAGTATGTGGGACACATAGTATCCACCGAGGAATAGAGACCGACCAAGTAAAGTTGAGGCCTTGACCACCTGGCCACAGCCCAAAAATCTAAGAACTGCAAAGATTCCTGGGATTCTGTGGTTATTATCGGCGCTTCATCAAGGACTATTCAAGAGTGATCCGCCCTTTACTTAACCTTACTCAAGGGTATCCCCCAACCCACAAAAAATACCAAAAGTCAGCGTCCCTCAAGACTGAAAGAGTGTATTTTCATCCGAGTGAAGTATTTGGGGCCTGCTGGACCCTGATTGTGAGACTGCTTTTCATGAGATCATATATCAACTTACCCATGCTCCAGTGCTGGCCTATGCCGATCCAAGAAAACCTTCGTCCTGCACACTGATGCTAGCTTGCAAGGGTTGGGGCTGTGTTGTACCAAGAGCACGAGAATGGCCTGAGACCAGTGGCCTTTGCCAGTAGAAGCCTGACCCCATCCGAAAAGAACTATCCTGTACATAAGTTAGGTTCCTAGCTTTGAAGTGGGCTATTGTTGACCAATTCCATGAGTACTTGTAGGGGCTAAAATACTAGTAAAACTGACAATAATCCTTTGACCTATGTGCAGACCTCAGCTAAGTTGGATGCCACTGGCCACAGGTGGCTTTTGCATTATCTACATATGACTATGCTCTCGAATACCGAGCAGGTCTGAACCACATAGATGCTGATGCTCTCTCCCGGAGGCCTGTTCCCCAGAATGATTGGGTCCGATTGGCAGAACCTGACATTCGGGCACTCTGCCGGAAGTTTGACAGGGAGGAATAAATGTCCACGGACGCAGTGGACTGCATGGTGGATTGCTTGGGACCCTCTGAGAATTGCATACCTACTGCTTATTGCCACTTTTCTGCAATAGACATTGGTGCACTGCCTCAGCTGGACAATGACAGTATTCGATGGGCTCAATCCCGCGATCCTATGATCAAATCAGCTTTAGAAGCCTCTATGCAGGAAAAGATGTGTCCAAATTACGCTCCACTGATTTGAGAACTGCACTGTTATACAAAGAAGGTCCTAAGTTGAAACTGATCAATAAACTGTTATACAGAGAAACATTAGACAGAGGGGACAAGTAGACAAACAACAACTAGTGCTGCCCACTGCCTTCGAGACTCAGTACTGAGGTCCTTGCACAACCACATGGGGCACCTTGGTATAGACAGAACACTTGACTTGGTGAGATCCAGATTCTATTGGCCTAAGATGGGGCTGATGTGGAGCAACATTCGAACTTGTAGTCGCTGCTTACAGAGGAAAGCTTTGCCCCAGAGGCTGCCCCTTGTTAACATCACCACCAGTGCACCCATGGAGCTGGTCTGTATTGATTTTCTGAGTTTGGAGTCAGATCAAAGAAATATCAGTAATGTGCTGGTGGTCACTGACCATTTCACGAGATATGCCCAAGTTTTCCCCACCAAAGACCAGAAAGCATCCACTGTGGCCAAAGTACTTGTAGAAAACTTTTTTGTTCACTATGGGTCTCCACAAAGAATCCATTCTGATCAAGGGAGAGACTTTGAGAGTCGTCTGATCAAAGAGATGCTTTCTCTGTGGGGAGTGAGAAAGTCCAGAACCACTCCTTACCACCCCCAAGGGGACCCACAGCCTGAACATTTCAAACGCACTTTGCTAGATATGCTAGGCACCCTGCACCCAAAGGACAAGCCTAGATGGAGCCAACAAATTAGCACCCTGGTACATGCTTATAACTGCACCAAAAGTGATGCCACTGGGTTCTCCCCCTACCGCCTGATGTTTGGAAGAGAAGCTCGACTACCGGTAGATGTGTGTTTTGGGGTCTCTCCTGATGGGGTTCAAGCTGACAACTATTTACAGTATGTGCAGAAGTTAAAGGCCCAGCTAACTCATGCGTACCAACTGGCTCAAACCATGGCTGCCAAAAGAAATCTGGCCAACAAAGAAAGGTATGATAAAAAGGTGAAAGCACAGGAACTCCATGAGGGAGATCGGGTATTGCTAAGAAATCTGGGACTGCATGGAAAACACAAGATTGCTGACAGATGGCACCATCTCCCTCACATTGTAGTGGGCAAACTAGATGATCTGCCAATGTACAAAGTAAGGCCTGAGAATAATTCAAAAGATGTAAAAACAATGCATAGAAATCATTTACTGCCCACTGGACAAATCTTGATTGAGTCTGAGCCCCCAGAAGATGCCCCCTCTGGACCAGTGACTAGAGCTGCTGCTAAGAATAGATCAAGAAAGTCTGCACCTACAGAAGCAAAGTTAAAGTGTTCCCTCCACAAGTCCCAGTTGAGCCTGACTGTCAGTCCATATCAGAAGAAAGTGAGAGTGACTTTGAATACTATCCTTCTTACGAACTGAGTCAATTGTTTGAGGGCAATCCCTAGTCAATACTGGAGGAAGCTGGGCCTTCTGGACTGTCTAAGCCCCCAAGCTTTGTCCCTGGAGCCAATGCTCCCAGAAAGTGAAGTGCAAAGCATCAGATCAGATGAAATGGAATCATTGTGCATGGTTGAACTGTTTGAGCTTTCAGGGAGGAAATGATGGATTGGGGCAGACTGGTGATACACCAGAACCAGAAGAGTATTTTGAGTGCCCTGACAGTCCACTGCCAGTGTCCGAAAGCTCTCCATGCGAGCCAAATGTTGTGGACTCAGAAACTGTAACTCCTGGAGCTGAAAGTGCCCCAAGTACTAGCCTCTCTACCCCCATGGAGACCCCCCTGACAAGTGAGGACAATGCTGAAAATGAGGCTCAGAGTGCAGAGACTGTAACAGTTCCCCCTAGAAAGACTGGTCGAGCTGTAAAGCCTGTGGTACACCTCAGTTATGATTCACTTGGGAGGCCTGTGGACTTGCCTCTCAATGTTGTCCATAAAGGAGTGTATGTGTCCCCGAGCTCATTGCCCAAACTGAGCGTCAGTGCTAACTCCAAGTTACTTGTGTTGCCCTCTAAGTATGGTGCCCTTGCCCCGTCCAGCCCCAAGGTAACTGGTAGGGAAGGGCCCCCTCTCTTCAGGTTTCATGTACAAGAGGTAATAACTTGAGTTATGGTACAATGTGTGTAATACTATGTAAAGAGTGACGTACTGCAATGTTTCAGAAATGTGTTCTTGGTAAAATGATATATTGACTGATGATTACATGTGCGAGCCTAATGCAAATGTATATGGTTGCAGTTAAAACTTATGGAAGTACTTGCTTGACGCTGGACGCCAAGCTTTCTCCAGGTTAGAAAGGTGTAACCCCCTGCAAATGGGGGTTCCCAAAAGACTTCAGGAGCTTGCTTGAATGCTCCAAGCCTGAATGGTGTTTGGCGTTTAAGCCATTTATCAGTGAGTGTTTTAGAACCTCTGGTACTGTCTCTTAAGAGCTGTCTGCTTGCAGACATAATTAGTTGTATGGGGGACTGTGTGTTTCTCTACTTGAGTACCACTCGAACTGCTGCCAATTCACTCCATTTTTGCAGTCACTAGGAGTGCAAAGGGAACCTATCTGAAAGATGTAACTGTTTGCCAGAAATCATTTAGAGTAATAATGAAAATACAGTTTGTCTAACCTGCTTTCTTTGCAGTCAGAACTGTGTTTGCCTAGTTCACCATTCTAGTTTTGAACTGCTGAACTGGACCAATCAGTGTGGGGTAAGCTAGCTCTAAAATGGTGCCTTGGACGAATCAGAACTTGGACTCATAATCTGAGCCAGCCACAAGAGGATTGTATGGGCAGTGACTCTGGGAGATGTAGTTTAGACTTGGCGCTTTTTGGACCAACAGGAGCAGTCTATTGTGAGTGACAGCCAATCCAGTCAAGAACTGGGAGGAACTCAAGGAAGTGCCGGTTTTGTCTGTTGGAGTTTCAGTTTAGCTCTGGCAGTGAAGGGAAAGGAACCCTGTGCTCCTTCAGTGCACAGTTTTAGTCAAAAACATGTGTAAGGTCCAGAGTTCGGTCTGCAGCTTGTGTAACTGCTTGTTAGGACTGAATCCGTCCTGTGAAGAGAATCAAAGGATATTTGAAGAGTAGAAACCAGGCTCACCTGTAGAAGACTGGAGAATTGCTGAATTGCACTCTGTCTGTCAGGAACTGAATCTGCTGTGTGTTCTCCCGGGTATTGTGCAGTAATTGCGATCGGGATAGAGAAGCAGCCTGCCTGGTATAGTACTTTCTTTTTTACCATATAAATGTGTGAGGAGGCTTGTGCAGCTCAAGTGAATCCTGCTGCCATTAAGGGACTTTTGCCTGTGGCTGTTTGCCATATAAATGTGTGAGGAGTCTCGTGGAGCTCAAGAGTAGCCCTGCTGACGTTGAAGGACCCTATCTTGTTTGGAGGTCGTGAGTACTAATTCAGGGTCGCTCCCTGTTGAATTGCCACATTAAATCCAAATGGAATCACTGTACTGCTGACTGTTTAAACTAATTTTCTTTTCTCTGTGAAAGGCCCCTACCAGCTGCCACGGTTTGGACTAGCCACTAGGGCTTGGGTACCCAGGGACAGTAACTGATAGGGATAGGCCTGTGCACAGAGCCATAGGTAGATGAGTAGAGTGATAAGCTAATTAACCTGATTTCCCCCTGTCCTTGTTATATCCTCCTAAATAAATCAGAGCTGCTTGTTTCAGCAAAGTTATACTGCCTGAGGGATTTGTCTATGTTAAAGTACTGTACTGTGATTGTTGCACTGTATTTTATTTCGCAGGAGGTCCCAGTGCCGGAACCAGTCCTGGGGGTAAGTGTATACTGTGGAGGTAATTCTGATATATTGTGTGGGCCACTAGTGGGAAGAAAGGGGGGCTGCAGTGTCCCAGAGGGCTGTGACCAAGTTAGTTAACTATTGCAAACCCTGACCTCTGGGTGGAGGCACCCGCCATTGGATCCAGGCCCCTCAACCTGTTAGTGGCAAATCAGGCAGGGGTAGTAGCCCCTGGGATAGCGCCATCTAGGGGTTACACTTGCTTTCTATGCAGCTTGAACAGGGTATATCCCTGATAACAGGATAAATCCCTGACAGCAAGGTATGTCCCTGACAGCAAAGTATATCCCTGACAGCAAGGTACATCCCTGACAGCAAGGTACGTCCTTGACAGCAGAGTACATCCCTGACATCAGGGTATATCCCTTATAGCACGGTATATCCCTTACAGCAGGGTGTATCCCTAACAGTAGGGTACATCTCTTATAGTAGCACACATCCCTCACAGCAGGGTGTATCCCTTAGAGCAGGGTACATCCGTCACAGCAGAGTGTATCCCTGACAGCAGGGTACATCTCTTATAGCAGCACACATCCCTCACAGCAGGGTGTATCCCTTATAGCATGGTACATCACTCACAGCAGGGTGTATCCATGACAGCAGGGTACATCTCTTATAGCAGCACACATCCCTCATAGCAGGGTGTATCCCTTATAGCAGGATACATCCCTCACAGCAGGGTGTATCCCTGACAGTATGGTACATCTCTTATAGCAGTGCACATCCCTCATAGCAGGGTGTATCCCTTATAGCAGGATACATCCCTCACAGCAGGGTGTATCCCTGACAGTATGGTACATCTCTTATAGCAGTGCACATCCCTCACAGCAGGGTGTATCCCTTATAGCAGGGTACATCCCTCATAGCAGGGTGTATCCCTGACAGCAGCATGTATCCCTGACAGCAGGGTGTATCCCTCACAGCAGAGTTTATTCCTGATAGCAGGATGTATCACTGACAGCAGTGTGTATCCCCGACAGCAAGGTGTATCCATGACAGCAGGGTATATCTCTTATAGCAGGGTGCATCCCTGACAGCAGGGTATACAGTATCCCTTATAGCAGTGTACATCCCTCACAACAGGGTGTATCTCTGACAGCAGGGTATATCCCTCATAGCAGCATACATCCCTCATAGCAGGGTGTATCCCTGACAGCAGCATGTATCCCTGACAGCAGGGTATATCCCAGATAGCAGGATGCATCCCCAAAAGCAGGGTGTATCCCCAACAGCAGGGTGCATCACCAACAGCAGGGCACATCCTGGATAGCAGGATACATACCCGACAGCAGGGTGTATCCCCGACAGCAAGGTGTAGCCCCAACAGCAGGGTGTATCCCTGACAGCAAGGTGCATCATCAACAGCAGGGTGTATCCCTGACTGTAGGGTGTATGTATCCCTGACTGCAGGGTACATCTCAGATAGCAGGATACATACCCAACAGCAGGGTGTTTTTCTCGACAGCAGGGTGTATCCCTGACAGCAGGGTGTATCCCTGACAGCAGCATGTATCCCTGACAGTAGGGTATATCCCCAATAGCAGGGTGTATCCCTGACAGCAGCGTGTATCCCTGACGGTAGGGTATGTCCCTGACAGCAGGGTGTATCCCTGACAGCAGCATGTATCCCCAATAGCAGGGTGTATCCCTGACAGCAGCATGTATCCCTGACAGTAGGGTGTATCCCTGACAGTAGGGTATCCCTGACAGCAGGGTTTATCCTGACAGCAGGGTACATCTCGAATAGCAGGATACATCCCCAACAGCAGGGTGTATCCCTACAGGGCACATCCTGGATAGCAGGACACATCCTGACAATGGGGTGAATCCCGACAGCAGGGTATATCCTGACAACAGGGTGTATCCTGACAGCAGGGTGCATCTCTGACAGCAGGGTGTATCCCTGATAGCTGGATACATACCCGACAGCAGGGTGTATCCCCGACAGCAAGGTGTAGCCCCAACAGCAGGTTGTATCCTGACAGCAAGGTGCATCATCAACAGCAGGGTGTATCCCTGACTGTAGGGTGTATGTATCCTGACTGCAGGGTACATCTCAGATAACAGGATACATACCCAACAGCGGGGTGTTTTCTCGACAGCAGGGTGTATCCTGACAGCAGGTGTATCCCTGACAGTAGGGTATATCCCCAATAGCAGGGTGTATCCTGACGGCAAGCGTGTATCCCTGACAGTAGGGTGTATCCTGACAGTAGGGTATGTCCCTGACAGCAGGGTGTATCCCTGACAGCGTGTATCCCCAATAGCAGGGTGTATCCCTGACAGCAGCATGTATCCCTGACAGTAGGGTGTATCCCGACAGTAGGGTATGTCCCTGACAGCAGGGTTTATCCCTGACAGCAGGGTACATCTCGAATAGCAGGATACATCCCCAACAGCAGGTGTATCCTTACAGCAGGGCACATCCTGGATAGCAGGACACATCCCTGACAACAGGGTGAATCCCCGACAGCAGGGTATATCCCTGACAACAGGGTGTATCCCTGACAGCAGGGTGCATCTCTGACAGCAAGGTGTATCCCTGATAGCAGGATACATCCCGATAGCAAAGTGTATCCCGATAGCAGAGGGTATCCCGACAGCCGGGTATATCCCTGACAACAGGGTGTATCCTGACAGCAGGGTGCATCTTTGACAGCAGGTTGTATCCCTGACAGCGGGGTGCATCTCTGACAGCAGGGTGTATCCCTGACAGCAGGGTACATCCCGGACAGCAGGGGACATCCCTGATAGCAGGATACATCCCCGATAGCAAGGTGTATCCCTGACAGCAGAGGGTATCCCTGACAGCAGGGTGTATCCCTGATAGCAGGGTGCATCTCTGACAGCAGGGTGTATCCCTGACAGCAGGGTACATCCCGGACAGCAGGGTATATCCCTTATAGCAGCATACATCCCTCATAACAGGGAGCATCCCTGATAGCAGGGTATATCCCTTATAGCAGCATATATCCCACACAGCAGGGTGTATCCCTGACAGGATATATCCCTGACAGCTGCATGTATCCCTCACAGCAGGGTATATTCCTGACAGCAGGGAATATCTCTTATAGCAGTGTACATCCCTCATAGCAGGGTGTATCCCTGACAGCAGCATGTATCCCTGACAGCAGGGTGTATCCCTCACAGCAGAGTTTTTCCTGATAGCAGGATGTATCACTGACAGCAGTGTGTATCCCCGACAGCAAGGTGTATCCATGACAGCAGGGTATATCTCTTATAGCAGGGTGCATCCCTGACAGCAGGGTATACAGTATCCCTTATAGCAGTGTACATCCCTCACAACAGGGTGTATCTCTGACAGCAGGGTATATCCCTCATAGCAGCATACATCCCTCATAGCAGGGTGTATCCCTGACAGCAGCATGTATCCCTGACAGCAGGGTATATCCCAGATAGCAGGATGCATCCCCAAAAGCAGGGTGTATCCCCAACAGCAGGGTGCATCACCAACAGCAGGGCACATCCTGGATAGCAGGATACATACCCGACAGCAGGGTGTATCCCCGACAGCAAGGTGTAGCCCCAACAGCAGGGGTGTATCCTGACAGCAAGGTGCATCATCAACAGCAGGGTGTATCCCTGACTGTAGGGTGTACTTATCCCTGACTGCAGGGTACATCTCCAGATATCAGGATACATACCCAACAGCAGGGTGTTTTCTCGACAGCAGGGTGTATCCCTGACAGCAGGGTGTATCCCTGACAGCAGCGTGTATCCCTGACAGTAGGGTATATCCCCAATAGCAGGGTGTATCCCTGACAGCAGCGTGTATCCCTGACAGTAGGGTGTATCCCTGACAGTAGGGTATGTCCCTGACAGCAGGGTGTATCCCTGACAGCAGTGTGTACCCCAATAGCAGGGTGTATCCCTGACAGCAGCATGTATCCCTGACAGTAGGGTGTATCCCTGACAGTAGGGTATGTCCCTGACAGCAGGGTTTATCCCTGACAGCAGGGTACATCTTGAATAGCAGGATACATCCCCAACAGCAGGGTGTATCCCTTACAGCAGGGCACATCCTGGATAGCAGGACACATCCCTGACAATAGGGTGAATCCCCGACAGCAGGGTATATCCCTGACAACAGGGTGTATCCCTGACAGCAGGGTGCATCTCTGACAGCAGGGTGTATCCCTGATAGCAGGATACATACCCGACAGCAGGGTGTATCCCCGACAGCAAGGTGTAGCCCCAACAGCAGGTTGTATCCCTGACAGCAAGGTGCATCATCAACAGCAGGGTGTATCCCTGACTGTAGGGTGTATGTATCCCTGACTGCAGGGTACATCTCAGATAGCAGGATACATACCCAACAGCAGGGTGTTTTTCTCGACAGCAGGGTGTATCCCTGACAGCAGCGTGTATCCCTGACAGTAGGGTATATCCCCAATAGCAGGGTGTATCCCTGACAGCAGCGTGTATCCCTGACAGTAGGGTGTATCCCTGACAGTAGGGTATGTCCCTGACAGCAGGGTGTATCCCTGACAGCAGCGTGTATCCCCAATAGCAGGGTGTATCCCTGACAGCAGCATGTATCCCTGACAGTAGGGTGTATCCCTGACAGTAGGGTATGTCCCTGACAGCAGGGTTTATCCCTGACAGCAGGGTACATCTCGAATAGCAGGATACATCCCCAACAGCAGGGTGTATCCCTTACAGCAGGGCACATCCTGGATAGCAGGACACATCCCTGACAACAGGGTGAATCCCCGACAGCAGGGTATATCCCTGACAACAGGGTGTATCCCTGACAGCAGGGTGCATCTCTGACAGCAAGGTGTATCCCTGATAGCAGGATACATCCCCGATAGCAAGGTGTATCCCCGATAGCAGAGGGTATCCCCGACAGCAGGGTATATCCCTGACAACAGGGTGTATCCCTGACAGCAGGGTGCATCTTTGACAGCAGGTTGTATCCCTGACAGCGGGGTGCATCTCTGACAGCAGGGTGTATCCCTGACAGCAGGGTACATCCCGGACAGCAGGGGACATCCCTGATAGCAGGATACATCCCCGATATCAAGGTGTATCCCTGACAGCAGAGGGTATCCCTGACAGCAGAGTGTATCCCTGATAGCAGGGTGCATCTCTGACAGCAGGGTGTATCCCTGACAGCAGGGCACATCCCGGACAGCAGGGGACATCCCTGATAGCAGGCTACATCCCCGATAGCAAGGTGTATCCCCGATAGCAGAGGGTATCCCCGACAGCAGGGTATATCCCTGACAACAGGGTGTATCCCTGACAGCAGGGTGCATCTTTGACAGCAGGTTGTATCCCTGACAGCGGGGTGCATCTCTGACAGCAGGGTGTATCCCTGACAGCAGGGTACATCCCGGACAGCAGGGGACATCCCTGATAGCAGGATACATCCCCGATATCAAGGTGTATCCCTGACAGCAGAGGGTATCCCTGACAACAGGGTACATCCCTGACAGCAGGGTACATCTCGGACAGCAGGGTACATCCCTGGTGAGATGGCAGGGGTGAAGGATAAAAATGTATATGAAAAAAATTATAGATTCCAGCAAATACAGGATTCAGTATGCCAAATTATCTTGCTACTCCTACGAGACATCTCTGAAACCAACATGGAGTGTCCTGGTCACTAAGGAGCAGTTCTGCCCTTTCATATCTGCTGCTGTATTGCATCACTGTGTCAGGTATGAAGTTTAGGATGAGAACAACACTGTGCCTTTTTTGAAGATCTCATTCACGTTTCGCACTGAAAACACCTGAATCACACCCCACCTGGTGGCACCAGCTGGTAGTGCACTGCCTCACCAAGTGGAAGAGATGGGATCGATTCTTACTGTTGATTCCCCACTCCGGGGTGGGGGGTCAGAACACAATTCTAAAGCATTGTGCTTTGACCTGGTGGGAAGGGGCTGGGGTAGGGTTGCCAGATTTTAAAGTGTCTCCTAAGATTATCATGTTGCATTTGTGTTGCTGTCTGTGTTAAATCCACTGGAACGGACGTGAAGCCTTTGGAAACGAGTCCTTGACTCAAACGGCTGTAATTTCGATATGTATAATAAATGAAATTAAAAATAAAGATGCAAAGTTGGATGGTACTGATGGCATGCCTGATCAAATGACTTCAGCCGTCTTTCCACTTACAAGAAAAGTTGTTGTGGGTAGCCTTGGATTGATTGGGTTTTGGGAGGGCTCATGTAGAGGGGAAAACAGAGTCCTGTTCCATGTGTGTGGTGGTGGCTGTTCTCCTGGCCTCCCTCATAGCTAGCTGCTGCTCCAGCACCCTCCTTCCCGATCTTGCCATGTTCTGGGTTTGCATCTGAACAGGCCAAAAGGGGCCCTCACACAGTGAATGACAGAGGGCTTAGAAGGTCTGGGTCAGAGTCCTGCAAGTCTGCAGCACTCGAGGCAAAGGGCAGCTAAAGCAAAGAGTCTTACTAGAGGTAAGGAGGGTTAGAGCGGTAGCTAGGCAGGATGAACACACTGAAATAAAAGAAAATTCAATGGGACAACTTTTTATAAATGTGTTACTTAATATGTTGTAAGCAGAGGCAGAGGAGATTTTTTTTACTTGATGCCGTAGTATGTGATGCTAGGAACATTCCTGCGGAACGCAAAAAGGTGATCTGGTACTTAGTGCTGCTGGGCAACGCAGGTTTATTTACGCCCCAGGGAATGTGATGATTTTTAGGCCAGTTTATGCTAATTAAGTGCCCCTCTCGTTTGAACAGTATTTTTCACTGACAGTAAACATAGCAACAGAACAACGGTGATTCTAGCAGGACAAATACCAGATGAACATGTAGATTTTGCTTTCTCTCTTCAAAAGACCTTCCTTGTGAGCAAATTGCAGTTTAGGGACCCGATACCAAACCTTTCACTATTTCAGTTTGTTTGCTCAGGATAGCCCAGTTGAGATGCACTATCTTGTTTTGAAGAGGGGTGGGCTAACTCCATCCAGTTTTCCATCATTTGTGGGGAGACTGAAGCCCAAGGAGCTGTAGGCTTCACAGTGAGCCTGTAACTGATGTGGCAGAATTCAAACCTGGAATCTCTTGTTTCGCAAGTCACTGCTGCAACCAACGTCTCCAAACACCTTTATTCAATCATGTAGTTCAAATCTACAGAACAGTGTGCTCCATTTCCTGTCAATCTTTTACACTGAAGGTTATTAGTCATCGTCTGTTCCTGTCTGCTGCTGCCACCAACTGGTGGTTCTCCAGAACACAGCTGTACTATTTGCATAAACTGCGTGTGCACACGCACTGGGTCCTTTGCACATTCGATAGCTCTGGCGCTATATGGTTGCTGTGAACACATACTGTAGTACCACCCTGTGGATTGTAATCTCATCGAGCTATGGATAACTGGGGGACACAAAGCAAATCTGTTTTCCACTATTCAACAAATAAGGCAATCCTTACTAAGCTGGTAGCGCCTCCTACGACTCCCATCTATAAAACTACTACTGCTGACTGTGCAGCCTGGCTACTTTTTTTTCCAAAGACTGGGGCTAGGGAGGGGGTACCACTGGGTGCCAGGGAGTGCATGTGAGGGCGGGGAGCTATTGGGGGCAGAGGGAGGTCAACAGGAAGAGTGCCACCATTGCAGCATTTTGGTTTCCATTCTCACCTTTCCTCAAATGTGTCCCTCTTTTAGGGTCAGCCAGCTCTCCCACTTCCAGCTGTGATACTGTACCAAATCTTGGAATTGCACCTCGCTGAATCTTCAAGCCCAACCCATCCTTCTGGGATCTTATCATATTCCAAATGAGGGGTTTCCCCTTCCCCCTTCCCCATATGAAATGCATGCAGGGAAAGAAAGATGGAAGTGCTGCCTTGGGCCAGGGGTCCAATAGGATGTGAGAAATATCTGGTTGAGCATGGTCCCAGTGCTGTGGTGAGGGTGAGATGGGGACTGGGGGGCAGCCTGGGACATTAAAGAGGGCTCCACAGAGCACAGTCCCAGTGCAGTGGTGAAGGTGAAATGGAGGGGCAGCCTGGGACATTAAAGAGGAGCTCCCTACAGAGCACAGTCCCAGTGCAGTGGTGAAGGTGAGATGGGGGGGCAGCCCAGGACATTAAAAGAGGAGCTCCCTATAGAGCACAGTCCCAGTGCAGTGGTGAAGGTGAGACGGGGAGGGGGGGTGCAGCCTGGGATGTTAGAACAGGTGCTCCCTGTTGAACAAAAAAGGCTTACTGGGGATTATGCCCATCCCAAAAAACACTTGTTCGCTTTGAAAGTGTTTTGGAGCCGTGCAGCAAGGGTGTCATTCTGTCTGTATAACCAACCCCTGCCATTGGCATGGTGTTCTCCCCTCGTGCTTCAGTCCCTCTCAGCTGTAAAACTGGGTAGAAGCAGCACCCCCAGCCATGTTATCCTGATAAACAAAGTGTCAAACAAACAAACAGGCTGGGGAAGTGCAACATTGTCAAGACAAGGTTAGACAAAGAAAGGATAAACATTCACAAAGAACATTTCTTTTTTTAAGTTCGAGGGAAATGAGAGCTAGTACATTATTAAACAGGCCGCGGCCCACATGTGAATCTTTAACAAGACGCTCCTTTGCCACTATCAACACCAGCAGTGGCCAACGAGAGGAACTTACTCCGTTTGAAGGAGGAAAAAATAGTTTACAACTTGCCCCAACTCTTCAGCTCAGTCTTAGTGTGTCTCTCATGGCATTGTCTCCTCAGCGTTCAGACCCCTTCATTACAGAGTACCATGAGGATCCCTCTTTGCAAATCCTCACTTCTCCATCCGGTCTCCTCAACTCCATCTTCAATCTTGGCCACCACTTTTACGGGAGCACATGAAATGGTAGACGGAAAAAGACCATGGGTCCATCGCGTTTACCTCCTGCTATCTAGGCAATCACAGCATTCGGTACCGAGTAACATGGCAATATTTATGCAGATGGTAGTTACATATATCTGTGGATTGCTTCACTGATGCCTCCCTTCCCACACTTTCTGCATGCTTGGAGCAGGTTAGCACCTGACTTTGGTCCAACTTCACATGTCTGTCAGAAGTGCCTCTCAAATAAGCCAAGTATCCATAACAGCAGCCCTGTTCCCTCCATCTTTCTGCTATACTTTGAAATCTCCTCTGCCTAGGCTTATAACATATTTAATAACACATTTATTAACAGCTTTTAATGGTAATTGCACTAAACTATTGTTGATCACAGGTTCAAATCCAGTCAAAGCCACAAGTTCACTTTGTGACCCTGAGCAATCCTCTTGACTTCCCTGTGCTTCAGTCTGTCTCGGCTGACAAACTGGGTAGAAGCAGGACCCCACTAAAAATTAAATACTACACCTCAGCTGGGCTATCCTAGATAAAAACATTGTAAAAATGTGTAAAAACAGGACCCCATTAAAAATGAGTTATTACATCTCAGCTAGGCTATCCTGGGTAAAATTAAACTACAAGAAATGGGTTGAACCAGGACCCCACTGAAAACAAAATACTGCATGTCGGCTGGGCTATCCTGGGAACTCTTGACTTACCTCAACAGGTTCTGTTTATTATTCTTTTTCCCTCTTTTTGACCCATTCCCCCTCTCAACAATGACTGTTACCACAGCAGACAACGGTAGTTGCCATGCCTGACAATGTATTTGCCATGCCCAATGATGGCTATTTCCATGGCAGACAACTGGAGTTGCCACATCCAAAAATGTGGTTGCCATGCCTGATGAGGCGGTTGCAACTGGCACCAATGAGAAGTGCCATGTTTGACGAGGGGGTTGCCACAGCTGACAGTGGGAGCTGCCACACACAGCGATGGGGTAGGCATGGCCAAAAATGGGTCTGCCATGCCCAACAATGGGGTTGCCACAGCCAACAATGAGAGCTGCCACGCCAGACAATGGAGTTGCCACGGCTGATAACGGGAATTGTCACGCATGATGATGGGGCTGCCATGGCTGATAATGGGAGTTGCTACGTCCAACAGTGGGGCTGCCATGATTAACAAAGGAAGCTGTCATGCCCAATGATGGGGCTGCCACAGTTGACAGTGGGAGCTGCCACACCCGATGATGGGGTTGGCATGGCCAACAATGGGATTGCTGCCATGGCTGATAATGGGAGCTGCCATGCCTGATGATAGGGTTGCCATGGCTGATAATGGGCGATGCCATGTCCAACAGTGGGGTTGTCATGGCCAACAAAGGAAGTTGTCATGCTTGATGATAGGGTTGCCATGGCAAACAATGTCAGTTGCCACACCCACTGATGGGGTTGTCACAGCCAACAGTGGGAGTTGCCATGCCCAATGATGGAGTTAACCATGACCAATGATGGGAGTTGCTACACCTGACAATGGGGTTGCACCCCAATGATGGGGTCACCATGTCCAAAAATGGGTTTGCCATGCCTGACTATGAGGTAACCATAGCAAACAACGGGAGCTGTCACACCCAATGATGAGGTTGCCTCAGCCAACAATGGGAGTTGCCATGCCCACCAATGGGGTTGCCATGGCTGACAATGGGAGTTGCCATGCCTCACCATGGGATTGCACACAATATGATGGGGTTGCCAGGTCCAACAATGGGCTTGCCATGCAAGATGAAGGGATTACCAGGGCTGACAATGGGAGTTGCCACACATGACGGGTTTGCCACGCCCAGTTATGGGGTTGCCATGGCTGACTCTTAGCCGGCACTCTAGCATGGGATTCCAGGACAGGCACCTGAACCATCAGTCTCCCAGGTGACAGTACTGTACACTGCCTGTGCACCATTGAGCCTGCTGGCCCTTTAATTAGTGTGTGCGTGTGTTAGGGGGATTGGCTTGTATTGGAACGGTTTAATTTGCATGTTGCACTAACACAATGGCTATGCGGTGGTCACTTTACAGCAAGAGGAGACCAAGGTTTCAGACAAATATAGCCATGACAGGGTCTCTGTGCAAACAAATGAGACCCCACTGGCACTGAAGAGAGGGGCAGGTAGTACTGGGGGTAGCTTGACAGATGCTCCCCCCAGCCGAATAAGGCCTCTTCACTCAAATTCTGTAGCTGGTTGCATTTTCCTCCCAACACAATCCATTTCTCCAGCAGAGTTAATCATTTGACCGAATAGTGACTTGCAACATTTAAACTGCTATCACTCACTATCTTGCCATTTGTATCTCCACTGGTGTTGTCTAAATACATTTATACAACAGGAGTGGGTCAGGATTAGCCAAGCTAAAACTACTGTGTCATGACTTTCAAAACAGTACTACTGTCTCACACGTGAGATGCCATGTATCTTTCAATTTACTGCATGGATTATAGGTAAAAAGTTATAAAAGGAAAAAGTACAAAGTGCTAATTGTGCCGCTCTGTTCAACGGCTCAGCATGAGCCATTTCTATCACAAGACCACCTAGACACCTCGTATAAATTAAATATGACTTGGGCAACCAAGAGAACCTTGTCAAAGGTCAAAGGCTTTATTCAAAGTTGTAATGAAAGCCGAAAAACACTTTTACTGTTTACTGCAAGCACAAACTTCAAAATAAAATCAGCCCTCCACAAACATCTTAAATGTTTTGAACAAATAAAATATGATATGGGCGAGTGTGCGACATAGTGGAAACATCTTTACACACTATACTTGACTTCTTCAGACCTTACTCGTGGCTTCAACACTCATGAGGTCCGAAGGTGAAGTATAACTCATGAAGTTATTTCTACTATCTCGCTCTTACCCACGTTTTATCCCATACACACACACACATATATATATATATATATACACACACACACACATATGCACTACTTCTTCTCTCATTTGAACCATATATATAAATACATATATGTTTGCACAGTATGTGGGTGTACCCCCCCAACCCCAAGACACTGGGATGGCAGCAGAAGTGATACAGTAGCTGAAACATGATGATGGATGCCTCTTGTGGTGTGTTTACAGAGTTGTATGTTCTTCCTGTTACCATATGTTATCCGTTTCTGATTGGTAGTGTTGCCTGGTACTGTCCCCTGCTTGTATGTGTGGTGTGTGGATTTGGAGTTAGGGCTGAAAACCCTAACGTTGAATTTCCTCGCTTTTGTCGCTGTGGAAGCAACCCTAACTGATGCATTAATGAAGTTTTTTGCAATATATATATATGATATGTAACAGGGACCTGTGCAATACATGATTTATTTTCACAAGAGTTGTTTGACCTTGGATATTCTCATGAGTGGCGTAAACTACAACTGCTGTACTCAAGGTCAAACAGCTCGAGTGAAAATAAATCATGTATTCCACAAGGTTCCCGTTACATATTTCATTTATGCAAAAGGGATTCTTTAGGATTGTGTAAGGAGTTTTGTTTTAAATAGTTTATTTAATTTTTCTTGTTAACATACATGGACTTTATGTGGTTTTCCCGGGGTAGCTCAGCTTAGCATAGTGGTTCCTAAGCAGTTGCAATGGATGCTCCAACTTTACTTTATGGACAGTACATAATGAAAAAGTTTGATGCACAATTCTTTTGTTTTTATATTTTTTGGGGGGATTTGTTTGTCAGAAAAAGTAAATAAAAAAATGAATTTTCTGCCATTTTTTGCTGATCATAAAAAAATCTAAAATCAATCTATATATGAAACACCTCTCCTTTTGTAGATAATTTAGTGCTGAACAACTTTTGTACTCAACGTACAATGCTATCAATTTTTGTTTTAAAGTTATTTGTATTTACTTGTCGAAAAAGTGTAAAAAAAACCTTAACTTTCTGCTATTTTTCTCTAATTCTACAAAAACTATAAGCTACCCATAAATGAAACACCACTCATTTTATAGATATTTTTGTGCTGGACATCTTTTGAGCTCACAGTGCCATTCTATCATTTTTCGTTTTAAAAGTTATTTGCATTTGAACATGAGTAGTATTGCTACTGAGGCCTAACATTCTAAATTGGCAGATGACATAGCAATATATAAATGTGTATATAAATGAGTGATGACATACTTACTATGCACATAAGCGGTTGTATTTACACAGTAGCTACAATACACATTATTTATGGCATCCATTTATTGTTCACACCTGTTGCATAAATATATATATGTATGTATAAATGCATCTATAGGGTTGAAGCACAAATCATACCAACTAAAGAAATAAAACATTAAGGTAACAGGCTCCTGGAATCGGTGGTGTTCCGCAAGGTTTGAACGCTCATGTGACACAGGGTTGGTGTTAACCTACTATTTTCACTCTGTGCAAGTAATGCAATGCAATTGCCAGTATAGCCTAGAGGTTAGAGTAACGAACTGTGAACTAGCTTGGTATATCCAGCAGACAAAACCTGGGTCTGATTCTCAGAACCTCCACTTGCCTACTGTGTGACTCTGAGCAAGTCACTTAACCGCCCAGTGCTCCCAGGTTGCCCCTGAAAACAGGCATTTGTGTGTAGTAGGCCATTGCAATGGCCACACTCATGGCCACCAAGACTATTTGGAAGGTACCCAGGGTTAGGATCGCATTAGCGCAAAGATCCTTCCCATTCAGAGCCCCCTCCTGGTATAATGTCCTCTCCCCTGCTATCACCGCAGTATCCAAACTAGGTCTATTTAAGGCTGCCCTGAAAACCCACATTTTGTCTACTCGCAACTGCCAGTGCGACTGCTATGCCTAATCCCAGGCCCTGCTGTATCACTAGAGGTCTTACTTGGCCCACTGACATTGCCTCCACTGAGGCAACACTCAGTCTTCCACCCCTGAAGCCTATGGGCCCTTTTACTTACATATTAGCTTCATAGGCCATATCTGTGATAGGAATGCCTGACAATGCCTCCCTGGAGGCAGCACCCTGATATCTGACCGTAACCTTGTGATTCAACCTCTGCTTAGCTACCACATGAACAGGCAAATAGTATCTTACACACTTGTATGTCACCTTACTGTATCAGGGTTTTATTTAACTCTAAAAATTGATTAGCGCTTTGCTCATAAAAGTTCTAAAACACTGTGCAAATGCATAGCACTTGCCTCACTGTGTTTAACAAACATAACACTTCTAGAAAACCTATACAAATGCTTTCTGTACATTTAGTATTGTCCCAAGGAAAAATTAAATTGCTAATCAATTATTTAAAACCCTGCTGTATTCAACTGTCATAATCTGTTGATGTCATTGTTCTTACTCTGTACCAGACATGGAGCCTCTGGAAATGACTCTATGACTCAAAGGGCTGTAATTCCTATGTTCTTAAATAAATAAATAAAATGCAGGGTTTGTGTACGCTACTATTGTCACTCTGTGCAAGTAATGTGACACAGGGTTAGTGTTACCCTACCACTGTTACTCTGTTCAAGTAATGCCACAAAGGTTGGTGTTCCCTTTATAACATCACTCTGTGCAAGTAATGTGATGCAGGGTTGGTGTTAACGTAATACTGTCACTCTTTGCAAGTAATGTGATGCAGGGTTGGTGTTATTCTACTATCATCACTCTACGCACATAATGCAATAAGGGTTGGTGCAACCCTAATATCATCAGTTTGTGCAAGTAATACAACGAGGGTTGGTGTTGCCATAATATCATCACTCTGTGCAAGTAATGCAATGCAGGGTTAGTATTACCTACTATTGTCACTCTGTGCAAGTAATGTGACACAGGGTTAGTGTTACCCTACCACTGTTACTCTGTTCAAGTAATGCCACAAAGGTTGGTGTTCCCTTTATAACATCACTCTGTGCAAGTAATGTGATGCAGGGTTGGTGTTAACGTAATACTGTCACTCTTTGCAAGTAATGTGATGCAGGGTTGGTGTTATTCTACTATCATCACTCTACGCAGATAATGCAATAAGGGTTGGTGCAACCCTAATATCATCAGTTTGTGCAAGTAATACAACGAGGGTTGGTGTTACCATAATATCATCACTCTGTGCAAGTAATGCAACGGAGGGTTAGTATTACCTACTATTGTCACTCTGTGCAAGTAATGTGACACAGGGTTAGTGTTACCCTACTACTGTTACTCTGTTCAAGTAATGCCACAAAGGTTGGTGTTCCCTTTATAACACCACTCTGTGCAAGTAATGTGATGCAGGGTTGGTGTTATCCTACTATCATCACTCTGTGCACATAATGCAATACGGGTTGGTGCAACCCTAATATCATCAGTTTGTGCAAGTAATGCAATGCAGGGTTGGTGTTACCATAATATCATTACTCTGTGCAAGTAATGCAACGCAGGGTTAGTGTTACCTACTATTGTCACTCTGTGCAAGTAATGTGACACAGGGTTAGTGTTACCCTACTACTGTTACTCTGTTCAAGTAATGCGACGATGCAGAGCTGGTGTTACCCTAACATCATCACTCTGTGCAAGTAATATGATGCAGTATTGGCGGCACCCTAATATTACTCTGGGAAAGTAATGTGATGCAGGGTTGGTGTTACCCTACTACTGTTACTCTGTTTAAGTAATGCAACACAGGGCCAGTGTTACCCTAACATCATCACTCTGCATAAATAATGTGATGCAGGGTTGGTGTCACCCTGATATAACTGTGCACGTAATGCGATGCAGGGTTGGTGTTACCTTCTATTGTCACTCTGTGCAAGTAATGCGACGCACGGTTGGTGTTACCCTACTATTGTCACTCTGTGCATGTAATGCAGCACAGGGTTGGTGTACCCTACTATCATCACTCTGTGCAAGTAATGTGACACAAGGTTGGTGTTACCCTAATACTGTCACTCTGTGCAAGTAATGCAATGCAGGGCTGGTGTTACCATAATATCATCACTCTGTGCAAGTAATGAGATGCAGGGTTGGAGTTACCCCTCTATTCTCACTCTGTGCAAGTAATGCAATGCAGGGTTGATGTACCCTACTATTGTCACGCTGTGCAAGAAATATAACACAAGGTTGGTGTTACCTTAATATCAACACTCTGTGCAAGTAATGTGACACAGGGTTAGTGTTAGCCTAATATTGTCATTCTGTGCAAGCAATGCGACTCAGGGCTGGTCTTACCCTAATATCATTGCTCTGTGCAAGTAATGCAATGCAGGGTTGGTGTTACCCCATTATCATCACTCTGTGCAAGTAATGTGATGGAGGGTTGGTGTTACCCAAATATCCTCACTCAGTGCAAGTAATGCGACACAGGGTTGATGTTACCTAATATCATTCTGTACAAGTAATGTGACGCCAGTGTTGAAGTTACCATACTACTGTCATTCTGTGTAAGTAAGTGATGCAGGTTTGGTGTTACCCTACTATTGTCACTCTGCACAAGTAATGCAACGCAGGGTTAGTATACCCTGCTACTGTCACTCTGTGCAAGTAATACAACACAAGGTTGGTGTTACCCTAACATCATCACTCTGTGCAAGTAATGCAATGCAGGGTTGGTGTCATCTAAATATCATCACTCTGTGCAAGTAATGCAACACAGGGTTGGTGTGCCTTAGTATCATCACTCTGTGCAAGTAATGTGATGCAGGATTGGCGTTACCCTAATATCATCACTCTGTGCAAATAATGTGATGCAAGGTTCATGTTACTCAACTAGCATCACTCTGTGCAAGTAATGTGACGCGGGGTTCATGTTACCCAAACAGCATCACTCTGTGCAAGTAATGTGACGCAGGGTTCATGTTACCCAAACAGCATCACTCTGTGCAAGTAATGTGACGCAGGGTTGATGTTACCCAAATATCATCACTCCATGCATTTATAATGCAATGCAGGGTTGGCGTTACTCAAATATCATCACTCTGTACAAGTAATGTGATGCAGGATTGGTGTTACCCAAACATCATCACTCCATGCATTTGTAACGCGATGCAGGGTTGGTGTTACTCAAATATCATCACTCTGTACAAGCAATGTGATGCAGGGTTGGTGTTACCCAAATATCATCACTCCATGCATTTGTAATGCGGTGCAGGGTTGGTGTTACTCAAATATCATCATTCTGCAAGTAATGCGATCCAGGATTGGTGTTACTCAAATATCATCACTCTGTGCAAGTAATGCTACACAAAGTTGGTGTTACTCAAATATCATCACTCCATGCATTTGTAATGCAATGCAGGGTTGGTGTTACTCAAGTATCATCACTCTGTGCAAGTAATGTGATGCAGGGTTGGTGTTACTCAAATATCATCACTCTGTGCAAGTACTGCTGTGTCATTTACTTTGTCTAACAAAACAGTGCCAAGATTAGGGTAATGACCACACTGTATTCTGTGATCATTCAAACCCCAAGGAAAACCACACCACAGATTCGCCAAGGTTCCAGGAAATGCTCACCCTAATTTTTCATTTCCTTACATTGTATAATTCATGCTCCAACCCTAACAGTTGCATTAATGTAGTTTTTTGGCAATGGATTTCCTTACTGTACTTTTTGAAAAAGATATGTAGTAGCTGACACCTTTAGATTTAGTCTTTCTTACACCACTGTGATGAGCACAGCATAGTGATGCTTAAAGTGCCAGACCTGGAGCTCGCTTTGTGAGAGGCCCTGTGGCCACTTAAGCAGCAGCTTCAAAGTGACATGCACTGCACTGTTGCAAAGCACTTACATCATTGCCTCAGACTTGTAGTGGACTTTGGCGCCTGACACTGTGAGCCACTTGTGAAGCAGCAACATCATCACTCACTTTGTGATGGACCTGTAGCGAACTTTGCAAGTGGCCTTAAGGGCAAATCAAAAAGCAGCTGTATCATCACATTCATTGCACCAAACTGGAATGTTCATTAATGAATACAGGAATTTAAATTTCTGCAGGGTTCCTCTGGAAGAATGTTCACCCACTCATACAAAATATAAGCTTTATATGGAGCCTAAGATCTCAGTTTTATCTGTGGCAGGGTAGGCAGCAGAGATTACCCTGTCAAGTACATAACTATAGAAGGGGTACTTTCCATGGTCACCAAAGAAACACCAGGAATTAAAACTGAGTAGTATTTCATTTTAAATGTGTTTAAGTGTGGAAGTAGGAGATTAATCAAGAAACAAATATTTATAAATCATTTATGTAAAAAAATAAGGGAGTTTTACTTTTTAGGGTCTTGTGGAAGGTTCTCAGTGAGTAACAGGGAAGTCATGTTTCTTTTTTTTTCCTTTTTTTTAACTCTTTTTATTCACCCCTCATCTCTGAACTCTCTCTCTCCAGCGACCTCCTGGATCCACAGTCTCTACCTCCCAACATGGCTCGGTAGTCACAGGCTCCTCTCCGGCACCGGGGAAGGGCCACTCCCACCCAGGGCGCTCTTTCTTTAAGTATTGAGTCACCGGGCCGGAGAGGAGGGGGATAGCCTGAGAACCGAGCCTGTATCAGGGAGTGTGGTCTGTAGACGAGGCGCCCCGCCTATGGATGCGTGTTTTTTCGTCTTTTTGTGTGCTTAGTCCCCTTGTGGAGCCCAAGCAACAAGGGGCAAGACGTGCCGTGGCTCCACCCCTCGGCATACGCCCGTAACGCCTCGCTCGGGTAATCCTCAGCCTCTGCCAGAGGGCACTCGCTGAGCATTCACTTCCCCAACCCTCCCCAGGAAGAGAGACATGATCACTGGGACACTCAATCTCTTTCCCCTCTGCCGACTCCTCAGCTGCCCGGTCCGTCCCCGAACCCGGGTCGCCGGTGTGACATGAACTGTGGCGTCCAACGCCTCAACCCTCTGCTCCACCAGACCGGATGGGCAGCCATGTTTGTGATAGCAATCTGGCACAAATGAAGTGGCTCAAGCATTCTGTATGTGATCTCCCCAAAGTCCACCTCTCACTGTGTGAACTTTGTTTAACCTGTGCATTTCTGGGGTACTGCGATATGGGTCTTGGAACATATTTAGCCAATCAAGAATCAGAAAATGTTCCAACTCATTTTATAAAATACATATCGCTTCATGAAATAAATATATTGATTGACTGATTGCTATCAAATGTTCTGAAAGCAAATTTTCCGTATCTGTTCAACCTATATTGAGTCCAGCTACTGTGGATCTGTTTTGTTATTCACGCTTTCGAGTCCCTCTAAGAAAGTTTCTTTTTTTACTCTCTTTAGACCATTCCACTGTGCTTTGTTCCACTGCCGCCCCTACTCTCCCATTCTGGATCTCTATCAGCTGGTGTCAGCCATGTCCCAGACCAGTTACTGACCTTCTGTGTCAGTACAATCCACTTCAATTCACTTTATTTGTCGGGTAAGCACACTGGGCCAAAGCCCATTTTCAGGAATGACCCAGAGCTCCAAGACAAATGAAGCTTAGATGATAACTACACACAATACATCACAAACAATTACAAGTAACAAAATACAATTCTTAAAAACATTTACATACAGCCTGAGATTGTAAATGACTTAATAAGACCTTTTTAAAATTTGCTTGTCTAAAAGCATCTACATAATGCTGGGGCAGTGAATTACATAGTTTTGAGCTTAGAACTGAGAAGGCCCTCTCACCCATACATGTTGAAATTCTGGGTAAAATCAAACATAACGAAAAAGAGGAGCGAAGGGTTCACTGTTCGTCCTTTATTTCGTGCACAGCGTAAAGGAGAGATTTACTTTCTAAGTTTATAGTATTGTTCAATAAACAACCCAAGTTATATAACAATTGAAACTCAGGGGGCAACCAACCTAATTCATCATACAGAACACAATGATGTGTCCTGTATGGTTTAGCCGTCACAAATCCGCATATGTAGTTAAATGTTTTATTAACTAGATCCAAATCCTTGACTCCCAGTTTAGAAAACAAAAAAGAAGAATTGTAATACAAAGTAGATAATAACACACTTTTGGATATAGTTTCACTTGCTTCTCTAGTTAGACAATCCCTAACCTTATATAATACCCCAAGTTTCTGATTTACAGTTTTACAGAATTACTAATGTGTAGTGCGAATGTTAAGTTAGGATCCAAGAAAACTCCTAAATATTTTGTTTCTGAAACTTGTTGCAACAAAGTCCCAGCAATATCAAACACTTGTAATGACTGTGCCTTAGCCAATTTTGGTTTGGAACCAAACAAAACACAATGAGTTTTTAGTATTTAACATTAATCGGTGGTATAAGACATAGACAGGATGGAAGCTGTCCAGAGGAGGGCAACTAAAATGGTGCAGGGTCTGCACTGGAAGACATATGAAGAGAGACTTAAGGAGCTTAATATGTATAGCCTCGAGGAAAGGAGGGAGAGAGGGGACATGATAGAAACTTTCAAGTGCCTCAAGGGAATCAACAAAGTCCAAGAGGGTAGCATCTTTCAAAAAAAGAGGTGTGCAAGAACAAGGGGGCATAATTTGAAGATAGAGGGGCGGCTCAGAGGTAATTTAAGGAAGTATTTTTTCACAGAGAGGGTTGTGGATGTATGGAACGGCCTTCCAGAGGAGGCTGTGGAGTCAAAAACAGTGGTGGAATTCAAGCATGCATGGGACAGTCATAAGGCAATTCTAGGGGGTGGGGGTAGGAAGAAGTAGGCTGCTGGTTAACTAGGATCTGCAACTTATCCATCAAGTAGGGAAATGGGCAGACTGGGTGGGCCAAGCGGTCCTTATCTGCCGTCAAATTCTATGTTTCTATGTTTCTATAAAAGCCATTTATTTAAAGTGGAAAAATCTTGATTTAACAAAAGATTGACTATGTCACCTGTTGCGGAGCTAGTGAACAAGATAATATTGTATCATCCGCATAAAGAAGTGTTTTGGATGACAAAGGTGTATTCAAAATTGGGTCAATAAAAATGGAAAACAACCTTACCTTGCCCCCCAGGCCAGGGTAATCCTACATGATGAGTGTGTACTCATGGAGGGGAGAGGAGAAGAGACAAATCACAACCAGCCTGGTGTGGGGGGTGGGGATGACCTCACTATTGACGTGCCCAGCGAACAATGATGGTGACTGGCTACTACTTCGTGCTGCAGCCAGATGGCACTCTTTCTTTCTCCCATGGTCGAACCTCCCACTGAAAGTGCACATGCTCGTGACGGCCTGGGGGGGGGGCAATATATGGTCACAAATGCTGGCAACGACACCACCAACATTCATCTCCTTAGTAATACTCATATGGCACAGCTGTGCAGCCATCTATGCCAACAGGAGAGTATCCTGCTGGCAACTCATTGCCCACTCTGCCAGCCTATGCTCTTATTGTCCCGGGCTAGGGCACAAACCCCTGTCAGGCCCATGCAGATGGGTAACAGTGTTGCTTTTACTTGCCCAAGCACTGTTGTATGTCCTCAGCCTCCTTTACGCTCTATGTGGTTCGTTTAATGGATGGGTCCACAGGCCCAACGATGCCTTCCAATATGCTGTATGTTTGATGTTACCCGCTGCACAAAGTGAGTCACATTACCCCTTCTACTCTGCATTGCTAGCATACAACCTCCAGCAGTTTTGTTGTGAATGCTTCAGAAATTAACGTGTTCAGGCTTTGCATTCATATACATGTCTGTCTGTCTTTTATGAAAATCAATAAACTAAAAAGTTTTTTTAAAAAGAAGGCAGTTGTCACAAACCTCGTCCGCAATGAGAGGTTGCTGCTGCTGGGAAGGACTGAGATCAGAAGCAGTGCAGTTATCTATCTGAAATACAGAAACAGACCGTCTTTAATACCATGGGACACAGAGACCGCTCAAGAACATGGTTTCATAGGTGAGGACACAGGGGTGTTCGGACTGCTAATATTCTGTGGAGCTGGCAGTTTTGTACCCTATAAAACAGAGGGCATCAATCACAAGGGATCAGGCAGTCACAGTCAGTTATTATTACTTAGGCATAGTAATAAGTATTAAGTGCCTCAGAAAGTTTTTTTTTAAATCAGTATTTTCTCTACCTCAACTGCTGAGTGGCCCCATCTGGACTGGTTTCCCCAGTCCCATCACCCAGCTTCCCTGGAACTTATCATGCTCCCTGGGTTGTCCTCTACCACAGGATTTCAGAGATGCCCAGTCACCAGTGTGGGGCCCACAGGGGACCGGGCCTTCATCCAGCATGGTTGGGGGGGGGGTCCTCTGTGTTTGCCCCAGGGCCCACAACATGTGCAATGACATGGTGCAAGCTCCACTTCTGCAGAGACTCCTCTTCATGTCAAGTGGGTGAGGACTCTTCCCCAGCGTCGCATTGCACAGCCACCCAGATCCTTCAGGTAGCAGCCCCAGCGTGGGACATACAGTGGCATCCCCCAGGATGAAACCCAATTCTGCAGTATTTTGCAGCACTCTGCTGAATGCTGCAGCAGACCTACTGAAGAAAGCAATGTAATTTCAATGGGAATTAGTCCCTTTTGTCATTCAGGAAAAATGTGACACTGCCAGGATGAAGCAAATGCCACAGTTTCCTGCATGACAAAAAGGACAACTCACCACTGAAATTACATTGCTACTTTATTCAGCAGGTCTGCTACAGCATACCTGAAAGAACTCCTGATTTCTTACTGTCCTTCCCGCTACCTCCGATCCTCTGGTAAGGGATTGCTGGAGATTCCCAGGGTAACCTTAAAAACATCTGGTGGAAGAACATTTGCCTTTATGGCCCCTACCCTGTGGAATTCTCTACCTTACCAGATACGTAATAGCCTGACGGAGGAGAGCTTTAAAAAAGCTTTAAAGACCTTCCTTTTTAACCAAGCATTTTAATGACTTGAATTGTGTTGGACTGTGTTTTGAATTTAAATGCTGTTTATAATTATGGCTTTTAATATTGTATGAAGGATATTGTAAAGGCGCCCTGAGCTTTGGAAGGGCGCCTTATAGAAATAGATATTTACTTACTTACTTACTGCAGAGTGCTTTAAAAGGGTTTTCATCCTGGGGGACGCAACTGTATGTACCCCCATCCCTGAGGGAGGACATTAGTCTTTGGGATGCTAAATCCTCCCTCCCGGCCAGCCCCCGAGTGACCCATGTCCATTTTTTTAACCTGGGTCACCAGTGCAGCAGGAAGTCAGGTGCCCAGTTCCTCAGCCCTCTCCATCGCTGGACCGGTCCTCAGGAAAATGTTAACAAGGCAATTAAAGCCTTGAGTCAAACAAAAAAGTGGCACTCAGTGTATAATCTATATTTAAAAGCTTTACTGAAATTCAAATTTACAGAGATATACACACAAAAAGCAGCACAGTCAGTCTAGCGGTAACCCACCACTTTGACTCTTAACGAGTTTTCATCAGGGGGTGGCGCTAGTGAGAAAGCACACTTAATTTATACACTATTCATTAATGTGTTATACAAAACATCTGTGGGATTTAAAGCCCTGCAAGGGAAGGCACTTCATACATTTTATGCTGTAAGAACCAATTTCTATAGCATGAAGCTACCTCTTAAGTTTTGGAAGAAATTCAGGTACTTCTAGCCATAGAGAAAAAGGTTGTGAAATTTTGATTACATCTACACCAGGGTGACAGGAAATCCCACCAGCTAATGGCAACGAACAACCAGCAACAAAATGAAAAATTCAAATCAGTAAATTTCCTCATGACAAAACATTTAAATCTAAGCAATATTGGTATTAATTGTTAACAGATAAGGAACAGTGAGTCCCAAAATGAACTGGTGAATCTTTATCTCCACTGACTCCATAAAAGATATATATATCATGTACTGGGAAACTCAGATCAAAATGCACAATAAATTTACAGGCTATAGGTCACTTAACAGAAATTTCTCGAAGGCTGGATACCTAATAAATGTAAACAAGCCAGCCTTCCAGTACAGCGGTAGCGTTACCACTCAAGACGCTGGTGACCCAAGTTTGGGAGTGAGCCTGGGCCGCCTGAAAGCTGGCCGGGGGAGGAAGAGGAGAGTTGAGCATCTCAGGGATGGCTACTGTTCCTTGCTGCATTACTGCCACCTGGTGCCCCCAGGTGGTGGTTGCATGCAGGGATCCTGGAAGAAGGAGCTGGACATTACCGCACTCCGGCACCGCTCACATTTGTGTGCGTGCTGCGCAAAACAGCCTCTGCCAATGTCTGGGTATGGGAGAAAAACGGAAACAAAAAGCTGTCTGCCATGATATGCCATCCACCACTCCGACCATCACACCATGGGGTTCAGTTTTGGGGCCCCCCCAAATGGACCTACCCCTGTGGAGATGGTCCGGTACCACCCTTTGAGGGGAGTTACCCCAGATGGTCTATTGGTGGTGCTGGACCTATCGGGATTGCTGGGTGAAAGCACATGTCCAGGGGACCTCGTACTAGCCTTTACTAAGGGAGTGGGAGATGCCCTTGACTTGATTGCTCCTGTTCGTGTTCGACCACTCACTCTTCACCCAAGGTCCCCTTGGTATGATGGGTCCTTGAAGGAGCTGAGGCGAATTGGTCGAAGGCTGAAGAGAGCATGGCGGAAGTCCAGCCTGAATGCTGAGAGGCTTAGATTGATGGAACATTATAAGGACTATCAATCAGAAATCACCCGTGAAACGGCAGAATTCCTGTCCAGGGAGATTTCTGCTGCGTAGAACCGACTGGCTCAACTCTTTTGCACTGTTGACAGATTGTGCAATCCAATCTGTCTCTAGTCTGGAAGAGCTTTTTCACAAATTAAAACTGATGAGCTAGCTCAGTTTTTTGCAGATAAGGTTGCCGGCATCAGGTCCAGAATCGGCCTGGCTCTCTCCATGAGGGGTTGTGGAGGTTGACGGGAGGTGGAGAGTGCTCGGTCTGTCTGGACGGATTTCAGCCAACCGAAATTCATGGACATTGTGAAGATCGTCCAGACTCCGCGCCAAACCTGTTGTAGTTTGAATCCGGGCCCTACCTCCCTTTTGGTGGGATGTGTAGACGTTATTTGCCCGATCCTAGCTGAAATTGTATGGAGATCTCTGGAGAGGGGATTCTTTCCAGATCCCTTAAAGGAGGCAGTCATTCAACCACTCCTTAAAAAACCCTGCTTGGATCCCATCGATCCAGCTGACTACCGACCTGTCTCTAACCTTCCCTTTGTGGGGAAGGTTATTGAGAAGGTGGTTGTGTTGCAACTGGACAATGACTTGGTAACTCACAATGTCTATGAAGCTCTCCAATCTGGATTCAGGAAGAGGCATAGCAGGAAGACAGCCCTTGTTCAGGTATTAAATGACCTCCTAATGGCAAGAGATCAAAAGGCTAGCACCATCTTGGTCCTGCTTGACCTCTCAGCAGCCTTTGACACTGTGGACCATGAGGTGCTTTTGGAAACCCTGCGGTTCCTTTGTGGACTGTCGGGTACAGTCCTCAAACGGTTTCAATCTTTCCTTGTAGGCAGGTTTCAGAGGGTGGTCACCAGAATTTATTCCTCTGATACCCTCCCCCGTCCTGTGGGGTGCTGCAGGGTTCCATATTGGCACCCATGTTGTTTGCAGTGTATATGCTGCCATTGGGAGATGTTATCAGGTGATACGGCTTGAGTTTTCACTGCTATGCAGATGATACTCAGCTGTATATATATCCTTTGTGCCAGGACAGGTTGATGCGACCTCCGTGCTAAATAGCTGCCTCTCCGAGATCAAAGACTGGATGAGCTTGAGTTGGTTGAGACTGAATCCGGATAAGACTGAGGTGTTGGTCGTGGATCTGGGCTGCACGGGGGAGGGTATTGGTGCTGGGCACTTATCGGGCCTTTGGCTTGATGGTGTCCAGCTCATCACCTCAGATCGGGTGCGTAACTTGGGTGTTGTTTTTGATGATGGCTTGACCTTGAAGTCTCAGGTGTCAGCTGAGGTCAGATCCTCATTTTACCATGTGAGGAACATTGCCCGGGTGAAACACCTGATTTCCCCCAGGTGACCTTCCAACGTTGGTCCATGCCTTCATTACTATCCGTCTTGACTACTGCAATGGCCTCTACCTAGGGCTGTCTGGGGTTGATATTCACCGCTTGCAGCTGGTGCAGAACGCTGCGGCCAGGCTGTTGACTGGTACCTCCAGGTTCAGTCATATTATGCCAGTCTTGCGCAAACTGCACTGGCTGCCAGTTCAGTGGTGGATCACCTATAAGGTAGGCTTGCTTACCTTTAAAGCCTTACATGAACTGGGACCTGACTACCTTAAAGGAGAACAGTACTTAAGTAAAGCTCCCCACCCCCCGAAACCTGACTGTGCAATTTAGCTTTTGGCAATAAAAATAAAAAAATTAAGTGTTTGCACTTCCTCGCTCCAACACTCATAAACTCAGCCGGCGGGCAACATGGTGAGCACTGCTGCGGTGCCATCTCGTAATTATTGTGGCACCGCGCTGCTCCTCCAGCATGCAAGTGAGCGGTGTGGCGCCACCCAACATGAATAACCTGTCTGTCATGTTGCCTACGTGAATAATGTTGAAGCGGCCTGAGCTATTTAATTGCCATAAAGCAATGCGCAGTCGATTCTGATGAAACTTTACCAAATACTATTCTCCTTAAGGCTCTCCTGACTCTACTCCCTAGTTGCCCTCTCCAATCCACTGACAAGGGATTGCTAGAGATTCCAGGGTTTGTCTTAAAACATCTAGAGCTCGTGCTTTTTCATTTGCAGCACTGACCCTGTGGAATTCTCTACCTCGTTGGTTAAGAGAATGCCCGACCATGAGCAATTTTAAATCTATGCTGAAAACGTATTTATTTTCCTTGGCCTTCCTGGAGTAATTGAATTGATTTTAAAATGTTATTATATTTTCTGTTTTTACATTGTAATTTATGGAAGGGCTTTAAGCCCTTGATTTGATGGGTGGAGCAACGTCACTCCCCCATCAAGCTTAAAAGGTCACAGCATCCTGGGCCACGGCAGGATTCTTTTTCGTTGCAGCTGGAGGCTCGGTCAGCTCTTCTTTCTCTCCACCCCCGCTCCATCTTTCGTTCAGTGTTTCCTCGTCCCTCACGTTTCTGTTGTTCCTTTTTCCCAATTCTGTCTCCCCCACCTGCTCTCCCTCTCTGTTGCTGCTCTTTCATGGTGGTTTGCTTGTTTTACCTCCTAGCCCATCCCGTCTCTCTGCTTCTGCTTGCCCCCCCCCAGGTTTCCTTGCTGGTCGCGTGGCTGCCCAGTCCTGTCTTCCCCTCCTATTTGTTTCTGCCCCAGTCCTCCTCTGTTTTGCCTCATTTGCTGCTACTCTCTCGGAGCTCTCCATTCAACCCCTCCCATTCCGTCCCCTTGTGTTTGTTCCCCGCTCTTCCCCGCTCTGTCATCCCTGCAGCAGCCTCGCTGCTGGTTCTTCCCGGCATGGGCCGTGGTTTTCCCCCGTATCTTGCCTTATCTCCGTTTCAGATGCTGCTTCTCCTCTCAGCTCTGTCCTGCTTGCTGTTCCTTATAGCCACTCCTCGTTTCTGCATCGCCCCTCAGGCAGTTTGCCGGTTCTGTGTGTTTGGCTGTTCGTCTCAGCTGCCTGTCGTCTTTTTTTTTTTTAATTTCTTTTTTATCCTCCTTCCTACCTCCAGAGCCTTTTCCTTCCATCCGCTCATGTCCCCCAGGGTCACCTACCTTAGTGATCTGCCCCTAGAGTGCCTCGTCCTCCTCTCCTCGCACAGTGGGGTCTGTCCTGTAGGTGGCCCCTGGAAGGTACTGCAGCGGCCTTCATCTAGGCTGCCGGAGGGGTTTTTCTGTTTTTCTCCCCTCGAATCCCACTCCCCCTGGGATGCCTGCACTTGGGACATACGTCCCGAGTGGCAACGTGCTGATGCACGCCAACCCTCATGTGCCGCGACGTCCCCCTCCCCGGCTCCAACAAGCAAAGCCGCCTCCATCCCTTCCCAATGCCGTGCTTCCACTGGCTACGGAAGGGATGCAAGCAGAGCGCTTTGGTACCCGCCCCGAGGAGAGCACTGCTGGGACGCCGATCCTCCCTCCCCACTGACCCCCGGCCACCCGAGTCCGTCCCCGAACCCGGGCCGCCAGCGTAGCGCGAGGTGTGGCATCCAGCGCCTCAACCCTCAGTGCCACCGGACCGGCAGTGCCTGTCGTTTTTGTGAAACTTCCATTTGGCTACCTTTGAAGGACTTGGCCCTGCATGCGTCGGCTGCTGCTCCAGTGTGCAAACCTGTACCGATTTTCTCTACGGTGCCATACCTCTGTCAGGTCTTGGAGAATGGTATGTCTATTCGGTTCCTGTCTGCACTCCTCCACCGGTTGCACTGTGCTTCTTCGTGTCTTTGATTATTTCTTCTGGTGTGTATTTCAACATTAGTCCCACAGCTGACATGTTCAAAGGCTGCCTGACAGTTCCAGTATCACTTTCCTGCTCTCCGGTTTTGCTATGTGTTTGACCCACATATCAGATTTCTGGTCATCTGCGATTTTCTTCGAATGCTGCTCAGGGGACTGTTTATTTGTGGGTTTCTAGGAATATTCATGAGGCTGCTAGACCTACTGCTGTCGTTGGACACAGAAACCAGTCAGGAGGTGCTTGACTGTCACTCTCCTGCCCAGCACGGGGGGGGGGGGCAGCCTGTATCCCTCCCACGGCATCTATCCACTTTTACTCCCTCTACTCCTTGCAGTGTGTATGTTAAGGTTTTCAGGGCCATCATTTTGGGGGATGTGGTGGCCGCTGCCCGGCTCCTCTGGTGCACCTTGGTGCCCTTTTTACCTTAGTTTGGGCCCACAGGGTCCCCTTCCTCACACTGATAGCTCCGTCTGCTCACCTGTTCTACCTTGGTGCTTCATCTCCTTTCAGAACTCTCTTTCCAGCCTGCTTCAGGGTGCACTCGTTCTGCTCCCTCTCCTCAGCTGCCACTGCTTGCTTGTTCTGCAATCCACTTCCTCTGGCTGCCTCCGTCTAGCTTCACTCCAATCGAGGTTGTACTCAGTTGACTTGTTCCAGTTCCTTTTGCCCTCTCTGCTCCATATCACTTGTTCTTCCCTCTAGTGGGTCCTCTCCCTCCTTCCTTGTCCAGTACCTTCTTTTGGGGTTTCCCCTATCCTGTGTCTGGCTACCTGTCATTAATCATATGTCACCTCTTTGACCCGCAGCCCTTCTGCAGCATGTATCAGGTTCATGACTCTGGTCTTCATTCACCACTTATTATCTCGTACTAGCCGTCAAGGATTCTTTCCAATCATGGCTTCGCCCCATCATTCTCTATCCATCATCAGCTGTCAAGGATTTGCTCCAATCATGGCTTCCATCTTTCCTCAGCTTTTGCTCGTGCCAGCCATCACAGATTCACTCCACTTATGGCTTCACTCCTCATCTATCCCTGCTACCTCAGTTTGGGAAGCACCAAGGGAGGTCGACAGTGAAAATGCCGATCTCCCCCACAGTAACAGCACAATACCGACGCAGGTATTGTGCCGCCTGTTTCAAAAGTGTTTTCTGTGGCGGGCTGTGCCCCCCGCACCCCCCGGACTTTAGGATTCCAACTCCAGGTCGGAGTTGATCCAGGGAAGGGGCAGAACACTGGGGGAAGGCGAAACATGGAAAAAGGACCATACCGCGAATGTCACCATAATGGCCTTTTTTCCTGTTTCGCCATCGGGGTGTCGACCTGAAGGGGTGCACCGCTCGATTTGACTCTATTTGCAATCAAGCGCCATGCCTTTCTGTCCATTGCCCTTTGCTAAGGGCTGGCTGGAGACTCTCCATCGTCATCCAAGTTCCTTTTCAAATTCAGTTGCGAATCTACCTCCTTTCGAGGAGTCTACTTAATCACATCGCTGTATTCATTTCCAAATCTGCCTCCATTCGTAGAGTCTACTTAGTCACATTGCTCTGTTGAGCATACTGCCCCCAGTTCGCATACCCTCTGGTTCCAGACATGCCTTCTTGGCCTCGGAGTATATCTCCTTTCGAGGAGCCTCATTACTTGCATCACTCTATTGAATCCTATGATATCTCATCACCCACAACATCAGGGTCTAATCGTTCACATCGCATGTTCATGCTTTATCGGCCTCAGTGTCTACTTCCTCACCTTGCTCAATCAGGTGTACCTCTCATTTGCTCATATGCTACCTCATCGACCTGCCACCCTCTTCTGGCAATCATCACCATCAGTATTCATATTTGCCTCATGTTCCTTCAATCCGTGTGCAGTCTCATGTTCCATAATTGATCTGTGCTTTCTTTTGGGGAGTTTCCTTATTTCGTCATCATCCTCCCTACTCATGTCCCTTTCATTACTGAACCCTTCTCTTTAACGACATACATCCTCAAATCAAACGTTGTCAGCCTGGAGGGAAGGCAACCTAGGCCTTGGATCCCCAGAGGTTTCCTCCTCAAAGGGTTTTTTTCCTCTCCTCCGTGCCAATGGTCATAATATAGTTAGAGTTAATGCTTTCTTCGGTTAGTTAGTTAGGTTCCGCTGTTGGATGGAGGCGGATGGTGGCTCCGGCTTTCGCTTCTCTTATTAGGAAGTCAGCCCTTATCATCTTCTCTGAATTCATTCATTCATCATCCCTGCCTCTTTGATGCTCGACACCTTTAGGTATTATTTTTGGGCTTCTTCCTAACCTACCTTTAGCTGACGCAATCATTCACAGCACCTGTGAGGAACCCTCCTCTAAGGGTTCCTTCGTGATACCTCTACAGGGTGGTATATCCCATGGATAGAGAGGCAGAAAGCCACAAAGCAAATCAAGTTACGCAAGCATCATCTCTAATTATCTCATCCAGTTGCGTAAGCACATCGAATGGGAGGGCTTTAAGCCCGAGGTACGATGGGCGGAGCAACAACGTCACTCCCCCATTGAGCTTAAAAGGTCACAACATCCTGGGCCTCGCCAGGATTCTTTTTCGTTGCCCAACATCCACCCCACCTCCTCCAGCAGTTTGTCTCTCTTACCCGTGGGTTTCTTCCTAACCTATCTTTAGTTGATGCAATCATTCCCATGGCACCTGTAAGGGGGGAACCTTCCTCTAGGGTTCCTTGCTTCGTACCCCTACAGGGTGGTATATCCATGGATAGAGAGGTGGAAAGCCACAAAGCAAATCAAGGTACACAACATCATCTCATATTATCTCATCCAGTTGCATAAGCACATCGAATAATTTGTACAGTGCCTTGGTTTTGAAAGGCGCTTTACAAATACAGATTGATTTGATTTGACCTCTTTCAGGCCCTGATCTGCCGATGGTGAATCAGTTGCCAGGACAAAAAAATAACACCAAAGGAGGAATGGGGTCCCTTCTGATGGCCCCGCATTTGGGGGGGGGGCAATCCAAGGAGGAACATTGGTACATGCAAGTCATGGGGATTGCAGGCAATGGGGCTGGGGGTACAGCAGAACTAATGAGGAGTCATCCAGAGGAGGAGGGATGAACAAAAAAATGCAAAAGAAAACTGACAAATAATGACAAAGTACAGAATCAGTGACATGAGCTTGAACTAGAAATGGATAAACACAAACAGAACTGGGAACCAGAAGAAAGCAAGCATGTAACCAAAGCCACGTGGGTCAACTTGAAAATGAGATGCATCTTCTTCCTTTTTTTTTTTTTATCATGTCATATTTTCTGCTCCCCCGGACAGCCCTCCATCCGACTGACACCCATCCCAGCCCCGTCACTGGAATTACTGGGGCTTACCTTATGCCTGGTCTGGGAGCGGCGCCTGTGGGCAGTCAGTCTTCATCCTGCTGCCGGCATTTTCTCCTCTGGTTTACCCCCAGGAGTAGGCGCACATGCATGTCGAAGCACGCATGCGCCTTACAGTCCCAGTCATGACCCCTTCCTCCACCCCATTGGCCTAGTGCCTTGGCACCCCCATAGCCTGTGCTGCCCCTAGCCTCCACCAGGAGGCAGCCATCAGCAGAGGGATGCCGCTACACCTCCCTGGAGAGGAGAGCTGCCTTCCGGCAGCTCCATCCAGCTCTGTCCCCCCCCCCCCGTTGCCAACCTCCGATGGCCTGGGCTCATTCCCAAACCCAGGTCACTGGCATGCCATGAGGTAAGGCGTCCAGCGCCTCAGCCCTCTGCACCACTGGGCTGGCTACAGATGCATTGTCTTTTAAACTGTGCCAAATGCACAAATATCAGAGATTATTAAGTTCTCCCAGGAAGATGTTACATTAACACACTGAAAGACGAGGCAAAGATGCAGATCATCCTAGGTGAAAATACTGTATTTATTAAATTACCAACAAAGTAGTACCTCCCTCCTTCTGTTGGTGATCCCTCTCCCTATGCATCCCAGCATCTGATCTGCCTTACCCACAGTCCTACTATACTGTGCTGATGCCATCATGTTCTCCATGATTAAAAAACCCGATCCCTTTCCTCTGATGTAAAACTGTGCACCTGGGAGAGACTTGAGAACCCCGGCTCTAGATGTCATGTGTGGCTGGGAGGTACCTGAGAACACCTACTCTCAAGCAGACGTGTGTGGCTAGGAGCAATCTGAGAACCCATACTCTAGAGCAGACGTATGGCAGGGAGTGATTTGAGAATCCTACTCTAGAGCAGATGTGTGGTGCTGGGAGAGACTCGAGAACCCCTACTGTAGAGCAGATGTGCATGGCTTGCAGTGACACACAGAAGCAGAACAATTTCAGACCCAGACAACTCTTGGTGGAGACACTGGAGCCCATTTCATCCCAGTTAACAACACAGCTTGGGGTTATTGTATCATTGGCCTGTGTTCCCACCCAGGCATCATGAAGTCTCTTCTCCCCCAGTAATTTAAGTGTAACATGACTTAAGTTTGTGGTTCCTCCCCCCTCTCCCAGAGTGCTTGGCTAAGAGTTCTATTATGTCAGGTAGGGACAATGGCATATTTACCTCTGGTGCCAGCACCATGTTTCCCTGCTATATTTAGAATATATACTAATACTGCTATAAGAATAGTGGACGTCGAAATGCACCGTATTTCTATACCCATACGTGTGTCTGTATTAATGTATATAGTACATATGTGTACATGTAGTAACACAGTGGGTATGTGTATCTGTACTGTAATATGTGTGTTTGATTTGTGATCCTGCAAAATTAATTAATAATAATAATTATTATTATTAATCTAATTATGTTGCCCGGCACTTGGTGGTCTCCCTGACTTGCCCCATATCTTTCTTTATTAGTCTCATCATATTTAGGGTTGAGTGATTTTTATATAACCAGAAACCCTTACAATACGAGTAGTGCTGTGTACATTTAATACTGCATTGCTTACACCATTGCAGAATAAGATGGGGGTTGTTACTGCTGAATACCATCATGAGAGATGATGTGTTTGCTAAATACATGAGAGTTTTGAGTTTTTTGAAGATAAGTCCAGAACTAGAGGATATGAATTAAAAATTAGAACAAAACATTTCCATGCAGAAAGCAGGACATTTTATTACACTCAGCATAACCTTTAGATCCCGCAGGTAAGCTGTAAGCCCCAGCGCTTGTCAACAATAAAGCAGCATAGGAAACAAGAATATAGTAGGTTTCACATTGTGGTGACAATCAGGTTTTATCTGTTTTTCTCCCTGCTGTTCCACATCCCTCTACCACTGCGGACATGCACTTGAGGTCTGCTGTGTTCCTGCACTGGAGACAGAGATCCTTGTCCTGCCATGGGGGGGGGGGTGCTGCAGGAGTAGAATGCACCAACTCCCTCCATGTGCGTCTCCTGTCAGTAGCATCACCAGCCATGTGTTTCTACATGGTGGAAACTTATATCTTATGCTCTCTCCCAAGCCCCAATCACCAGTGTGGGAGTGAAATGATACTGGACAAGATTCTTACCTCGTTTGCAGGCTGCCCTCCATCCCTGTTGATGCCTTGACTCCCTTCATCAGGTATGAATCCCAACTGGGGATTTGAAACCTCCTTCTCCTCAGCAAAATTCCAGCCATCCTGGACCCCTGCTTCTTTATAAACAGGAAGCTGAAAAACACATAATCTCACTCAGAATAGCAGTTTTCAACTATGTCAGGCACTTGATTAAAAACAATTTGTAGATCCTTTCCTGAGATCTTAAAGATTATACATGTTTATAAAACAGCAGAGAGAAAAGAATGATGTGACGGGCTGAACACCATTATGCAGTAAGATTCGTCTTCTACTGGGCTAGCTGTCATACAACTGAACAGTTCTTTTTTAAACATATAGGCCTGGATATTCAAACTGCGCCATTCTGAGGCGCAAGCCCTTGCGCTGCTCAAAATAGTTGCGCAGGGGTGTGGCCGGGGTGATATTCAAATGAGTTGCGCTATTGCGCAACTCCTTTGAATATCACTCCCCAACTTTCACAACACTTGCGCGATGCGCGAGTGGAACTTGCGCCACACGCAAGTTGCCAGAGATGAGCATTAAACTTGCGGTGGCGCAAATACCATAGCGCCATCGCAAATTTCCGATATTCAAAGGTGACATGCAATGGGGCCATAATTTATGCAAGGCGCAGGGGGCCATTTGCATCTATTTATGGCCCCATTTGTATATTACATGTACTAGATGCCCGATCCGAGGACTTGCGCCTGGCCACCCTGCCAGGCAGCAGCCGTCGGGGACCGACGGACAATGCAGCCTGATTGCAGGCATTACAGGTACATGTAACACCCCCCCGTACCCGAAGCCCGATCGCGGGCATAGCGTGTATGAACCCCCAGTGCCTGATGGCGGGCGAATACTAACCCCAACTTAAATATCTCCCTGGTGGTCAGTGGACCGTAAAGCCCGATCGCGGCAGAATCATCTAAACCCCAAACATCTCCTGGTGTCTAGTGTCCCCCCACCCACAGTCCCTCCACCCCGCTCCCCGCAGCCGGCGAGCGACAGCATCCACCGCCTGCCGCCCGCCAGCCCCCCGACTGACTGTCGGTGAGGCTGCCAGCCCATGATGCAGAGCTACAGCCAATGGGCTTACAGCCATACCATTATGACAGTCAGATTTGTGAATGAACATCATTCCACAAGTACAGACTGTCATGCTCTGACATGGGCTACAAGCCCATTGGCTGTAGCTCGCACCAATGGGGCAGCCCTACCGGGTTCAGTCGAGCGACGGGCGGCAGGCGGGTGGGATGCTATCGCACGGCCGCGGGGAGCGGGTGGAGGGGGCTTCGTGGATGGGGGACACTCAGACACCAGGGAGATGTTTGGGGGTTTGTGATGTTCTGCCCGCGATCGGGCTTTACGGTCCACTGGACCACCAGGGAGATATTTGGGTTGGGGTTACATTCTGCCCGCGATCGGGCACTGGGGTTCATACACTTATGCCCGCGACCGGGCTTCGGGATATGGGGGGTGTTACATGTACCTGTACTGCCCGCGATTGGGCTGTGGGAGATGTGGGCGGGGGAGTCGTGTTACACTATGGCACGATCGGGCTGGTGGGGGAGCACAGGGAAGAGTTGGGGCCAGCCAGGGGTGGCAGCTGCTGTGTTGCGCCCTGCAATGCAGAAACTCACCTGTGGGTGGCCCTCAACCAAGCCTTTTTTGAGGCTCAAGGTTGTGCAGGCGCAGGTGAAGGATTGCGCATGCACAACTCTACACAACCCGACTGAATATCAGTTGCTTGGGTGTGCCATGGATCCTCCCCTCCTGTTGAGCATGCATTCATTTGCATTGCTCTCTTGCGCAACCTGATGCCAGTGGCGTAACTGCCTCCTGCTGAATATCGCAGAATGGCGCATTTTGGACTTGCGCATGTGCAACCCTGTTGCGCATGGCACAACCCTTTTGAATATCCAGGCCATAATGTCTTATGTAGACATTTATCTGCCTGAGGGATCTCAACATGTGCACCCTGGAAGAAAGGAGCGGAGAGGTGAAATGATTGAGACCTACAAGTACCTCACAGGGGTGAACAGGATGCAGCAGGGGGAGTCTCTTTCAAATAAGGAAGAGCACCAGGACCAGGGGCATTTGATGAAGCTGCAGGGGCGGAAGTTCAAGAGGATGTGAGAAAGTATTTCTTCACTGAAAGGGTGGTAGTTGCCTGGAACAGACTCCTAGAGGAAGTGGTGGAGGATAAAACAATGGGAGGATTCAAGCATGTGTGGGATAGACCTAGGGGTGTAGGGAGGGTCGTCAGAGACCAGATAGGATCTGTGGAGACAGATTCGGTAGGGAACTTTGGGGTAGACTGGGTGGGACAAGTGGTCGTTTTCTGCCGACAGATTCTATGCTTGTATGTTTAAATAAGCCATTTTATCAAAAAACTCACTCCAGAATGCATCCAGCTCACCCTTCCTGTCAGAGAATCTGTCTCACTCCAGAATGCATCTGGCTCACCCTTCCCGTCAGTGAACCTGTCTCACTTTAGAATGCGTCTGGCTCACCCTTCCCGTCAGTGAACCTGTCTCACTCCAGAATTCATCCAAACTTACCCTGCCTGCCAGTGAACCTGTCTCATTCCAGAATACATCCAGATCGCCCTTCCCATCAGTGAACCTGTCTCACTCCAGAATGCATCCAACTTACTCTTCCTGTCAGTGAATCTGTCTCACTCCAGAATGCATCCAACTTTCCCTTCCTGTCAGTGACCCTGTCTCACTCCAGAATGCATCCGGCTCACCCTTCCTGTCAGTGAACCTGTCTCACTCCAGAATGCATCCAGCTCACCCTTCCTGTCAGTGAACCTGTCTCACTCCAGAATGCATCCAGCTCACCCTTCCTGTCAGTGAACCTGTCTCACTCCAGAATGCATCCAGCTCACCCTTCCTGTCAGTGAACCAGTGATTAACATACCTTTGGCAATGAGTTTGAATTGCATGTTAAGCCTCTGTGGTCATCCATGCCAGTCACTGACAGTGAAGTCTGTTGCTCTGCCTGGTCTGAGTGAACTGTCTGGTTTATTTTTTTCACTTTCCGCACACAGGCATATTCTGCTGTAACCACATCATCCTCCTGCTTTAACAAAACCTTGTCCTTGGTCATTTGTGGTGCTGCAGTGGCCTCACCCATGAGCTTCCATGGGCTAGCACTGAGGTAACTATGCTTAAGGTCTTCCTTGGCTCCCACACTTTCATAAAGTAGGTCTTCATTCACTCTTCGCCGGAAGGAGGCCTTCTTTATGGAGGAGTACGTGGGGTCTGCATTGCTTGTGGCCTCAGCTGGTGGTGTATTTTGACATGGAACTCTAGGTAGCTCTCGCTTCAGGAAGCAGTTTACATTTTGTGCCCGTGCGTTTTTATCAGACGGATATAGAATGTCCACACTGGCAGGGCGATTTCGATCACTTTCTGTTGGGAGGAACAGGTTTTAATCTTTTAATGTCTATACCAAAGTTATTTTAAAATGGGTTGATAGAGGTCTTATTGTTTTTAATCTAATCCCCCCCCCAACCCCGAGTGGAAATCCATGATAGCATGGAGTTTGAATTGTAAACGATACAGAAAACACACCATAGTTAAAACACCAATTTGCAAAGCAAGGAAATGTCCCAGACAAGAAGATTTCATGTCAACCATACTCTGCTTGCCCTTTGTAGTGCTGCTGGGGATAAGGGACTGGGAAGCAACCAGTGAGGTCAGCACTAATGAGAGGAAACAGCCAATCAAGAACATTAGTGATAGGAAACAGACACTCAAGAGCATTAGTGATAGGAAATGGACAATCAAGAGCACTAGTGATAGAAAACAGACAATCAGGAGCACTAGTGATAGGAAACAGCCAATCAAGAGCATTAGTGATAGGAAATAGCCAATCAAGTACATTAGTGATAGGAAACAGACAATCAAGAGCACTACTGATAGGAAACAGCCAATCAAGAGCATTAGTGATAGGAAACAGACACTCAAGAGTATTAGTGATAGGAAACAGACAATCAAAAGCACTAGTAATAGGAAACAGCCAATGAAGGGCACCATTGATAGGAAACAGCCAATCAAGTACATTAGTGATAGGAAATGGACAATCAAGAGCACTAGTGATAGGAAACAGCCAATCAAGAGCATTAGTGATTGGAAATAGCCAAGCAAGAGCATTAGTGATAGGAAACAGACAATCAAGAGCACTAGTGATAGGAAACAGCCAATCAAGAGCATTAGTGATAAGAAACAGACACTCAAGAGCATTAGTGATAGTAAATAACCAAGCAAGAGCATTAGTGATAGGAAACAGACACTCATGAGCATTAGTGATAGGAACCAGCCAATCAATATTCTTGCGTGAGTGACCCTGAAGAGTAAGGACCATGAACGATGCCTGCATCTTTAGGAGCACCCACAGAGAGACTGCAGGTCCACACTGCACTCTGCTCAAGATAACTCTGATGTATGGGTATAGCTTTGGTTCCTTCCACCATGGGAACCATTCAGTAATCCTTGGGGGCACAGTGGGTGCTGAACAGGCTGCAGAGTACTCTTGGAGGGGAGTGCTGGGTAGGGGGTTAATGCCATATTAACTGGGGGAGCTGAGAGACAGGTAGAGTACTGTAACCAACATATGTCAGGATTCCTATAAACACCCAATATGGGGTACCGTGATAAACAGGTACCAGAAGGGCAGACTGATATAAGACATCTAGAAGGTATCAGGGAAGGAGACTCCTAGGTCAAAAGGTGAGGCAAGCAGAGGGCGGACATGTGGTGGACATAGTGGTGGAAGATGTGGAGAATGGGGAGGGGGCCCAGTAGGATGCAATACCTGTGGAATGGCCATCTTCAGGAAGGTCCTCTGGAGATGGGGTTGCTGCCTAGTGTCCAGTTGGACTGCAGCACTGGCCACAATGAGGGCTATGCTTAGTCTTCCCAGGGGACAGCCAAATGGAGGCTGGTGCAGGCAGCCACTACTCCACTTCCCCAAAGGATAGCACTGGTCCAAACTGGGGGATGGACTGTAGTCAATGGGGAAAGGGGGGCAAAATGTTCCACTCAGGTGGGTTGGGTGCCCAGAGGTAATGACAGTGAACCAGTTCACTCACCTGAGCAACTCATTATGTCCTGTCTCTCCCTCTGAGGGTACCGTGACCGGTTCCGGTGTTGCTGTAGGTATTAATCTGGGCATGAACACCCCTATGAAAGTCATAAAATAAGCATATTGAGTCCCCCTCCCCTGCTGCTCCACTGACAGCAATGGTGTTAGCAACATCACAAACCTGGGTAGAATACCTAGGGTAACTTACGCCCTCTTGATCGTGACCTGGCCGCCACTTCCGTGTTCGCCAAAAAGTTTCGGCAGTAAATTAAAATGTGCAGATTTTGTTTAAAATTATACTGAAAGCAGCCTTGGACTCCCCCTGCAGTTTACAAAGCTAGTGGGACAGGAGCGGCCTGCTGGATTTAATTTATGGGTCATCTTTAACAGAAAGCTAAGTTTGCATTTTATGGTTTAACTCGCTTTACTGTCCATGTTTTTTTTTTCCTGTAAACCCATTTGTTCCTTTCTGGCCAATATGTAAATATATTGTGTAAATAAAGTAGTTACTATTTAATCACAATATATTGACTGATTGTGCATTTTAATTAAAAAGGGTATAGTTTTTGAATCTCTGGGGTACCCGTCATTCTGAAGAGGCGTGCTAAATATGTTGTAAGTAATCTGAAAACATATTCCTTCCTGATACAGGGAAAGAAGCGGAGTGAATTTTGATAAAGACAGAACCCACACTTTTACCTGGGGTTCGAGCAGTCAGCCATGACTTGATCCAGGGGGACTGTTGACTGGGATCAGAGAGTCCAGGTGTCTGTGGTGTGCCACCACTGCACAAGGACATAGTGAGGGTGGACACATGTGAAGGTTTGCAACAGGTGACTGTGAGAGGGGGACTGGTTGGGGTACGGACAGGTAGGTTTGCCACATTGGACAGAAGAGGTAGTGTGTCTGGGGAAGCAGGATGGTTAGGTCCATCCTGGGGGCTTCTGCTGAGAGGGACGCACACAGAATAGGAGTGATTGTCAAGAGCCATGGGGGGAAGAGTTCAATGTCATTGTCCACCTGAGGAATAATGACCTGCTTAGCAGACCCTGGGGGGAGATGAAGGGCAGCTTTGGGGAGTTGAGAGGGAAGCTTTGATTGACAGCACCCTCAGTATCCTATTCTGAGGTCTGTCCAGTTTGGTTTGGGGGGGGGGATAGCCTTTTCTGATCACTCACTTTAACTCTTGGCTGAAAGAGTGGAGTAGGGAAGAAGGCTTGGGGTTTGCGGGGGATTTGAGGAACACTTGGTGGAACAAAAGGTTATATAAGCAGGATGGCCAGCACCCCAGTGAGGAGGCTGCCAAGATGTTGGGGTGAGGGTTTACATAGCACATCAAGGCACTTTTAAACCAGCAGAGGGGAAGCGGGTAGTACGGTTGCTGAAAGGTACAACTACTTAATAGAGGGAGACCAAGCTGGCTTCCACTCAGTGCTAGTAAAGACAGAGATGATGAGAGGGCAGAAAAGGACTGGAACTGTGTGCGCGTGCGCGCGTGCATGCGTGTGTGTTGGGGGGGCAACTGCACAAGAACAGAAACAGGGACGAACCAGGAAATTACAGACCAGTCATGCTGATGTTTACAGTAGGGAAGTTAAAAGGCTAGTAGATTTCCTGAAAGCAAATAGATTTCAGGACGCTAGACAGCATGGGTTCATTGGAGGGAGGTGGCATCAGATGAATCTGATTAACTTCTTTGGTTTAGTGACAAAGGTGTTGGACATGGGTCACACAGTGGGCATACTGAGGCACTGAGGAGGCAGTATAATGCAATGGTTTAAGGTTCTGAGCTGCAAATCTGGAGACCTGGGTTTGAATCCCAGAGCCCCCACTTGCATATATTGTGTGACCCTGAGCAAGTCACTTAACTTCCCTGTGCTCCCAGATCGCACCTGTAAACAAGTTTTCAGCTTAGTGTGCTACTCCTGGTTAAACAATTGAAGAAAAATACTGTACCTTGGTTTTAGTGAAACCTTTGACTCTGTCCTGCATGGATGGTCAGTCAAAAAGATGAGCAACCAAGGGGGTGGGTGGGGGAAGGATGATATGATGGGTAAGTTACTGGCTAAGTGAAAGAACCCAGAAAGTTGTCCTAAATGGGTGAGCACTCAGGGGTCAGGGAGGTCACCAATGGGGTACCATTGACTGGTCCTCTTTAACATCTTTATTTGTGACACTGGAGTGGGGATCCAGGGTAGATGCTGCCTCTTCACAGATGATACACAGATCTGCAGAACAGTGGACCGGGAGGTGGGGTTTAACAACTAAGAGGAGGGTCTGGAAAGACTTGAGAAATGGTCAAGGGGATGGCAGTTATAATTCAACACAAAAAAGGCCAGGTAATGCAAAAAAAAAAAACAGTATACAGGATTGTTGGGGTAGTAGATGAAAGAATGATGGAGGAGAGGGACCGGGGGAATAAAAGAAAAAATTACTCACCTTAGTAATGTTGTTTCTTCTAATGGAGTCTTGCTGTATTCTGACTGTTGTAGTTAGGTCCTGCCTTTCAACTGCCCTGGAGAACAAAGAGTTAACTTTCCATGGCCAGCATGGAATGTTCAGCGTGAGCTCGGTTGAAGCCTCTGTCTGCTGTTGTTTAAACTCCAACCGTCAGATCTTTATGAGCAATACTCACTAGAAGTTCTGTGTGGAAACTGTAAAACTCACACTAGCCAACTGGCAACTAAATTTATTAAAAAGGGGTTTTTGGTTTCAAAGCAAAGACTCAAGTCAGGAAACCCAAAAAACAAAACACAACACACACCCAAAGTAAAGGAGGGTAAAAAGGGGTACCTCTAGGGTGCCAACACTGCTCCTGCCCACCCACATCCCAAAAACAGGTTCTGAAATGGGAGGATGGAGGTGAATACAGCAAGACTCCATTAGAAAACAACATTACTAAGGTGAGTAATTTTTCTTCAAACAACATGAAGTTTTGCTGTATTCTGACTGTTACAATCTGAAAGCAGTACCTCCATGGAGGAGGGACAGAACCTACTTTGGGAATAGGCTCTGAAGTACTGCTGTGTCAAACCGAGCATCACTCCTAGCCTGGATATCCAGAGAGTAATGCTTGGTGAATGTATGAACTGTTTTCCAGGTGGCTGCTTGACAAATTTCTAAGATAGGAATATCCCTGGCAGCAGCCAGGGAAGCAGCTGTACCTCTAGTAGAGTGAGCCCTCAGGCCTGAGGGTGGAGTTCTACCCAGTTTTTCATAGCAGAATTGTATACAAGAGACAATCCACCTGGCAATAGATCTCTTAGTGGCAGGTTTGCCCTTACTAACCTCTCCATATGTGAGGAACAACTGGAGGGACTCAAACCTCTGACCCTTGGTGCGCTCTATGTAGTAGCTGAGGGCCCTTTTAACATCCAAGCTGTGCAGCCTCCTCTCTCCAGAGGAGGAATGGTCAGTGAAGAAAGCAGAGAGACATAGACTGGTTAAGGTGGAAATCTGAAACCACCTTAGGCAAAAACTTCCTGTTAGTTTTTAGGACCACTTTATCTCTATGGAAACAGATAAAATCAGGCTCCACTGACAGGGCTTGCAATTCACTGATACGCCTGGTAGAGGTAATGGCTACCAAAAACACAGTTTTCCAAGTCAAGTACTTAAGCTCTGCAGAGGACAAAGGCTCAAAGGGTGGTTGCATAAGCTGAGCAATGCAAACATTAAGGTCCCAAACAGGAGCAGGGTCCCTAAAGGGGGGATTGGTGTGCAGTAATCCCTTGAAGAACTTACAAAACACAGGATGGGCTGACAGAGCAGAGGGCTTGCCTACTGACAAGAAGGCAGAAACAGCTGCCAAATGCACTTTAAGTGTAGCTGGCCTAAGTCCTAAGCCATTAAGATGGACCATATAGTCCAGAACTGTAGGCAACCCAGCAGATTCTGGAGAAATATGCTTATTAGAGCACCAAATAGTGAACCTTTCCATTTGAGTTGTAAGACTTTTCTGGTGGAAGGCTTCAAGAAGCCTTAAGGATATCCAGAACCCCTTGAGAAAGGTGCAGATCAGCAAACTCTAACTCTTCAAGAGCCATGCCTTGAGATTGAGAGACTTGAGGTTCGGATACCAAATCCTCCCCTGAGAGGATGTCAACAGGTTGTAATTCCTGGGAACAGACAGGGGAAGGTGGACTACTAAGGACAGCAACAGGGGGTACCAGGGCTGTCTGGCCCAGTCTGGAGCAATCAGAATCACTTTGCATGGTTGGGACCTTATTTTATGACTAACACATTGAACAGGAGAGGGAAGGGGGGGAAAAGCATACAGAAATTTCCCTTCCCAATTCAGGATCAAAGCATCCAGAGGAACTGAGCCCAAGACTGGGGGTCTGCAACAAAAGAGAGGAAGTTGGTGATTGTCTGGGGCTGCAAAAAGATCTGTGGATTGCCCCATCTCGAGAAAATCACTTTCAAAACTAGGGGATCTAGGGTCCATTCGTGATGGCCCTGGGATATCCTGCTGAGAGCATCTGCCAGGACACTGTCTTTCCCTGGGAGGTGAACTGCTATCAGAGAGGTTTGCAGGGAATAGGCCAGGGACCACAACTTCATTGCTTCTGTGCACAAGGCCGAAGACTGAGTGCCTTCTTGCTTGTTGATGTACCACATTGTAGTGGTATTGTCTGTTCTGATCTGGACCACCTTGTTCTGTACAGATTTGAAAAAGACTTGCAGTGCCAGAAACACCGCTCTGAGTTCCAAGAGATTGATGTGAAGCAGAGATTCTTGAGGTGACCACAGTCCTTGGGTGGTAAGACCCCCCAGGTGGGCACCCCACCCCAGCAGGGAGGCATCTGTGGTGAGTATCACTGAAGGAGACTGAGTGACAAAGGGAACTCCTTGTCTCAAATTGTCCTGATCCTGCCACCACTGCAAAGCCTGGATCAGGGTTCGAGTCACTGGGACTAGTTTGGTGAGGGAATCCTTTCTTTGGGACCAGAAGACTCTTAAGTGGAACTGAATGTCCCTCATCTGAAATCTTGCTCCCTGGATTACTGCTGTAGAGGCTGCCATGTGGCCCAGAAGCTGCAGGAAATGCCTTGCTGATGGAGACACCTGAAGGGTGAATGAAGAGGCCAGTTCCATAAGGGTCCTTACCCTGTCCAGGGGAAGGAAGGCTCTTGCCCTTATTGTATCCAGCTCCGCCCCAATGAAGGTGAGGAGCTGTACTGGCTCGAGAACTGACTTTGGAAGGTTGAGGAGGAATCCTAAGGAAGTGAGCACTTGCTGAGTTATTTGCAGATGTGACTTGACTTGGTCTGGAGACTGATCCACTATGAGCCAGTCATCCAAGTATGGAAAGATGGAGTATTTTTCTCCTTAGGAAAACAACCACTACTGCCAGGCACTTTGTGAACACCCTTGGGGCTGATGTTAGGCCAAAGGGCATTGCTCTGAACTGATAGTGACCTGAGGGCAACTCGAACCTGAGGTACTTTCTGTGGGAGCACCTGATGGGAATGTGAAAATAGGCATATTTGAGGTCCAGGGAGGCTAGCCAGTCCCCTGGCCTTAGAGAAGGCAGAATTATTCCCAGAGTCACCATTTTGAACTTTGGTTTTAAAAGGTGCTTGTTCATATATCTTAGATCCAGGATGGGCCGTCATTCTCCTGTCTTTTTGGGGGTTAGGAAGTGCCTGGAGTTCAATCCTTTGCCCTTGTGTAGGGTAGGAACCCTCTATATGGCTCTGAGAGCCAGGAGGGAAGAAACCTCTGCCTCTAGGGCAAGGGTCTCTGATGGATTTGCAGGTGGAAAGGATCTGGTTCTCATCTTGGGAAATTTTTTGAAGCTGAGAACCAGTCCCTGGCTTACTACTTCCAGGACCCACTTGTCTGATGTCAGAGACTTCCAGTCCTGGACAAAGTAAGCCAGCCTTCCCCTACAGGTACTGGAGAATCGGCCGAGCAGACCCATCAGGGTGTCTGCTTGGCAGGGGCTTTAGGCTGAGGGGTGGAAGCAGGCCTGCTCATTCCCCATCTGCCTCTCCCTCTGAAGAACCCCCTCTGAGCATAAGAAGAAGAGGAGACCTGGGCTTGGTAAAAAGGCCTTTGAAAAGGCCTGCCCCTGCCCCTGGACTGCTGCTTTTGAGCAGTGGCTTGCCTTTCTTTGGCCTGAACATTCCTGTGGGTGGTCCTGTACTCGTCCATCTTTTTCATGTAGTTCTCTGTCTGCTCCCCAAACAGAGAATTACCAATGACAGGGAAATCCATGGCCTTAGCCTGGGTATCCCAGATATGCTAGTACATCTGAGCCAAGCCATCCTCCAAGGGCCACAGATGTAGCCATGACTCTTGATGAAACATCATTGGAGTCCACAGCAGCATGAAATTGCACCTTGGATGCCTCAATCCCATCTGCAGCCACCTGCTCCAGCTCGTTGGCAAGCTGGTCAGGAGCCTGTTTAGCCAGAGCCAGCACAGTGTCCCATCTGGACTTCTGGTATCTAGCTGTGTAGGCCATATAGTTAGCCTGCCTGAGTCCCAAAGATGCTGCCATGTACTGCTTCTTTGGCATGGCATCAATCCTCCTGGAGTCCTTATCTGGGGTGTGTGATGCCAAGGGAATATTTGCCTTATCGCAGGCAGCAGCCTGCACTACCCCAACATGGCTGCATTGCTGAGAAAGGAACTCCGTGTCCGAGCCTGAAATGGTATACCTCTTGTCCATTCATCTGTCCACAGGAGGTATGGAGTTAGGAGTCTTAAGAATTTTATTTGTCTGTTTCCCAAAAGATTTATGGAGGGGAACAGACAGTCTCCTGGACTCTGGGATGTCCATCATTTCAACAAAATCAGGCTCCTCCTGATTCTCTACTGCTTCTTCCATTGGAAGCTGGAGGGTTTCAGCCACTTTTTTGTAAAACATAAAGTGGGAAGGGGACTCAGAAAGCCTAGGAGGAGAAACACCTGAAGGTCTGTCTGCGGAGATGTCCGGGTCAATAGGCACATCCAGACTTTCATAATCACCGTCATCATCATTATCCTCATACTCTCCCCCCTCAAACTCTGGTTCATAAAATTCTTCTGAAGTGTAATCCGGAACCGGGGGAACTAACCGAACTGAGCCCCTGCCAGATGGTGCTGGTTCGGCCGGAACCGAAGTTAGCGATTGCACTACTTTTATCGCTTTGGCTATCTCATCAGCAGTCGGAGTATGAATTTCTGGATCCAAACCGAACGATTTATCTTTTCTTTTCCTTTTAACCGGAGCCGACTCCTCTGAATCGGCTCTCCTTTTGCCCAAAGAAGTTTTGCCCTGGTCAGAGGGCACTCCTTCTGGTTCGGTTGGAACCGAACCGGGCTGGCCATCCGGGTCAGCGGACTACCTACTCTCTTATTGAGGGTAGCTTTGGGAAAATTCTTACAAATTTGGCAGTTTGAATTGAGGTGGTCAAACCCCAGACAATAAACACAGGTGGTGTGGGGTTCAGCCTTTGCAAAGGCTTCCCCACACACACTGTTGTGATGAAACCCAGTGGGCCCGTTTTTTTTCTTGGGTTTCTCAGACATGGCCAATCCTATCCAAAACTTACCCTTTTTTCGGTAATCCACCAGGCAAGACTCCCCTATCGGTTCCTGACCGTGTTACGGGTCTTGAAAAAAAACGTAATAAAATCCGTTCTTTTTAGAACCGATACGGACCGGTTACCACACTCTAAGTAAATTCACAAACTTTTTGAAACTAAACTGATCGGTTCAGCAGAACTAATCTGAAATTTACAAGTTCCACACAGAAACTAAATGTAAAACCTATCTAGTACTCACGGTACCACAGACAGAGACTTAAACTGACAGATTCGGTAAGTGAAAAACGACACTTTAACCGAGCAAAGGAGAAATCTCCGGAGCGACTGTTCAGTGAGGCAGAGTAAAGAATCTGATGGTTGGAGTTTAAACAACAGCAGACAGGGGCTTCAACCGAGCTCACGCTGAACATTCCATGCTGGCCATGGAAAGTCAACTCTTTGTTCTCCGGGGCAGTTGAAAGGCAGGACCTAACTGCAACAGTCACAATACAGCAAGACTTCATGTTGTTTGAATCAGACGCTTTGAAAACACCAGCCCAATGCAGTAGGGCAGTGGGGAGGGCAAACAGGATGCTAGGGTGCACAGGTAGGGGGGTCAGCAGGAGAAAGAGAGGTTCTGTCCCTGTACAGATCCCTAGTGCAGCCTGACCTGGAGTACTGTGTGCAATACTGGGGATTGCACTTCAGGAAGGATAGGGACAGGATGGAGGTGGTGTAGAGAAAGGTTAACACAATGATTCTGGGACAACAGGGAAGGGCTTACATGGAGAGGTTGGAGGACTGGAACAGGCATACACAGGAGGCAAGAAGGGAGAGCAGAACATGATCAGGATGTACAAAGACCTCCACGCCATGGGATAAATAAGGTAGGGAGCTGACAGTTGTTCACACTGGGCAGAAACAGGAGCATCACGGGGAATTCAATGAAGCTGGGGGTTAGGGATGTCAGGAAGTATTCGTTGCCATCCCACAAGCACAACAGTAGTGCTACCACTCACGACGCTCACGATCTGGGTTTGGAAGTGAGCCTGAGATCTGGAAGACCAACCAGGGGGAGGAGGACAGAGTGTCCTACGGACAGCTCTCCTCCTCCGGGGCGGGAAGCTCCCGGTGTTCTAGTGGCCCCTAGTGGTGGTTAGGGGTGACAGACAGCTGGAGCTCGTATACATAGGAAAGCAAGCCAGACGTTCGGCTGTGCACCACGTATCACTGCACACCATACCCCTGAGGGACTCAGTCAGAGAAACTGCCAAGCTAAGCAGTGGAGGATGTCTGCTTGGCTGTGTCCCATACAGCTGTCCAAAGCACTGGACCTCCCCCCCGGGTCAGTTTCAGATCTTTGTTGGAGAGTAGAGGGGCCCTTTCCAGTGGCCATGACCTGGGGGGCAAGCCAGCGTGCACTCTGGGGGATACAGGTAAGTTCTGGGACATGGGTGGGCGGTGGAAAGGTGGATCAATGGTCAGCTGGTAGGCAGCAAAAAAAGGCATAATAAAAAAAAGAAGAATTTTGACATGGAAAGGGTGGTGGACATCTGAAACTGACTAGCAAGAGACGCTGTCTGTGTGGAATCAGTGGGGGATTGAAACATGAGACTTGTAGAGACATCAGGAAAAGGGGAAGGGGAAGAGGAGTCTATGGCCTCACAGACAACAATAGGTAATGCAGACTGGAGGGGCCACAGGGCCTTTTTCTGATGACAACTTTTATGTTTCTATGTAATGAGATGAGCACTTGTGACAGGAAGCAGCCAATGAGATCAGCACTAGTGACAGGAAGCAGCCAATGAGATCAGCACTTGTGACGGGAAACAGCAAGTTGGAGGAAAACAACCAATGAAAGCAACAGTGGTGCAAAGCAACCAATGAAATCAGCACTTGTGATGGGAAGCAGCCAATAAAAATCAGCACAACTGACAGGACGTGGCCACTGAAATCAGCACAAGTGATGGGACACTGTAAATGAGATTGGCACAAGTAACACAAAGCAGCCAATGAGATCAGCACCAGTGATAAGAAGCAGCCAATTAGATCAGCACTACTAATGGAAAGCAGTACACGAGATCAGCGTTATTGACAGAATACTGCCAGCCAAATTAGTGGTAGTGATGTGACCCTTACAATGAGGATTACAGCACCTATGATAGAAGGGTGTCCGCTTCACCTACCTTGTCTGTGGTATTTGAGCCTGTTCAGCTCATGCAACCTGGTATCTGATTTGCTGAGAGACCGAAGCTGTGTTTGTCTCACTAGGGACTGGGAAACACAAGATAAAAATCAGCATGTTACTTACTCTCCATTTTTCATCACCAAAACCAGCATCTTACTCACTGTTCCAAATCACCACAATCGCACGTTACTCACCCTTCATCACCAAAATCGAACATTACTCGCCCTTCATTCCTCATCATCATAATTAGCACGTTACTCACCCTCCATTTCTTATCACCAAAATCAGCATGCTACTTCCCTGTTACTTACTGGCCACTCCTCCTTGTCCATCTCTTAAAGGAAAACTACACCCAAAACTTGAAAAAATATATGTTGTGCAGAGTGTTTTCATTCGTATGTGAAGTTCTAGTGTTTCTTTCCCTCTGACCGGTATTAGGAGTTTTTCCCAAATTAGCCTGCTAGCTTTATGTTATGCTAGTTTTATGACCCCTGGGGATCTTCATACCTGATAGTGTAATTGTATGTCTTGTTCCCATAGTGCATCTTGTCTCACGTGACTGTGATGTAAGAGAGACCCAACATTCAGCACACACATGCCAAACAAACTAAATATCTTGGCAGCTTTACAAGCTGCACAAAAACTACCAGCAGCAGAGTTTTTCAGGACAGTAAAACCTTTAGGATGAGGGTGGTCACCAAGCTGAATTCTACAGATTTTAAAATATAGCCATCTCTATTGTTGTGAACTGATTGTAATGCAATGCTTTCTGCTGGATTTATGGGCTCTGCTACATCACCATCACATGAAACAAAGTGCACTGTAGGACAAAGAAATGCAATAAAGCTATTTGATATGGAGATCTCCAGGGGTCGTAAAACTACCCTAAAGCTAGCAGGCTAATTTAGGAAAAACTCCTAATACCAGTCAGAGGGAAGGAAACACTAGAACTTCACATACAAATTTAAAACACTCTGCACAGCATATATTTTATCAAGTTTTGAGTGTAGTTTTCCTTTAAGGATCAGAAGAATTATCCACACTAACATGGACAAAGGGCACCTACCAGGCAGTATTTTTGTCAAACTGGAGAAAGCATTTGACACTGTGGACCATTTCCTCCTGCCATAAAAACTTAAGAGGAAAATATGTTGGTGCCATTTTCGGTGACCTATGAAAGACCTTCAACATAGTGGACCACAGAATACTACTGACCAGACTAGCTGTGTTGCACAAGCTTAGAGGTATCCAGCTAGTTCAGCAGTTCTCTAACTACTGCAAAGAGAGAGTCAGGATACATGGCACAGAGTCTGAGCCCTTCAGGTCATTACAGGTGTACCACAAGGCTCAGTACTTGGCCACTTACTGTTCTCTTTATATGTAAAAGATTTGGGTCAGCATGCCAGAGGTGTGAACTACCAGCTGTGTGCGGATGATACTGTGCTCTGTGCCTTTGCAGCCAACATCCCTGCTATGCAGAATGCTCTTCAAGAAGGATTTCATGACCTGCAAACCTTTCTCCTTGACTCAAACCAGTCTTTAAATGTGGGAAAGACCAAAGCTATAGCATTAGTGTTTACCACATGAGTGAAGAACTAAACTGGCTCTGCCTCTCTGCTCATTAATACCAAAGGCAATCCCCCCCCTAGAATAGGTTCAGGAATACAAATAGTTGGGTTTCTATGTTGACTTACTCCTCAGAGGGAACACTCACGTAACTCGGCAAAAGTCTAGGACCATAGATTGCCTTCCTGTTCACTGCTGCCCCAGGACTGCAGAGAGAGAATAATCCAGTCCATGATACTTTCTTCTTTTAACTACATCAGCATCTTCCTGTGAGATGCCTCCAAATACAGACTGGCCAGATTAGATGTGCTTTATAACAGGCCAGCCCGGCAGATACTCAACCGCCCTTATGACACTCACTGCTGTAAGCTCTACAGTGCATTAAACTGGCTATCCCTGGGTGACAAGAGGGAACTGCACTTCATCCTGTTCTGCCTGAACTGTGTGAAAGGCATTGTCCCCTTTTATCCGCACTCAAGGGTTACCTGCAAGTTTTGTCTTAGATCCCTGCACTCCACTGAATCACTCGAGCTGATAGTTCCGCTCAGAAGTACGACTCTGGGGTTCCTTGCCTTCAGACACAGATGACTTGATTGTGTGGAAGTCCCTGCCAGAATCCCTACACCTGGTTAACTGCACCTTGTCCACCAATACATAAGTCACAAAATGGTTCTTTTCAGTCTCCTCTAGGCATAAAGCTTGCAGCCATCATTCCTGGAGTATAACATGCAGGAGGTAGCAACAACTGCGAGCTTCCGACCATATATCCTGTGCACTGGGCCTTACCTTGCACTTGAAACTTTGTTACATCTATGTAAATATACAATGCACTGCAAGCTGTTCACTGTATCTAGCACTATTTATGTCTGTAACATGTTCATTTGTGATCAGAAGTTTGGCTTGAATAGGACACCATTGTAAATGAGTTCTGCTCAATGGCTTTTATCCTGCATAAAACTGAAACTGAATTGAATTAAAGGGGAACAGTGAGCAAGCACTAAGAACCCCCTACCAAAGTGTGGGGCAGGTCCCAATTTGCATGTGGTGTGCAAAAACATTTTTTTTTTTTTTTACTTACTGTTTACTGCAGTATAGCACATTGTATCAAACTGATCCTGCTGACCTGCCAGCTGATATTTTCTGTAACGGAGGGCTGCAGCAGTGTGAGATTCAGTAGCCAGCAGTGCATACTAGAGTTTTATAAGCGCTGATCTTTTGCTTGCTGGTCCCGCTGTCCTCCCCGGGCTAAGTACCGTCACAGAGTACAGGACAGGACACCCACCACGTTATGGTCCTGGTTAAGTGGAGATTAACCAGTAAGGGAAAGGGGGGAATTGTTTAACCAGAAAGGGCATGCTAAGCCAGAGTTTGTTTCCAGGTGTGATCTGGGAGTACCAGGAAGTTAAGTGACTTGCTCAGAGTCACACAGTATGCAAGTGGAGGCTGATGGGACTCAAACCCATGTCTCCAGATTTGCAGCTCAGTGTCCTTAACCACTATGCTATACTCCTCCTGTAAATCCCTGAGAAGGTCAGTGATGGGGCTGGGGGCATGCTGTCCAATGGAGTGACGGACAACAGGAAACTGCAGGAAAACACAGGATTGAAAAAAATACCTAGGAGGTTGGCTGAACAAGCACTTCAACTTTCACCTACCTTATCACCAAGCTTCATTTGAAATTAGGAGCTCTAACACAACAGGGAATGAATGCTTGCTGTCACCAAGTTAGTTCCCCTAATATTTCGCCAAAAAGACAGTCCACTGTGCTGCCCCTCAGACCCCCACCTTGCCAGACTGGATGCTCTTTACAGTGTCGCCAGCCATGCCTTTTACTGCCCTTATCTCACTAACCCCTGTTCCATGTAGTTCCAGTTGGACTGGCCCTCTCTCAAGGGACACTGACCAGCGTGGTATGTCCTTCATGTACAACTACTGGCTGCATAACTTTCCAGGCCACCTCATGACGTCTGTTGTCAGCACAAGACCGCTTGCTTGGTGAGGTCTGAGCAATTCTGGAGCTTCCCTCAACTAAAATACACCAAGGCCACTGGTCAGGTTGCCTCGTTTATGGTCTAACCAGCCTATGTAATCACTAACCCCCCCTCCGAGTTCCTCACCCTTCTGACCAACCTAAAAGCTGACCTCAAGGCATCCCCAAACTGATTTGCAGTTGCTAAGTCTAGGAATCAAGTATTCTGACTTGGTGTTACATATGTTTTGTAAATCCTCTTTTACTGTGTTTTTAAACATACACACAACTTAACATTTGATTTTACAGTAACAAGATACAGCAGATATACACATCTTCTGTATTCATGCATTATTTCTTAACCATGCATAATAGACTTTATACACTGTTAAACAGGGCATCTTGAAGTAACAAAGTAACACAGTATTGGGATGACAGACGAGAACTTGAGCCCATCTTGTCTGCCCTCTCCTGCTGCACAGCAGTGACTGTACCCAGTTAGACTACAGACAGGCATCCAAGCTGATCAGCTGGACTGTCACCCCTACTCATGGTGCGTAACCCGCAATGTCATTCTCCCTCAGGAATCAGTCTAGTCCTGTGTTACCACTACTCATGTTGTGTAACCCTCAATGCCATTCTCCCTCAGGAATCTGTCTAGTCCTGTGTTACCCTACTCATACTGTGTAGCCATCAATGCCATTCTCATTCTATCTAGTCCCGTGTTACCCCTACTCATGCTGGGTAACCCTCAATGCCATTCTCCCTCAGGAATCTGTCTAGTCCTGTGTTACCCCTACTCATGCTGTGTAACCCTCAGTACCATTCCCCATCAGGAATCTGTCTAGTCCTGTGTTACCCCTACTCATAATGTGTAACCCTCAATGCCATTCTCCCTCAGGAATCTGTCTAGTCCTGTGTTTCCCTACTCATGCTGTGTAACCCTCAATGCCATTCTCCCTAAGGAATCTGTCCAGTTCTGCTTTAAAAGCCTGACCAGTGCTAGCTTCAGAGAAAGACATGGCGGAGTAAACACAGATGTTTACTCTGGTGACTGCAAGCAGAACTAGCATGCATTCCCTCAAATGGGGGGGGGGCAGGATAAGTGGCAATGTCAGAAAGCGTTACTTCATTCAGAGAATGGTCAACATGTGGAATTAGCCATCTGGTATGGAACAGTATAAGGGAAAACATTAAAAAGAATTATTTTACATTTTACACAGAGGGTGGTTAACATGAGAAATACCCTACCCAGTATGGTTGTGGTAGCCAGCATAGTTCAGGCTTTTAAAGCAGAACAAGACAGATTCCTGAGGGAGAATAGGATGGGGGTAAACAGCATGCATCGAGTAAGGAAGGGGTTATATTCCAGCTGATAAGCTTGGATGTGTGTCCATAATAAAACTGGAGATAGTATTTTCAATGTGGAAGTAGTTGCATGAAAGCTGGGCCAAGGATTTGAGGACTCGCCCTAAAGCTTAGGGTCGGTAACCTCAGGTAAAATTAGAAGACACTTTTTTTCAGGTAGTGGTGAACCTGGGGAACACCCTGCAGGCTGAGATAGTAGATATGAAGACAGCAAAGGCCTTCAAGGTAAGCCTGGATACCTTTTTGCTTACCATGGGAATTACAGAGTACCCTGGGTTTCTGAGTGGGTAGGGAACACCTTTAAATTAGTACAGATGTTCATGGCGTACTTACACGTCCTCGCTTGAGAGACGGGGGGGTATACAGTACATGACAGATCTAGGGTCGCTTCATCTCTAAATTACTGGTTTACTATGTTACCCCAAGTCCCCTGTGTCACTGAAGATTTGGTGAAAGACTCACTCCCATTCACTTTCCACTCACCATGTCCACCAGCTTCACTCCGTTCACCTTGATCTTCTTTCCTCTCGTTTTTCTAAAAAGGGACATTTAAAAAAAAAAAAAAAAAACTGCCCTTACACAGTGAAGTACAGCAGGCTGCATCAGGCATACAAGCTGGTAGATTTTGCCTAGGTGCCTCCAACAGATGTCTTTGTTGGAATGGGTGAAGCTAAACCATGTGGACTAATGCTTGGAGTCAAAGTCTCACTCCTATCCAAGACTGGATTTCAAGATTTGGTGACAGAGCCCTTTTCTCTGCTGTGCACTTTTGCAATGAACCGGACCTTCATCCTGTCCCGAGAAACCTGACAAACTTCAAGACTTTTAAAAATGAGTTCTGGAATTTCAATATTGCTTATTAGAAAATGGTCCAGATACTAGAACCTATCTGACTGGCTGAGAGCCACAACAGGGGAGTACATTAACTTTCCATAGATGCCCACAACAAAACAAGCGCCAATTCAGGGTGCCCTATTACCAACTTTATCCTTGGGCACCCTGAATTTGAAAAATCAAACAAGCCATTTTTTTTTCCTGCTTAGCGGCGTTCGAAAATCCCCCGTCTCACAGACAGACACCCTGTCAACAGCTCCAGCACCACGGTCTTAAAAAAATAACCCAATCCAGAAAATGCACCCAGTTTCTTCAGTCCATTAAAAAATTGCGTCGCGAGAAGCGATGGTTCCTACAGCCCTGCACTTCCGGTACTTGCCAGGAATGTGGCAGACATCTCAAAGCCCTCCCACTGTCCTCAGTCCCAGTACAGTCCTCATCCCTCACTATCCATGACTGATAGAATACTCCTCCCCACATCAGCGTCTTCAATTTTTAAATACCTCCTTTTTTTTCAGCCGACTTCTCAGTTCTGCTGTGGTTGCCTTTCTGATTGGCTAATGGAGCTTCACATTCTCGCGCCTTCCATTCTCCACAGCTGAGCCTCTCAAACCGGGCTGCCTCTTCTCATACGCAATAATTGCTTCAAACAGCAGCTGCTGTTCAGAGTTAAAAAAAAAAATAATAACTTGGTGCTGTTGTGCCACGCTGTACTTATGGCTCTTAACTTAGGGGAGGGGGGGATAAACAGAAGAGAATGGATCCGTCGGCTGGGGGGAACAGCAACGGGAGATGGAACAGCTTTAAAATGTAGGGACTATTTTATCTTTTTTTCTGATTTTTATATTTGTTTCAACTCATTGCCTCACTTATTTGATCAATTAATTAAAATTTACACAGAAGCACATTTTCTAAGCATAATAATACCCTCCAGGGTGGGCAGTATGGGCATTACTGGACCTTCCAGGGGCTATAAGGCCCTCTGCCTGTGGCGTCGGGCCTCATTACGCCCCTGGGTGGTCCGGTATTGCCCAATACCACCCACACTGTCGGGTATTATTGCTTGTATATTCTTATACTGCTCAGAGGTAGCAGGACATGAGCTAGAAGGAGAGACTGGGGGCCCTAAGCATGTTCATCCTGGAGGAAAGGAGATGGAGCGGGGACGTGATCTCAGCCTTCCATATACTCAGGTATATCAAAAATTACTATTTTGGCTCCAAGCTGCCACCCTACTCCCACCAGCCTGCCTCCAGCCCTATCAGTTGCCTTCTTACTTATCCCATGACTCCTTGCAGCCCTGGTTTCCTCCCATGGCAGTGCCTCAGGCTGGGACCATGGGGGGAAGGGGGCTGAGCTTCACCCTGCACCTGCTGGCAGAATTCTTCCATCCATGTTTCCCTTGCCCCAAGATGTCGACCTGTGAATGTGGAGGTGCAATGCACTCAAAAGGCATGTGCACCTGGAAGGTTGGCCATCTCCACTTCCACAGCTGTCCACCTACTGTTCCACCTGTGACACAAACATGACGGAGCCTGACTCACTCCCTCCCCACAGGGGATGACAGTCTGATGGGAGGCTCCCACAACCTCTCCCACAGACAGCCTCAGCAATCTGAACTCATTCCTGAACCCAGGTCATTGGTGTCAGGAGAGGTAGTACTACTACTGTGCAGATGGGTCAGCTATGAGATTAAATATTCTGAGATGTCTTATCTGGTGTAAAGCAGCAAGATCCAGGTACACACCCTGAAACTCGGGAAGGGAGGGGCAGTGAACTCGAGCATAACACTAGGATACCCTTTTTATCCCAGAAGGGAGGTGAACCTACTGATCAATCCTACAGTGGCAACAGTAGGAATGAAGGCAGTATAGACCTTTAAGGTAAGCCGGACAAATGTCTGTCTACCAAGGGAAATATTGGATACCATGGGTAGTACAGGGGAAGGAAATCACAGAGTACCCTGGGAAGTAAAGGAGGCAAGGAATCACAGGGTACCCCTGCATAGAAGAGGTGCAGGAAATTGTAGGGTACCCTGGGTAGTAAAGGGGGCAAGGAATCAAAGCCCATCTTCTTGAAGTTGTGTAACAGGGTGTGCTTGGAAACAAATGAGAGCTGCATGGGAGGTACTATATTGGACTAGAAATCTGCAACAAAGCTCACTCTTGCTTACATCTGAGGAAGATTTTCCTTACTTTACAGTCTTACATTGGTATTGCTTTGTGTTTAATAATTGTAGTTTTTAAATCAGGAAGGGGGTTTTCAAACTTGCTTATGTTGTGATTAACTTCAGAAGGGTTGAAATAACTGCATATTTGATTTTCCTTTGTGGGTAACTGGACTGTCTACTAGTATTCTGTGACAGTTTGCATCAAAATATTTTGAAATAAGTTGCTTGTGGTGGCTGTTTACTTCTAATAGCAGAGGCTGCAGTTTGTAATTTGAAGCCAGACAGAGCCTCAAGTGGGGGAAATTGTCTTCACTAGTCAGGGAGGCCTGCATCATAGCCAGTTGTTCTGGGTGGAACATTCCAGCATTGATCAATTACTATAAACTACTGATGTGATTCAGTTTCAGACAGAAGCCCATCTTCTTGAAGTTGTGTAACAGGGTATGCTAGGAAACAACTGACAGCTGCATGGGAGATACTATTTTGGACTAGAAATCTGCAACAAATCTCTCTCTTGCTTACGTCTGAGGGAGGTTTTCCTTACTTTACAGTCTTACATTGGTATTGCTTTGTGTTTAATAATTTTAGTTTTTAAATCAGGAAGGGGGTTTTCAAACCTGCTTATCTTGTGAGTAACTTCAGAAGGGTTGAAATAACTGCATATTTGATTTTCCTTTGTGGGTAACTGGACTGCCTACCAGTATTCTGTGACAGTTTGCATCAAAATAGTTTGAAATAGCTTACGTGTCTTTCCTTGTGCACAACTGACTTGTTTTGGGGCTGATTGCTTTCAGTGCACAAATCACAGGGCTGGGGAGGTTTACCTGTGTTTGACTCAACTGCTTGTGTTTCTGTTTGTTTGAGGTCAACACTCATCGTATTGGTGGGTCAGAGCTTTTAGCTGATTGTTTCGAGAGGGCACAGTTTGGGCCCTAATCCCCCCCTCATCCCACCCACCCCTGGTACCATTTCTTTTATACCAGGGTTCTGACAATTTCCTCAAGAGGTCAAGGTGCATACCACGGTCATATCCCTTCCAGCGTACTGCACTTAAGCGTACACAATATATACAACTCATACATACATACAAAACAATAACTAAGGGACAAATAACAAAAACTTACACAGGATAAACAGGAAGTTAGACTAACATGTGGTGAGTAGTGCAACTGGCTGTGGGGCAGCAATCTGCCAGGAGTCTTTCTGGAGGCTGAGATGCTGCCCAATTTGCAGGCAACTCTCTGCCCTGAGGGAGGAGGTTGCCCATCTTCAGGCCACACTGGACAGTAGTAAGGGAACCTACCCCACCCAGGGAGCACCAGGTCTACCACCACTACCTCAGAGACTGCCAAGAAAGCGCAGCAGTTGGACCACAGTGGGCTCGGGGAGGGTGAGGGTGGTGGAACAGAGGCACACCCAGTCAGCTGTACCACTCCACAATCCACACACCATTCTGATGGAGCACAGTTGCCCTATGGATGCACCCACAGAGGAGACTAAGGAGGTTGCTGACAACTGTCAAAAGGGAGCCCCAAAGGAAGGAGGCAGAGGACACCACAGGAAAAGGAAGCAGCTCCTGGTGGGGGACTCAATTGTTATGGGGATAGAACTGGGGGGACCAGGGAAAACTGATGTAAGGTGCCTGCCTGGCACCACGGCTTGCAGGAAAGGAAGCGCATCCTCAGGATCACGAGAAGAGCTGCACAGGAGACTGAGCTAGACGTCATTGTCCATCTAGGGACGAAAGACTTGGCTCAACATGAGATTAGAGCAGTGCAGGAGGAGTTTGTGGAATTGGGGAGGGGCCTAAGTCAAGTAGCACACACAGTATCCTTCTTAGAGGTGCTGCCTGTCTATGGCAAGGGTGAGGCGAGAGTACTTCGGACCATGCAATTCAATGAATGGTTGAAAAGATGGTGCAGAGCACAAGGGTTCGGCTTCATTGGGGACTGGGGTTTCACCTGGAAGAATACCAGCCTATACTGGCAGGATGGTCTGCATCTGTCCAGGAAGGGAACAAGTTTACTAGGTGATTGGTTTAAATGCTTCATTGACAAGCTTTTAAACTAGTCAATGGGGGAGGCACTGATGAGCATCAGGATATTCTCAGCCACCCCCTACAAAACCAGGTACTAAATGAGGTAAAGACCAAGGTAAAAAGGTCAGTAGGGAGCAGGACAGGGGTAACTGGAAAAGGCAAAATCAATGAGGACAGGGATGGTGTTACAACAGGTAAAACCATAAAAAAATGGAGAGCAATGAGTACCAATGCCCGTAGTCTGGGTAACAAGCTTCCTGAATTAGTGGCCTTGATGGAGGAGGAAAATCTGGATATTGTGGCAGTCACAGAAACATGGGACACACAGAAGCATGATTGGAACGTAAACATACCAGGATACACCATCTATAGGAGGGACAGGGAGGGTAAAAGAGGAGGTGGAGTAGCTCTCTACATAAGGGACGGCATCAAAGCAACAAAACAAAAGGGTAAAAGGGGAGGGGAGGAAGCACTGTGGGTCAATTTGGAGACAGACAATGGCATCACAGTCCGCACAGGGGTTGTATACAGACCCCCATCTCAGGGGAAGGAAATGGACAAGGAAATGATAGAAAGTATCCTTAGACTGGCAGAAAAAGGAGAGATATTGCTAATGGGGCATATGTGTAACCCCTAGATGGCGTTATCCCAGGGGCTACTACCCCTGCCTGATTTGCCACTAACAGGTTGAGGGGCCTGGATCCAATGGCGGGTGCCTCCACCCAGAGGTCAGGGTTTGCAATAGTTAAACTAACTTGGTCACAGCCCTCTGGGACACTGCAACCCCCCTATCTTCCCACTAGTGGCCCACACAATATATCAGAATTACCTTCACAGTATACACTTACCCCCAGGTCTGGTTCCGGCACTGGGACCTCCTGTGAAATAAGATACAGTGCAACAATCACAGTACATAGTACTTTAACATAGACAAATACCTCAGGCAGTATAACTTTGCTGAAACAAGCAGCTCTGATTTATTTAGGGGATATAACAAGGATAGGGGGAAATCAGGTTAATTAGCTTATCACTTTACTATCTACCTATGGCTCTGTGCACAGGCCTATACCTACCAGTTACTGTCCCTGGGTACCCAAGCCCTAGTGGCTAGTCCAAACCGTGGCAGCTGGTAGGGGCCCTTTCACACACAGTGAAAAGAAAAATGAGCTAAACAGTCAGCAGTACAGTGATTCCATTTGGATTTAATGTGGCAACAACAGGGCGACCCTGAATTAATACTCACGACCTTCCAAACAAGATAGGGTCCTTCAACGTCAGCAGGGCTACTTTTGAGCTCCACGAGACTCTTCACACATTTATATGGTAAAAAAAAGAAAGTACTATACCAGGCAGGTTGCTTCTCATCCCGATCGCAATTACTGCACAATACCCGGAGAACACACAGCAGATTCAGTTCCTGACAGACCGAGTGCAATTCAACAATTTCTTCAGTCTTCTACAGGGTGAGCCTGGTTTCTACTCTTCAGAGATCCTTTGATTCTTTTCACAGGACGGATTCACTCCTAACAAGCAGTTACACAAGCTGCAGACCGGAACTCTGGGCCTTACACACGTTTTTTGACTGAAACTGTCCACTGAAGGAGCACAGGGTTTCTTTCCCCTTCACTGCCAGATCTAAAACTGAAACTCCAACAGACAAAACCGGGCACTTCCTTTGAGTTCCTCCCAGTTCTTGACTGGATTGGCTGTCACTCACAATAGACTGCTGCTGTTGGTCCAAAAAGGTGCCGAAGTCTAAACTACATCTCCCAGAGTCACTGCCCATACAATCCTCTTGTGGCTGGCTCAGATTATGAGTCCAAGTTCTGATTCATCCAAGGCACCATTTTAGAGCTAGCTTACCTCACACTGATTGGTCCAGTTCAGCAGTTCAAAACCAGAATGGGAACTAGGCAGACACAGTTCTGACTGCAAAGAAAGCAGGTTAGACAAACTGTAATTTCATTATTACTGTAAATGATTTCTGGCAAACAGTTACATCTTTCAGATAGGTTCCTTTGCACTCCTAGTGACTGCAAAATGGAGTGAATTGGCAGCAGCTCGAGTGGTACTCAAACAGAGAAGCACACAGTCTCCATACAAATCTAATTATGTCTGCAAGCAGACAGCTCTTAAAGAGACAGTACCAGAGGCTCTAAAAACACTCACTGATAAATGGCTTAAACGCCAACACTATTCAGGCTTGGAGCATTCACAAGCTCCTGAAGTCTTTTGGGAGTTCCCATTTGTGGGATTACACCTTCCTGGTTTGGGAAAGCTTGACGTCCGCTGGCTAAGCAAGTACTCATAAGTTTCAACTGCAACCATATACATTTGCATTAGGCTCACACATGTAATCATCAGTCAATACATCATTTTACCAAGAACACATTTCTGAAACATTGCAGTACGTCACTCTTAATAGTATTACACACACATTGTACCATAACTCAAGTTATTACCTCTGTACATGAAACCTGAAGAGAGGGGGCCCTTCCCTATCAGTTACCTTGGGGCTGGACGGGGCAAGGGCACCATACTTAGAGGGCAACACAAGTAACTTGGAGTTAGCACTGATGCTCAGTTTGGGCAATGAGCTCGGGAACACATACACTCCTTTATGGACAACATTGAGAGGCAAGTCCACAGGCCTCCCAAGGGAATCATAACTGAGGTGCACCACAGGCTTTACAGCTCGACCAGTCTTTCTAGGGGGAACTGTTACAGTCTCTGCACTTGAGTCTCATTTTTCAGCATTGTCTCACTTGTCAGGGAGTCTCCATGGGGTAGAGAGGCTAGAACTGGGGCACTTTCAGCTCCAGGAGTTACAGTTTCTGGAGTCCACAACATTTGGCTCGCATGGAGAGCTTTTGGACACTGGCAGTGGACTGTCAGGGCACTAAAATACTCTTCTTGTTCTGGTGTATCACCAGTCTGACCCAATCCATCATTTTCCTCCCTGAAAGCTCAAACAGTTCAACCATGCACAATGATTCCATTTCATCTGATCTGATGCTTTGCACTTCACTTCTGGGAGCATTGGCTCCAGGGATGAAGCTGGGGCTTTAGACAGTCCAGAAGGCCCAGCTTTGTCTCCAGTATTGACTAGGGATTGCCTCAAACAATTGACTCAGTTCGTAAGAAGGATAGTATTCAAAGTCACCTCACTTTCTTCTGATATGGACTGACAGTCATGCTCAACTGGGACTTGTGCAGGGAACACTTTAACTCTGCTTCTGTAGGCAGACTTCTTGATCTTTTCTTAGCAGCAGCTCTAGTCACTGGTCCAGAGGGGCATCTTCTGGGGGCTCAGACTCAATCAGGATTTGTCCAATGGGCAGTAAATGATTTCTATGCATTGTTTTTACATCTTTTGAATTGTTCTCAGGCCTTACTTTGTACACTGGCAGATCATCTAGTTTGCCCACTACAATGAGAGAGATGGTGCCATCTGTCAGCAATCTTGTGTTTGCCATGCAGTCCCAGATTTCTTAGCACACCCGATCTCCCTCCTGGAGTTCCTGTGCTTTCACCTTTATCACACTGCTCTTTGTTGGCTGATTTCTTTGGCAGCCATGCATTTGAGCCAGTTGGTACGCATGAGTTAGCTGGGCCTTTAACTTTTGCACATACTGTAAATAGTTGTCAGCTTGAACCCCATCAGGAGAGACCCCAAAACACACATCTACTGGTAGTCGAGCTTCTTCCAAACATCAGGAGTAGGGGAGAAACCCAGTGGCATCACTTTTGGTGCAGTTATAAGCATGTACCAGGGTGTTAATTTGTTGGCTCCATCTAGGCTTGTCCTTTGAGTGCAGGGTGCCTAGCATATCTAGCAAAGTGCGCTGGAAACGCTCAGGCTGTGGGTTCCCTGGGGTGGTAAGGAGTGGTTCTGGACTTTCGGACTCCCACAGAGAAAGCATCTCTTGATCAGACGACTCTCAAAGTCTCTCCCTTGATCAGAATGGATTCTTTGTGGAGCCCCATAAGTGAACAAAAAGTTTTCTCTGAAGTACTTTGGCCACAGTGGATGCTTTCTGGTCTTCGTGGGGAAAGCTTTGACATATCTCGTGAAATGATCAGTAGACCACCAGCACATTACTGATATTTCTTTGATCTGACTCCAAACTCAGAAAATCAATACAGACCAGCTCCATGGTGCACTGGTGGTGATGTTAACAAGGGGCAGCCCTGGGGCAAAGCTCTCTGTAAGCAGCGACTACAAGTTTGAATGTGTTGCTCCAATGCCAGCCCCCATCTTAGGCCAATAGAATCTGGATCTCACCAAGTCAAGTGTTCTGTCTATCCATAGTGCCCTCATGTGGTTGTGTAAGGACCTCAGTACTGAGTCTCAAAGGCAGGGCAGCACTAGTTGTTGTTTGTTCACTTGTCCCCTCTGTCTACTGTTCTCTGTATAACAGTTTATTGATCAGTTTCAACTTAGGACCTTCTTTGTATAACAGTGCAGTTCTCAAATCAGTGGAGAGTAATTTGGACACATCTTTTCCTGCATAGAGGGCTTCTAAAGCTGCTTTGATCATGGGATCGCGGATTGAGCCCACCGAATAATGTCATTGTCCAGCTGAGGCAGTGCACCAATGTCTATTGCAGAAAAGTGGCAATAAGCAACAGGTATACAATTCAGAGGGTCCCAAGCAATCCACCATGCAGTCCATGCATCTGGGTGGACATTTGTTCCTCCCTGTCAACTCGGCAGAGTGCCCAATGTCAGGTTCTGCCAATCGGACCCAATCATTCTTGGGGAACAGGCCTCAGGAGAGAGCATCAGCATCTATGTGGTTCAGACCTGCTCGTATTCGAGAGCATAGTCATATGTAGATAATGCAGAAAGCTCACCTATGGCCAGTGGCATCCAACTTAGCTGAGGTCTGCACATAGGTCAAAGGATTATTGTCAGTTTTACTAGTATTTTAGCCCCATACAAATACTCATGGAATTGGTCAACAATAGCCCACTTCAAAGCTAGGAACTCTAACTTATGTACAGGATAGTTCTTTTCTGATGGGGTCAGGCTTTACTGGCAAAGGCCACTGGTCTCAGGCCATTCTCGTGCTTTGGTACAACACAGCTCTTAACCCTTGCAAGCTAGCATCAGTGTGCAGGACGTAGGTTTTGGATCGGCATAGGCCAGCACTGGAGCATGGGTAAGCTGATATATGATCTCATGAAAAGCAGTCTCATTAATCAGGAGTCCAGCGGCCCCAAATACTTCCACTGGATGAAAATACACTCTTTCAGTCTTGAGGACGCTGACTTTTGGTATTTTTGTGGGTTGGGGATACCTTGAGTAAGGTTAAGTAAAGGACTTGATCACTCTTGAATAGTCCTTGATGAAACGCCTGATAATAACCACAGAATCCCAGGAATCTTTGCAGTTCTTTTAGATTTTGGCTCAGGCCAGGTGGTCAAGGCCTCAACTTACTTGGGTCGGTCTCTATTCCTCGTGGATGCTATGTGTCCCACATACTTTACTTGATGTTTGAAAGAATTGACACTTATCAATGGACAGTTTAAGGCCAAAGTCCTCCAGTCGGGTCCAATACCTTAAATAATCTGCTCTCATGTTCCTCCAGTGAGCTACCAAACACAATAACATCATCTAGGTATACCAGGCACTCTAGTAAGTTCATGTCCCCACTGCACGCCCATCAATCATTGAAAGTGGCTGGGGCACCTGAAACTCTCTTGAGGCATCCTCTTCATTGAATTCAAGCCAAGCGGACAGATAAAGGCTGTCTTCTCATGGTCCTCTGGGCCATCGGGATCTGGTAGTACCCACTGCGGAGATCCAGCACAGAGAACCACTTGCTCCCGCTTAGGCAGTCCAAAGCATCCTGAATGCGGGGCATTGTGTACTGATCAGGATAGTCCGCCGGTTTAAGGTGCGATAATCCACACATCCTTACTGTTCCATTTTTTCCTCACTACCACAATGGGGAAGCATAAGGGCTTCTGGATTCTTGTATTACACCAGCAGCTAACATTTCTTGCAGATGCCATCTCACATCATCTATGTCAGCAGGTGCCAGGCGCCGAGACCTCTCACGAATGGTCTTTCGTTATGCAGCCGGATATTGTGCTCAGCCTTGCACGCATCCTACATCCCATTCCTTTTAAAGAAACATCGGTCTCTCTGGGCAAGCTTCTCACTCGATCCTCACTTTCCATTCAGCTGGCAGCGGATTCGCGAAATCAAAACAAGTCAGGCGCGCTCTGTCATTCTTCCTTGAACTCTTGCTGCTGGGCAGCACTGCAGTGTCTGCACAATGCACATTAGCCAGGATGCAACCTCTATTTACCTCGAATGTCTCTTTCAGACACATTATGAACTTGACCATTACCTTCTGGCATAAGACATGGCGTCAAAATACTAGGCTTGACCAGCAGTCCCTCTGGCAATTTTCCATCGCCTGTCATCCAACATTAATATTTTACTCTTAACATCCTTTCTGATACGTGGACCTCTCCCTGTAAGGTACACTGGGCATTTGGCGCCAGGATCAGAGACTCCAGGATCCTTTCTTCCATACAATTCCCGACCGGTTCCTCTGGTTCTATTTTTTCAGCATCTCTCTGTGCCTCATAGGCCTTCTTACTTAAAGCCGGAACCTTAAAGCTCTACTAGTCTTTGACCCCTGTTTTTCATAACACAACTGTGCCAGCCTTCCAACATATAAGCATTTGTTCCAATCAACAAAGGGACACCATCATAAGCAGTCCAGTGGGGGCACACTAAGGCTTAGGGTCTCTACTTGTTCGCCACTCCAGCCACGGAGGTGGGGAAAGACAGTCAAACTCGGATATCCCGAATAGGGGTAGGCCTTCTCACTTAACCCCCATACATGCAGTCCTTCTAATGGTTGTAAGGGTAGGCCTGACAAATGCTTCTGATACCAATCCTGGAACATAATTATTACTTGGGAGCCACTGTCATCACAGCTCTTGTAGACACTCCATTCACCTTTACAGTGGTCTCCATGGAGGGACCCACTATTCTGGACCAGTCTGAGAGGCGGTAGTGGGGCCTGGGCAACTGACCTTGCCACAAAAGGACGTGAGTTACTTTTGGTGCCCTCACTGGGACTAATTCTGCGGCACCTCTTAACCACTGATTTGTTCTCCCAAGCTCTCCTTGTAGCCTATATGCAACCTTTGTCAGTGTCTTTGGGACCGGCATTCCCTTTTCATGTGCCCATCTTTCCCACAATTATAGCAAAAGATACTGTTTTGGAGTTTGAGCTGGCGAGGCGCCACACTGGGAGCCAGGGCAGGGGTATTACTAACTGAAACCTTGGTGCCATCTCTGTCTCTTGCGCGTGATAAGCATTTGGAGACACATCTCACGTTTCTCCACTCCATGGTCAAGAATCGAGTTCGGAGCTGTTATCAGCAGGAGATACATGGGTGGTATCCTCACCCCCTAGCAGATGCAGTCGGATATAGGTCGGGCCCGCATTTGCAGGCGTGGCCTTCATAAAGGGACTGTTTTGAATTTTGATCTCTCAACAGTTCGCCTCCCATTGTGGCATATCTTTTCCTTATCAGAGCACTCATTGACTGCCAACCTCTGCCCCTGAACTTCACTTGATGGCCACCAGTCACTGGTCCAGCCGCAGCTAGCTGGTGCAGGTCTCCCGAGGTCGCTTTTTCTCAACTCCTAATTTCTCATTAACTCATCATAAGAGGGTGGGGATTCTAGCCCATTTGCCAGGGCATAACTGAAGCAACAGCAGTTCTGAGAAGGGGGCAGACTTAAGGATCCTGTCCAGCCTGGTTCGGTCCAGTTCAATCGCTGGCAAACTACCCTTTCTTGAGGCATTCTTGCAACAATTTTTTCCAGCCGAGATATATACACAGACAACAACTCCCCTTGTACTGTTGTGCATCTCTTACTTCCACCATAGGTCTTCATCAGAATCTGGGCCCCACACATTCTCCAAGGCCTCAAGATAGCCTGTGCAGTCACTTCAGGTTACTGGCCTGTTTAGCACGGATGGTAGCTAGGCAGGGACCTCGGAGGCTCTCACTAACCCTCTTCGCTGCTCTCGAGCATTGTCAATATTCTAGCACTTTGGGGCAACACAGTCTATCCAGGTCTCCCAGTCATCCTCCCCTTTGGGGGTGGGGAGGGTGCTAGAGAAGATCCAACTTCGTAAGAGTCGGACTAATGGCAGGTGCAGAAATAGGGAGTCTGCATTGGTTTAGCCACCATTATGGGTACTGGAGCTGGGTGAGGGTGTTGGGGAGGAACACCCCAGGTGGCAAGAATAGTTTCTTCAAGTCCTCCACAGTTTTCCCTTCCCCAGCAACCATTTAGCAAATTCTCTCAAAAGTTTTAGACAGTGGTGGGGCTCATCTCCCCCGGTCTTTACTGTACTTAGTTATCACTCTCCAGGCAGTGAGGGCTCCTCTGGGGTAATGGTCCAGGCACTTTGAGCCATCTATGGGATCCTTAAACTCTACTAGGGCCAGGAAAGTGGGTGAGCAGATTAGCATGCCAACTCACCACCACAGGGTTTTGTAAACCTTCCACCTTGAAAGTACTCCTTGTACAGTGTCCGTATTGATACCCAGGGGATGTCCAGGATAAGCATAGCATTTTGGGGTCAATCTCCTCCCTAGTACACCACCCACCAGCCGGTGCACAGCTACTTGTCGGGTACCTATTTTTTCTTAACAGTGGTTCGTGAATATGGCTACCAGAGGACACACAATCCCAGCGGTGAGTTCCCAAGATGTAACCCCAGATGGCGTGTATCCCAGGGCTACTACCCCTGCATGATTTGCCACTAACAGGTTGAGGGCCTGGATCCAATGGCGGGTGCCCACCCAGAGGTCAGGGTTTGCACTAGTTAAACTAACTGGTCACAGCCCTCTGGGACACTGCAACCCCCTTTCTTCCCACTAGTGGCCCACACAATATATCAGAATTACCTTCACAGTATACACTACTCCCCAGGTCTGGTTCCGCACTGGGACCTCCTGTGAAATAAGATACAGTGCAACAATCACAGTACAGTACTTTAACATAGACAAATAACTCAGGCAGTATAACTTGCTGAAACAAGCAGCTCTGATTTATTTAGGGGATATAACAAGGACAGGGGAAATCAGGTTAATTAGCTTATCACTTTACTAATCTACTCATGGCTCTGTGCATAGGCCTATCCCTACCAGTTACTGTCCCTGGGTACCCAAGCCCTAGTGGCTAGTCCAAACCGGTGGCAGCTGGTAGGGGCCCTTCACAGCAAAAAGAAAATTAGCTTAAACAGTCAGCAGTACAGTGATTCCATTTGGATTTAATGTAAGTAATTCAACAGGGCACCTTGAATTAGTACTCATGACTCCAAACAAGATAGGGTCCTTCAACGCCCAGCAGGGCTACTTTTGAGCTCCACGAGACCTTTCACACATTTATATGGTAAAAAAGAAAGTACTATACCAGGCAGGCTGCTTCTATCCCGATCGCATTACTGCACAATACCCGAGAACACACAGCAGATTCAGTCTGGATAGACCGAGTGCATCTCAACAATTTCTTCAGTCTTCAGGGTGAGCCTGGTTTCACTCTTCAGATCCTTTGATTCTTTCACAGGACGGATTCAGAGTCCTAACAAGCAGTTACACAAGCTGCAGACCAGAACTCTGGGCCTTACACACGTTGACTGAAAACTGTCCACTGAAGGAGCACAGGGTTTCTTTCCTTCACTGCCAGATCTAAAACTGAAACCCAACAGACAAACTGCACTCTCCTTTGAGTTCCTCCCCAGTTCTTGACTGATTGGCTGTCACCACAATAGACTGCTGCTGTTGGTCCAAAAAGGCGCCCAAGTTCAAACTACATCTCCCAGAGTCACTGCCCATACAATCCTCTTGTGGCTGGCTCAGATTATAGAGTCCAAGTTCTGATTCGTCCAAGGCACCATTTTAGATTAGCTTACCCCACACTGATTGGTCCAGTTCAGCAGTTCAAAACCAGAATGGGGAACTAGGCAGACACAGTTCTGACTGCAAAGAAAGCAGGTTAGACAAACTGTAATTTCATTATTACTGTAAATGATTTCTGGCAAACAGTTACATCTTTCGGATAGGTTCCTTTGCACTCTAGTGACTGCAAAATGGAGTGAATTAGCAGCAGCTCGAGTGGTACTCAAACAGAGAAGCACACAGTCCCCCCATACAACTAATTATGTCTGCAAGCAGACAGCTCTTAAAGAGACAGTACCAGAGGCTCTAAAAACACTCACTGATAAATGGCTTAAACGTCAAACACCATTCAGGCTTGGAGCATTCAAGCAAGCTCCTGGAAGTCTTTTGGGAACCCCCATTTGCAGGGGGGGTTACATATGAATATGCCAGATGTTAACTGGAGTGCATTTGCAGCAGCCACTTCTAAGAGTGGGGTCATTTTAGATGCTCTGCAGGGGGCATGTCTTAGACAAGTAGTATCGGAACCCACTCGAGAGAGGGAGCAATCTTAGACCTGGTACTTTCAAATGGAGATGGCAAGAGGATCACAGATTTAGAAGTAGGTAGCCATCTGGGAACTAATGACCATGGAAAGTACGGGTTCATGATAAACACAGAGGTAGAGTGCTTGCCAAAAAGGCAAAGGTACTGGACTTCAGAGGGCAGACTTTGTTAAATGGGTGTGTCATAAGGAATGCACCTAACAAATGGGCAGGAAGGAATGGTGGAAGATCAGTGGGGAATAATCAAAACTGCCATCACAGAGGCAACAAGCCTTTGTGTGAAGCAAATAAACAAAACAAAACGATGTAAGAAACCACTATGGTTCTCAAAGGAGGTGGCAGGGAAGGTTAGGGAGAAAAAGAGAGCATTCAGGAAGTACAAGGAATCACAGAAGGAGCAGGACAGAGAATTGTATCAGTTAAAATAAAAGGAAGCAGGAAAGGCAGTCAGAACAGCAAAGGCCCAAACCAAGGAAAATATAGCCAACTCAGTTAAGAAGGGGGATAAAACCTTTTATAGGTACATCAGGGAGCGAAGGAAGGCCAAGGGAGGGATAGTGAGGCTTAATAAAGGGGAGGCAGGGTGGGCAGAGGGTGAATGTGAAAAGGCACAGATACTAAACAGATACTTTTGCTCAGTATTCACAAATGAAGAGGGGGAGGTACCTAAACCAAACAACAGAAACACGCTGGATATGGGGGTTGATACCAGCCCTTTCACAGAAGAAAGGGTTCTAAGAACCTTAAAACTGAAGGTGGATGCTAATGGGGCCTGATGATCTACCTCAGAATTCTAAAAGAACTCAGGGTAGAACTAGTGACACCACTGACTACCCTCTTAATAAATCATGGGAGGATGGTGGTACCTGAAGACTGGAGGAGGCAGATGGATTCCTGCTATACAAAAGTGGGAGCAGGGCAGAAGCAGGAAACTAGACCTGTTAGTCTAACCTCAGTGATTGGGAAATGATGGAATCGCATCAGAAGGAAAGACTTTTGAGTACCTAGAGGCCAGAGGAGCACAGGACCCAAGCAGCATGGATTCACAGCAGGAAGGCTGCGTCAGATGAATCTATTAGATTTCTTTTGATTGGGTGACCAAATAGTAGATTGGGAGGCAGACAGCCTACCTAGACTTTGGCATGGTATTTATTACAGTCCCACAATATTATTGCTGCTGGCCACTGGGAGTGGCCCCAAGATGGGCCTAGGAAGTCTGGCTGGTGCACAAGACACAGAAGGTATAGTAAAGAGTCCACTCTGAAGAAAGGGGTTACTAGTGGGGCACCAAGAGGGTTCAGTATGGACCAGTCCTCTTTAATGTCTTCTTATAAGCTTACTGCAGAGGACTGGAAGGAAAAGTATGTCTCTTTGCAGACGACACAAAGATCTGCAATAGAGTTGATACAAGGTGGGGTGGAAAGGATGAGAAGAGTCTTGGCAAGGTTGGAGAAATGGTCAAATGTTTGGCAGCTTAGATTCAATGCTAAGAAGTGCAAGTAATCCACCTGGGAAACAAAACCCAGGGAAGAGTACATAATGGGGGTGACATACTAACAACAACAAAATGGAAAGGGACCTGGGGTGAGTCATATCAGATGACCTAAAGGTAAGCAAGCAATGTGAGAGGGCAGTAAGCAGGGCTGGTGAGATACTGGGATGCACAGGGAGAGGCATCACTAGTAGAAAACAGGAAGTTGTTATCCCTCTGTACAGACAGCTGGTGAGACCCATCTGGAGTACTGCGTGCAGTTCTGGAGACCCCAGCTCCACAAAGACATAGACAGGATGGAGGTAGTCCAGAGGAGGGTGACTAAAATGGTGCAGGGTCTGCACCAGAAGACATATCGAGAGAGACGGGACATGATTGAAACTTTCAAATACCTCAAGGGAATCAACAAAGTCCAAGAGGGTAGCATCTTTCAGAAAAAGAGGTGTGCAAGAACAAAGGGGCACAATCTGAAGCTAGAGGGGGGACGGCTCAGAGGTAATGTGAGAAAGTATTTTTTCACAGAGAGGGTTGTGGATGCATGGAACAGCCTTCCTGAGGAGGTTGTGGAGTCAAAAACAGTGGTGGAATTCAAGAATGCATGGGACAGACATAAGGCAATTCTCGGGGGTGGAAGGTGGAAGAAGTGGGCTGTTGGTTAGCTAGGATCTGCAGCTTATCCATTAGGTAGGGAAATGGTCAGACTGGGTGGGCCAAGCAGTCCTCATCTGCCATCAAATTCTATGTTTCTATGTTTCAAATTCTATGTATCCTGGGTAGTAGAGGGGGCAGGGAATTGCAGGGTACCTGGGTAGTAGAGGGGGAAGGGAATCGCAGGTACGCTGAGTAGTAGAGGGGGCAGGGAACTGCAAGGTACCCTTGTGTAGAAGAGGTACAGGAAATTGTAGGGTACCCTGGGTAGTAATGGGGGCAAGGAATCACAGAGTATCCTGGGTAGTAGAGGGGCAGGGAACTGCAGGGTACCCAGGTAGTAGAGGGGGCAGGGAATCCTAGGTACGCTGAGTAGTAGAGGGGGCAGGGAATCGCAGGGTACCCTGGGTAGTAGAGGGGGCAGGGAATCACAGTTTACTCTGTTTAGCAGAAAGGGCGGGGAATCGCAGGGTACTGTGGGTAGTAGAGGGGCAAGGAATTGCAGGGTAACCTGGGTAGTAGAGGGGAATGCAAAAAAGGACGGCACCGTTCACCAATATGCAAGAATAAAGGCTTTTAATAAGGCTTACAGTGCTGTGAGCAGAATTGAGAACTCACTCCAAACGCCAACAATCCGACTGGTTTCACGGGTGCGTGCCCCCCGAGGGATTGATGCATCAGTCTATACTAGTGTCTCTTAAACAGTGATCACTCTTAAAGTGACAGTGCAAAATTTAGTGAATACAATAAGACATCAGCTATAGTGGTGTGGCTTATAATATGTGTAAAATGTTTAAGAAGATTACTAGCGAGCTAAAAAAGCGCAAGTCAGAATTAAATTTCTAAATCATCTTCACTCTGAACCATATAGTTAAATGGCTGTCATTCAATAATTATAATAATTTATATACTGGTGTTATATTCTGACTTGGGTCCAATGCATTGATGCCAATAGAAAAAATATAAGTACACAATGGGTTTATTTTGTTTAAATATATAATACCCAATAAAATATAGTGTACTAAAAGTTTTTTTTCTATTATTATAATAGTTCATAAGGTTGATGCCTCAATGCCCTTCAGTTATGCACACAAGAAGCAAAGCAAGCAACAGAGCTATATAACAGAAGTGTTCATCAATGAATTCATACATCACTATAATATCCAAATATGAGAATGGCACAGAGATCTACTAAATATCTAGCTATAATATCACCTGGTGTGTATCAGATTATCTCATTGATCTATTGAGAAAGGGGGACAGGTCAAAAGTGTCATTTAGGCCAGGGGCTTAAAAGGCATTACGTTTAAAAATCCAGAGTGCCTCTTTTTGCAACAATTTTGTTTCCAAATCTCTGCCCCTTTGGCCCACTTGCACCTTCTCTATCCCACAGAAACTAAATTTATATTGTGTTCCTCAGGCCTGACTATATTTGTATAAAGCATTTTTCTCTACATTGCACATAGTGTCACTGAGATGTCTTCCTACCCTCTCCTTTAACTTCCTAGAAGTTTTGCCCACATAAAATGCAGTACATATGCAGGTAGCTAGATATATCACACCTGCTGAAGAGCAGTTCATAAACTGCCTGATCTCAAATTCTTTGTTTGCATTTACAGATGTGAAATATGCTTTCTCTAGACTTATACTGCAAAATCTGCAGTGGCCCCATGGATAGTAGCCCTTGGGTAGAGAGGGCAGGAAATTGCAGGGTACCCTGGGTAGGACAGAGGACAGGGAATCACAGGGCACCCTTGGTAGTAGAAGGGGAAGGGAACTGCAGGGTACCCTGCGTAGTACAAGGGGCAGGGAATTGCAGGGTATCCTGGGTAGTAGAGGAGAGGGAATCGCAGGGTGCATTGGGTAGGACAGAGGGCAGGGAATTGCAGGGCACCCTGGGTAGTAGAGGGAAGAGAACTGTAGGGTACTCTGCATTGTAGAGGGGGAAGGGAACTGCAGGGTATCCTGGGTAGTAGAGAGGGCTGGGAATCACAGGATACCTTCGGTAGTAAAAGGGCCAGGGAACTTTAGGATACCCTGCATAGTAGAGGTGCAGGAAATTGCAGGGTACCCTGGGTGTACAGGGAGCCAAGTAATCTCAGGGTATCCTGAGTAGTAGAGGGGCAGGGAATTGCAGGGTACCTAGGTAGTAGAGGGGGCAGGGCATCGCAGGGTAACCTGTTTAGTAGAGGAGGCAAGGAATTGCAAGGTACCCTGGGTAGGACAGAGGGCGGAGAATCGCAAGGCACCCTGGGTATTAGAGGGGGCAGGGAATTGCAGGGTATCCTGGGTAGTAGAGAGGGCCAGGAATCACAAGATACCCTGGCTAGTAAAAGAGGCAGGGAAAATCACAGGGTACCCCGGGTAGCAGAGGGGGCAGGGAATCGCAGGGTACCCAGGGTAGTGGTGATGGGGAAGGGTAGGGAATCAGAGGGTACCCTGGAGGGCAAAGTGGGTAGGGGATTGCAGAGTACCCTAGGTAGTAGAGGGTGTGGGAAATCTAGGGGTACTTTGGGTAGCAGACAGGGTGGGGAAGTGCAAGGTACCCTGGGTAGTAAAGGGAGCAGGGAATCACAGGGTACCCTGAGTAGTAGAGGGGGCAGGGAATGGCAGGGTACCCTAGGTAGTAGAAGGGGTGGGGAATCACAGGGTACTGTGGGTAACACAGTGGGGCAGAGAATTGCAGAGTACCCTCAGTAGTAGAGGGGTGGGGAATCACAGGGTATCCTGGGTAGTAGAGGGGTGGGGAATCACAAGGTACCCTGGGTAGTCAAGGGGGCAGGGAACCACAGGGTACCCTGGGTAGTAGAGGAGCAGGGAATTGCAGGGTATCCTGGGTAGTAGAGGGGACAGGGAATTGCAGGGTATCCTAGGCAGCAGAGGGGACAGAGAATCACAGGGTACCCTGGGTAGTAGAGGGGGCAGGGAAATGCATGATACCCTGGCTAGTAGAGAGAGGAAGGGAATCACAGGGTAACCTGGGTAGTAGAGGGTGAGGGGAATTGTAGGGTACCCTGGGTACTAGAGGTAGTGGGGAATCACAGGGTATCCAGGATGGTAGAGGGAGCAGGGAATCGCATGGTACCCTGGGTGGGGGTTGGGGAAATTGCAGGGTACCCTGGATAGTGGGGGATCACAGGGCACCCTGGGTAGTAGGGGGGTAGGGAACCCCTATAAACTGGTACAGGTTTTCACAGCATAGGTACTTCATCTCTGCTTGTGAAGTAGATTGGTGGACATTATGGATCTAGAGTCTCTCTGACCTTTAATTAGTTACTGTGTTATTAAGCGCAACATTTTCACTGTTTTACAGAGCTTGCTGTCTGTAACTTTTTGCCCTATGGATAGGCTCAAAATGGGACTATTAGTCTCAATTCTTTTTGTCCCCATTATCAATAAAATAAATAAAAAAGTCAACTGATTGAGGGCAGAAAACACAAATTTTATTAAAAAAAAACAAAATAAACTTTTCTGCCTGGATGCTGCCTGTCAACCAAATATAATGCTGTCTGTTTCATCCTGCAGAAATGAGAAGACTGGAATCTGGATTTATATTGCACAAAACACCAGTCATACACAGTGTATCCCAAAGTTCTTTACAAAGTGATGAGTTACAGACTGGCAGTGCAGGGATGGTCAGACTAAATAGAAGGAATGTCCCTCACTGTCTCACTGCACCACTCAGGGCCCCTCTGTCCATATCTCTCAGCTGTCATGTATTAGGAGGAATATCCCCCATTTTACCTCTCAGAAATCCTGTCCATACCGCTAAGCTATCCCACATTAGGAGAGATAGCCCTCATTTTACCCCTCGGAACCCCTCTGTCCATACCTCTCAACTGCTCCACATTAGAAGGGACTTCCCTCATTTTACCCCCTAAAAGGGGGAAGGGGGTGGAGACACATAACAGTCATGCCCCTCCCCCCGCCTGACCCAGAACTGACACTGGGGCTCACAATGAAGATATCCGCACACTCACCTGCCCTGGGACAGGAGGATCCAGCAGGAAAACGGGGGTGGGTGGGGGAGCGCTGGAGAGAAAGAATACAAAAAAGCAAACAAGAAAGCTGCAGCCATTTCTCTGCCATTTTTGTTGTACTCTTCATTTTTGGCAGAGCTGTCAGCCTGTTCAGTTACAGTTAAACCACACTGCTTATGACTTAATTGCCTGATGGGAACATGAATCTTGACAAGGGCTCAATGAAGGGTGCATTTAATCCTAATTCAGACATCACTATCTCGCCCTTTACACTGAGTCAAACATCACTGCTTCTACTCCTCAGTAGACAGCCCGCGTCCCAGCTCGATGTTGGCTTTGTGCCGTGATTAATGAGAGCACTGTGAGAGGAGCAAAGGGCGAAGGTTTCTGGCACTATTCCTGCTGCTGTGGCCAGGACCAGCCTGCCAGATTTTCTGTTGTTGTTGCTGTTTTCTAGACAGAGGCTGGGCCGAAAATAAACCCACCAAGGTTAAAAACAACTGTTAAATCTTTCGTGGCAGGGAGGCGGAGAGATGACCAGGCTCTCATATGCCAGCAGCTAAATCTGCAGGACAGAAAAGAAGGCTGTTCAGAAAGAAACTTGACTCATCTTTTAAGTCCTAGAACTGAGATAGAAACATAGAAGTTGTCGGCAGATAAGGACCGCTTGGCCCATCTAGTCTGCCCATAGGCCCTATACATTGTATGTGGCCATTGACCCTATGTGATAAATGGTTTTTCATCACTCCTTCCCCTCTCAAGCTTCCCCTGTGCCAGTCCCAGGCATGCTTAAACCCCTCCACTGTGCTTGCCCCCATTACCTCTTTGATTTCTCTGAACAAGGCAGGCCTGCAAGAATGGCACTCGTATCCATCTCAGGTGGTTCATGTGGTTTGGGGAAAGTCCAGCCTAATGGTGGAACAGCACGCTGTGAACCTGGAGAAAAAGGTTCAAATCCCAGCAGCTCCACTTAATCAGTGTATGACCTTGAACAAGTCTGCTAACCCACCCAGTGCTTATTTACCCTCCCTCCCCCTCTCTCTTTTTTTAACTTTGATTCAGGGTTTGGAAATTTTTGTCACTGGTGTAAGTGCGTTAGGACACTTCTTGGATGTGTGATTTAACAATAGCACTTTGCTCTTGTGTGTTTAAAGGCACTCATGCTAACAATATACTCAAGCTGTGCAATGATTCCCCGCAATCACATATATACCCTGGCATGTCATATTGCTTACTTTGTCATTTAAAGCTAGAAGGGACTCGGTCCGACATGCGCCCTCCCCACTCCCACTCATAAGCAGGAATGAAAAAAGTGTCCTGTGCAAACATTGCAAAAGTAATGTGTAGGATCTTGAAAGAGCAAGTACTGCCAACAATATCAGAAAGAAATGTCGAGTTTTAGAAGTAGTCAGTTGCTACTTTTGATTTCTGAAACATTTTTCTTTTTCTATTTGCCCATTAGAAGTTTTCTACCCAGTTGTATTAGGTGGTAATAGAAAGGGCAGAACTTTACCTGGCGACTGAAATATCTAGGTATAGTCTTCCTCATACCTCCTCATCAGCAGTGGGACCTCATTTATTGTGACATCACAAGTCACTGATCTGGCAGCAGGTGATTGGCTCTTCTTGGTCACCTGTGACATCACTGTCAGTGGCCGCAATGCTGTAAGAACAGGAACAGAGCTACCTATGTCAGCCTCTTTGCAGAGTGCTGTTCCACACATCACACCTAATACTGTCAGGTAGAACATCTTCTAATTCGCAAAAGGCAAATGAAAAAATACTGCAGATATAAGAAGTAATACTTCTCGACTTTTGAAAGTTATCAGTAGTTTCAGGCACGCCACTGACTCTTGGATACAGACAGAGAATAAGTGTCTGCACTGATTGGTTTCTGTGTTTCTCTCTCCTAACCACACATGGAACATTCTAAAGGAGGAGGGAGTGGTATGCAAATACACAGATAGAACAGGCTGACAAGGCTTCACCTGAACAAAAGCTACCTGAAAACAATGTTTATACAAGTTCCAGTTTAGACAGAGAGCAGCAGATTGCAGACACGTGTTTTTTTTTTTTGAGGGGGAGGACTCCTCAGTGCAGAACAATCGCAACCTCAGCCCCAGAGGAAAACAGCAAACCTTCCCCTCTAGCTCAGGCCCTCTACAAATGGGACCAGTGTCTTTCAATTAGATACTGTTCCTTTAACAAGGACTTTGCTGCCCTTCATGGTGGTGCACTGCACACTCATAAGGGAGGTCCAAGTTCGGCCTTGAGGCAACCCCAAGGCCAGTGAGGCCTTCAATGTGATGTGGCACCATTGCATGCCAACACCAGGGAAGGTCATGAGTGTGATAGGGTGAGCCCTGTCTGAGGTGGATGCCCATGTGTGGGGTGTCCGGGGCCTCCCATTCCTTTCGCTCTTTGTTTCTGTGGGATTGCTCCTCGTGCTGGGAATGAAAATAAAATACGTTTGCTGTGTGTTTGTCTATTTTAGGGTGTTACATATAACGATTTAATGGAAATAAAAAGGAAAAGACATGATGAGTTCCAAGGGCTGGCAGGAGAAAGGAGAAGAGGAGCGCACCCTCGTTCTCCCGTTCCCCTTGCAAACCCAGTGGAACCCTCATGGACTTGCCATCTTATTAAAACTATCTTTTGAGATGAAACAAAATGGAAACATAAAACCCCTTTAACATAAACCTCACTTAACCAAGAAAAGAGGAGTTGAGTCTAGGTTAGAAAAATTAACATGTATGAACATGTATGTCTTTACTGTTTGATGGGGAACTCCTGAGAATAAGAGGTTTGTACTGGTTTTACCAAAAACGAGTGAATCACCTGACAGTGATGTCATCCATGAAAGGTATAAAAACCCACCACTTGGAGTAACAAATATAGATAGGGGAATCAGTTCAATACTGACTACCGAGTGAGGAGGACCTCAGAAGTGTGTGCTTGTTTCCACACTGTTCTATTTGCAAAGGCTGAAGCTAAGCATCAGGAATTTTCGAAATTAGAAAATTTGCTGGATACTGGATGTTGAATAACCTTTTGCTTTCTGTATGCTTATTATTTTTGTTTTCTGATTTGAATAACACACGTTTGCATTTTTATGCACCTGATTTCTGTTTTGTTGTGTCTGTTTCATTCCACACCTTCACAATGAGCATCCTACACTCTTAGCAGCCCCTCTGGTGGGAAGTGGTGCTGTCAAAGATGCAATGGAGAACCACCCTGCGTCAGCTGACACTTTCCAGATGGGAGGTGCTGTGGGATGTCACTGGTTGTAACCAGGAGAGGAGGGCGGACAGAAAAAGCAAGAGAAAATTCACTGGCCAGATGGATGACGATACTGAAGACCTGCCCATCCTGATGCCAAGAAAAACCACGGATGCCTCCTCCCTGTGGAGATCTTGGCTGCTCCTTGGTGCTTAGCAGTGTGTGTGTGTGTGCTGAGTATCGGGGCCCTGCTTGGGGGGGGGCAGGAGTGCATGGATAGGGTAAGTATGTGTGTGTGGTGCAAACAAGTTATGGTTACATCAGATTGTAACACATTATTCAAAATATTTTAAATAAAAAGGACTTTGCTTGGACTGGCAAAAAGTGCAGTGGCATTTTGGCAATTGTCTTACAATGGCCACTAGGCAGGTAGCTGGCACGCAGTCCTGCCCCAGTGTCCAACAAGGGTCTTTCCCTTCCACCCTTGGGAGTTGGTCTCAGGTACCTCCAACACCCACTCCACAGCAAATAAAGTTTAGGAGTTGCTTGCCTGTGAGTTGAATGGCAGGGCCCAAATGTGCTGAATAATCAGGGGTGAGGGGTGGCAGTGACATAGCAAATGGTTGTTGCGCAACATTACTGGGTCCCCTGGGCACTGAATCAGACATGCACTGCCGGACACAAAGTGGTACTGTCTGCAGTCAAAGGACGTCCTATCAAGAAGGCACCAAAGGGAAAAGCTGGAAGGAAGGTCCAGCTCTTTGCAGAAGACACCAAAATCTGCAATAGGGTGGACACTTTGGGGGGTGAAAAGGATAAGCTGAGACCTGAGAAAACTCAAGGAGTGGACAAGGGAGTTGGAGCTGGGTTTCAATGTGTAAAAGTGAAAAATAATGCACTTAGAGTACAGAAACCCAGGGACAGAGTACCAATATAGGCGCAGTGGTACTGACAAACACCATGCAGGAAACAGACCTGACAGTAGTCATACAGGATGACCTAAATGTGGCCAGGCAGTGCAACAAGGCAGCTGGAAGGGTGAGTGGGATGTATAGGGAGGGGTATCACCAGCAGAAAATACAGGTAACAGGAGTTCTAGGAGTGGTATATGTTGTTCATCCACACTTATTGGCAGGTTTCTTGCCACTTTAAATGTTGCCGGAAGGTCTTCAAGCTGGCTCCTCCCTCCTACCTGGGTGGTAAAACTCTCAGCTCCGCCCCATGACGCCAGATCTAGCCCACTGGAAGCCAGGTTGTGCGTCGAAGCCGGGAAGGTCGGGTGGGTTGTGTGGATGAACAACATATACCACTCCTAGAACTCCTGTTACAGGTGAGCAACCTGTATTTCTAGGGACGTGGATATGTTGTTCAATCCACACTTACTGGTAGACTCCTAGCAGTTCTCTGTGAGGAGGGAGGCAAGGCATGCACCCCCTACTTAGGGAATAAGGACTGGAGAACCGAGGTCCCAAAACCAGCATCCCGGCATGACTCTAGGCCAATGTGGTAATGGGTAATGAAGGTGTCTGCTGACTTCCAAGTAGCAGCCCTGCAGATTTCCTGGATTGGGACGTCCCTGGAAGCAGCCACCGAAGCAGCGGTATGGCGGGTAGAATGAGCTCTTATTCCTTTGGGAGGCTCCATGCCCGCCAACCTATAGCAGAGATCTATGCAGGAGGTGACCCACCTGCCTATCGTTCACTTGGCTGCAGGTCTGCCAGGTACGGCTTCAGCATAGGTGACAAACAGCTGGCGAACCTCTCCCCGAACTTCAGTTGTCTGCTCCTTCTAATAAGAGAGCGCTCTTCTAGGGTCCAATGTATGGAGCCTATATTCGGCCTCCGAGGTGCGACTGGGGTAGAACACCGGCAGAGTCAACACCTGGTTAAGGTGAAACTCCGACACCACCTTCGGAAGGAATTTCGGGTTGGGGAGCAAGACAACCTTGTCCCTGTGGAAGGCATAGCATTTTCTGGTCCACTCCCTACGGGATGCCTCAACAACGCTGAGGACCTCGTCGGAAAGACCCAAGGCCTGGAACTCTAGCCGCTCAGGAACCAGGCCATCAGGTGCAGGGATTGAAGGTCCGGGTGGAATACCCTTCCCTGGTTGACTGATATCAGGTCCAGGCAGGCTGGAAGCCGTCTCGGGAGCCTGGAGCCGAGGCTGAGGAGATCTGGATACCAGAACTGATGGGGCCAGTCTGGGGCTACCAGAATCACCTGCGCCTTGTCCCTCCTCGCCTTGAGAAGCACCTTGTGGATCAAGGGAAATGGGGGAAAGGCGTAGAAGAGGCCCGGGGTCCACGGCCTCGAGAAGGCATCCCCCTGCAGTGAGCCCTGCTGAGGGGGACGGGCATGAAACAACCTCAGCTTTGCATTCTCCCTGGAGGCAAACAGGTCCACCTGAGGTGTGTCCCAGTGGGAGAACAGATCGTGTACTACCTCCGGCAGGAGAGACCACTCGTGAGATGCAGCACCTATCCGGCTTAGGGCATCGGCCAGAGTGTTGGAGGTTCCCGCCACAAGAATGGCTAGGAGATCCGCCTCCCGTCTGCCCACGAGAGACTAAGTGCAGAGAGCTTCCTTGCACAGAGGCAAGGAGTGCATCCCACCCTGGTGGTTTAGGTAGTACATGGTTGTGGTGTTGTCCGTCTGGACCTGGACCACTTGACCCTGTACAAACGGAGCGAAGGCGGTGAGGGATAGTCGGACCGCTCAAAGCTCCAGCAGGTTGATGTGGCATCGAGACTCCTGGGGGGACCAGAGGCCTTGCGCTCTGAGCTCCCCCAGATGGGCACCCCAACCCATCAGAGAGGCGTCGGTCGTTAGCGTGACCGTTGGCTCTGGGCGGACAAATGGGATACCCTCCTGCAGATGAGCGGGAATGATCCACCACTGGAGAGCGTTCTCCATCTCCTGGGTCACTATCACTGGCTGATTCAGAGGACTGGAGCACTGTGACCACTGGTGGGCCAGTCCCCATTGTAGGGGACGCATGTGCCAGCGGGCCCAACAGACCACGCTGGTGCAGGCTGCCATAAGGCGCAGGAAGTCTCGAGCAGGGCGCAACTGCCCAACCAGAAATGACTGGGTAAAGGAGGAAAGGACCTCGGCCCTGTCCGCCGGGAGCCATGCTCTGGTTCGAAGAGAGTCAAGCTCTGCCCTGATGAATTGAATCACCTGCGTTGGCACAAGTTCCGATTTGGCCTCGTTGATGAGGAGGCCAATCTGAGAGCAGACCTAGAGGGCCAGATCCCTGGACTGCTCCACCTCCCTCTTGGAGGAGGCTGCAATCAGCCAGTCATCCAGGTAAGGGTACACCCGGAACCTTCGGTGCTGCAGGAATGCTGTCACCACTGCCATGCATTAGATGAAAACCCTGGGAGCTGGAGAGAGGCCGAAGGGCATGGCCCGGAACTCGTAAAGGGATCCCTCCGCTCTGAAGTGGAGGAATCGCTGGTGGGACAGACGGATTGGGATGTGAAAGAAAGTGTCCTGAAGGTCCAGAGAACAGAACCACATGCCTCGTTCCAAGGATGGGATGATCTGAGCCACAGTGACCATCCTGAAGGTTCGAGACCTTAGGAACTTGTTCACGTCATGGAGGTCTAGAATGGGGCACCAGCCCCCCTGTCTGTTTTGGGACCAGGAAGTACCTGGACACAAACCCTGGGTCTGAAGGAGGGTCCGCCACCTCCCTGATCACCTCCTTCTGGAGGAGCAGGACAATGTCGGCTCGACGGGCCGACAGAGAGGCTGCGGACCCTGTAGCCCCCTGTGGGGCAACGGCTCGATATGGTGGGGACTGCTCGAATTCCAGCGGCAGACCCTTTCCTACCACTTCCCAACACCCAGCGGTCTGTGGTGATATCGGATCAGGTGGTAGTGAAGTGGCGGAGCCATCTCCTGGGGAACTCCAGAGAGGGAGGACGGTGCTAGCGACACCCTCAACCACTGGCAGGCTTGAGAAAGGACCGCCAAGGAGCCTCCTACTTACCCTTCTCCTGGCTTCCTGTTGAGGAAGCGCAGGCTTGGCTTTGGGGTGCCAAGTGCTAGCCATGGCCCTGATGCTGGTGTTGCTGGGCTGGATGTGCCGACAGGCTGAAGGACTAAAGGGCTTTACGCTGCTGCTGGCAGCCTTTGTCCTTCTGGGCAGATGTGACCGAGTCCAAGGTGGCACTGGACTCTCAATGCTGAAGATGTCCTCAACCCGGACCAAACAAGTCGGTACCCAGGAAGGAAACGCTGCCAGCTTGTGCTGGGTATCTGCCGTGAAAGTGGAGATCCAGCTAAGCTCTTCTGCGGGCGATGGTACTGCGGCCGCTTCCATTGGATCGGCACATGAATACCAGCGGTGTCCAGGGAGGTCTGAGCTGCTGTTTGGCCACCGTCTTCCCTGATCCCGCACTCCGCTTCACACCATAGCTTGGAGGTCAGCCGGGAGATGAGGAATCACCTCATCCAGGGAGCCCAAAAGAGGTGTGAAAAGTGTGCCATCAGGACGGCTGAACTGGTCTGATGAAGGCCTAGGATGGAAGTGGAGTAAACTTTCCGCCCAGAGTAGTCCAGCTTGGACTCCTTTGTCGGAGGCTTGTCCATCGCCCTGGCATTCCCGGAACGCCGGAAAGTTATCGGTCACGAGCCCCTCTGCAGAGGGGTGCGCTTGAGAAACCGGAGAGTGAACCGGTGGGGACAGCATACTTGAGCTATCCTGGCCAAGGTGCTGGACAAGAAGCTGGACGCTGCCATAGCTCCAGGGCTAAGCTAACAATGGCTTCGCCACCGGAAGCGCCTCCGTTGGGAATTTCAGTCCAGTACCCGTGAGGACACGGCCCATTTTGAAATGGGTTGAGCTTCATCTCAGTGGACTCTGAGATGAGCTGAAGCATTCCCAAAAATGAGGATGGGCTCTCGTCCACTGACTGACTCCCGGTGGACTCCAAGTCAAGTGGCCTGGAGAACATGAAGGAGTCATCATCAGACTCTGAGGAGTCTGCGAACAGCTGCAGAGCACCTGAGCCACCCTCCACCTGCCGAGGTCGATCGGGAGTGAGGGCGACCGACAACCAATGGGGCAAGCCCTGACCCGACCGAGAATCCTTGGTCAGGGCCCCAAATTTAGGTTGTGGAGGCAGGGGTTCCACCACAATGGGTGGCGCAGCTGGTTTCAGCCGAACAACCGGTGCTGGCTTCGGCCCCTCGACCACTGTGAGGGGTTGTTTCGGCCGCTCCGGTGACAGACACTTAATGGCTGGGGAAGATGACGAAGTCAGCCTATTCCCAGTCAAAAGTTGCTGCTGCCACATTAGCTCCTCATAGTGCAGATGCAATTTGCGCTGGAACCTATCCTGCAAAGAGGATGAAGACAAGGATGAGCGACGCCGCTGTCATAGCGGTGCTAAGATCGAGACCGCTGGCGTCGGCGGGATCGGCTGGGACCGAAGAGGTCCGGACCGAGACCTTCGTGTTTCCATCGGTGGGTCTGAGAGGGTGGGAAACCCACCTCCCTCGGGTTCAGGGGACCTTAACCGGGGACTCCGGCACAGACAAGTCCTCGGTTTCCACCAAGGGAACCGGTGAAGAAGGGTTGTTGGCTTCTCCAGTCAACAGACCGTCCGACATGTCGAGAAAAATCTTGACCGCATCAACGGGTGTCTCGGCCAGCTGACCTGATGGGGACACCATGAAGCCAGTGGCCTTAGCTGCAACCTCGACCGAAGTCAAGTGTCTACTCTCTGGGGAAGGGGACCTCTCCCGCTCCCACGAACATCGACGGTGGGACTTACCCTTGGTGTCCTTTATTTTGGACCGAGAGGAATGTCCCGAAGGGCCTTTTCCCTTGGTGGAGAGGACTTGGCAAAGCTCCTTGAAAGAAGCTGTGTAGGAGGATTCCAAGGACAGCGGGATAAATGCCGCGACCCAGGCGGATGGTGATGCGGCCTGGGCCGCCTCCTCCTCGAGGGTGATCATCTGCTCCAGCTGTTTCGCTGAAAGCTCGCAGGTCAGCGACACCGCCCAATGGGCCTCTTAGACTTAACCAGAGGATAACGCTTGGGTTACCCCAACAGTGACCGGGCAGCATGGTCCTCCAAGACTGAAGCCGAAAAGGATTTGCACAACTCACAAGCCTGTGAGTCATGGTCCAAGGCAATAAACACACTTGGCGTGCGGATCGGTCCAGGACATCTTCTGCCCACAGGGGCACCGACAAAATCCGGGAGTCGATTTGTCCATCGCAGCCACGAGGGAAGATACAGACCGAAGTCTTGTAAATCTTAAAATAAGTTTCAGATTTACCAAAGAGTGTGAATCCAGCCTAAAACGCAGAGCGCTAAGGAGGGAACCTGAGTTTCCAAGTGGTAAGGAAGATTTGGTGTCATGGGGCAGAGCCGAGAACTTTACCACCCAGGTGGGTAGGAGGAGCCAGCTTGAAGACCTTCTGGCAACAGCTAAAGCGGCAAGAAACCTGCCAATAAGTGTGGATTGAACAACATATCCACATCCCTAGAAATGAAAATTACGTACCTACAGTAATTCTTGATCTTTCTGTGTATCTTCACTATTTATCACTACTTGGGTTACCGGCCAGAGGCTGGGACCCCACGGGAGCATTTATTTATTTTTTTCTCTGGAGGTAGAGTCGACACAGAGATGGCGCCACCTGTGAGGCTGACGTGATACGTGGCACTCACGGGTTGGTCGTTAACTGCCGTTGACTCTGCCCTAGCTCCAGTTCTGCACACCGGCAAGTAGGATAGAAAGGGATGGAGGGGTGGGACAAGGGGGCCCAAGGGATAGAAAAGGGAAGGATATAAAACTAAACGGAAGAATAAGCGACTGAGAGGACAGCAATAAAGAGAGAAGCCTAAGGGATTGGGAAAGGAAGGGGCCCCAATCTCTGGGTGAAAGAAAGGGTGGAGAAGGGATGGTAGAAGGAGGAGAGTGAAGGGGGGGGGAAGAGGAGGAGGAGACACCGTCCTCATCCAACCCAAAAAAAACTGGACCTTGAGAGGGGTAAGCTCAGAATTTTAACCCTCATGCTGCAAGCTAAACCAAGGAGTAAGGACACAGAATGTGCCCAGGGCGCAGCCAGGGCAGGCTCAGAGGAGAGCTAGAGCACTTGAGGTCAGTTCAGACCAAAACACAGGGCGGGCGAGGTGGTGTCTACCCCTTCTGCCAGCTAAGGAAATAGAATGTCCACAAGAGGAGAGTGAAAACAAAATATTGGGGAACGACAGGGGACGTTTACCCCTGCTGTCAACTTAACAGACAGGAGAGAAAAGGTGTGCCAAGGGACAACACCTCAGGGACAAAGGGAAGGGATATCCCAAAAGGGGCACAAAATAACATCAAGAGAATTGCTGAGAGGGCTCTATGAGATCCCTCAGCTCTCCCACTGTCCTGGCTACCTTAGAGAGGGGGCCACAGAGCCGAACCTTGAAAGGGAAGGGAAGGGGAGAGAGAGAGAGAGGGACACTCCGAGACCCCCAAGCATATTCTTCCCTGTCTGCCTCCTAAGAGTCCTCCTCCTCCTCTGAACCACAAGGGGAGGAGGAGGAAGAGAGGTGCTGGAGAGCAACAATAAGAGACAGATAGGGAGGAGGATTGCTCCGGGGGAAGGAGGGAGGGATTTAATAACCAATGGTGAAGATATACAGAAAGAGCAAGAATTACGGTAGGTACATAATTTTCATATCTTGTCTGTGTCAGTCTTCACCATTCATCACTACTTGGCTGAGTATCGAGCCCCTGAAGGGGACCCAGCACCTCCCTAAGGGACAGAGTCCCTTAGCCTCCAGTGGGGGAGATACCAGAGGGGAGAACCCCTTACAGGCCTGGCTAGGCCTGGGACTGGTCAGGGTGAGGCGGGGATCTCTTGGCAGGAGACAGAAGGTGCCCCTGAAGCTACCACCTCAACCTACTGGAGAAAAGATGGGTTCTCCGGAAGGCAGAGGAAATCACCCTACGCCAGGCCAAGGAGAACAACCGGGATAGATGAAGTCATGCTGACCACCTAATGCAGATCGCTGTCCCCACTAGCCTGGAAGCCACATCACTGGTGTCGTACGATGCCCCGCTTGGTGCCTTGCAAGCTCCAGGCCCTGCGCAGAGAGGGCAATGGCTTTTCTGGTTTTCTCCCAATCAGGCAGAGAGGCTAGAATTTTTCCTAGCCTAGACCACAAGTACCTGTTGTAGGTAGCATGGTGGGCCTGATGTGCTGCCACACAGAGCAAAGTCCGTGCCAAGGAGAATGTCCTCCTGTCCCAGAAGTCAAAGTCCGAATAGTCTGAGTCTGGGGGCCGGTCACAGCCTGTTATTCTACGGCCAGAGTGGGTATCCAGGAGTGTTACACCCAAAGGGGGGTGAGGCAGAGTTCCTGGAGACCCCAGGGGGGTGCAATACCTCTGGTGAAGGTCCCTAGGGGCTGGAACAGAGGAAAAGGGATGCTGCCAGACCTGGTGCGACGCTTCCCAGAAGGGAACAGGCCAGGCGGGAACCGCGAGGTTGACCGCACTGAACTCACCTAAGAAGGCGCGCACTAACCAGTCTGGATTGTTCTTTCTAAGGGTGGAGATGTGGAGCTCATCAAACAACCTCAAAAGGAAGCACTGATAGCTGGTAAGAGCAGAGGCTGGGGAAAGATGGACGGAGATCTCCTCTCCCTTGGAGGAGGAAGACGAGGAAGTTGATGAGTCCGGAAATTCAGGGTCAGGCTGCACTGGAGAGTGGTGAAATACTTGCTCGTCCATGGCTCTAGTGCAGCTGAGGCCCTGAACTGCTCCCAGGTAAGGGGCCCCATAGGACCAGGAACACCTGGGAGAGGAAGAGGAGTTGGCAGAAGCATGGGGGCAAAGCACCTCCAAGGAGGAGCACGACCTCTTCTCGGGCAGGAGAACCAAGCAGATGAGGGAGACCCGGTGGTCCCAGAAGCCAGGAGCCGTTCAACTGGACTGGAACAACTGGAGCTGTGCCCAAAGGAAGAAATCCCCCTGCGAGGTGACCAGGATCGTGTGGGTCCAAAAGAACAACCCCTAACCTCTCGTGAAGACATGCCCCTCAGAGAAACATCAGAGGAGATGCACAGACCCGCGCTACGATGACTCCCAAAACCCGTCTGAGTCTCCGGGAGAGGCCGCTGCACTCAGCCCTGGCTACTCAACCCTTCAGACTCCGAGAAGGCACTCTTCCTCACCATCAGCAGAGGCAACTGACACCTTCAGCTGCCTCCAGGGAGACAGCCAGAGGTGAAGCACCCTCTCCTGCCTGGGACGCCTCAGCCGACTCAGAAGTCGGGCTAGCCAGGACAACCACGGGAGGGGGACTGCCCACTGGAGGAGCAGATGGGTCTTCGGATCTGGGTTGCCTTGTGGTGTCTGCTTGGACACCCGAGGGCTGGTCACTACCACTAACCCCAGTACCAGAAGAGTCTGGTCACTCCCCAGCAGGGGGCTGAGTGAGGGCAGAGGCGCTGGACTCCAAGGAATCAGCGGAATACGGGAGCCAATCTGGGTCAGCCTCCGTGTCCTCAGAGGAGAAGGACGGCGAAGTCCAAATCCAGACTAACCCCTGATCCCTGCTGCTCCCAGGACCATAAGTGGTGCTGCGCTCCCCCCCCCCCGACACCACCAGGAACAGAGGCGGCACCACCTACGGCGCCGCTCTCATCCCCGGCACTGGAGGCACTATCCCCAGCACCGTGAATGGCACCAGAGACAGAAGCAGTGCCACAGATGGGTCCCGAGCTACCCATGGCGTCGCTGCCATCCCTGCGAATGGTGGCAGAGTCAGAAATGGCATTGCGGCTGGCCTGGCGCCACCTGGACCCGTTGTGCCACAAGGGACACCGGAATCAGGGGTGGCACTGACAGATGGTGCCAAGGACAGCACTGGCTCGGACCTGCAGGTCCCAGAGCATGGCGCTGGGAAGCCTTTGCTTCTGAGAGGCGTGCTAAAATGATGCCTCCGCCCGGCCCGCGAGGGCCAGACTGAGCCTCCTGCACGTGGAAGCACTTGCCATGGCAAGGCTAAAAGTGGTGGAGGCCCCTCCTCCATGGGCCATACAGGAATGGTAGGGGACCCAGAGGAAGGGCTGAGAAACCTTACCTTGGCCTTCTGAGTGCGAACCTGTCCTCCGAAAGTCAGTGGCGTACATCCGACTTTAAATGTGCGCATTTCCAACACTCAGCAGTCCACTGAAAAACAGGCATCACAATGATCTATGTCGTGGTCGGGGAATAAACAAGTTAAACGGTGGTCATGCTGGTCCATGGCGGAAAAAAGTCGCCCATAGGGACACCTACGCATTGGGAGCCGACCCGCCTTCGAAGATTTCTTCTTATCCCTGGAACGAGACATGACCGTATCAAAAACACAATAAACAAAATAAAGGTACTCGACATCGAAAGAAATAAACAAGAAAGATCTTACCGGGAAATCCGGGAGCGGCGCCAAGTATGGAAGAGGAGAGCAGAACTGTAAGCCGACGGACTAGGCCGCAAAAACGCAGTTATAATTCGAGCTTCCACACAAGGTCCTTTCTCAATGGCAGGAGAAGCAGAACTGGAGCTAGGGTGGAGTCGACAGCAGTTAATGGCCAACCCGTGAGTGCCATGTATCCTGTAGGCCTCTTGGACGGCGCCGTCTTTGCATCGACTCCACCTTCACAGAAAGAAAAAAAATGCTCCTTCGGGGTCCCAGCCTCTGGCCGGTAACCCAAGTAGTGATGAATGGTGAAGACTGACACAGACAAGATCAGGGAGGTGGTACTGCTCTTGCATAGATCGCTGGTAAGACCCCACTTTGAGTACTATGTCCAGTTCTGGAGACCACATCTCCAGCAGGACATAGACTGAGTGGAGGCACTCCAGAGGAGGGCAACTAAAATGGTGCAGGGTCTGTCCAAAGGTTCTGTGGCAAGAGATTACAGGACCTCAATATGTACACTCTGGGGGAGGAGGGGGGGCGGGATAGAGACCTTTAAATAACTCATGGGGGTAAATTAAGGTAAAGAACAGAAGTAGTTTTCAGAAACAAAAAGCTCAAGAACACGGTGACGTGCTCTGAAGCTGGAGGGGGGAATATTCAGGAGAGATGTGAGGAAGTATTTCTTCGCAGAAAGTGGTGGATGCCTGGAATAGCCTTCCAGTGGAGGTGGTGCGGATGAAAACAGTGGTGGGGTTTAAGAATGCATGGGATAGGCATAAGGGAATCTTCGTGGAAATGAAGGGGGAAGGGAGAAAGAGCTGGAGATTGATTAGGGTCTGCAGTAATACTGTAGGTAGGGAAAATAATGGGCAGACTGGATTGGCCACACAGTCCTTATCTGACATTAAAGTCTATGTTTCTGTTTCCAAAAAACAGGAATTGAAAAACAAGGCCCATATTGTGAAAACATACGACAGTCTACATACCTTTTACAATTGATGCAGAGTGCTACCATGGAGAAAAGGCCCAGCAACACGAAGCATGCTGTTAGGATACTGGAGAGATCAGGGTGGGGCGAAGCCTCATTCTGGAGAGGGGGCGGAGCCATACAGATGGCCTCTTTGGTTGCTCTTCAACTGAAGCTGTATGGAAAAAAAAAACTGCGCTTAATACAGAACGGCACGTTAGTTTACCTGCTCTTCGGTTTTACTCTGGAACTCATTAAAGTGACTCTCTCAGCCCCCCGAACCCACATCCCACCTACACCTCTACTCTACCCCACCCCAGCCCATCCACCCCACCATGCTGTCCTACCCCACCCACCCTGCAACAACCCCCTCAACAACTCCACCCTACCACACTCCCCACCTCCAACCTCCCCCCCCCACAGGATGCTTTTACCACAAACAACACAACATCTCTAATGTACACTATGAGGATTACTGCACTGGGAGCATGCGTTTTGGTGTTACTGAATCACTGTGGTGTTACCCATGCTACATATTTTTTTTCTGTATAAATTTCTCTTCTGGGCCAGTCTCATGTTTCCATCCTTCGGATCTTTGGCAACCACCCAATCCCATCCACTACTGAACCCATGCACTGCTCACATCCTCACAGATGTTCTCCTCTGTGGCGGTTTATTTGTGTGGCCTCTCGGACAACTAATTCCAGGATCCAGTGGCAGGCAGTGGGCTCCACAGGGCGGGGCAAAGTGTACCAGTTGAGGTCATCATTTTGATGTAGACTGGGTGTCTCCAGACCCTGTAATTAGGTCCTCCCACCACCATGAAGCTGTCCACACAACCACTGGGGTCTCGCTGCCAAGCTGCTTCTCCTGCAGCTGGAAGGCAATCCTCCCAAAGCCCAACCTCAAAGGTCACTGTTGCCATGGAAATGAAGTGCCACCCCTCCCACTGGGCTACGCTGCCTTCGAGCTCCCATTTGCCAGCATAGTAGCTGTACAATATGGAACCCCTTGGCCATTGGTAGCCCTAAGACTAGATATTTCTAACTAGCTTGATTAAATTAACAAGTCAGTAGCACCAAAGGCAGCAGGCAAAAATTGTTATTAATTTTTAAAAGTATTCAGTTGCTACTTTTTCTTTTCTTTTTTTTGTCATAAAGATGTTCATTGCGTTCTTCATTTTTTTTGCATTACAGTGTGGTACTGTCAGGACAAAAAAGTTAGGCATGGAGACGGTTATTTGCAGACAGCTGGGTTAGGCCTGCACAACAACACCTTATGATGACATTTGAAAATTGCGGAACAACATTCCAATACGAAGTAACATCTACAAAAAGAGAACAGTTAATACAAAGCAGTAGGCATGCTATATTTCAATAATTCCGTTCTCTAAGTTCGTGTGCAGAGGGTCTGGCCTAGTGCTACACAGACCACAGTGTAACTTCAACAAAGTGTGCAGTTTAGAATGTAAACACTGCAAAAACTATATTTCCCATATTTAGGGGTTAGGGGTAAGGATAGACAAGATGGGGGGGGGGAGTGTTTGCAGTTGGAGTCCTATATCAGTGATAGGAAAGGAGTGAGAAGAGAGTGATGGTAGGGGTAGAGGGTCACTGTCCTGGTATTGTCTGTTATTAAGATTGGTCTGCCTCAAGGGGGAGCTAGTTCTGTAAAGGTGCTGGGGGATCACTGTGTATACCCAAGCTGGTTTATACCAAATTCACTCTATGAAGGTAACTCTCATGCTCCCCTCCAGTTGAGGGGGGATGGGGCAGGGGAAGCCGAGAAAAACAAGGGCAGTCTGGCTGTGGACCGTTGGTTCACAGTACAGTACCTACTGCTAGGCAAAGGCTGAGAGTAGTATTTTTCCACAAAGGGTTTTACCCTCCCTGGCAGGCCTGGGCGGCTATCAGCCTTGTCCTGGTCTCCAGTGGTCATCCCTTACCTCATTTTCATTGGGATGCACATACACCCATGGACCCCCCCCCCATGGCAGGGTGGGAGGGAGAGGTTAAACTCACCCGCACCCCCTGGCAGACATATCCAGGTTCTCCCACTCAGACTGGAGTGGCAGGGTGGACTACTGGAGTTCGAGTAGGGCTTCACAAAGTCCAGGACCCCATTTTTTCCTGTCCGGCCCCCATGCTGCGACACCAGTATGTGTGTGTGGAGGTGCATTTGTCCTGCATCACTGCAGCTTCCTCCCTTTGAGTCACGAACACTTGCACTACCACTGGCCTTCCCCTGGTAGTGGTAAAGGACCAAGATGGCTTGGCCCCCCCTTCCTGGGAGAGGACAGTTGTCCCTGGGACACTTGATTCTCTTCCACCACGCTGACCCCTGGCAACCTGTGTTTGCCCTGAACCTGGGTCGCTGGCATGGCAGGAGGTAACCCACTCAACAACTTAGTCCTCCATGCCACTGGGCCGGTTGAGAGTCGTGACTCTTACAGGGGCATTAAGTGATGTAGAATTCTGTTTTAGCTTCCTCTGACAGGGGGAGGAAGGGTTTAAGTAACCTGTCTGTCACCTATTAGGTTGTATTGGCTGTGTGGGAGGAAGAAAAGCAGCCAGGTAAGGCTACCAAATTCTTTAGTACACATGGGGTTTACCCACTGCCATGTGAGTAGTTCCTTCATATCTTGCAGTTAAAGGCAGGAGGCTGGACCATTCATACACATCTGGGAGAATGGGGCCCCTCCAGTGGCGAAGTAGGACTCTTCGGGTCACTGCCAGCGCTCCACAGACCCATGTGAGTTCACTATAGGATATGTCTTTACACTGAGAGAGGAGCCCAAGTAAAGCTAAGGAAATGTCTTGGGTGGCAAGAATGTAGTCCAGTGAAGTATAGACTGCCCAGACCTCCATCGAGTATCTGAATGAGGGGCAAGTCCAGAGAATATGTGTCAATGGTGTCTAGGGAGATTCACATCTTCAGCAGTAACTATGTCCTAGAAGTCCAGCCCAGTATATAGTCACAGGGGGGTGCAATATGCTTTGTGTAGTATTGTATACTGCAGAGTCTTAGTCTACAGTTCTTGGTTCACCTTAAAGGCATTTGTCCACACCTGGTCCCAGTCACACTGTGATTGGGAAGTCACAGTCCTGTTCCCACTTCTCTTAAGGACCAGAGGTAGAGCCTGGTGGGAATGTTTCTGTGTTCAGCACTTTGCGTTTGCTGGTCAGGTGGCAAGTGGAGGAGAGGGGCTGCATCCAGGACTCTAGAGGTCCAGGCGGTGGGAGAAGAAGAAGAAGAATCAGCATTTATATGGCGCTTTTCATACATCCAAAGCGCTTTACAAGCAATGCTAGACTGGTAGTGAAGTGACTGAATGTGTGGTGGCGGCCATATCGCACATCATCACCCACACACATCCTGGATAATTGCATGAACCGGTTTATGGGAAGGGGAATGTTGGCCAGGACACCGGGAATGTTCCCTACTCTTTGCGAAGAGTGCCCTGGGTTCTTTTACTTCCACCTGGACACCCACCAGGACAACACCAGGATGGGTAGAAGGGACCTCGGTTTAACATCTCATCCGAAGGACGGCACACCCCAGCAGTACAGCACCCCCCAATACTGCACTCAGATGCCAGCGATTTTTAGGTGCAAGTCCAGTCCCGGTGTGGGGACAAGAACCCACGACCTTCCGGTCCAGAGGCGGATGTGCTACCAACTGAGCCACGCTGACACTCAAGGGTGGGTGTGATCTGAAGACATGCTTTGTTTAAGCATGTCCCTCAGTTGTAGATGCTACAAAAAGTGCATGCAGGGGAGGTGGTACAGCTGCTGTAAGTCCTCGAAGGACCGCAATACCCCCATGATGGGGAGATAAAGGTCTCCCAGTTTGTACATGCCCTGCTGTTTCCAAAGGCCCCACCCCAAGGGAAGACTGTCTACTGTCAGTCTTGGATTATGCCACAGAGGCCTATTAGTTGTTGTGTCAGGTGTCTAGCCTAAGGATGGTGAGCGCTTTTCCCAGATTCATTTGGTGTATCTGCCAAAGGGAGACACCCTAGTCCATGAGACCAGTCTGCTGACATCTACACAAGCAGTGTGGGTAGTTTGCCCTGTGTTAGTTCCAAGCTGAGCCACCAGGGTGTAAGAGTGGACAAGGTGGGGTATTGGCAAAGTACTGCCTGTCTCAACACTACACACTCGTGGTAAAATCTGAAGTCAGGGAGAAAAAAGCCACCCCTGCTCCAATGTTCTTGCAGTGTTTCAAGTTTGATTTTAGGTGCCTTACCCAGCTAGATAAAGGAGTTTAGTTTGGTGTGGAGAGATTTGAAGAAGGACCCTGTAACTTGAATGGAGAGGTAACAGTGGATATATTGGAGCTTGGAAAGAACAAATAGCTTTAGGGCATTTACTTTACACCACAATGAAAGGATAGGAGTGCTCCATCTGCTGAGGTCGGAGTCTAGTTTGTCCAACATGATTCCCCATTGGCAGCCACTGTGGCCATGATGGAGCCTTTGCTCTTAACCTCTAAGCATACTACTCCCTCAGGGGACCTTCAGTAGGGACAGATGGCGAATATTTATTTGGTACACTTGTATTTAAGGACATTACTTGAGACTTAGACCCATTCAGTTTGTAGCATGACAATGTGGCATACTCACCTATTAAGAGGTGTATGCTGGAGAGGAATTTGGGTATATCTGCAAGATATAATGTGATATTGTCTGCAAACAGTGATATCTTGTGTGTGGCTTCTGCCACTGATGTGCCCCATAGCTCTTGAGATGCCCATTTTTTTTGTGCCAGGGGTTCCACTGCTAAGAGGAAGAAGAAGGAAAACAAGGCACCCCTGCCTTTTTCCTCGATGCAGTTGGAAATACATTGAGACTGCCAAATTGGTGATTACCTCTGCAACTGCAGCAGTGTACAGAAGGCAGACTATTGTGAGAAATCTGTCTGGAGCCCAAATCTACCCATGGCATCAAACAGGTATGCCCCACTCCATCCTGTCAAACGCTTTTTCGACATCTAAGGACAGGGTGGCAGTGGGAGCCCTGAAGCACCTAGATTACCAGATCAAATCCAGAGTACAACGGATGCCGTTGGACCCCTACCAACCCAGAACAAATCCAGCTTGATCCAGATGGATCAGTGTTGACATAATGCCTTCCATCTGTTGTGCCAGGAGCTTTCCAAATATCATGGCATCCATGTAAATGAGGGAGATGGGGCGGAATTGGCGAAAACAAGATACTGTCTTGCCCAGTCTTTGGTATGAGTGTAATAAGTGCCTGTAAGAGGGAAGTGGGAGAGCCCACTGCAACATACCTCATTAAAACACTGGTATGACTATGTAGGCAATGCTGGGGTAACACCTTCCGGTGAATCAAACTCAGAGCCTTTGGGTCTGCCCGTACCTTCAATCTTATTGGCACGCCATTGTACAAGAAATCAGGGTTATTATTTGACTGCCCAAGCGTGATTACTCCTTCTTTAATACTTGTAGCTATTCCACCAGATCACTGCACACTGAGTAAGCCATCCCTAAAATTGGTTCTATTATTGCTCCTAGCGGTCAAAAAAGCCATTACAAGGCTTTGGCACACTGAGAAACTTTCCACCTGGACTAACTGGTGGGAAATCACACTCAGACTTTATGCTCTGGAGAGGAGGTCAGCTCAGATTATGACCCACATACCCTCATTTTAAATTAAATAGTGCAAATGCATTCCTACCCTGACCCCCACCCCCGGCAGGGTTCTTAATATCCTGAAGGGGGAATCAGGAAATGGTTACCCCTTCTCCTTATATTCAGTTTTTGCGTCTCCTCCTCCTCTCTTCTCCATCTGCCCTTCTGGGTCACCCATGTGCACAACCTACCCCATCCTTTTTACTCCAACAGCACTTGTGTACTACCTCGAGCCTGCTACTGGTACACTCATGCGCTATAATGGTTCTGTTGCATTATTACTGTTTTGTACGTTTATATGTTCTTTTGTATGATTTTGGACATGTATTGTAATTTACCCAATGTTCCACTGCTGTTCCTTGTACAATACCTTGTGTTCCAACTGTTGCATAATCTTACAATGTTGTATTGTTTGTACTACCCGCATACTACTGTAACTGATCATCCTTCACAACCCTATGTAACCCCTTTCCACCTGGTCGCACCGTGAGACGAGCAACTTGTCGTTCAGTGTGCCCTCCTGGTGAAACATTTCAATAAATAAATAAATAAATATAGAATACCAGTGAGAAAACTACCCAAATTTTGTCCCATAAGGCCGAGTCTCTCCCCTCACCTGCTTTCTCTACTTCACTATTCTTTTCTTTTCTAAGGTCTTGTATCTCCTCCTAGTGCTTCCTTTCTCCTGACTCTCAGGTTATTACTGTCTGTACTACCTTCTTTCATACCTGCATAGATACACATCTTGTTGACTATTCACAACTATCTGGATGCAACTTTAGTTACTGTTTTGATTATTCTGAACAAAAGATATGGACTTCATGCTGCACTGCTGAAAGAACAAATCTTCAAGAAACATCCATAGACTCCATTTCGTACTTTCCATAATTATTCATTCCTCACCAAAGCTCTGCTCCCGCAGTGCTGTTCATACGATATGGATTTCCCATGATATATTGTTCTATTATCTGCATTTGACTTTGTGGAACTCCTTTAATTGTATTTTTTGCATAAAAATAAATAAAAAAAAGAAACACTAGTGCTAACCGAGGTGCTAGTGACTTCATGAGCACTGCACAAAAATCTGAGGGGAAGTCATCTGGTCCCAGTGACTTCCGCTTAGTCACTGAGTAGATGGCCTCCTCCACCTCTTTCTGGGAAATAGGTTGGGTACGCTTGGCACAGTCGTCAGGAGGAATCTGGAGAAGAGAAATGTCCCTGTAGAAGGCATTGAACTGATGTGGTTGGGGGGAGATTTCCGAGGAGTAGAAGGTATGGTAAGTCACTAAATGGTTTATTAATATCAGTAGGTGATGTAACCCAGTCCCCACTCACTGTCTGAATCGCAGGGGTGTATTTATTAGCTTTCTGGGCCAATGCTGGGCAGCCAGCTGTTTGCCCAGCTGTTCTTCCACCTCCCAGTAGGTTTGGTTTAGGTGACAGAGGGCATACTCTGTTTTATGATGGAGCACGTCCTTTATCTCTGTTTTAAGTGCTGCTATGTGAGAATGCAGCTCCCCTCATTTGTCGGGGTAACTGTGTTAAGTCGTGCTCTAATTTTTTAAGTCCAGTTCTTTAGATTTAAGTGCCACATTATGGTCCCTGACTCTCTTTTCAATGTTGAGGAATATGCAGCGAACTTCCCCTGAAATACAGGACCTACCTTCTCCTTTACTGTGACTGTTAATATGTGATATATTTTGAACCTATATTGTTTGCGCCTCGCACAACTACCTACTGTACTGTATCTGTATGTTTTGCCTGCTTGTTCACTGTACACTGTATTCTACATGTACTCTCCCCTGTCCCTCCCCCCAGGACACATCTGCAATTGAGCAGTTGTGCGCTCAGCATGCCTTCCTGGTAAAACTTTTAAATAAATAAATAAACTTTCAGGGATTCCCACTGCGTGGCCCAGGTAATGTCTGGAGTGTCATGAAAGGAGCAACAGTCTGGGACTTTCTCCTTGAGGCAGCGTACAAAAGTCCTGCAGGAGGAGTGAAGTATTAAACCCCAACGTAAGGCTCGGTTGCCCCCTGCCCCCCAAGTCATGGAGAGCAGCACTGGAGCATGATCCAGGGTTAGAATACTGCCCACTGCTGCTCCTCAAGTCTGAGAGAAGACTGCTCGGGACACAAATATTATTGTGACGGGGTGGAATGGGACCCCGTCTCATTTTTTATGGAGAAAGTGTTTAAAGGAGAACTGTGTCAATACTAAGCTCCCTACCCCTGAAAGGCTTACCTACCGATTAAGCTTTTGAGACCGAAACTCCCCTTTGTCTCCAGCAGGCGCTTACTTTATTTTTATTTCCTAAAATCCGCGAACCGGAAATACGGTGGACCATGTGCAGCTCCATTTACTGTAACAGTGTGACTCTTACACGGAAGTGTGCAGCGCCGCACTGCTTAATCAGGAGGTAAGCCTTTCAGGGCTGGGGAGCTTAGTATTGCCACAGTTCTCCTTTAAATGCAAGGATCTTTTCTTCTCTGTCTCTTCTCTGTCTGGTTGCGCAACCAAATTTTCCTGTGAGACCTTGAACTTGATCAGCCCGAACAGTCTCGCAATTCTTTGCCTCTCACTATCTCTCAGTTTTCTCTTGTTGTCTGTTTTTCTCCCTTACATATCTATATCAGCTAGTATAAAAATATATGCAAATCATTGTATGGAAATGTAACTGGTATTGGGATCCCTTGTGTTTAGGATAAATATAGTGTTACTGTCAAAATGCATATATATTTATACTTGAATAAAAATGTTTGAGCCTGTTGCAAAAGCTGTAGGGGCCTCAGAAAGCATACTGTGTTCTAGCAGCTCCTGAAACTTACAAGGACATGATGTTTGTTTAGAGTGGGGGTTGGAAAGACTTATAAAAGAGCTAAACTGCAACTGCAAGGACGATTAGAAGAAGAAGGGTCACAAAGACTGCAGGAAAACTATTTTATTTTGCCTTTGTAAATAGTTAGACTGAACAAGTTTATTTTTTATGTTACTGCTACTGTAAATAAATAGTTTTGGTGAATTCTACAACTGCTCCTGGTTTTCCCTATGCTTCCTGACATGTGCCTCGATGACAATTATGTCTATGTGGCTGTAGGAGTCATGTGCTGGGGAATAGCAGGGACCATTTATATAGAGGCATAAAATTTGATGGCAGATAAGGACCGCTTGGCCCACCCCGGCTGTCCATTTCTCCCCATCTACATTATAAGCGCAGATGACTCGAAACTGGGGGCGGTGGTGGATGGGGAGGAGGGGAGGGTGGCCCTGCAGGGGGACCTGGAGGCTCTGGAAAGATGGTCTAGAAAGTGGATGCTGAGGTTTAATGCAGGGAAATGCAAGGTACTCCACCTGGGGGCCAGAAACCCAGGCCAAGTGTACACCCTGGGGGAATACTACAAGTCTCAATGGCTGAGAGGGACCTGGGGGTGGTGGTGGATGTCAAGATGAACAACTCTGAGACTTGTAGGAGGGCAGCAGCCAAGGCCAACAGGATGCTGGGATGCATCGCTAGGGGATCACCTCAGAAGGAGGGAAGTGATACCTCTGTATAACTGCTTGGTGAGGCCGCACCTGGAGTACTGCGTGCAGTTTTGAGGCCGACTTAAAGAGGGACATTAACCTCCTGGAGAGGGTCCAGAGGAGGCAACCAAAATGATTTGGGGCTTGGGGACAGGACCATGAGGAGAGGCTCGAAGAGCTAAATATGTACACTTTGGAAGAGAGAAGGGACCGGGGGGACATGATAGAGGTCTTCAGGTACATGAAGAGGGTAAATAGGGGAGGAACAGTGAGGGTGCTTCAAAGGAAGGAGGAGGGGGCCACTAGAGGGCATGGGTGGAAGCTGAAGGGGGAAGATTCAGGGGAGAAAGGAGGAGGTGCTACTTCACTGAGAGGGTGGTAGAGCCATGGAATGCACTACCTAGGGGGCTGGTGGAGGCAGAGACAGTGAAGGGGTTCAAGAGGGGGTGGGACAGGTACAGGGGAAGGGTTCAGGAAGCAAAATCCAATGCAGCAAGAATATCCGGAACTGGGAAGGGAGAAGCCAGAGAAGGTGAGGGGGACAGCAAGGTCAGCACCCAGGGTGGGGGCTGACCAAACGAGCAGACACGAAAGACCATTAGGCCTATTCTGCTGGCATTTTAGTATGTTAGTATGTTAGACACTACTTTATCTATAGTTCTTTTTCCCTTCCCCCTTCCTTTCCACTATGATTCCCTTGTGCTTATCCCATACAGTCTTGAACCCCACCACTGTTTTCACCTCTATCACCTCCACTGGAATCTGTGAAGAAGTACTCCCTCACATCTCTCCAGAATCAACTCCCCTCCAGCTTCACTGCACATCCCCTGTTCTTGAGCACGTTTTTTTTTCCTGAAAAATGCTTCCCTCCTGTACCTTTTTTACCCACGTGAGGAATTTAAAGGTCTCTATCATAACCCCCCCCCCCCTTCCAGGGTGTACATATTGAGTCCTTTAGTCTCTTCTCATAGGGCTTTTGATGCAGACCCTGCACCATTTTAGATGCGTCCTCCTCTGGACTGCCTCCACTTTGTGTACGTCGTTCCGGAAATGTGGTGTCCAGAACTGGACACAGTACTCCTGGTGGGGTCATATCAGCAATCTATATAGAGGCAACATGACCTCCCACTTTCTGTTGGTGATACCCCTCATCCACTGGCCCTCCTGACTGCCTTGTCACACTGCCTGGCCACCTTTAGATCATCACATATAATTATCTCAAGGTCTCTTTCCTGCTTGGTAGTTGTCAGTGCCACTCCACCCTTGGGTTTCTGTGCTCTGAACGCACGGTTTTGCACTTTTTCCCATTGAAGCCCAGCTGCTATACCCTTGACCATTCCTCTACTTTTCTCAGGTCTCTGTTCATCCTTTCCATCCCTCTGGAGTGTCCACCCCAACTGCAGATTTTGGTGTCATCTGCAAAGAGGCAGGCCTTCCCTCCCAGTTCCTCTGCAGTCCTATCTCTCTAGGTTGACTGGCCTCCAAACATCAAGAAGTCCAATTTGTATGAAAGCAGAGGTCTCAAGAGGCTACAGATTTCTCATTACAGGGTTCTGGACCTGTCTCATCTAGGGCTGCGTGAACGGCTATATTCAGGTCCCCTCCCACTATAACACGTGCGGAGTTAAGTGGTAGCTTGGAAAGGATGGAATCAAAGAATATGGTGTCTGGGATACTGGGGTCATAAGATACTGCCCAGCACAATCTGATCTCCTAGATAGGTCCCCTCAAGTACGATCATTCTCCCTTCAGGGTCCCCGTACTCCTTGTGTATGCCCAGGTTTAGGCCTTTTCAAATTAATATTGCTACTCTACACTGCCTGGAAAAGAAGGTGTTGTGGAAATGGGTTCCCGCCCACATACCGTAGAGATGGGAGACCTCCGATTCTAAAAGTCACATCTCTTATGTGACTGCTATGTTGCAGTGCAAGATTTAATGTTTCTGAAGCAACTTCCGCCTTTCAACAGGGCAGTTAAGGCCCTTAACATTCCACAAGATGACCTTTAAGTGACAACAAGAAGCTATATCAGCAGTTAGGGTCCATGTCACATCAAGTAATAACAAAAATAAAAAACGCAGCACATGCCGGCTGAACATTAATTCCATTTATCAAGCAGCCAGAGCCCAAAGCCCAAAGACACAGACATACACCCTACATAGCGGCCTACATACAGGGCTTCATAATCATCGTAAAAAAGTGTGCAATTTCATGTGCTTTCCAAATGTCAAACGGATTGTCACACTTGAAAGTCAACAATTGGCATGTTAAAATAAGTTACAAAAAGATTTGTTTTAGTTTCCCTATTTTACCATATGCCCATATTTCCTCATGGTTTAGTGCAATAAAGCAATACAATAAAATAAATATTAGGTTTTGGGAGCTGTTCTTTGTTACGGTCCTCCAATCACTTTCTAGTTAAATTTTTTTTAAACACAAGAATTGGTCACTTATAATATAAAAAAAAATTATGCTTGGGTGATGTTGCTTACTCCCCCCAATGAAGCCCCATATGTAGTGCGCTACATAGGGTATTTGCATCTTTGGGCTCTGAATTAATGTTCAGCTTGCGTGTGCTGCATTTTTTTATTTTTTAAGGTTCTGCCTTTGGTGGTGCGTAATCACAGGCACCCTTAGAGACAGGAGTGCACTTTCCCTAGTTTTACAGTTTGCACATCAAGTAGTTCACCCTGCTCCCCAATGCCCCCGAGCCCCCACTAACCACACAAGCTGCAAAGACCGACAAACAGTATGCTTGGGAAAAGCCCTATGAATAATTCTAAATAGATCCCAGGATAAATGTAACTCGGGATTCCTGGTGCACGAGCTATGCATTCAACAGTAAGACACAGTTTCTGAGTATGTGCACAGCTTAAGAAATGATATGCTAGAAAATAAATGTTTTAACTATGTAGGAACGATCCTATTTGAGGTATGCTGGACACTGTCTTCTAGAGACTGAGATAGGAGGCAGTTACGCCTTTGTTCACACATGAGCTGAGTAACATACACATAAACACAGAAACATAGACTCTGTTGGCAGATAAGGACCACTTGGTCCACCCAGTCTGCTCATTTAACCCTACCTACAGTAACCTCGCAGACCCTACACCGACTAGTGAACCCGACTGCCCCCGTAGTCCGACTCCCTGCCACAAGAAGTGCAGCCTATATGGTGAAAACAGGAAGGACCGAGCTGGGGGGAGAGAGAGCAGTGGGCGCGCAGGGCCATACTGTTTCCATTAGAGCTGAACCAAATATGAAACATGACATTGAACAGGACAAAGGTATGTATCACCTCCGCCATAGTGCCTTCACTCTCCGTCCTGCACAGTACCCTGTCTGTGCCACGTGGTCTCTATAACATAGAGGGCAGGGACAGAAAACTGGCATTCGCTGCGGGGTGGGGGGTGCTTAAGCCTCAACATCGCTCCCTACAAACAGCTGTCAGTCCTACCCAGTGTCCATTGGGCTGGGAGTAGCTGCTCCCCATGTCTAAAATGACTGGTGTCAGGCCATAGGGACAGGTACACAAGGCAGTGCCCTTAGTGCTTTCAGGAGGGACCTGGCCAGGAGTGGAAGAATGTGGAAACACACTGTTTGAAGAGAATCAAAAATACCAAATAGTAACAAAACATTTCTCCCATATTCGTGTGAGAAACCCGCTCGATTATCCTTCGCCCCTTGGAGGAATTTTTTTTTTATACCCCTCATTCAAAACATATATTAAAGGGCAAAACGAGCAATACTGCAAAAGATATGGGAAACTCCGTGAGTCCATAGTTTCATACACTGGAAAAAGTTAAACGATTTTTTTTAACTTGTTTTATTGAAAATGTCCAAATACGTGACAGATACACAGCATGAAAGTGATACTTAACAGACAAAATCCAAAGTTACCAGTAATCACAGTATAACTTGCATGGAAAAATTAACCCTTATCCAGCCAAGTATAAAATTCACATCCTAGCATTTTAGCGTATATATATATATATATATATATATGTATATCTCCAAAAGTCCATTCTTCCATTTATTTCCCAAACTTATCTCCACAGAAGAGTATACTGCCTCTTCTCATTCTGTTAACCTCAGTGTCCAATTTACAGTATTCAGATCATTTCAGAGGCCACAGCCTCAGCAATTAATATGCACCATTATTGGGTGCGGACATTTTCAAAGATACTGTATGCAGTCACATTATCCTAAGAACACTTAAATGAATAACAAAAAACAACAATAAACTACAATAACCTTAAAACCCAAAGTGTCGTGGGATCAATGACATACGGGACCAATAAAGGGTGATACATCTAAGCCTAGCATTGTGTGGAGCCCTCTCTCTTGCAGTATCGTACAGAATCCAATCCAGGACCAGTCAGTAACCCACGGCTTGTTGTAACACGACTGACCGTCCCTCCCTATCTTCTATATAGGTCATAAAGGGCAACCACACCCCCTGCAGTTGTTCTACCTGTAGCCTCAGTTCTGTTGTTAACTTTTCAGAGTGATAAATTGACTTTATTATATTATTCATTTATTTTTTGTTGTTGACGGGGTAGGTAGACTAGACAGTAACAACTGCCTATTTTCAGACACGACCCGGGAGAGATAGACCATAAATAGGCAGCAAGTTAAAAAGGTAACAATAAGTACTTTGGGAAGAATACATCACATCACCATAGTTCAGGCAAACGCAGGAGCGGCAATGGTCATAACCAACACAATGTAATAACAGAAGATGTTAACCTTCAGGAGTACAAATTTTTTGACAGTTAATAGATTGTGTGAGCTAAGTACAATAAGAGGGATCATTTACATAAACATTTATCATTAGTTAGAAGAAACTCACAAAGTTAATTTTTAATAGTTAGATGAGTCTGTGAGCATCTTATAGGTACAGAGAAAGCGTTCCAAAGCTTTAAACCACTCTGCTACCATTGGGCAGTTACGGATCAGCCAGTTTTGGGTGATGGCTTAGCAGGCCACCACCACTAGGATGCCTAAAAAACTCTTCCGTCGATTGGTTCTCCTTCCCTTCGGCAACTGCCACAAGATCAAACATGCAAAATCAACCTCTGTGGAGGTGCATGCCATACGCTTATCAGAGGCGTGTGCAAAGTCAGTGAACACGGGGGGCCAGAATCTCCACAAAGCTAGGGGGATCTGGAGGCCTATATAATTATATTATAATTTAGTTGGAGGATGGTTTTTAACAGGGGGGCCAGGGTAGCCCCCCCCCCCCCGCTAATGACGCTTGTATATGGGTCCCACCTCATTCCAAAAGCAGGCCAATTTAGGACATGCACAGAAAATATGGTGTGGTGCCCCTTCCTCCCCACAACCCCTCCAACATTTATCCAGCCTTCCCTGTGCATAATGTTTAGTCTTGGACAGTGTCAAGAAATATCTACGGACTACCTTCCAAAGAAATTCCCACCAGTTATTAGACACCAAGGTCTGAAAAACTCCCTCTCTGATACCCTTCTAATCCTTTATTTCTAAATTAACCTGTGCCTTAATTTTCCATATCCCTTGGTCGACCAAGGGGGAGTGGCTCTGTTGTATACCTATAACAACTGACCAAGTTCTAGGTAAGTTTTGTTTTTTAGTTGTGTTCTCTATACTTGCATTTTCTATGAATATCACCAGGGGGTATGGGTCCTCCAACACCTCTTGAATATTGGACCTAGTCCTAAGAAATGAAGGCACTTGTAAGTATTAATACAAATCTGCGCTCCGCAATGCAAACTCCCCCTGCAGTATAGTGAATGCTTTTATTTGTTGTTCCTGTAGAAACTGGAAGATCGAGCAAGTCTCAGGGTTTCCCATCTTTTGAAAGTGATGTCACTTTTTGGGGACAAGAACTCTGTGGATTGTGTTATTTTTTTTTCCCCCCTACTCCTGCCAACTCTGACCCTTCAGGGCATCCAAGCAGTCATCCACCTGCCTCTGGCTCGCTGAGACTAACCTCTTGATCCCCAACAGAGCTGTGGTCCCCCCCCAAGCGGGGACGAGATGGGGCCTCAACACCCCAACATCCTTCCTTTTGTTGGGCAGAGGAGGTAGTCCAACAAGAGGGGCACATTGGAGGCATGCACCGGGAAGCCTGTCTTCCCGGAGCCGGCAGGGTTTTTTCCCTGTTCTTCTTTCCCCTACAGCATGTGACCCTTGTCATCAAGGCACAAGACGCCGACGTCCACGCTGTGTAGTGTCCGCCCATCCCTACAACTGGGGCTTGCAGTACTCCGAGCCTCCACTCTGAGTCAGGAAAGTGTGCGGGTATTGGCCTCCCCCCTCCCCAGAGAAGGCAAGCTGTTATGGGACGCTCAAGCCGAACTCACCCCCGGCCGACCCACCAGCGACCCAAGTCCGCTCCCGAACCCGGTTATTTTAGCACATTTAGTAAGCCCATTCCCTGTTTGGAGATCTCTTTTGATGTTTGACCAGTTTCAAAACATCTGCTTGGTCCAGGGATTCATAAATGAACCATAAGACAGCTGTCCCGGAGACTGGTCACACCCCATAATTACTATTTCTCTCCATTACCAGACAGACACTGTCAGGTGATCCCGTTGTACGTTATCCAGGGTAGAGTTTGGGCCAAAAAACTTAAAAGTTAATGAGTCTACAGAAGGCAAACGGCTAGGGGATAGTTACCAAATATTCTTCTGCCCAGAGTCTGTGTCCAACATCATTCTGCAGCAGACAGGGAACAGTCACCTCTGACAGAGCTGGCATGGGGTGGAAACAAAGTCCCCAACAACTAGATTAAGTCTCAAACAATGCCTGGTAGGTGAAAGTGTAAGCACACTAAATCAAAGAAGGCAAAGCTGCAAAAACTACAGGCAGCTGTATTTTAGCATAACAGCAAGTTACTGGTACATAGATACATAGATACATAGACAGTGTCGGCAGATAAGGGCCTATGGCCCACCCAGTCTGCCCATTTAAGTTTGTAAGTTCAGTTTATGTTTTCCAGGAAGTCTGTTGTCCCTTATCCCTGACCTCCAGAATTCCTTTATGTCTATCCCATGCATTCTTATATCCCATGATTGTTTCAGCCCCCACCACTTCCTCTGGCAGGGTGTTCCCCTTAGCCACCACCCATTCTGTGAAGAAATTCTTCCTCACATTTCTTCTGAATCGTCCTCCCTCCAACTTCATCCCATGCCCTCTAGTCCTGGAACATCTTTTTCACTTAAAAATAGTGCATTCCTGCACCCTGTTCCTCTCTGTAAGATACTTGTATGTCTCTATCATATCCCATCTCTCCCTCCTCTCCTCCAGGGAGTACATGTTCAGTTCCCTCAACCTGTCCTCATAGGACCTGTGATGCGATCCATGCACCGTCGTTGTTGCCCTCCTCTGAACCTTCTCTACCCTGTCTATGTCCAGCATCTGGTAGCAGAGAGTTCTCACTATTCAGGGCAGAGAGGCCCTGGTTCACGCTGCCTGGGTCTCCGTGGAGACCTGCTGCTGCTCCTCATCCTGCCGGGGGGGTGTGCCCCAGCCCCAAGTGTTGAAGATACGTATCGGCTTTTTCAGGGGATTGAAAATGCAGTCTTTCCTTGGAGATTAACACCTAGTGTGGCAGGGTAAAGGAGGAAATAAATAATTCCCAGTTTCTCAGTCCCAGTTTAATTTTATCATAGGACTGTCACAACTACAAGACTCCTCTGGCATAATCTACTACAGACTACAGTTTCCTTAAGCTCCCTTGCCCTCCTCAGAACAAGCTCCTTGTCCTGGTAGAATAACAATTTCAAGATAAGCATTCTCTTCTGATCTGATGCGCCCTGTCGATCTCAAAATCATATTCACAGGCTTCTATTTGCTGCTGAACAGGAAGATTGTCTTTCAAAAACTGTATTGGATCTTTTCCTTTGGAACACTCCACCAGACCAATTATCCGGAGATTCTTCTTCCTTCCCTGGGCCTCTAGATCTTCCATCTTGGCATTAAGCCATGTGATCTGGGCCTCCACTGCTATGAGATATCTGTCGTGGTCTACTTGGTCATCTGCTAGTGCCGTTAGTTTGGTCTCAGTTTCCATAACATGACCAGTTAAGTCTGTGGATGCTGTGCTGTCTCCATCACTGCCTGTCAGATCTTTTCTCCTGAAGTCACTATTTGCTCGTGAAGAGTAGCCTTGTGCTTATAAAACAGGTACACTAAGAAACAGTTTAAAAAACCAAAACATTTTTAATTTTTAAAATTGAAAACAGGTATACTCTTATAAAAAGTAGTCTCCCCCCCACCTGTCAATCATTTCTTTCTACACATTCAAAAGATGGAATGTTTATCATAAATGTAAGCCCCCTCTCTTTGAAAGGGGCTTATGCCTACCTCTAGGGACCCCACTCTTGTGCCTCTTCCCCTGTTTAAGGGTTTGATAGGTATTCAGGGAAGGCACAATTCTGGGCTGTGTTATCATGTGTTCATAAAAGGAGTCAGCACGGGTGGTTGGGGGGGAGATAGGAGGCTGGCTGGGAGATGGCAGAACAGGAAGGGAGGGAGGAGCTCATCGGTCCGGGTTGGGCCTAATTTGAGGAGGGGACCACCCCCCCTTCGTAAATGGGAGACACAGCCATGATTTCCAGTGATGTGGCACTGGTAATGGGTGCTTCGTGGGGAGGGCCTCAGACAGTCTGCCAGTGTCGAGTGGAGTAAATGGGGCTCTAGTGGGAGAAGGGGTGGTGAGAGTGCCTGAGGAGGTAGTTTGATGGGGTCCCAGGCCTGCAGGAAGTAGGTCTGGACCACCAGGGCTGGAGGTTTTGTGGCAGGATTCCTCCAGGGGAAGGGGTGGTGGCAGCTCCCCTCTCATTTCCCAATGTGGCAGGGTTGTCTAGGTCTGTGAAGGGGGTGCTGGAGGCTTCCCACCCAGTTAAGGGGCCTGCTTGGAGGGGCAGGTCCTGGGGCACTGGGCACAAGCTGCTCGGGTGTGCAGCAGGTCAAAGGACAAGCCTTGGGAAGCGCTCCGGACCCAGTAAGCTTAAATGAAGCACAGGAGTGATGGCTGAAAGGGATACAAGTTAGAGGTATTGCTCAGCTTCTCCCCCCTCCCCCGAGAAAGGAGACTGGCGGTTAAGCGGCTATGCCCAGGGGAGAATGCGGTTAAAAGAAAAAAACAAAGCAAAACAATCAAAGGACTGGTCAGGGAGGGAAAATTCCTGTGATCCTGTGGCAAGGGACCAGCTTGGAGAAGAACCTCACTTATCCAAAGGCTAGAGATGGACCAGGGAGAGAGAAAGAGAAAAGGATAAGTTCAGTGACCAACTTACCAGTGCCAGAGGGTAGGTTTGACTCTGAGGGTCCAGTGCAGGTTCCGGGTATATCATCTGAAGTTTCATCAGCTGAGCTGCCTAAAGTGGAATGCTGCCTAAGACATCTCATCTCCCAGCGTATGTGCCCCTAATTTCTGTGAATAGTTGTGCCCCATGGAGCTGGATGGTGAACATATTTTTAAGCAAGCAATGGGAACCCCTGGGTCCTGGCAAATCATTGGGATCCCAGGAGCAATAAATTGGTTTGGTTGCTTAATTTCGAGTTTTTGAGAGTGTTTTTTAAAGTTTTAATGGATTGATGAAATGCTGAGTATTTAATGAATTTTTAACCAGACTTCTTTGGGGGTAGTTTTAAAGTTTCAGCCCTCTTGAAAACTGTGCTTCCTGGGTCGGGATGCTGGTGGGGGACTTCCAGGGAGAGAGAAAAGAACAGATCTCCTGTATCCACCTTAAGTTTCCAAAGAAGTCGCGAGGGGTAGCAGTTTCCATTTTATCTGCAGTAGGACCTGGGCCATGGTAAGAGAAAACCATCTTATTGTTTCATGGTTGTTGATGTTCGGGTCTGGGTTCCTTCGGGGTAGGCCCCCCTCCCTTCTTGTAACATCAGCAGCCCCTAGACTTTCGGGGAGGTGGGGTGGCTACATAAATTACAGGAATTCAAACTTCTGCAGAATTCCTCTGGCAGAATGTTCATCCACAGACACAGCAGAAGGCCATATATGGAGCCAATGTCTCAATTTTATCTTTGGCAGGAAAAGCAGTTGAGATTGCCCTGGCATGCTGGTAAGGATAGGAGAGGGATTTCTCACAGTCACCAAAAAACATCAGGAATTAAAACTGTGAATATTAGTACTTCAATCTATAATTTATGTCTGAAAGGATGGTATTATGAGAGTAAGGACTGTTTAATTATTTTCAAATTAAGGGAGCTTTAAAGGTGACCTGCAAAATTATTACTGCAGCCCGCTCTCATCCCACATACCTTTGCCAGCAGCGGCGGGAGTCCAGGGCTGCTTTCGGCAATATTTTCAAATGAATTCTCATGTTTTAAAATACTGCTGACATTTTTCGGCGAATACGGAAGTTTAAGCCAGTTCCCGACTGAGCGGGTGCAAGTGTAACTAGATAGTCTTCCCAGTTTTGTTTTTTTAACATTTCTTTTTAGTAATTATTTTTCCACCTGGTTACACAATGGACAAATCCAAATTTCAAATCAGTCTTTCTGAATGAAATACAGTGCTTAACTTTTATAAAACACTTTTTCTATTAAATCTCATATAGAAAAAGACACTGAATAATTTTATAGGCGAAACCACAGGTCTTGAGGTAGACGGGGAAAACATGACTTTATAGTTTTTTCCCTTTTAATTATTAACCAAGTTAGGTTTCATATACTAAAATCCAAACTTTGTGAGGTTACATATTGGATCCATTGATTTCACTTCTGTACTCGTGAACCGGATCCCCCGTAGCTCGACATTAAAGGTCTCATTCTTACATATTTCAGACATTATTTGTCTCTAATTTTGGACAGTAGGAATCTGGGGCTGCATCCAACACCTCATGATTGCCTTCTTAGCAGCCATGAAGCAGATCGGGAGAATGGATTTCTCCCAGGGGGGAGCATGGTCCAGATAAACCCCCATAAGGAACTGCTCAGCAGTAACCTCCACTGGTTCACAGAAAAGGGTAGTTAGCTCGTTTTGAAAGGTTAGCCAAAAAGGCACGAGGGAAGGGCTGGACCAGAAAACGTGCCCAAGAGTAGCTCGACGACAACCACAGTTCCTCCAGCACCTCCCATATATGTCCGGGAGATATTTCATTAATACTGAAGGAGCTCTAAAATATCTGGAGCGACATTTCCAAGCAAACTCTCTCCAATAAGGAGATGAAGTGGACTTTATCTCAATTAAGGATGTTCTTAACCACGAATCAGGGGAGATTTGTAGTTGCAAGTCTTTATTCCAGGAGGTCAGAATTGGTAATGTAGTAATGGGGAGGCCCATACGCAGCTCTGAGTGTATTAGGCCAATTAAATGGGTTCCTAATCTACCCTCACTTGCATCAATGGCCAATTTAAGCAAGTCAGGGATAGGGGAAGGCATTCTGGGAGGTATTATACTGTTATGGAGGATGTGGTTACGAACCTGAAAGTATCTGAAATGATTGGAGGACCCAAGGGTAAATGAGGACTGGAGTCTATCAAAGGGGATAATCCCTTCTGGGGACAAGAATTGATATATGTGAGATAAGCCGACTCCACGCCATCTGGAAAAGGCTTGGTCCATATAATTAGGGATGAACTTTTCATCTTGTGATATTAGTTTACAGTATTCAAATATTTTTTGAATAGGACCTGCTTTTCTTAACTGTTTCCAAAGTTTATATGTTTGAGCCGTTATTTCTGTTAAGGTAGAGGGGTTAAGGGATGTATTGCCAGAGGAGAACAGGATCTTCTTTATGTCATGTAAGTCATTGAGTTAAAATTCTATAGTTTTCCAGGGGGAATTGTATGATTCAGTGAGCCATAATATTAGAATTCTTAGGAATGCCGCTTGGGCATATAAGCGGAAATCTGGGAGATTCAACCCTCCTTGTTTTAGAGATAATTTAAGGATAGGTAATCTAATTCTAGGGTGATTTTTTTCCCCATATAAAGTTTTGTATAATTTTATTCCAAGATGCAAAGTAAAACTTAGAGGGGAAATAGGGGATGGTCTGGAGCAGATATAGAATCCTTGGGAGGATATTGGTACGGATTATTAATACTTTTTGGTGTAGAGAAGTACAAAGTGAGGACCATCTGTCCAGGTCAGCCTGTATCTGGACTGTAAGAGGTTCGTAGTTAGATAATTCGATAACCCCAGGGTCGAAAGGGAGATAGATGCCCAAATATTTTATTTTGGTTGTACGCCATTTAAAGGGGAAGGCCTTTTTTAACTGGGGAGAGGGAGAGTAGTTGAAGGATAATATCTCAGTTTTATTTATGTTTAGTTTGAAGTCTGCTAGTTTCTCAAACTGTGCAAGTATTTTCCATGTTGACGGGATTGATTGTGAAGGGGAGAGTACAGTAAGCATCATATCACTGGGGAACAGCCCGACTTTATATTCTCTTTGGGCAATTGGAATGCCTTCCACCAAGGGGGAGTTTCGAAGGAAAGCCGTGAGAAGTTCAATAAACAAGGCAAAAAGATAGGGGGATAAAGGGCAATCCTGCCTAGTCCCTCTAGCCAATGGGAAGGGCGGGATGGAACATTTTAAGGGTTTCCCATAAAAAGGGCCATGAGACGCAATCAAACGTCTTTTCCGCGTCTAGACTAATGAGCACCGCTGGAATTTGCCTGGTTCATATAAATTCTTGTAATAACAAGACTCTACGAATACTATCAGCTGTGCTCCTGCTTTTAATGAATCCAGTTTGGTCAGTATGCATTATATTCAGGATTATATTTTCTAGTCTTGTTGAAAGTATGGTCATATAAATTTTGTAATCAACGTTTAAGGTAGAAATTGACCTATAAGATCTAGGGTCTACCGGGTCCTTGTTAGGTTTTATTATTGACGCTATAGTTGCATAATCCCACGAAGGGGGGGGGGGATAAACCTCCCTGAGAAATGCCATTAAAGAGTGCATGGAGTTTGGGGATTAGGTCTTTTTTAAACTTTTTATACCACTCTGGGAATCCATCTGGACCAGGGCATTTTCCTGATTTAATGTTAATTACCTCCTCAATCTCCCGTGGAGAGATCGGGGCTTTTAGGGAGTTGATTTGAAGGGGGGGGGGTGAGGGTAGGCAGATTGGCTTGGTTTAGAAATTGGGTTATTTCTGGTTGGTTTGGTGTATTTGGGGGAGAGTAAAGCTTGGTAAAGTAATCTGTGAAAGCTTTCTGGATGTGGGCATCTGTATGGTGGGTCTGTCCCGAAAGGGGGTTTCTAAGGCGGAGAATTGTGGATGTTGCCTTGTTGCTCCTTAATCTACGGGTCAGGTATTTAACACTCCTGGGACCGCCTTCGTGTATTGTTGGGTGTAAATAATATAAGGATTGTCGGACTTTACTGTCTTCCCAGTTTTGTGGCGTTGCAAACATCATAGCCCTCTATACAGCAGCAGGGGAGGGGGGCTTAACATGCTTATTGTAGTACTTTTGCGGGGGTCTTGATGCTTTAATTAATATCTACAGCAATGGCTGGTGTTACGCAGATATTAATTAAAGCATCATTTCTCATTCAATACCCCTCCTCTCTTTAACATAGAGGGCTATGGTGTTGCAATGTCTAAAACTGGAAAGACTACTGAGTCACTTGCACCCACTCAGTCGGGAACTGGCTTAAACTTCGGTATTCGCTGTAAAGTTTCAGCAGTATTTTAAAACGTGAGGATTAATTTGAAAATATTACCGAAAGCAGCCCCAGACTCCCGTCGCTGATGGCAAAGGTATGTGGGATGGAAGTGGGCTGCAGTAATCATTTTGCAGGTCACCTTTAATTGTTAGGGTATTGTTGAACCTTTCAGTGAGTAAAGCTGGCAGCTATGTTTGTAATGGCAATCAGGGAGGGCCTTGTTGAAGGTTTTCAGTGAGTAAAGCTGGCAGCCATGTTTGTAATGGCAATCAGAGAGTGCCTTGTTGAAGGTTTTCAGTGAGTAAAGCTAGCAGCCATGTTTGTGATGGCAGTCAGAGATGACTGAAGGGACTCATGAATTCTGTATGTGACTGGCCAAATTCCAAATCCCACTGCCTGAACTTGTTCCAACCTGTGCATTGCTGGGGATCAACATAGGGTATCTGAACTTATGTAAGCAATCAGGAAGCATGAAATATCCAGCTGTTTTATAAACCGCATGATAAAGAATCACCTTGTGCCTCATTACACGCCTGGGTATGCATTAACCTATGCCAGCCAATGCCCTGTTGTGTCTTACTACTCACATACTTTACCTGGAGACTGATATAGCTGGTCCCACTCCTCTTTATACTGTTCCTCATCAGCACTGTGATCTTACTTATTATTACATCACAAATGACTGATCTCGCAGCAGGTGATTGGCTATCTTTGGTTAGAGGTGACGTCACAGACAGTGTCACGGCGCTGATGATGTGCGAGGAAGAACAGAACTAGCTATGTCAACCTTCGGGTAGCGTACTGTTCTAAACATCACACCACGTACTGCCAGGTAAAAAATCTTCTAATTAGTAACAAGGAAAAGAATTCAAATACTTCAGATATGAGAAGTAATAGTTCCCGAATGTTAAAAGTTAATAATAAGTTCGGGCAGTACACTAGCTCTTTAAAGTGACACAGTCAGCCTTTTTGCATCATATTATTTCTAGTTGAAAACCTACATTTTACGATTGCTTACCTTCTCTAAAATTCTTTGATGTTGCTGGTTGTTTCATCTGCTTCCTCCATTAGTAGAACTGAATGCATGCTAATGGTGTAATTATACACAACCTTGTTATAGTGTATAGTGGAATGCTGTTATGCATGAAATTCCATGCTTGGAATATGCTTGTTCTGCTGCAGTAGTGATGTCATTATGTTGTTCTGCTGCAGTAGAGATGTCACTACTGCAGCAGAACCACTTGGAATCCTGGCACATTGTTGCTTTCCTGTATTTAATTCTGTGGTGACAGTATTCCAGAACCTCTAGAGACTTTACAAGTCAGTTTCATTATGAAGGAGAGAGAGAGAGAGAGAGAGAGAGGAGGGAGGGAGGGAGGAGGGAGAGAGAGAGAGAGAGAAAAAACACAAAGCACACATTTCACATAGTACTACTATACACCATAAAAAATACAGGATGAGCAACTTTATGCACAACCTGTGTATTCTGCCTCCTCGGGGTTCTGATTCCCATGGACCACTCAAGCTTTGCTCTCGAGGTCAGAGGGAATCAGAACCCCTCTGTGGCAGAACACACTGGTTGTGCATAGTTGCCCATCCAGTATTCTCTATTTGTTTCAAAACCTTGATCTAATTCTACTGCTCACTTTTTGAACATTAGGACACTCCTAAACAGAGCAGCCACTTATGATGATGCAACAGTCCCCTTCCCTCCCACTACATCATGAGTGGCTAGACTACGTTGGGGGTGTTCCTAAGACCAGGAAAAATGCAGTGGAGATGACTGAAGAGCCCCTAATGCTGTTGTAACAACTTTGAAAAAATTTAATATTTAGACACAATTTAGCTAATATTTATTAATTTTTTTCTGTAATTTAGACTCTTACTTCTTTATTACTAAGGACATTTACATGTAAACAGGATAGCTGCCCTACTTGTGTTCTGGCAGCTTGCCTTCTCCTGACATCACAGTTCTGTTTATGACATCACAATCTTGCTGAGGAGATAATTATGATGCCGTAAATGGGATTATGATAGATGTAGGCAAGCAGAAAGAGCAGATAAAGTCCAAGGGACAGTAATCCTCTTTCATTAAACCGTACTTAGTAATAAAGAAAAAGAGGAAAGAATTATAGAAAATATATGAAATCTCAACTGAATTGTACATAAATCTCACATTTTTTCAAGTTATTCTAATGGTGTCAGGGGCTTGTTGGCAAACAAACATGGTTTTGTGTGACAACACTAACATGGTGGGGAGTCTATTTCTCACTAAGGAAAAAAAAAAAGCATCAGAATCTAACTGACCAGCTACACTGGCAAATTCTACAGAATCCACAGAATGTGAGACATTGCAAAATGTGTTTTTTAAACCAGAGACACTTTGAGGCGTAAAGGGGTTGACAGCGTCCCTTTAGACCCCTATTTATATTCTGTTTCGAACCCTGTCAATCCTTTTAGTTTAAAAGTGTCATCCCTTCACAGAACCCCACATGGAGGCTGACTGGGGAACCAGGGAGTTACGGAAGTGAGGCCCACAGCTCTCATGTAAGAAGGATGCTCAACACCCAGCATTCACACACCCCCTTCAGGCCAACCAAGGAGAGGAACTGACATCGGCTATGAAGACTGCCACTAGGCTTGCCTATCCTCCAGGATGGTGTAGGGTGCAACCAAGCAACCCCTATTGTTGGTGTGCAGAAAATGGGGAACCAGGGCTGGAACCAAGGGGGGGGGACCAGGAATCTGGCCAGGGACAAGGGGTGGGAACCAAGAATCAGGCGTGGAACCAAGGAAGGGAACAGGAACTGGGGGTGGGCCCTGAACCAAGGAGGAACAGGGCGTAATGGGGGCAGGAATAAGCAAGAATGGGACTGGAACCAGGGAAGAACCAGGGGTAACCAAGGTGACCAGGAAGTTGGGGATGGGGATCCAGGAGGATCAGGAATGGGGGAACCAGGAATCAAGGGTGAGGAACGGTGAAGGACCAGGAGGGAACCAGAATCTGGGGTGGGGGACCTCAGAGACTAGGAGAACCCAGGGGGTGACAGGGGATCCAAGAATCAGGGGGAGAAATGGAGTGGGAGGGGTTGACAGTGTGAACTGTGTTAAACCTGTAAGTCTCTTTTTTTCATAGAAGATTTTTTTTCTAAATGCTGGATAGAATGTTCCTTTCAACTGCAATTCTATAGAAGAATGCAGATGCATTGTGACAACAATGTAGGACCGTATCAAGGACATTTATTTATTTATTTAAAAGTTGATAACCAGGGAAAGCACCAATGAGCAGAGATTTGTTTCCAGGTGCGACATAATTGCACTATACAGTTCTAAAATATTCCGGACTGCCAGTGTGTGAATTATGCAGGGGGGCCCACCGCAGGGTGTAGCATGCTGGGCTAACAGCACGTCTTGGGTGTATTGTGAGGCCTGATGCCACAGGCTGGGTATCTTCAACCACTTGAAAAGTGATGCTATCTCAGAAATTCATGCCCTGAAGTGCCTTATTGTGATTAAAAATTGGATTCTTTACATGTTTACAGTTGTAAGTGGGCTGTTTTGTAAGTACTAGTTTCACCTGTGAGGTTGTCATGGGATAACATCAGGGGTGAAACTGGTTCTCCACCAATCAGCATTCAGCATTTTTTTCTACCCATTCTGTAATCAAAAACACTCACTGATTTACTAATAGACCCGTAAAGAGGAACAGAATGTGAACCAGTATTTAAAAAGCATCTTTTTGACCTTAATTCCAACAGCTCCTGTTTGACACCCTTTGCCACCTCTCACCACTAGAGGGCATCAAGCACTTGGCTTTTCTAACTCCAAATTGTAAATTAACTAACATGGACAGGTAGTTCCATAATATTTCAAGGAGAAGGAGGGTTCTCCAGCCCTTGGCATTTATATGTAGCAAAAGTGACTTCTATAAGGTGCTTGCCTGTTTAGCTTCCCCCTTCCTATTCCCCTTCCCGAATCCCCCCCAAACAAAGAAGAACACAAAGTGAAGTGGGAATAACAAACCAGCTCGACCAGTACGCACATTATTCACGAGCCAATTAAAAAAGCCCTGGGCTGGATCCAGAGATGGTATTACAGCAAAGATCATCCCTCCCCCTCTTTTCATTGCACCTTCAGTGCATACAGGATTAAAGCTTTATAATGTGGGTAAGTGAGGTCTAACTAAACAGCTCTGTGACAAGACAAAGGAAGAAACCATGGTGCTCGCCTTTACTGTTTTCTTTACAGACTGCTTCCCTTTATGTTAAATAGACAAATAAACACTTAAATATTCAGATCCCTGAGGTTTGGGGCCAAAAGCCAAGCCCTTCGAAGTAACTATAAATACAGAGTTTCTCTGGCAACACACATCTGTTATTCCTGGCCAGGAGCCCAGCCACAGCTTGTCTGTTTGTTTATGAACAGCAATCGAGCTGACTTTCATTCCTTCGGCAAACACAACCAGAACTAATGAACTAGGATAACAGGAAGAAAAAACACTTGTCGCCATGTACTAACTGCATGAGGAACAAAAAATGAATGCAGTTTTGCTTTACAGGATATGTACAATTTAGCTAGTTATGAAACAACAAAACATTCCCACTTGTTGTTCTGAGCATTCCCTGGTATCCAGTGATACCCACTTATTCTGAATATTTCCTGGTATCCACTAATCTCCACTTGTTGTTCCGAGCATTCCCTGGTATCCAGAGATCCCCACTTGTATGAAGTGTTACCTGGTATCCGGAGATCCCCTCTTGTCCAGAGCATTTCCTGATATCCAGAAATCCCTACTTGTTCCAACCATGACCTAGTATCAAATGAAAATCCACCTGTTGCTCAGATCATTCCCTGGTATCCAGTGATCTCTACTTGTTCTGAGCATACCTAGGTATCAAGAGATCCCTCATTACTAGCATTCCCTGGTATCCAGCGATCCCTTCTTGTTGTTCTGAATATTCCCTGGTATACAGTGATCTGCACTTCTTCTGAGCATTCCCAGGTATCCAGAGATCCCCATTTGTTGTTCCGAGCATTCCCTGGTATACAGTGATCCGCACTTCTTCTGAGCATTCCCAGGTATCCAGAGATCCCCACTTGTTGTTTCAGGCATTCAGATATCCAGAGATCCCCACTTGTTGTTCCAAGCATTCCCTGGTATCCAGCGATCCCTTCTTGTTGTTCTGAACATTCCCTGGTATCCAGTGATCCCCAGTTGGTCCAAGAATTCTCTGGTATCCACAGGTCCCCACTTATTCCTCTGAGCATTCCCAGGTATCCAGAGATCCCCAATTGTTGTTCCGAGCATTCCCTGGTATACAGTGATCCACTCTTTTTCTGAGCATTCCCAGGTATCCAGAGATCCCCACTTGTTGTTTCAAGCATTCACAAATATCCAGAGATCCCCAATTGTTGTTCCGAGCATTCCCAGGTATACAGTGATCCACTCTTTTTATGAGCATTCCAAGGTATCCAGAGATCCCCACTTGTTGTTTCAAGCATTCACAGATATCCAGAGATCCTCACTTGTTGTTCCAAGCATTTCCAGGTATCCAGTGATCCCCACTTGTTCCAAGCATTCCCAGATATCCAGTGATCCCCACTTGTTGTTCCAAGCACTCCTTGACATGCAGCAATCCCCGCTCCTGCTCCTCAACCACCTGAGCAGTTCTGGTTGCCAGTGCCTCCCAACCCAGCTATGCCCTGGTGGCCAGTCTGTCATTCTTGACTTGCAAGTCTGTAACTGTTGAAGAAGCATGGGTTACCCCATCTTTAGGAGATGACTACAGGGAGTGGGTAGGAGCCACAGTTACCATGTGCCTTTAGCAGGCAGTTACTGCGTTTGGGTGGGGACCACAGTTATCATTTGCCTTTAGCAGGTGGTTACTGTGGGTGGGTGGGGACCACAGTTACTGTCTGCCTTTGAACAGGTGGGTGGGGACCACAGTTACCATCTGCCTTTAGCAGACAATTACTGCAGGTGGTGGGGACCACAGTTACTATATACCTTTAGCAGGCGGTTACTGCAGGTAGGTGGGGACCACAGTTACCATCTGCCTTTGGCAGATGGTTACTGCAGGTAGGTGGGGACCACAGTTACCATCTACCTTTAGCAGGCGATTACTGCAGATGGGTGGGGACCACAGTTACCATCTGCCTTTAGCAGGTGGTTACTGCGGGTGGGTGGGGACCACAGTTACCATCTGCCTTTAGCAGGCGGTTACTGCGGATGGGTGGGGACCACAGTTACCATCTACCTTTAGCAGGTGGTTACTGCGGGTGGGTGGGGACCACATTTACCATCTGCCTTTAGCAGACGGTTACTGCAGGTGGGAGGGGACCACAGTTACCATCTGCCTTTAGCTTCAAACGAAGGTGGTATGCACAGAGAAAGGGGAGTTGGTGCTGTGAAGGCAGCTAGCCTAATAAGACATCAGAAAACAGGAACATGGCAATCGTGAACATAGAGACCTGAACAGTAGTTTGCTAATGCAAAGTGGTTTACTGTGGCAATATTCACCCAGAAACGCACCCTAGGCCCCAGCACTTCAACACAAAACATGGTCTTCGTCAGACCCGCCCCTGATGAAGATCCTGCTTTGGGTTGAAGTGCTGGGGCCTTGGGTATCTTTCTGGGCAAGTGTTGCCACAATAAACCACTTTGCATTAGCAAACTACTGTTCAGGTCTCTATGTCCATAAGTGCTGTGTTCCTGTTTTCTACCACATGCCCTTAGCAGGTGTTCACTGCAGGTGGGTGCTGTAAAACTGTTCTTTTTCTGGGCCACTCCTGAAAAAGATACATTTTGTCTCAGTGAGTCTACTCTGTTACCAAAATCCAATAAATAAATACATTTTAGCCTGCATCGCCCTTCAGTGTGTAACTGTCCTTTATATACAGTATCACCCATCAGCGTAACTGTCCTTTATACACAGTATCATCCATCAATGTGTGACTTTCCTTTACACACAGTATCGCCCATTGACATGTAACTGTCCTTTATACACAACATTGCCCTTCAATGTGTATCTGTCCTTTACACACAGTATCGCCCATCCACATGTAACTGTCCTTTATACACAATATTGTCGCACATGAGTGTGTAACTGTTCTTTATACACAGTATCGCCCATGAGTGTGTAACTGTCTTTATACACAGTATTGCCTATGAGTGTGTAACTGTCCTTTATATACAGTATTGCCCATAAGTGTGTAACTGTCCTTTATACATAGTATTGTCCATCAATGTGTAACTGTCCTTTATACACAATACACAGTATTTTCCATCAATGTGTAGCTGTCCTTTATACACAGTATCGCCCATGAGTGTGTAACTGTCCTTTACACACAGTAACGCCCATCAGTGTGTAACTGTCCTTTTTTACATAGTATTCTCCATCAATGTGTAACTGTCCTTTATACACAGTATCACCCATGTGTGTGTAACTCTCTTTTATACACAGTATCGCCCCATCAGTGTGTAGCTGTCCTTTATACACAATATCACCCATAAATGTGTAACTGTCCTTTATACACAGTATTGTCCATCAATGTGTAACTGACCTTTATACACAGTATAAGGAGTATATTACCAAAAGAAAACATTACTCACCTTAGTAATTGTGTTTCTTCTAATGGAGTCTTTCTGTATTCTGACAATCAGCAGTTAGCTCCAGCCTTTAGACTGCCCTAGAGAGTATAGGATTAATTTTCTATGCAGTGCATAGAACGTTGAGTTCAAGCTCGGTTGAGGTCTCTGTCTGCAGCACTTTGAAACCCAACCGTCAGATTCTTACGAGCAAACACTCACTAACTATACTATGTGGAAATTGTAAAATTTTTAACTAGCCAACTGGCAACAAAAGCTTTGGATTCCCAAAGGAAGACTCAAGTCAGGAAACCCAAAACCAAAAACCTATTCAAATAAGATTATAACATAAGCACCCAAGTAAAAAGGAGGAGGTGTGCTGAAAACACCCCTGGGGTGCAACACTGCACCTGCCCACCCACTTCCCAAAAACAGGTTCTGAGAGGGGAGGCAGGGAGGGAGGTCAGAATACTGCAAGACTCCATTAGAAGAAACACAATTACTAAGGTAATTTTTTCTTCAAACAACATGAAGTCTTGCTGTATTCTGACAATCTGCAGACTACCAAGCAGTACCTCCATGGAGGAGGGACTGAACCTACTTTGGGAATAGGCTCTGAAGTACTGCTGTGCCAAACCGAGCATCACTCCTAGCCTGGATAGCCAGAGATTAATGCTTGGTAAAGGTATGGACTGTTTTCCAGGTGGCTGCTTGACAAATTTCTAACAGAGGGACATCCCTGGCAGCAGCCAGGGAAGCAGCTGTACCTCTTGTGGAATAAGCCCTCAGGCCTGTGGGTGGAATTTTTCCCACTTTCTCATAGCAGAATTGTATACAAGAAACAATCCACCTGGCAATAGTTCTCTTGGTGGCAGGTTTGCCCTTTCCCCACTTCCCCATAAGTGAGGAATAACTGGAGGGAAACAAACCTGTGACCCTTGGTACGCGCTATGTAGTAGCTAAGGGCTCTTTTAACATCTAAACTGTGTAGCCTCCTCTTCTCCTGAGGAAGAATGATCAGTGAAGAAAACAGGGAGAGACATGGACTGATTCAAATGGAAGTCTGAAACCACTTTGGGCAAGAACCTCCTATTGGTTCAAAGGACCACTTTATCTCTATGGAATGAGATAAAATCAGGTTCCACTGACAGGGCTTGCAATTCACTGATATGTCTGGCAGAGGTAATGGCTACCAAAAACACAGTTTTCCAAGTCAAGTACTTAAGCTCTGCTGAGGACATAGGCTCAAAAGGAGGTTGCATAAGCTGAGCAATGCAAACATTTAAGTCCCAGGCAGGGGCAGGATCCCTAAAGGGAGGATTGGTATGAAGCAATCCCTTGAAAAATTTACAGAACACAGGATGAGATGATAGTGAGGCAGGCTTCCCCACTGACAGAAAAGCAGAAACAGCTGACAAGTGTACCTTGAAAGTAGTTGGTCTGAGGCCTAGGCCATTAAGATGGACCATATAATCTAGGACTGTAGGCAATTCAGCAGTGTCTGGAGAGATATGCTTCTTGGAACACCAAATGCGGAATCTTTTCCATTTGGAGTCATAAGTCTTTCTGGTGGTAGGCTTTCGAGAGGCTTTGAGAATATCCAGAACCCCCTGGGACAGGTGCAAATCTGCATACTCTAACTCTTCAAGAGTCATGCCTTGAGATTGAGAGACCGAAGATTGGGGTACCAAATCCTCCCCTGAGAGGAGGTTAACAGGTTTTAATTCCTGGGAAGAGACAGGGAAAGATGTACTGCTAGAGACAGCAACAGGGGGTACCAAGGCTGTCTGGCCCAGTCTGGAGCAATCAGAATCACTTTGCAAGGTTGTGACTTTACCTTGACTAGAACCTTGAACAGAAGAGGAAAGGGAGGGAAGGCATACAGAAATTTTCTCTTCCCAGTTCAAAATCAGAGCATCCAGAGAGACTGAACCGAAGACTGGGGGTCTGCAACAAAACAGAGGAAGTTGGTGATTGTCTGGGGCTGCAAAGAGATCTATCTCTAGTGTGCCCCATCTTGAGAAAATCATTTTTAATACCAGAGAGTCCAGGGTCCATTCATGATGGCCCTGGGAGATCCTGCTCAGTGCATCTGCTAGCACATTGTCCTTCCCTGGAAGGTGGACTGCTATCAGAGAGGTCTGCAGAGAATAAGCCAGGGACCACAATTTCATGGCTTCCATGCACAAGACTGTGGAATGAGTGCCTCCCTGCTTGTTGATGTACCACATGGTGGTGGTGTTGTCTGTTCTGACCTGAACCACCCTGTTCTGCACTGACTGAGAGAAAGCTTGCAGGGCCAGAAAAACTGCCCTGAGTTCCAAGAGATTGATATGAAGAAGGGATTCCTGAGGAGACCACAATCCCTGTGCTGTGAGAGCCCCCAGATGGGCTCCTCACCCCAAAAGGGAAGCATCCGTGGTAAGGACCACCGAATGAGACTGAGTAACAAATGGAACCCCTTGCCTTAAATTGACCTGATCCTGCCACAACTGAACAGCTTGGCTCAGTGTCCGAGTCACTGGAATCAGTTTGGTAAGAGGATCCTTATTTTGGGACCAAAAGGCCGTCAGATGGAACTGAATGTCCCTCATCTGGAATCTTGCCCCTTGGACCACTCCTGTAGAAGCTGTCACGTGGCCCAAGAGTTGAAGGAAATGCCTTGCTGGTTGGGACACCTGAAGGATGAAGGAGGAAGCCAGTTCTATAAGAACTCTTGCCCTTTCCAGGGGAAGAAAGGCTCTTGCTTTGACAGTATGTAGCTCTGCCCCTATAAAGGTAAGAAGCTTTACCGGTTCGAGAACTGACTTGGGGAGGTTGAGAAGAAATCCCAGGGAAGTAAGCACTTGCTGGGTCACTTGCAGGTCTGACTTGACTTGGTCTGGACTCTGACCCACTAGGAGCCAGTCGTCCAGATATGGAAAAATGGAAATATTTTGCCTTCTTAAAAAGGCAACTACTACTGCCAGGCACTTTGTGAAAACTCTTGGAGCTGATGTTAGGCCAAAGGGCATTGCTTTGAACTGGTAATAGCCTGAGGGCAACTTGAACCTGAGGTACTTTCTGTGGGAGCACTTGATAGGGATATGAAACTAGGCATCTTTGAGGTCCAGGGAGGCTAGCCAGTCCCCTGGCCTTAGAGAGGGAAGAATTATTCCCAGAGTTACCATCTTGAACCTTGGTTTTAAAAGATGATTGTTCAGTTATTTTAGATCTAGGATGGGTTGCCACTCCCATCTTTTTTGGGGTAAGGAAGTACCTGGAGTACAGACCTTTGCCCCAGTGTAGGGTAGGAACTCTCTCTATGGCTTCTAAGGCCAGAAGAGATGAAACCTCTGCCTCTAGGGCAAGGGTTTTGGAGAGACTTGCAGGTGGAAAAGATCTGGCTCTCATCTTCGGAAATTTTTTGAAGCTGAGAACCAGTACCTGGCTTACTATTTCCAGGACCCACTTGTCTGAAGTAACAGACACCCAGTCCTGGATGAAGTAAGCCAGCCTGCCCCCCTACAGGGATAGAAGAGTCGCCCCAGGCAGGCCCATCAGGGTGTCTGCTTGGCAGGGGCCTTAAGATGAGGAGTGGATGCTGCCCTGCTCATCCCCCTTCTGCCTCTCCCTCTGAAGAACCCCCTCTGTGAAAAGGGAGAAGAGGCCTGTGCTTGGTAGAAAGGCCTATGAAAAGGCCTGCCCCTGCCCCTAGATTGCTGCCTTTGAGGAGTTGCCTGCCTCTCCTTGGCCTGTGCACTCCTATAAGTGGTCCTATATTCCTCCATCTTCTATGTAATTCTCTGTCTGCTCCCCAAATAGAGAATTACCTTCCACAGGGAAATCCATGGCCTTAGCCTGGGTGTCCTGTGACAGGCTAGTACATCTGAGCCAAGCATTCTCTGAAGAGCCACAGATGTAGCCATGACTCTTGATAACACATCATTGGAGTCCACAGCAGCATGAAACTGTACCTTAGATGCCTCAATCCCATCTGCAGCCACCTCTCCCAGCTCCTTGGCTAGCTGGGGGGAGGGCTGTTTAGCCAGTGCCAGTACAGTGTCCCACCTGGACTTCTGGTACCTGGCTGCATAGGCCATATAATTAGCCTGCCTGAGTCCCAAAGAGGATGCCATGTATTGCTTCTTTGCAAAGGCATCCATCCTACTGGAGTCTTTATCTGGAGGTGTGTGAAGCCAAGGGAACATTAGCCCTGTCACAGGCTGCAGCCTGCACTACCCCAACATGGCTGCACTGCTGGTAGAAAAACTCTGTGTCTGAGCCTGATAAAGTATCTCTTGTCCATTCTTCTATCAACAGGAGGTACAGAATTAGGAGACTTTAACATTTTTTGTGTCCGTTTCCCAATTGTGCAGGGGAATAGACAGCCTCCTGGACTCTGGGATGTCCATAATTTCAACAAAATCAGGCTCCTCTTGATCCTCTGTAGCTTCCTCCATAGGGAGCTGGAGAGTTTCAGCCACTTTCCTGTAGAACAGATAGTGGGGAAGGGACTCAGAGAGCCTAGGAGGGGAAACACCAGAAGGTCTGTCTGGGGAGATGTCTGGTTCAATAGGCACATCCAGACTTTTTGCTCCATCATAGTCATCATCTTGTTCATAATCCCCCTCCTCTTCAAATTCTGCTTCATAAAAATCTTCAGGGGCATAATCCTGAACCGGAGGAACCGACTGAACCGAGCACCTAGTCAATGGAGCCGGATCGGACGGAACCGGGTGAAGCAATTCAACAATCCGAATCACTTGGGCAATCTCATCAGCAGTCGGAACACGAACCTCCGGATCCGAACCGGTTGATTTGTCTTTACGTTTCCTTTTTGTAGGAACCGATCCCTCAGGATCGACTCTCCTCATGCCGAAAGAAGTACCGCCCTGGTCAGAGGGCACTCTTTCTAGTTCGGTCGGAACAGAACCGGGCTGGCCATCTGGGTCAGCGGACTTCTCTGCCTCCTTTTCCCTAAGTCTACCTAATCTTTTCTCCAGGGTAGACTTAGGAACATTTTTACAAATTTGGCAGTCTGTATCAAGGTGTTCAAACCCCAGACAATAAACACAGGTGGTGTGGGGATCAGCCTTAGCAAAGACCTGCCCACACTCACTGCAGTGTTGAAACCCAGTGGGCCCGGTTTTTTTCTTGGGTTTCTCAGACATGGCCAACCTAACCAAACTTAACCTTTTTTCGGCAACTGCCAGGCAAGACTCCCTTATCGGTTCCTAACCGTGTCACGGGTATTGGAAAAAAACATTTAAAACACGTTTTTTTTTAAACCGATAAGGACCGGTAACCACACACTAAAGAAAAGCACAAGAAATCAAACTATTGGATCGGTTCAGCCGAACCGATTGACAAGTTTTACAATTTCCACAAAGTAAACAGAAAACTATCTAAGTACTCACGGTACCGCAGACAGAGTCTGAACCGACAATGCGGAATAAATTTCGGATTTGAATTTGGAATAAACCAACAACTTTAACCGACTTTGAAACAAGCAGAAGGAGAAATCTCCGGAGCGACTGTTCAGTGAGGCGGAGTAAAGAATCTGACGGTTGGGTTTCAAAGTGCTGCAGACAGAGACCTCAACCAAGCTCGAGCTCAACGTTCTATGCACTGCATAGAAAATTAACCCTACACTCTCCGGGGCAGTTTAAAGGCTGGAGCTAACTGCAGATTGTCAGAATACAGCAAGACTTCATGTTGTTTGAAATTGATGAATTTTGGATCTGAGTTGTTTTTTTTGTAATAAGCGTATTTTACTCATTTTTCCAAGTGACATACATGGAACAACACACAGTAACAGACAAAATAACAATAGTTCACCTGTCTGTCTGCAGTGATAGAAAAGTCAGCCATAATTTCTGCTTCTATGAGGAAATTATAGATTAGGTTGGCTCCCGCACCCACCACCAGCCCAGGGATAACATCCAGTAGGACATTCTCTAGGGAAGAGAATGAAACCCACCTGTCCAAGGCGATCTGCACTCATTGGCTGCCTTCCGTAAGAACAAGTGGGCATTAGACGCTTGGCATTTAACTTATGGTACAAAAGAGTGGTGTTTTGCCATAACATTGGCTAGCTAGCGATTCCATCTGGTTCAGCCTTTATCTGCCTGGTTTCCAATAGTGTAGTTCAGAATCTCTAGTTCGTAGATGGAGTTGACTGACATTATCCAACAATCTAGCATGGGGATTTCAACTTTTAACCACCTCTGGCTAAAACATTTTTTAAGGGCTCCCAAGGGTGTCTCCAACAGTTGCTGGCAGGCAGGGTTCTTCATCCCCTGTGGATATACAGTGAATATAGGGCCCTTCAGGAATTAAGTAAATCCCTCCCCTCACAAACTTTCAGAAGCACCTTTGTGGGAGCAAGAGATAAGTTACCCCCTTGAACAGGACAAATGGGGCATAATTTGTCGGAACACACATAAAATATCCTCCTCCATGTCCTGGAAAGAATTTAACTGTAAATGTCTCATTTAGTATTTTATCATCCCAGTTCAACAGGTCCATAGAGAAACCTCCCATACGGCGCACTGCTGGCGTCAATGTGGGGAACCTAGGGCTTCTCACTTCCACATAATGTGGGATTGCTCGTGCCTCTCCTCCTTCTTTAGGGTTGTCGAAGAGGTGCTGTAAGAAATGTTTACCCCTCAGGTAGTTCTTTAAATAGCTAGTACTCTTCACTCTATACCTACAGGGGATGAAGGACCCTGCCTGCCAGTACCGGTTGGGGATACTCTTAGGAGCCCTTAAAAAATGTCTTACTCAGAGGTGGTTGATAAAAATGTTGATGTAGTTGCTGTTTCGGAGCCATGGTTAACCAGTAACATACCTGACACAGCTATTTTCTTTAGATAGATTTAATTTATATTGTTGGGACAGACAGGCCAAATGTGTTGGAGGTGTTTTGGTGTATGTAAAAGACAGTTTCTCTGTTAGTATACATCCATTTTTCAATTCTTATATGGAAGTAGATTTTCTTCCATTGATTATTTATTTGGGGAGGGGAGTGTAAAACTGTTGCACATGGCTACTTTCTTATTTGCCACCAGGATTTTCACAGGAAGGTTCGTTATTACTTGCCGACTATAAAGCCTCAATTTCAGTGAACAAGGAAGTTTTACTGATGGGTGATGCCAATATCAACTGGCTAGATAAAACAAATGTAAAGTTTAGGGATCAGTTGGCTAATTTAAATTTGTGTCAGGTCATTAATATACCAACTAGGTTTAATTCTAAGCAGAATTATGAAACTTTAATTGGTTCGATATTGACCACTCAACCAGATCGAACCGTGCGCACACTTTCTTTGGTTGATTGCTTAAGTGATCACTGCCTGTTTGTTTTATTTTTTTTGTTCCACCTGTATATATCAATTCAATATCACTCAAAAATTTGGATTTGATTGCTTTTCATAATGCTATTGCTTCCGTTGACTGGTCTTACTTACATTCCATTACTGATGCTGATTGTGTACTGGATTTTATACACACTGAATTTAACAGAATCCGTGATGTGTTTGCTCCTCAGCATAGATCGAGGGTTAAAAGTAAATGCCAGGAATGGATAACATCTGATTTAATAGTTGTACCTTTATCAAAAGTCACCCATGCCTGATTTTCTTTTAAAGTACAAGCAATTAAGAAATCTGTGTAAAACATTATTCAGACAGGCTAAAGCTGAATTTTTCTTGCAAAATCAGTTTTCTACTTCTAAGAATCAGCAAGAGCACTGGTCAGTTCTAAATAAGTTACAAGGTGGAATTAAAAGTACTGGTATTCCTTCACTTACTACAAATGATGACAATATTATAGATCAAATGGGAATTGCCACTGAATTAAATCGAGCATTTATATTTCACATTTCAATGTCGGAGTAGTACGAGAACGAGGGGACATGATATGAGAACTGAGGAGGAAAGGTTAAGGGGGAATGTGAGGAAGTTTTTCTTCACAAAAAGGGCGCTGGATAAACAGAACAATCTGCCACAGGAGGTGGTGGGTGTAAACACAGTGGGCGGCTTCAAGTGGGCATGAGACGGACATAAAGGGATCATCAGGGTGGGAGGGGAAGAAGATGGCTGCTGACTGAGTAGGGTCAATAGCCACAAACAAGGATTGGCTTATGGGCAGACTAGATGAGCCTGGTGGTCATTATCTGCCCACCAATTTTTATGTTTCTATGTTTATAGATGCTTTTAAATTGGCTCCATTAACTACATTAGAGTCTGATATTCATTATAGTAGTGCTGGGTTCTCAAATTTTGAATTCAAACTTCTGACACTTGAGTAAACACTTTATTATCTTAAGGGCATGCAATTCAGATCAGGTATGGGGCCTGATATGTTAAGATTTACGCTTATTTGGATTAGCTTTGGATTTACTGGTGTTACCATTCAACATTTTGTTCACTCATTCTCTAAATTATGCTGAAGCTCCACAACTTTGGAAGCAAGCTGCTGTAGTTCCCATTCATAAATCTGGTAATCGGACCATTCCCAAGAACTATCATCCAGTTTCACTGTTAGCTGCTCTGTTCAAGGCTTTGCAACAAATGGAATTTGAACAGGTGAAAGAGTTTCTTGATTTTGGGAATTTACCAACACTGTATCAGCATGGTTTTAGGAAAAGTTATAGTATTTCAACTGCTACTATGGATCTCACAAGTGCTCTTCACAGAACCTTGGACAGAGGTGGTATGGTAGGTGCGCTATTGCTGTACTTATCAAAAGCATTCAGTTTGGTTAATGATGTCCATTTGTTAACTCGTTTGGAGGAAACTGGTTTGTCTGCAAATGTGGTACAATGGTTCTCACACTACTTATCCAGTAGAAAACAATCTGTTATCTTAGGTTTAGTTACCTCATCTTTGATTGACATAAATATGGGTGTTCCTTGGGGATCGATATTGGGGGCCCCTTTGGTTTAGTATTTTTTTGAATGCATTACCTTCTGCTATACAGGATGAAAATCGTTTTATTATTATGCATGCAGATGACATTATTTTGTACCAGTCTGGAACTGATCCTTTGGAAATCAGTACTCATTTACAGAAATATTTCCTAAATGTCCAGCAATAGCTATTAGATAATCAGATGTTGCTTAATATTAGTAAAAACAAATCTTTTTTTTTTGGTTTTCAGTACAGATTAAGGGCCAGATATTCAAAACTTTGCCCCGGGGCAAAATTAGCACTGCCCAGCGGGCAAACTTAGCCCGGAGCACAGAGCATGCTATATTCAAAAGGAATAGCCCAGGGCAAACAGCTTCCGAATATGGCATGGTAATGAGGCCATGCAAACTGGGCTGGGAGTGCAGGGCCAAAATAGCCCTGGAATAAGACAGCACTGAATAAAGCAACCAGGAAGTGCAACCCACAACAACAACACAGTACACAGCAACATGAGGGCAGGTACAGATGAACTACGTGGCCAATGTGTGTGCCAGCAAATGCATGGACTCAGTACAGCTGCAGGAAGCAGCAGATGTGAAAGAACAGTGATCAAAACTGTATAATATTCCCATGCCGTTAGCGCTGGCTAACACATTAGCGGCATTAGCGAGCTATAGTTAGTCTGAGCAAACATGTTTGCCCGGGCCAAAATGTGCCATATTCAAAGTGCCATGCAAATGAGCCTACTTACTTAGTCTCTGGGCAAACAACCAGATTAGTATCTCATTATACCCTGATTTGCATGCAGTTTGCCCAGCGTTACTGCAGAGTCCCACAGAGCCACCTGTAGGTCAGTCTGGAAGTACAGGGGCTGACCAGGTCCAACCGCAGCTCCACCTGTAGGTCAGTCTGGCAGTGCATGATGATAGCTGCAGGCTACATGTAAACAGTACAGCATAGCATAGCATATTATACCCCAGGGACAGGACACCATAGGCACAGGTGGTGATGGTGCTGCATGCCACTGTCACATTGTAGGGCATGCTACAGTGCACAGCAGAAACTACAGTAGCAAGGGGCCAGTGGTGCTGGACACAGCAATGCCTATGGTGTGTAGGGCAGTGATGATGACTGCACTATACACAGTGAGCGCCCAACCTGCGATGTTTTCTGACACTGGACATTACTGTTACGCTGTTGTGTGACCCACAGATGATGCACCTGTGGATGATGGCTACAGTGACATGTACATTTCTGGCTTTGTGTGCTATGGCAGTTGTACAGCTGTGAGGTATGTGGCGGGGGCATATATTATCCGAAAGGCACACTGGTGTTGGGGTATTCCCAATACTGACCCATGTACACTGCATGATGTGTCCCAGCCTTGTGGCCACACCTGATCTGTAGCACAGCCTCGCCACCGTATATGCTCCCTCAACATCCTCCATGCCCACAGTGCTGCATGTGTGCTGGCATCTGTTGGTGTCCCACGGAAGTGTGGTCCACAGGTGTGTGCTGTGGCCACACTGCGTGCCTGTCCACTGGTGGCAGGGTCACCACTTACTGCCTGGCATGGCTGGGACTGGTGGCAGATGATGGCATCATTGTGATGCCATCAGTTAACCACATGCTTCCTCTATGTTTGGCTTTATCTATGTCATATTTATTTGTTAGAAGTCGGCATAAAACCACGCGCTAAACCAGCGCAAACACCGCGCAAAGCCATAATGTCGCGCAAAGCTGATTGCCCAGGATTAAGACCAGCTTTTCCTGGCGGTAATGTGCACCGCCAAGTAGGTGTCGCGCTAAGTCGCGCAAAACCACTTAGCGCGGCGCTAGTAGCTGAATATAGCATTGCGCCTGTATTCATGTCAGTTTGCCCCTTGCATACATTATAATTTTGCCCGGCGCTAATGCAGTTTGCCTGCGCTATTTGGCCTTTTGAATATGGCAGACCCGCGCTAATCCCGCGCTAAACCTGCGCAAATGGTTTTTGCCCAGCACAAAGTTTTGAATATCTGGCCCTAAGTCACTAGGATAATTACTCTCCTTTTATGATGTACATGGTGTTATAATTGAACAAGTTACACAATTTCAGTATCTAGGAGTTATACTGGATCACCATTTAACATATCAGAAACACATTAATTATGTTATTAAAACAGTACACTGTAGACTGGGGCAACTCCATAGATTAAGTAACTGCTTACTCAAAAAAGTATTGGCTCGTTCTTTAATGTTACTGATTATTGATTACAGTCTTCTGATTTATTCATCAGTGTGTTGTATTAACTTACTTTGTGTAAGAACACCGTATTGTTTGGTCTGCAGATTTGTTAGTTCAGCTTCTCGTTTAACTAATCTCTGTACCTTGTATAGTACTTTGAGATGGTTGTCTTTTGAGCAAAGGGTGAATTATTTTAGCCTGTTATTTCTTAAAAGGTTATTAAGTATTTCAATACCGGTTTCATTTAAGAAGGGGACATAATCTGAAAATAGAGGGGGGCGGCTCAGAGGCAATGTGAGGAAGTATTATTTTTCATGGAGAGGGTGGTGGATGCACGAATGGCCTTTCTGAAGAGGTTGTGGGGTCAAAAACAGTCGGGGAATTCAAGAATGCATGGGACAGACATAAGGCAATTCTAGTGGGGGGGGTTGGAGGAAGTAGGCTGTTGGTTAACTAGGATCTGCAGCTCATCCAATAGGTAGGGAAATGAGCAGACTGGGTGGGCCAAGCAGTCCTTATCTGCCACCAAAATCTATGTTTCTATGTTTCAGTGCGTAACTGTCCTTTATACACAGTATTGCCCCTCAGTATGTACCTGTGCTTTATACAAAGCATTACTCATCAGTGTGTACCTGTCCTTTATACACAGTATAACCCATCAGTGTGTAACTGTCCTTTATACACAGTATCACCCATTAGTAACTGTCCTTTATACACAGTATCACCCAAGTGTGTAAGTGTCCATTATACACAGTATCACCCATCAATGTGTAACTGCCCTTTATACACAGTATCCCCCAACAATGTGTAACTATCCTTTAAACACAGTATCACCCATCAACGTGTAACTGTCCTTTATAAAAAGTATCATCCATTAATGTGTACCTGTCCTTTATACACAGTATCGCCCATCAATGTGTAACTGTCCTTTATACACAGTATCACCCAACAGTGTATAACTATCCTTTATACACAGTATCACCCATCAACGTGCAACTGTCCTTTATACACAAGATCGCCCATCAATGTGTAACTGTCCTTTATATACAGTATCACCCATCAATGTGCACCTGTCCTTTATACATGGTATTGTCCATCAATGTAAACGTCCTTTATACATGGTGTTAGATAAGTGAGGCTATGCAGAAATTATGCTGTACTTACCAAATGTCCCTGATTTTCAGGGATTTCCATGATTTTGCCTCAAACATTACCCGATCCCTCCTCAGTCTGGCATTTCTGTGACAGAAGAGTCAGGATTTAAAGCATAAAATATTAAGAGACATTAGTGTTTGTCTAGTTTTTCTTCCGTAAATGCTCTCATGGACCACTGCATAGTGCAGCATGGGGGTCATTTTCAAGTAGCGGCGCTGGCAATCACAACTCAGGGTTGTGTCCAAGCTTAGAGTGCCACAGCATTCTGACAAGGGAGGATCAGGCATCCTCGAGGAAAAACTCTCCTCCTGTGGGTTAAGATGTATTTCTTGTATTTCTTGCACCACTCTGTGTTCACCCACAGGTGATCTAGGGAGTGTAGAGCAGACATGGGGGACACTATGGGTCATGCAAGGATGTGGGTGATGGCAGGGAGATCTCGACTGCTGACAGGAGGGGAAGGAGGTTATACATGACAGCACCAGGAAATGAGTTCTGTGTCAGCATCACACCTGTGAGTGCTGTTCTGCCCTTTTGTGCCCTACCCTCAGTCCTAAGGAGCTTGACCTCTTGAACCTTGTTGTCTGGGGGGGCAAGCTCATCTACTATATGCAGGGAAGAGGAGCAGATCCCCCCCTTGCAGAACACACTACTGGTAAGATTACTTTTGGATCTGTGGTAGGTACCTAGATGGATTTGGTTTCCTCAGCGGCAACATGAAAGAGAACTAGCCAAAGAAACACAGAAATGTGTTAGCAGACTAAGACTTGTCCATCTTTTTTTTTTTATAATTTCATCTTTATTGAGTTTATCAACATACATAGTTGACAATTTTGTAAATTATGAAATCTCTGTACTTTACAAAGGATTTCGAGCACTGATGCACCTCAACAGAGGAACGCCACTAAAACATTCAGTTAGGTGGGATTTTTGGTGCTTTTTAACAAAAAATTTTATAAACTGAATATTTTAGTGGCATTCCTCTGTTGAGGTGCATCAGTGCTCGAAACTTATTGCAGTAACATATGTTGGTTTCTTGTAGTACAATATACCAGTGCGCACTCTTTTTGGAACACTTTACAAAGGGTATTGGGAACCTTTCTGAAACATTTTACATATTAACAGTCATAAAAAGCCAGTCTCTAGAATTTCGTGTGCATGCCAAAATCCTTCGTAATCCTGTAGAAGATTCAATCTGGGGGGTTTATAAGTACCCTTTATTAGTTACTTCATCTTAACTCCCATTTTGGGTTAATTCATCCAGTGCTGACCTCAGTATACCCTCAGGTATACCGTCTCCCCCGACATCCCAACTACCAAATAGGCGGAAGCCCGTTGTTGTTATTTCTATATCATCAGTCCCAATGGGGAGTGGAGGTGGAGGAGCCCCAGGCAGCACCCTTGGCTCCATTGGGTGGAGTGAAAGAGGACAGAATACATCTGGTGTTGGGGAGGGGTGGTGGGTAAGTAGACCAAACGGTACCATGTGGGATATGAAGCATTTTATAAGTGTGTTAAAATGTCATGTTTTCCCAGAGTGGAATTTATGGGACAAAGGCGTCATCTTGTAATATACAGTACAACTGCCATCGGGTCCATCTGGAGGCAAATTTGTCCTCTCTGTCGTTAAGGTTGTAGGTTATCCGTTCCATTTGATATATCTGTTTAGTGATAAGCCACCAGTCTTGAACAGTTGGGGGCTTAGTGGTTAACCACGCCTCATTAACCGCCTTCTTGGCTGCTGTAAGAAAAAGGTGGAGGAGATATCTAGTGGTGGGGTTTCTAAATTCTCTAGGGAGTAGTAAAAAGTGGTACATTTCGTCAGTTAATTGTAGCTGTGGTCCGAATAGTTCTTGTAGATTAGACTGTAATGATGATATAAAGGGTTGGAGTTTAGGGCAGGCCCACATAATATGTGTGTGGGTCACCTTGACCTCTCCACAGAGTCGCCAGCAGGCAGTCGAGCTGTTAGGAGTATAGTGACTGGTGATTATGGAGGTTCTGAAGTACCTAATAAGGTCTTTCCATGCATATTTACGCCATTGGTGCGAGCTGGTTACCCTAGAGGTATACTGACAAGCCATTTGCCACTCCTCAGGAGTGACAGGATGGCCTCGCTCCTCCTGCCACTGGAGTCATATGTTGTCTGTGAGGGATATTTGTTGCACCTTCTGAGCCTGATAGTACATTGAGATTAAATGTCCCTTACCCAGGGAGGTGTTCAGATGCATCTGGAGATTAATCAGAGGGGGATATTGGATGGGTGTTCAGGTGGGGGTAGGTAGGCTTTCATAATAGTGGTGTAGCTGTAAATATCGGTAGAAATTCCTATGGGGTAAATTGTACCGGTTTGAATTTCATTAAAGTACCATCATTTCCCGTGGGTTAAGATCTGTGAAAGTTATTGCAGTCCAAATCTCTCCCATATTAGAAACCATGGTCCATTGGATTTGGGTAGAACTGACGGAGGTTTGCAATAGGGCATATAAGGGGAAGAAAAGGCCCTAGATGTTGTGATTTCCTTATGGAACTCCAAATATTCCAGGAATGAACTATCCAAGGGTCAGTAAGAGATGTGGGGTGAGGTTCATTGTCCTGTCTGTATATATTTTGAAAGCAGTCACTGTTGTCAATAAAGGAACGCTCTATCTCCGCCCAATGTGGGTCAGTTATAGCATTCTGCCTAGCCATCAGGTGCATAAGAAGGGCTGCAGTATGATACAGCTGGAGGTCTGGGAGTGAGAGACCGCCCCCCCGATCTTGGGAGAGTGAGCATCTTTAGACGAACCCTAGGCCTCTGCCCAGCCCAGATAAATCTAGAGATGGAGCGGTTCCATTCCTGGAATGTTTTCTGTGCTATAGGGATGGGGACATTCTGAAATAGGTAGAGGGCCCTGGGGAGAGTAACCATTTTAATTAGATCTCTTCTTCTGGAACGACTTAGTGGTAATGTGTTCAATGAGGCCAAGTCAGCTTTAAGTTGAGAGGAGAAAGGGACATAATTATTTTTATAAAAATCTGTTGGGGACTAGGACAGTTGGACTCCCAGGAATTTTACCTTCGACTGGGACCAGCTGCAGGGGAACAGACATTGTATATGGGGGGGTGGTGAGTAATGGAAGGTAAGTATCTCTGTCTTGGAGAGGTTAAGTTTGTATCCTTATAGCTGTCCAAACTCATCTAGGAGCTGTTTTATGGTTGGGAGTGACTTTTCCAGTTAGGGCTGCAGCTATGAATTTTGGGGCCCTGGACAATTCACTTGAAATGGCCCCCGTTTCCCAAATGCCAGGGGTAAATGCCGGCTCCTCAGGTGGGCCCCTCCTGAGCTTGGGGCCCCGGACAACTTCCCCACTTTCCCCCCATTACTGCGGCCCTGGGATCTTGGAAGTACAGCAATATGTCATCAGCATACAATACAACTCGGTGCTCTGTGTCCCCCAAGGTAACCCCGGTAAGGCCCTGGGCATCACGTATGCATTGAGCAAGAGGTTCTATGAAAGCTGCAAAAAGGATCAGGGAGAGGGGGTATCCCTGCCTGGTCCCCCGAGACAGCTGAAAATATCCAGAATAGTATCCGCTATCTTCACACATGCTTTGGTAGCTGAGTATATGTTTTGTATGACCCTAATTAAGGTTTGTGGAATCCCTATTTTATGTAGGACCTGGTACAGGAAGGGCCAAGCCATCCTGTCAAATGCTTTCTCCGCGTCATGGCTAATTAGAACTGAGGGGGTGTCAGTGGAGTGCATCTTACAGGCTATGTGGGAGGTGCATTTGATGTTGTCCATGGTGGAGCGGGCCTTCACAAAACCAGTCTGGTCCTTATCTATAAAGCTGAGGGAGGTGTGTATCCATATGATGAGCTATGATATTCATGAATAGCTTATAGTCAGTATTGAGAACTGAGATTGGTCTGTCGGAGCTGCAGAGTTGAGTGTTTTTCCCTGGTTTAGGGATAACTGAAATGGTAGCATATGACCATGAGGGTGGGGGATCCCGAAAAGTCCTAGGAGTTTATGGAGGGTCTGGGGATCAGTTATTTTATAAAATTCTCTTCCATTGCCATCTGGGCCTGGGGCCTTCAGGGTTTTTGTTCTGGCTAAAGCCATGGTAAGTTCAACTTCTATTATCGGGGTGGTTAGAGCCTCTCTTTGGGGTTCAGAAAGTCTGGGCATGGTAATTGGGTGTAGGTAGTTAGCTATCTGTTGGGTGGTGGGGGTCTGTTCCGGGGTGTAAAGGGTGGAACAGTAGGATGTAAAAGCCTCCGTGATGTTGTATAATTTGGTTAGGGGGTGGCCACTTGAGGGGTGTCTGATTGTGGTTATGACTAAGGACTTTTTTTGCTTGCGGATCTGGTAGGCTAGTAACCTCGTAGCCCTAGGCTCCACCTCATAATATCTTTGTCTTAAAAATGTTAGGGCAATCTCTATTTGCTGTAGGGCCAAGCTGTCGAGGTTTGCTTTGGTTTGTTGTAGTGCAGGCCGGACTGAGGTGTCTCCCTGTTTGTGGGCCATTAATAAAAAATGCAGGATGTCCTCTAATTTGGTCTTCTGCTCTCTACACTGTCTGTTTAATTCAGCAGTGTGTTGAATTATATGTCTACGGAAGATAAGATTTCACTGTGTCCCAGTGTATTGCTAGGGTAGTCTCCGCTGGGAGATTATCTCCCACAATTTCTGTAATTTTATCTGTTATGTATTCCTGGAATTGTTGGGAGCGGAGATGGTACAGATTGAGCTTCCAGCGGGTGTTTTTGGGCTGAAGCCCCATGTCCCAGGTGGTAATTAGGGGAGCATGGTTCGAAAGGACTATACTGCCCATTCGAGCATCTTGCAAAGTGCTCAGGTTCTCAATCTGAGTATATGTTTGATCAGTGTGTGAGTAGGTGCGATGCACTGATTAGTAATGGGAATAATTTCTTGACCAAGGGTGGGTATGACGCCATACAACACTCCAGCCCACTTCATACGTGAATTTCTCAAAGAACATCTGAGCTTCTGTTTGTCTTGGGGGTCGTGGGTTGGAGGAATCAAACATGGGATCTGGAAGGAGATTAAAATTTCCTGCCAGTAGAAGAGTCCCTGTGGTCATCTGAACTATTTTATCCAGTAATATCTTTAGCTGAGGGACAGGGAGACCAGGGGGGAGGTACACATTCACTAGGGTGACTTGCTTATTATTTATTGTGCCTTGTACAATAACCAATCTACCCTCTGGGTCAGTCCAGTGAGGTCCTGGCTGAAAGGGGGTGTGGGGGGTATTATAATTGCCACTTCTCTACACCTATCTCAATGGCTAGAGGAATAAAATACCTCACCCCGACTAAGACGGAGTAGTTTAGCATGCTCTGTGGCACTTTAATGGGTTTACTGTAGGTAGATCAGGTCGGACCTACTCTTTCTCAGGTGTGTTAAGACTCGTGATCTTTTGATTGGTGAGGACAGGCCATTTATATTTAGCGACAGAAGTTTCAGGTGTGTGGGGTCTTGATCAGGTTTGAGGAGAGGTGCTGCCGAGGGGTCCCCGTCCCATCCCCCAGATGGACAGGGTTCCCAATGGTCTCACTGTCCAGAAGCTCTCAGTTCCCATTTCATATCGACTGTCGACTAGTTTATTAAGGCAATAACAACACAAACATAAATATAACTATTCAACAATTTGAACTATAAATCCAGACAAAACTTGTAACGAGGTCTGATGGAAGGCCAACTGGGCGTCCACAACAGAAGAAGTGTAACTGGTGCTTCTAAGGAGCAGGGTCATTGCAAGACCCTGAAGTAAGGATGAATCCTTACTGGGAGGTAACATCCCTAATGGGGGACCTCCTGACACATATAGTATCTAGACGGGAAAAGGGAAAAGTAGGATATCGGACGTCAAGTTGGGGTACCAAGATCCTCGGTGTGATTGCTGTAATACGAAAGGCGAACTCTAAATAAGGAGTTCTCCCGAGGGTCCAAAGCAGAGCAGAGGGGGATGCACCCCCACTTTCATGGCTCCCCAAGGTGAAGGAGGTGGAGCAGAAGGAGGCCCCCCCACGCCTGGCTCCCGGCAGCAAGAGTAGCCTGGCCATGCTGACTCTACGACCTCCTCAGGAAGGCTGTTTCATGTATCCACAACCCTCTCTGTGAAGAAATGCTTCCTCACATTACCTCTGAGCCTTATTCTCCTGCGTCTACCTGTCAGTCCTCAGGGCTAAGCTCTGAAGAGCTTTGGTACTCAGTGACTAACTGGTACCTATTCTTATTTTTGACCTGCGCTTAAAGTCATACTGGGTATGTTTTTCCCAGTTTCTTATAGTGTTTCCTTTTTTTTTTATTACTTTCTTGTCAAATGTCTTATGTGTGTCTAGGTGTTCGTAATTTTTTTTAATCCCTTAAGCACACCTTTATTTATTTATTTATTTATTTATTTATTTATCAAGTCTAGGATTACAAATACGTTTGAGCCAAGGCTCTTTCACAAAGGTTCCACATCAGAGAAAATACAAATTATGGGGAACATCAAGACAGACCTTACAACAATGGGGACATTGCATACAATTTGAGGGTAACAATGTAAGCAAAGCAGCCAGCGGCATTTGTCAGAGAAAACAGACAAGAGATGAGAAGTGCCGGAGTTGCAGGGAGAGGGAAGATGGGAGGTGGGGGCTAAGGGATGGGGCAGGAAGGGGAAGAAGGAAGGAAGGTAGGGTGGGGAGAGGGTAGAAAAGTGCAGCATTGGGTATACCAAGATGTGAGTGGTGTGTCCGGTGGGGAGGTGGAAGACCACTAGAGCAGGCAGGGAAATGGAGAAACTAGGTTAAGTTAGGCAGTCACAGGCGTTTTTGGTAATAAGATAGTCCCAGAGCCTAGTTTTAAACATACCAATCATCGAGGCAGAGGAGATAGTAGGGCTAAGGCCATTGAACCAGAGTGGCGCTCGACAAGCAAAAGAGCGTTGACCCTAGGAAGTGTGACAGTGGGGGACTTTCAGTAGCTGCAGAGTAGATCTCCGAAGGCACCGTTTGTTGGTTCGGTGTTGTAACAGAGTTGAGATGCCAGGAGGTGCAAGGCCAAGGTAGATTTTTTTCGCCATGGAGCAGGTGAGAAACTTTATGTGGTTGGATAGTTGGAGCCAGCCGGTCTGGGTGTATAGATCACATGTGTGGGTGAGATGATGGGCACCAGTAATGAACCGACATGCCTTATTTAAGGCAGTTGAGAGGCGTCTAAGCGTTGTGGTTGTGGCTGAGCCGTAAATGATGAGACCAATGTCTATTACAGAGATCACAGAGCTCAGGACAGCAAACTTCAAAGCTTCTGGCATGAGGTGTTGTCTGTGTTTGTAGAGAAGACCAAGCCATGTATTAGCAGCTCTAGCAACATTGTCTACGTGAGGTCCATAGGACAGATTAGGGTCAAGCTGTATCCCTAAGTATTTGAAGGACCCCACCTGTTCTAGGGTGTTCCCCTGGGTAGTGGAGATAGCCAAGTGGTGTAGCTTGTGTGAGTTATGAGAGCTGCAGAAGAGCACAGATTTGGTTTTCTTGTGGTCGAGGACCAGCTTATGATTAAGAAACCATGTCTCTACAGAACTGAAACCAAGTTGAAGGTTGTGTTGTAGTGTTGCAGGATCTTTGTGGGTGGAGAATACAACAGCATCATCGGCGTATAGTATGATCTGTTCAGAGCAGTGGTAAGGGAGGGAAGTTTAAGAAAAGGCTAAAAAGGAGGGGGCCCAGTATGGACCCCTGTGGGACACCAGAGCGAACAGGCAGGGTATCAGAAAGAGCGTCAGCAATTTTTACTCTCTGTGACCGGTTTTCTAAGTAGCTTTTAAACCAGAGAGCAGAGTCAGGTGATAGCCCGGCATTCAGTAGTTGGTCAATTAGTAGTCCATAGTGTACTGTATAGAATGCCTTGGAGAGGTCGATGAAAATGGCCCCTGTGAGTAGGCTGTTGTCCAGGGATTTGTGCAAAACTCCAGTGAACTCAAGAAGGGCTGTGGTGGTGCTGTGACCTTTCTGGAATTCATACTGTTGTGGACAAGGTATATTGTATTTATCCAAGTGGTCGGTAAGTTGATCAGCCACGATGCACTCAAGTGCCTTGGAGAGTGGGGGTAGTACAGAGATAGGGCGATAATTTGAGTGATTTGTCTTATCCCCACTTTTATGGACAGGTATCACGATGGCTGTTTTCCATAGGTCTGGGAAATTTCCACAGCTGAGTGAGAAGTTTAGGAATTTTGTTACTGGGTGAAGTACCTCATTGAGGGTGAGCAACAGAAGCTTAAGGTCCAGGGTGTCGCAACTAGATCTAGATTTAGAGATGGCTGCAGCAATATAGTGGCGAGCTTCATTTAGCCTTACCTCCCTGAAGTAAAAGAGGGGATGGTTAGACTGTGGGGCTGAAGTATTGGGGAGGAGGTCCTGTTTTCGAAAAAGTCATGGGGCAGGACAGCGCTAAGGTCTGAAAAAGCCGTGTTAAAGGTGTTAGCGATCACCTTAGGGTCGAGGGTTGGGGATCCATCAACCATTAACATGGCTGCAGAGGTTTCTGGCTGCTCCCCCGTGACATCCTTGATACTGTCCCAGAATGCACGTCCATTTCCCCAAGTATTGGTGAGAGCGTCTTTGTAATAAGTGGATTTCGTAAGCTGGATGGCTTTTGTGCAGGCACTTCGTGCTTGTTTGTAATTTTGGATGTCCAGTTGTTTGCCAGAAGCCCTGGCAACTGCCCAAAGATGATCCCTTAGTTTCAGCTGAGAGAAAAGAGCCACGGTGAGCCAGGGGTTACAGAGAGATTTTGTTTTGCGCCTTTTAGCAGGGACAAAGAGGTCGCAGGCTCTGTTGAAAATTGAGATCAAATGCTGAGTTAACATCTGTTGCTTCGCAGATGGGTAGCCAGTCTTGTAAAAGCAGGTGTTGTTTGAGATGTGGAAGTTTTCCATGAGGAAGCACTCTATTAGCGATAATTTTGGGAGGGGGCTTGAGGAATTTGTTTAACCATGCATATATGACTGGGTAGTGGTCACAGAGAGTCTGAGAGAATGGTTGTACGAGAGATCTTTGTGGAGTGAGTGGTGAGAACCCAATCCAGGAGGGTACTGGTGCCAGTCTTGTAGTTAATCCTGGTAGGGGAGTCTACCATTTGTGTGAGGCTAGCAGCTGAGATGGAGTCTTTATGGGCACTGGCGCCCACTGCTAACCAGTTTATGTTGAAATCACCTAGAAGAATAAGTTCAGCTTCTGGAGGACGGGAGCTGATAAAGTTTAGGACGTCGTTTAAGCCATGTTTAGGATCCCTGGGCAGGATGTAAACGGAGACAATAGTCAGGGCTTTATGGTTAGGACCTAGGACGATTTTTATTGGTAGGATCTGGGCCGAGGCAGGAAGTGATGGCGTTGCTACAGGGTGCCACAACAGGGAGTTGTTGATATAGATTGCACAACCACCACCTTTTTTGGATACCTAGTCCAGCCTGTGGACATTATAGGCCTGTATTGTTACTGCCAAGTCAGCAACTTTAGGCGTCAACCAAGTTTCCACCACTGCAAGGATGTCAGGGTGTGTTGGCATATGAAGACTTGGAGTGCTTCCAGCTTTGGCAGCAGGCTGCAGATATTAATGGTTGCAAGGAGAAGGGCATCTGGAGTTTTTGTGTGGCAGGAGCTGTTTGGGCCAGGATTAGGGTGGACATTGCCTGAGATGAGAAGTAGGAGGAGCAGGAGTTTTAAGGAGCAGAGTCGCTGCTCCTTGAGAGATAATTTTGATCGTAGTTTCCGGGGGCAGTGGTTGCCAGGTTCCAGGCTGTATCCCATATGGACGGCAAGGTGGTACAGTGTGGAGAGGTAGTCACACTTGTTGAGAATAGTGGTAGGAGTAAGTAACCAGGGATATCCAAACGGTGGGCTAAGCACAAGTCTCGAGTGGAAGTGGAGGGTTCCCTGGGAGTAGCAGTGGAAACCTGAGTAGAGGGTAGCGGGGGTGAGGATGGCTGGGACCAGGGAGAGAGAAGAGTGGGGGCAGGGCAAGAAGGAGGAGGAGGAGGGGTGAGAGAAAGGCAGAGAAAACCTGCATGGCTTGCATAGTAGCACGGTAGGGATGGGGAAGCGAGTAGAACAAGAGGGAGTAAATTGGCTAGTAGGAGGCAGGTAGAAAGAGAGCAATCAGTAAGCACTGTGGGGGATGAGAGATGGGGATGGGAGGGAGAGAGGAGGAAGCTATAAGTGTGGGCCAATAGGCAATGAGAGGCGGTGGGTAAGAGGGAGGGCGGGGTTTGAGGTCTATTTAAGTAAGGTGGGGGGGTGGGGCCATAAATTTTACGGCAAAACTAATGAAAAGTCAATGGGCGCAGCGCCTGGAGAGCAAAGCAAGGCAGTGAGACAGGGCCGGCCAATCAGCTGCTGTTCAAGAGGCTGAGGACCAATGAAGCACGAGGCAGGAAGCACTGCAACCAATGGCAGCCGCTCACAGCTTCAGCGGCTCCAGGCAGGAGTCTTACCCAGCGGCGCAGGTCCCAGAGGCTGGTGGGCGTAGGTGGCTTGTCGGCCCGGCTAGTGGAACCCCAGCCGCTCTTGGCGGTGATCCGGTGGCCCGGTTCAAGGTCTAGGTCTAAGTGGGGGGAGAGAGAGAGAGAGAGAGAGAAACAGAGAGAGAAGAGGGAGATTGGATATAGGTGGGGTGTGAGGTGGCGAGAGAAGTGACGCACAAAAATAAATCAGGGGGCCGGAAGCGGCATGAGAGCAGGGAGAGTGCAGACACAAAGAGAGGGAAGCTACTACGGGGGGGAGGACATCCAAGGACAAAGACAAAATGGAAATTAGTGATGGCCCTGGCGCCAAGGGAGGCGGGGTGCGAGACAGAGGTGAGTAAAGGCAGAGAGGGGAGTTACAGGGTGGAAGCGAGAGTCAGGAGAGCAGAGAGGTAAAGCAAGCGAGAACAGGCCTAGTACAGTTGTATCAGTATTACCATCAAAAACACAGCAAAACCGATTATTACAGTGTAATTCAAACAGCAATGCAAGTAAACGAAATTTTATGACAAAACTAATGAAAAGTCAATGGGCGCAGCGCCCGGAGAGCAAAGCAAGGTAGTGAAACAGGACCGACCAATCAGCTGCTGTTCGAGAGGCTGAGGACCAATGAAGCGCGAGGCAGGAAGCACTGCAACCAATGGCAGCCACTCACAGCTTCAGCAGAGTGGGCACAGGTGGCTCGTCAGCCTGGCTAGTGGAGCCGCGGCCGCTCCTGGCAGCGATCCGGTGGCCCGGTTCCTGTTCGTAATGATACTCTATTAAAAAGAATATGGTATAGGCACAGGGTTTGGGGGCATGATACGTTATCTGTTTTCTCATGATGGCTCTTAAAATTGCCTTGATTAATGTTAAAGGTATTAATGGAGCAGTAAAAAAGATCCAGAGTCATTCAAGAAGTGGGTCGATTAAAAAGTGACAGCCTGCATACAGGAAACCAAACTTTCTTCTTCACAACATGCAAAGTTGAGAAGAATGTGGGTTGGGCTGGCATATTCTGACTCTCATCCAGATGCTCTAAGTCTGGGGTGGCAATTTTGATCTAAAGAGGCCTACCCTTTAAAATTCATAAGACCTTATTTGAGGGTTCAGGCAGATTTGTTATTATTTCAGGGGAGTTTATGGGTCACTCCATACACATTGCTTCTGTGTATGCCCCCACTCTGCCAACAGGAGTTTTTTTTGTCACTTCTTTTGCAAGGTGGCCTCCCAGTCCTCAGGCTGTATCGTCCTCGCTGGTGATTGGAGCTGTGTGGAAAACCCCGAATTAGATCATGGGGTGGCCGGGCGGGGGTCGGGGGCTGATTCCAGTTCCCGGTTACTTTGGTAATTAATCATAGAGGGTGGTCTTGTGGATCCCTGGAGATTGCAAAATCCTGGTACCCATGACTACACGTCTTACTCTAAGTCCTCTGGCTCCTACTCTAGGTTAGATAGGTTTTATACACAAAAGGTGAATGCGCACACTGTGGTGGATATGATTATCCATCCAGTTACTTTATCAGATCATGCCATAATCACTGTGACCTTTCACTGGTCAGATACTAAAGATAAAGGGGCTTGGCACTTTGACTCTGGTCTACTGAATGACAAGGTTTTTGTGGAACAAATGAAGGACACCATCCGATTTTATATACAGGAAAATAGAGAGGAGGATGCACATATTCGGTTCATCTGGGATGGCTTAAAAGCAGTCCTTAGATGAAAAATCATTAGTTATGCTTCTCATAAGCATAGGCTTCAAAAAGCAAAGGTAGAGGGGTTATTGAATGACCTGACCAGACTGGAACGAGAACATAAAAGATCTAGAGATCCAACCATTTTGTTGAAACTGAAGGAAACTAGGGAATCGTATAATAGTGAAATGAGTAGAAAGACAGAGAATTTCCTCCGATATACCAGACAGAGATATTATGAGACTGGCAGTAGAGCAATTCGGTTGTTGGCTCTACATCTAAGAAAACTGGAACCGGATAGATATATCCCCCGAATCAGAGCACTGCAGTCGAGGTTAGACTTGACAAATCCCCCTCAGATTGCAGATGAGTTTTGTACATATTTTTCTAAATTATATAGTCAAGAAAGATCCCCAGATCATCACAGGATGGTTGCAGAGTTCCTACAGCGAAGTTCTCTCCCTAAATTGAAAGACTCCCAGAAAAGTTTGTTAGAGGCCACCATTTCAGAGGTGGAGGTAAAACGAGTAATTAAGTCCCTTAATAGAGGAAAAGCACCAGGACCTGACGGCTTCACTGCCAAATTCTACCAATACTTTTTGGTTGATTTAGCTCCTCTAATACTAAAGGTTTGTAATGTTGCACATGAAGAGGGTGCCACTCCACCCTCTTGGGGGGGAGGTGGTGGTTACCCTCCTTCCCAAGCCCGGGAAAGATCCCATTGCACGTGAAAGTTACCGTTTCATCTCTTTGATTGATTTTTGCACAAATTTTGGGTGATCGCCTTCAGAAATTCATCCCAACTTTGAAACATCCGGATCAGACTGGTTTTATTCCTGGAAGACACATCCAGGATAATATTAGAATTTTATCAATGCTCTTTCTGCCTCGGGAGCACTCCTTCCTGGGCCTCTCCGGGTGGTGATTTCTCTCAATGCGGAGCACGCGTTCGACCGCCTGGACCGGGTCTTTCTGGACCACACTCTTCTTAAATTAGGATTTGGGGATAAATTCCATAGTTAGATTGCCAACCTATATAGGGATCCCTGGGCAAGGGTAAAGGTTAATGGGGTCATGTCTAATAAAATTAAAATTTGTAGAGGTACCAGACAAGGGTGCCCTCTGTCTCCACTTCTCTTTGCCCATAGTATGGAACTACTTGCGGCTCTTATTAGACAATCAGAGGAATATAGAGGTATTAGGGTGGGAGGGGTAGAAGCTAGAATTTCATTGTATGCTGATGATACTCTGCTGTATTTAGAGGACTTGGTCAGCCACATATCTATGGTCAATTCCCTGTTGGGGGATTTTGGTAAAGTCTCTGGTTTTAAAATGAATGATTCTAAGACTGAATTGCTGCCTTTGGGCAAGATACACTCCCAATCATTGGCAACTATAAATGGTCAAAGGAGAGTTTTAGATACTTGGGGGTCTAGGTCCCTAATGATATAAATAAATTATACTCAGTTGATCACTTCAAGTTATTACAGACAGCTCAGGCAGACCTCTGCAGATGGGGAGAGCTCCCCCTCTCTTTAATGGGACGTATTGAGAGTATACATATGAATGTGCTCCCTCGCTTTCTTTTTCAGTCCCTGCCCCTCAAACCTCCTGATCATTTCTGGAAATCCCTTAAATCCTCAATCTCCAAGTTCATTTGAGCGGGCAGACATCCTAGGGTGAGATGGGATGTCCTAACTGCATCTAAAGTGAAAGGTGGCCTTGGTCTCCCAGATTTTTAAAAATACTACTGGGCCTCCCAGATTCACCCATTGGCCTCTGCTCTGCCAAACAAAGATCCCCCCCCTCTGGGTTTAGATAGAAAGACCCCCCCCCCGCTCCTCGCTGGGAGATGTGCGAGGCTTGATGTTTATGGACCGAAAAGGAGTTTCATGTCTGCGTATAAATAATCCTTGGACAGAAGTCATTAAAACTGCTTGATTAGAGGTAAACAGAAGGCTGGGACTTCCTATATTAATAGGAAGTAACACTCCTATCAGAACATGCCTTGATTTTGCACCTCTCAGATGGGACATGGGGATTGTCAGATGGGCAAGGAAAGGTTTGGTAACTCTAGGTCAGTTGTATAGAGAAGATTCCCTTAAATCATCTCAACAACTCTCAGGTGAATACGGGCTCCCCTCCCAAGACTTATTTAGATACTTACAACTTTGCCATTTTTTACTTGAGAAGGAAAGAATAGGCGAATTTGGGAAAGACCCTAATAGCAACCTTCTTTTAGAGATATTGTTATGTGAAATCTGTCTTAAGACCCCATAAGGTTTAATTTCCAGACTGATTATATTGTTCTACGCCCTTGAGAAGGATTTATTGGTTAAACTTGAACAAGCATGGAGGGCTGAGACGGGTTGGGACTGGAGGACTCAGACTGGGTGAGGTCCTGGCAGGCAGACCACTCCACTACTGCTTCGTATGCCTGGAGAAAGTTTCGATGGAAGATTGTGATCCGGTATTTTAGGACACCGGTAGTTTCCAAGCACTATGGTCAATACCCTTCGGAGCTCTGTTGTTGGGGTTGTGGGGACAGGGGAACACATACACATATTTTTTGGGAGTGCCCTAAGCTGCAAGTTTTTTGGCAGTCGCTTTTGACTGCTTTTAAATCAATTTTTGGTTTTGATTTACCAGGAAACCCAGTGAACTGGATCTTGTGGTTATTCCCCCCAGCAATTAAGACCAAGGCCCAGTAGTATTTGTATAATACTGTGGTGGCCACGGCCTTTAAAGCCATTACAAGCAGCTGGCTAACTCAAGATGTTCCCACTATTGAGACCTGGTATTTGATCTGTCTGGATGTATTAGACACGGAGGAACTAACGGCTAGGATCCGTCTAGGTAAAGAGAAATTTAAGAGTAAATGGCTTCCTTTCTTTATCAGGCAGAGAATGAAGTGGTCAATGTTTTAGAAATCCTAGCCCGATATGCTTAAGAGAATAAGATCTTCATTATGCCCCCGGTGATCTTATGTTATGTGTGTCTTTAAGTATAAATATCAGTAATATAACGGTTGAGGGTCGATGAATTGTCATTGGTGTGCTATCACCTTCCCCCCCTTCCCATCCCCCCTTTGTAACCCCCTTTTCTTATCTTTTCAATTTTATGTGATATGTTTTGAATAATTTGTATTCTGTATGTCTACATATGTCTATATAAGTTATGTAATGTCCTGACTGTACAATGTGTAATGAAAATTATAATAAATTATGATTAAAAAAATATATATATATTCTATATATTTATATACGTATATATATATATATATATATATATACACACACACACACACACACATGTACCTAAAGCAGTCCCAAAGTTTCCGTTCTACTTTGCAAGTCAATTCATCCTACTAATCTGGCCTCCAATGCAATGTATAGTGGGAATACTTGCAGTTTTTCATCCTGGAGTGCCAGAGGCTTCCAGTCGGTCGACTGGAGAAGAAGTCTGTCGGCCTTCAGGGCCTCACCTCACGTTGATCGTTGCTCCACAGTCTTTGGGAAAGCTTAGAGGCGATCGACGCACCCTGGAGCACTGGAGCCGGTCCTCCACTGCGGCATATCCAGCTTCCTGGTCTTCAGGTCCTCCAAGGCCACTGTTGCCAAGTCAAATGTGAGTGTGCCCTCCTCAAAGTAAACCATCAGCTTCGCTGGATAGGGTGTCCTGAATTGGATGCCAGCAGTCTTGAGTGTTCTCATTATGGGCATGTAGGCCTTATTTCTAGCCATAATCTCTGGGGCGTAGTCATTTTCAAAATACAGTCTCTGGTTCTGGAAATGTACTGTCCTCTGCTTCCAGGCTGTATGTAGCACATTTTCTTTTTCTTGAAAATGAAGGAACCTGATGGGCACTACTTGTGGGCAGGCTCCAGGGACTGGTCTTGGCCCCAGTTTACAATGGTCCCTCTCAAATTCCAATGAGTAGCGGGCTGGGAGAGCAAGGACCTCGCATAGGGTGTTCTGTATAAACTGGATCATATCAGAGCCCTCGGCCCCTTCAGGGATGCCAGAGATCCTAATATTATTGCGGCAATTTCTGCTCTTTGCATTTTCAGCTCTGTCCTGAAGCAGCTTAATGTTTTGGTGCAACTGAACAATGGCCCTCTCGGTGCATTCCACCCTGCTATCTGTGTCTGTAGCCTGGGTCTCCATAGCCTCCTGTCGCTTCTCCAATTTGCTGATATCTGTACGGAGAGCGGTGGCAGTGGAGCACATCTCCTTGCAGAAATCATGGAGCTCTGACAACATCTGGGCCATTTGTGTCTGAAGGGTGGTGACCGGTATGTGGCTATATGTTGTTGCGCTGTGACGTGAGGCTGAGGAAGCCTGGGAGCCCTCGCTCTCCGAGACGCCCTCTGACAATCGGTCCTCATCCAATGCTGCTGGTGGCTTTGTTTTGGCTCGGTCCCTTCCTCTCAACATGCTGTAACCGCTGTAATTTATATTATCTGAAGTCCTTTATTTATTGCAGGAATTTGGAGGTTTTAGATCAATCTCGGTGGGAGCTCCCGATTTAGGCTGTACCAGGGAGCATGACGTCATCAGAAGTCTTGTAGTCCATCTTATCCGCAGATCTTCCTACTGGAGCCATGGAGTCATAGCAACCAACAAGTACATGTATCCAGGCCGGAATGTGGGACCATATATTCGGCTCCAGGGGCAAGAATTGGAGATTAAAAAAAAAAAAAAAAAACTTTAAAAAAGGAGCTTTTCACACTAATTTGAAATATCGTGACACTTTCTAGAGCTGTCATGATCTATTTCCTTAGATATTGACTCTGATTTTGGCAATTTGTTTCTAGTTGTTAAAGCTGGAGTTCTGTCACCAGGAAACTTCCAGTTAGCACCAACATGTCAAACCAATATGTAGAATTGGGGGAGGTTTGGTGTATGTCCTGACAGTAGGAGCAGATGGTGGCTCTGGAATCAAAAAGTTTGAGGAAAAATAAAATCTCTTAAACAGGCTGGCCCAGTGGCACAGAGGCACCCAGCACCTCCCTGCTCCCATGCCGGTGACCCAAGTTTTGAAGCGAACTTGGTGCAGTGGGGTTCAGCCGGGGGGGGGATGCTGGGAGAAGATTGAGCAGCTGCCAGGCAGCTCTCCTCTCCCAGATTTGGGAGGTTAGCCATGGCTGCCACCGAGTGGAGGCTTGATGGTAGTGTGGGGCAGATGGGGGGCTGGTGCAAGGCCGGGTGAGTGGATCGGGCCATTTGGTCCTGGGGGCACATGTGCACCTCCATGCACATGTGCGACCTTGTTGCCGAGACTTTAGGGAAGTAAGGGGAGAAAACCAGGGAGGAAAACCCTCGCTGATTAGGATGAAGACTGACCTCACAGGCTCACAAGCCTGCGATGACCGGGCACTTACTACAGTCCCATGGCAGAGGTTGGTGGCAGCAAGGTAAGCCCCGGAGGAACTAGGTAACAAGGCTGGGAGGGTCAGTGGGAAGGGGTGGTTGAAGTGAGATAAGGATAAACATAGGGTGGCGAAGAAAAAAAAAAAAAGAAAAAAAATCTCTTAAACGGGTCCCACACTGAGCCTTCCCTGTTAACACACCACTACTGTACTCATGTTTGCAAAAGCACTGCCCAGCAGTCCCAAAGAATTTCAGGCACATTGTTCTCCTGAGGAAATATTGCCCCCCGCAGTCAGAAGATGAGAAGTGCAACTCCTTCAGGTCGCTGCTTGAGCTGGTTATTTCTGTCACTGAAGAGTGTGGGGTTCATAATGCTATTGCCGTTACAGCCTAGTTCTCTTTCAGAAAATGCTTCACACCCTTAGCTTCATATGTTAGATTGCTTCTTGAGCAGATACGACCATTTTTAAGATAGGTTTTAATTTTTTTAAGATTAATCTCTAATTTGACAGGAGGTTGAGAGATATGAGGACATCAGGTAAGGGCACAGTTTAGAGATCTCACAGGGAATTTGGTACATTATAGTTTATATAAACAGCCGACCTCAACAGAAATGCAACATATAGAACAGGATGCAGCAACTGTCCATGACTCAGGGCCTTCATTTCATTTGTGAAGTTATGCTACTGTGCTTTAACTCAGTAGCAAGCCATGAACCCAACCCACCCTCAACAATAATGCTTGGCCTACACTTTCCAAAATACTGCTGACCCCTGTGTCCAGCCCTTCTTCTGCCACCCCTACTGCTCTTTGTCCTCTTCTCCCATGATCCTCTACCTGTATGCCTCCTCTCTACACCCACCTGACCCCAGCTACCTGGTTCTGCCTTGCAAATACTGTAGTTTGGCTAGTTCTAACATTGTAACATTTCATCCTTGCACCAAGATGGATCTGTTCCCACCTGCTGCAACTAATTACTCTGGAGTTCACTGCCCATTATTTAGTGGTTCTCTGTGTAAACCCCCCATTTCTGAGGGTTTATCTTGTGGGGTCATGGGCCCCTTGTGTCTGTCTCCTCTGAGCCCTCTCCTCCCAACTTCTCCTACTGGTCTACCAGGACTGTAGAAGGGGATGGAGGCATCTTCCAGGTTGGAAGCATTTCTTCTACTCTCTCTTCCATGTGGCAGAATGTTATAGAAATAAATAAAAACTAAGAAACTTTTCCTAAACACAGGTGGCAGAATTTGGTGTATTACGCATTTCTGAGTCTGCAGGTACCACATTTAATATGGGCAGAACGAAAAGACCCCAAATACAGGCTGTGAAGACAACTGGGTCTACACTTCCCCCATCCACAAACACAGGCTGTGAACAAAACTGGGTCTACACGCCCCCTCCACAAACCCAGGCTGTAAACACAACTTGGTCCACACTCCCCCCCCCAAACAAACCCAGGCTGTTAACACAGTTGGGTCTACACTCCCCCCTCCACAAACACAGGCTGTGAACACAACTGGGTCTATACTCTACCCCCACAAACCCAGGCTGTGAAAACAACTTGGTCTACAACCCCAAAACAAACCCAGGCTGTGAACACAGCTGAGTCTACCCTCCCCCATCCACAAACACAGGCTGTGAACACAACTGGGTCTACACTACCCCTTCCACAAACCCAGACTGTGAACACAACTGGGTCTACCCTCACAAGCCCAGGCTGTGAACACAACTTGGTCCACACTCGCCCCCCCCCCCAACAAACCCAGGATGTGAACACAGCTGGGTCTACACTCCACCCTCCACAAACACAGGCTGTGAACACAACTGAGTCTACACTCTACCCCCAAAAACCCAGGCTGTGAACACAACTTGGTCTACACCCTCAAAACAAACCCAGGCTGTGAACACAACTTGGTCCACCCCCCCAAAACAAACCCAGGCTATGAACACAGCTGGTCTACACTCTACCCTCACAAACCCAGGCTGTGAACACAACTTGGTCCACACTCCCCCACCCCCAACAAACCCAGGCTGTGAACACAACTGGGTCTACACTCCCCCACTCCACAAACCCAGACTGTGAGCACAACTGAGTCTACACTCTACCCCAACAAACCCAGGCTGTGAACACAGCTGGGTCTATACTCCTCCCTCCACAAACATAGGCTGTGAACACAACTGGGTCTACACTCCCTCCTCCACAAACCCAGACTGTGAACACAACTGAGTCTACACTTTACCCCCACAAACCCAGGCTGTGAACACAGCTGGGTCTACACCCCCCCTCCACAAACACAGGCTGTGAACACAACTGGGTACACACTCCCTCCACAAACCCAGGCTGTGAACACAACTAGGTCTACACTTCCCCCTCCACAAACACATACTGTGAACACAACTGGGTCTACACACCCCCTCTAGAAACCCAAACTGTGAACACAACTGGGTCTACACTCTACCCTCACAAACTCAGGCTGTGAACACAACTTGGTCCACACTCCCCCCCCCCCACCAACAAACCCAGGCTGTGAACACAGCTGGGTCTACACTTCCCCCATCCACAAACACAGGCTGTAACAAAACTGGGTTTACACTCCCCCTCCACAAACCCAGGCTGTGAACACAGCTGGGACTCATCCCCACAAACACAGGCTATAAAACACAACTGGATCCACCTCCCCCCTCCACAAACCCAGACTGTGAATACAACTGGGTCTGCACTCTACCCCACAAACTCAGGTTGTGAACACAGCTTGGTCCACACACCCCAAAAACCCAGGCTGTGAACACAGCTAGGTCTATCCCTCCCCCCGACAAACACAGGCTGTGACCACAACTGTGTCTACACTCTACCCCCACAAACCCAGGCTGTGAGCACAGCTAGGTCTACATTCCCCCCTCCACAAACCCAGACTGTGAAAACAACTGGGTCTACACTCTACCGCCACAAACCCAGGTTGACTGCTCTTAACAGTTAATATTAACTTCAGGCAGTACACAAGTTCTTTAATTGTTGCACCACACTGCAGCCTTTAAAAGATTCATGTCTGATTTCACCGATGACTTTAGTGTTTTGAGAAATCATGTTACAAGGAAAGGGGCAGGAATGGACCGGTTTACTTTTTTTTTTTTTCTATTCTTTGTTTTCCCTCCTGCATCTCCCGATCAGCCCCTCTACAAACGGCAACCGCCAGCCCCATCATCCACCATCCCAGGCCTTACCCCAGCTACTTACTTACCACCATGGATGAATGGGTGCCACGGGTGGTGCTGCGAAGCTTGCCGGGTTGCCATCCTCATCCTGCCAGTCGAGTTTATTTTGCACCCTGTTTTTCCTTGTTCCCTGAGGTCATCACTTGTACTATGGTGCACGTATATGGCATAAAGATTCCACACACACTCGGGCACCTGCGTCCGTCCCCCCAGGAAGTGACCACTGCTGCTGCAGCACCTACCTCTGCTAGGTGTCAGGCAAAATATGGCACACACGGTCCCCTCCTCCCTGAAGGAGACCTGTCTCTTGACACTCAATCCTGCTTACCCTGGTCAGCCCCCGAGCAGTTCTGGTCCGTATCAAGGGGCTGTGTTGACTACTTGAGTTAACTTACATACTGCTAGACAGATTTTGACCAATTTGTGGGGTAGTGAGTCATCATCGCAAAGTCCCTTCCTGCCAAATGCCACACTTATGGCTTCTGAAACCACCAAGCTATGAAAGCTCAGTCATCTAGATGTTCTATAGAAACCTCAACAAAACTCTGCAGCAGCAGCTCTGCCCACCATTGCAGTAACAGGTGCTTCGCAGAGCATTTGGTTATCAAAGAGGCTCTGTCCTGCCTTCACAGCCCTCTTTATTTGTCAGTCATAGTAGTAAATAAATGTATCTATAAAATCCAGAAAAGGGTTCCTCAATTCAGATGAGACTAATTTCCAGCAGGGTCCTAACACTTGCACTCACAGTATAATAAATATACATAATGTTTTCAATATCAATCAACAGTACTTGTGGACATCTTGAAAAAAGCATACCTCATCTCATTATAATGACAGTAACCAATGTCAAAGGCACCAGCAGTTTTTTCACTTTGTTTAGTTTCTGAATTATTCTTTATTCTCCTCCCAACGTGGTTAGAACCTCTTTGGTTCCACCTACTCACACTCCCATCTAGATATCCCCTTCACCCTCCCCCCGAGTTGTCTCTACTGACACCAGTCTCACTATGGTAAGGTTCAGGTTCCATGCAGCCAGGTCCTACTTTCCTCTACACAAATCTGTAGACCCAAGGAGGTGGGAGGAGGCTGGAAAGCTGATGACCCTGACCCTCCCATTAGGTGGAGCCATGATTCATGAGGGGAAGCTGGAATGTCATCCCTCCTGACACCTCGTACTTCCCAGCCTAATTCTCTACCCTGCAGAGCAAACCTCAAGAACATGTGCCGGTTGCTCACCTGCATGTTATAGCAGGTGCATACTCTGTTTACACACACCACCACCTGGAAAACGGATATGCACCGTGACTAAGAAGAACCTTTTTATATAGTGCAAATCGGAGGTGATGCAATGGGGTGAAAGTTTGCTCTACATCTTGTGCTGCTGCCCATGGCGACTGAGAATGGGGCTTGTTATTCCGGGGGGTTTAAAACAATGTTCTCAGTTTTATTGTTCAATCATACACCAGATAGGATATTAGCACTGCATATTAGAGAAAAGCTCACGTTTCGAGATGATCCTCTTCATGCAATTACTGTCCCTGGAGGTGGATAATGACCATTGGTTTTGTGGTTTCGTTCTTTTACTTCATAAATTTTTATTGAAATTGTAATGATGTATGGATGTGCAGGACACTGCTGAAAGAGTCCTATTAACATACAGTATATTGATATGGATGCACCAAAGCAAGTTTGACTCCGGTGGTTTATTAGAGATATATAAATCTCTTTATTCAGTTGTTAATTCCTCATTTAGGAAACAAGCACCAACATTTCATGGCTTGATAGCTCCACTTTTTCTTCTACCTGGTAGGACGGCCGGTGAGCACATGTTGGAACGCAAGGTAGGGACCAGTGAAAAACACACAGACAATTGAAGGGTACTCACTAAGGCAAGCCTTACGAAGCAACAAACTTTATGCCCTTTTTACAAACAGAGCGAAAGGAACACTACAAGACCAGATTAATCACTGCAAGGCTCAAGTGGCACTATCAAGCCATGAAGAGTACTCATTAAGCCAAGCCTTACAAGCTGTAAGCTTTATCCCCTTTTTACAAAGTGGGGTGTAAGGAAAAACAGTTATGTAAGAACTTCCCAGGACAGTAGATGGTTGCGAGAATCTCCTCCATTAGGCCACACCTTTGGAACCATTTTGCTAGCCGAGGGCTGCTCACAATGAAGTGCAGTGGTGTCACATATATAACATGGGCGGCCGCCCCATCACTCCTCAATTCCCTGCCGAAGATTAGCTTTGGAGGACCTCTAACTGTAAGGAGCCAGGAGATTATACCAACACCTAGCATACAAAGAGAGGCATGGGACTGGCAACAGGATGTGTGGAGTAAGGTTTTAAGCACAGCATCTGATATAACCCTCAATGAAATCGAAAGGGGGAAGGAGGGAGAGTGCGGCATGGCCTAATAGAGGAGATTCCTTTGAAGATCTACTGTTCTATCTTCATCAAGGATAGCTCCTCCATTAGGCCATACCTTTGGAATGACTTTCAAGCAGTACAAAACAACAGAGAGAATGGCACAGTCCGATATGTAATCAGGACAGGAGGCCTTGCAGTACAGCAAGCCCCAAACCAGCACAGCTACGAGAGACGATGTCCAGACTGTAATGTCTAGTAAAAAAGTGAACAGTGCTCCATGTGGCTGCAGCACATATGTCAGCAGCTGAGACATTTTTGAAATAAGTAACAGCAGTGGCCATACCCCCCCAGTGGAATGACCTCAAAAAGCACCAGGAAGTTCCTTAACATATTTCCTATAACAGGACATAATACAATGTGCCAACCATTTGGACAGACATTGTTTAGACACAGGAGCACCATTTTTCTTAGAGGTGAATGAAACCCAAAACTGAGAGGGCTTTCCGCAGTCCTTGGTGTGATCAATATAGTATCTTAGTGTTCTATGTTCATCTAAAGTATGGAGCAGCACCTCAGCCTGGTTGGTATGCTCAGGATTATAAACAGGAAGGTGCATCGTTTGGTTCAGTGTAAATTCTGATACCACCTTTGGTAGAAACTTAGGATTCATATGCAAAGACACTCTGTCTTTGTGAAGACTCAAATAAGGAGGTTCGCACATCAGAGCCTGAAGCTCAGAAATCTGAGCAGAAGTCATAGCAACTAAAAATAATGTTTTCCAGGACAGGAAATGTAAGTCATAACTTGTGGCAGGCTCAAAAAGAGCCAATGTCAATTTCTTGAGTATGAAATTCAAGTCCCAAACTAGGACTGGATTACACATGGGAGGATTTATGTGAATTATACCTCTCAGAAATGTGTGGGACACCTTTAATTGGGCAACCACATGCCCATCAATAGGGACACGAAAAGCTGATATAGCGGTCAAATGCACCTTAATAGAAGAATACTGCTGGCTTAAGTCAGACAGGGAAAGCAAGTATTCCAGCACAGAATTCACAAGACATGTAAAAGGGTCAATATTCCAGAAAACAGACCACAAAGTGAAGCGCTTCCATTTCAGGGAATACGCATATCTCAAGGTTTCCTAACCGCAAGCAGAACATTAGCAACCTTAGGGGATACCCCAAAACATGAAATGGCTATATTTTCAGGAACCATGCATGCAGGTGCAGCGACTTCAGGTCCAGATGGACCAGAGACCCTTGTTCTGTGACAACAGAGGCAGAGGAACAGGAACAGGAACAGGGGGCTGCACTACCAGATGCTGAAGGAGTGGAAACCAAATATGGTGAGGCTAGAGCAGAGCAATAAGGATGAGAGTGAAACTCTTCACCTGCAGCTTGAGCAGAACTCTCTGTGTTGGAAGAATGGGAGGAAAGGCGTATCGCACCCAAAAACTCCAGGCCCTGGAGCAGATAGCAGAAATGTGGCAGTTCTGCGTTGTGTGGGGACACAAAAAAGTCCAGCATTGGATGACCCCATCTTGTGAAGAGGTCATTTACCAAGGAGGTTAGCAGTTTCCATTCATGAACCATTGACCGGGACCTGCTTAACCTGTCTGCCAAGACATTTTGGAGACCTGGGAGAAACACAGCCGACAGCTGAAGGTGTGAGACAGAGCTCAGTACTATACTCTCATCACTCCCCTGCCAAGGGGATAGGAGTAAGTGTCCCCTTGTTCGCTGATGTAATGCATTATACTGACATTGTCCATCTGGATTAACAGAGGACTGGGGCGGAGATGATTCTGACATGCCTGGAGGCTGTACAGGACAGCTCGCATTTCCAGAATATTTATGTGCAGCTAGACCTCCACCTTGGCCCATGACTCTTGTGTCCATTAAGGGCCGAGAGGAGCACCTCATCTAGAGCCTGAGGCATCTGTGGTGAGGATCTGTACAGGAGCAGGTACAAGGTATGGAATGCCCTTCAGTAGATTCTCACCGTCCATCCACCAGAACAACGCTCTGCATATTAAGAGACATGGCAAGAACCATTTGCTCCAACTCGTCTGTCAACTGATCCCATTGGATCATGATTGTTCACTGTGATATCTGCACGTGAAGTCAGGCTAGGGCACAGTCACTATGGCTGCAACCATGAGGTCCACTAAATGTAACACCGTTTGTGCAGAAATATAATGACTCTTGTGCACCAACTGTGCCTGAGCACTCAGAGTGTCCGCCCTGTCCTGGGGCAGGAAGGCACATTCCTTTTCTGTGTCCAAGACAGCCCCTATGTACTACAGTCTTTGGCACTGAAGTCAGTACAGACTTTGGCACATTCACTGTGACCCCCAAGTCATTGAATAACTGACATGTTTGGGACAGTGTGTGAAGCAGAGCCTCCTGGAGCTGACCTACAGAAGCTAGTCGTCCAGATAAGACAAAACATATAGGTCTGCCCTGCGAAGGGCTGCTGCAACTACTGCAAGCATTTTGTACAGACCCAAGAAGCAGAGGACAAGCCAAAGGGCAATACCTTTCCATTCAATTCAATTCATCTTTATTTTTAGAAGGCGCTTTTCTTAAAATCAAAGCGCCTGTACAAATTCGCAAAACAATAAATACAATAAAATTAAACTAATATAAATCCTTAAAAGCTATGCTAAAAAGGTGGGTTTTCAAAGCTCCCTTAAAACTAAGGACGGTCGGGCAATCTCGCACCTGACGAGGTAGAGAATTCCACAGTGTTGGTGCCATAAAACTAAACGATCTAGCACCTGATGTTTTCAAACGAACCCTGGGAATCTCTAGCAATCCCTCGTCAGTGGATCGGAGGGAGTGGGAGGGATTGTAGGAGCAAAGGAGCTCTTTCAGGTATGTAGGTCCCAGATCATGTAGGGTTTTATAGGTCAGTAAACCGACCTTGAAGGTGATTCGACAAAACACTGGCAGCCAGTGCAGTCCGCGAAGCACAGGCATTATATGGCTGGATCTAGAAGATCCAGTCAACAACCTGGCTGCCGCATTCTGCACTAGCTGCAGACGGCGAAGTTCAACCCCCGATAGCCCTAGGTATAAGGAATTACAGTAGTCAAGACGGGAGGTAACGAAGGCGTGGATCAATGTTGGAAGGTCCTCTCGAGGAACCAGGTGCTTCACCCTGGCAATATTCCTCAGATGAAAAAGGAAGTCTTGACGACCGCTGACACCTGGGATTTAAGTGTCAGTGATGCCGTCAGTGTCACCTCCAGATTCCGCACCAGTCTGAGGTGTCAGTTGGACACCTCCAAACCATAAGCCTGAGGTGATCCCTCCGGCAGACCGCCTCACAGCGACCTTTGTCCACCACCAACACATCAGTTTTCTCCGGGTTTAACCTCAGCCAATTCCCATTCATCCAGTCTTGGATTTCTTCAAGGCAGTTATTAAATACCGACAAGGCAGCGTCCTGGCCGGGCACAAAAGACATATACAGCTGGGTATCATCTGCGTAGCAGTGAAAACCCAAACCGTATCGTCTAATAATCACCCCTAACGGTAGCATATACACCGAAAACAACATAGGTGCTAAAATAGAACTCCTCTGCGGTACCCCGCAGGGTAGGAAGATGATGATGAAAAAAATTCCCGACACCACTCTCTGAGTCCTACCCAGGTAAGATTGAAACCATCTGAGGACCGTACCAGACAGTCCACAGACTGACCATGCAGATGCTCTAACAGCACACCATGGTCAACGGTGTCAAACGCTGCAGAGAGATCAAGTAGTACCAAGATGGATCGGGTCCTATGATCTCTCGCTATTAGAGAGGTCATTTAGCACCGCACGAGTGCTGTCTCGGTACTATGCCTTTCCTAAATCCAGACTGAGAGAATCGTAGATATTGTTGTTGGTCAGATGATCCTCCAACTGCGCACGACCACTTTCTCAATAACTTTACCCACAAAGGGTAAGTTAGAGACTAGCCTGTAATTTGCTAGACAATCTGGATCTAAGGAGGATTTCTTTAATAGAAGCTAACTATAGCCTCTTTAAGGGGATCTGGAAAAATCCCCTCTCCAAAAGACTTCCAGGCAGATCAAAGCTAGGACTAGGCCGATCTTATCCACAAACCCACTAAAAGGCGTGTGGGGCCAGGGTCAAATCACAGCTAGTCGGTTGCAGTGCTCGAATGATCATCACAACATCATCGATTGTGGGAAGGCTGAAGTCAGACCATCTAAACTGGGTGTTCGCATCTCCTGCCGACCACCGTCGCTCCCATTGGGGAGGAAGAGTGAATGTCCGATCTGATTTTGACAACCTTATCTGCAAAGAAGAGAGCAAGCTCCTCACACCATTCTTGAGATAAAGCTCTTCTGGGCTGAAGACAGACTGGACTGCACAGTCTGTCCACAGTCCGAAAGAGCTGAGCTGGTCTATTCTGTGCAGCCGCTATCTCTCTGGACAGGAACTCTGCCTTCTTACAAGAGATTGCAGATTGATAGGCCAAATAATGGTCCATCAAACTAAGCCTGTCAACGTCAAGACCGGACCTTCGCCAACGCCTCTCCAGCCTTTGTCCAACCCTCCTCAACTCCCTCATGGTCTCATCAAACCAGGGAGACCTGGGGCGAAGAGTAAGAGGATGAACACGAACTGGTGCAATAGAATCCAGGGCCCCTGTCACTGCCTCATTATAAGCATGTACCAGGTCACCTGGATCTAAGCAATCTATCGGTAGGCTTGATAGGTCCAACACCGCCATCAGGTCATCTGGGGATACACCCCTCAAAGGGCGGTATCGGACCATCTCCAAGGGGCAGACCTAACAGGGGTGGCCTCAAAACTGAACCTAATGGAGTGATGGTCAGACCATCCGACCGGTTCCACCATCAAGTCGGATATCCCCATCCCCAGAAGGAACACCAGGTCCAATGAGTATCCGCCAACATGGGTCGAGGAGGAAACCACCTGTGTGAAGCCCAGTGATATCATCAACTGGAGGAAGTCTTGACCAAATCAAGAGAGTTCATCGTCGACCCAAGCATTGAAATCCCCCAGAACCAACCATCTGGGGGACGCCAACGTTAGGTCGACAATGAAGTCTGCAACTTCCTGCAGGAAAACATTCTCATCACCTGGTGGACGGTATACAAGAAGTATCCTGCACCCCACATCCTCGCCCATGATACACTCAAAGGATCTGGTGACTCCCGCTGGTACCTCCACCAGGCCCAGTTCTGACTTAAAACATATGGCAACACCCCGCCCCTAGATCCTGCCTCGGCGGTGTATCACCAGTACCAGCTGGAATTGCTGATTAAAACTGGCCCAGCATTTTCATCCAGCAAGTCTCGTGATGCCGCCAGTCAGATGACCCGACAAGATCGGCTACAACAGCCGTCTTGTTTTTAATAGACCTGGCGTTGCATAACACCACCAGTAGGATAAACCTCGATAATGACCGCCTACCGGCTGATCAAATCAGAACCCTTGGGTATGGGCACAAGACAGGAAGACCCTCTCCTGTGCCCATTTCGCCCCAGGCGTCTCCTTGACCCCACTATCCCAGTCCGCCCCTCCTTTCCATTCCCCCCAAGCCCAGCACCAACCCTCCGTCTCCCTCTCACAATCCCCAGAGCCCTACATTTTCTGTAGACTCCCGGTGACAAAGGGGGACAGGAGAAAGGACGGAGGTCCCTGAGCGTAGAGAGGGAATAATACCCGACCGCCTTATTATCATTCCAGCACTTAGTTCACACCACAATTAATAATAATAAACCCTACTCAACTTATATAAAACAGAATTATATAAACTTATATAAAACAGAATTTCAAATAGAACTTAGAATAGAACACTAAATAATCATAATATAATACGAAATCTATTAACCAATTCTAGTGCTGTCAGATTATCAAAACATATTATATTTCTACCCCACCCACAGTACTCTCACCACTGCGGGGGAGAGGAGCATACCACCTAAAACCACAAAAAATGGCCCTTCACTTAAAAACCCATCCATCAGTACCCTCGTTTAACTCAAAAAGCAAAGTTCAAGGTCTTTTGTTGTATAGTCACACTTCTGTGCTCTCACCACACTGTATGGCTCCAACATTAATCAGACTCCTCTCACGAGACTGATAGTTCAAAATGAACTCAGTTGTAATTAAATTTCCTGTTGGTCTCCCATAATCTCCCAATAACTAAAACACAACAGTTACAGCAAGAAATGGTTCAGGGATACTTCACCAAGTCCGACTCCACACCGCTCTAACTTCAGTCAAAGTCTCAAAACTCCCAGTAGCGAGATTCTGGAAGCAGCAAGCGAGCAGACAGCAGATAGCACAACAACTCCTCACCTCCACAAATTCTAGCCACAGGCTCCAGCTCACCGACCCTCGCTATGATGAGGCACGCAGAACCACCCTCCGATAGCACCCCTGCCTCACCCAGGGAGCAAAGCAAGTCCCACCACCCTCCGGAGGCAGGAAAAACCAGCCCCCCCATCTGGACCAGGGAGCCAAACCTCCAAATTATGTGGACAGCTATCACACACTCTTCACTGCCGTGCTTCTGCCTTCCACTTCCTTGTAGAATAGTCCCACACACACGAGAGCCGACAGCCTCTTTCCCACGGTCCGGCAAAGATTATGTCCCCGAACAGAAACTGCAGTTCACTTGCTGAGTTCCAACAGAAGGAAGAGCCGACACCAAGCCTCCAGGCTACAGGCCACCAACTTCTCCAACAACGTCCAGGCAGACCGACAGCATCCAAACGAACCACTCACGACCAGGTCAGTCTCTTCAAAGCCTCTCAAACTTTAAATAACAGAGCATAAATAGTCGCAATAATAAACGACTGCTAGCGACTATACAACGGGCGGTACTGTAATTCAAAACGGCAACGTTTAAACATTTAAATAAAATAAAATTGGGCCAAAGACCAAAACTTCTAAACGCTCATGGACGGCAGCCCAGTGTGGCCGCCATCTTTCCCATAGTGTATGTTTATCCCTGCCCAGTTTATTGATAACAATCTTAACTGATGCTGGGCTGGGACTTGCCTGGATACCTCCTAGGTCTCTGGGGGGCAACCTTGAACTAACAAGCATTTGTCAATGCCGAATGTTTGCTTGCTGGCATTGGCATTGGTAGTGTAGAAGTTACAAAGCTGCATAATAGGAATGGCAGTGAAGTACTGAACTGAAGCCAACCCCACCACCACCCTGCAGAGTGACAGGCATTGGGGTGTGCCTTTGGGTCAGTCAGTCATAACGGCCACGCCATTTCACCACACCCTACCCTGCAGACACCAAGTGTCACAGTGTGCCTTGGGTCTTTGGCCCTATCGCTCCCCATTCCATCAGGAAATACGGTGAGATGGGTGTGGTATAGGAGAATGGGGTGAACTTTGGGGCCGAAGAGTCCAAGGCATACCTCAATGCCTCTCACTGGCTGCAGGGTGTGGAATGGTATGAGCATTACAGGTAAGAATCCCAAGTCACACCCCTGATGCCTGTCATTCTCTACAGGGTGGGGTGTTATGGTTGGAAACCCTAACACCTCAGGCATTCGTTGGTATTTTCACTCCAAATTTTCAACATGTTTTTTTGAGACCCCCACCTCATGAACAGTGGCAATATCAGTTTGTTAGCGAAGCTGCTTATGCACAGCGACTTGACATTGCTTTCTAGGTGCAAAACACATTCTGAACAGGATGTGAAAATGACAACTGTACTGTTCATGGGGAGGTGGAAAAAATGGCAATGTTGCAAATCTGCAGTAAAAATATTAAAAATACTGGTGAAGTCACGAGCGTGCATAGAAACTGTGCAACGCACACCCATAATGTAATTAGTTTGGGGATTTTTTACGGCAGATTGTCAACTCAGGCATTTTGGTGCCTCCGATCATGAACAGTGTCACTGTGATTTTCTTTATCTGTCCCAAACAATGATTTCCCACAGCGACCACGCATCTCTGCGCTGAAAGTGTGAAAACACATTTCGGCCATGTTGTGAAAAATGACAGCTGTACTGTTCATAAGGAAGTGTGGAAAAATGCCACTGGTGAAAATCTGGACTGAAAATATTACAAAGTCATGAACTTACGAGTGTGTGGAAACTGCGCAATGCTCACTCGTAACACAGTCATTTTATGGACTTTTGTCGCAAATTTTCAACATAGCCATTTTAAGACCTCTGCTCATGAACAGTGTCACTGTGATTTTCTTAATGTGTCCCATACATTGATTTGCTTTACCGACCTAGTGCATTTATGCTACATGGCGGAAACACGTTTTGGGCAAGATGTGAAAAATGACAGCTGTACTGCTCATAAGGAAGTGTAATAAAATGGCAATGTTGAAACTCTGGAGTGAAAATATTGAAAATTCGCAAACTTACGAGTGTGCGTAGGAACTGCGCAATGTGTGCTTGTAAAACAGTCATTTTTAGGAATTTTTTCACCGAATTTTCAACATAGCCATTTTAAGACCTCTGCTCATTAAAAGTGTCACTGTGATTTTCCTAATGTGTCCCATAAATCGATTTCGCACACCGACTGCGCCATTGTGCGCTACATGGGCGGAAACACATTTTGGGCAAGATGTGAAAAATGACAGCTGTACTGCTCATAAGGAGGTGTGGTAAAATGGCAATGTTGAAAATATGGAGTGAAAATATTGAAAATTCGTGAACTTACTAGCGTGCGTAGAAACTACGCAACGCATGCTCGTAAAACAGTCATTTTTAAGAATTTTTCCACCAAATTTTCAACATAGGCTTTTTGAGAGCCCACCTTATGAACAGTGGCAGTGTCGTTTCGTTACTTTCGGTCCGAAAGGTGATTTCGCAGTGACTGCGAAATCACCCTTGGCCCGATTAACGTACCATGACAGTGAGAGCATTCATGAGAAGGGTCCCAAAACCCCATGTTGAAAATTTGTGCAAAATTCAAAAATGCCTGAGATATGCAGCAAAGTTGAAAAACCCTATCTATCCCATTATGCAGCTTACCAGCATTCCTAAGTTGAGTGCGGCTTTGAAGAGTGCAGGCGTGTTCCAGTCCACCGAAGATCGATCGCACGAGTCGAGGTAAGTATGGAGTGAGGGGTGTGGGAGGCAGGGTGCGCAGTGGGTGGGCGCGGTGAGGGGCGAACACAGCGAGGACCATTTTGAGTTTCAGGTTTTTTAAATGGCGGCGGCGGGGCGTTTGCCACGCTGGGATGGGCTCCCAGCATAGCAGAAGGACTACTGGTTGGGGCGTGGAGCCGATGGGGATTGGGCACCCCCGTCGGCCACAGCACCTGTTGCCACGCTGGAGGTGGGCTCCCAGTGTGGCACCCTGCTACTCTGGGGGAGTAGACAGTGGAGCCGATGGGGTTGGGCACCCCGTCGGCTGTGATAATAATAGCCACGCTGGGTGGGCACCCAGCGTGGCATATCAGAACTGTGTTTTTTTGGGGCGCCGTTGAGCCGGGGGGTTGGGCACCCCCCCTCGGCTATACAGTGTGTGCGTGGGTGGGTGGCCGAGCATGCAGCGTGTGCGTGTGTGTGTGTGTGTGTGTGTGTGTAGGGGGAGCGCGCATGAGCAGGCGATATCTTATCGCTGCTCACTGAAGCGTAGCTCCCCCTTTCAACTGTACACCACTGCATTTTGTCTGCTGTCATAGACAGCTCAGCAGGCATTGGAGAACTGCGGCCGCGCCTGCAAACACACTGACTGAATTGGAAGCGGGCTGCAGATGATGGCACTATGTTTCTTGCACATGCGTGCAAGCAAACATAATAATGCCCGCCTCTAGCATAAAGCAGAGGTACTGTCTGTGGAACTTCCTTATCTTTATATGAAGGGATGCATCCTTCATGTCCAATGAACAAAGCCAGCCCCGTTTGTAATCCGAGAATCAGTGCTTGCAAACATCATTCAAAACTTTTTGTATTCCATATACAGGTTAAAGTCTCTTAGGTCTAGTACATGCCTTAGTTCTCCTGTCCATTTGGGACTAGGAAGTATCTGGACTAGAACCCTTTGTTCAGTTCTTGTGGGGGAAACCTATTCTATGACATGCTTTTGAAATAGGGTTTGAATCTCCTTCTTTAGAGGGGACAAGTGGCCCAGAAGATAAAAGGAAGGAAGCAGAGGATGATCTGGAGGGATTTCTAACAGATCCAGAGCATGTCCCCTTGCAATTATCTCCAGAACCCATTCATCCATGGTGATCTCCTGCCATTGTTTCAGATGCAAGGAGACCCTGACCGCCCTCCCAACCCTGGAGGTAACTCTTGAGAAGGAGGAGGGAAAGATAGAAGAGAGTCAGGTGCAACCAAGGGCAGAAGAGTCACTGGAACCAATTCTTTCTGGGCGCTTTTGCATGGGCACTGGGGGGGGGGGCCCAGGAGGGGACCACCACCTCTACCACTGTCTTGCTGATGGTAGGCACTTTTTTTTTTTAACCTGGAGAGACCCACTAAGCTGAAAGCTTGTTTACGGGTGTGACCTGGTAGCACAAGGAATTTAAGTGACTTGCTCAGGGTCACACAATATGCAAGTGGGGGCTGTGGGATTCAAATCCAGGTCTCCAGATTTGCAGCTCAGAGCCTTAAACCACTGCGCTATACTGCCTCCTTCGAATACCCCGGGCAGCAAGCCTGAGAAAAGAGACCCAACCACGACCTCTACCGGCAGTGAGGAAATACAGGTTACTCACCTGTAACAGGAGTTCTAGTAATGGAATATGTTGTTCATCCACACTGTCTGGCAGGTTCCTTGCCGCTTTAAATCTTGCCGGAAGGTCTTCAAGCTGGCTCCTCCCACCCACCCGGGTGGTAAAACTCTCCGCTCTGCCCCACGACGCCAGATCTAGCCCGCTGGAAGCCAGGTTGTGCGTCGAAGCCGGGGAGGCCGGGTGGGTCGTGTGGATGAACAACATATACTATTCCAAGAACTCCTGTTACAGGTGATTAACCTGTATTTCTAGGGACATGGATATGTTGTTCATCCACACTGTCTGGCAGACTCCTAGCAGTTCTCCGGGAGGAGGGAGGCAAGGTGCACACCCCCTACTTGGGAAATAAACACTGGAGAACCGAGGCCCCAAAACCAGCATCCCGGCGTGACTCAAGGTCGATGTGGTAGTGGATGATGAAGGTGTGTGCTGACTTCCAGGTAGAAGCCCTGCAGATTTCCTGGATAGGGACGTCCCTGGAAGCAGCCACCGATGCAGCGGTATGGCGGGTAGAATGAGCTCTTATCCCTCTGGGAGGCTCCATGCCTGCCAACCTATAGCAGAGATCTATGCAGGAGGTGACCACTTGCCTATCGTCCGCTTGGCTGCAGGTCTGCCAGGTGCAGCTTCAGCATAGGTGATAAACAGCTGGCGAACCTCTCACCGAACTTCAGCCGTCCACTCCTTGTAGTAAGCGAGCGCTCTTCTAGGGTCCAAAGTATGGAGCCTATATTCGGCCTCCGAGGTGTCATTGGGGTAGAACACCGGCAGAGTCAACACCTGGTTAAGGTGAAACTCCGACACCACCTTCGGAAGGAATTTCAGGTGGGGGCGCAGGACAACCTTGTCTCTGTGGAAGACCAGATAAGGAGTCTCGATGGAAAGCGCCTGGAGCTCTCCCATCCTTCTGGCTGACGTGATAGCCACCAAGAAGGCAGTCTTCCACGACAGGTGAGAGATGTCACACCTGTGCATCAGTTCGAATGGCTTGCCCATAAGCTTAGCCAATACCAGCAGTAGATCCCACGGAGGTGGAGGTTCTTGCACTGGAGGGGATATGTGATCAAGGCCTTTGAAAAAAGTGCCGACCACCTTCTCCTGCGCCACCGACTGCTTCCCGGCCCACGCCCGGTAAGCAGAGATGGCTGCCAGGTGCACCTTAAGGGTTAGTTGACCGAAGCCCTTGTTGAGAAAGGGACCACAGGTAGTCCAAAATGCTTGCCAGGAACAGGAGGAAGGGTCCAGGCCCTTGCCCTGACACCAAATGGAGAATCTCTTCCATTTGAAGGCGTAGCATTCTGAGTCGACTCCTACGAGACGCCTCAACGACATTGAGGACCTCGTCGAAAGACCCAAGGCCTGGAACTCCTAGCCGCCAGGAACCAGGCCGTCAGGTGCAGAGATTGAAGGTCCAGATGGAATACCTTCCCTGATTGACTGAGATCAGGTCGGGTGGGCTGGAAGCAGCCTCGGGAGCCTGGAGCTGAGACTGAGGAGATCTGGATACCAGAACTGGCGGGGCCAGTCTGGGGCTACCAGAATCACCTGTGCCTTGTCCTCCTCGCCTTGAGAAGCACCTTGTGGATCAAGGGAAATGGAGAAAGGCGTAGAAAGCCGGGGTCCACGGCCTCGAGAAGGCATCCCCCTGCAGCGAGCGCTGCTGAGAAGGGCCGGCATGAAACAGTCTCAGCTTCACATTCTCCCTGGAGACAAACAGGTCCACCTGAGGCGCGCCCCAGTGGCAGAACAGGTTTTGTACTACCTCCGGCAGGAGAGACCACTCGTGGGACGCAGCCCCTATCTGGCTTAGGGCATCGGCCAGAGTGTTGGAGGCTCTTGCCACATGGATGGCAAGGAGATCCGCCTCCAGGCTGCGTACGAGTGACCAAATGCAGAGAGCTTCCCTGCACAGAGGCATGGAGTGTGTTCTGCCCTGGCGGTTTAGGTAGTAATTGGTCGTGATATTGTCTGTCTGGACCTGAACCACTTGACCCCGTAGAAACGGAGCAAAGGCGGTGAGGGCTAGACAAACCGCTTGAAGCTCCAGCAGGTTAATATGGCATCGGGACTCCCGAGGGGATCAGAGGCCGTGCGCTCTGTGCTCCCCCAGATGGGCACCCCAACCCCTCAGAGAGGCATTGGTCGATAGAGAGACTTGGGGCGGACGAATGGGATGCCCTCCTGCAGATGTGCTGGAATGGTCCACCACTGGAGAGCGTTCCACATCCCCTGGGTCACTGTCACTAGCTGATCCAGAGGATCGAAGTGCTGTGACCACTGGCTGGCCAGCCCCCATTGAAGGGGACGCATGTACCAACGGGCCCAATGGACCACGCTGGTGCAGGCCGCCATGAGGCCCAGGAGGCGCAGGAAATCCTGGGCAGGGCGCAATTGCCCAACCTGAAATGACTGGGCAAAGGAGGAAAGAACCTCGGCCCTGTCCACCGGGAGCCATGCTCTGGCTTGTAGAGAGTCGAGCTCTGCCCCAATGAATTGGATCACCTGCTTTGGCACGAGTTCCGACCTGGCCTCGTTGATGAGGAGGCCAACCTGACAGCAAACCTGGAGGGCCAGATCTCTGGACCGCTCCACCTCCGTTCTGGAGGGGGCTGCAATCAGCCAGTCATCCAGGTAGGGGTACATCCAGACCCTTCGGCGCCAGCAGGAATGCTGTCACCACTGCCATGCATTTGGTGAAGACCCTGGGAGCAAGGGAAAGGCCGAAGGGCATGGCCCAGAACTCGTAGAGGGATCCCTCTGCCCTGAAGCGGAGGAATCTCTGGTGGGACAGACGGATTGGGACATGAAAGAACACGTCCTGGAGGTCCAGAGAACAGAACCACATGCCTCATTCCAAAGATGGAATTATCTGAGCCAGAGTGACCATCCTGAAGGTCCGAGACCTTAGGAACCTGTTCAGGTCGTGCAGGTCGAGAATGGGGCGCCAGCCCCCCGTCCGTTTTGGGACCAGGAAGTACCTGGGTCTGGAGGAGGATCCACCACCTTCCTGATCACCTCTTTTTCGAGCAGCAGGGCAATATTGGCTCGGCGAACTGACAGAGAAGCTGCGGACCCTGAAGTCCCCCGAGGGGCGACGGCTCGGAAGGGCGGGGCCTGCTCGAACTCCAGGGGCAGGCCCTTTCCTACCACCTCCAACACCCAGTGGTCCGTGGTGATAGCAGACCAGGCGGAAAGGAAGTGGCGGAGCCATCCCCTCACGGGGGAACCCGGGGGGGAGTGACGAGGCTGGGGGCGACACCCCTCAACCCGTCACTGGGCAGGCTTGGAGGAGGGACCGGCCGAGGGACCTCCTGGGCCTTTTCCTCCCTGCTTCCTATTAGAGGAAGCCGCAGGCTTGGCTTTGGGGTGCCAAGCATGAGCCTGCTGGCCCTGATGCTGGTACTGTTGGGCCGGACATGCCACAGGCGCAGAAGGGTGAAAGGACTTATGTTGTTGTTGTTGTTGTCGATGGCCCTTGTCCTTCTGGGCAGAGGTGACCGAGTCCAGAGTGGCACTGGACTTTTCGATCTGCTGGAGGTGACCTTCCACTCCAGGGCCGAAGAGGTCGGTCCCCAGGAAGGGGACATCTGCCAGTTTATGCTGGGTATCTGCCATGAAGGTGGATATCCTCAGCCACGCTCTGCGATGCATGGCCACTGCGGCCGCAACTGATCTGGCACAGGAGTCTCCAATGTCCAGAGCCATTTGGAGCTGCTGTTTTGCCACTGCCCTTCCCTGGTCCCCTACCTGCTTGACCGTGGTCTGCAGGTCGGCCGGGAGATGAGGGATCACCTCATCCAGGGAGCTCATGAGGGCGTGGGAGAAGTGTGCCATCAGCACGGCCGAGCTGGCCTGGCGGAGGCCAAGGGAGGATGCAGTGTACACTTTACACCCAGCATAGTCCAGCTTTTTGGACTTCTTGTTGGGGGGCTTATCCACATCCCTAGCGGAGGGGTGTTCCGAAAAACCGGACAAAGAGCCGGTAGGGACCGCATACCTCCTGGCCATCCTGGCCGAAGGCACAGGACAGGAAGCCGGCTGCTGCCAGAGCTCCAAGGCTGGGCCAACGATGGGTTCAGCCACCGGAAAGGCCTCCGTGGGTGAATCCCCTCGGTCCAATATCTCCATTAGGGGATACTTGGCCCGCTTGGATACGGGCTCGAGCTGCATCCCGGTAGACTCCGAGATGAGCCGAAGCAGACCCATAAAGGACGATGGGCTTTCGTCCATCGACTGGCCCCCGGACGACTCCAGGTCAACGGGCCTGGAGAACAGGGAGGAGTCGTCGTCGGAATCCGAGGAGTCCGCGAAGAGCTGCCTGGGGCCTGAGCCACCCTCCACCTGCTGAGGGCGGTTGGGAGTGAGGGTGACCGACAACCTGTGGGGCAGACCCTGACCTGACTGAGAGTCCTTGGTCGGCGCCTCCGATTTCGGTTGTGAAGGCGGAGGTTCCACCATAATCGGTGGGGCAGCTGGTTTCGGCCGAACAACTGGCCTGAGCTTGGGCACCTCGACTACAGCGAGGGTTGTTTAGGCGTTCGGGTGACAGCCACTTGATGGCCGGGAAGGCAACAGTGTCGGCTTGTTCCCGGACAGAAGTAACTGCTGCCACATCAGGTCCTCGTAGCGTTGGCGCAATTTAGCGAAGCCTCTCCTCTTCTGAGGAGGAAGGCGAGGATGGCGGTGGGAGCTGCTTACGCCGGTGCCGAGACCGAGACCGCAGATGTCGGCGGGATCGGCTGGACCGAGACGATGTCTGAGACCGAGACCGAGATCCTCGGTGTTTCCGAGGTCAGGTCTGGGAAGGGGCCGGGAACACCCACTCTTCCCTCGGCTCGGAAGCCTTGACCGGGGACTCCGGCACAAGAGGCACAGGCAAGTCCTCGGTCTCCATCGGGGGAAACAGGTGAAGAAGGGTTGTCAGCTTCACCAGTCGACAGCCCGTCTGACTGGTCGAGAAAAATCTCGACCGCGTTGACGGGTGTCTTGGCCGGCTGACCTGACGAGGACATCGTGAAGCCAGCGGCCTTAGCCGCAACCTCGACCAAAGTTGAGTGTCGACTGTCCGGGGAAGGGGACCTCTCCCGCTCCCACGAACGCCGATGATGGGACTTACCTTTCAAGTCCTTCTTTTTGGACCAATAAGAATGTCCTGATGGCCCCTCTCCCTTCGTGGAAAGGGACTGGCAAACCTCCTTAAAAGAAGCTGTGTAGGAGGATCCCAGAGAGAGCGAGATAAATGCCGCGACCGAAAAAGAGGATGATGCGGCCTGGGCCGCCTTCTCCTCGAGGGCGATCATCTGCTCAAGTTGCTCAGCCGAGCCAGCTGCCGCGGTCACCACCCAACGGGCCTCCTTTGACTTCACCGGCGGGTAGCGCTTCTGCAGGCGCAAAGCTGTAACGGGCAGCACAGTCTTCCAGGGCGCTGGCGAAAAGAAGCAACATAACTTGCAGGCCTGCGGGTCATGGTCTAGGCCGAGGCAGTAGACGCACGTGGAGTGCGGATCCGTCCTGGACATTTTCTGCCCACATGGGCACCGCCGAAATCCGGGAGTTGATTTGTCCATCACAGCCGCGAGGGAGTAATTTGACCGAAGTCTTGAAAATTTAAGAATAAGTTTCAGACAAACCAAAGAATTAGGATCCAGTCTATATGCAGAGCGTTAAGGAGGGAACCTGAGCTTCCAAGCGGTAAGGAAGATCTGGCGTCATGGGGCGGAGCCGAGAGTTTTACCACCCGGGTGGGTGGGAGGAGCCAGCTTGAAGACCTTCCGGCAAGATTTAAAGCGGCAAGGAACCTGCCAGACAGTGTGGATGAACAACATATCCATGTCCCTAGAATAGGGACTTTACAGACCTCAGAGTCATTTTAGAAGTCTGAAGGCCACACAGGGTTTCTTCAACATCATAGCCAAACAGTTTGGACCCTGAAAAGGGGGCATTCAAAAACTGCCTATTGCACATCAGTGGCAAACCAGCAACTCTGAGCCAAGAATATCTCCTCAAGTAAATGCCAGAAGCTGCAGCTCTGGCAGAAACATCATAAGCTGAGTGCAGCAAATATTTGCGAACCTCAGCACCAGCAGACAATTTTAAGTAAAGTCAGTCTTGGCTTCGTCATCAGGTAAAACCTGAACAGCAAGACGAGCAGCTTTCCAGAGGCTGTTATGATACCTGATCACATGGGCCAGACAGTTTGCAATCTGAAGGCTCAGTAAGGCAGAGGCATATGTACGCTTGCACATAAATTCCAACCTCCTAGATTCCTTATCAGGAGAGTAATGTATTCCTATGTCTAGGAACCCTAGACCTACCATGAGCAGCCATGATGACTACAGAGCCCGTTTCTGGCTGGTTAGCATAATAAGGCTTCAAAGGTGGGGCTGCATACTGCTTATCAGCCTTTAGAGGGACTGCAGGCAGGGAATTTGGTCTGTACCATGCTGCAAAGGTAGCATCCTCTAATGCAGGATATATAGGAGGAATAATAATGGAGGGAGTGCAAGGCACCTCTAAAAACTCCAGTAGAGTCCTTTCAGTGGAATCTTCCTGTTCCACATCAAAGCCCATGGCAGACTGCATTTGCTGCATCGTGGCTCAGAAGGAAATCCTGGGGTATATACCACCAAGTCCTCACTACAGGAGAGGGTCAAGCCACAGGGCAGGCTTCTGTCAAACTGCTTCTCACCCTCATTTTCCTCCTCTAAATTTTCCCCTAAATCCATGATGTCAAATTATATTCCATGTCGTTGTCTTCATCACGAACAATGATGGGAGCTGTTGAAGGAGCCAGTGATGCTAATGGTGGCCGACAGGCAGGAATTTGTGGCATGCTATTGGACTTCGTTGATGGGTACCATGCACCAGACGGCCCCATTGGTGGAACAACTGCCTTCAATGGCAACCCTGGCAGAATACGTTGAATCATTTCAGAAAACAACGCCGGCACAGCCTGGGAGTTTACAGTACCTTGAAAAGGATCCAGGACTAATTGCATTAACGGGCCAAAGACTGACAATGATGGCATCATACTGTCTATATGAGGTACAGCAGCACCTGATCCAAGCCTCTACCGTGGTGTTTCAATTACTGTCGAGGGGGCTTTTGCTGGCATTTCTGGAGATGGCGCTGATGGGTATGTACCTGTTCTCAGTGGTGACTGGGACCTCGCTGGTGAAGCAGACTTATCTTTGTTCTTGTGTTTGCACATATGGATGGATGAGGAGGAGGGCCGAGATGATGCCTTTTCTTTGTCCTTGTGTAACCCCCCTGCAAATGGGGGTTCCCAAAAGACTTCCAGGAGCTTGCTTGAATGCTCCAAGCCTGAATGGTGTTTGGCATTTAAGCCATTTATCAGTGAGTGTTTTTAGAGCCTCTGGTACTGTCTCTTTAAGAGCTGTCTGCTTGCAGACATAATTAGTTTGTATGGGGGGACTGTGTGCTTCTCTGAGTACCACTCGAGCTGCTGCAATTCACTTCATTTTGCAGTCACTAGGAGTGCAAGGGAACCTATCTGAAAGATGTAACTGTTTGCCAGAAATTATTTAGAGTAATAATGAAATTACAGTTTGTCTAACCTGCTTTCTTTGCAGTCAGAACTGTGTCTGCTAGTTCCCCATTCTAGTTTTGAACTGCTGAACTGGACCAATCAGTGTGGGGTAAGCTAGCTCTAAAATGGTGCCTTGGACGAATCAGAACTTGGACTCATAATCTGAGCCAGCCACAAGAGGATTGTATGGGCAGTGACTCTGGGAGATGAAGTTTAGACTTCAGTGCCTTTTTGGACCAACAGCAGCAGTCTATTGTGAGTGACAGCCAACCAGTCAAGAACTGGGAGGAACTCAAAGGAAGTGCCCGGTTTGTCGGTTGGAGTTTCAGTTGAGCTTTGGCAGTGAAGAAGGAAGGAGCCCTGTGCTTTTCAGTGTGCAGTTTAGTCAAAAACGTGTAAGGCCCAGAGTTCTGGTCTGCAGCTTGTGTAACAGCTTGTTAGGACTGAATCCGTCCTGTGAAAAGAATCAAGGATCTCTGAAGAGTAGAAACCAGGCTCACCCTGTAGAAGACTGGATGGTGCTGAAAATTGCACTCGGTCTGTCAGAACTGAATCTGCTGTGTGTTCTCCCGGGTATTGTGCAGTAATTGCGATCGGGATACAGATGCAGCCTGCCTGGTATAGTGCTTTCTTTTATATGGATGTGTGAAGAGGTTTGTGTACCTCAAGTGAGCCCTGCTGACATTGAAGGACCCTATCTTATTTGAGGTCGTGAGTACTAATTCAGAGTCGCTCCTGTTGAATTGCCACATTAAATCCAAATGGAATTACTGTACTGCTGACTGTTTAATTCTCCTTTTCTCTGTGTGAAGGGCCCTACCAGCTGCCACGGTTTGGACTAGCCACTGGGGCTTGGGTGCCCAGGGACAGTAACTGATAGGGATAGACTGTGCACAGAGCCATAGAATAGATTATTAGGTGATAAGCTAATTAACCTGATTTCCCCTGTCCTTGTTATATCCCCTAAATAAATCAGAGCTGCTTGTTTCAGCAAAGTTATACTGCCTGAGGTATTTGTCTATGTTAAAGTACTGTACTGTGATTGTTGCACTGTATCTCATTTCACAGGAGGTCCCAGTGCGGAACCAGACCTGGGGGTAAGTGTATACTGTGAAGGTAATTCTGATATATTGTGTGGGCCACTAGTGGGAAGAAAGGGGGTTGCAGTGTCCCAGAGGGCTGTGACCAAGTTAGTTTAACTATTGCAAACCCTGACCTCTGGGTGGAGGCACCCGCCATTGGATCCAGGCCCCTCAACCTGTTAGTGGAAAATCAGGCAGGGGTAGTAGCCCCTGGGATAGCGCCATCTAGGGGTTACATCTTGGAGGCTCACCGCTGGGATTGTGTGTCCTCTAGTGGCCATATTCTGAACCACTGTTAAGAAAAAATGGGTACCACGACAGAAGTGGCTGTGCACCGGCTGGTGGAGTGGTGTACTGAGGAGAGATCGACCCCAAAATGCTATGCTTATCCTGGACATCCCCTGGGTATCAATACGGACACTGTGCAGGAGTACTTTCCAAGGTGGAAGGTTTACAAAACCCTGTGGTGGTGGGTCGGCATGCTAATCTGCTCACCCACACTTTCCTGGCCCTAGTAGAGTTTAAGGATCCCATAGATAGCTCCAAAGTGCCACAGACCATTACCCAGAGGAGCCCTCACTGCTTGGAGAGTGATAACTAGGACAGTAAAGACCGGGGGAATCAGCCCCACCACTATCTGAAACTTTTGAGGAGAAATTTGCTGAATGGTTGCTGGGAGAGGAAAACTGTGGAGGACTTGAAGAAACTATTCTTGCCACCTGGGGTGTTCCTCCCCCAACACCCTCTCCTGCTCCAGTGCCCGTAATGGTGGCTGAACCAATGCAGACTCCTATTTCTGCACCTGCCATTAGTCACGACTCTTACCGAAGGTTGGGGATCTTCTCTGGCACCCTCCCCACCCCCCAAGGGGAGGATGACTGGGAGACCTGGATAGACTATGTTGCCCCCCAAGTGCTAGAATGGCAATGCTCGGAAGGCGAAAGAAGAGGTTGAGTGAGAGCCTCCGAGGTCCTGCCCTGGCTACCATCCGTGCTAAGCGGGCCAGTAACCCTGAAGCGACTGCACAGGCCTATCTTGAGGCCTTGGAGAATGTGTATGGGAGCCCAGATTCTGATGAGGACCTATGGTGGAGAGTAAGAGATGCACAACAGTACCAAGGGAGTTGTTGTCTGTGTATGTATCTCGGCTGGAAAAATTGTTGCAAGAATGCCTCAGAAAAGGTAGTTTGCCAGCGATTGAACTGGACCGAACCAGGCTGGACAGGATCCTAAGTCTGCCCCTTCTCAGAACTGCTGTTGCTTCAGTTCGCCTGGCAGATCGACTGGAATCCCCACCCTCCTGATGAGTTAATGAGAGAAATTCGAGGAGTTGAGAAAAGGCGACCTCGGGAGGACCTGCACCAATAGCTGCGGCTACGACCGAGTGACTGAGGGTGACCCATCAAGTGAAGTTCAGGGGCAGAGGTTGGCAGTCAATGAGTGCTCTGACAAAGAAAAGATATGCCACAATGGGGCGAACTGTTGAGAGATCGGGAATTCAAAACAGTCCTTTATGAAGGCCACGCCTGCAAAATGCAGGCCCTGACCTATATCCGACTGCATCTGCTATGGGGTGGGGTACCCACCATGTATCTTCTGCTGATAACAGCTCGAACCGATTCCTTGACCATGGAAGTGGAGAAACTGAAGAGATGTCTCCAAATGCTTATCACTGCAGACAGAGATGGCACCAAGGTTTCCAGTTAGTAATACCCCGCCCTGGCTCCCAGTGTGTATACCGCCAGCTCAAACTCCAGAAAGTATGTTTTGCTATAATTGTGGGAAAGATGGGCACATGAAAAGGGAATGCCAGTCCCAAAAGACACTGACAAAGTTGCATATAGGCTACAAGGAGCTTGGAGAAGAAATCAGTGGTTAGAGGTGCGACGACATGATCCCAGTGAGGGCACCAAAATGCTAATTCACGTCCTTTTGTGGCAAGGTCAGTTGCCCAGGCCCCCCACTACCGCCTCTCAGACTGGTCCAGAATAGTGGGTCCCTCCATGGAGACCACTGTAAAGGTGAATGGAGTGTCTACAAGAGCTGTATTAGACAGTGGCTCCCAAGTGACAATTATGTTCCAGGATTGGTATCAGAAGCATTGTCAGGCGTACCCTACAACCATTAGAAGGACTGCATGTATGGGGGTTAAGTGAGAAGGCCTACCCCTATTCGGGTATATCCGAATTGGCTGTCTTTCCCCACCTCCGTGGCTGGAGTGGCGAACAAGTAGAGACCCTAGCCTTAGTGTGTCCCCCACTGGACTGTATGATGGTGTCCCTTTGTTGATTGGAACAAATGCTCATATGTTCGGAAGGCTGGCACAGTTGTGTTATGAAAAACAGGGTCAAAGACTAGTAGAGCTTTAAGAGTTCGGCTTTAATTAAGAAGGCCTATGAGGCACAGAGAGATGCTGAAAAACAGAACCAGAGGAACCGGTCGGAATTGTATGGAAGAAGGATCCTGAGTCTCTGATCCTGCGCCAAATGCCCAGTGTACCTTACAGGAGAGGTCCGTATCAGAAAGGATGTTAAGAATAAAATATTAATGTTGGATGCACCAGGCGATGGAAAATTGCCAGAGGGACTGCTGGTCAAGCCTAGTATTTTGCCCGCTAGAGCCCATGCTTATGCCAGAAGGGTAATGGTCCAAGTTCATAATGTGTCTGAAAGAGACATTCGAGTAAACAGAGGTTGCATCCTGGCTAATGTGCATTGTGCAGACACTGCAGTGCTACCCAGCAGCAAGAGTTCAAGGAAGAATGACAGAGTAACGCCTGACTTGTTTGATTTCGGCAACTCCCGCTGCCAGCTGAATGGAAAGTGAGGATCAGTGAGAAGCTTGCGAGAGAGACCAGGTGTTTTCTTTAAAGGAATGGGATGTAGGATGCGTGCAAGGAGCTGAGCACAATATCCGACTGCATGACGAAAGACCATTTCGTGAGAGGTCTCGGCGCCTGGCACCTGCTGACATAGATGATGTGAGGCGGCATCTGCAAGAGATGTTAGCTGCTGGTGTAATACAAGAATCCAGAAGCCCTTATGCTTCCCCATTGTGGTAGTGAGGAAAAAGAATGGAACAGTAAGGATGTGTGTGGATTATCGCACCTTAAACCGCGGACTATCCTGATCAGTACACAATGCCCGCATTCAGGATGCTTTGGACTGCCTAAGCGGGAGCAAGTGGTTCTCTGTACTGGATCTCGCAGTGGGTACTACCAGATCCGATGGCCCCAGAGGACCGTGAGAAAGGCGGCCTTTATCTGTCCGGCAATTCTATGAATTCATGAGGATGCCTCAAAGTTTCAGGTGCCCCAGCCACTTTTCAACGATTGATGGAGCGTGCAGTGGGGACATGAACTTACTAGAGTGCCTGGTATACCTAGATGATGTTATTGTGTTTGGCAGCTCACTGGAGGAACATGAGAGCAGATTATTTAAGGTATTGGACGACTGGAGGACTTTGGCCTTAAACTGTCCATTGATAAGTGTCAATTCTTTCAAACATCAGTAAAGTATGTGGGACACATAGTATCCACCGAGGAATAGAGACCGCCAAGTAAAGTTGAGGCCTTGACCACCTGGCCACAGCCCAAAATCTAAAAGAACTGCAAAGATTCCTGGGATTCTGTGGTTATTATCGGAGCTTCATCAAGCACTATTCAAGAGTGATCCGCCTTTACTTAACCTTACTCAAGGGTATCCCCAACCCACAAAAAATACCAAAAGTCAGCGTCCCTCAAGACTGAAAAGTGTATTTTCATCCGAGTGAAGTATTTGGGGCCGCTGGACTCCTGATGTGAGACTGCTTTTCATGAGATCATATATCAACTACCCATGCTCCAGTGCTGGCCTATGCCGATCCAAGAAAACCTTACGTCCTGCACACTGATGCTAGCTTGCAAGGGTTGGGGGCTGTGTTGTACCAAGAGCACGAGAATGGCCTGAGACCAGTGGCCTTTGCCAGTAGAAGCCTGACCCCATCCGAAAAGAACTATCCTGTACATAAGTTAGAGTTCCTAGCTTTGAAGTGGGCTATTGTTGACCAATTCCATGAGTACTTGTATGGGGCTAAAATACTAGCAAAAACTGACAATAATCCTTTGACCTATGTGCAGACCTCAGCTAAGTTGGATGCCACACACGCCATAGGTGGCTTTCTGCATTATCTACATATGACTATGCTCTCGAATACCGAGCAGGTCTGAACCACATAGATGCTGATGCTCTCTCGGAGGTCTGTTCCCCAGAATGATTGGGTCCGATTGGCAGAACCTGACATTGGGCACTCTGCGGAAGTTTGACAGGGAGGAACAAATGTCCGCAGGACGCAGTGGACTGCATGGTGGATTGCTTGGGAGCCTCTGAGAATGCATACCTGCTGCTTGTGCCACTTTCTGCAATAGACATTGGTGCACTGCCTCAGCTGGACAATGACAGTATTCGTGGGCTCAATCCTATGATCCCATGATCAAAGCAGCTTTAGAAGCCCTCTATGCAGGAAAGATGTGTGTCCAAATTACGCTCCACTGATTTGAGAACTGCTGTTATACAAAGAAGGTCCTAAGTTGAAACTGATCAATAAACTGTTATACAGAGAAACAGTAGACAGAGGGACAAGTAGACAAACAACAACTAGTGCTGCCCACTGCCTTCGAGACTCAGTACTGAGGTCCTTGCACAACCACATGGGGCACCTTGGTATAGACAGAACACTTGACTTGGTGAGATCCAGATTCTATTGGCCTAAGATGGGGGCTGATGTGGAGCAACACATTAGAACTTGTAGTGCGCTGCTTACAGAGGAAAGCTTTGCCCCAGAGGGCTGCCCCTGTTAACATCACCACCAGTGCACCCATGGAGCTAGTCTGTATTGATTTTCTAAGTTTGGAGTCAGATCAAAGAAATATCAGTAATGTGCTGGTGGTCACTGACCATTTCACGAGATATGCCCAAGCTTTCCCCACCAAAGACCAGAAAGCATCCACTGTAGCCAAAGTACTTGTAGAAAACTTTTTTTGTTCACTATGGGGCTCCACAAAGAATCCATTCTGATCAAGGGAGAGACTTTGAGAGTCGTCTGATCAAAGAGATGCTTTCTCTGTGGGGAGTGCGAAAGTCCAGAACCACTCCTTACCACCCCCAAGGGGACCCACAGCCTGAACGTTTCAACCGCACTTTGCTAGATATGCTAGGCACCCTGCACCCAAAGGACAAGCCTAGATGGAGCCAACAAATTAGCACCCTGGTACATGCTTATAACTGCACCAAAAGTGATGCCACTGGATTCTCCCTACCGCCTGATGTTTGGAAGAAGCTCGACTACCAGTAGATGTGTGTTTGGGGTCTCTCTGATGGGGTTCAAGCTGACAACTATTTACAGTATGTGCAAAGTTAAGGCCCAGCTAACTCATGCGTACCAACTGGCTCAAACCATGGCTGCCAAAAGAAATCTGGCCAACAAGAAGGTATGATAAAAGGTGAAAGCACAGGAACTCCAGGAGGGAGATCGGGTATTGCTAAGAAATCTGGGACTGCATGGCAAGCACAAGATTGCTGACAGATGGCACCATCTCCCTCACATTGTAGTGGGCAAACTAGATGATCTGCCAGTGTACAAAGTAAGGCCTGAGAATAATTCAAAAGATGTAAAAACAATGCATAGAAATCATTTACTGCCCATTGGACAAATCTTAATTGAGTCTGAGCCCTAGAAGATGCCCCTCTGGACCAGTGACTAGAGCTGCTGCTAAGAAAAGACCAAGGAAGTCTGCACCTACAGAAGCAGAGTTAAGTGTTCCCCTACACAAGTCCCAGTTGAGCATGACTGTCAGTCCATATCAGAAGAAAGTGAAGTGACTTTGAATACTATCCTTCTTACGAACTGAGTCAATTGTTTGGGGCAATCCCTAGTCAATACTGGAGATGAAGCTGGGCCTTCTGGACTGTCTAAGCCCCCAGCTTCATCCCTGGAGCCAATGCTCCCAGAAAGTGAAGTGCAAAGCATCAGATCAGATGAAATGGAATCATTGTGCATGGTTGAACTGTTTGAGCTTTCAGGGAGGAAAATGATAGATTAGGGCAGACTGGTGATACACCGAACAAGAAGAGTATTTTGAGTGCCCTGACAGTCCACTGCCAGTGTCCAAAGCTCTCCATGCGAGCCAAATGTTGTGGACTCAGAAACTGTAACTCCTGGAGCTGAAAGTGCCCCAAGTTCTAGCCTCTCTACCCCCATGGAGACTCCCCTGACAAGTGAGGACAATGCTGAAAATGAGGCTCAGAGTGCAGAGACTATAACAGTTCCCCTAGAAAGACTGGTCGAGCTGTAAAGCCTGTGGTGCACCTCAGTTATGATTCACTTGGGAGGCCTGTGGACTTGCCTCTCAATGTTGTCCATAAAAGGGTGTATGTGTCCCCAGGCTCATTGCCCAAACTGAGCATCAGTGCTAACTCCAAGTTACTTGTGTTGCCCTCTAAGTATGGTGCCCTTGCCCATCCAGCCCCAAGGTAACTGATAGGAAGGGCCCTCTCTTCAGGTTTCATGTACAAGAGGTAATAACTTGAGTTATGGTACAATGTGTATGTAATACTGTGTAAAGAGTGACGTACTGCAATGTTTCAGAAATGTGTTCTTGGTAAAATGATATATTGACTGATGATTACATGTCGAGCCTAATGCAAATGTATATGGCTGCAGTTGAAACTTATGGGTACTTGCTTGTGACGTCAAGCTTTCCCAGGCCAGGAAGGTGTAACCCCCTGCAAATGGGGGTTCCCAAAGACTTCAGGAGCTTGCTTGAATGCTCCAAGCCTGAATGGTGTTTGGCATTTAAGCCATTTATCAGTGAGTGTTTTAGAGCCTCTGGTACTGTCTCTTTAAGAGCTGTCTGCTTGCAGACATAATTGATTGTATGGGGGACTGTGTGCTTCTCTGAGTACCACTCGAGCTGCTGCCAATTCACTTCATTTTGCAGTCACTAGGAGTGCAAAGGAACCTATCTGAAAGATGTAACTGTTTGCCAGAAATTATTTAGAGTAATAATGAAATTACAGTTTGTCTAACCTGCTTTCTTTGCAGTCAGAACTGTGTCTGCTAGTTCCCATTCTAGTTTTGAACTGCTGAACTGGACCAATCAGTGTGGGGTAAGCTAGCTCTAAAATGGTGCCTTGGACGAATCAGAACTTGGACTCATAATCTGAGCCAGCCACAAGAGGATTGTATGGGCAGTGACTCTGGGAGATGTAGTTTAGACTTCAGTGCCTTTTTGGACCAACAGCAGCAGTCTATTGTGAGTGACAGCCAATCCAGTCAAGAACTGGGAGGAACTCAAAGGAAGTGTTGTCGGTTGGAGTTTCAGTTGAGCTTTGGCAGTGAAGAAGGAAGGAGCCCTGTGCTTTTTCAGTGTGCAGTTTTAGTCAAAAAACGTGTGTAAGGCCCAGAGTTCTGGTCTGCAGCTTGTGTAACAGCTTGTTAGGACTGAATCCGTCCTGTGAAAAGAATCAAAGGATCTCTGAAGAGTAGAAACCAGGCTCACCCTGTAGAAGACTGGATGAATTGCTGAAAATTGCACTCGGTCTGTCAGGAACTGAATCTGCTGTGTGTTCTCCCGGGTATTGTGCAGTAATTGCGATCGGGATACAGATGCAGCCTGCCTGGTATAGTGCTTTCTTTTATATGGATGTGTGAAGGGTTTGTGTACCTCAAGTGAGCCCTGCTGACATTGAAGGACCCTATCTTATTTGGAGGTCGTAGTACTAATTCAGGGTCGCTCCTGTTGAATTGCCACATTAAATCCAAATGGAATTACTGTACTGCTGACTGTTTAATTCTCCTTTTCTCTGTGTGAAAGGGCCTACCAGCTGCCACAGTTTGGACTAGCCACTAGGGCTTGGGTACCCAGGGACAGTAACTGATAGGGATAGGCCTGTGCACAGAGCCATAAATAGAATTATTAAGTGATAAGCTAATTAACCTGATTTCCCCTGTCCTTGTTATATCCCCTAAATAAATCAGAGCTGCTTGTTTCAGCAAGATTATACTGCCTAAGGTATTTGTCTATGTTAAAGTACTGTACTGTGATTGTTGCACTGTATCTCATTTCACAGGAGGTCCAGTGCGGAACCAGACCTGGGGGTAAGTGTATACTGTGAAGGTAATTCTGATATATTGTGTGGGCCACTAGTGGGAAGAAAGGGGGGTTGCAGTGTCCCAGAGGGCTGTGACCAAGTTAGTTTAACTATTGCAAACCCTGACCTCTGGGTGGAGGCACCCGCCATTGGATCCAGGCCCCTCAACCTGTTAGTGGAAAATCAGGCAGGGGTAGTAGCCCCTGGGATAGCGCCATCTAGGGGTTACACTTGTCCTTCAATTTCAATGACTGTTTCTTGGATGACAATGAGGGAGAAGCAGACTTTAAGACCCTTTCCTTCTCCAAGGCTGTTAACGCTTTCAAGGCAAGGACATTTTCTAAAGTTTTCTTACAGTGTCGCCTTGTAGCCAGGTTGATACTCTGCTAAATCTCACAAGCTCTCAAGTTTTTAGAAAGTACCAAATAGTGCACACAAACAGAGTGTACCTTCTTTGTAAATATTTTAACTTCACTTCAAATAACAAAATAAAATGGGCAGTATAGCGCAGAGGTTAGAGTAACGGGCTGTGAATGAGCTTGGTATGTTCAGCAGACCTGGGGTGTGATTCCCACAACCTCCACTTACATACTTTGTGACTCTGAGCAAGTCACTTAACCTCCCCAGTGCTTCTGGGTTGCCCTTGAAAACAGGCACTTGTGCCTAGTGGGCCTCACCTGGTTATCAGAAAGAATAGAACAGTAGTAGGTTTCGGCAGCATACAGAAACGACAATGGTAAACTTTACAACACAAAGTGACAGACGTCAATGGCTTGTTTGACATTGTTTCCTTCAGCAGGTCTGATGAGGATGATCAATGGAGGGAGAAAGAACTAAGGAGTGATGGGGCTGCCCCCGTTATATACGTGTCGACACTGCATGTCACTGTGGGTGGCCCTGGCTAGCAGAAAGTTTCCATGTGGTCCTGACGCTAACGTCTTACAGTTCCAAAGGTGTGGTCTAGTGGAGGAGATATCCCCAATGAAGATCTATAAGATTGGATTACCACTGCAAGCCTTGAAAAAGTTGCACTATTAAGCCATAAAAAAAATGGTGTTAGTTTTCTAAAGGTGAAATTGCCTCAATAACAAAATGTGTACATTTTACAAAACACAAGTGTCAAATTCACTTCTGTACATCTTTACTGATCTATACAGCAGCTCTAGTAATGGTGCCTCACTGGTCAGTGGGTAGGGGTGCATGTTTACTGGGTGACCTATGCACTCCTTTACAAGATACTGAGTACCTGACCTTCACGAAGCATTTGACCCTCAGCTGGCCTCAATGTGCGATTACAGGCTTTACCCAATATGACAGCCCGGGGGGCACAGTTTCTATAAAACTTGGTACATTTTATTTTCCTTTACAACCTTTACTCTTCCTGCCTTCACTGCTGCGACCCCCCACCCCTCAATTTTTCCTGGAACTGAGTCACACTTTGAATGTCACGATTCCCCAGACTTGATGATAGTGGCTCACATATTCTGGGCCCTTGTGTGGGCATGCACCATCCTGACTGCAAAGCATCCTCGTGCAACAATAATAGCCCCTCAGGTTTAAGTGCCCTTTTTAGCTGGTCTGTTTTTTAGCTCATGTAGACTGTCTCCCACAGCCCATGACTCATTTTCCATCTTGGCAGTCTGCCCTTCTACATTTCTGATTTTGTGTGCCTATATCTGCACCCACTGATATTTTAATTTTTTATTACACTTTATTTCCCAGGAGAGCCCAGCTAAGATGCATCTCGCTTTCAGTGGGGTCCTGCTTCTATCCAGTTTTTCAGCTGGGAGAGACTGGAGGACAGAGAGTTCAAGTGAGTTGCTTAACGTCACACAGAGAGACAGTGGTTCTGGTGGGATATGAACCAGGGTCTCCGGTTTCACAGTTTAATGCTCTGATACAGTGGGTCAGTAACAGTGGTGGGATTTGAACCAGGGTCTCCTGTTACAGTTCAGTGTTCTGATAGAGAGAGTCAGTGTCTGTGATGGGATTCAAACCTGGAATCTGTTACTGTTCAGTGCTCTGATATAGTGAGTCAGTGTCTGTGGTGGGATTTGAACCTGGGATCTGTCATAGTTCAGTGCTCTGATATAGTGAGTCTGTGGTGGGATTCAAACCTGGGATCTTCTGTCTCACAGTTCAGTGCTCTGATACAGTGAGTCAGTGGCTGTGGTGGGATTTGAACTTGGGAGCTCTTGTCATAGTTCAGTACTCTGATACAATGAGTATCTGTGGTGAGATTCAAACTAGGGCTAGAGAAACCGGTTCAAGGAGAATCAGAAGGCCCCCCCCCTCAATCTCATGCTGTTCATCGGACTCAGATTCTAACTCTGCTGGTGGTGTACCGGGTCCACCTCAGAGTGCTTTCACACATTTCAATTAATAAAATACATGAAAAAAAAAATAGCCAGTCCACTGGCGCAGCGGCTGAATTTCCGTCTGCAACGCTGATGACCTGGGTTCGGGAACAGATCTGGGCATCGGAGGGAGGGCTGGCTGGTGAGGGGGGGGGAGATGGCTTGAGCGTCCCATGACTACTCGCCTTCTCCTGGGAGGGAGGGAGGAGGGTATGCGGCTCCATGTTTGCTGGCCCCTGGCGGAGGCGGGGGGCATGGCAGCACCTCGGGCATTGCTGCAGAAGGGAGCATGACGGACGTCGGCTCACGTCTTGATGTCATGTGGCATGTCACGCTCCCAAAGAAAACCAGGGGAAAAATGTCCCCTGATCGACCGGATGATGGCCGCCGGTCCTCTGCCACCGCAAAGCCCCAGATAGCCCGGACCAACCCCAGCAGCACCCAGGTCAGCTGGATGCACCTACTGGTGCTTTCTCTCCAGAAGGGGGGACCTGTCCGACGAAGGGATACATTGGGTTCCCCATCGGGCTGCAGTATGGGGCGGTGGTTGGCGGCAGGGTGCACCTAGGTGACCCAAGGGAGAGGCCAGTCAGGGTTGCATGGGGAGGACCAAAAAAAAAACACCTCAGTCCCCTCTTCCATCTGCCAAACACACCCCATCTCCTGGAGCCCACAAGGACACCGTTTTTTTATTTTAAATATTTTACTTTTTCTCCCGCCTGCCACTTGCGCCTGCATGGTCTCTCCTGCAGTGTCACAAGTGCGCATGCTTGTAGTGCTGCTGTAGCATGAGACAGTGAATGCAGGAGCAGTCAGCCTAGCGGGAGTAAACTGCGAATTCAGCAGCACGCAAAGCATGGCCAGTATTTTGTTGAGTACACTATTTGTGTTGCAGTGTGGTGTGGTGGTGGTGTGACAGTGGTAGCAGTGATGAAAGCAATGGCGGGCATCATCAGGTGTGTGTGTGTGTGTGGGGGGCAGGGTGGGTATCAGCAGATAGTGGGGGGTCATTTTATTCTAGGACTGGCTGTGTAGAAATCACCAGATGGGAGGGGGTATTAATTTTATTCTGGGACATGGTGAGTGGGTATCAGCAGATATGAGAGAAAAACAGGCACGGTGTTAATTTATTCTGGGACAAGATGGGCTTCAGCAGGTGGGAGGTTGGGTAGGGGTATTCATTCTGGAACAGGGTGGGTAGGGTACCACAGATAGGAGGAGGGGGCAGTGATATTTATACTAGGACAGGAGGATATCACCAGATGGATGGTCAAAGGGTACTGAATATGGTATGCCATTGCTACAGTGATGCCTTTACAGTGACTCAAATAGAGCTAGTTGATTACAGCGACGGCAATATGAGTGAGGGGGTTCTATGTCAACAGGTGTAAGTGTCGACAGATGTGCTGTGTGTCTGCAGTCTGCTGTTGTACCTTGATACTGCTGGCGGCATTCTAGGGCAGGGGAGGGCTATTCTGTGCCCTCATGATCCTCTTCTGATATGTTAGGGGAAGCGAAGTGAGGCTGTGGAGACAGAAAGGAGATATTAAGTACCTGATGGCAGGGAAAGATGCAAGCTGATCATCGGGGGATGGGGTGGGGAGGGCTGTACTGCTGCTGCAAACACCTGGCTCCATGTCAGCTAGTGGGGTGACCTGCACCCCAAAGTTGGGATATGCAGGTGTAACCCTTAGGGGCGCTATCCCAAGGGCTACTACCCCTGCCTGCTCTGACACTAACAGGTTGAGGGGCCTGGGTCCGATGGCGGGTGCCTCCACCCAGAGGTTGGGATTGGTATAGTCTGATATGACCAGGTCACAGCCCTCTGGGCCACTGTGACCCCCTTTTCTTCCCACTAGTGGCCCACTCAAGTAAACCCCAATGTCCCAGCCGCATACACTTACCCCCAGGCTTGAACCAGTCTGCTTGCTCTGGGGAACCCCTGAAAAGTAAGATGCTGTTACACAATACTCACAGCACAGTAGTTCACCATAAACACACAGTTCAGCCAGTATACCTTTGCAAAACAACCAATCTGATTTATTTAGGGGGAAGATAACAAGGACTGGGGCAATCAGGTTAATTAGCTTACCACTCTAATGTATATGTATGTATCTAGGGCACTGTGCACAGGCCTAACCTATAAGTCAATGTCTCTGGGTACCCAGGCAATAAAAGGCTAGCCTCTCTGCAGCTGATTGGGGCCCTGACACAGAAACAAGCATTGGATTCCTACGAAGATTAAATAGAGCCAGCAGGCTCAGTTAGTGTAGCCAGTAAAGAAGCCAGAAGATCTTGCCCTCACTAGGAACAATTGACAGGGAGCTACCCTGATTTAGTACTCACAACTCCAGTAGGAGGAGCGCTCTCACACCACTCACCGGACCGAGCCTGGAATTCAAACACTTCTCCACACATTTATAGGAGTGGCAGAGGGGTACCATACCAGGCAGCTGCTGAATACCTCCCAATTGCTTTCACTGCACACACTGGACCAAATGACGTAGCTTCACATGTCCTGACAGACCGAGCGCGATTGAAGCAGATTCTCCAGTCCTCTACAGGGTAAGCCTGGTAGGCAGCTGCGTTTTTGCACAGCCTCCTCTGACCGCTGCCTAGTGGATTTAGTCCGACACTTGCTGGCGTTCACAACCACTGATTTCAGGCTGTCCACATGCGCTTCCTGCACGAAAGCTCAACAGCGCAGAAGCCAAGAGCTGCTTCCTTGCTCACAACCACAGCATCTCTGCCCCTTGGCAGTTAGGGCAAGCCTCTCCATTCGGGCCCCACCCGATCCCATAGGTGGGCTACTGATGCCAGTCACTTAGTTCGCCCCCCATTGGTGCAAAAAAGGTGCCAGGGTCCAGACTACACTTCCCAGGAGCACCTGCCATACAGTCCCCCTTAGGCAGGCTCCCAGTGGGAATCCAAACTCTAACTGTCTCCAGCGGTCTCCATTTTAAAGCCCCCCCTTTCCCCAACTGGTCCATCTCATCAGCTCGGGTCCAAAATGGAAGGGCTGCACACACAGAGTCCCAGCTGCAAATAAAGCAGGTTAAACAGGCTACATTCTTGCAATAGCACTACATATTTTCCAGCAGACAGTTACATCTTTCAACCCAGCTCCCTCTGCTCTCTTAGCGACTGCAAAAACGGAGCAATCTAAATATCCCCTCGAGTGGGATTTGAGTAGTAAACCCACTGTCCCCCCTACACAAACTAATAAAGCCTGCAAGCAGGCAGCTCTTAAAGAGACAGTACTAGAGGCTTTAAAAGCACTCACAACGCCCACCGTTAGCGGCATCCCACCGAACACCAGCCAACAGGGAGCCTTTAGGCAAGCTCTGGGAAGGTTTCCAGGAACCTCCATTTGCAGAGGGGTTACACAGGCAAGGCGCCCTAACTAAGCAATGCACTGTTTCAGCAGTTCAAATTAATTTACAAGTAAAGCAGTCCAAATGAATTCACCGATAAAGCTGTCTACATAAATAAATGCACTGGTAAAGCAGTCTAACTCAATTAACAGATACATTCTGTGTCCGTTTCTGCTGTCGGGAGGGGTGCTATTGGTGCGGGTCATGGTATTTTCCTTATATGCCACTGTATGTGTGATGTGGACTTGATTATATTAAGTTGAGGGGGCAGGGGCGCTACCCCCCGCAAGGGGTGGGTGGGGGTGCAGCCCTTCCACTGATAGATTATCTATGTTTCTTTGGTATTTTATGGTGTTTGTCGGTGTAATGTTTGATCGTTGTAGTGGAATGTCATGGAGGTGGTGTCGCTGTAGAGTTCGTCACTATATTTTTTGTTGAACTGGCTTGGTGGAACCATTGAATACTTTGACAGGGAGGGAGCAGGGGTATTTATTCTGGGATGACAGAGGAGGTCAGCATGTTCATTGGGACACGACGGGTAGCAGCAAATGGAAGGGGCAGGAGTGTGCATACTGGGGCAGTGTGGTTGGTGGAAGATAGAAGGGTCGGGGTATGCAAACTGGGGCAGAGTGGGTATCAGCAGATAAGAGGGGGAATCAGGGGAGTGCTGCATGTTGGGGCCGGAGGCTGTCATCAGATGGGACACACTGGAGATATACATAATTACTGGGGCAGAACAGAAGAATAGAATACAAATTTTTATTTCTAGACAGGATAAGAACTGTTAGGGCCACCATGGGCCTATTTTCAAAGTCACCCTGTGATTAAATACATTGCAGTGGCTTTGACATTTTACAGAAAGGAGTGCAAACTCATTAGATTAGTACCAACATTGACAGATAGGAGAACAAACGCAGTATATGGAACACGACAGCGGAGGTTGATCCGTGAGGGCTGATGCACTGTTAGAGGATCACTCAGAAAGTCCATCTCAATTTAGTTACAAGTACAAATGTTGCTGAATTCTACTTGTAGTATGGTTTTAAATTCGGACAGTTTTGCACCTACGTGATGCAGGAAACAAGGAGTTCCAAGTTTTTGAGATGAAGTAATTGAGGGTAATTTTCCTGTAGTTGGTTCGGGCCCTGGGGATGTGGAGGCCCACAAATAACAGGGGAATGAGCCCCAGAATAGGGGAATGAAACCTGGTCTTGCCCCATACGGAGGATACAAGAGAGCAACACAAGTGGATAATCTATAGCCAGCAGATGAGCTCACAGAACAAAGTCAGAAACACAGGCCAACACGCTTTGGTTGAGAACATATACTTTTTTTTTTTTTTTGCATTTTTAATTGTTTTCAGTTATTACCATTGCATTTTTCAAGGTTCTGATTTGAATCAGAACTTATCAGCACTTCGACACGGATCCTGGTCCTGATAATAAGGGTCAGTACCTCTTCTGGTGTGCCATCTGTAATTCGAACCCGGGAACTCCTGTCTCACAGTTCAGTACTCTGATACAGTGAGTCAGTGACTGTTGTGGGATTCGAACCTGGGATCTCCTGTCTCACAGTTCAGTGCTCTGATACAGTGAGTCAGTGACTGTTGTAGGATTTGAAACTGGGTCTCCTAGTTCAGTTTAGTGTGTTGCGACTGATCACTAGATGACAGTGCCTTCTTGTCTAGAGGGGCTACTAAAAATGACCCGGTTGGGTGAGGGAGCAGCTTCATGAATCTCTACGTACACCACAGGAGGACAAACAAAATTTGTAGAATAAAACATGTTATTTCACCTGTCAGCATAGCTAGTAGTAAATAACAATATAAAGTAATGTGATTTTACCAGTGGCTTTCAATGATATTTTACTAGTAGCTACAGTATGTTATTCCAGTCCCCTTGTATACATTGGATATTCTGTGAGTGACTTAAAATAGGATTGTCATTCAGTGCAGACTGCTGATGTCATTGCTTCCTTCACATTACTAAGCCACTTGTTGCGCGGGAACAAGGACAGCAACATTCTGCGCTGTATAACAATCATAAAGTATTGTAAGCTACTTCACAGGATATTCCATATATATACCATACTAGTGGTGAATAAATTGGGTAAATAAGTCATATAATGTATGGGGAGACCTTATTACTGTCTGAATTCAGACAGTTTACCATGTTGTTATGGTATCGATGTGACATCAAGAGGTTGTTAACCCTTCTTAACTACATCACATCGATACCATAACAGCAGGGGTGCATCTGCGCATGTGCAGCTTTAAATCCGCACCTCCGGATGACCGGACGCAGTAGTGAGAGATTGCCCTGGCGGAGATAGGTGCTATGGGGAAATCCAGTATCTTTTATGGTGTATTTTGCCCCATACACTATAAATGCTAATGGATGGGCAACAGACAATAACCGCGCTGAAATCGCATCTTGTGGTTTCCGTGACAACTGTAAACCTCTTGAGCTACTCTCTCGAGGTTTACCTAGTTGCCATGGAAACTGCTCGATGTGATTACAGCGTGGTTACTGTCTGTTGCCTACCCAATATCCTCTATGTTATTTTGGGACAAATATTTAACATAGGACATGTTATAATGTGTGGACAGTGTCTATTAACCCCTGTTTTCAATCAGTGTATGTCTATTAACCCCTGTTTTCAATCAGTTTATAACCAGATAATCCCATCATTTTGATATCAGTATACTGTAAACCTTGCTTAACTATGTCATACTTGATGGGATTACAGGATAGAATGTCACCAACTGTTAAAATTCATGGAAAGGAAAGGTGATCTGCTGCTTGGACATTTGTTCAAAAAACATATCCCATTCAGACAGTTATAGACCCACTGCAGTACAGATTGCAGTGGCTAATTTCAGCACTTCAGTTGCTCAACATTCAAACCAGGAGGCATTCATAGCCAAGCAGGGGAACAAACGTACATTGAAAAAAAACTGCATTCCCTCCCCCCCGGGTAGTTTTTCCATACACTATAAAATACAATGCCTGAATAATGGTGGTCAACCATGGATGTAATCATCTCTTGCGGTTGCCATGGCAACTGTAAACCTCTTGCGCTGCGTTCTTCAGGTTTACTTGGCTGTCCTGGCAACTGCTTGAGGTAATCACATCATGGTAACCACTGTTACTCAGGCATTATCCTCTATATATTCACTTAGAATCTGGAAATAGAACACAGGGAACAATGGGCCAGATAGGGAGTTTACAATGGAAAGGCAGACAGTTTTCAAAAGCAACTCCGCAATTCAGCTTGTGCTTTCATAAATAAGATATTTCAGTTGTTACAATTTACTATAGAAAACTTTTTTTTTCATTTTCAATGTTTCTTTTTAAGATTTACAGCACATCTTGGTAGTCCATCTAAAACGTCTGTACAGAAAACATTTGAAATCCTTTGCCTCTACCCTGTTAACCTCACAGTGCCTTTATTTATGACACCATAGTGCTTACCATGACAACAGACTGTGATGTCAAAAACAGCAACTGTGTGGTTAGCAGGGGAGAGCCAGATACATTTTGAAATAGTCTGTGGCATACGTAAGCAATAAGGCACAAAGGGGTGTGTGTGTAAAACATATTACAGCATGGTCAGGGGCGCATATGCAGGTCAAGACCGAGTGACTTCAGCTACTGACGTACTTAAAATATGTTTTACACACATCCCTGAATGCCTTATTGCGTTTATAAAATGTGCACTTTTTTTTTCATTTTTACTGTTGGGAAAAGCATGTTTATATGTATAAACATTTTATTGATTGATTGGTGGAATCCAATATTACACAAGATATTTAATTCCATAGTACAGGGACATGACTCACCACATAGCTGGAGTAAATCTTCTATCTATCCTACATATAAAAAAGATAACCCAAACAATCCTGAAATGTACAGGCCAATTAGCCTTATCGATGTATCACAAAAAATATTTACAAAAATTATTCATGATAGGTTAAATGATTGGGTAGAAAAGAACTCAATCTTGCATGAAACCCAAAACGGTTTTAGAAAATCAAGATCTACTATCCAACATTATTATGTCTTACAACATATAGCATGGAAGTACATTCAAATCAAAAAAGAGAAAATTCTACTGTTGCTTCATAGACTTTACATATGCGTTTGATAGCATAAGTAGACATATTCTCTGGGAAAAATTACATAAATTGGGCATTTGTCCCGACTTATTGAACGTGCTCGTAAGACTACATAATAATACATGGGCCAAGGTCCAATATGACCATTTAGGTAACACAGCTTCATCCTTTTGCACAAACATAGGGGTCAGACAGGGTTGTCTTTTGGCCCCAATTCTGTTTAATATTTATATTAATGAGATTCTTATAGAATTACAACATCCCGATTTCCACGCTCCCAAGGTAGGTAATATGGGGGTAGATTGCCTAGCTTATGCTGATGATATAGTGCTGCTATCGACTTTACAACTTGGTCTCCAAAGAAAACTAAATCATTTAAATGATTTGTGTAAAGAACATAAATAAAAAATTAATATGAACAAAACTAAATTAGTAGTTTTTGGAAATCAAATTAAGAAAAAGCTTCTCAGTATGGATCAATACAGAGAAAGTGGAGCAGGTAACATGTTATGACTACCTGGGGGTTAGATTTTCAGAAAATATTAAATGGACTAATCATGTAAGTAGGTTGTGTAATAAAATGAAGGTAGCATTCAATGCATTTAAAATTTTCAATGCAAAAATGGCCAGAAGCGCCGTTAAAGGTGTCATGAAGGTAGTTGATGCCAAATTAAAGTCACGTATGCTTTACGCAGCAGAAATTTGGGGTTTCTCATGTCAAAAAAAGCTACAGGTAATTATGAATAAACTAATTAGATACATTCTTATGACCTCGCAGTCAATTCCTGAGGTAATCCTCAAACTTGAAACAGGACAATTTTCAATTGCCACTTCAGTAGCAGAAAGGCAAATAATAGCTGTTATTAAAACACTCAGCTTGGATGAAACAAGATTACCAAGGCGTTGTATGGAAGAAGAAATTGTCTATTCCTCTTTGGATTTAGAGGCATTATCAATAAAGATAATTAAAAATCTTATGTTTCCTAAAGGCTTGGGCAATATTATGTGGGACATCTATTTATACCCATGGGAAGAATTTGTTAATTTAATTAAAAATAGACTCCGAGATATAGAGATATCAGATATGAAAGAGAAATTAAAAGATCTAAAATTATTCAGGTGGTACAAATGTATTAAGCAAGAACATGGGATAGAACCATATTTGTTAAGAATATCAGATCCCTCAAAAAGAAGAGTGATAACTCAATTTAGATTTGAGACTTATAAGGCCAGTTATATTTATTACAGACAAAAGAGGGAAAATGTGAAATCCCCTTATTGTAGGTGTGGTAGACATATGGAAGATGATGCAAAACATATCACCTTAGTATGCCCTCTATACAAAAGACAACGGGAAAAATATATGGGTGGTATCTTGGCTGGTCTCATCCTCCCCTTGGAAGAAATGTTAACATATTTATTGAATACAGATGAGGGCTATATTTTGGAGAAACTTGCCTCCTTTTTGAAAACAGTACATCTATGAATATTCTTTTTTTCTATTAGTAAAACATTATACCAATAAGAATTGTATTTGTAAAGTAAATGGAATACTTAGAGGTTTATTAATAAAACACTGTGTTAATGACATTTGGAAATATCATATTTGGTTAGGAGTAAAATTAATGCCTAACAGAAAAAAACTCTAGTGGGGATGCTGTGATGACAAAAGTCAAAAATACTGTTTATGCTGGCTTTATAATGTAAATATGTATTTATGTAGTTTTTGTACATTACATTTTAATATTGAAATGGTTTTAACTGATCAATAAAAATTATTTGACTTGACTTGAATGTCAATATGTAGAAACAATAGATTTACTTGTGTGCATTTGTTATAAAATAGTCCTTCCCCCCACTGCAAGTGATGTCATTGATGATGTCATTGTATTATTGCCTACTTTCTTCTTCCTGTTTTTTTTTTTTTCTCTGTTCTTCTCCACATTCAAGATATGGCATGTTTATCACGGAATGTTTACCACGGAATACATGGATTCAAAATTCTGCTCAGTTCCACTAGCAGAATGTTTCTCTCCTAACATACTGTATACACAGACAACAAAGGCCTTTGTTACAGTCAGAAACTCAATTATCTCACTGTCAGGGCAAGAGGAAGAGTTCCCTGATGAGCAGGTAAAGATAGAAGGGGGAGTTTTCACTGTCAGCAAAGAAACAGTTGTAGTGAAAACTATAAATAATACTTATTGTTTCTAATTTGTTTATGTATGTAAGGAGAGTGCGATAATCATGGAAACAACATTTAATTAATTTGTTTTATTTTTTATTTAAGGTAGTTTTATTTGTAGGGCCCAGCTGAAGTTTTTTTTTTTTTTTTTTTTTTTTACAGTGTAAAGATAGCAGCCATGTTTGTGGTGGAAGATCAGTTGTGGCTGTAGGGGGCTAACTGAAATGCCTGTGTTCCAAATACCCATTGATCTGGGTCCCAGACTCTTCACTGCTGAGCAGTCCTTTTTTTTAACCATGTGTAAACCATATTTTACACATCAATATCTGAGCCAATCAGATTACTGGATTTAACCCTGCCCTTTTATAATGGTAACTGCTGTATTATCTACAATATTTCGTAGACCAACAGTAGTGGAAAGTTACAAAAAACCAAAAGAACTAGAATAACAATAAAGTTAAAACATAACTGGTGTAAATTAGTGTTTTTAAGTTTTCTATTGTAGTAGAGTTGCTCTTTGAGCTAAAACAAGGTAAATTTTATTTATTTAGTTTTTGTTAACCGGGTAGGTGCACTAGCCATAAAATGACTATTTTCAGGCACGACCCGGGAGAGTACAACAAAAAGAGAACAGCTGAACAACAGCAACATGGGTACAATAATACAAATAGAGGAACAGTACAGCAGTGTTACAAAAATACAATGGGTAGAAACAACAAAAAATAATGGCAAGCAATATACAGATAATGGCAGTAAGATATATAATAAGTGCAGAAACCACGGACCCGACCTGTGGTGTGAAAGGGTTAATAAGATAGTAAGGCTATATAGAGAGAAATGTGAGGAATGTTCAAACATAACAAGAAAGACTGACAGAAGGAAGGTCAGGGGTAGTAATTGGCAAAACATAGATACATAGATACATAGACAGTGTCAGCAGATAAGGGCCTATGGCCCACCCAGTCTGCCCATTTAAGTTTGTAAGTTCAGTTTATGTTTTCCAGGAAGTCTGTTGCCCCTTACCCCTGACCTCCAGAATTCCTTTATGTCTATCCCATGCATTCTTAAATCCGTGATTGTTTCAGCCCCACAATTTCCTCTGGTAGGGTGTTCCTTGTCCACCACCGTTCTGTGAAGAAATTCTTCCTCACGTTTCCTCTGAATTGTCCTCCTCCAACTTCATCCCATGCCTCTAGTCCTGGAACATCTTTTGCGCAAAATAGTGCATTCCTGCACCCTGTTCCTCCTGTAAGATGCTTGTATGTCTCTATCATATCCCCCTCTCCTCCTTCTCCTCCAGGGAGTACATGTTCAGTGCCTTCAACCTGTCCTCATAGGACTTGTGATGCAATCCATGCACCATCTTTGTTGCCCTCCTCTGAACCTTCTCTAGCCTGTCTATGTCCTTACGTAGGTAAGGTCTCCAGAACTGCACAGTGTACTCAGGTGTGGCCTCACTAGTGTCTTGTATAGTGGAATTATGACCTCCCTTTTCCTGCTGGTGATGCCCTGCCTATGCATCCCAGCATCCTATTTGCTTTACCTGCTGCCTTGTCACACTGTTTCCCTGCCTTGAGGTCATCAGAGATGATAACTCCAAGATCCCTTTACTGCTTGGTGCATGCTATATCCTCACCCCCCAACTGATATATTGTGCCAGGGTTTTTGTGCCCCATATGCATTATCTTGCACTTCCTTGCATTGAATTTCAACTGCCAAACCCCTGACCATTCTTCAAGTTTCTGCAGGTCCCTTCTCATTCTGTCTACACCCTCTGGTGTGTCTACTCTGTTACAGAGCTTTGTGTCATCAGCGAACAGTGAAATTCTGCCTTCTAGGTCCTGTGCAATGTCACTGATGAAGATATTGAATAGTACCGGTCCCAGCACTGATCCCTGTGGTACCCACTGGTCACTCTTCCTCTGTGGAGTGACAGCCATTTACCACCACCCTCTGTGTCCTGCTGCCCAGCCAGTTACCTACCCACCGCACTACTGTCCTGCCCACACCCATATTCCCCAGTTTGTGCAATAGTCTTCTATGTGGCACAGTGTCAAAGGCCTTGCTGAAGTCCAGATAGGCCATGTCCACTGCCCTCCCTGATCCACCTCCCTAGTCACCCAGTCAAAAAAATTCAATGAGGTTGGTCTGACATGACCTTCCCCTGGTGAAACCATGCTGCCTTGGGTCTTGTAGTCCATTGACAACAGATGTTCCACCAATCTCTCCTTCAGTAGTGCTTCATGATCTTCCCCACTACGAGGTGAGGCTGACTGGTCTGTAGTTCCCGCTTCCTCTTTTGTTCCCACTTTTGTATAAGGGGACTACATCTGCTATCCTCCAGTCTTTGGGTACCTCCCCTGTTTCTAGTGATCGGCTAAACAGGATAGCAAGAGGTTCAGCCACCACCTCTCTTAGTTCTTTAAGGACCCTGGGGTGCACCCCATCTGGCCCCATTGCTTTATCAACTCTTATTACTTCCAGTTCCTTCAGGACCCTTTCTCGTGTAAAGGGACTTGTGTCCATTTCTGCACCATTCTCACCCCCTGTACTCCATTCAGACCCATTACCCTCCTCTTCCTCAGTAAAGACTGAGCAGAAATACCTGTTCAATATGTCAGCTTTACTGTTGTCATCCTCCACACAGCCCCATCCTCCCCTTCAGTCTCACTATCCCTCCCTTTGCCTTTCTTTTCACTTATGTACCTGTAAAAGGTTTTGTCCCTCTACCCACTGATTTTGCAATGTGTTCTTCTGTCAGAGCTTTGGCTTCCCTTACTGACCTCCCTGCCTCCCTTTGCTTCTCCTGGTACTTCTCCCTAGCCCCTTCTGCCTGTGTCTTTTTGTATTGCATGAATGCAATCTTTTTGGCTTTCACTTTCTTTGCTACCTCTTTGGAAAACCATAATGGTCTCCTCTTCCTTTTCCTTTTGCTAACCTGCTTAATACATAATTCTGTTGCTCTTGTAATCCCCATTTTAAATACTTCCCTGTTCCTCAACCCTGATTCCTGCCCCATTCCCTTAATGCCTCTTTCAAGTATCTCCCCATTTTCCCAAAGTTTGCCCCCTAAAATCCAGGATCGTGTTTTGTGTGGTTAGGTTCTGCTCTTTCTGTGATTTCAAACCACAGTGACTGGTGGTCACTGTTCCCCAGGTAGTCCCCACTCTTACCCCCATCACACTGTCCCTGTTTGTGAGCACAAGGTCCAGTATTGCCTTCTGCGAGTTGGTTCCATGACCAGTTGCTTGAGGAAGGCACCCTGAAAGAGAGTCAGGATAAATCTGCTCCTAGTTGATGCTGCTGCTGGGATGCTCCAGTCACGTCTGGAATAGAGTCTCCAACCAGTACTACCTCACCCTTGTCTGCCATCCTCTGGATGGCTAGCATCAACTCCTATCTGTTTCTTCCTCCTGGGCTGGTGGTCTATAGACCACCTGTGCGGATGGCTGGCCCCATTTTCCTTTCCAGCTTAACCCACAGTATCTCTCCCCATTTTGTTCCTCCTGGATCTCTGTGGCCCTTATGTCATTTTTCACATAAGTGCCACTCCTCCTCCCTTCCTGCCTGCCCTGTCTCTTCTGAATATGTTGGCAGCCAGGTATGGCCAACCCCAGTCGTGGTTATTACACCAGGTTTGTGATGGCCACAATATCCAGGTCTGACTGCACCATGACAGCCTCAAATCTTCCATCTTGTTGTTAAGGCTCCTGGCATTTGCACACATGACTTTCCATGATTTGACCTCCCTAGACTGTTTCGCTGTTCTACTCCAGCCCCTTCCTTGGTTGTCCTTTATCCCTGGTTCACCTTGCTGTCTGCCTTTCTGCTGAATTTTGCCCCTATTCTGCCTATCCACCTCCTGGGCGCTAATCTCCATCTTTTGCACTTGGCTAACCTCCACATCCTTTCCTTCCATTTCTCTGGGTACCTCTATGTGGTTGTCCCTGTTTGGCAGTGTGGCATATGAGTTCTTGAGTAGAACAGGATCTGGGATGTGCCTCTGCCTGACTGGTCTAACCCTCCCTGAGCCCACTGTCATCCAACTCCTCGTTCTCTGCATCCTTTAGGCAGCTGCATTGGACTGAGTGGTCTCTGGATAGGGGTGATGGTACTCCTGACCCAGTTTACTTCGCTCTGAGTCTGGCTACCTCATCCCGCGGTCCAGAAAGATGCATGCAGATAGGGCAGCACCTCAGTGTCCAGAAGATCTGCCTGAATAGGCTGCCCCACAGCCACTGCATTACACCACTCCCGACATTATACTGCAGTTATACTGCTATTCCATACTTGTCTGCTACTGAAGCTCTCCTAGTTCCCTTTTTATTAATTTACTGACCTAAAAATCCTGCCACTGTTCCTCTATAATGTTTGAAAATACATACACTTCTATCTCACCTCTTTATCCTTACCATCAAAAGGTAACTAAAATCACAATAATCTACCTTCTAATAATACAGATTCTATCACAGAATCAGAGCACAATGCAAAAACATCTGCTACTTAGCAACAACAAACAGGTGACAACAAACCAAGTTGATGTAGCTTTTTTTAAAATAGAAAAAAAATGTAGTTTAAACCAATAGAAATCAGCAGTTCCAAAAGCACCTTGAACTACAAGAAAGAACACAGTACCACACCTCTGCCACAATAACTAAACAGATCTAAAACATTGGAGAAAGAAGAAAAATCAGAGACTGAGCAAAAGATACAATGTACTATAAAGTATTAGGCAATAGGTATACTCAGCTGTTTAACAAAGAAAATAAAGTACCTACCAAAACAGACAGGATACCCACAAATGACACTTAGGTTCTCAATATCAGACACCACCAAAGGCACATACAGAAAGGGTTTAAACTATAGTATTAAAATTAACCACATCAGAGTAGAAAGATCACACTAAATAAATGTGTTGATCCTTCTGACTTCCAACAAATATCTACCACACAAATTGTATATCAACAACAAATTGTATATCAAACAACAGTGGATGGTCAGCAACAAGGTTCGAGAAGGAAGAGAGCTAGTAGTCAAGAAGTTATTTACAAAGAGAAGGAAAAATATGGGGAGGGAAAGAGGAGACAGTCTTGGAGCTGGATTAGAGCAGGGGTGACATTACTGGTAAGTCTCAGGAGCTTCAGGTTGGGTCAAAGCATGTACAAGCATCAGCTAAGGATAGATAACGATGATATTCACTTTTAAATCCAAAGTGAGACTGAGACAGCTGGAAGTTGACTGGAAGAGCATTCCATAGCCTGGAAGCAGAGAATTGGAAGGCCCCTGTGCCTTTAGTCGTCTAACATCTTGGAACATAGAGCAAGGATTTGTCAGCTGATCGCAGACCATGGGAGGATGGTTGCGGGACCAGCAACACAACCAGCTGGGATGATTTTTTTTTCCCCCTGATGATCGAGATCCAAGGTAGTATTGTCTACTGGCAGAGGGTGAAAGCCAATTCAGATCCTTATAAAGAAGGCAGTGATGTTTGAGTCGAGGTGACGAAGAGGCAAATCGGCATGTATTGTTATAAGTTACGTCCCATTTTAGTAGGGAGATTTTATGGGCAGAGGTAAGAATAGAGGCACCATAAGTAAGGGTTGGGAGCAGAATACCTTGGGCAATTGCTAATTTGGCCAAGGCTGTAAGCATGTAGCTCATTTTGTAAGCTACTCCCAGTTTCGAGTTTACAGCTTTGCACGAGGACTGAATGTGAAGATTAAAATCCAGGGACTGGTCCAGCAGGATCCCAAGGTACTTGAAGGAGTAACATTTTCAGGTGGAAATCCTCCTGGGTGAAGAACCTCCAGCAAACTAGAACAGGCCTTAATCTTTGGTGCGGAACCTAGGAGTATGGCTTTCGTTTTCTTTTAATTTAGTACAAGCTTACGTTCTAGTAGCCAGTCTAAGACCTTATTGAAGTCTGAAGTAAGTGATGTGTTTATGCAGGCAATACTAGAAGAACTAGTATAGATGATCAGGTCATCAGCGTAGAGAATAACACAAGCATTACACATAGTGTTGTACACAACAAATATATAATGGGCTGTGGCAGAATAACACATTTATCTCCACACAAGCGGTAAGATCTTCACAACAAACTTGTGCCTTCATGACTCATGAGTTATGGGCCTTGCCAGTCACTAGAGGAGATATATATGTGTTATTCCACTGCAACCCATTTTGTGTTCCATATTTTCAAAATCTCTGGGTCCACTCACTCAGTCAGCTGTTTTGAGGGATTCATATGTGGGTGGCAGTGTGCATAGCTGTACCACTCTGCTTCCTGCAGCCTACCAACCCTCCCCCCCCGTACTCATGGTTCTTGCTGACAGGGATAATTAAAAGTCTCCACATGGTTCAGCCGTGATAGCATCGACCATTTCAATCCCCAGTTTCAGAGTAATACAACCACATCCACATGATCTAAAATGATTTTAAGCAACTACATCAACGCCATGAATCTGGCTGGTGTCCTTATATTGTCCGGCGGTATGATGAAGGTTCAGTCTTTGAAAATAACGCATTCAAATTGTAGATCCTTTTTTAACAAATTCACATTGTATGGCAGTGGAGGGATCCGCACCCATCACAAACATAATCACTTTAAGCACTAAGCCTCACAGACGTCCCTTTTATACAGCTGCCAGTCAGGGGTTCAGTTCATTTATTTTTAGTGGAAGTCTAAATCTTCCATGGGTACAAGTCTGGAAGTCATTCCAATTTTTTGGAACTCAATATACTTCCTGAATTCAACTTTTGGAAGCCAATATTCTAGGAAGGACCAATTTATAAGTGTTAATATACAGAGAATAATGCTTGTGCAGGTGTGTGTTATGAGGGATTTTTCACACACCTGAGGTGTGCGATAGTCCATAAACCCAAAGAGCGAAGCTTGAGGGGCTTATGAGATTATCACTCACCGAAGGTGTGTGAAGAATCCTCATAAAACAAACTTTGTACAGGCATTATTTTTTTTTATAACTGGTGCAAGGTTTTTTTATTTTAACTCTTTTTCCCTCCAGTCACCGGCCCCATGGGATCTCCCTCAGACATGGAACTGTATTTGTGTGAGTGTGTCCCTGAGCAGCTGCCATACTCGCACTCACACAAATACAGCGTGCTTTCTGTCACGCTTCAGTGAAGTGAGAGTATGCGGAGGAAAATGTCTTAATAACGTGAATTAAGTTATTATGGAATTCAGTGGGTTATTATGGCATGTTATCAAAAATGGATATCTAGTCATTATAGGGGTCACCAGTTATTATAGTATTAATTTCTTTCAGAAAAATCCATCCTCTCTGACTCCCATGCCTGTAGTTCTGGAAGTCATCTAATTTTTGCTTTTACATCTGGAAGTCAATGACTCCCTCTCCCTTTATTTTGGAAGTTTTTGCCTCATTTTTGGAAATCAAACACTCCAAAAACTGAGTTAACTGGATTTCTTCCGTCAGATCTTTTTGAAGTGTACTTCTCTCCAAGGTGCATGTATGTTTGTAAATCTGTCACTACTGGTTCTTGTTTGCGTATACTTCTGAGTGACAAGTTCTGTGGAAGCAGCTGACAGCCACCAAAGACATATATATTTCACTGCGGGGCCTACAAAGGAATCTTTAGAAAACGAGGAGAACATAGGTGTGCCTGATGTCTCACAGTCGACAGAAGCTCGTGAAAAGGCTCATTAAATGATTTCTTGAGTTAACCAGTAGGTGGCAGCAGCCCGAAGATAGCCTTTTTGTTTTGTTTTTTTTACCTCATTCCTTGCTCCGAGAAGCCTCACTCTTTCAGGCACTCTCATTTGTGCATCCTTTGCCCCATACCTCTCAACCTTCTGTCACTGAAATCAGGGATACAGACGCTGTAAATGAGGAACACTGACTCTCCTGAGGGACATATCCTTAATCGTGGGGATACAAGCTCAGAACATTGTGGTAACCACTGTGTTTACTTGTACAAAGTTTATTTGTGATTCAGCATCTCAGAATATTATGAAATCCTGCTTTAAGGTCTGAATTTACAGTACAGTCTCTCTGTGGGCAGTACTTTTTCCATGAGGGATAGATAAGGGACACAGCAATGTTGAGGGGTAAAATGAGGAGTGTCCCTCATAATCAGGGACACTTGAAAGGTATGCTCTGCCCACCTGGCTCACTTGCATTCTGTCGCCTGCCACCAGTTTCCCAACAGTGTTTGGTGCACGAGTCTGCTCTCTTCTTCCCCAGGGACCCCTCCTCCCACCAGAGCTTCAGAAGGAGAGGGAGAAGACAAAGCCACTGTCCAGGCACTAGGGGATGGGTAGTGTGGTGCACCACTGATGAGGGCATGGTGACATGATGAAGTGAGTCAGTGAAGACCATCACCCAAGACTGCCTGGCTAAGCTTTTTCCATTATTCCCTCTGCTCTCCCTCTTCCCCCTCTCCTAGCCAGAGCATGCCCACATTGGTACCCTGGGGTAGGGCCCACAGACATTGATTACTCAAATGGGTAATACTGACATGCTACCAGCAGGTGCCATTCTCCAAGCAGCACACATCTCCTTCCTCCCCCAGGAGGAGATCACACTCACAGATGCTCTTTCACTCATCCTGCAAGCCTCTGCTCCTTATGTCCTTGGCCCACCCTTGTCTATGCCAGTCCTATAGCAAGGTAACAGTCATTTTGTGGAACCTTCAGATGGGAAAATTATATCCCAGGTAGAGACGTCCTGTGTTAAGCACAGCTTCACCAACTGTCACATCACTTCCTGTCTCAAGGTTCTATAACATGGCTGTTGCTTTGAAACAATATAGGGTAGATGATGTGGGTATCTCAGGACTGCTGACATCTACAGGTTCACCCAAGAACTTGTTTGAAAGAGTTTCCAGCCCAATGCACAGCCGGCAGGAACTGGCACTAAATCACTGCGGCACAGTTTAACGCCAGTCCTGTGACCACCTGAGCTATGCACAGAGGGGAATATGGGGGTCCTTCTGCCCCAGGTACATCAAAGAAGTGCTGGTGCGCAGAAGGGGTGGAGTTGGAATGCAAATAATATGCAGTGTCATTCACAATTCCAGCTACTGCTGTAGCAATTAGCACAGCAGTTCTGTGATGCACCTACATTAGACCAAAAAGTTCTGACGTTAGGAACAGTGAGACTACTGCACCATCTGTGCACAGACACCAGGGGACCACATTCAGTGGGAGACTGGCATTGGAGAAAGACGTATTCAGTTGACTGTGGCTAGCTACCAGGAATTTGGGAGTACTCGTGGATTAAATTGGTGGATCACTGGACTACCAGAGAGAATGTTATGGGACACGATGTCAACAGTGGGTTAAAGGTGGCCTTAAATTTGCGGTCAGGTGGGTGGGTGGGGGGACATGCATTTACCACAGACCGTGTGCACACATGCACATGGCAGTACTGTGCACCATCCCTGGCTAAAGCTGTATCTGGAGCCAAGTTCCCTCCAGTCAGCAGGTGAGTGTTGCTGCGAGCATGGCCACATTGAATGCAGCGGCTTTCAGAAGCATTGCTCGAGCTGACACAGATCAAATGTTTTCTGTTCTGACTGTGTGGACTGTTTACCGTTTTTCTCTAGGAGCCAGCTGGCCTCTGTAGACCATCTGCGCTGCAGTCTCTTGGACATAACCTTTTTAGCCACCCTGACTGCAGTTGTACCTAGTGCCCAGTCCCTACCCTCGTGTCGGCAGATCCACTACGCCTCTTTCATATCCAAATACTGGTTTGGGTCCCTTTACTCTTACCTTTCTTCACTCCTCTCGCTCATCCCCTCTGTTTTCTGCTCCCTCTGCTACAGGGATCCTCGCATCTTCACCACTTCTCATCTCCGTTCCTCAGCAGGGCAATCAGCATTTCCCGAGCCTGGTGGAATGCCACACTATCCACTCAACTACACTGTTGCTACCTGCCTCAGCCTGCTGGAATGCCACACTATCCAATCAGCTTCACTACTATCTGCTTTAGCCTGGTGGAACGCCACACCATCCACCCAGCTATACTGCTATCTGCTTTAGCCTGGTGGAATGCCACACCATCCACTCAGCTACACTGCTATCTGCTTTAGCCTGGTGGAATGCCCCACTAACCACTCAGCTACACTGCTGCTACCTGCCTCAGCCTGGTGGAACGCCACACTATCCACTCAGCAACACTGCTGCTACCTGCCCTAGCCTGGTGGAATGCCCCACTATCCACTCAGCAACACTGCTGCTACCTGCCTCAGCCTGGTGGAATGCCACACTATCCACTCAGCAACACTGCTGCTACCTGCCCCAGCCTGGTGGAATGCCCCACTATCCACTCAGCAACACTGCTGCTACCCGCCCTAGCCTGGTGGAATGCCCCACTATCCACTCAGCAACAGTACTATCTGCCCTAGCCTGGTGGAATGCCTCACTATCCACTCAGCTACACTGCTGCTACCTGCCCTAGCCTGGTGGAATGCCACACTATCCACTCAGCTACAGTGCTGCCATCTGCTTTAGCCTGGTGGAATGCCCCACTAACCACTCAGCAACACTGCTGCTACCTGGCCTAGCCTGGTGGAATGCCCCACTATCCACTCAGCAACACTGCTGCTATCTGCCCTAGCCTGGTGGAATGCCACACTATCCACTCAGCTACAGTGCTGCTATCTGCCCTAGCCTGGTGGAATGCCACACTATCCACTCAGCTACAGTGCTGCTACCTGCCCTAGCCTGGTGGAATGCCACACTATCCACTCAGCTACACTGCTGCTACCTGCCCTAGCCTGGTGGAATGCCCCACTATCCACTCAGCAACACTGCTGCTACCTGCCCTAGCCTGGTGGAATGCCACTATCCACTCAGCTACACCTGCTACCTGCCTAGCCTGGTGGAATGCCCCACTATCCACTCAGCTACACTGCTGCTACCTGCCTCAGCCTGGTGGAATGCCCCACTATCCACTCAGCTACACTGCTGCTACCTGCCCTAGCCTGGTGGAATGCCCCACTATCCACTCAGCTACACTGCTGCTACCTGCCCTAGCCTGGTGGAATGCCCCACTATCCACTCAGCTACATTGCTGCTATCTGCCCTAGCCTGGTGGAATGCCCCACTATCCACTCAGCTACATTGCTGCTACCTGTCCTAGCCTGGTGGAATGCCACACTATCCACTCAGCTACAGTGCTGCTACCTGCCCTAGCCTGGTGGAATGCCACACTATCCACTCAGCTACAGTGCTGCTACCTGCCTTAGCCTGGTGGAATGCCCCACTATCCACTCAGCTACATTGCTGCTATCTGCCCTAGCCTGGTGGAATGCCCCACTATCCACTCCAGCTACATTGCTGCTATCTGCCCTAGCCTGGTGGAATGCCACACTATCCACTCAGCTACAGCTGCTACCTGCCTCGGCCTGGTGAGGATGTCACTCGATCCACTCAGCTACACTTCTATCTGCTTTAGCCTGGTGGAATGCCACACCACCCACCCAGCTACACTGCTGCTACCTGCCTCAGCCTGGTGGAATGCCACACTATCCACTCAGCACACTGCTGCTACCTGCCTCAGCCTGGTGGAATGCCACACTATCCATTCAGCTACACTGTTGCTACCTGCCTCAGCCTGGTGGAATCCCACACTATCCACTCAGCTACACTGCTGCTACCTGCCTCAGCCTGGTGGAATGCCCCACTATCCACTCAGCTACACTGCTGCTACCTGCCTCAGCCTGGTGGAATGCCCCACTATCCACTCAGCTACACTGTTGCTACCTGCCTCAGCCTGGCAGAACGCCACACTATCCACTCGGCTACACTGCTGCTATCTGCTTCAGCCTGGTGGAATGCCCCACTATCCACTCAGCAACACTGCTGCTACCTGCCTCAGCCTGGTGGAATGCCCCACTATCCACTCAGCTACACTGCTGCTACCTGCCTCAGCCTGGTGGAATGCCACACTATCCACTCAGCTACACTGCTGCTACCTGCTCCCAGCCTGGTGGAATGCCCCACTATCCACTCAGCTACACTGCTGCTATCTGCTTAGCCTGGTGGAATGCCCACTATCCACTCAGCTACATGCTGCTACCTGCCTAGCCTGGTGGAATGCCCCACTATCCACTCAGCTACACTGCTGCTACCTGCCCCAGCCTGGTGGATGCCCACTATCCACTCAGCTACATTGCTGCTATCTGCCCTAAGCCTGGTGGAATGCCACACTATCCACTCAGCTACACTGCTGCTACCTGCCCTAGCCTGGTGGAATGCCCCACTATCCACTCAGCTACATCTGCTGCTACCTGCCTCAGCCTGGTGGAATGCCCACTATCCACTCAGCACACTGCTACCTGCCTCAGCCTGGTGGAATGCCCCACTATCCTCCAGCTACACTGCTGCTACCCCTAGCCTGGTGGAATGCCCCACTATCCACTCAGCTACACTGCTGCTACCTGCCCTAGCCTGGTGGAATGCCACACTATCCACTCAGCATACACTGCTGCTACCTGCCCTAGCCTGGTGGAATGCCCCACTATCCACTCAGCTACACTGCTGCTACCTGCCCTAGCCTGGTGGAATGCCCCACTATCCATTCAGCAACACTGCTGCTACCTGCCCTAGCCTGGTGGAATGCCCCACTATCCACTCAGCTACACTGCTGCTATCTGCCTCAGCCTGGTGGAATGCCACACTATCCACTCAGCTACACTGCTGCTATCTGCCTAGCCTGGTAGAATGCCCCACTATCCACTCAGCTACACGTTGCTACCTGCCTCAGACTGGTGGAATGCCCCACTATCCACTCAGCTACAGTGCTGCTATCTGCCTAGCCTGCTGGAGCATACACTATCCACTCAGCTACAATGCTGCTACATGCCCTAGCCTGGTGGAATGCCCCACTATCCACTCAGCTACATGCTGCTATTCTGCCCTAGCCTGGTGGAATGCTACACTATCCACTCAGCTACACGGCTGCTACCTGCCTCGGCCTGGTGAAATGTCACACTATGCACTCAGCTACCTATCTGCTTTAGTCTGGTGGAACGCCACTCCATTCACTCAGCTACATTGCTGCTATCTGCCCTAGCCTGGTGGAATGCACACTATACACTCAGCTACACTGCTGCTACCTGCCTCAGCCTGGTGGAACAGCACACTAACCATTCAGCTACACTGTTGCTACCTGCCTCAGCCTGGTGGAATGCCACACTATCCACTCAGCAACACTGCTGCTACCTGCCCTAGCCTGGTGGAATGCCCCACTATCCACTCAGCAACACTGCTGCTACCTGCCTCAGCCCGGTGGAACACCACACTAACCATTCAGCTACACTGCTGCTACCTGCCCTAGCCTGGTGGAATGCCCCACTATCCACTCAGCAACACTGCTGCTACCTGCCTCAGCCCGGTGGAACACCACACTATTTACTCAGCTACACTGCTGCTACCTGCCTCAGCCTGGTGGAATGCCCCACTATCCACTCAGCGACACTGCTGCTACCTGCCCTAGAACCGGTGGAACACCACACTAACCATTCAGCTACACTGTTGCTACCTGCCTCTGCCTGGTGGAACGTCACACTGTGCACTCAGCTACACTGCTATCTGCCCTAGCCTTGTGGAATGCCACACTATACACTCAGCTACACTACTGCTACCTACCTCAGCCTGGTGGAATGCCCCACTATCCACTCAGCTACACTGCTGCTATCTGCCCTAGCCTGGTGGAACACCACACTAACCGTTCAGCTACACTGCTGCTACCTGCCTCAGCCTGGTGGAATGCCACACTATCCACTCAGCTACACTGCTGCTACCTGCCTCAGCCTGGTGGAATGCCCCACTATCCACTTAGCTACACTGCTGCAATCTGCTTTAGCCTGGTGGAATGCCCCGCTATCCACTCAGCTACAGTGCTGCTACCTGCCCTAGCCTGGTGGAATGCCCCACTATCCACTCAGCAACACTGCTGCTACCTGCCTCAGCCCGGTGGAACACCACACTAACCATTTAGCTACACTGTTGCTACCTGCCTCAGCCTGGTGGAATGCCACACTATCCACTCAGCTACACTGCTGCTACCTGCCTCAGCCCGGTGGAACACCACACTATCCACTCAGGTACAGTGCTGCTACCTGCCCTAGCCTGGTGGAACGCCCCACTATCCACTCAGCAACACTGCTGCTACCTGCCCTAGCCTGGTGGAATGCCCCACTAGCCACTCAGCTACACTGCTGCTACCTGCCCTAGCCTGGTGGAATGCTACACTATCCACTCAGCTACACTGCTGCTATCTGCTTTAGCCTGGTGGAATGCCCCACTATCCACTCAGCAACACTGCTGCTACCTGCCCTAGCCTGGTGGAATGCCCCACTATCTACTCAGCAACACTGCTGCTACCTGCCCTAGCCTGGTGGAATGCCCCACTATCCACTCAGCTACACTGCTGCTACCTGCCCTAGCCTGGTGGAATGCCCCACTATCCACTCAGCTACACTGCTGCTATCTGCTTTAGCCTGGTGGAATGCCCCACTATCCACTCAGCAACACTGCTGCTACCTGCCCTAGCCTGGTGGAATGCCCCACTATCCACTCAGCAACACTGCTGCTACCTGCCACTAACCTGGTGGAATGCCCCACTATCCACTCAGCTACACTGTTGCTACCTGCCTCAGCCCGGTGGAACACCACACTAACCATTCAGCTACACTGCTGCTACCTGCCTCAGCCTGGTGGAATGCCCCACTATCCACTCAGCAACACTGCTGCTACCTGCCTCAGACCGGTGGAACACCACATTATCCACTCAGCTACATTGCTGCTACCTGCCTCAGCCTGGTGGAATGCCCCACTATCCACTCGGCTACACTGCTGCTACCTGCCCTAGCCTGGTGGAATGCCCCACTATCCACTCAGCTACACTGCTGCTACCTGCCTCAGCCTGGTGGAACGCCACACTATCCACTCAGCAACACTGCTGCTACCTGCCTCAGCCTGGTGGAATGCCACACTATCCACTCAGCAACACTGCTGCTACCTGCCCTAACTGGTGGAATGCCCCACTATCCACTCAGCAACACTGCTGCTACCTGCCTCAGCCTGCTGGAATGCCACACTATCCACTCAGCAACACTGCTGCTACCTGCCCTAGCCTGGTGGAATGCCCCACTATCCACTTAGCAACACTGCTGCTACCCGCCCTAGCCTGGTGGAATGCCCCACTATCCACTCAGCAACAGTACTATCTGCCCTAGCCTGGTGGAATGCCTCACTATCCACTCAGCTACACTGCTGCTACCTGCCCTAGCCTGGTGGAATGCCACACTATCCACTCAGCTACACTGCTGCTACCTGCCTCAGCCTGGTGGAATGCCACACTATCCACTCAGCTACACTGCTGCTGCTAGCCTGGTGGAATGCCCCACTATCCACTCAGCAACACTGCTGCTAGCTACCTGTGGAATGCCCCACTATCCACTCAGCAACACTGCTGCTATCTGCCCTAGCCTGGTGGAATGCCCCACTATCCACTCAGCTACACTGCTGCTATCTGCCCTAGCCTGGTGGAATGCCACACTATCCACTCAGCTACAGTGCTGCTACCTGCCCTAGCCTGGTGGAATGCCACACTATCCACTCAGCTACACTGTTGCTACCTGCCCTAGCCTGGTGGAATGCCCCACTATCCACTCAGCAACATTGCTGCTACCTGCCCTAGCCTGGTGGAATGCCCCACTATCCACTCAGCTACATTGATGCTATCTGCCCTAGCCTGGTGGAATGCCCCACTATCCACTCAGCTACATTGCTGCTACCTGTCCTAGCCTGGTGGAATGCCCCACTATCCACTCAGCTACAGTGCTGCTACCTGCCCTAGCCTGGTGGAATGCCACACTATCCACTCAGCTACAGTGCTGCTACCTGCCCTAGCCTGGTGGAATGCCCCACTATCCACTCAGCTACATTGCTGCTGTCTGCCCTAGGCTGGTGGAATGCCCCACTATCCACTCAGCTACATTGCTGCTATCTGCCCTAGCCTGGTGGAATGCCACACTATCCACTCAGCTACACGGCTGCTACCTGCCTCGGCCTGGTGAGATGTTACACTATGCACTCAGCTACACTTCTATCTGCTTTAGTCTGGTGGAACGCCACTCCACCCACTCAGCTACATTGCTGCTATCTGCCCTAGTCTGGTGGAACGCCACACTATACACTCAGCTACAATGCTGCTACCTGCCTCAGCCTGGTGGAACACCACAATAACCATTCAGCTACACTGTTGCTACCTGCCTCAGCCTGGTGGAATGGCACACTATCCACTCAGCTACACTGCTGCTACCTGCCTCAGCCTGGTGGAATGCCCCACTATCCACTCAGCTACACTGCTGCTACCTGCCTCAGCTTGGTGGAATGCCCCACTATCCACTCAGCTACACTGCTGCTACCTGCCTCAGCCTGGTGGAATGCCCCACTATCCACTCAGCTACACTGTTGCTACCTGCCTCAGCCTGGCGGAACGCCACACTATCCACTCGGCTACACTGCTGCTATCTGCTTTAGCCTGGTGAAATGCCCCACTATCCACTCAGCAACACTGCTGCTACCTGCCTCAGCCTGGTGGAATGCCCCACTATCCACTCAGCTACACTGGTGCTACCTGCCTCAGCCTGGTGGAATGCCCCACTATCCACTCAGCTACACTGTTGCTACCTGCCTCAGCCTGGTGGAACGCCACACTATCCACTCAGCTACACTGCTGCTATCTGCTTTAGCCTGGTGGAATGCCCCACTATCCACTCAGCTACACTGCTGCTACCTGCCTAGCCTGGTGGAATGCCCACTATCCACTCAGCTACACTGCTGCTACCTGCCCCAGCCTGGTGGAATGCCACACTATCCACTCAGCTACATTGCTGCTATCTGCCCTAGTCTGGTGGAATTCCACACTATCCACTCAGCTACAATGCTGCTACCTGCCCTAGCCTGGTGGAATGCCCCACTATCCACTCAGCTACACTGCTGCTACCTGCCTCAGCCTGGTGGAATGCCCCACTATCCACTCAGCACATTACTATCTGCCCTAGCCTGGTGGAATGCCCCACTATCCACTCAGCTACACTGCTGCTACCTGTCCTAGCCTGGTGGTATGCCACACTATCCACTCAGCTACAGTGCTGCTATCTGCTTTAGCCTGGTGGAATGCCCCACTATCCACTCAGCAACACTGCTGCTACCTGCCCTAGCCTGGTGGAATGCCACACTATCCACTCAGCTACACTGCTGCTACCTGCCTCAGCCTGGTGGAATGCCACACTATCCACTCAGCTACACTGCTGCTACCTGCCCTAGCCTGGTGGAATGCCCCACTATCCACTCAGCAACACTGCTGCTACCTGCCTCAGCCTGGTGGAATGCCCACTATCCACTCAGCTACCTGCTGCTACCTGCCCTAGCCTGGTGGAATGCCCCACTATCCATTCAGCAACACTGCTGCTACCTGCCCTAGCCTGGTGGAATGCCCCACTATCCACTCAGCTACATTGCTGCTATCTGCCCTAGCCTGGTGGAATGCCACACTATCCACTCAGCTACAGTACTGCTATCTGCCCTAGCCTGGTAGAATGCCCCACTATCCACTCAGCTACACTGCTGCTACCTGCCTCAGCCTGGTGGAATGCCCCACTATCCACTCAGCTACAGTGCTGCTATCTGCCCTAGCCTGCTGGAACGCCACACTATCCACTCAGCTACAATGCTGCTACATGCCCTAGCCTGGTGGAATGCCCCACTATCCACTCAGCTACATTGCTGCATCTGCCCTAGCCTGGTGGAATGCCACACTATCCACTCAGCTACACGGCTGCTACCTGCCTCGGCCTGGTGAAATGTCACACTATGCACTCAGCTACACTTCTATCTGCTTTAGTCTGGTGGAACGCCACTCCATTCACTCAGCTACATTGCTGCTATCTGCCCTAGCCTGGTGGAACGCCACACTATACACTCAGCTACACTGCTGCTACCTGCCTCAGCCTGGTGGAACAGCACACTAACCATTCAGCTACACTGTTGCTACCTGCCTCAGCCTGGTGGAATGCCACACTATCCACTCAGCAACACTGCTGCTACCTGCCCTAGCCTGGTGGAATGCCCCACTATCCACTCAGCAACACTGCTGCTACCTGCCTCAGCCCGGTGGAACACCACACTAACCATTCAGCTACACTGCTGCTACCTGCCTCAGCCTGGTGGAATGCCCCACTATCCACTCAGCAACACTGCTGCTACCTGCCTCAGCCCGGTGGAACACCACACTATTTACTCAGCTACACTGCTGCTACCTGCCTCAGCCTGGTGGAATGCCCCACTATCCACTCAGCTACACTGCTGCTACCTGCCCTAGACCGGTGGAACACCACACTAACCATTCAGCTACACTGTTGCTACCTGCCTCTGCCTGGTGGAGCGTCACACTGTGCACTCAGCTACACTGCTATCTGCCCTAGCCTTGTGGAATGCCACACTATACACTCAGCTACACTGCTGCTACCTACCTCAGCCTGGTGGAATGCCCCACTATCCACTCAGCTACACTGCTGCTATCTGCCCTAGCCTGGTGGAACACCACACTAACCGTTCAGCTACACTGCTGCTACCTGCCTCAGCCTGGTGGAATGCCACACTATCCACTCAGCTACACTGCTGCTACCTGCCTCAGCCTGGTGGAATGCCCCACTATCCACTTAGCTACACTGCTGCAATCTGCTTTAGCCTGGTGGAATGCCCCGCTATCCACTCAGCTACAGTGCTGCTACCTGCCCTAGCCTGGTGGAATGCCCCACTATCCACTCAGCAACACTGCTGCTACCTGCCTCAGCCCGGTGGAACACCACACTAACCATTTAGCTACACTGTTGCTACCTGCCTCAGCCTGGTGGAATGCCACACTATCCACTCAGCTACACTGCTGCTACCTGCCTCAGCCCGGTGGAACACCACACTATCCACTCAGGTACAGTGCTGCTACCTGCCCTAGCCTGGTGGAACGCCCCACTATCCACTCAGCAACACTGCTGCTACCTGCCCTAGCCTGGTGGAATGCCCCACTAGCCACTCAGCTACACTGCTACCTGCCTCTAGCCTGGTGGAATGCTCCACTATCCACTCAGCTACACTGCTGCTATCTGCTTTAGCCTGGTGGAATGCCCACTATCCACTCAGCAACACTGCTGCTACCTGCCCTCAGCCTGGTGGAATGCCCCACTATCCACTCAGCTACACTGCTGCTACCTGCCCCTAGCCTGGTGGAATGCCCACTATCCACTCAGCTACACTGCTGCTACCTGCCTAGCCTGGTGGAATGCCCCACTATCCACTCAGCTACACTGCTGCTACCTGCCTAGCCTGGTGGAATGCCCCACTATCCACTCAGCAACACTGCTGCTACCTGCCTCAGCCTGGTGGAATGCCCCACTATCCACTCAGCTACACTGCTGCTACCTGCCTCAGCCTGGTGGAACACCACACTATCCACTCAGCTACACTGCTGCTACCTGCCTCAGCCTGGTGGAATGCCCCACTATCCACTCAGCTACACTGCTGCTACTGCCTCAGCCTGGTGGAATGCCCACTATCACTCCAGCTACACTGCTGCTGCCTGCCTCAGCCTGGTGGAATGCCCCACTATCCACTCAGCTACACTGCTGCTACCTGCCCTAGCCTGGTGGAATGCCCCACTATCCACTCAGCTACACTGCTGCTACCTGCCTCAGCCTGGTGGAACGCACACTATCCACTCAGCAACACTGCTGCTACCTGCCTCCAGCCTGGTGGAATGCCACACTATCCACTCAGCTACACTGCTGCTACCTGCCCTCAGCCTGGTGGAATGCCCCACTATCCACTCAGCATACACTGCTGCTACCTGCCTCAGCCTGGTGGAATGCCACACTATCCACTCAGCAACACTGCTACCTGCCCTAGCCTGGTGGAATGCCCCACTATCCACTCAGCAACACTGCTGCTACCCCCTAGCCTGGTGGGATGCCCACTATCCACTCAGCAACATGTGCTATCTGCCCTAGCCTGGTGGAATGCCCACTATCCACTCAGCTACACTGCTGCTACCTGCCTAGCCTGGTGGAATGCCACACTATCCACTCCAGCTACAGTGCTGCCATCTGCCTTAGCCTGGTGGAATGCCCACACTAACCACTCAGCAACACTGCTGCTACCTGCCTAAGCCTGGTGGAATGCCCCACTATCCACTCAGCAACACTGCTGCTATCTGCCTAGCCTGGTGGAATGCCACACTATCCACTCAGCTACATGCTGCTATCTGCCTAACCTGGTGGAATGCCACACTATCCACTCAGCTACAGTGCTGCTACCTGCCTAGCCTGGTGGAATGCCACACTATCCACTCAGCTACACTGTTGCTACCTGCCCAGCCTGGTGGAATGCCCCACTATCCACTCAGCTACACTGCTGCTGCCTGCCTAGCCTGGTGGAATGCCCACTATCCACTCAGCTACATTGCTGCTATCTGCCTAGCCTGGTGGAATGCCCCACTATCCACTCAGCTACATTGCTGCTATCTGCCCTAGCCTGGTGGAATGCCCACTATCCACTCAGCTACACTGCTGCTACCTGCCCTAGCCTGGTTGGATGCCACACTATCCACTCAGCTACAGTGCTGCTACCTGCCCTAGCCTGGTGGAATGCCCCACTATCCACTCAGCCACATTGCTGCTACCTGCCCTAGCCTGGTGGAATGCCCCACTATCCACTCAGCTACATTGCTGCTGTCTGCCCTAGGCTGGTGGAATGCCCACTATCCACTCAGCTACATTGCTGCTATCTGCCTAGCCTGGTGGAATGCCACACTATCCACTCAGCTACACGGCTGCTACTGCCTCGGCCTGGTGAGATGTTACACTATGCACTCAGCTACACTTCTATCTGCTTTAGTCTGGTGGGCGCCACTCCACCCACTCAGCTACATTGCTGCTATCTGCCCTAGTCTGGTGGGCATGCACTATACACTCAGCTACAATGCTGCTACCTGCCTCAGCCTGGTGGAACACCACAATAACCATTCAGCTACACTGTTGCTACCTGCCTCAGCCTGGTGGAATGGCACACTATCCACTCAGCTACACTGCTGCTACCTGCCTCAGCCTGGTGGAATGCCCCACTATCCACTCAGCTACACTGCTGCTACCTGCCTCAGCTTGGTGGAATGCCCCACTATCCACTCAGCTACACTGCTGCTACCTGCCTCAGCCTGGTGGAATGCCCCACTATCCACTCAGCTACACTGTTGCTACCTGCCTCAGCCTGGCGGAACGCCACACTATCCACTCGGCTACACTGCTGCTATCTGCTTTAGCCTGGTGAAATGCCCCACTATCCACTCAGCAACACTGCTGCTACCTGCCTCAGCCTGGTGGAATGCCCACTATCCACTCAGCTACACTGGTGCTACCTGCCTCAGCCTGGTGGAATGCCCCACTATCCACTCAGCTACACTGTTGCTACTCTGCCTCAGCCTGGTGGAACGCCACACTATCCACTCAGCTACACTGCTGCTATCTGCTTTAGCCTGGTGGAATGCCCCACTATCCACTCAGCAACATTACTATCTGCCCTAGCCTGGTGGAATGCCCCACTATCCACTCAGCTACACTGCTGCTACCTGCCCCAGCCTGGTGGAACGCCACACTATCCACTCAGCTACATTGCTGCTATCTGCCCTAGTCTGGTGGAATTCCACACTATCCACTCAGCTACAATGCTGCTACCTGCCCTAGCCTGGTGGAATGCCCCACTATCCACTCAGCTACACTGCTGCTACCTGCCTCAGCCTGGTGGAATGCCCCACTATCCACTCAGCAACATTGCTATCTGCCCTAGCCTGGTGGAATGCCCCACTATCCACTCCAGCACACTGCTGCTACCTGCCTAGCCTGGTGGTATGCCACACTATCCACTCAGCTACAGTGCTGCTATCTGCTCTAGCCTGGTGGAATGCCCCACTATCCACTCAGCAACACTGCTGCTACCTGCCTCAGCCTGGTGGAATGCCACACTATCCACTCCAGCAACACTGCTGCTGCCAGGCTGGTGGAATGCCCACTATCCACTCAGCAACACTGCTGCTACCTGCCCTAGCCTGGTGGAATGCCCCACTATCCACCTCAGCTACACTGCTGCTACTCCGCCCTAGCCTGGTGGAATGCCCCACTATCCACTCAGCAACAGTACTGCTACCTGCCCTAGCCTGGTGGAATGCCTCACTATCCACTCAGCTACACTGCTGCTACCTGCCTAGCCTGGTGGAATGCCCACTATCCACTCAGCTACATGCTGCTACTGCTCAGCCTGGTGGAATGCCCACTATCCACTCAGCTACACTGCTGCTACCTGCCTCAGCCTGGTGGAATGCCCACTATCCACTCAGCAACACTGCTGCTATCTGCCCTAGCCTGGTGGAATGCCCACTATCCACTCAGCTACACTGCTGCTACCTGCCCTAGCCTGGTGGAATGCCACACTATCCACTCAGCTACAGTGCTGCTACCTGCCCTAGCCTGGTGGAATGCCCCACTATCCACTCAGCTACATTGATGCTATCTGCCCTAGCCTGGTGGAATGCCCCACTATCCACTCAGCTACATTGCTGCTACCTGTCCTAGCCTGGTGGAATGCCCCACTATCCACTCAGCTACAGTGCTGCTACCTGCCCTAGCCTGGTGGAATGCCACACTATCCACTCAGCTACAGTGCTGCTACCTGCCCTAGCCTGGTGGAATGCCCCACTATCCACTCAGCTACATTGCTGCTGTCTGCCCTAGGCTGGTGGAATGCCCCACTATCCACTCAGCTACATTGCTGCTATCTGCCCTAGCCTGGTGGAATGCCACACTATCCACTCAGCTACACGGCTGCTACCTGCCTCGGCCTGGTGAGATGTCACACTATGCACTCAGCTACACTTCTATCTGCTTTAGTCTGGTGGAGCGCCACTCCACCCACTCAGCTACATTGCTGCTATCTGCCCTAGTCTGGTGGAACGGCACACTATACACTCAGCTACAATGCTGCTACCTGCCTCAGCCTGGTGGAACACCACAATAACCATTCAGCTACACTGTTGCTACCTGCCTCAGCCTGGTGGAATGGCACACTATCCACTCAGCTACACTGCTGCTACCTGCCTCAGCCTGGTGGAATGCCCCACTATCCACTCAGCTACACTGCTGCTACCTGCCTCAGCTTGGTGGAATGCCCCACTATCCACTCAGCTACACTGCTGCTACCTGCCTCAGCCTGGTGGAATGCCCCACTATCCACTCAGCTACACTGTTGCTACCTGCCTCAGCCTGGCGGAACGCCACACTATCCACTCGGCTACACTGCTGCTATCTGCTTTAGCCTGGTGAAATGCCCCACTATCCACTCAGCAACACTGCTGCTACCTGCCTCAGCCTGGTGGAATGCCCCACTATCCACTCAGCTACACTGCTGCTACCTGCCTCAGCCTGGTGGAATGCCCCACTATCCACTCAGCTACACTGTTGCTACCTGCCTCAGCCTGGTGGAACGCCACACTAGCCACTCAGCTACACTGCTGCTATCTGCTTTAGCCTGGTGGAATGCCCCACTATCCACTCAGCAACATTACTATCTGCCCTAGCCTGGTAGAATGCCCCACTATCCACTCAGCTACACTGCTGCTACCTGCCCCAGCCTGGTGGAACGCCACACTATCCACTCAGCCACATTGCTGCTATCTGCCCTAGCCTGGTGGAATGCCACACTATCCACTCAGCTACACGGCTGCTACCTGCCTCAGCCTGGTGAATTGTCACACTATGCACTCAGGTACACTGCTGCTACCTGCCCTAGCCTGGTGGAATGCCCCACTATCCACTCAGCAACACTGCTGCTACCTGCCCTAGCCTGGTGGAATGCCCCACTATCCACTCAGCAACATTACTATCTGCCCTAGCCTGGTGGAATGCCCCACTATCCACTCAGCTACACTGCTGCTACCTGCCCTAGCCTGGTGGAATGCCACACTATCCACTCAGCACAATTGCTGCTACCTGCCCTAGCCTGGTGGAATGCCCCACTATCCACTCAGCTACACTGCTGCTATCTGCCCTAGTCTGGTGGAATTCCACACTGTCCACTCAGCTACAATGCTGCTACCTGCCCTAGCCTGGTGGAATGCCCCACTATCCACTCAGCTACACTGCTGCTACCTGCCTCAGCCTGGTGGAATGCCCCACTATCCACTCAGCAACACTGCTGCTACCTGCCCTAGCCTGGTGGAATGCCCCACTATCCACTCAGCAACACTGCTGCTACCTGCCCTAGCCTGGTGGAATGCCCCACTATCCACTCAGCAACATTACTATCTGCCCTAGCCTGGTGGAATGCCCACTATCCACTCAGCTACACTGCTGCTACCTGCCCTAGCCTGGTGGAACGCCACACTATCCACTCAGCTACAATGCTGCTACCTGCCTCAGCCTGGTGGAGATGCCCCACTATCCACTCAGCTACATTGCCGCTATCTGCCCTAGCCTGGTGGAATGCCACACTATCCACTCAGCTACACGGCTGCTACCTGCCTCGGCCTGGTGAATTGTCACACTATGCACTCAGGTACACTTCTATCTGCTTTAGTCTGGTGGAACGCCACTCCATTCACTCAGCTACATTGCTGCTATCTGCCCTAGCCTGGTGAAATGCCACACTATCCACTTAGTTACACTGCTGCTACCTGCCTCAGCCTGGTGGAATGTCACACTATCCACACAGTTACACTGCTGCAGCGTGCCTCAGCCTGGTGGAATGTCACGCTATTCACTCAGCTACACTGTTGCTATCTGCTTTAGCCTGGTGGAACGCCATACTATCCACTCAGCTACAGTGCTGCTATCTGCCTCAGCCTGGTGGAATGCCACACTATCACTCAGCTACAGTGCTGCTACCTGCCCTAGCCTGGTGGAATGCCACACTATCCACTCAGCTACACTGCTATCTGTCTAGCCTGGTGGAATGCCACACTATCCACTCAGCTACACTGCTGCTATCTGCCTAGCCTGGTGGAGACCACACTATCCACTCAGCTACACTGCTGCTACCTGCCCTAGCCTGGTGGAATGCCCCACTATCCACTCAGCTACACTGCTGCTACCTGCCTTGGCCTGGTGAAATGTCACACTATGCACTCAGCTACACTTGCTATCTGCTTCTAGCCTGGTGGAATGCCACACCACCCACCCAGCTACACTGCTGCCACCTGCCTCAGCCTGGTGGAATGCCCACTATCCACTCAGCTACACTGCTGCTACCTGCCTAGCCTGGTGGAATGCCCACTATCCACTCAGCTACACTGCTGCTACCTGCCTAGCCTGGTGGAATGCCACACTATCCACTCAGCTACACTGCTGCTATCTGCCCTAGCCTGGTGGAATGCCACACTATCCACTCAGCTACAGCTGCTACCTGCCTCAGCCTGGTGGAATGCCACACTATCCACTCAGCTACACTGCTGCTACCTGCCTCAGCCTGGTGGAATGCCACACTATCCACTCAGCAACACTGCTGCAACCTGCCCTAGCCTGGTGGAATGCCACACTATCCACTCAGCTACACTGCTGCTACCTGCCTCAGCCCGGTGGAACACCACACTAACTATTCAGCTACACTGCTGCTATCTGCCTCAGCCTGGTGCAACGCCACACTATCCACTCAGCTACACTGCTATCTGCCCTAGCCTGGTGGAACGCCACACTATACACTCAGGTACACTGTTGCTACCTGTCTTAGCCTGGTGGAACATCACACTATGCACTCAGCTACACTGCTATCTGCCCTAGCCTGGTGGAACGCCACACTATACACTCAGCTACACTGCTGCTACCTGTCTCAGCCCGGTGGAACACCACACTAACCATTCAGCTACACCGTTGCTACCTGCCTCAGCCTGGTGGAACGCCACACTATCCACTCGGCTACACTGCTGCTACCTGCCTCAGCCCGGTGGAATGCCACACTGTCCACTCAGCTACACTGGTGCTCTCAGCCCCAGCTTGGTGGAATGCCTCCTGAGGTGTTGCTTCCATTACAGCTAGAGATAATTAGGTTAGAGTCTGGAATTCTGGAGGAGAGCCAATGTTCTGCTATAGAAAGGATGTCCAGCAAGTGCTGGGCAAACCACACTCTCAGGTCAGTTTTAGGTGCTTTGCCATCAGCTACCAGCTAGCACTAGCTACTGGGGATCTCTCTTTTCTGCCTAGCTACTGTCTAACTTGTCCTTACCAATCAGCTTCAACAACTAGTTTGTGTTAAACCCCTACTGATGCTCTCTTTCTGAGTAGCGCTGAGTTCTAATTCTGAGGTTGTAGTTACCTGTTTTGTACTGTACTCCCTACCTAGGCAGCCCCTATTTTTGTTGCATTGTAATCAGTTCTGTAACTTTAACTTGCGTGTGCTGCCTATCTAGGCAGCCCCTTACAAAGCTGCATAGGAACTAGTTCTTTGTACTCCTATCTAGGCAGCCCCTACATAGCTGCATAGGAACTAGCTCAGTGTTTATTTACTTGCTCTGTAATTTTAGCCTGCTTGTGCTCCCTTTCTAGATAGCCTTATTTATCTGCTTTATAATATTTTGGTGTTACTAGTCTGAGCGTGCTCCATTTCGACGTAGCCCCTACTTGTTTAGTTCTAACATCTCATTACAGTGCTAAGATCTTGCTCGCTTACCCGACTTTCTCCAGTTTCCTTGTTGCTCCTTTGTTGCTTGCCACATTCTTTCTACTAATACGTTCCACTCTCTTGCCTGCCATGGACCTAGCTCTTTGCTTCCTCCTCCTCCGCATTCCTTTCCTCACCTCCCTACCCTCCTGTCCCCTACATTCCCCTTCCCCCAATTCCCCTCTTACCTTCCCATATCCCCTGGCCTCCTCTACTCTCTTTACTTTAACCTTACATGGTCCTTTTCCCTCTCTGTGGTCCCTCCAGTTCTGTGCCTCTGCCTCGCTGGATATATAAATCCCACTCCACCCATCTGCTCTTTCTCCTTCTTCTCCTGCTGGCTGGAGATATCGAGCCAAACCCTGGCCCCGCCTCCTCCTCCTCCTCCTCCTCCTCTCCCTCAAGGCCTTTGCATTTTCCACTTTAATACTTGCAGCTTGTTACCTAAAACTAACCTCCTGAGAGTGTGGTTTGCCCAGCACTTCCCTGACATCTTTTGTATATCAAAACCTTGGCTCTCCTCCAGAATTCCAGACTCTAACCTAGCTATCTCTAGCCATAACCTCCTCCATCAAGACTATGGCAAATGCAGGGGTGGTGTTGCCCTCTATGACTGTCATGGTCTCATGTGCTCTCTCTCCCTCTGCACCCCCCCATGATTCCTGGTAATGCTCACTTTCATTGTCTATGCCCATCTTTATTGGGGATATCTATGCCTCTCCCAAAATTTCTCCCTATGTGCCGATTGACACTATTTTCTCTCTGGCCTCTCATTCCTCTTTAGGCAAACTTATTCTTCTATGAATCTTCAATATTAATTGACTCTCTCCAGCCATCAGGCCTACTACCCAAAAGATTGAATCCCTAAACCGCTCACAGCTGATTACTGAGCCCTCGTGACTCAATCCTCATTTGCCTAAGCACTCTTTGCTGGATTGGGTCCTTTCCTCCCAGCCTCAGCACATAGCTGCTGTTGGTATTTTACCAACCGCCTTTAGCAACTATTGTATAACATACTGTAGAATAGACTAATCATGCGTAAATTATATTTAGTGTTGGTGTGGCTGTGTCATGTTTGGGTCTTTCAATATTCGTGATGTTGCCCCGACGATCATTAACCACAATTCACAGTTTAACACATTTACACATTTTACAGTGACCACACTTCAAGGCACGCTGATTACCCATGGCACATGAGGTAACTACAGGTCAATTACAGGTTAATGTGCCGCTAATCCATTTAACAAAAGGTGTCATGTTTAAGCTCAGTTTCAGCTCTGTCCATTGTAGTTGAGCTGAACTGAGCAATCGCTGTCAAGCACGGATGACTGCAAGAGGAGGGTTAAGCAGGTGGGTACCACAGAAGCCCACAACAAATACCTCAACAATCATCTATGGCTCAGTATGGATTTGTAAAGTAAAGTAACCTTTCCAGTAATTTAGTACTTTGCTAGCAGGTCCAATCGTAACGCAAACAAAGATTTTTATTTTACAAGTACCTTGCTCGAGGAGGAGTGGGACGAGGAGACGAGAATGATTCCCTTGGACTTGCTGTAATTTTTTTTCCTTTTCTTTTGCTTTTTGGGCACAATCAGAAAATAAAGTTTACTTTCTACCCCGATTTTTCCCTGTAGTCTGTATGTCCTGTATAAGCATTGGATTACAGGCACCACACGGTCACTAGTTTTCATAGCAACTACAAAAATGGATGAGACATGCTGGAGTGAGATACTGTGTATACTAGCCTTTCTAATATTGCTGGTGCAGGTTTTCATGCTGAGAGTAGTGAAGAGCAGGGAGTGGGTTTTGGTGGGGAGAGAATAAAAAACACTGATAACGAGTGGAGACTAGGAGGGCTATGCGGTAACATGTGTTAGTGGTTCTTTATTGTTCGCGGTTCCACCTCAGTCAGCGAACATAGCGAAATACAAAGAACTGCAAACATTTTCTATTCTACAGCAGTTCATCAGGAAAATTTATCTTCCTGCTTCTCCTAAATTTGTATGGGCCAGGTCTCTTTGCTGTTAAAATACGGGCATCCTACTACGAGACCTCGCACCTTACGTTTCCATAAGAACCACTTGACTGTATCCTCCCTATTGCGTGTTACTGACTCCATCCTCATTAGGATGTATCAAGGACACATCACTGCTGCTATCTTCAATGTTCTTGCTAGGGCATATGATTCAGTAGCTCACCCCTTCCTTCTGGAGTTGAGATCCACAGGCCTTTCTGTGCCAGCAGTTGACTGGTTCAGATCCTACTTGTAAAACCGTCTCCAGAGTCTTGTCCCCTCACTCCCCATGCAGTCTACAAATCCTTCAGGGCTCCACCCTGGGTCTCATCTTATTCTCCATTTTTCTCACTGATCTCCCATCTGTCTGAGTTGATTCAGATGTATATAGATGACACTGTACTTTTTCCTCGGGTGCCTCAAATTCAACCCTGCAATTATCGGTACAGTGTGATTTTTAACAATGTTCTACTCTTATTCCCCTCTAACCAACTCAGAGTTAGCACAAAGAAGATTGCATCTTTGACCTTTGGCACCAGCCAAGAACTCACCAGCCTCTCTGTCTCTATTTTCTCCAGCCTGGATGGCACTCCCCTTGAGATTGTGCTCTCTTTCAAATATCTTAGTGTGTAGTTCAGTAGCTGGCTCAGCTTCTCTATCCATACTGATGCCGTCCACAGCAAGCCTCACCCCAAACTTGGTGCAATCTACTGCAACAAAGATTTTTCCCATCCCTAGTCTACAGTGAGCTGTTCACCAACATGTTGCTCCTGGTATTTGACTACACGGATGTGGTTTATGGCACGACCCTGTCCTCTTCCCTCACCAGACTGGACACCCTCTGCAATGTCTTTTGCCATTTTGCTGCTAATGCTCCTCCTTGTACTCATCACTATACCCTTTGCAGTACCCCTTTCCACCCTTCCCCTTCCCTCCCATTGCCTCATGTGCTGTGCATCCCTAGCTTCCAAGTACTCATTTGATTCTCTCCCCTCCCATCTCTCCTCTCTCCCATTCCCTCTGCCTCTCATTCCCTTTGCTCTCGTGACTCTCATAGTTTCTCGATTCCACTCTCCAACTCTGCCACTAGGAGATAAGCTTTCTCCTTATGTCTTCCCTCCATCTGAAACAATCTCCCTCCCACCCTCCACTTCCCTCCTTCCCTTTTCTCCCTCAAATGCCAGCTCAAACTTCTTGCTGCCTCCTCCTGCCCATGCCACAGTTAATTCTGCCATGCTACTCTCACGTACGTAGCCTCATGTACCAGTGCTTTAGTTCTGATACATTAGCATGCACACAGTCTGCTGTATTGTAGTAATTGTTTAACTGTTGTATACTGGAAGCACCTTGCATCTTTCTACCAGGTGTACATTGCATATTTTGCCTATACGTTGTATATTTTTTCTCCCTATTCCCCTTCCCCGAGTTGTACCTGGAAATGGGCCTTAGCTCCGTGTGCATCTCCTGGTTACCAGTTTTCAATAATAAATAAATATATTGTGCCCAGTCTGGTTTATGTATAGTAGACTCTGTAATGCCTAATCTGCATTCCAAGATTTGTGCACGAAAGATCTCCCACCGCTGCAAATGTATTTTCCTCAGAATAGTAATTTTGTGGGTCAGTGCAATGGGGTGACTCACTGCCCCCAGTTTTGTGGCCCATGAAACTGCAGCTAAGAATTTGTTCTCTTTGATTCAGATTTTTATTTAACAAGTGGTTTTGTTTACCCCTGTCTGGTGAGGCGGATATACCGCCATCTGGCCATATCAGCCACCATGAGGCATAAAGAAAGGGGATTTACTCCTTAATTTTACCTTGCTACTATGTTCCCCACCCCTTAGAGGATGTGGCATTAGGACCAAGGTCTCAGCAGAAGCATAAGTGTGTACACACCCTGCCTTGCACCCCGAAACATCCCCCCCTCGACATCTCGACTGCTGCCTGAGAGTGTGACGTGCTTATCACAGAGCACTGCATCCTAGCTGTTTCCACTGCTGTATCATATGTTTATAGAGTCTGTGAGACATCTCCTGCTGATTATTGATCATTCTGTGTTATCTGCATAACAGGACTGCCCAGAGAAGCCAAGTGGGTCTGTCAGGTCAAACAGCACAAGATAATGTTCTCAATTAGTAGGCGACATCTCACAGGCCCCTACATTAACAGATTTTATAAAATGGCAAGTAAAAAATCTAGAAATTACATTGGCTGAGAGACGTTGCCATACCATGCAATAAATCTCTATAAATGCACAGCCATGTGCCAAATCTCATTTTTCTCCCAAAAATAACTACTTACAGCCATTTTCTAAGTGTAATAAGCCCCTCCAGGGTGAGCACGATAGGATTTTAATGCACTTTCCAAGGCGTAGGGACACTCGACCTTCAGTCTCGTGTCTTACTACACCACTGGGGTGTGCATTAACATCCTATAATACACACCCTGCCAAGGCTTATTACTCACATAAATCACTCACATTTTCTAGAGTGTCATATGTGTTAAGTAAGCTTTTTATTTTAAAAAATAAGGTAGCGCTATTCGCCCGTGCTGCAGAAGTCGAATGCTTCACTTAATGCTGCTGCACGAGACACCAACTGTACACAGGATATGAGGTCACGCAGTTCTATACGCTGACTGGCTGAAACCACAGAAGGGATTTATAATCCCCTTTAAAATGAAGTCTCCTCCTTTACGATTCACCATATGAGTATTCCCTCATCCTGTAGCAATGTAATCTTTTTTTTTTTTTTTTTTACTTTCTATTTCTGCTCCTCCCATCGGCCTCCACCCTTGAGAATGCCTGTAGCCATTCTAGTCCTCACCTCCTACCTGTATCCCGGAGCGATCCGTCCTCCATGTAGCAGTGGCTTACCCCCCATACAGGGATGAGGTGGGGGGAGCTTGCACACTGAATTCCTGTTTCACCAGGATGCCGGTCACCGGGGCAGGTAGGGGCACTGGGGATTGGGGCCTGGCGCTCCACCTACCTGGGAGTGCCGCGGGTGTTTTTCCCAGTTTGTGTGTGATGTGCACCCTGACATCAAGGTGCAGAGTGCTGACGTCCATCACGCAGGTCCCTCTCTGATGGCTGGGCTAGCTGTTCCTCGGGCCTCTGCCCAGGGTCAGCCAGGTGCCGAGCCCTGGATCCCCCCCCTTCCCCTGGAGAAGGCGAGCAGTCCCTGGGATGCTCAAGCCTCCTCCCCTGACCGGCCCTCCAGCTCCAGGGCTCATTCCCGAATGCTGGTCACTGGCGTCACGAACGGTAGCACTACCGCTGCGCTGGTGGACTGACAGCAATGTAATTTCTAATTTACTTTAATTGTTCTCTAATTTGTATTGAGGTTACCCAAGAAGAATGTAAACAAAATGGAAAAATGATGCCTCCTTCCTGTACCTTAGTCTGTAACAAGGATAAAAAAAAAAGAACACTTTAAAGGTGAACATGAAAACAAGAATTTTGACAAACAGCCTGTTTATTATGGATGTGTATCCGAACAGTGTGGCTTGCCTGCGGAAATCAATATCTCCTCAGCCTGATGTGCTCTGTGTTAGTGCTGTGTGCTTCTCTGAGATGAGCAAGACGTCAACAGTATTGTAAACCAATGCAGGCGGGGCCCTGAAAACATCACCCCATCTGTGATTGGCTCCTAAAGGGTGGCAGAGTCAGGAAGAGGCCGGATGTCTGCCTTCGGAGGATGTGGGTGTTCTCGTTTTTCTTTGAACACCTCCGAAGAGCAACTGCTTTGCAGAACAAAATTTGCATCATTGTTACTTCATTCTGTGCAGCTAAAATTTTCAGATCTCTTCGCGCCACTCCTCTGTCACTACCCTCTGCACATGCACACTGAACACAGGGGTCAGAACCTGCTGCCTAGCAGGTCCTCAGCAGCAAATAATTTACTTCATGTGGTGGTTTTCATGAAACAGATTCACACTGACTTAGAGTGGAGCCTTTGTTTACACACACACACACCCTGAGTAAGTAGGTCACACAGATCTGAAGAGGCTTTGACTGGGCTTCTAACGTTGCCACTTCAAAAAATTCTACAGAAAAGTTAAAACGCCCGTGCAAGCACTGAGCAATCAGAAAAATGTTGTAAGAGAGAGTGTTACAGTGGGACACATTAAGAGTCAAATTACAGTGAGAAACAGGTTCCATTGACTCCATGCTCGACTCTAGTAAACTCTGCCCCTGTGATGGAGTGTATGTCCGTCGTGCTGCCTACGCTTGTCAACCCATTACAACGACGCAGCATAGGTTTTGGCAGGGGCTGGGAGGGAATGTGAATCAAACTGCTCTTGTTTTAAAGTTAGCCCTGTAAGACTTCACTGCCCAACGTGCTCAGGTTGCTGGTTGTCCCTCAGGGGAGGAGGAATGTTAACAAGCATCACCTGGGACCAATAGAGGAAGAAAAAGAGAGAGAAAAGTACATTGAATATGTAGCGTGAGCAAACACTTCAGAATGTGTACCAAGCAGGCAGGCAGAGCTGAAAAACTGTCTGGAGAAAGCTGGGAACTCAGAATGCAGTGTGGTATATAAGCACTCTTTTAAGTGTCCCTGAAACTGTCTAGGTCACCCAGTTCACACTGCCCTGTCACAGCCTTATTACTGAATGGTTTCCTGCCTTTCTCTACTGGACTGTGCCCCATTATTGAATGTCTCTCTGCTCTGCTCTAGTACACTATGGCCCATTATCACATTGCTCCCTGTTCCACTCTAGTCCACTGTGCCCCCTTTATAGAATGTTTTCCTGCTCTACTCTAGTACACTGTGTCCCATTATCAGATGGCTCCCTGTTAGGCTCTAGTACACTGTTCCCCATTTTAGAATGTCTTTCTGCTCTAATCTAGAACACTGCACCACATGTTTAGATGGTTCCCTGCCTTGCTCTGGAACAGTGTGCCCTACCATTATCAGATTGTTCTTTATTGTACTCTAGTACACTGTGCCCAAGTATCCGGTAGCTCCCTATTCTGCTCTACTACACTGTACCCCATTATTAAATGGTTCTCTGCCCTGCCCTAGCAGACTGTGCTCTATTATCGGATGTCTTCCTGCACTACTCTAGTACACCGTTTCTCATTATAGTATGTCTCCCTGCTCTACTCTTGTACACTGTGCTTCATTATCAACTGGCTCCTGTTCTGCTGTAGTACACTATGCCCCATTATCAGATGTCTCCCTGTTCTGGTCTTGTACAGCATGCCCATTATTGGGTGGCTCCTTATTCTGTTTATGTTTTTGTCTAACAAAAATATTTTTTTCTTTGATGTGCCCATCTGTATGAAACTAATAATGATGATACTTAAACATTTATGTATGTCCTAAGAGTTTGAGGTAAATGTAACTGGAATGTTGCTAATGGACCTTACTGAAAATGAGCCTCGGCTCAGTTGAGTCGTCCAATTCATTGAAATGAAACAAATAACAGTTTTACTACTACTACTACTACTGTTCTAGTACACTGTGCTGCATTATCAGATAGCTCCCTGTTCTGTTCCAGTACAGTGTGCTGCATTATCAGATGTCTCTCTGTTGTGTTCTAGTACATTGTGCTGCATTATCAGATAGCTCCATGCTCAGCCCTAGAACACTGGGCCCCCATTATTGGATGGTTCCCTGCTGTGTTTCAGTACCCTGTGCTGCATTAGTGGGTGGCTCCCTGTTCTGTTCTAGTACACTGTGCTGCATTATCGGATGGCTCCCTGTTCTGTTCTAGCACACTGTGCTGCATTATCAGATAGCTCCATGCTCAGCCCTAGAACACTGTGCCCCCATTATTGGATGGTTCCCTGCCGTGTTCCAGTAATATGTGCCATATCCTCAGATGGATCCCTACAATTTTAGAGGAAAGCCATTGACTTCTCATGCTTTTATGCCATCAGAGATAACCACATTACTTATTTTGGACTCCAGAATGTTTAAGCACAAATTTCTGGAAACCAAAATTTAGTCCAATGCGCTGTAGCTATCATGAGGTGCTGAACAGATTGTGTAGTCTGTCCCTGTTGGAATAGTGGGTCACCATCTGTCAACTAGTCCAAGCTTCCCCCTGAATTTCTTTAGGGCCTCCCTTGGTCTGTGTCTGTAGTTAATATGTCTGATTTGATTTTTTTATTCTTATCTACTAGAGGGATCATTACTAAGTTAAACTCCCCTTCCATTATGAAATTTATGTTCTGTAGGGTCATAATCTAAGGCTCTGTTGTTGGGGCACATACTATACAGACAGCCTGCTTCCTTCCTTCCAATGTCCCTCCTAATATACTAACATACTAAAATGCCAGCAGAATAGGCCGAACGGTCTTTCGTGTCTGCTCATTTGGTCAGCCCCCACCCTGGCAGCTGACCTTGCTCCCCCCCTCTCCCTCTCTGGCTTCTCCCTTCCCAGTCCCAGATATTCTCGCTGCACTGGTTTTTGCTTCCAGAACCCTTCCCCTGTACCTGTCCCAACCCCTCTTGAACCCCTCCACCGTTTCTGCCTCCACCAGCCCCTGAGCAGTGCATTCCATGGCCCCACCACCCTCTCAGTGAGCAGCACCTCCTCCTTTCCCCCTGAATCTCCCCCTCCATATTCCACCCATGCCCTCTAGTTGCCCCCCTTCCCTACAGAGCACCTGACTGCTCCTCCCATATTTACCCCTTCATGTACCTGAAGACCTCTATCATGTCCCCTGGTCCTTTCTCTCTTCAATGTGTACATATTAAGCTCTTCGAGCCTCTCCCCATAGGTCCTATCCCCCAGGCCCCAAATCATTTTGGTTGCTCTCCTCTGGATCCTCTCCAGGAGTTCAATGTCCCTCTTTAAATGTGGCCTCCAAAACTGCACGCAGTGGGAATATTACTTCCCTCCTTCTGGAGATGAGCCCCCTAGCGATGCATCCAAGCATCCTGTTGGCCTTTGCCGCTGCCCTCCTACAAATCTCCGAGTTGTTCATCTTGACATCCACCACCACCCCCAGGTCCATCTCAGCCATCGAGACTTGTAGCATTCCCCCCCCAGGGTGTACACTTGGGCCCAGGTTTCTGGCTCCCAGGTGCAGTACCTTTCATTTCCTGCACTGAACCTCAGCTTCCGCTTTCTAGACCACCTTTCCAGAGCCTCTAGGTCCCCCTGTAGGGCCACCCTCCCCTCCTCCCTATCCACCACCGCCCTCAGTTTGGAGTAATCCGCAAAGAGACTCATCTCACTCCTGATACCCTTTCTTATGTCAGAGATGTAGGCGTTGAACAGGAGGGGCCCAAGGACCGATCCCTGAGGGACTCCACTAATGACCCTCCTTGGGGATGAGATTATCCCGCCAACCATGACCCTCTGGGTCTGGTTCTGGAGCCAATTTCTATCCATCTGATCATCTGGTTCCCCACCCCATTTCTCCCAGATTATCCAACAGGCCCCATAAGAACAGAGTCAAGCGCCTTACAAGTCGAAAGAGGATGTCACTGGTTTACCCAGGTCCAAGGCTTTTCGTCACCCAGTCATAGAACTCCACAAGGTTTGTCTGACACAATTTCCCAGGACAAATCCATGCTGTCTATCATCCAGGCACCCCAACTTTTCCAGGTCCCCCCCAGTCTCTCCTTGACAATGCCCTCCATCACCTTGCCCACCACTGATGTCAGGCTGATGGGCCTGTAGTTCCCTGCCATCTTCCACCTGCCATCTCCCTTCACCATCAGATATCTCTCTTTCCAGGCTGAATTCTTTTTTTTTTTTTTTGCTAATGAGTAGTGGGGCATTGAAAAGCCACTCTGGAACACCTGTCCAACTCACAATTTTTGCAATTTCTGACATTCTTAAAGAATATGGTCTTCTGTTAAAGCATTGCTATGTCTGTCTTTTGCGAGTTAAATACTTTGAGAACTCTTGTTCTCTTTATTGATGACCCCAAGGTCTTTTATGTTCCAACATATCACTTTTACTGTAGCCATCCCATACTCAGAATGGACAGCTAGAGAGATAGATAGATGGACAGACAGATGGGTAGGTAGATAATTTATTTCAAAACGTCTTTTCAAGGCGCTTTACATAAGCACAACATAATAAATCAAATATAAAATGAATAAATAAAACAACAAAGCCACAAAATAACAACGTATACTAATGACCATAAACATAGCTGATTCACTCTTCTACAAAAGCTTGACTGAATAGCCATGTCTTGAGTTTACTCTTTAAAATGGTAACACAGGGGGCAGCATGAATGTCCGTTGGTAGACCATTCCATAGTAACGGGGACACTACAGAAAATGCTCCGTCACCGGCCAATTTTAACCTTGATTTTGGGATAGCTAACAAACTGGTGCCAGTGGAATGTCACTCACAGACATTGGGTGGGTTTCAAGAAGCCTACTAAGGTCCCAGTCAATTTAGGGCCTTAAAAGTAAATAAGAGAATCTTGAAGTCAATTCGCCATCTCTGAGGGAGCCAGCGCAGAGAGCACAGTGCTGGAGTGATATGTTCGCTCCTTTTTACAGATGGAGCAAGTCTGGCTGCAGCATTCTGCACCAGCTGGAGACAGTGGATCTGACCACCTGGAAGACCCCATTAGAGCGCACTGCAGTAGCTGAGGTGTGAGGAAGAAGAAAGCATGCACTAGTAGTGTTAGCAGATTGTCCAAGGCAAGATAAGGATGCACTCCTGCTATATTTTTAAATGATGAAAGGCACTCCTGACCACAGCCGACACCTGAGGTGCAAAAGTCTGCTCTTGGTCAAGAGTGACCCCTAGACTGCAAACAACCTTCCTAGTCTGGAGTTCATCTCCCATAAAACTAGGAAGATCCAGGCTCTCCAAAATGAAGACCTGAGATGATCTGATCCCACCAGTAACAACTCAGTCTTGCCGGGATTAAGCTTCAGCTCGCTATGAGTCATCCACCCACTGATCTCCGATAAGAGTATTCTCAAGCAGTCACTGAGGAGTTCTGTCCAGGTTTCAGTGAAAGATATAGCTGGGTATCATTGGTATACTAATGAAAGCCAAGCTATACTTCTGGATCACATCTCCAAGTGGAAGCATGAACACTGCAAACAAATGAGGAGACATGATGGAGCCCTGAGGGGCACCACAGTCAGCGACAAAGGAATAAGATCGAAACTTCCCCTAAATCCCTGACTGATGGTGATCACTGAGGAAGGATCAGAACCAGGCCAGGACTGACCCTACTGCCCCAATGAATCTCCTCATAAGCTCCACCAGCTCGTCATGTTCAACAGTGTTGAAAACAGATGACAAATCCTAGGTCCAGATTAAGGCATAGGCAACATAGGCACTAGCCTAGGGCTCCCACCTGCCAGGGGGTCCCAACAATCCCCAAAATATATTTACTACATACCAGTTTCTTTCCACTTGAGCTGCATTTTTTTTGCAATGGACTTGGGTGCTGAATAATCTGAGCAAGGCAGGAGCTGAACTGTGATGGGAATCTCACCTCCCTGATTAGGTGTTTGGTACAGCTGACAGCTTCAGGGGGCTCCAGCCAGACTGACCTTTAAGGTGAAAACAGGCCCTTTTCCTTTGCTTTGTCTCCCCCCCCCGGTATCCCAAGTGGAAAGAAGTGGCTAGAAAGATATCTGACCCCCCCCCAGTTGGTGTTTCTGATAGTGAAAGTGACTGGTGCAAATTTTAAATGGGGGCCCCCTGCAGTAGTTTGTCCACTACTTGCCTCGTCTTGTGCATTTAAGGGGGGGCCATATCATTCATACTGAAAGGATTGGACAGCAAGCAGAGTCTGCTTATTGGAAAGCCTACTCCACGTTCCAGATGTCTCTCATTAGCACATGGATGTTCTGTGACATGCCATGGCCCTGGGTCACGTAGTATGCAGACAGAGGTCCTGGTTCACAAATCCAAGTGTTCTGAGTCTACATGTTTTCCAGGTTCTTAGATTGGGGCTGTAGCCACTAAGCTATACTGCCTAATGTATTAATGAACAGGTTACTCCCCTGTAACAATAGTTCTAGGAGTGGTATATGTTGTTCATCCACACTCTTTGGCATGTCCCTTTCCCCTTTAAAGATCACCGGAAGTCTTCAAGCTGGCTCCTTCCACCCACCTGGGTGGTATATACCTCGGCTCCGCCACATGACGCCAGATCTTAGCCCGCTGGAAGCCAGGTTGTGTGCGTCCGCAGCCAGGGAGGCCGGGTGGGTCCATGTGGATGAACAACATATACCAATCCTAGAACTACTGTTACAGGTGAGTAACCTATTCTTCTAGGAGCATGGATATGTTGTTCATCCACACTCTTTGGCAGACTCCTAGCAGTTCTTTGGGAGGAGGGAGGCAAGGTGCACACCCCCTACTTAGGGAACAGAGACTGGATAACTGAGGCCCCAAAACCAGCATCCCGGTGTGACTGAAGGTCGATGTGGTAGTGGGTGATGAAGGTGTTTGCTGACTTCCAGGTAGCAGCCCGGCAGATTTCCTGGATAGGGATGTCCCTGGAAGAAGCCACTGATGCAGCAGTATGGTGGGTAGAATGAGCTCTTATCCCTCTGGGAGGCTCCTTGCCCGTCAACTCATAGCACAGACCTATGCATGATGTAATCCATCTTGCAATAGTCTGTTTCACTGCAGGTCTGCCAGAAGTGGCTTCAGTGTAGGTGACAAACAGCTGGCGAACCTCACCCCGAATTTCCACCATCCTCTCCTTATAATAGGAGACAGCACATCTCAGGTCCAAAGTATAGAGTCTGTACTCGGCCTCCGAGGTGTAGTTGGGGTAGTAAACTGGCAGAGCTAGCACCTGGTTAAGGTGAAACTCTGATACCACCTTCGGAAGGAATTTCGGGTGGGGGTGTAGGACAACCTTGTCCCTGTGGAAGACCAGATAAGGGGAGTCCACTGAAAGTGCCTGGAGCTCCCGTCCTTCTTGCAGACGTGATAGCCACCAGGAAGGCCGTCTTCCACGACAAGTGTGAGAGCTCACACTTGTGCATTGGTTCAAATGGCTTGCCAATGAGCTTTGCCAGTACCAGCAGAAGATCCCACAGAGGTGGAGGTTCACGCACCGGAGGGGATATGTGATTCAGTCCTTTGAAAAAGTGTCCGACCACTGTCTCCTGTGCCGTCGGCTGACCGGCCTGTGCCCGGTAAGCAGAGATGGCTGCCAGAGGCACCCTAAGGGTCGATGACCGTAGACCCCCTTTGGAGAAAGACCAAAGGTAGTCCAGAATGTTAGCCACTGGACAGACAAAGGGTCCAGGCTCTTGCCCTGACACCAAATGGAAAAGGAAAACCTTTTCCATTTGAAGACATAACATTTTCTGGTCGATTCCTTTCTAGACGCCTCCACCACAGTGTAGACATCTTCGGAAAGACCCAAAGCCTGGAACTCTAGCCACTCAGGTACCAGGCTGTGAGGTGCAGGGATTGAAGGTCCGGATGGAATACCTACCACTGATTGAGTGATATCAGGTCTGGGTGTGTGCAAAACCGCTCCGGGTGCCTGCAGCTGAGGCTGAGGAGATCTGGATACCAGAACTGGTGCGGCCAGTCTGAGGCTACCAGGATCACCTTGGCCTTGTCCCTCCTCACCTTGAGCAGCACCTTGTGGATCAAGGGAAATGGAGGGAAGGCACAGAGGAGGCCTAGGGTCCATGGCCTCGAGAAGGCATCCCCCTACAGCAAGCCCTGCTGAGGGGGGTGGGCATGAAACAGCCTCAGCTTGGTGTTTTCCTTGGAGGCAAACAGGTCCACCATCGGTTTTCCCCAACAGGAGAACAGGCTGTAAGCTACCTTTGGATGGATAGATCACTCGTGGGATGTCTGGCATAGGCGGCTGAGAGCATCCGCCAGATGTTTTGAGGCTCCTGCCACATGGACGGCTAGGAGATCTGCCTCCAACTGGCTCACGAGGGTCCAGATGCAGAGCGCCTCCTTGCACAGCAAACGGGAGTACGTGCCGTCCCATTTGTTGAGGTAGTACATGGTCATGGTATTATCTGTCTGGACTTGAACCACTTGACCCTAGAGCTGAGGAGCGAAATCTGACAGTGCCAGTGTGACTGCCCTGAGCTCCAACAGACTGATGTGGCATCGAGACTCCTTGGGGTCCAGAGTCCATGGGCCCTTTTGTCCCCCATGTGGGCTCACTAGCCCATAAGAGAGGCATCAGTTGTAAGGACGGCCTTCGGCTCGGGGCGGACAAATGGGATCCCTTCCTGCAACCGGTCTGGGACGGTCCACCATTGGAGAGCATCCCACATCTTCTGGGTTACAGTGACCAGCTGGTCGAAGTAACCATGACGCTGAGTCCACTGGGCGGCCAGCTCCCATTGAAGGGGGTGCATGTGCAGCTGGGCCCAATGGACCACTGAGGTGCACGCTGCTCTGTGACCCAGAAGGCACAGAAAGTCCCGGGCAGGGCGCAGGCGCCCAACCAGAAATGATTGGGCAAAGGAGGAAAGAACTTCCGCCCTGTCTGCCGGAAGCCAAGCTCTGGCTCGACAAGAGTCAAGCTCTGCCCCGATGAAGCCCATCACCTGAGAAGGCATGAGTTCCGACTGGGCCTCACTGATCAGGAGGCTGAGTTGGGAGCAGGTCTGAAGGGCCAGGTCCCTGGACCCCTCCACCTCCTGTTGGGTGGAAACTGCTAGGAGCCAATTGTCAAGGTGGGGGTAAATTCTGACCCCCCGATGCCGGAGATAGGCCGCCACCACTGCAATGCATTTGGTGAAGACCCGTGGGGCCGCTGACAGGCCGAATGGCACTGCTTGGAACTCGTACAGGGTGCCTTCGACCCTGAAGTGGAGGAACCGCTGATGGGACAGATGGATTGGGACATGAAAGAATGCGACCTGCAGATCTAGTGAACAGAACCACATGTTTTGCTCCAAGGATGGTATGATCTGGGACAGAGTGACCATCCGAAAGGTGCGTGACCTGAGATATTGATTCAAGTCATGTAGATCTGGAATGGGGCACCAGACCCTGTCCGCTTCGGCACCAGGAAGTACCTGGAGACAAAGCCTGGGTCTGCTGGAGGATCCGCCACTGGAGCTACTGCCTCCTTCAGGAGGAGCTGAGCGATGTCATCTCTGACAGCCGACTGGGTCTGAGTGGATACTCGTTCCTACTGAGGGGCGTGGGCTCGGCTTGGAGGGTACTGCTCGAATTCTAGAGGCAGTCCCTGACTGACCACTTCCAGAACCTACCTGTCCATGGTGATAACGGACCAGGCGGAAAGAAAGTGGCAGAGCCGGCCCCCCACGGGAGGACCCAGAGCTGGCGTGATGGGAGCAGGGATGGCAGCCCATGCCCCATCACTGAGCAGGCTTGGAGGAGGAGGATCCAGGACCTGAACCTCGGCCTCCTTTGTGGGCCTACTGGGGACCCTGCTTGGGCCGAGGGCACCAAGCTTGAGCCTGCTGCTGTTGCTGGTGCTGCTGTCCGCCTTGAAAGGAGGACTGCTGAGTCACAGGGGCAGAATGCTGAAAATGCTTTTTCCTTTTCTTCTGCTGGTTCTTGCCCAAAGAACTCTTGGCAGAGGTAGCGTCCAAGGTGGCACCGGACTGCTCAGTGCACTGAAGGTGACCGGCCACTCCTGGGCTGAACAAGTCAGTCCCAAGGAAGGGCGTGTCAGCTAATTTATGCTGGGTATCTGCTGGGAAGGAGGAAAGCCTCAGCCAAGCCCTGCGACGAGAGGCAACTGCAGCAGCCATTGAACAGGCACAAGAATCCCCAAGATCTAGGGCCATCTGGAGCTGCTGTTTGGCAACAGCTAGGCCCTGCTCCCAGACCTGCTTGACTGTGGTCTGCATGTCCATGGGGAGACGAAGGAGGACCTCGTCCAACGACCCCAGAAGGGCATGAGAGAAGTGTGCCATAATAACAGCCGAACTTGCCTAACGAAGGCCCAAGGAGGAAGCTGCATAGACCTTCCTGGCTGAATGGTCCAAGAGCTTGGACTCTTTATCAGGAGGCCGGTCTGTGTTGGCAGAACTGTCAGTACGCCTGAACACGGAGGTGGTCACCAGGCTCTTGACCAAAGGGTGTTCTGAGAACCCCACAAGGGACCCCATGGGCACCGTGTACTTGCGGGCTGTGCGAGCAAATGAAGCTAGACAAGAGGCAGGACACTACCAAAGCTCTAAGGCCAATCCAACAGGAAAGGCCTCCATCGGGGTATCCTCTCTCTTGAGGATGTTGGTGAGAGGGTACGCCGCCTTTTTCTGGATAGGCTCCAGAGACATCCCTTTAGACTCAGAGATGAGGTGGAGGATCCCTTGAAAGGACGAGGGACCTTCCTCCATCTCTAGGTTAGCGGTCGAATCATCATCCCTGGATGTGAGTAAAGACCAGTGACATCCGAATCCGAATACGACGGCCTACCGCCCATATCACCTTCGACTTACTGGGGGCAGTCTGGGGTGACCGTGACTGACAACTACCGTGGGAGCCCGGTGTCTGGTCTGTCTTCCTTGGAAGGGGCCCCTCCCACAGGCTGCTTGGGTGGTGGTTCCACCACAATAGGTGGCGAGAATGTTATGGGCCAAACAGGTGGTCTTGCTGGCTCCGCGGGCAGGGAAACCGATTTGGTCAGCTCCCAGGGAGTCGGCTTCAGTCTAGGAGGCAAAAGCCAAGTAATGGCTGGGGGGAGGAAGCCGTGGTAGGCTTGTGCCCTGGCAGAATCAGCTGCTGCCACATGAGGTCCTCGTAGCGCCAGAGTTTCTGCCAGAGCCTCTCCTCATCCAAGAAGGACGAGGATGACCGATGGCGTCGCCTCTTCTTAGAGCACTTGTGGCTCTTCCTCGGCCTGTCAGACGAGGGGGTCCTAGACCTCAACTGAGATCAGGCAGGCCGACTCGGTCGGTCGAGAGACACCGGCAGATCCGGTGACTTCCTGGAGTCTAGGACCGGATCCTCGATGGGGACTCCAGCAGGCTGGGTCTCCTCATCGGGAAAAACAAGGACTGGGGTCCTCTCTAAAGAGTCGTCAACCGGAGTCGGCGACAGGGGATCGATATTGGAGGATGGGCCCATGATACCTGTGGTTTTTGAATTTTTGCCAGGGTAGGCTGGAGGGCCTGCTCACGCAGATCCAGCCATAGGCTGATTTCCCTAAATAACACCTTGGGGGACAACCTAAGGGAGAGTTTTCTTCTTTTGCTGGCTGATTGATTATATCCCCTCCTAAGCAGCTGAAGTAATTTTTGAGGACTGGAAAGGTTTTCGTCCTGTCTTTATGGAGTATATGGTACAGTTATAAATCATCTCCTATTTGATTACTGTTTGGGTGCCTATGTGAGAGATAGGCCATGGGACAGACTCCTCAGGGGTGAGAGCTCTGAGGGATTTTCGTTATTCCTGTTTCTAGTAAAAGCATAAACCGGGAGAAACTGTGACTTCTGTCCTAACCATTATAAATTTCTTCTTTCTGAGGAATTTAAAAACCTGCCCAGACCTGCCTAAAGACTTTTCTCTGAGGAGTTGGCCTGAAGAGGAACTGGACTATTGTTTTAAGTTATTTACATTAGTGTTGGTGTTGACAGTATTTATATTAAAGTGGTTGCTTAAAATTGTTTCTTAAATATTTAGATAATCATGTGTTGGGACCGGGCATCCATGGACAGGCGCTATTCTCCCTCTAGGCTGAGGGACCTGCGCCCTTTTGATAGCCCCCATTGCAACCTGAGGTATATAGGCGTTGCCGTGCCCTGCGAATTGCATGGAGGCAGAGGGATCCCCGACTACTGAGGGAATGGAGTGGGCGAATAAGGGTGGTGAGGTCAGGGAGATGCCCTGGGCGAAATGGGCCCAGGACAGGGAGTCGATGCCTGGTTCCCATGCCAAGGGCTCCACTGAGAGTGGCAAGTAGCCTGCTCCTCAGGGCCTCTCATCAACCGGGCATTGTTATGCAATGCCAGGTCTATAAAAAACAAGACAGCAATTATTGCTGATCTTGTTGAATCATCTGACCTGGCTTGCATTACCGAGACCTGGCTGGACGAAAATGCTGGTCCCATTTTGGAGTCAGCTGTTCCAGCCGGGTACTCTGTAATACATCGCTCGAGGTTGGATCATAGGGGTGTGGGGGGGGTCGCTATTTGTTTTAAATCGGAATTGGGCCTTGTGGAGGTTCCAGTGGCATCCCCTAGATCCTTTGAGTGCATCATGGGAGCAGGTGTGGGCTGCAGAATCCTGCTCGTTTACTGTCCACCCAGTAGCGAGAACGTTTTTCTGCAAGAAGTCGCGGACTTCATTGTCAACCTGGTGCTGGAGCCCTCCAGGTGGTCAGTCCTGGGGGACTTCAATGCCTGGGTCGACGATGAACTCTCGCATTTTGGTCAAGACTTTCTCCAACTAATGAGTTCGTTGGGCTTCACACAGGTGGTTACTGCTGCTACCCATATTCAAGGTCACTCTTTGGATCTAGTGTTCACCCTGGGGATGGAGATCACGGGACTGGTGGTGGAACCAGTTGGGTGGTCTGACCATCACTCCATAAGGTTCAATTTTGAGGCCCCCCCATGAGACCCACCCCTTTGGAGATGGTTCAGTATCGCCCTTTGAGGGGAGTTACCCCTGAGGGTCTGATGGTGGTGCTGGACCTATCGAGTTGGCCTATGGAGTGCATGGAACCAGATGCCTTAGTAGTGCACTATAATAATATGGTGCTGAGGGCACTGGATTCCATGGCACCTGTCCGTGTTTGCCCCCTCTCCTGCCGCCCTCGATCCCCTTGGTTTGATGGGACATTGAGAGAGCTGAGGAGAGTGGGGCGAAGACTGGAGCGTTGTTGGCGGAAATCTGGCCTGGAGGGTGACAGACTTAGATTGATGGCCCATTATGTAGACTATCAATCAGTAATCTCTCATAAGAAGGCAGAGTTCCTGTCCAGGGAGATAACTGCATCAAGAAACCAACCTGCTCAGTTCTTCCGGACCGTCGACAGACTGTGCAATCCAGCCTGTCTGCGGGGTCGGAGAGCTTTTTCACAAATACAGTGTGACGAGTTTGCTCGGTTCTTTGAGGATAAGGTGTCATCAATCAGGTCGGAGATCCACAGCATACATTCAAATGAGCATTGCAGTGACCAATGCGGGGTTACATGCCCTCGGTCTACCTGGATAGATTTTGACCAGCCAGCGATCATGGATATCATGAAGATTGTCCAGGGCTTGCGACCGACTTGCTGTAGTTTGGATCCTGGTACTGGATGTGATCGGACCAGTCCTTGCGAGGATAGTCTGGGGTTCTTTGGATCAAGGGGTGCTCCCAGAGTCTTTAAAGGAGGCTGTCGTGACATCCCTTTTGAAGAAACCTTCCCTTGACCCTGACTGCCTCGCTAACTACAGACCGATCTCTAACCTGCCCTTTTTGGGCAAGGTTATTGAGAAAGTAGTAGCGTTGCAGCTCGATGACTTTCTTACCACCCATGAAGTCTATGATCCTCTCCAGTCCGGTTTCAGGAAGAGGCACAGTACCGAGACGGCATTAGTTCGGGTACTTAATGATCTCCTAATAGCGAGGGATAGGAAGAGGCGTTCGATCTTGGTTCTCCTTGATCTCTCTGCAGCGTTTGACACTGTGGACCATGGGAAGTTGCTGGATTGCCTGCGGCTACTCTGTGGACTGTCAGGGACAGTCCACAGATGGTTCTACTCTTTCTTCACAGGCAGAAGTCAAAGGGTAGTTTCAGGGATATTTTTCTTCCGCTCCCTTTGCTCTGTCCTGTGGGGTGCCGCAAGGCTTTGTGCTTTCTCCCAAGCTGTTCACGGTGTATATGCTGCCGTTGGGAGACATTATAAGGCGTTATGGGCTGAGTTTTCACTGCTATGCAGATGATACTCAGCTCTATATGTCCTTTGTACTCGAACAGAATGATGCAGTATCGGTCTTTAACAACTGCCTCGCTGAGATTCAGGACTGGATGAGTGCGAACTGGTTGAAGTTAAATCCGGATAAGACTGAGGTGTTGGTTGTGGACCCGGGTCATTATGTAGAGAAGTTGACTCCTGGGGTCCCCTCTGGTCTTTTATTAGGGGGTACCCAGTTGAGACCTTCTGAACAGCTGCGAAATCTGGGCATAATTTTTGACAGTGCGCTGACACTGAAGACACAGGTATCGGCCACTGTCAAGTCTTCCTTTTTACCATCTGAGGAATATCGCCCGGATAAAACACCTTGTTCCGCATGCTGACCTTCCTGTGTTGGTCCACACTTTTGTTTCCTCTCGCCTTGATTACTGTAATGCTCTATATCTAGGGTTGCCGGGGGTGGATCTCCGTCGCCTGCAGCTGGTGCAGAACGCAGCAGCCAGGTTGTTGACTGGGTTACCAAGAACTTGCCATATCACACCTGTGCTGCGCGAACTGCACTGGCTGCCAGTGCGGTAGAGAATCACCTTCAAGGTCGCATTGCTGACCTATAAGACCCTACACGGTCAGGGACCGGGCTACCTGCAAGATCTCCTTTGTCCCTACCACCCTGTTCGACCACTCCGCTTCACCGACGAGGGATTGCTAGAGATTCCCAGGGTTCGTCTTCAATGGGCCAGGGCTTTTTCTTTTATGGCCCTGACCCTGTGGAATTCCTCTACCTCGTCAGATTAGAGAGTGCCTGTCCGTGGAATCATTTAAGAGGTCTCTGAAAAGCCACTTATTTGCACTAGCATTTGGATAGATTATTTTATGGTCATTTTATTGTTTTATGTCATTATTTATTATAGTTGATGTTTTATTCTTGTTATGTACTAGCGCTTTGATTTATTGAAAAGCGCTTTACAAATAAAATTTTGATAGATTTTTTGATTGATTGGGTCGATAACTATTTCGACCTTGTCGACCACATCCTTGGTCAGCCGGCCCGAGAAGCCAGCAGCCAGAGAAACGATCTCGACCGCAGTCGAGACAGCATGCTCCTGGGACTGAGACCTCTCTCGGTTCCAAGAGCGCCTTCGACAAGATAAAGACTTTGCTCGGTTCCTTATCCCGGGTACGGGATCAAGAAGAGTTCGTGCCCACAGGCCCCTTCCCCTTGGTGGGAAGAGACTGACACAATTCCCTAAAGGAACCTAACAAGGTGAAGCCCAGGTTGAGCAGAATGAAGAAGCTCCGGGAAGAGCCCGTAGCACGAGCTGCTTCTTCCTCGAATGTTTGCATGTGTTCCAATTGCTTGGCGGATCTCGCAGCCACAGAAACCGCCCACCTGGCCTCTTTAGATTTCACCAGAGGATTCCTCTTCTCCAGTCTCCCCAGTTTTAAGCATGCAAGACGGTCGTCTAGAACTTTGGGATGGAAGACCAAGCAGAAACTGCAGGACGAAGTGTCATGGCAGACACCGAGGCAGTAGACGCACGTGGAGTGGGGATTGGTATGCAACATCTTTTGGCTGCACAAGCACCGGCAAAATCCGGGGAAAACTTTTTCTTCCATGATTGAAGTGACAAACTTGCAATCGCTAACTCGAGAGATGCGAATTTTCGGTAAAACCGAAGGTTTGAAAGCCAGGGCCTACGAAATGCGTGAGCACGAGGGAGGCAACCTGAATCTTCCAGCGGAAAGGAAGATCTGGCATCATGGGGTGGAGCCAAGGTATATACCACCCGAGTGGGTGGGAGGAGCCAGCTTGAAAACTTCCGGTGATCCTTAAAGGGGAAAGGGACATGCCAAAGAGTGTGGATGAACAACATATCCACACTCCTAGAGTCATTTTTACACTCCTGGACTGGAATTGCATTATCATTGTTAAATGCAATTCTCCTCTTAGGGAAAATTAGTAGGAGGGTTCATGGTTGAGTTTGGGTTGGGGCGATGAGTGTCGTGAAAATGATCATCAAAGTTGTGAAAAAAAGAAAAAATGGGGCTGAATTTTCCTAGTCCTTTAACAACACTATATTGCAAGTCACAAACAGTATGGCTAAGCCTGATCTTTAACACCACCTACAAAACCACATTTTAATGACACAAAGTAGCAAAGATGCTACAGTGCTATCGACAGGCTTACAATGCAATTAGGGGCAGCAGTGGCCTTTAGATCATATTTGTTTAACTTGCAGGCAATTGTATATGTTATGAAGCTATATACATACAGTACTATCCCCATTACATACAATTTCCTTCAAAGTAAACAAACAGTATCTGAAGGCCACCACTAACCCTGACCATTACAAGTCTATCTATAGCACTACAATCCCTTCCATACGTGGTTTCGTGGGTGGGGCTGTATCAGCAAGACTGTACTTGCAGTAAGTTAAGCAGCGTAAGAAAGGTGGTAATCATGTATGCTGAGAGTAGTCTTGCACATACAGTGATCCCTCGATTGTCTACCAAATGTTTGTACAAAATGTTAGCTAATCCATTGCCCCTTATTATCACGCACCCTTGATTATCCACCCAGTTTTGCTTGTATGAAAATGGGCGGATAGTCAATGGTGCACTATAGATTATCAGGCTCAAATCAAACAGTATGTGACACTTGGGGAAAAGGGAGACTAGAGAATGGTGTGCACTGTCACTAATGTGATTTTGAGAGAGGGGAGCAGAAGGGTAGGAATTTTGACTTGTATTCTGTTGCCTGTATCTCTTTACATACAAACTGTAGCCTAACACGAGATACAGTTTGTATGTAAATGGATTCCCAAGGTGCCTTACAGTCTGTGACAGGGTCCTTTGCAGCAAAGGGGCATGGTCACAGCAAGAGGGGCCCCAGATTTCTCTTGGATCTAGGGCCTCAGGCTACCTTAATCTGGTCTTGACAAATACAAAATGACCAGGAAAGAAACCTCTCCACATCCCTCGCAAGAAGCAGATCATTTAAGACCCTTACCACAGCTGTCTCAGTACTATGTGTCAACGGAAACCAGACTAGAATGCCTCATAGATGGAGAATTCTTCCAGATGCTCTCTAGGCCGCACCACCACCACTTTCTTGATAACTTTACCCAAGAAGGGTAAGTTAGAGATGGGTTTAAAACTTGCAAAGTTGTCAGGATTTAAAGTAGCCTTCTTTAGGAGTTGGCAAACCAGTGCCTTCTTCAAGGCAGTGGGAAAAACACCCTCCTTCAGAGAAGCATTGACAGCTTTGATGAGGGCTGGACCGATCACTGCCTCTCCAGCCTTCATTAGAGACGTTGGAACAGGATCCAGCCCACAGTGGCTGGGACGCAACTCTGACAGCACCCTGCAAATCTCCATTAAATCAGTTGGGTGAAACTCATCTCAGACAACCCAACTGTCTGTCAACTCCCAATCTCAACCTCTGCAATTGTAAAAAATCACTATGTAGGAAATCTCAGCTCATATGTCTGTGATTTTGGCTGAGAAGAAATGTGCAAACCCATCACCTCTCTCCTGAGAGATCACCCCCAGATCTTGGGAGAGAGACTCACAGCAGAGAATTCCATCCACTACTCTAAAGGGGCAGCGGGTCTGTTTCTCTCAGCTGCAATGATGCCCGAGAAGAAGCATCTTCTCATGGCAATCATCACCTTCTGGTATTCTCTATAAAATGAGCCACACTGGGCTCCAGGCAAGACTTCCTCTAGTATGCCTATGTTAATCTTAAAGTGTAGAAAACATATGTTCGGAACTTTACGACAGGTTAGCATATGCAGTGTTGCATCTATACAAAGGTAACCAAACTGTAGCCCACAATAGTGTCATAAAGTCCATTATGTTAAGAGAAATCTAGAAACTGTCATTAGTAGGATAAGTAAGTAAAAGATAATCTATCCTTCCGATATGGTTTGTTCTGGCATGTCCTGTGGTGCACAGTGACTCTACAGGCTGGGCCTTACCACTAGCAGGTTCCAGAGTAATAGAGCTAGTCATAGAGAATGTAATGTTTTCAAACTAAAATATGATATTAATCCATCACACTGTGGCTATTTCAATTGGTAGTTTTCACTAACTATGGCACCAAAGAAAAAAATAAGAAGTTGTAGAACTAGAATTACACCTCTTACTAAAAATTACTAGATCAAATTGCCTAACTTAACGAAATAATGGTAAACAAATATACTATATATCGATATACATATATATATATATATTTATATATATGCATATATACACACACACACACACACACACACTCACTACATTCTTTGCCAAAAACTGCTTTAATGCATAGTTAAGGGTCAAAATAATGCAACAAAAGTAGGGAAATGTGGCATTAGGGTTTTAACTCCCCAACCCCACCCTCCAAGCAGCAAAATTTAAAAAAATTAGGGTTTCAGGTCTCTGGATTCTTGGCGAATTATTGGTGGGGTCTTCCTTGAAGTTGTCAACCCTAATGCCCACTGTTCTCCCCAGCCCATAGCCTCCTGTTCAAAACACAAATTACAGCTCCAAGCCAGTACCTCATCACAATACACTTTTCAAAGGTACAGAAGTATGTCTTGTCACATGCTGGCAACAAAATCTGTTGTAGGTTTCTTCATGTGTAGTTTCTTGCTGCAGGACCCTGTGGGCCTTGCCTGAAGGAAAGAGATCATATCTGACCTTGTTTGCTCAGGGGAGAGGGAGCATTAAGTCTGATGTCCCCAAGGAAGACCCCATCACTGATTCGTCAAGACTCTGGAGACTTAAAACCCTAATGTTTTGTCCTTTTGCTGCTTTGGGGGAATTAGAGTTGGAAACCCTAACACCACTTTTGTTGCATTATGTTGAACCCTAACTGGTGCATTAACAGTTTTTTGCAAAGAATTTGATTTCTTTTTGAGATAGTGTAATCATGTCCTCATTCACGCAGGTCCCAGATAGATGCAGACGTGCAGGGCTGTCTGGGTTGGGCGCCAAGGAAAGAGTCCATCTGCCTACGGAAGTGCAGGGACCTGCTGACTCTGCACTTCCATGCAGCAACGGATGTCAAAAAATACCAGTATTATGAACGTATGTAGAGAAATGTCAACTACCTTCATAACTGTGTTGTTTTTAATATTCTGACCCCACATTTTCAAAATAGCCTTGTTACGAACCTACCTCATGAACCCAGTTGGTGAAAATGTTCAAGTCTCAGTCAAAATGTCATTCCGAGGCACAGGTGTGAAAACACATTTCAGCCAGGATTTGAAAAATGACAGCTGTCATGTTCATGAGGTGGTGTGAAATAATGGCTATGTTGTAAATTTAGGGTCAAAATATTTAAAATGACCAAAGTTATAATGACGTGCATACAAATTTTCAACATCAAACTCATAACTCGTTAATGTACCCCTACAGATAGGGGTTCCTAAAAGCCTCCGTGGAGCTTGCCTAGGTGTCCCCCTGCCTGCTGACGTTCGGCGATTAAGCCGTTAAGACTGGCACTGTGAGTGCTGATAGAGCCTCCTCATACTGCCTCTTTAAGAGTTGTCTGCTTGCAGACACGATTATTGTTCCTGGGGGGGGGCTGGTGTTTCTCTGCTTGAATCCCGCCTGAACTGCGGGGAAATTGTTCCATTTCTGCACTCGCTAAGAGCGCAGAGGGAGCTTAAATGAAAGATGTAACTGTTTGCCTGAAACCAGTTAGAGTGTTAGTAAAAATGCAGTTTGTCTAACCTGCCTTTCTTGAGCTGGGACTCTGTGTGTGTGTGTTGCCCATCCATTTTGGATCTGAACTGCTGAGTGGGTCCAAACAGTGTGGGGAGACCTTTAAAATGGAGTCTGTTTGGACCAACCAGAATTCGGACTCTCCTGGGAGCCCGCTTACAATGAGGAGATATAGCTAGTAATTCTGGGAAGTGAAGTTCTGGACCTTGGTGCCTATTTGTACCAATGGAGAGAGTTTCTGAGTGATTGACAGCTGAGTCCACCAACTGGACCGGGTGTCGCCCAAAGAGAATGCTCTGCCTTGCGACTGGGGAGTCAGATCCATTGTGACCGTGAGGAGAGAAGGAGCTCTGTGCTTCTGCGTTTAGTTTCATGCGGGAAGCGCGTGAGAGACCTAAAGTCGGGCCGTTGCCAACTCGAATCGGACTGAATCCGAGAGTACCAAGGGGAAGGAAGGCTGAAAGAGTGGAAACCAGGCTCACCCTGTAGAAGACTAAAGAAATTGCTGAATCGTGCTCAGTCTGTCAGGAATTGAAGCTGCCGTGTGAACTCACTGGTATCTGCAGTAAGTGCATTGGGACCTGAAAGCAGCTGCCTGGTATAGTAATTTCCTTTACATATAATTGTGTTGAATGCTTGTGAAGAACAGCTATTCTGGTTCTCTTGTCACCGCGCAGTGTAAGCTGAATGTTGAGCTGAATGTGTTCGGACTGAATCCGTCTGTTGATCAAGGCAGTGTGGCCTGAGCGGTAGAATCTCGTCTACCTACTTGTGTGTCTGGCAATCCAGAACTATCATCTGCGCCAGGTTTCATCAGCGTGGGGTAGCATGAGTACAAATCAGGGCATCCCCTGCAACCTGTTAATAGTCACCAGTGTTTCATCTGATTTTCCTTCTTTCATTTTCTCAAGGACTGAGCCATCCGGCTCCAGATTACAATTGGGTATTGTGCATATCTCTCTTACAGGGCCCTTTCCATCTGCACCTGCCAGCCAACCCCAGGCAACGGACCTGGCTAGCCCCTCAACCTGGGTACCCAGAGTGTGACTTTTATGACTTGTATTAGTGCACAGGATTGTGATTTATTTCTGTCAATCAGATGATCTCCCCCTTCCTGTGTTTCACTCCCTGAAATAAACCAGATTGGTTGTTATTGACTTTAACCCGTTTAGAGTGTCAATACCTATATAGTAGGCATCGTATTATTTTGTGTAAACTGACCAACCTTATTTCACAGGGGGGTCCTCCGAGACTAACTGCAGAATCGGTCTCAAGGGTAAGTGGTACCTTATGATTGGATATAGTGTACATGTGGGGTATTGGTATTGCCATCCTTGTATATCATGTGGACCATTAGAGGTAACAAAAGGGGGTCTCAGTGCCCCAGAGGGCTGTGACCAAACTCGACCAACCAGTACAAACCCTGACCTCTGGGTGGAGGCACCCATCATAGAACCTAGGCCCTTCAACCTGTCCATAGTCACACAGGCAGGGGTAGTAGCCCTCGGGATAGTGCCACCTAGAAATACACTATTTTTACCCCAAATTCTGCAACATAGTCTATCACTTCACCTCATGAACAAGGGTAGAGAAAATTGTCAAAATCTACCTAAAAGCCAATTTTGCACAATGACTGCAAAATCATCTTCCAGGATGGATTTGCACAATTTCACCACACTGTTCATGGGTGGGGGTGTCCCAAAAAGGCCATGTTGAAAACCTGGTGTAAAAATATTCAAAAATGACAAAGTTATGAACAAAAGTTCAAACCCCATTGAAATACACTAAACCGCACTTACCTTACTTTCTAATATTGTAGTCGAAATTTCCAATGGCAAGATGTGTCTTTGACTGGAGAGTGGATCAATGTCATGGGACATGTTTGGGTGTGTGGGGGGGGTGCTGAGTGGAGGGTCGGGGTGGGGTGGGTGAGATTGCTGATGGATCTTTTTTTCCAGCTATTAAAAAAAATGAGATCAACGAGGAACTGCAGGGCAACAAAAGCCGACACTGGGGATTGGGCACCACAGTGTCAAGCTGGTGTTCAGCGGCAATGCGGTGTGAACCCTGGTGCTGGCACCGATTTGTTTTTTGTGTGAGGGTTTGACCTGGAGGGGAAGGGGGAGGAAAGAAGTGGTACCGGGGGTGGGCACTCTCATCTGCTATTATTTAATAAGAAGTGGGACTGGGTGACCTGAAGGGGAGCAGGGCAAGAAAAGTGGTACTGGAGGTGGGCACCCTGATCCGCTTACTAATTAAAAAAAAAAAAAAAAAAAAAACATTGTGAGTGGGGGTGGGTGACCTGGAAGGGAAGGGGGGAAGAAGATGCACTACCAGCCACTAAAATGAAATTTAACAGATAGACAGCCAAATAGGAAGGGGAAGAGAGAGCGAGCGAGGGAGACGAAGAAAGACAGATCATGATCCCAGCTCACTGCTGAAACTGAAGCCGGCAATAGTACTCCAGCTGTGGCTTCACAAGTCACGAAAGTCTCACTGTTCTCTTACTGAGAATGCAGGTGGACGGCTCCTCTCGCTAAGGTGGGCACCCTGGATTTCTGGGTGCCCTGAAATGTTATTTCCAGGGTAATTTTCCAAAACAAACACCATAATCTATTTAAATGGGTTCTGTTTACCTAGGTTCAAGTGTTTGTTTTTTGAAACAACATCATTTGTATAGGCTTTTAACTTTTTTTTTTTGTTAAAATCAAAAACAAGATGGCAAAAAACAAGATGGTGGCTGTACAAAGGAAGAATTTTGGCTAACGATGGAAGAATCTCAGCTCACAAAAGAAGACTTCTTCTGTCGTGAACTGAAAATTCTTCTTTCTTCGTATCAAACATCTATCTGAAAGACCCTACTGCACATGCTCAGAACAAAACTTTCAAATCCTTAAAACTCGGGAACAGATTCATACTTTTTCACCAAACCAACAAAAGACACCATTGTAGGGCAAGCCCCTTGTACCCTGAAAATTTCAGAGCAAAATCCAAACTGTCTGGGCACCCCACCCCCCACCTCTATTTTACTCTTTTTGTCCTGTCTGGATCTTGGAATCCAGACATCTGACTACTAATAAAGTTTACTAAATCAAGAGACCTCTGCCCCCGACTTCTCGTAATGTCACTAAATGGGGGTGGAGCTACTAAGGTGCAAAGTTAGGGGTTTAACATTAAACACCCTATTCAACCCTAACTAGAGGACCGCTACCACACCCCTATAATAGAAATATATATCATATCTAAAAATATATTATGTATACTGGTATACTGGTATACTACATACCAATGGTATTTAGATGTATTGAGAGAACAGTATGTTGACTTACCTAATCACTGCATTATTGTTAGCAACTGCAGTCAAGCATCTAATGCAAGTTCTTGAGTAAAAGTGGGCAAACCAGGAATGTTTCACTTAGACGCAAGCCAGCGTTGATGCGGGGTCTTGTCTTGACTCTATGAGCCAAAGCAGGTGTTGAGCCATGGTTGCAGTGCTACAGGCTGTCCTCAACAATCCTGGCTATATCCCTCATGAGTTGCATGAGAGGAACTGAGCGTTTCAGCCACTGCACTAACAGATCAGGCTGACAAACATGATTGCTTTGCTCATAACTGCCTCAGACTGACTTTGGCTATCAATTAATTGCTTATAGAGGTTGAACAGAGTGAGGTACTAGGCTGGAGCCAAGCTCAAGTCTGCTGTGGCTTGCCCTCCTTTATTATTTAGGGATTCTGTGCAGCAGAGACCAGCGAGGCATATGTGTTGAGTCCAGCGTGAGCACATACATGATACGCATGTACGTCTCTTGAAATCCTGTACAGTAAACAATGTAAAAAGCCCATCGAGCTATACTGGCCCAGTGGTGTGGGATACCACCATTCCTGTACAAAGCCCCACAATCCCACACTACAGCGGGGAGCATCATCGAGGTGAGACGCTCACCTCCCAGAAGGTGAGGGCATGGCTACCAGGCACACATGCATGCACCCATCACTAGCCAATCACGGTGCAACACTGTACCGGTTGTACAGGGTCACTTGCTCACTCTCCCGCACCCTCCTGTCCAGGAGGGGACAGCCATGGTGGGCCAGTTCTCAGTGTGACAGTATGGGTGGGGGGAATAAACTAATGTCTAAAAAAAGCTTAACAGGCGCTTGGGGGGGGCGTGGCTTGGCAGCAGAATGGAGCAGATGCTCCTGTGCAGAACTCCTGAGGGAAACAGCCTAATTTGCGAATAAAATAAATTTTCAATGAATATTTCAATGCCCTTTTAACGCATATTGCAATACTTATTATTGTGGAGTCAACGATGGGGAAGTTGAAGAATACTGCTACTTCTACAGACTTTTTTAAACCAAAACAGTCTCAGCATGGAGATGGCAGGCCGCAAATGCAAGTCGAAGCCTCAGGTGGAGGCGAAGACGGATGAGAGGAGGTGTCCCTTACTTCAGTAAATATGATGCTGGCACAACTTGTGAAGACTATTCGGGACATGGACAAGAAATTCGATGCCTTGACTCCGCGGGTCAATACCTTAGAAACCCATGTGGATGGCATAGAACAGTGTGTGTGCAGAGGGGAGAAGCCACTTCCACCAAGTCAGCAGATGCTGCAGCTAAACTGATTAAAGCGAATTCTCTATTGCGGCAAAGATTAGAAAGTGTAGAAAATCAAGTGCGGGAGCACAATATTCATATCATTGGGCTCCCTGAACAGGCTGAGGGAAACAACCCCCTGCACTTTGTACAGACCATGCTGCCATAGTTGCTGGGAATGTCCAAGGAAGATCCGACCCTAGCGTTGGAAAAAGCTTATCACATTACGCCCCATCGAGTCGCAGTGGAAGGAATGGGGCCACGGACTTTGCTGGTAATTTGTAATGGGATTGGAGTCTGGGACAGAATTTTGGCATTAGGCCAAACGAAAACCGCCACTCCATTACGGTAACACAAATAAGTGTCTGTTCCCTGATTTATCTTACTCAACACGGCAATGAAGAAAAGCCTTTGATAAGGTGCGGTCTTCTCTTCGACTTCTTAAAGTCCAACACCAACTCCTAATCCCAACCAAGTTAAATATCAACTGTAACGGTCATACTTATTCAATGACCCTGTTAAGGTTACAAAGCTGCAACAATGGATTAAAGCTGATGTGACTGGCTCTGAGAGTGCTTCCTCAAGGGAGTAGGATAGAGGAGGCAAATAACTGTTTGCCGGTATCATGAGTAATGTATGCGTTTGGTGTTTCTGAGCTCTGTGGGGGCTAATCACCATTTAAAGAATCATTGCTGCTGTTCCTTGTTGCCCTAGATTCATGTCTAGAACTGTGCCCTGCACCTTGGAACCTTCAGGAGTTACACTAGACTGAAAACTGTTGCATATTTTGGTGATCCTGCTGTCGCGGGTAAATGAGACTTAAATACATCTGTCTTCATATTGTGCATGCAGTTTGTGTGTTAACAATCACTATCTACACATACATATAGTTTGCGTACGACTCAGAGTTCTGTTCAGATATATATCCATTGTGTAGTGGAGAGCTGTTCTTTCACTTTTACAGCCAGTCGTTTGATGTGGTTTGCCTATTTGTTCATTTGCTCATTAGGTTTGCCCTCAGTGTAAAAGGTCAGTAATCACTATGGCTTACTTAATGCATGTGGGACACTAAATGGCACTGTGCCCTTATGGCGATAATGGCATCTCTTATCATTTACCTACTAATGTTCTCCCTGTAATCGCTCTGTGCTGCTATGAAGCCTTGAAGTTACTCTCTGTTTTTAAGGGTATTTCCCCCTATGTAGTACCTCGTAGGAGGGTGTCACACCAGACATTTGTAAGTGGACTTGATAACCGAATTATTGAATACTGTATCCTTCTGTGTGTCACTTTATTATAAGTTTTCTTCTGAAACTTATATATAAAAAGTGAAAAAAAAAAGCGTCGCTTGAGCATTGGTTGTACTGCAGTCAGCATTTTCTATCCGGATTTGTCTTTCTTGCTAACTCTGTGGAGACCACAGTTTCTTCTGCAGCAGGTAGGGAGGGGTTAGTTTGCACATCTCTGCTGGAAAGAACTGTGCACACACCTACAGCAGCTTCTGTGACCTGCCCTGCAAAGCTGAAATGTAAACAGGAAACAGAAGAGCAGAGCAGAGAGGGATGAGATAGAAACCTTCCACAGCCCTGACAACTATGACAACGTAAATATCTGAAGCCTGGCACAGCGGCAGAGCTACTCCTTGTGACACTGGTGACCCAAGTTCAAGAATAAGCCTGGGCTATGGAAACTGACCACGGGGAGAAGAGGCAAGTATCCCAACAGAAGCTCCTCTCCTCCAGGGAGGGAGGACATTGGCACCTTGCTGCAGGGGCAGAGCAGGGCCATAGTGTGGGGTGGATACCATTGATGTCGATGGGTGTGCAACATCCTTGGGGGGGGGGGTAAATCCCCCAGGCTTGCAGAAAACTGGCCCTCCAGAAGGGCTGACTGGGTAATCAGTAGCACAATCAGAAAATTAAAAAAATAAATAAATAAATATCTGAAATCAGTTAGTGTAGCTCTGCCTGGAAATGCCAGGGGTACCAAGCACACTGTAAGCCCTGAAGGGAGATTAAGTTCAGGTGGAATCTCAGTCCAAATAACATCCCCCAAATAAATCCTGGAGACCAATGCCGAATATTATTGGTGGGGGTGTGCGCGAATGTCAGTTATCAGGACAGTGAACTCACCTCGATATCGGTGCACTTTTGCCACGAAAGACCACCTTTATGATAGGATGCACCCACTAACACCACACCCTACAGGTGGAACTAAGCTGTGGGCATCCCCCCCCCCCCCCAGAGTCTGAATGCCTTACACTTGTAGTGCACCCATGATTCCCTGAACCAGGTTATGGTCTGGGATCAAGGCACAAAGCCTGGTCTCCCTCACAGCTGTCACAGGAGCTCTCCTACTCACCACCTCAATCATACGGGACACTAGTTATACTAGCCCAATGCTGCATTTCCCCCTTCTTTGTCTTGCTCCTACCCTGCCCGTCAGGACCTCAGCAGGCACCTCCCCCCAACAACCCCACTACCCACAATAAGGGAAGAAGATACCTGAGGCTATGTAAGTAAAGTATCTTTGTATTTATTGATTATACAGAAACATACATAGAAACATAGAATTTGACAGCAGATAAGCACCACTTGGTCCACCTAGTGTACCTATTTTCTCTACCTACTGTAACACCATAGACACTACTTGATCTCCGGCTTAGCCCTATCTTCTCTAATGACTAAGGCTCCCTTATGTCTATCCCACGCATTCTTGAATCCCGTTACAGTTTTTGCCCCCATCACCTCTGCTGGGAGGCTGTTCCAGACATTCACCACTTTTTCTGTGAAGAAGTACTTCCTCGTGTTTCCCCTGTTTCTTGGGTAACAGGGGACAAGCTGCAGGTTACTATCAGGGAATCTGGAAGGGATGTCAAGCAGAGGCTGGTGGGGGGGGGTTAGACCCCCGGAGGACTCCCATGGTGGGCAGAAAGGTTTAGGCAGGTAGACAGTGGACCTGGAGATCGACAAGGAGAAATTAGGGAAAAAACAGTAAGTAAAAATATAAACAGAACTTCAGGAGGGCCAGTTTAGAAAAGCCGGCCCAAACTTCACTGTCACGATAGTAAGAAATGCCCACAAAATAGCACTATTTTATTTATTTATTAGCTTTTGGTAACCGGGTAAGTGCGCTAGGCAAACAATCCTGCCTATTTTCAGGCATGACCCGGGAGAGTACAAGACATAGGAGCCACAATATTACAGTTGATACATCAAGACATGATAACATTAAGGAGGAGAAGAGAGGGAAAAAAAAAAGATTGCAAGCAAAAATATAACATTTTCAGGCACAATCCGGTAGAATAAAAGACAAAGGTGCTACACATTACAGAGATACATCATGTCATAAAGACATCAAAGAAAACAATAGATGGCAAGCAAAACATGTAACAGGTATACTTGGTGGAGGGACAACAATTTAGTCACAATCCATTTTCCTTGGTGAAGAATAAAAATGAACTTTAAAAAAATCCTTGGCAGTCAGAACCACAGACCCTTATAATATAATTTGTTGCGCGGGGAACATGACAGAAGGATTGAGTGATATAAACTTCAAAGTGGGAGGGGGCAGCTGTTATCAAGACCCTGCACAGGGATGATTTTTTTTTGCTTGTTTGTGTTTATTAAAAATCTTTTGTTTTACGCTCCACACATGCTTGGGTTATTTAATGTGATACAAGACCAAGGGTTTATGCCTTCATGTTATAAGGGGCTGGAGTTCTTGTCATGCTTGCTTCATGCTAGCCGCAGCCAAGGTCACATAATACTTTATTTGGTTGAACACAAATATTTAAGGGTGATAGCTGCATCCATAAATAGTATACTATTGTGTGTATTTCTGTCAACAATTGATGCTATACCTTTGTAATGTTCCCCCTTATCTTGCAACCCCCGCACTGTTTGAGTGCGTGTCCTTGAGTTCTTTAATTTTAATGCAGCTTTTTCCTTTTCTTCCACAATAGATTACCCTCAAGCCCCCACCTTGGAAACCTTGATATACCTATGTCGCTAGATTAGTGAGGGACCTAGGAATACAGCTGCTCTGCTGCCAGAGTTTTTTTAACCTTGGTTTTCTCCCTTCTGCCTCTTCCTTTGATTAGCATCACAGCATGCCTCTGCAGAGCAGGTGGACAGACATACTCACTTCACCTTCTGAGATGACCAAAGGGGTCACTTCAGGAAAGGCAATGGCGGCTGATCCAGTGCTGCGGTGGGCTGAGGCACTGAGAGACACACCACCCACAGATTTGAGAACAGATGCGGGTTGCATGGGGGGGGGCTGGGCGGGGAGGGAGGGACTGAGCATCCCTAGGACAGCTCTCGTCCTGTGGTGGGGGGTACATGCATCCCGCTAGGTGGCTGCCACTTGGAGGAATATGGGGTGGCAGTGCAGCGAGGTGCATGGGAAGCAATCCTGCCTGCTTTCTCCATGGAGCCAGAGACTGGACAATGCATCACTGCATGCGCTGTGGGTCCAGGAAGAAAAATGATGGAAATCCCCCCCCCCAACTGCATCTGGATGACGACCCGGTCCTCTGCAGGTCCCACACCGGCGACTGGGCACCTCCAGGTCCTGTGACAGAGGACGACAGAGCATAAGGCGAGTCCCAGGGAAGCCAGGTGATGGGGCTGGGGGTCAGGTTGGGGGGGGTCGGGACATAGGGAGGTAAAGTCCTGACTAAATAAGGAAAGGCAATGCAGGCACCTCTCTTTGACCAGGAAGCTCTGCCACTGGCAAGACTCCTGATCATGAACTGCCCAAGTCCTGGGAGCCCAGGTTTGATCCTAAACCTGGGTCACTTTCATGGCAGGACTATGCATTACAGCGGGGTGTTTGAGCAAGTCTTCGTGGCTTCTAGTTCTGTTTGCACTCACCAGCTCAAACATCCACACTACAACACCCTGTCTCTCCCCTTTATTGTTCAGAACTCCATGATCATGTCTCCACTCAGCCTTCTCAGATGACTCTGTGGCTAGGTAGTAAATTATGAAGTGTTTCCCCCCTAGGTTGCAGGTTCGAAGTCAGCCCAATTCAGAAGTGGCTGAGAGACTTTATGATCTGATGGCCACTTAGAAGCTGCAATGTGTACGGAGTTGTGGGGATTCCAGTTCAGTTCTAGTGCACAGTATCCACATCACAAAAAATAAAATTACAACTCGCATTCCTTGGTATCCATATCAACAGTCCCCCCCATGAGAGTCAAAACTAGCCCATTGTCAGCTGCGGATCCAGGATTTTTTCTTTTTAACTTTCTTTTCATTACATTGTCACATAAAAGACTTGCAGACATTTCCTTGGTTCCAAGGTATTGCAAGCAATATGAAACCAACTGATATACAAAGGAGAACTAATTTTGTCATCCAAGGTGCAGCATATGGCAGTATTTAAGTTGATAAATGTATAAACTGTCCCCAAAAAAGTTGAATATTTGATTATTTGTGGCAAAACCATGGACTTATAAATGAAAATGCCTATCTCACTAACTGTGTGGAGTGCTGAGCACTCTTGAACAGTCTCAAAAGACTTTCCAGAGGCATTGCATTCAACAACATGCCCAATAATTAACAAGTTGGAAGGAACCCCAGCAACCCCCCCCCCCCGACCTCTTAATCATAACCAGCTGGATCTCTGCACCACCTCGGATATATATGTATAGCAAAAATTGAACAAAATTCAAACAAAAACCTTTAACCAACCCTCTCAGATTCTATCAGTATGGGTAACAAAACAACTGTGCAAATGTAACAAGAAACAGCTGCGTATATTCACTAAGTACTGGCACAATCAACTGCTTTTACAGCAAACCTCAATCTCCTAAACCCCACAGCACAGACAGCAAGCGGTAGGCGACCGTCGCATTGTGAGATGAGCGCTTTGTGCAAGACACCAGGTTTTCAGCTCATAGCTGACCCAAACATCTACTGCATGGTCTTCGCCATTTTGTGGGGAATAGTCTCCATTCCCCCATGCCATGATGCACTATAATAAAATATACTTCCGACGTCCCACATCCATAATGTTTGCTCTGTATGACTATTAGTGTACTCGCCTCCTAAGCCATGCCCAAACTCATTTCGTACAATAAAGCCTTGCTATACAGTAATCCAATGCCTTGGGCAAATAACAGGGACATTACTGGCAATTGAGTTCAGTGAAACGTTAAAGCCAAGAGTCACCCTCCTCTGCATCCAAATCTAGTTGAGGTTTCTCAGAGTCCTCTTTTATCTTGTTCATACATTTCCCAGCAACCATGGGGTCACTGAATAGGCATGTTTTCTCGGAATAAATCAACTGCAGCTTTGCAGGGAGCCATAAAGGATGCATAATCCCCAACTGTCTTAGTCATTTCTTATAGAGTCAAATGCTTTTCACCTCTGCCAGCTGGAATAAGAGAGGTCTGGAAAAACAAATCACCCGTGTGCCATCAGCCATTGTATAAGACTTTCTTTAGGTTTAGCCATCACCAGAATGGAGTCCCTAACATGCACCCCACCAGAAACAAACAGCAAAGGATGGGGAGTATCGGTACCCAGTGGTCTTTTCCTGGGATTTGTTCTGTAGATCTTGATTTGTCCATTAAAGTCACCATCTAGTGAATTACTAGGTATGTTATTAAGGTAAGTGGACATTCCCCTTCTCTACCCTCTGGTATTCCAAGGAGATGAATATGTGCCTGCCTGGTGCCATTTTCCAACTAATCTATCTGCACTTGTAGTCATTTATTTTCTTGTAGCACCCCAGTCAATGCTACCATGGATTTTTCAGCTGTCGATTGTGCTCATTTGGCATCTGACGACACCAGCTCTAGCTTCGACTGCTGCAACTCGAGTTGTAATTGAGTCCATCTTTTTGTCAAGCTCCTTAACAAATTGTTTGAGATCCTTTTTAGCCTCCAAAATATCACTGCTGGAAGACTCACCCCCTTCCCCTTTGCACTTTGCCTTAGCTGGTGTCTTGCATTGCCATTTGCTTTGGTCCTCCCATGCTGAGAAATGTGGCAAGAAACCCACCGCTGTATTACTGTAACTTGCTGTGTCGAATGCTGTTGAGTTTCTCTAAAAGGAAGCGTTCAGTTTTTAATGTAACCCCCCCTGCAAATGGGGGTTCCCAAAAGACTTCCAGGAGCTTGCTTGAATGCTCCAAGCCTGAATGGTGTTTGGCGTCTAAGCCATTTATCAGTGAGTGTTTTTAGAGCCTCTGGTACTGTCTCTTTAAGAGCCGTCTGCTTGCAGACATAATTAGTTTGTATGGGGGACTGTGTGTTTCTCTGTTTGAGTACCACTCGAACTGCTGCCAATTCACTCCATTTTGCAGTCACTAGGAGTACAAAGGGAACCTATCTGAAAGATGTAACTGTTTGCCAGAAATAATTTAGAGTAATAATGAAAATACAGTTTGTCTAACCTGCTTTCTTTGCAGTCAGAACTGTGTTTGCCTAGTTCCCATTCTGGTTTTGAACTGCTGAACTGGACCAATCAGTGTGGGGTAAGCTAGCTCTAAAATGGTGCCTTGGACGAATCAGAACTTGGACTCATAATCTGAGCCAGCCACAAGAGGAGGATTGTATGGGCAGTGACTCTGGGAGATGTAGTTTAGACTTCGGCGCCTTTTTGGACCAACAGCAGCAGTCTATTGTGAGTGACAGCCAATCCAGTCAAGAACTGGGAGGAACTCAAAGGAAGTGCTCGGTTTTGTCTGTTGGAGTTTCAGTTTAGATCTGGCAGTGAAGGGAAAAGAAACCCTGTGCTCCTTCAGTGCACAGTTTCAGTCAAAAAACGCGTGTAAGGCCCAGAGTTCCGGTCTGCAGCTTGTGTAACTGCTTGTTAGGACTGAATCCGTCCTGTGAAAAGAATCGAGGATCTCTGAAGAGTAGAAACCAGGCTCACCCTGTAGAAGACTGGAGAAATTGTTGAATTGCACTCGGTCTGTCAGGAACTGAATCTGCTGTGTGTTCTCCCGGGTATTGTGCAGTAATTGCGATCGGGATAGAGAAGCAGCCTGCCTGGTATAGTACTTTCTTTTTTTACCATATAAATGTGGGTGGAGTCTCTTGGAGCTCAAGAGTAGCCCAGCTGACATTGAAGGACCCTATCTTGTTTGGAGGTCGTGAGTACTAATTCAGGGTCGCTCCCTGTTGAATTGCTACATTAAATCCAAATGGAATTACTGTACTGCTGACTGTTTAATTTTCCTTTTCTCTGGTGAAAGGGCCCCACCAGCTGCCACGGTTTGACTTAGCCACTAGGCTTGGGTACCCAGGACAGTAACTGGTAGGGATAGGCCTGTGCACAGAGCCATAGGTAGATAGTAAAGGATAAGTTAATTAACCTGATTTCCCTGTCCTTGTTATATCCCCTAAATAAATCAGAGCTGCTTGTTTCAGCAAAGTTATACTTCCTGAGGTATTTGTCTATGTTAAAGTACTGTACTGTGATTGTTGCACTGTATCTTATTTCACAGGAGGTCCCAGTGCCGGAACTAGTCCTGGGGGTAAGGGTATACTGTGAAGTGAATCTGATATATTGTGTGGGCCACTAGTGGGAAGAAAGGGGGGTTGCAGTGTCCCAGAGGGCTGTGACCAAGTAAGTTTAACTATTGCAAACCCTGACCTCTGGGTGGAGGCACCCGCCATTGGATCCAGGCCCCTCAACCTGTTAGTGGCAAATCAGGCAGGGGTAGTAGCCCCTGGGATAGCGCCATCTAGGGGTTACATTAATAAAATATAAAGACGTCGATGGAGACGTGGAGCTCAGTCAGCACATGCCTCTCTCCTCGGCCACTAGCCATGTCCCCTTCCTAGGATTTGCTTACAATTGCTTTGCTCAGTGGGTCACATTTTCCCCACAAAGAAGCAAAAAGGGCTTTTTGAAATACTAAAATCAACCTGACACTACAGTGATTGCTAGCTGGCCCCAGGGGGTGGTGAATGCTACTTTGCTGGACCCACAAATGACTCTCGCTTATTAGAGACAGTCCTTCCAGGACAGGGGCGAGCCTCACTGGGGACAGGGCGGTGGGTGTGGAAGTCTCTTTGCACAACGGCTGCCTGTGCTTTTCTTGTTGTGTGCAGAAGCAGTGGGCCTCAGATTCCACTAACACTGTCAACTCTGGCACCATTCAGCTGCACAACAAATCCCGACAAAAAAAACAAAACAAAGAGTTTACAATGAAGTGCACAGAACCCAAAGCTGCGGCTGGCTCAGGCATACAAAAACAATGAATTTACAATGAAGGACCCCAGATTCTAATGCTGTGGCCGGCTCAGGGACATGAAACAATGAACTTGTAACTAAGGGCCCAGAATCCAATGCTGCGGCTTGTGCAGTAATAAAAAAAACAGTGAACTTGTAACCAAGGGCCCCAGATTTCAGTGCTGCAGCCAGCTCAAGAATACGAAATGCTAAACTTGCAATTAAGGATCCCAGATTCCAGTGCTGTGAGGCCAGTTCAGGAATACGAAATGCTAAACTTGCAATTAAGGGCCCTAGATTCCAGAGCTGTGGCCAGCTCAGGAATACGAAATGCTAAACTTGTTATTAAGGGCCTCAGACTCCAGTGTTTCTGCCAGTGTGGTGATACCAAACCATGAACTTGTAACTAAGGGCCCAGAGTCCAATGCTATATCCAAGGCAGGGATAAAACAGAATGAACTTGTAACTAAGGGCCCAGAGTCCAATGCTATATCCAGTGCAGGGATAAAACAGAATGAACTTGTAACTAAGGGCCTAGAGTCCAATGCTATATCCAGTGCAGGGATAAAACAGAATGAACTTGTAACTAAGGCCCCAGAGTCCAATGCTGTATCTGGCATAAGGATACAACAGAACAAACGTGTAACTAAGGGCCCAGAATCAAATGCTGCGGACACTGTGGGGATACAAAATGATGAAGTAGCAATTACGTCCACAGAATCCAACATTTTGGCCAGCTCAATGCCCAACCCCTCATGGAGGTGAAGCATGGCTTGGTGTTTGACCCTTCATAGAGGTGAAGCCCAGCTTGGTGCCTGACCCTCATGGAGGTGAAGCAGGACTCGGTGCCCAATCCTTCATGGAGATAAAACTTGGCTTGGTGCCCAACACTCCACAGACGTGAAGCCGGGCTCAGTGCTGACACTCCACAGAGGTGACGCCAGGGTCGGTACCGACCCTCCATAGTGGTGAAGCATGGCTTGGTGCCAACCCTCCACAGAGGTGAAGCATGGCTCGGAGCCTGACACTCCATAGAGATGAAGCCTTACTCAGTACCCGACACTCCACAGGGATGAAGCCAGGCTCTGTGCTGATCCTCCATAGAAGTGAAGCACGGTTCAGTGCCAGCTCTCCATAGATCTGAAGCTGGCTCAGTGCCTGACACGCCACAGTGGTTAAGCACACCTTAGTGCCCGACCCCCCCAATGGAGGTGAAGCATAGCTCAGTGCCTGACCTCTGCATGGAGGTGAAGCATGGCTTGGTGCCTGACCCACCACAGAGGTGATTTCCAGCAGTGCCAGATGCCTCATGGAGGTGAAGCACTCCACTCCCAGCATTCATGCAGTTCCTGCTGGCCAATCATGGAGCAACACTGACATCTGCTGTGAAACGCAGAAACACAGAATTTGGCAGCAAATAAGGACCACTTGACCCATCCACTCTGCCCATTTCTCCCTACCTACACTATTACTGCAAACCATGCCTGATTTTTGGCTCTTTTTCCCCATCCCCTTCCTTTCCACTATGATTCCCTTGTGCCTATCCCATGCATTCTTGAACCTCATCACTGTTTTCACCCCCACCACCTCTGCTAGAAGGCTGTTCCAGGAATGCGCCACTATTTTTGTGAAGAAGTACTTCCTCACATCTCTCCTGAATCTAACCCCCCACCCACTTTAAAGCATGTTCCCTTGTTCTTGAGCACCTTTTCTTCTGAAAAATACTCCCCTCCTGTAAATCATTTACCCCCATGAGGCATTTAAAGGTCTCTATCATATCCCCCTCTCCTTCCTCTGTTCCAGGGTGTACATATTGAAGTACTTTAGTAGCTCCTCGTATGGCTTTTGATGCAGACCCTGTACCATTTTAGTTGCTCTCTTCTGGACTGCCTCCACTCTGTCTATGTTCTTAGGGAGATGTGGTCTCTAGAAATGGACACAATGCTCTAGGTGGGGTCTTACCAGTAATCTAAACAGAGGCAGCACCACCTCCCTATTTCTGCCGGTGATACCCCTCTCTATGCACCCCCAGCATCCCATTCACCCTCTCTACTGCCTTGTTGCACTGCCTGGCCGCCTTTAGGTCATCTGGTATGATTACCCCTGTCTTTTTCATGCTTAATGGTCATCAATACCACTCCACCCATTTTGTACTCCACCTCTGTGTTTCTGTGCCCTAAGTGCATTATTCTGCACTTTTTCATATTAAAATCCAGCTGCCATACCCTTGACCACTCTTCTAGTTTTCTCTGGTGTCTGCTCATCCTTTCTACACCTCCCCCCCAAGAGTGTCTACCCTACTGCAGATTATGGTGTCATCCGCAAAGAGGCAGACCTTCCTTTTCAGCTCCTCTGCAATGTCACTTATAAAGCTCCTTCTATCTGGTAATGTGCATCCCAACCCTGGTCCCGTCTCCTCCCCTCCCCCCCCAGTAAGAGCATGAATGGTCTAGTTATTGCCTCCATGAATATCCGGAGCTTACTAAATAAAATGACCCCCACCCTGCAGGCTTGGATAACCCTTCACTCTCCTAACTCTGATGGAAACCTGGTTATCACCTGGCACCCCAGATGCTGCAGTATCCACAGACGGATACGCAATATTCAGATTGGACAGACTAGGCAAAAAAGGAGGAGGGTGCACCATTTACATTAGGAACCCTCTTCAGGCCCTCTCTCTCTCTCACTCCCACCCATCCCATTTGGTGCCCAGGCGCTTGTTGTCAAACTGATGCTTGGCAACCAGGAAAAAAGCATAAACCTTGTAGTCTCCTACATCCCCCCCTAGGGATCAGAAACCAGCATTTGATATGCTCATGTCTACCATTGCATCTTTACCAAATAATCTGGAAACCATCCTAACTGGACACTTCAATATAGAATGGCATGCCACATCTGCCAAGTCCTTTAAGGACTCTGTTGCAGCACTTGACCTTGTCCAGATGGTCCAGTCGCCCACCCGTCTAAACTATAAAACAGGTTCATCTACCCTTCTAGACCTTATTTTCACCGACCGACCAAAACACATCTCCCAGGTCGCTGTCCTCTCTGACTTCCTCAGTAACCACTCCCTAGTTACCTGTCTGTGGTCAAATAAATCCCTTGCCCCTCTCCCCTCCCCTACCTACCTTAGATGGATCATGAAAGGATCCTCCCCAAACTAAAAGCTTTTCTCCAGTCCTGTGACTGGCCTCCCATTTTCTATGCTACAGACATGAATACTGCCCTTACCCACTTTATCACCATGTTCAACTACACCTGTAACATCTTTGCGCCACTAAAAAAGCAGTACATCAAAAACAGAAACAACCCATGGGTCTCCCCAGAACTACTTGCATTGCTATGGCATCATGATAACCTATGGCTGACAGCCCTTGACTCCAGGCACCCCCGGGACAGGCAACTCTACCGGGAAGCCAGGAACAAATGCACCTGGGCTATCCGCCAAGCCAAAGCTAACCACTATCACTAGGCTCTCTCGGCTTCCTGGGGCTCTAGTCATGATTTCTGGCAGAATATTAAGGAAATTGCAGGAAAAGTAGTCCACCTTCCTCCCGCCCAGCTCAGTATCGATGGGAAACTAGTTCAGGATCCACTAGACATCGTGAATACCCTTAATCATGCATTCTCGGACCTGAGCAGAGCACTGCCCTCCAATTTCTTCGACACATCTCCAGACATCACCCATCCTCCCCAGTTGACCTCCCCCCTTTCTGATTCAAAACAATATCCCCCAACACGGCCCAAAAATATATCTCTAGCTTTATCTCTAAATCCAGATATAGTGGGGATACCCTTGACCTTAAGCTGCTAAGACTATCATTGGAAGAAGTTCTCACCCCTATTACTAAAATCTTTAACCTATCCATGTGCCTTGGACAGTTCCTCTTCTGCATGGAAGCGTGCTGTTATCAATCCTCTACAAAATGGTGGAGACTGCGCAGCACCAAACAACTATCACCCAATCTCTATTTTGCCACCCCTCTCCAAGGCGTTGGATAAAGTTATCGCTGACCAGCTTAATGACTATCTTACCAATCATAAACGATTCTCCCCTGTCCAGCGCTGTTTTCGTAGTGGACACAGCACCACTACGGCACTACTCGAGCACACATCCTTCATTCACCAGGCCCTAGATGGTGGACAATTAGTAGGGTCTATCTATATAGATCTTACCAAAGCATTCAACATGGCCAACCATGCCCTACTACTCCACTCCCTCCCATCTATGGGTATAACCCCTGATGTAGTGTCAAGGTTTGCTAGCTATCTCTCCAATCATACCCAACAGGTCAGAATTGGTCCCACCCTCTCATCTCACAGTCCCATCCGCTCAGGTGTCTCTCTAGAATCCATAGTTGGCCCCCTTCTTTTTAGTTTATTTCTTAACCCTCTTCCCCTGTCCTGGTAAAATGCTCCTCTATGCGGATGACGCCGCCATCTTCGATTCTCACCCCAACCCCAGTATGCTCCAAAATATGCTTCAAGTGCGCTTCAGTACCATTGAATCCTGGTTTGTCAACCACAAGTTAATTCTAAATTGTAATAAAACCAAATCCATGGTGTTTACCCACCACCAAAACCATCATCGTGATTTTGCCCTTAACGTCTGTAACTCCGGTAATATACCCACTGAACAAGTTCAGTCTTTCAGGTACCTGGGTATTACCCTTGATACCCATTTGTCTTACCATGACCACATTCAGGGAGTTCTGTCTGTATTAAACACTAGGATAGGGTTGCTCTATCGACATAAGCAATTCTTCTCTCTCCAGTAGTCCCCCAACTGGCTGTGTCCTCGTTTGTCCTCTTCCTAGTCGACTATGGCCTGGTAATATATGGCTCAGCTGATCCTACCTCCCTCTCATGGATTAAGACCACCACTCACACCTGTAATTTATACCCGTCAGCTGGATGGTTGAACCTAGATGATAGAATCAAATACTTTACCTGCATCATGACTAAGAATATATCTCTCAAATCCACTCCGCCAGGGCTTGACTCCCTGGTCACTGTAGTTCACTTCATCCGCACTTCTAGAAACACTACAAGGGCTTCCCTCATGGTTCCTTATTGCAGGACCTCACTCTGTCAAACAGCATTTGTTTATAGGGCACCCCTTTGGCTCAATGAGCTTCCAACTACTATCAACCACCTTCCTACCACTGGCCCTTTCAAAACGGCACTAAAGAACTATCTACCTGAGCATGCAGATGTTTATTTTTTTAAACTTTGTTTTTTATTATATTTTTCCAGGTACTGGGATATGCATCAAAACAATATTATCATTATACATGTCAGCAATTATTACATTATTAATGCATTGTGATGTCAGAGAGCATAATAAATAATATACAAATATATCATTACTTTGAAGAGGTGGGGAAGGCAGTTCGTTTTCAGTTCAAGTGTCTAAGTATTATCTTATCTGGTAGACTGCTTAGAAAACCAGGCAGATTCCCAATATGCACTCCTAAGGGGGTTTTATTCCCTCTATATCCCCAGACCATCTATGAGACTATGATCTATAATCCCCATCCACTAGGCAGTTCAATAACCCGTGACCTGTGGCGTCGTCCCTTGTATTTTAGCCATCATGTGTTCCATTACGTAAATATCATAAACCAGATCCTCCCACATTCTAAGTGCAGGGGGATTTGGAGTCAGCCAGTTCCTAGTAATAACCTTCTTAGCCGCAGTAATCAACACTGAGGCCAGGTATAATTTGGATTTATGCTTAAACTTGGGAGGAAAATGCTGTAGTATTGCCATTGCTGGCGTTAATGGGTTGAATTCTGGACATAGATCTGTCAATACTCTTTCTACCCCTTGCCAGTATTGTTTTAAAATTGGGCAACTCCAAAATATATGTGTATTGTTAGCCTCTTCGGAACCGCATCCTCTCCAACAAGAGGCATCATGTGTGGATAAGAACTTAGCTGTTATTTGTGGTGTGCGAAAAAATCGTGATGCCACTTTCCAACCAAATTCATGCCAATTATATGAGCCTGTGGTTCTGTGATGTCGTCTCCATATCCACAACCATAGAAACATAGACTTTGATGGCAGATAAGGACCACTTGGCCCACCCAGTCTGCCCATTTCCCTTCCTATTGGATAAGCTGCAGATTCTAGTTAACAAACAGCCTACTTCCTGCAACCCCCCACTACAATTGCCTTATGTCTGTCCCATGCATGTTTGAATTCCCCCACTGTTTTAGATTCAACAACCTCCCCAGGAAGGCGGTTCCATGCATCCACCACTCTCTCCGTGAAAAAAAATGTCCTCACATTACCCCTGAGCCGTCCTCCCTCTATCTTTAAATTGTGCCCCCTTGTTCTTACACATCTCTTTTTCTGAAAGATGCTACCCTCCTGGACTTTGTTGATTCCCTTGAGGTACTTGAAAGTTTCTATCATGTCCCCCCTGCCCCTCCTTTCATCAAGGGTATACATATTAAGCTCTCTCAGCCTCTCTTCATATGGTTTCTGAAGCAGACTCTGTACCATTTTAGTTGCCCTCCTCTGGGCTGCTTCCATCCTGTCTATGTCCTTGCGTAGATGGGGTCTCCAAAACTGCACACAGTATTCCAGATGGGGTCTCACCAACTGTCTGTACAAAGGGATAACCACTTCCCTTTTTCTACTTGTGATGCCCCTTCCTATGCATCCCAGTATCCCCCTGGTCTCCTTACTGACTTCTCAGATTGCTTACCCACCTTTAGGTCATCTGATATGACTACCCCAAGTCCCTTTCCATTTTTGTTGTCGTTAGGACCTCCCCTGCTATTGTGTACTCTTCTCCTGGGTTTTTGTTTCTCAGGTACATTACTTTGCACTTCTTTGCATTGAATCTAAGTTGCCACATGTCTGACCATTCCTCCAACCTTGCCAAGTCCCTTCTCATCCTTTCTACTCCCCCCCCTTGTGTATCCACTCTGTTACAGATCTTTGTGTCATCTGCAAAGAGGCATACCTTTCCCTCCAGACCCTCTGCAATGTCACCTAGAAAGATGTTTAAGAGGACTGGACCCAGTACTGAGCCCTGAGGTACTCCACTAATAACCCCCCTTTCTTCGGAATGTGTTCCATTCACTATTACCTTCTGTGTCCTGTTGTGCAGCCAGTTTGACAACCAATCCTTGTCAGTGAGCTGTATCCTCATTTCCTCTTCCCAAGTACCATATGCTGCGGACTGGTGCAAGTTCAAATGGGCACGAAACTCATGTACCAGAATGGTTAGAAATACAAAAGCTGCATACTATCATTCTGAATTTCTCTCTGCCTCCAAAAATCCTACAAAATTTTGGAAAACCATCAAGGACTTGTCTGGTCACACGTCCAGTGGCTCACTACCTGATGAAATCTCCTTAAACAATAACACCATTAGTGACAGACTGGAAGTTCTGGATGCCTTCAATAGTCACTTTGTGACTGCAGGCTTAGCCTTCCACAATTCCCCTGCGAATTTGATACACTCTCAGGTGGATAATCAAGGTGCAGATCCTAGCATCACTGATTCAGTCTTCTCCTTGCGTCCTACTACTCAGAAAGAAGTTGAAGACCTATTGCTAAAACTGGATGTAAAAAAAAAGTGCTGGTGCGGATACCCTCGACCCATATTTTTTGAAGGTGGCCATCCATGTGTTAGCCGTGCCCATAACCCATTTATTTAACCTGTCATTAACTCAAGGATCCATTCCTTCAATATGGAAAACAGCGCACATCATACCCCTGTTCAAGTCCAGAAATCCCTGTGATCTAAATAATTACAGACCAATTTCGATTCTCCCGGTCTTGTCAAAATTACTGGAAAAAGTCATAAGTAACCAGCTGAGGCAGTATCTAGAAGCTAATAACCTGCTTAATCCAGTCCAATCAGGGTTTAGAGCTAAATATAGCACCATCACAGCACTTGCCAAAGTGACTGACTGGCAAAGAGAGCTAGACAACAGGAATTACACCTGCGCCGTATTCTTGGACCTGAGCAAGGCCTTCGACACTGTCGACCATTCTCTGCTACTCTCTTCCCTGACCTCACTAGGTGCTGACCCATTATCTTTACAGTGGTTCAACAACTACCTCTCTGATCATTTCCAGCAGGTGAAAGAGGAAGGAGATCTCTCAACTCTCAAACCTCTCCTAAGAGGTGTTCCCCAGGGTTCTATCTTAGGACCGATCTTAGTTGCAATATACATCAACAATATTGATGAAAGCGTAACTAAGGCCAACATTCACCTGTCTGCAGATGACACAGTTCTTTACGTAAGCCGCCCATCATTACAATCTGCATGTAATGACCTTCAATCTGAGTTCAGCCTGCTGCAACACCAACTCCTAAACAAAAAACTATTACTTAACACCAAGAAAACAAAAGCAATGCTCTTTTCTCCCTCTGCCCAAATGGTAAATTCAGCCCTATCAGATCCTGTGCCGCAGATTACTACAATTGTTGGCAAGAAGTTGGAATCTGTCCCTAAATTCAAATACCTGGGAGTATGGCTGTACCATAGGCTCTCCTTTGTAGAGCACGTTGAAGAATTACTCAAAAAATTACGATAGAGACTTGGCCTGTTCTTTAGGATAGCCCGCTTTTTAACTAGAGATGCCAAACTACAGCTGGTACAATCAACCTTTCTATCCTTGATAGATTATGCTGACATCCTCTACAGTCACTGTCCCATTTCCTACCTCACCAAACTTGACACATTATATCATGGAACTCTGAGGTTCATCACAGGCCTGCCTTATTCCACTCACCACTGCTACCTATATCAATCAGTGGGGTGGAGTTCTCTTCAATTCAGGCCCGATAAAAATGCAGCCTTATGGAGCCTGAGAACTATCTCCAAAAAACTGCCCCAATACATTACAGACTGTCTTCCTATAAAACCAATAGGCAATTACGGCCTGAGAAGTTGCAAATCTCTCCTACTGATGGTTCCCAAAGTTAACTCTCGCTTTGGCAGGGCTGCTATAAGCTTTACACTGTCCTCCTTGTGGAATAAATTGCAAAAAAAACTGAAACTGAGGTCACCCATCGGCATCTCATCTTTCAAGCTCTTATAGTCACGTCTCAGAATGATTAGTGCAGTTGTTTCCCATGACCATGAATTGTCATCATGCTAACCTGTACCATTAAACCATGAACGAATTACTTCTAGTGCTTGTCTCCTCCTTGGCCCTGGTCTGTCATCATGCTTTCATGAAACACCTTGATGCCTCTGTGCCCCCTTTGATACTGGTCTATCTTCCCACTGTCTCCAGCCTTCTTTTCACAACTCTATACTGCACTCATCCACAATCTACACGCAATCATACAATAAAAGTCCTAACTCCCCTTTCCCTCTCCCTGTAGGCCCCCACCACTGCATCAGTTCTACCGACCTATCCTTGGGACTTCACTTCTCACAACGTTTATCCTTCGCTTACATATTACACACCCCTCCTGGTACCGCATCTGCAATTAGTTGGTGGTTCTCCAAGCCATTTTCATGGCTACTACTAGTGACTGCCCCTTGTAAATGAACTAACTGGTACTTCTATACAGAGAACGTGGTTTATATACAGTTGCATGGTTCAATGGTGGACCTGCCCCCTTCTATTTGAATCCTCCTCTGTTATGGCTTGCCTCGTCTTCCTTTTATTATTTGACTCCCTATTACTGCACCATTGTGTTTGTGTTTATATACTTATTTACATGTATTTATATGTTTTTATGATGGATGTTACCCGACCCTTTTCTAACCAGGTCCATCTTGTAAAAGAGCTCTGCTCAATGATGTTCACCTGAATAAATAAAGATTTTGATTGATTAAATAAAGATTTTGATTGATTGACATACTCTCTCCCAGTTAGGTCTAGCTCTCTGTCTCTCTGCCAAATAGAACCTGGATATCACATGTCTAGGGGCCCGCTCATCTGAGACTGCCATCAGGAGCATTATCAAGGGTGAGACTCTCTCCTGTTTCACCCTCAGACCTATAGTAGTCTCGTAAAAATGATGGATCTGAAAGTATCGGAACCAGTCCTGGCTGGGGATGGAATATTCCTCTTGTAACTGTGAGAATGTTTTAAATTGTCCATTTAAATAAAACTGGTATGTATATCTCAGACCTCGGTCATCCCAGATTTTAAAACCCTTGTCTAAACCAGCTGGGCGAAAAGCCTGGTTCCGCCAGGGTATCCCCATCCAGCGAACACCAAATTTGTTATCAGGGTGAGTTAAATAAGTAATCCATCCCCTAAGATAGCTCTGAGTATATACTGATGTCTCCAGCCCTAAAGAGTTCAAGGGTGGTAGTTGAAAAATTATTGACCCATTCAGCTGGAAGACCAACAGCGTTTGTTCAGTCCCCAGCCACTGGGGTCCCTCTCCCTCGGGATGAAACTATTCTCTAGTATGGGCCAGCAAGGTGGCCTGTGCATAGCCAGACCAACTGGGCAAGGCCAGTCCTCCTCTTTCTTTGGGGGCCTGTAATCTATCTAACGATATTCGTGGCCTGCCTCCCTGCCATAGATAATTCGATATCAACCTGTTTCATCTCCTCTCTTCTCCCTTTGTGAACATTTGGGGAATTGACTGCATTAAATATAGCGGACGAGGTAATATGTTCACCTGGACTGCCTGTATTCTGTTTAATAAAGACATTGGGAGATGGGTCCAGGTTTTACGGTCCTGTCTGACTTGATTAAACAATGTGTCATAGTTAAGGGAAAAGGTCTGCCATGGTTTCTCTGTTATATTAATCCCCAAGTATCTAATTAACTTACATTTCCAGTTATACTGATGTTTATTTTGTATGGACCTTGAGATATATTCTCCTATATAAAATGCCTCCGTCTTCTAAGTATTAATCTTATAACCAGACTCTCTATTAATATCAGGGCCTGTTCTAAAATTGGGAGAGATTCCTCTGGGTCAGTGACATATAACAAAAGGTCATTGGCATACAGAGCTACTCTATGTTCTCTATCCCCTATCTGGTATCCCCTCAATCCCTCCAACTGCTGAAGAAACTGTGCCAATGGTTCCACATATAAGGCAAATAGATAGGGGCAGAGGGGACACCCCTGTCTTGTTCCTCGGGTAAGCGAGAATCATGTGGAGCACGAGCCATTAACCTTGACCACCGCCTGAGAAGCCAAGTAAATGCCCATATTATTAATGAACCCGGTTGGAAAGCCCAATTTAATAAGAGTTTTTTAAGAAATGTCCAAGAGACCCTGTCAAATGCTTTTTGTTTTGGGCATCTAGTCCAAATATTAACAATGGGGGCTGAGAATTATTTGCATTTTCAATTAAATATAGGGTTCTTCTAATATTATCTGAGGTCTGTCATGTAGGGATAAATCTGGCCTGGTCCAGGTGCACCGAGGAGGGCATCATATCATCTAGCCTGTGAGCCAATATACTGGCATATATTTTATAATCTTGGTTTAGCACCGAGATTGGTCGCTAGGAATCACACAAATGAGAGGGTTTCTTTGGTTTTAAAATCACAGATATCATGGCTTGCATCCAAGACAGGGGATATATATTGCTTTCGAATAACTCTCTGCTAGGGTTTCCATCAGTGGGTCTTTAATCCATTCCCAGGCCACGTTATAGAATTCTGCTCCGTAGCCATCCGGACCAGGGCTCTTGCCATTTTTAAGATTTGTGATAACATTCTTTATTTCTAGGTTAGTAATGGGGCGGGTCAAGGACTGTTTCTGAGCTTCCGTAAGCTGTGGAAGGTTCAGGCCAGACAGGAAGGCATCCACCTCCATCCCAGTTGCTGAGGATTCGGCTGTATACAACTTTGTATAATAAGTTTTAAAAGCTGAAACTATAGCTGAAGTTGTAAGACATGGGCATCCCGTCAGGGGATCTCTAATTTTAGTAACTGTTGTTTGCTGGGTCTGTCTCCCAAGTCGATATGCTAATATCCTAGAAGCTCTAGGGCCCCCCTCATAGTATCTCTGCCGTATCTCTGTCTAAGCCAGAGTAGTGCTTGTTCTGTTTTGGCAGTGAGTATTTTGTGTATGGAATGCTGAGTGGTTGCAATTTGGTCTAATAGGGAGTTAGTCTCCTTGCATATGGGCAAGTTGCATAAAACTTAATTGTTCCTGTAGCTGCTTTAACTTAGCTTCCAATCTACGTTTTTTTTGAGACGCATAAACTATAATATAGCCTCTGAGCACTACTTTCATAGTGTCCCAGATTAATTGAGGTGGGGTATGTGGGGTGGAATTATCAGCTAGTATCTCTGCTATTTTAGTTTTTATTAATTCTTTGCACCCGGGGTCCTGTAGCAGGGAATTATTAAGTTGCCAATAGGTGTTCTTCCTTTCCCCTTGCCTTTCCAAGTCTAGGGTAATAGGGGCATAATCTGATAAACATATGTAAACCCCCTGTTACCCGGGGTTACTAGAACCCTAGTTAGATCTAGTTGCAGGCAGGGACAGGCAGCTAGTGAAACTCCAGTAAATGGATTTCACTGTGTCTTGCTCTGTTTTCAGTCTCTGCTGAGCTGGGGCTATGACATCATTTAGAACTGTTGCAGCTGCATAAGCCACTTTGGAATGTTGAAGCAGGGAGTTAGGCTAGAATGTTGGGGTTTTTTGAATCAGTCTGAGTCTGAAGTCTGAGTCAGTCTGTTGAAGTCTGAAGTAGGCTCAAGAGAGAGAAGGATGTAGATCCTGTAGTGCAGTGGAGAGATGTGGTGCCCTGCAGGGGCAGGCCCCCCTGCCCTCAGCTCTGACACAGAGCTACCTTAGGGTGTGTGCTTCCACCATAAGAGAGGCACAAAGAACCAATTCCCAGGGGCAACCCCCTGGCCTGGGATAAAGGAAGAAGCTGCCTGATGGAGAGTGCTGGGGCCTACAGTTTTGAGGAATAGAGATTCCTACAGAGTTTTGGACGCCTGCAACGTGGAGGGTAATGAAGTTTTGACAAAAGGCCAGTGTCATTCACCAAAACAGTGAGTAAATAAGTCTCTGGGGCTGTGGGTCAGTCAGGATGCCAGGTCCAGGGCTTATGGGACAGTGAGACAGTAATGACTGTTGTATGTGGGGGGGGGTCTTCAGAGAAAGACAGACAGTTACTGCATTACAAAGCCACATACAGTCTGCACTACAGTAGCCAGTGAAGTGTGTTTAAGCAAAGGAATAGCCAGGTATGGGTCTATGGAACAAGAGGTGGGAGACCCCCCACCTGGCGTAACAGGGCTCAGCTCTACGGATTCGCTTTGAAACACCAGATACCCTTGTTTCAGGTACCAGCCGGTGCCTGAAGAGGGTGCTCAGACGTTTGGGATGGAGTAAAGGGTGGTAGTGTGCCACTAATTGAAGAATCCATGTTATATGGAAACTTAGGATCCAAGATTGGATATGTGTCTGTGTCATCACCTTATCTGCATTACCAGGAGTGTAGCCCCATGGGGGTCCGTCTATGCTTTTTGTTCAAAGATGTTGAATAAAGCCACACTTTAGAATCCAGTCTTCTGGTATTGGACATTATGTTATTGCTTCTAGTCTCTGGATTACTTTGGGTGCCCCTGTGCAGAGTAGTCAGACCTAATCACCATGCTGAGTGACACCTTTCTCCCCATATTTCAGGTTATAAAAATAGAGGCACCGCGTCATAGGACCCAGGCCCCTCAACCTGTTCACTAGCCACACAGGCAGGGGTAGTAGCCCTCTCAGTTTAGTGCCGACTGGGGGTTACTCACATGTTATGAATCTCTGCCCTTTGAACCTGATCCAGGTGTTCTTTTGATATACAAAAATAATCTAGGCAAGAATAGTGCCTGTGGGCGTGAGAGTAAAAGCTAAATTTCCTAGCTGCAGGATGCAGATGGCACCATGTGTCCACAAAGCCCACTTCCTTAATAATGCTTCTCAACTGGCGTTGGCCTGATGTCTGTGGAGGGGCTTTTGAGGCCGATGTATCTCAGGAGGGGTTGAGGAGGCAGTTATAATCTCCCCCTAAGACCAGGATCCCTTTCTTGAGTTCAAGGATCTTATCAAACAACTGTTGGATAGATGAAGCATCACTGTCGGGGGGACATAAATGTCTGCTATAGTGTATTGCTGACCTCTAAGTGTGCCCACCATCAGCTCAACCTTCCCTCTGGATCTGAATAAAGACTGGAGACAACAAAGGAGGAACGTTTAGTGATCAATATGACTACCCCACTTTGTCTTCCCCTGCGGTAGGCTGATTCATAAAGCTGCCCAAATCCAAATTTAAGCAATTTGTGGTGCTCACTGGAATTAAGATAAGTTTCTTGCAATAAAAGTATCTCAGCATTAAATTTCTTAAGTGCCTTAATAGTCCTATACCTTTTCACTGGGCCAGTCAAACCGTTTACATTATATGAAAGTACTCTCAATGGATTACTCATATAGAATCAGGAATGTGTGATACTCCCTCCCAACCCCCACACTCCTTCACCGCATCATTTCCCAAATATATTTCTGCAACCTGTTTGGTAATAAATTCCTAGTCCTGGTGTAATAACAAACTGCCTCAACCTGGTCCCAACTGGGGAGCAGGTGAGAAGTGGGAAACCAAGTACAATGTAACCATAACTATATACAGTGGTGACTTCCAAAATGTAGGTGGCTATTCCTTGCCAACCTAATTGCAGCAACCTATTTGGTTACCAAGGGAGCAATGTGTCAAAACGCAACCAAAGGGCTCCCTCTGGGTACTGCTGACCCAAAACAGGGTATAGGGAGGTAAGGGAGAGAAAAAAAAAAATATTGACCTTTATGGTCTAGATTCAGGTAAGGAGGAGACTGGGAATACATAAGGTGTGGCACCCCGAAAGACCTCACAACTCTCGTGTCTACCCTCCTCTAAAGGAGAGAAAATTAAACAGGTATTGCTATGGTTTTATTCTAATAGGAATGTGATCAATCCTATGGTTCAGTATCTAGGCAAATCTGCCCATGTAGTCCATAAGTCTCTAGTTTAAGTAGTTTCATATATCTTATTTAAATAAAGTAAACTAGTCCTCTTGGAAAGACTCCCAAGGCCCAGGGATGCCTCTTGCACACATTAGCTCCAGCAGAATCCAGAAATCACATGGTCCAAGACATCAAGCCCAGGTAAGCTTAACCCCAAAATTGTCATGTCAGACCATCTGGACTGATCATCCTCTCAACCAGGGCTGGAGCGCAGCCCCACAAGCGCCCCCCCCCGGTACCCCAGCGGACCCCCTAACTCAGCCAACAGCTTTCTCCGTAACCGCAGAACTGCACTCACAGCTTCAAAACATACAGGCCCTGGCCTAGCGGGATCCCCCAAGTGCCCCAGATCTCCCGCAGTAAACCTGAAGAGGGTCCCCAGTAGGCAACCAAGAGCTGCTAAGAGATGCCCCTCAAGCCTCAGGTATTTAATCATCGGTCCTGGACCCAGCCATCACACCCAGCCGATCCCGATCACCTCAGCATACGATCCCACACACCACTAACATTGGTACTGGCTCATAATGCTGGAGGTCTCCCGTGGGCTACTCGGTGCCTTTGCCCCAGAGTCCCGGGCCTCCCCTCCACTCCGAGTTCACCACCTATTCCAGTTATGATCTCCCCTATACAAGGGATACCTCGGTGCGTGTATAAAATCTATTAAGCAAGGTCAGGTCAGAGGGGGGTCATCAGGGCCCCGGATCCATCTATTACGGGGGCTCGGTTATAAAGAGGCAAAGGGAATTTCTCCAATTAATATTATTATAGTTATAGGAAATGGGGTCACTAATCCCTTTAATTTATTTGAGTTTGATAAATGTCAACTGTGTTGAGACACTCATCAAACTCACTCATCGTGTAGAAAACACCACAGTGGCAGAGCGATACTAGGGCACCGAGGGATCACACCACCAGGCCCTCCGACCTCCTCCCATCTCCTTGGTCATTCCAGGGGAATCTGCCAAGACACCCAGTCAGGGGCTGCAGTGCTCGCAGAGCAGCTCCCCCCACAAGCAATGGAAGGACTCACCCAGACCAGACGATAAAGAAAGGCTTTCAGTTCACCAGGCTTCACTCTGCAGGTAGGCTGCGTTGCGTAAGCTTTTTAAGAAAGTCCAAGGTCTGCTGCATCTGTGCGTCTTTCTCCCTGAGGTTGTACGGGCAATCTTTTAGGCAGGGCAGCTCTGGGTGGAATTGGAAGGTTTCGTTTCTAAAAATCCAAAAGAGCTTCTGAGGCCGATCCATATGTTTGTTGCCCCTCTGGAAATTGTACCACCAATATGGCGGATATGGCGTTCTGAAGTTGTACTTATTCTGGCGGAGCACCTGGAACAAGGGAATGTATTCTCTTTGTTTTCTTAAGGTATATGGAGCGTAGTCATTGTTTATAAATATCTGCGTGGTGCCGTAGAAAACCTTCTTTTGTGCACAAGCTTTTTTCAGGATTAACTCTTTTGTTGTGTACTTTAGGAAATGGATAATTATGGAGCGAGGGCATGCTGAAGAGGATGTGGGTTTTGGGCCTAATGCCCTATGGACTCGCTCAAACTACACGGGTAGATCCACATCCAGGACCACGGCAGTATGTAGCAATGTTTCCATGAAATCTGGTATATCGCACCCTTCCGCCCCCTCTGGAACCGAGTAAATTCTCAAGTTATTTCTTCTCTGCCTATTTTCTGAATCTTCCTGTCTTTCTGTAGTAAGTTTGCATATCTGGATTACTTGTTTCATCTGGTCTTGTATCTGGGAGATTTGAGAAGAGGTAGAGGACTGATGTTGGTCTAAAATGGTGACCTTTGTCTCCAAGCTCTGTATGTCTGCTTTAATTTCTGTTATTGTATCTTTGAATGCTTTAACCTCAGTTTTTATGTCCACCAGCTCGGACAGAATTCTGTCTAATTTGTCATCCATCGTAGATTCTGTTTGTTTGTAAGATGTGTTTTTGTAAGGTTTATTGTTGTTTTTAGAGCGAGCACCATGTCTGGAAGGGGTTTTGGATTTAGAAGCGTGCTGTGAGGAGGCCGAGGCTCTAGAGTCGAACGCGTCTCCCTCAATTTCTTCAGATTCCTGCAGTAAAACTGAGAACTGGTTCGATATTTCCATAGCTAACGCTAATTACTTTCTCCTCTTACTATCTTGTACTTAAATTTGATATTTTCAGCTAAATTAGCGAGGAGAGGTGTTGGAGGTTCACGAAGCACGGGAGCTAAGCGGCCATATTCGAGGTGACGTCACCGGAAGCCCCAGCCTGCAGATGTTTTGACTAATTTGGGAGGGTACCTGCTATCCCTGATATCTCTATTATAAAGACACTACCTGCTTGTATAACTATGGCCCACTGGCCTGCTACACCACCCGTATATCCTGTATAACAAAGGCCCGCTTGGCCTACTGCATAATGCTGTATCCCCTTGTTTTCCTGTATGAAGTGTGTTTTTGCTGCTTAACTATGGCCTGTCTCTGGCCAGCTTACAAGTAGAATTGCATTTGTTGTACATCTGTGTTATTCCAATATACCCTGTCTGTTTTTGTATTTCTCCCCACTCTGTGTTTTGTAACTATTGCCCTCGTGTAACACTGACAAGGAGCCGAGTCTGCGACTCAAAGGTTATTTCCGATTCTTCAGATAAATAAATAAAAATAAAGACATTAAAGAGGACCGGTCCCAGCATTGATCCCCAAGGCACCCCATTGGTCACCCTCCCTTCTCTGGAGTGAACTGAGTTTACCACCATTCTCTCTTACCTATCCCTTAACCAATTTCTTGTCCTGTTTACCACCTTTGGACCCACTCCTAAGCTACCCAGCTTGCTTACTAGTCTCCTACGTGGAATGGTGTTAAATGTCTTACTGAAACCTAGGTAGGCCACATCCTCTGCTCCACCCTTATCTAGTTTCTTGCCCACCCACTCAAAGAAATCTATCAGATTCATTTGATATGACCTCCCCCCTGTGAAACCATGCTGCCTTGGGTCTTGTAACCCACTGGATTCAAAATCAACATGTTCCACAATCATTTCCTTCAGCAGTGATTCCATTAACTTTCCCACCACCGATGTCAGGCTGACTGACCTATAACTGCCGGCTTCCTTCCTGCTACCACTTTCGCCGTTTGTTTTTTTTTAAACAAGGTGTGCTTTATTGAATTTCTGTAATACACATAAACATTACAAACCTACACAAACAGTAGATATTACAGTACAGTACACGCCCCTTGTGATGACAATAGGCATTTTGACATTCATTAATTTCAGGTATTACATGTCAGTATTAGTGCAGTTACTAGCATCACTGTTCTCTGTAGAAAGACAAGGATCATTTCCAACCTTAAACAATTCCTGAAGTGAGGACCTGTGATATACCTGCACCAAGTACTGTTCCCTTCCCATTGGTTCTAGAGTTAACAAGACATGGAGCTTTTCCCATTTTTTGTAGTAACTATGATAATGGCTGTTAGTGCTGCCATAATCTTCTCAGTTTGCAGCACAGCTAGAAACTCATTATACCACTCCACATACGAACGTGTGAGGTCATCCATCCGGTGCCTTAGGATCACCTTTTTAGCTGTTGCAGCAATCAGCGCCACGTGATATCTTTGGGTGGTACAAAGCTGCCCATCATAATGACCAACTAAACATATTTCTGGGGTGAATGCAATTCCCAGGCTGAGCAAGGGGTCCAGTCTATTTTTAATGTTTTCCCAGAGGGGCCTACCCTTAACAGAGTCCCACAGGATGTGAAGCAGAGAACCATCCGCTTCCTTACAGCTGGTACAGATCTTATTACTGAGCTTCCCCATTCTGTATAATTTTTCAGGTGTGAAATAGAGGTTGTGCAAAAGTTTATATTGAATTAGATGTAGGGGTTCGGTTTTAATGTACTTCATAAGGATTTAGCCAAATTTCTGCTGGTGGACTTTTATTAGGCGCCCACTTATGTATCCTTTATCACTCTGGGTATCCTTTTCAGGAACAGTGCAGCAGAGCTTTGATATCTATTCCTGTTTGGTCACATACCCCCTTCTCGATGGCTAGCCAGATCGGTGTGTACCCCTGAATGCATAGTGCAGGTCATTCATCGTACAACTTGAAATATTTACTGCTGTGAGTGGCTAAATAGTTGTGGTAAAAGTTTGGTAATTTAAGTTCCCACCCCCACCCCCAATTTTGGGTCCTAAAAGTTGTTGTTTTTTGGGCATATGCCTGTCTTGCAGCTTTCCCACCCATATAAACTGCATGATTATGGAGTGGAGCTTTTTAAAGGAAAGCTGTCATTTGCAGGGGCGTCACCCTCCGGTTAAGATTTTTGCCAAAAAGCACATTTTGTTATGTTCCGCAAAGTAGTTTAATTTAAGAAAGCAAGGTCCACTACCTGGAAGTATGGTGGACTATTGGGCACCTCCATTAACTGTAATGGTGTGGCACCACAGCCTGTGCTTCAATGCATTTGTATTGAGGCGCAGGGTGCGGCACTGCACCATTACAGCTAATGGAACCGCCTGATAGTCTGCCATACTTCTGGGTAGTGGACTTTGCTTTCTTAAATTAAACTGCTTTGCGGGACATACAAAAAAAAAAAAAAAGTGCTTTTCAGCAAAAAACTTAACCAGAGGGTGACATTTGCAGGGGCAGGGGCCCCTGCAAATTACTGCTTTCCTTTAAATCAATTTTGGGGGAGGACCATATTGAGCATAGAAAGTAGGTCTAGGATCCTAGGCAGTATATTCATTTTTTTTTTTTGTTCTTTCTATTTTTCCTCCTTCTCCCCTCAGCTCTGGTCTCCTCGGGAGCACCTAGGAGTCATCCCGCTTCAGTCTGCTCCTACCTGGTCAGTCCTCCATCACCCATGTAGCCTCGGTTTACCCCCCAGGTGGGGACAAGGTGGGCCCCAGCACCCCGAATTCCTCTAGCAGCATGAGCCAGGAGGGTGGCTGCATATCGTGGGCAAGCTCCAGCGCTCTGTCTCCGCTGGAGCTGAAGGGTATTTTTCTCCTGTTCTGGGGAGTGGCTGGCACTCTGATGTCAAGGCGTGCCACTGACGTCTGCCACTCCCCACCCCGTCACTATGCTCAGTGCTTGCTGTATCTCTGGCTTCCGCCAGAGGTCAGCCAAGCACCGAACAGGGACCCCTGTCCCTCCTGGGAGAGGAAAGCTGTCCTATGGATGCTTGATCCTTTCCCTCCCCTGCCGACCCCCAGCAACCTGGGCTCATTCCCGAACCCAGATCACCGGCGTGGCAAGAGATGTGGTGTCCAGTGCCTCAACCCTCAGTGCCACCGGGCCGGTTAGTATATTCATTTTGATTACACTGATCCTCCCTGTGAGCGAGAGTAGGAGTCTAGTCCCTGTTTCTAAGTCTAACTTGACCACTCTAATGAGGCTGTCCAAGTTGTTCTTCATAAGAGAGGAGTTGTCTTTGGTGAAATCTAGTCCCAATTATCTAATTTTGCTGGGTGACCATTGCAGGCCCACTTCCTCTGCATCTTTTTTTGCAGTCCTGCATTAAGGGGCATAACAATGGTTTTAGTGACGTTTAGCTTGTATGATGAGACTTTGCCAAAATCATTAATAATTTTGAGAGCAGCAGGCCGGTCCTCAACTCTCTAATGTGTAGACATAGGCCATCTACCTAAAGGGAGAGTTTATGTTGCTCATTCTCCAGCGGTATACCTATAATTTATTTATTTATTTCAGAAGAAATACCTTTGAGTCAAAGACTCCTTTACAAAGGTTCCACATCACATATAATAGATCAGATGCACAAATACAAATTAGTACAGATACAAATACAGTGATTGATTATTACAGAGTAAAGTTATGTTACAACAGGAAAGTCAGGCTAACATTCAAGAACTAGTGCAGTTTGAGACAGTTTAAAGAGTCTGGAAACTAACAACCCAGAGCTGGCGGAGGTAAGAGCTGTATGCAGAGGCAAGCCAGAGGCCATTGTCAGTCTTAGAGGGACAGGGCACCAGTTCACGAACAGTCGCAGTCACTTGAGGACCGAAGATGGGCCCTAAGGTGCATTTTGAAGCGACCAATTCTTTGATCAAAACGCAACGAGGAGGGTAGGTTATTCATCCACAAGGGTGCCCTGTAGCAAAAGGATCTTTGGAATTGAGTTGTGCGACAGGAAGGGATGGAGAGACGATGGGTATCTGAGCTATGGGTGTGCTTAACTTTAGAGTCCAAGGTGATTAAGGAAGTGAGTGCCGAGGGGGCGAGGCCAAGAGTGATTTTTTTTTACTAAGAGATGTGTGGAATTTGATTCTGTTTTCAAGGTTAAGCCAATTGGTGTCTTTATATAGCACACAGGTATGGGTAAGTCTGTCACACCCTAATAAAAGACGACAAGCCTTGTTTAGCACAAGTCTAAGACTATCAAGGGCTGAGGGGCTTGCACCTCCAAAAGTCAGAAGGCCATAGTCAAGCAGGGAGAGTACAGAGGAGGAGATTGCAAGCTTAAGAGCCTCAGGGGTAAGGCAATGTTTATAGCGGTGCAAGAGCCCGAGCCTAATGTTTAGGGCCTTGGATAATTGGTGTATATGCTCATGATAGGTAAGACCAGTGTCCAAAGTGATGCTCAGGTACTTAAAGGAATGAACAAATTCCAGTGGGGTCTGGGATGCTGATAGTATTTGAGGAAAAAACCCTTTCCTGAAATTCTGCGGATGAGCAAAGAGCAAACCTTTGTTTTTTTTATAGTTAATAATAAAGCGGTGTGAGGCAAACCAGCTTTCGACAGTGTTGAAGGAGGACTGCCTGGTGTCTGTTTCATTTTGTGTGCTAGAGGTTCTAGAAATAGGCTAAAGAGTAAGGGTGAGAGGGAACAACCCTGCCCGGTTCCCCTTTGTAAGGTCAGGTCTTGTGAGAACACTCCACTGCAGAGTATCTTTGCCAATGATCTTGTGTATGAAACCCTAATCCAGTCCAGAAACTTCTCAGGAAGCTTATAATGTTTGAGGATGTGGAACAGATATGACCAAGATATCCTATCAAAAGCTTGCTCTGTGTCCAAGGAAGCCAGCACAGCAGGCGTGTCGGGCTCCTCAGATGCAGAGACCAGATGTTCTAGCTTCCTAATGTGGTCTGAGGAGTTCCTCCCCTGCATGGATCCAGTTTGCTCATTACCTATTAAGCCTTCCCGTACACACCCGAGTCTGGTAGCTAGCACCTTTGCTAAAATTTTAGCATCCAATCAGGGAGACGGGCCTATACTTCCCCACCTGTTGTGCATCCTTTCCTGTCTTGGGTAGTAAGGTTATCATAGCTTGGGTGAAAGACAGCTCGCTTAGGCCTTTCTCATAAATATGGGAGTAAACTTGAGCTAAATAGGGGCTTACTACTGGGCTAAATGTCTTGTAGAAATTTGGGGTCAATCCATCTGGTCCCAGGGCTGTGTCTGCAGCAAGACTTTGATCACTGCTTGGATTTCTCCTATTGTAATCTTGGTCCCCAGTAGTTCTTGCTGACCTTCATCTATTTGTGGCAGGGTGATTTTTCTCATGAAATTGGCTATTTCCACCTCCATTTCAGGAGGGTCCTCTTCCATATACATTATTCTGGTAAAATGACCTAACCTCATGTGCTAACTCCCTCACTTTAGTTAATAGTTTTTGCTTCTGTTGACTATATATCCTAATATACACACCTGCCACCCCACCTTCCCCCCTTCCCCAACTCCCAGTCCCATGAGTTTCCCTAACAGTCACTACTAATGCAGGCTGCCTGACCATGCCCCCTCGCACCCCACCACTCACTCTAGCATGTCTTCTCCACTCAGCCTCTCCTCACCCTCATTTCTCCCTTTACCATATCGCCCTTCTTCCCCCACCCTTCACCCCCACCACAGTACCTTCCTCTCTCTCGTACCTCCTTTCTTCACCCCACTGCCAGTTATCCCCATCCCTCTGAATCTACTGACAAGGCACTCTGTGGCTGCTTATCCCCCCCCATCCTCATAAAGTGTTTCTCTTATTATTTTAACTTGTACCTATGTTTTGAGTTATTCTGTAAGTTCTGAATCCAAGCTGTATTGTTCAATGTAATGTACCTTTGCTTTCTCCTATTGTACTTTGTTTTGCAATCTATGACATGGAACCTTTGTAAAAGAGCTTGCGCTCAAAGATCTTTTCCGAATCACTAAATAAATAAATAAATAAATAAAATAATACCATGGGCCATCTCCTGCTTTTTGAGTAGCAGGGCCATCAGCCTCCCTGCTCTGTCCCCAGGTTCAATGTATTTAGCTTTAGTCCCGGGTATAGTCCTTTCCACCCTGTCCCTTATCAACTCTTGGTATTACACCTTCAGGCCACTAGCTGGTGAGGGCAGCTAAGGCAAGGAAGGAGCAGAACCTGGCCAGGGAAATTAGGAGAGGGAACAAGGGGTTCTTTAGATACATTGGGGAAAAATGAAGGGTGACGGGGCAGATTAGCAGGATTAAAACAGGGGAGGGATGGGCACAAGACCCTGGGGAGCAGGCTGAGGTACTAAATGAGTACTTCACCTTAGTTTTCACCAAGTAAAATGGGGGGGCTGCATCATACATGGGAGGAGATGGTGAAACTGAGGAAGGTGGGACCCTTGCCGATCGGTGGGTCTGGGGGGGCCATCACTGGTGGGGTGGGAGGAGGAAAAGCAGGGGGACGAGGTAGCGGAGGTGGAAATCATGGCAGAGAGAGTGAGGGAAGCCCTCAGGTCCCTTAAGATGTAGAAAGCACCGGGGCTGGATAAATTACATCCCAGAGTGCTGAAGGAACTGGCGGATGTCCTGGCGAAACCCCTGGCAGAGCTTTTCTGCATCTCTCTGAGAGCAAGGTGGGTGCCCCAGGACTGAAAGTGGCACATATAATGCCTATCCACGGGGGGGGGATCAAGAGAGGTGGCAGGGAACTACAGGCCCGTCATCCTCACATCGGTGGTGGGCAAGGTGATGGAGGGCATTGTCAAGGAGAGGCTGGGGGGGCCTGGAAAAGTCGGGGTGTCTGGACGATAGACAGCATGGATTTGTCCTAGGGAAATCGTGTCAGACAAACCTTGTGGAGTTCTATGACTGGGTGATGAGTACCTTGGACCTGGGTAGACAGGTGGACATCCTCTAGCTTGACTTCAGCAAGGCGTTTGACGCTGTTCCTCATGGGGCCTGCTGAATAAGCTGGGAGAAATGGGGGTGGGGAACCAGATGATCAGATGGATAGGTAACTGGCTCCAGGACCGGTTGGTGGGATAGTCTCATCCCCAAGGAGGGTCATTAGTGGGGTCCCTCAGGGATCAGTCCTTGGGCGCCTCCTGTTCAACGCCTACATCTCTGACATAAGGAAGGGTATCAGGAGTGAGATGAGTCTCTTTGCGGATGACTCAAAACTGTGGGTGGTGGTGGATGGGAAGGAGGGGAGGGTGGCCCTACAGGGGGACCTGGAGGCTCTAGAAAGGTGGTCTAGAAAGTGAAAGCAGAGGTTCAATGCAGGTAAATGCAAGGTACTGCATCTGGGAGCCAGAAACCCGGGCCAAGTGTACAGGGGATGCTACAAGGCTCAATGGCTGACAGGGACCTGGAGGTGATGGTGGATGTCAAGATGAACAACTCTGAGACTTGTAGGAGGGCGGTGGCCAAGGCCAACAGGATGCTCAGATGCATCACTAGGGGGATCACCTCCAGAAGCAGGGAAGTGATACTCCCTCTGTAGAACTGCTTGGTGAGGCCGCACCTCGAGTGCTGCGTGCAGTTTTGGTGGCTACACTTAAAGAGGGACATTGAACTCCTGGAGAGGGTCCAGAGGAAGGCAACCAAAATTATCTGGAGCTTTGGGGGACAGGACCTATGGGGAGAGGCTCGAAGAGCTAAATATGTACACACTGGAAGAGAGAAGGGACCGGGGGGACATGATAAAGGTCTTCAGGTATATGAAGGGGTTAAATAGGGGAGGAGTAGTTAGGATGCTCCGAAGGAAGGGGGGGGGCAACTAGAGGGCATGCATGGAAGCTGGAGGGGAGGAGATTCAGGGGAGAAAGGAGGAGGTGCTACTTCACTGAGAGGGTGGTGGAGCCATGGAATGTGCTGCCCAGGGGGCTGGTGGAGGCAGAGATGGTGGAGAGATTTAAGAGGGGGTGGGACAGGTACAGGGGAAGGGTTCTGGAGGCAAAGTCCTGTGCAGCGGGAATATCCGGGACTGGGAAGGAAAAAGCCAGAGAGGGCGAGGGGGGGCAGCAAGGTCAGCTCCCAGGGTGGGGGCTGACGAAACGAACAGACACATAGGATCTCAGGATTAAGCCCATTGAATACTGTCATTATTGAATTGAGGCAAAGCACTAGTGTCCAGAGCAGAAAAATGGCAATAAGCGGCAGGTATGCAGTTCTTAGAGGGCCCCAAACAATCCACCATACAGTCTACTGTGTCCGTGGACATTTTTTCCTCCCTGTCAAACTTTTGGCAGAGTCCTCAAATATCAGGTTCTGACAGTCTGACCCAGTTATTTGAAGGAACTGGTCTCCAGGAGAGAGCATCAGCACCTATGTGGTTCAGGCCTGCTCTATATTCAACCGCATAGTCGTGTGTGGACAGGGCAGAGAGCCACCTATGGCCCGTGGCATCCAACTTAGCTGAAGTCTGCACATAGGTCAAAGGATTATTGCCAGTTTTTACCAGTATCTTAGCCCCATACAAATACTCGTGAAATTGATCAACAATGGCCCACTTCAAAGCTAGGAACTCCAATCTGTGTACTGGATAGTTCTTCTCCGACGGGGTTAGGCTCCTGCTGGCAAAGGCCACTGGTCTCAGGCCATTCATGTGCTCCTGATACAACACAGCCCCCAACCCTTGCAATCTAGCATCAGTATGAAGGACATAAGGTCTTGTAGGATCAACATAGGCCAACACTGGAGCATGGGTAAGTTGATGTATGATTTCATGGAAAGCAGTCTCACAATCAGGAGTCCAGCAGGCCCAAACACTTCATTCGGACGGAAATACATTTTTTCAGTCTCCAGGGGCACTGACTTTTTGTATCTTTTGTGGGTTGGGGGATACCCTTGAGTAAGGTTAAGCAAAGGGCGGAACACTCTTGAATAGTCCTTGATGAAACGCCGATAATAACCACAGAAACCCAGGAATCTTTGCAGCTCCTTCAGATTTTTTGGCTGTGGCCAGGTGATCAATGCCTCAACTTTACTTGGGTCGGTCTCTATTCCCTCGGTGGATACAATGTGTCCCACATATTTTACTGATGTTTGAAAGAATTGACACTTGTCAATGGACAATTTAAGGCCAAAGTCTTCCAGTCGATCCAACACCTTGAACAACCTGCTTTCATGTTCCTCCAGTGAGCTGCCAAACACAATGACATCATTCAGCTATACTAGGTATTCTAACAAGTTCATATCCCCCACTGCACGCTCCATCAGGTGCTGAAAAGTGGCTAGGGTACCTGAAATCCCTTGAGGCATCCTTGTGAATTCATAGAAGCCAAGCGGACAGATCAAGGCTGTCTTCTCATGGTCTTCCGGGGCCATCGGGATCTGGTAGTACCCATTGCAAAGATCCAGCACGGAGAACCACTTGTTACCATTCAGGCAGTTTAAAGCATCCTGGATGCGGGGCATTGTATACTGATCAGGGATAGTCTGCCGGTTCAAGGTACGATAATCCATGCACATCCTTACTGTCCCACTCTTTTTTCTCACTACCACAATAGGTGAAGCATATGGGCTTTTGGAATCTTGTATTACACCAGCAGCAAGCATCTCTTGCAGATGCCGTCTCACATCATCTATGTCAGCAGGTGCCAGGTGTCGAGACCTCTTACGAAATGGCCTCTCGTCATGAAGCTGGATGCAGTGTTCAGGTCCTTGCACACATCCTACATCCCATTCCTTCAAAGAAAACACCTGGTCTCTCTGGGCAAGCTTCTCACTGATCGATTCTCACCATTCAGCTGACAATGGAGAGTCACCAAAATCAAACAAGTCAGGTGTTACTCTATCACTCTTTCCTGAACTCTTGTTACTAGGCAGTGGCACAGTGCACAGCGGCCAAGGTGCAACCTCGATTTACTCAGATCTCCCTGTCAGACACATTGTGAACCTGAAACATTACTCTTCTGGCAAAAGCACGGGCTCTAGCAGGCAGAATACTTGGTTTGACCAGCAGCCTCTCGGGCAGTTTCCCATCTCCGGGTGCGTCCAGCATTAATATTTTGTTCTTGACATCCTTCTTGAGGCGGACTTCTCCTGGTAGAACACATTGTGCATTTGGTGCTAAAAGCAAAGATTCTGGGTCCTTCCTCCAGACGCCCCCCATCGGTTCCTCTGGTTCCATTCTACCAGCATTTCTCTGTGCTTCATAGGACCTTTTAATTAAAGCCGGGATTTTTAGAGCTCTGCCAATCCTGGACCTTTGTTTTTCAGAACACAACTGCACCAGTCGCCCAAACATATGTGCACTGGTTCCAGTCAACAATGGGACCACATCATACAGTCCACTGGGGGACACACTAAGGCCAGGGTCTCCACTTGCTCTGCCACTCCAGCCACAGAAGTAGGAAAAGACAACCAAATTTGGATATAACCAGAGTAAGGGTGGGCCTTCTCACTCAATCCCCACACATGTAGCCCCTCTAGAGGTTGCAGGGGCACAGCAGACAAATGCTTCTGATAACAGTCCTGAAACATGATTGTCACTTGGGAGCCACTGTCTAGTATAGCTCTGATGGATACCCCATTCACTCTCACAGTAGTTTCCATGAAGGGACCCACTACTTCAGACCATTCAGGGGTATTACTTGACATGTCGCTTGGGCATTGGCCCTGGTGGCAAAACTTTTCCGGTTGGCCCCCCTGGTGACCGGGCACAGGTTTTGCGATGCCAGGCCACTAACCTGCTGGTAACTTTTCTCAGGTTCTCTGGTAGCCGACACTTGGTCTGAAAGTGTCCATCTTCCCCACAACAGTAACAGAACTTAGTATCTCAGTTGTCTTTGGAGGGAGGGGGGTCTCTTATCTGGTGGGGTATCTCAGGGGCACTACATGGCTCTTCTTGAATGGGATGTTTACCCCATGGGATCTCGGGTTCCCCAATTCTATTGGGGGTGATAGCAGCCTGTCGCAGCTCCCTCACCATTTTCCTTAGGTCTCTAATTTCCACTCTCAAGTTACTCTCAATCCGGGGGTCAGGGGAAACAACACGCACTCCCACTCCACTTTTGGGCTCAGGAGGAGGTTGATACAGATCCAGCTCCTGGTAGGTCTCTGTCAACCCCTTGATCAACCCTCTCAACTGCTGAGTCTCGTCTGGCTCACTGTGCTTGGGGGTCTGGCATGGATTCACAACCCCAGCACAGGGTTCCCACCCCTCTTCATCAGTTTCAATTTCACGAATCTCTCTCATCAATTGACAATACTCAGGAGGGTCGGCCCTCCGGTCTTGCAATTTGAGTTTCAGCAATATTACACTTGAAAATCTGGCTGACTTCAATATATGGTCTAATCAGACCTGGTTTAGCATTTGGGCCTTTTGCAAAGCCCTCTCCATCCTAGTAACAAATGTAGACAATTTCTCATTTCTCCACTGTTTTGCTGACTTGAATTTCCATAACAGATCCTCTCCGGTTTCAGTGCTGCCAAACACCCTCTCTAAGGCGGAAGGATATTCTGCTGCAGTTGCCTCTGGACTAGTGGCCCGTAGGAACCGAATGGCTTCCAGTGCGGGACCCCTCAAGCTTTCCATCAGCGGTTTCCTCTTCTTCCCCTCAGAGCACTGCCACTCTTGCACTAAAGGCGTTGCATAGTCCATCCAGGTCTCCAAATCATCTTCCTCTGAAGGCACGGGCACAGTATCAGAGAAGAGTCTCAATCTCCGATAGGAGTCTAATTGTATGGGAGGAATGACCACAGGGGGTGGGGCTAGTATGGAGCTCTTAGAGGACTCGTGAGATGTACCTGGGGATGGCAGGGGAGTGTGGTCGACCGAGATGTCTAATATCTTTACCAATTCCTGAGCAGTTCTCCCTTCTGTGGCTAACAGTTTGGGCAGTTTGTCCTTGAAACTATTAGTCTTAGGGGACCCACCTAGGGTGGCCAAACCACTACGTGTGTGAATAATCCTCCACCCCTTCTGAGCACCTACGGGGAAAAAAAATCACTGGGGGCACCCTCTTAGGGTCTATCGTAATACTGCATGACAGCAGCACTTGTAGGGTCTGTTCGAGCAAGTCAGCATATCGCCCTTTTACTTCCACCTTGCCCAGACATTTGACCCGCTCGATAGTAGAGACAATGTCAGTGCTTTTAATCCCCAAGGGGACATCCAACAATAATACAGCCTTTTGGGAGTCCAACTCCTCAGCTTCGCTCCACCCCATCAATTTGTGCACCATCATCTTAACGGGATCAAGTTTTAACTTGGACGTGGTATCCTCCTCCATCTTCTCCTTTAAATTAGACATAATGGGGTACTTCCTTCACTCGGCCACTAGAGGACGCTAATCCCAACAGTGCCTCCAAGCCCAGGTGACGCTATCCCAAGGACTACTATCCCTGTCTGCCTAACTGTTAACAGGTTGAGGGGCCTAGGTTCTATGGTGGGTGCCTCCACCCAGAGGTCAGGGTTTACAGTTGTTCGACTAACTTGGTCACTCCCCTCTGGGACACTAAGACCCCCTTTTCTTCCTACTAGTGGCCCATACAATGCCCCATGAGTATATTCACCAATTACACTTACCCCCAGGACTGGTTCGATCAACTTGACTCTGGGGAACCCCTGTAAAACAAGATGATGTAATACAATAGCCACTGTACAATTCTTTAACATGAACACATACCTCAGTCAGTGTAACTTTGCTGAAACAAACAGATCTGATTTATTTAAGGGGTTGTAACAAGGGCAGGGGGAATCAGTTTAATTACACAGATTAATCACATGAATAATCATAGTACTGTGCACAATTTCAGAGTCCCTAAATGTCACTTTCACTGGGTACCCAGAATGGGGGGAGCTATCCAGGATCGGTGCAGCTGGTTGGGGCCCTGTGATGGAAAACACTTGCACAATACCAAATTGTAATCTGGAGCCGGTTGGCTCAGTTCATGTAGAAAGAAAGAGAGAAAATCAGATGAAACACTTGCAATTAAAAGGTACAGATGGCAGGGAGCTACCCTGATTTGCACTCACTAACTTAATGCTAGACGCTGTCCCCGAGGGTGTCGTGGATTTCTGGATGCCCTTCACACAGCAGGTGGACAAGGTTCTGCAAGCAGGACACAGCTTCAGGAAGCAACGGATTCAGTCCACCTGCAAGCGACTGCCTTCCCGTCGAATCACACGAGACCAGAGGACTCATTGTCAGTCCCCAAGCACCCCACACATTTATATGTAAAAGCAATTACTATACCAGGCAGCTGCTTTCAGGTCCCGATCGCACTTACTGCCAACCCGGGAGTTCACAATGCAGCTTCACTTTCCTGACAGACTGAGTGCGATGAAGCAGTTTCTCCAGTCCTCTACAGGGTGAGCCTGGTTCTCAAGTGTTCAGCCTCTCTTTTCCTGAGTAATAGTGGATTCAGTCCGAATTGCCATGGCAAATGCGCCGCCCGACTTTAGGCCTCCACATGCACTTCCTGCGCGAAAAACTCTGCAGCGCAGAAGCCCGGAGCTCCTTGCCCAGTCACAGTCACAATGGATCTGCCTTCCCAGACACCAGGTAGGGAATTACAGTTGGGCGCCACCCTGTCCAATTGGTGGGCCTAGCTGCCAATCACTCAACACTCCCTCTATTGGTGCAAAAAGGCGCCACGGTCCAGAACTTCACTTCCCAGAATTACTGGCTATATCCCTTATGGCCAGGCAGCTCCCGAGAGAGTCCTGATCCTAGTTGGTCTGCTTAAGCTCCATTTTAGGTGCCCCTTCTATCTGATTGGATCTATTCTGCAGTTCAGATCCAAAATGGAGGGGCAAAGCACACAAAGTCCCAGCTGCAAGAAAGGTTAGACAAACTACATTTCCACTAACACTCTAAATGATTTCTAGCAAACAGCTACGTCTTTGAAAAGTGCTCACTCTGCCCACTTAGCGATGGCAGAAATGGAGCAATCTCTCAGCAGCTCAAGGGGGACTCGAGCAGGGAACCACACAGTCCCCCCATGTAACTAATCCTGCCTAGAAGCAGACAGCTCTTAAAGAGACAGTACCAGAGGCTCTAAAAGCACTCACAAATAAACAGCTTAAATGCCGAACACCATCCAGGCTGGGAGCATTTAGGCAAGCTCCTAGGAGACTTTTGGGAACCCTCATTTGCAGGGGGGTTACATGTAGTTTGTCTTGGAGGTGTTCTGTGCTGCTTGTTAATTCTGAAAATGTTGTTTTCTCTTATTAAGTTAGCAATTATAGCTGGTTTTTAGGTATTTTCCGCCCTTCTCCAGTCTTCCGGAATCACTCCTATTTCCAGTGAGCTGTTAAATAGAACCATCACAGCTGCAGCAAGTATTTCCCTGGCTTCTTCAATACCCCTGGATGCACCCCATCTGGCCCCATTGCTTTGTCCATCTTCAGATTAGCAAGTCCCTACAGGACTCTCACCTCCAAAAAAAAGGACTAGTTTCCACCGCCATCTCTCCAAAGCTTTTGTTACTTTTTTGTGACCCCTCCCCTTCTCCATCCTCTGTGAACACTGAACAAAAGTATTTGTTCAGGATGCCTGCCTTTTCCTGGTCCCCCTCTACACAGTCACCCCTTCCCTTTTTAACCTTACAATCCCACCACTGGTCTTCCTTTGTTCACTTACATACCTAAAAAATATCTTGTCCCCTTTCGGTACCTTCTGGGCTATTCTCTCTTCAGTTTGCGCCTTTGCACTCCTCACTGCTTTCCCTGTTTCCTTTGGTTCCCCCAATACACTTCCTTATCCTCCTCCCTCTGCATCTCCTTATACCTTCTGTATGCTACACTTTTAGCTTCTAACTTTTCAGCCACCTCTTTCGAGAAGGTAGCCATGTGCTGCATCTTTCGAGAGGGTAGCCACCTGCCAGCCAATCCACCCCCACAGCTATAGGAAGGGTGCAGCCATGGTGAACCCTATCATGGGGGAGGGGGACAATAAAAACTGTTTAAAAAAAAACTGTAACTAAGGGAAGAATGGCAGGAGAAATCCCAGGATGTTATGGATGGTTGAACCCCCAAATGTCCTGGATTGTGGAACCCCAAGAAGTCCTAGAAACCCTAAGATGTCCTGGATAGTGGAGCCCCAAGATGTCCTGGATCAGGGAATGCCAAGTTGTCCTGGATGATCGAACCACAAGATATCCTAGATAGTGGAACCCCAAGATGTCTTGCATATTTGAACTCCAAGCTGTCCTGGATGGTTGAACGCCAAGATGTCTTGGACAGTGGCACCTTAAGATGTCCTGAATAGGCCGGCCATGCTGGCACTGAGGGTTGAGGCGCTGGACACCGTGATGCGTGCCATCTCGGTGACCCAGGTTTGGGAACAGGCTCGGGTCGCTTGGGGGCTGGCAGGGGTGAGGAAGGATCGAGCGTCCGTAAACAGCTCCCCTTCCTCACGGAGGGGGGGACAGTGTGGGCGCAGCTTGACTGACACCCAGCGGCAGCTGGGTGTCAGCGTACATGCACCGCTAGAACGGGAGGGGCTCATATTAGGGATGCAGCATGTCTCTCAAGAGTATGAGCCCAGCCTTTCCACCCACTGCATGCTTCAGGGGCCCGGGGAGACAAATGTGAAAATAGCGCCTGGCAGGGCTCCATGATGGCCCTGGCGCCAAGGATCGGAGAACAAGCCTCATAGAAGAGCCGGAGCTGCCTGCCCACTCCAGAAACATTTTTTATTAAAAAAAAAAAAAAAAATGTCCAGGATAGTGGAATCCCAAAATGTCTTGGATGGTGGAACCCCAAGATGTCCTGGATAGTGGAATCCCAAGATGTCCTGGATAGTGGAATCCCAAGATGTCCTGGATGGTGGAACTCCAAGTTTTCCTGAATGATAAGACCCCAAGAAACATTGGTTTGGTCCAAGCTCAATTTTGTAATTATATATTTGAACCTGAGTGTATGCCTCCAATTTTCATGTTTTCTGTGTTTAATTATGCTGTAAAACTAGAAAAAAGATTGTGGTTTTCCTTGATGGAATAGTACTATTACTGCCTGGGGTATACTGCATTAACACACTGACACTGTCTTTCTTTATATCTGATTAAGTTCCTACTACTGTATTTGTCAAAATGTGTACAGAATATGAAGAAATATTTGATATCAGTAATTAGTACAGGATAGCATAATCTGAAAAATATTTAACAATTGTCTTACATTGTTTTAAAAAAATATTTCTGTTGATATAGTGTTTGTGTATTATTCTATCATTAGAATACAAGTATACATATTATGTTGATGAAACTACTTATTGTCAGTATGGTGAAAATGAATTAGTGCATCAATACGGTGAAAATGTATCAATGTGATATAACCATGTTCTTCTGACTCCTCCAAGCTTTGAGTAAAAGAAAAAAAAAAAGAAGCTTCTAACCATAACTGGCTTGGCCTTTTTAAAAACTTACATTCTGCACTTTTGTAACAAACTACATAACACAAGCCATTCTCATGTCAGACATTATAAACACTGTACATAATGGGATCCATCAAACAGGGATAATGAAGAATTGTCTAGAAAATCTGGTTTATCTGTGTACTGGGAAATATCCATATGTTGCAAGTTGAGGTAAATACAAGCATCCATCCATATGTGTGTGTGTGTGCCTACTCTCTGTGGGCCCATATCTGTCTCTTTGTGTTTCATGTCTCTCTAACTCTCCATGTGTCTGTATGTACATCTCTTTCTTTTACTCTCTGACTCTCTCACGCTATCCTCCATCTGCATGTCGGTCTATCTCCCTCACTCTCTCTCCATCTTTGTGTGTGTTTCTTAGTCTGCCCATCTCTCCCTCTCTGTCTGTCTGACTCTGTCTCTCACTCTCTATTGTGCCATCTATCATTCCCCTTTTATCTGTGAATGTGTGCATGCATCTCTCTCTTCTCTTGCTGTCCATCTCTCTACAGTGTTTATCTGTCTAGCTATCATGTTACTACAGCATGTGTTGCATTCCCTGCTGATATCCAGTTCAGTTAACCCCGTTTCTGAAATGAAGCAGAAGAGACATTTTATCACTGTCTCTACTATTTTGCTCCTTATTCTACTTCTGCTAGAACAACCTCCACTACTATAGCTGACCTCCCATGGGCCGCTTATATCTCTGCTGCAGGTCTCGAATGGATTGAACTCTCCTCACTGTCAATAATGCCCTCACCCATCTGGCAGCAGCAACCTGGGAGACCCAGCATGGTGACTGGACAGACAAATTTGGCATCAGGACACCATGCATGCTGTCTGGTGTACGAGCCAGTCCAGGGACACCTACACAAGCTGCACCAGTGCCCTACTGAACATAAAGTAGGTGTGAGGAATGTAAGGCTGTGTCCTGTGTGAATTCCCACCACTTGGACTACCAGGGGGCAATTATACAGTGGCAACTGGAGCGACCCTTCTCTGGAGGTATCACTTGTGCTTGGGACGGGACTCAACATCCTACCAGTTCAACTGTAGTATCAGCTCAGGGCACACAGCCAGGTCTCCCAATATTTTAAATGATATCCCCAACTAGACCCCCCCCCCCACCTTGTAGAACTCAAACCTCCCTATATTGCAAAATCTAGGGACACATAATGTGGCACAAAATACACCCACACCCTCACTGTTTTGTTCTTCTAGAGCAATAAGGCTGTAGGACATTGTACCACTGGAGTCATTATTTATTTGCTTTTGTTTACCAGCACGTGCACAGGGCAAGGAAATTCCTGTTTTCAGTAATTATCTGGGAGGTTACAAAGGCTACAAATAAATTCAAAATATCAGTAACACATGGAAATTACATGGTACAATGCCATACCAACAGGAAAGAGTGCAACACATAGTAACAATATCAGAAAATATTACAAGGAAATAGAGAAAACACACCGAAGAGCAGAATACTGTAGCCAGATGTAACCCCTAGATGGCGCTATCCCAGGGGCTACTACCCCTGCCTGATTTGCCACTAACAGGTTGAGGGGCCTGGATCCAATGGCGGGTGCCTCCACCCAGAGGTCAGGGTTTGCAATAGTTAAACTTACTTGGTCACAGCCCTCTGGGACACTGCAACCCCCCTTTCTTCCCACTAGTGGCCCACACAATATATCAAATTACCTTCACAGTATACACTTACCCCCAGGGCTGGTTCAGGCACTGGGACCTCCCTGAGGAAATAAGATACAGTGCAACAATCACAGTACAATACTTTAACATAGACAAATACCTCAGGCAGTATAACTTTGCTGAAACAAACAGCTCTGATTTATTTAGGGGAATATAACAAGGACAGGGGAAATCAGGTTAATTAGCTTATCACTTTTTACTCATCTATTTTATGGTTTTGGCCTATCCCTACCAGTTAATAGTCCCTGGGCACCCAAGCCCAGTGGCTAGTCCAAACCGTGGCAGCTGGTAGGGGCCCTTCCCACAGAGAAAAGAAAATTAGTTTAAACAGTCAGCAGTACAGTGATTCCATTTGGATTCAATGTGGCAATTCAACAGGGAGCGACCCTGAATTAGTACTCACGACCTCCAAACAAGATAGGGTCCTTCAATGTCAGCAGGGCTACTCTTGAGCTCCACGAGACTCCTCACACATTTATATGGCAAACTGCAACAGGCAAAAGTCCTTTAATGGCAGCAGGATTCACTTGAGCTAACCAAGCCTCCTCACACATTTATATGGTAAAACAGAAAGTACTATACCAGGCAGGCTGCTTCTCTATCCCGATCGCATTACTGCACAATACCGGGAGAACACACAGCAGATTCAGTTCCTGACAGACCGAGTGCATCCAGCAATTTCTCCAGTCTTCTACAGGGTGAGCCTGGTTTCTACTCTTCAGATATCCTTTGATTCTCTTCACAGGACGGATTCAGTCCTAACAAGCAGTTACACAAGCTGCAGACCGAACTCTGGGCCTACACACGTTTCCACTAAAACTGCACACTGAAAAAGCACAGGGTTCCTTCCTTCTTCACTGCCAGAGCTCAACTGAAACTCCAACAGACAAAACGGGCACTTCCTTTGAGTTCCTCCCAGTTCTTGACTGGATTGGCTGTCACTCACAATAGACTGCTCCTGTTGGTCCAAAAAGGCGCAAGTCTAAACTACATCTCCCAGAGTCACTGCCCATACAATCCTCTTGTGGCTGGCTCAGATTATGAGTCCAAGTTCTGATTCGTCCAAGGCACCATTTTAGAGCTAGCTACCCCACACTGATTGGTCCAGTTCAGCAGTTCAAAACCAGAATGGGGAACTAGGCAGACACAGTTCTGACTGCAAAGAAAGCAGGTTAGACAAACTGTAATTTCATTATTACTCTAAATGATTTCTGCAAACAGTTACATCTTTCAGATAGGTTCCCTTTGCACTCCTAGTGACTGCAAAATGGAGTGAATTGGCAGCAGCTCGAGTGGTACTCAATCAAAGAAACACACAGTCCCCATACAAACTAATTATGTCTGCAAGCAGACAGCTCTTAAAGAGACAGTACCAGAGGTTCTAAAAACACTCACTGATAAATGGCTTAAACGCCAAACACCATTCAGGCTTGGAGCATTCAAGCAAGCTCCTGGAAGTCTTTTGGGAACCCCCATTTGCAGGGGGGTTACACAGACAAAATGTATGTATTACTTTTGGGTATATTAACATGTCGGTCACACTGCAGAATCGATGCAGCAATTGTTCTCAAGTCTGTTTTTTCAGATGTATGTATCTTTTTTTGCCTTCTAGCAGTATTTCCATTGCAGGGAAGGTCACAGATAGTACTCTGTGTGCTTCAAAACATGTTTCAAACAGCAAGTTGGATGTGGTTAACTATAAAAATATACAATGTGCAAAACCTGCACTGCTGCAAAAATTCTGCTTTTTTCAGTCACAACCGTAAATGTTACCAAACTGGAACAGATCAGAGCTTGTGTTTATAAGCCTTTCAGCATTGTAATTGTTTACTGTGCTTACTTAGTCAATAAACTAAATAAATAACTACCCTGTGCATCAAGATGGACTTTATAAAGCAACAGCTTAGATACTGTTAGTGTGGTGACTATACCAGTGTTGGTGTTACACTTTTTTTACATATTTTTTTTTATTTCTCTTTTACACCTTCCCCCTACGTACAGTCTCCACGCCTTGGGGAGGCAGAATGTGGCATCCGGGCACACACAGCCCACCTGATCTCCTGATCGGTCCCCATGGAGCCTTGCCTGTAACCCTGGGGGGTGGGTACAGGGCAGGGTGGGTCACCCCGAATACATCTCAGTTTCGTTGGACCCCCGGGCAGTCAGGCAGGCTCGTGAGCAATCAGGGTCTCCACTGTGGTGCTCCGTTATCTAGGAGACCGTACGATATTTTTCCCTGTTCTGTGGAGGAGTGGCTCGCACCAGGCGTCATGGCATCACCGCCGGCGTCGCCACTCCTGCCCCTGAAACTACTCCACGCTTACAGAGCCTCAAGTTCTCCTACTAGGCCAGCTACACCGCACTGACCCCCATTCTCCCAGGACAGAGAGCTGTCCATCGGACACCGATCCTCTCTCTCCCCTGCTGACTCCCGATGGCCGGGCTACGCTCCTGAACCTGGGTAAGCCAGCGTATACGAGGTATATCCAGCTCAACCCTCAGTGCCACTGGGCTGGCTCTGTTCACTTTTAAGCAACTCGACCCCATCCCACCCCTCACTATACATAAATGGCAGGGTTTCTTAAGCCGTCAGGGTCCACTTCAGAAAAATCCAGAGGTATGGCAGTGAAGCCCTGTGGGCCTCCCCCCTTTAAGTCCAATACTGTACTGTGCCGTACAGCAGACCAGTGAAGGCAAAGCCAAGACTCTTGTGCACTGCTCTCACCCAAGACCCTTGTGCACTGCTCCCACTACCCAAAGACCCTTGTGCATGACTCTCACTGCCCAAGATCCCTGTACCCTGCTCTCACTGCTCCAAGACCCCTGTGCACTACTCTCACTGCCCCCAGATGCCTGTTCACTGCTCACTACTCCAGGACCCCTGTGCACTGCTCTCACTGCTCCAAGACCCCTGTACACTGCTCTCACTGTTCCAAGACCCCTGTACACTGCTCTCACTGTCCCAAGACCCCTGTACACTGCTCTCACTGTCCCAAGACCCCTGTACACTGCTCTCAATGTCACAAGACCCCTGTACACTGCTCTCATTGTCCCAAGACCCATGTACACTGCTTTCACTGCCCCAAGACTCCTCTGCATTTGAAAATGTTTACTATCATACTGCTGCACTCTTATCTCTCTTCAACCTTTCTGTAATGACAACCCTTCTGTAGGCAGCCTTACAGTTAATGTGTCACAAATAACATGTAATCTGTTAACAGTTCAATGTAGTTTCAATTTATTTTGGTGAACAAACAGAGGAACACCCCTTTTTTACAACTGCAACCTATAACAATAACAATACAAACATTTAAGTAATATATTACAAAGCACATGTACATAAAAAATACAATTTCATGGTATTTCAATGACGATGCTTTCTTTCTGTTGGTAAATTTCAGGGGGCATTTCCTGGTCTGCAGTGGTTTACATTAATTAAAAAACACATCAATAAATAAGCAGCAGATGCCCAGTGGCTAAATGGTACATGAAGCCATTAGATCAACCCAGATTAAGAAGCAAGCCAGGGTCAACTGAAAATGGGCAGCCTGTAGCTGGGGGATGATGCTGATATTCAGACTTCCTGGGTCTGGGAGGGGATACTGCCTTGCCATGCCAACTCCTTTGGCTACGCCTAGTAAGATGACCAGTGTGGTGAGTCACAGTCACCTCCTCTGCAGTGCTGTAGAGGGTAAAATGCACTCATTGTGTTAAATGTGTGTGGGGGGGGGGTAGGAAGGTAAAGAGTGAGCCAAAATACTGGATGACGAAGATATACACAATATGCCACCCCCTCCAAGGCAGATCGATGGTAGATAATTGCTCCCCCGTCAGGTTGATGGCAGATGACTGGCCTCCCCCTCCCGAGTCAGATCAACAGCAGATGAGTACCCCTCCCCCCAGTCAGGTCAACGGTAGATGACTTCCATGTTCGGGTCCTGACCAGCTGACCCAAGTCCACACCAGACCCTGCAGGCCAAGGGGGGACACCCCCAATGGAGGTCCCATTGTGGGGGGATAACCATGGAGGAAGAAGAGATGGAATGGCAGGGATGGGACTGGGATGTTGCTGGTAACAGTCTGAGTTTTGGATGAAAAAGCTACATCAGAAGTATATAAATAAATCTATTAACTGGGTCCCCACCCCCCCTGCAAATGAGATGTTGCATCACAGCAGAGCTGCTGTGGGGTAAAATAATTGTAGAAATAAGACTACAGTTCATTCCTATAACAGAGCTATAGAACACTGCATCACTCAGGTTTAACAGTTTGTTCCGTGACAAACACAACCAAGCAGAGTTCGAATCTTGCAGATGACCCACTTTTCACACTTGCATTCTGCTGCAGAGCATTGTACTTGCACCCTGTGCGCTGTCTGCATCCGCTGTGTGGTTTATGCAGCTTGTGGCTGGAAGCAAAAGGCACTGAGAAGTATCCTAGTAATTTATTTATCTATTTTAAAATTGGTGAGCAGCAAAGGCACACTAAGCTGAGGGTCGCTGCATGGTGTGACCAGGAGAGGGGGATGGGATTACACAAGGGGATCAAGTACAGGCAAAAGGTACAAATCAGTAATTACAGTACACTTTAAGGGTATGGACTGACAACGCAGTGGTAATGTTACTTGCAGCGCTGACAACAAGCGTTTGGGAAGGAGCCTGAGTTGCCAGAGGGCTGGTGGGTGGGGGTGGGGAGGACTGAGCACACCATAGGATGCTTCCCTCTTTGTGGTAGAAGGCTGACTGATTCTCGACACAACACCTGGGAAACAGCAGGGGCAGTGGCATAGAGAGTGGGGGGAAATTGGGCAGAAGCGTGCAGAGTGAAAGGATCAGGGGCAGTGGTGTGTAGAGTGTGGAGAATCAGGCAGAGGCATGCAGAGTGAGAGGGACGGGGCAGTGATAGTGGGTATAGAGTAGTGGGAATCAGAGGTAGTAGCATGCAGAGTGGGGGTCGATCAGGGGCAGTAGGCGTACAGCGTGGGAGATGAGGAGCAGGGGCTTGCAAAGCTGGAGAGATTAGGGGCAGGGGGATGCAGAGTGGGGAGATCAGGAACAGGGGTGCACAGTGGGAGAGAGCAGGGTCAGAGGTGTGCAGAGTGAGGGAGATCGGGGCAGTGGCGAGCAGTGTGGGGAGATCAGGGGCAGTGGCATGCAGAGTGGGGAAGAGCAGAAGCTGTGGCTTGCAGAGTGGGGGAGATCGAGGCAGTGACATGAAGAATGGGGGAGATCAGAGGCAAGTGGCATGCAGAATGGGGAGATGAGAGGCAAGTGGCATGCAGCGTGGGGAGATCGGGGCAGTGGCATGCAGAGTGGGGAGATCGGGGCAGTGGCGTGTAGAGTTGGGAGATCGGGGCAGTGGCGTGCAGAGTGGGGAGATGGGCAGTGGTGTGCAGAGTGGGGAGATTGGGGCAATGGTGCGCAGAGTGGGGAGCTCAGGTGCAGTGCCGTGCAGAGTGGAGAGATCGGGGTAGTGGCATGCGTAGTGGAGAATCAGGGCAGTGGCGTGCAGAGTGGGGAGATCAGGGGCAGTGGCGCAGAGTGGGGTGATCGGGGCAGTGGCATGCAGAGTGGAGATCGGGCAGTGGCAGCAGGGAGAGTGTGTGCAGCATGGGGAGACGGGGCAGTGGCATGCAGAGTGGAGATCAGGGGCAGTGGCATGCAGAGTGGGGAGATCAGAGGCAGTGGCATGCAGAGTGGAGAGATCAGAGGCAGTGGCATGCAGAGTGGGGAGATCAGGGCAGTGGCGTGCAGAATGGGGAGATCAGAGGCAGTGGCATGCACAGTGGGGAGGTCAGGGCAGTGGCGTGCAGAGTGGGGAGATCAGAGGCAGTGGCATGCAGAGTGGGGAGATCAGAGGCAGTGACATGCAGAGTGGTGAGATCAGAGGCAGTGGCATGCAGAATGGGGAGATCAGAGGCAGTGGCATGCAGAGTGGGGAGATCAGGGGCAGTGGCATACAGAATGGGGAGATCAGGGGCAGTGGCACACAGAGTGGGGAGATCAGAGGCAGTGGTATGCAGAGTGGGGAGATCAGAGGCAGTGGCTTGCAGAGTGGGGAGATCAGAGGCAGTGGCTTGCAGAGTGGGGAGATCTGGGCAGCTGCATGCAGCATGTGGAGATCAGGGGCAGTGGCGTGCAGAGTGGGGAGATCAGGGGCAGTGGCGTGCAAAGTGTGGGAGATCGGGGCAGTGGCATGCACAGTGGGAGATTGGGGCAGTGAGTGTGCAAAGTGGGAGATCAGGAGGAGTGGCGTACAGAGTAGGGGAGAGCAGCGCAGTGGCATACAGTTGGAGATCATGGGCAGTGGGCGGGAGTGAGGAGATCAGGGGTAGTGCTATGCAGAGTGGGGAGATCTGGGGCAGTGGCGAGCAGAGTGGGGAGATCGGGGCAGTGATGTGCAGAGTGGGGAGATCAGAGGCAGTGGCATGCAGAGTGGGGAGATCAGAGGCAGAGGCATGCAGCGTGGGTAGATCAGGGGCAGTGGCGTACAGAGTGGGGAGATCGGGGCAGTGGCATGCACAGTCGGGGAGATCAGGGGCAGTGGTGTGCAAAGTGGGAGATGAGAGGAAGTGGCGTACAGGTGGGAGATCAGAGGCAGTGGCGTGCAGGTCGGGGCAGTGGCATGCAGGTGGGGAGATCAGGGGCAGTGGCATGCAGAGTGGGGAGATCAGGGGCAGTGGCATGCAGAGTGGGGAGATCTGGGCAGTGGCGATCGGGTGCAGTGGCGCAGAGTGGGAGATCAGAGGCAGTGGCATGCAGAGTGGGAGGTCAGGGGCAGTGGGCGTGCAGAGTGGGAGATCAGAGGCAGTGGCATCACAGAGTGGGGATTCAGAGGCAGTGGCATGCAGAGTGGGGAGATCAGAGGCAGTGGCATGCAGAGTGGGAAGATCAGTGGCAGTGGTGTGCAGCATGGGGAGATATGGGGCAGTGGCATGCACAGTGGGGAGATCAGGGGCAGTGGCATGCAGAGTGGGGGAGATCGAGCAGTGGTGTGCAGAGTGGGGAGATCAGGGGCAGTGGCATGCAGAGTTGGGAGATCAGTTGGCAGTGGCATACAGAGTGGGGAGATCAGGGACAGTGGCATGCAGAGTGGGGAGATCAGGGGCAGTGGCATGCAGAGTGGGGAGATCAGAGGCAGTGGCATGCAGAGTGGGGTGATCAGGGGCAGTGGCATGCAGAGTGGGGAGATCAGAGGCAGTGGCATGCAGAGTGGGAGATCGAGACGGCGTGCAGGCGTGGGTAGATCAGGGCAGTGGCGCAAGAGTGGGAGATCGGGCAGTGGCATGCAGAGTCGGGAGATCAGGGGCAGTGGTGTGCAAGTGGGAGATCGAGGAGGAAGGCGTGCAGAGTGGGGAGATCAGGGGCAGTGGCATGCAGAGTAGGGGAGATCAGGGCAGTGGCATGCAGAGTGGGGAGATCAGGGGGCAGCATGAGAGTGGGAGATCAGGGGCAGTGGCATGCAGAGTGGGAGATCAGGGCAGTGGCATGCAGAGTGGGAGATCAGGGCAGTGGCGAGACGGGCAGTGGCGGCAGAGTGGGAGACAGAGCAGTGGCATGCAGAGTGGGAGATCAGGGCAGTGGCGTGCAGAGTGGGAGATCGAGGCAGTGGCATGCAGAGTGGGGAGATCAGAGGCAGTGGCATGCAGAGTGGGAGATCAGAGGCAGTGGCATGCAGAGTGGGAGATCAGAGGCAGTGGTGTGCAGCATGGGGAGATCAGGGCAGTGGCATGCAAGTGGGGAGATGGGCAGTGGCATGCAGAGTGGGGATGGGCAGTGGCATGCAGAGTGGGGAGATCGAGCGGTGGTGTGCAGTGTGGGAGATCAGAGGCAGTGGCTGGCAGAGCGGAGATCAGAGGCAGTGGCGTGCAGAGTGGGAGATCAGGGCAGTGGCATGCAGAGTGGAGAGATCAGAGGCAGTGGCATGCAGAGTGGGAGATCTGGGGCAGGGGAGAGCAGAGTGGGGAGATCAGGGCAGTGGTGCAGATGGGAGATCAGGGGAGTGGCATGCAGAGTGGGAAGATCAGAGGCAGTGCCGTGCAGAGTGGGGAGATCGGGGCAGTGGCATGCAGAGTGGAGATCAGGGGCAGTGGCGTGCAGAGTGGGGAGATCAGAGGCAGTGGCATGCAGAGTGGGGAGGTCAGGGCAGTGGCATGCAGAGTGGGGAGATCAGAGGCAGTGGCATACAGAGTGGGGAGATCAGAGGCAGTGGCATGCAGAGTGGGGAGATCAGAGGCAGTGGCGTGCAGAGTGGGAAGATCAGAGGCAGTGGCGTGCAGAGTGGGAAGATCAGAGGCAGTGGCATGCAGAGTGGGGAGATCAGGGGCAGTGGCATGGAGAGTGGGGAGATCAGGGGCAGTGGCATGCAGAGTGGGGAGATCAGAGGCAGTGGCATGCAGAGTGGGGAGATCAGAGCAGTGGCGTGCAGGTGGGGAGATCAGGGCAGTGGCAGAGTGGGAGATCGGGGCAGTGGCGCAGAGTGGGGAGATCAGGGGCAGTGGCATGCAGAGTGGGAGATCAGGGGCAGTGGCGTATGAAAGTGGGAGATCAGAGGAAGTGGCTGACAGAGTGGGAGATCAGAGGCAGTGGCGTGCAGAGGTGGGAGATCCAGAGGCAGTGGCGTGCAGAGTGGGAGATCCAGAGCAGTGGCGCAGAGTGGGAGATCAGGGCAGTGGCATGCAGAGTGGGAGATCTGGGGCAGTGGCGGATGGGAGTGCAGAGTGGGAGATCAGGGCAGTGGCATGCAGAGTGGGAGATCAGAGGCAGTGGCATGCAGAGTGGGAGATCAGAGGCAGTGGCATGCAGAGTGGGAGAGTCAGGGCAGTGGCATGCAGAGTGGGGAGATCAGAGGCAGTGGCATACAGGTGGGAGATCAAGGCAGTGGCATGCAGGTGGGAGATCAGGAGCAGTGGCGTGCAGAGTGGGAGATCAGAGGCAGTGGTGTGCAGAGTGGGAAGATCAGAGGCAGTGGCGTGCAGAGTGGGAAGATCAGAGGCAGTGGCGTGCAGAGTGGGGAATCAGGGGCAGTGGCATGCAGAGTGGGGAGATCAGGGGCAGTGGCATGCAGAGTGGGGGAGATCAGAGCAGTGGTGTGCAGAGTGGGGAGATCAGAGGAAGTGGCGTACAGAGTAGGGAGATCAGAGGCAGTGGCATGCAGAGTGGGGAGATCAGGGGCAGTGGCATGCAGAGTGGAGGAGATCAGAGGCAGTGGCATGCAGAGTGGGAGATCTGGGGCAGGGGCGAGCAAGTGGGAGATCAGGGGCAGTGGTGTGCAGAATGGGGAGATATGGGGCAGTGGCATGCTGAGTGGGAAGATCAGAGGCAGTGCCGTGCAGAGTGGGGAGATCGGGGCAGTGGCATGCAGAGTGCGAGATCAGGGGCAGTGGTGTACAGAGTGGGGAGATCAGAGGCAGTGGCATGCAGAGTGGGAGATCAGAGGCAGTGGCATGCAGAGTGGGGAGATCAGGGGCAGTGGCGTGCAGAGTGGGGAGATCAGAGGCAGTGGCATGCAGAGTGGGGAGATCAGGGGCAGTGGCATGCAGAGTGGGAGATCAGAGCAGTGGTGTGCAGAATGGGAGATAGGGGCAGTGGCATGAGTGGGAGATCAAGGCAGTGGCATGCAGAGTGGGAGATCAGAGGCAGTGGCATGCAGAGGGGAGATCAGAGGCAGTGGCATGCAGAGTGGGGAGATCAGAGACAGTGGCGTGCAGGTGGGAGATCAGGGGCAGTGGCGTGCAGGTGGGGAGATCAGGGGCAGTGGCGTGCGAAGTGGGAGATCGGGCAGTGGCATGCAGAGTGGGAGATCAGGGGCAGTGGTGTGCAGTGGGAGATGAGAGAGGCAGTGGCGTGCAGAGTGGGAGATCAGAGGCAGTGGCATGCAGGTGGGGAGATCAGGGGCAGTGGCATGCAGAGTGGGAGATCGAGGCAGTGGCATGCAGAGTGGGGATATAGGCAGTGGCGTCAGAGTGGGAGATCGGCAGTGGCATGCAGAGTGGGGAGATCTGGGCAGTGGCATGCAGAGTGGGAGATCTGGGCAGTGGCGAGCGTGCATGGGAGAGGGGAGATCAGAGGCAGTGGATGCAGAGTGGGAGATCAGAGGCAGTGGCATGCAGTGGGGATGTCAGGGCAGTGGCGTGCAGAGTGGGAGATCAGAGGCAGTGGCATACAGAGTGGGGAGATCAGAGGCAGTGGCATGCAGAGTGGGGAGATCAGAGGCAGTGGCATGCAGAGTGGGAAGATCAGAGGCAGTGGTGTGCAGCATAGGGGAGATATGGGGCAGTGGCATGCAGAGTGGGGAGATCGGGGCAGTGGCATGCAGAGTGGGGAGATCAGGGGCAGTGGCATGCAGAGTGGGGAGATCGGAGCGTGGTGTGTGAGGTGGGAGATCAGGGCAGTGGCATGCAGAGTGGGAGATCAGGGGCAGTGGCAGCGGTGGGAGATCAGGGGCAGTGGCGTGCAGGTGGGGAGATCAGAGGCAGTGGCATGACAGTGGGAGATCAGAGGCAGTGGCGTGCAGAGTGGGAGATCAGGGCAGTGGCATGCAGATGGGAGATCAGAGGCAGTGGCATGCAGAGTGGGAGATCAGAGGGGTGGCATGCAGACTGGGAAGATCAGGCAGTGGCATGCAGAGTGGGGAGATCAGGGCAGTGGCATGCAGAGTGGGAGATCGGGGCAGTGGTGTGCAGAGTGGGGAGATCAGAGGAAGTGGCATACAGAGTAGGGAGATCAGAGGCAGTGGCATGCAGAGTGGGAGATCAGGGCAGTGGCATGCAGAGTGGGGGAGATCGGGAGTGGCTGCAGGTGGGAGATCAGAGGAGTGGCGTGCAGGTGGGAGATCAGAGGCAGTGGCGTGCAGAGTGGGGGAGATCAGGGCAGGGCGCAGAGTGGAGGGATCAGAGCAGTGGTGTGCAGAATGGGGAGATCAGGGGCAGTGGCATGCAGGTGGGAAGATCAGAGGCAGTGGCGTGCAGGTGGGGAGATCAGGGCAGTGGCATGCAGAGTGGGAGATCAGGGGCAGTGGTGTACAGGTGGGAGATCAGAGGCAGTGGCATGCAGGGGGGAGTCAGGTAGTGGCGTGCAAGTGGGAGATCAGAGGCAGTGGCATGCAGATGGGAGATCAGAGGCAGTGGCATGCAGAGTGGGAGATCAGAGGAGTGGCATGCAGAGTGGGAAGATCAGAGGCAGTGGCTGTGCAGATGGGAGATCAGGGGCAGTGGCATGCAGAGTGGGAGATCGGGCAGTGGTGTGCAAGTGGGGAGATCAGATGGCATGCAGTGTGGGAGATCAGAGGCAGTGGCATGCAGGTGGGAGATCAGGGCAGTGGCATGCAGGTGGGAGATCAGGGGCAGTGGCGTGCAGAGTGGAGGAGATCAGAGGCAGTGGCATGCAGAGTGGGGAGATCTGGGGCAGGGCGAGCAGAGTGGGGAGATCAGAGCAGTGGTGTGCAGAATGGGGAGATATGGGGCAGTGGCATGCTGAGTGGGAAGATCAGAGGCAGTGCCGTGCAGAGTGGGGAGATCGGGGCAGTGGCATGCAGAGTGCGAGATCAGGGGCAGTGGTGTACAGAGTTGGGAGATCAGAGGCAGTGGCGTACAGAGTGGGAGATCAGAGGCAGTGGCGTGCAGAGTGGGGAGATCAGGGAGGCATGCAGGTGGGAGATCAGGAGCAGTGGCATGCAGAGTGGGGAGATCAGGGGCAGTGGCATGCAGAGTGGGGAGATCAGAGGCAGTGGCATGCAGAGTGGGGAGATCAGGGCAGGCGCAGAGTGGGGAGATCAGGGGCAGTGGCGTGCAGAGTGGGGAGATCAGGGGCAGTGGCTGCAGAGTGGGAGATCAGGGGCAGTGGCGAGATGGCAGTGGAGTGAGGGGGAGATCAGAGGCAGTGGCATGCAGAGGTGGGAGATCAGAGGCAGTGGCATGCAGAGTGGGAAGATCAGAGGCAGTGGTGTGCAGATGGGGAGATAGGGGCAGTGGTGCAGAGTGGGAGATCAGGGGAGTGAGATGCAGTGGGAGATCAGGGCATGGCGTGCAGGTGGGAGATCAGAGGCAGTGGCATGCAGGTGGGAGATCAGAGGCAGTGGCGTGCAGAGTGGGGAGATCAGGGGCAGTGGCATGCAGAGTGGGGAGATCAGAGGCAGTGGCATGCAGAGTGGGGAGATCAGGGGCAGTGGCGTGCAGAGTGGGGAGATCAGGGCAGTGGCGTGCAGAGTGGGGAGATCTGGGGCAGTGGCGATGCAGAGTGGGGAGATCAGAGGCAGTGGCATGCAGAGTGGGAGATCAGAGGCAGTGGCTGCAGAGTGGGGGATCAGAGGCAGTGGCATGCAGAGTGGGAAGATCAGAGGCAGTGGCGTGCAGAGTGGGAAGATCAGGGGCAGTGGCATGCAGAGTGGGGAGATCAGGGGCAGTGGCATGCAGAGTGGGGAGATCAGGGCAGTGGCATGCAGAGTGGGGGAGATCGGAGCAGTGGTGTGCAGAGTGGGGAGATCAGAGGAAGTGGCGTGCAGAGTAGGGAGATCAGAGGCAGTGGCGTGCAGAGTGGGGAGATCAGGGGCAGTGGCATGCAGAGTGGAGGAGATCAGAGGCAGTGGCATGCAGAGTGGGGAGATCTGGGGCAGGGGCGAGCAGAGTGGGGAGATCAGGGCAGTGGTGTGCAGAATGGGGAGATATGGGGCAGTGGCATGCTGAGTGGGAAGATCAGAGGCAGTGCCGTGCAGAGTGGGGAGATCGGGGCAGTGGCATGCAGAGTGCGAGATCAGGGGCAGTGGCGTACAGAGTGGGGAGATCAGAGGCAGTGGCATGCAGAGTGGGGAGATCAGGGCAGTGGCATGCAGAGTGGGGAGATCAGAGGCAGTGGCATGCAGAGTGGGGAGATCAGAGGCAGTGGCATGCAGAGTGGGAAGATCAGAGGCAGTGGCATGCAGAGTGGGAAGATCAGAGGCAGTGGTGTGCAGGATGGGGAGATATGGGGCAGTGGCATGCAGAGTGGGGAGATCAGGGGCAGTGGCATGCAGAGCGGGGAGATCAGAGGCAGTGGCATGCAGAGTGGGGAGATCGGAGCAGCGGGCATGCAGGGGAGATCAGGGCAGTGGCATGCAGAGTGGGAGATCGGGGCAGTGGCGTGCAAGGTGGGGAGATCGGGGCAGTGGCATGCAGAGTGGGAGATCAGGGCAGTGGTGTGCAAGTGGGAGATGGGACAGTGGCATGCAGAGTGGGAGATCAGGGCAGTGGCGTGCAGAGGTGGGAGATCAGGGGCAGTGGCATGCAGAGTGGGAGATCAAGGGGCAGTGGCGTGCAGAGTGGGGAGATCAGGGCAGTGGCGTGCAGGTGGGAGATCAGGGGCAGTGGCATGCAGAGTGGGGAGATCAGGGGCAGTGGCATGCAGATGGGAGATCTGGGCAGTGGAGTGGGCAGTGGCATGAGGGGAGATCAGGGGCAGTGGCATGCAGAGTGGGGAGATCAGAGGCAGTGGCATGCAGAGTGGGGAGATAGAGGCAGTGGCATGCAGAGTGGGGAGGTCAGGGCAGTGGCGTGCAGAGTGGGGAGATCAGAGGCAGTGGCATACAGAGTGGGGAGATCAGAGGCAGTGGCGTGCAGAGTGGGGAGATCAGAGGCAGTGGCGTGCAGAGTGGGAGATCAGAGGCAGTGGCGTGCAGAGTGGGAGATCAGAGGCAGTGGCGTGCAGAGTGGGAGATCAGAGGCAGTGGCATGCAGAGTGGGGAGATCAGGGGCAGTGGCATGCAGAGTGGGGAGATCAGGGGCAGTGGCATGCAGGTGGGGAGATCAGGGAGAAGTGGTGTGCAGGTGGGAGAATCAGAGGAAGTGGCGACAGAGTAGGGAGATCGAGGCAGTGGCGTGCAGAGTGGGAGATCAGGGCAGTGGCATGCAGAGTGGGGAGATCAGAGGCAGTGGCATGCAGAGTGGGGAGATCTGGGGCAGTGGCGGCAGAGCTGGGAGATCAGGCAGTGGTGTGCAGAGTGGGAGATAGGGCAGTGGCATGCAGATGGGAAGATCAGAGGCAGTGGCATGCAGAGTGGGGAGATCGGGCAGTGGCATGCAGAGTGGGAGATCAGGGCAGTGGTGACAGAGTGGGGAGACTAGAGGCAGTGGCATGCAGAGGGGAGGTCAGGCAGTGGCATGAGTGGGGGAGATCAGAGGCAGTGGCATGCAGAGTGGAGATCAGAGGCAGTGGCATGCAGAGTGGGGAGATCAGAGGCAGTGGCATGCAGTGGGAAGATCAGAGGCAGTGGTAGTATAGGAGATATGGGGAGTGGCTGCAGAGTGGGAGTCAGGGGCGTGGCATGCAGAGTGGGGAGATCAGGGCAGTGGCATGCAGAGTGGGAGATCGGGCAGTGGTGTGTAGAGTGGGAGATCAGAGCAGTGGCACAGAGTGGGAGATCAGAGGGTGGCATGCAGAGTGGGGAGATCAGGGCAGTGGCATGCAGAGTGGGGAGATCAGAGGGGCAGTGGTGTGCAGAGTGGGAGATCAGAGGAAGTGGCGTACAGAGTAGGGAGATCAGAGGCAGAGGCGGCAGAGTGGGGAGATCAGGGGCAGTGGCGTGCAGAGTGGGGAGATCAGAGGCAGTGGCGTGCAGAGTGGGGAGATCAGGGAAAGTGGCATGCAGAGTGGGAGATCAGGGCATGTGCAGATTGGGAGATCAGGGCAGTGGCATGCAGAGGGAGATCAGGGCAGTGGTGTGCAGAGTGGGGAGATCAGAGGCAGTGGCATGCAGAGTGGGGAGATCAGAGGCAGTGGCGGCAGAGTGGGGAGATCAGAGGCAGTGGCATGCAGAGTGGGGAGATCAGAGGCAGTGGCATGCAGAGTGGGAGATCAGGGAGTGGCATGCAGAGTGGGGAGATCAGGAAGTGGCTGCAGAGTGGGGAGATCAGAGGAGTGGCATGCAGAGTGGGGAGATCAGAGTGGCGATGCAGAGGGGAGATCAGGGCAGTGGCGTGCAGAGTGGGGAGATCAGGGCAGTGGATGCAGAGTGGGGAGATCAGGAGGCAGTGGCATGCAGAGTGGGGAGATCAGGGGCAGTGGCATGCAGAGTGGGAGATCAGGCAGTGGCGCAGAGTGGGGAGATCAGGGCAGTGGCATGCAGAGTGGGAGATCAGCGGTGGCATGCAGAGTGGGAGATCTGGGGCAGTGCGAGATCGCAGTGGCGTGCAGAGTGGAGTCGAGGCAGGCATGCAGAGGGGAGATCAGAGGGCAGTGGCGTGCAGAGTGGGAGATCAGAGGCAGTGGCATGCAGAGTGGGGAGATCAGAGGCAGTGGCATGCAGAGTGGGAAGATCAGAGGCAGTGGTGTGCAGCATAGGGAGATATGGGGCAGTGGCATGCAGAGTGGGGAGATCAGGGCAGTGGCATGCAGAGTGGGGAGATCAGGGGCACTGGCATGCAGAGTGGGGAGATCGGGGCAGTGGCATGCAGAGTGGGGGAGATCGGGGCAGTGGTGTGCAGAGTGGGGAGATCAGAGGAAGTGGCGTACAGAGTAGGGAGATCAGAGGCAGTGGCGTGCAGATTGGGGAGATCAGGGGCAGTGGCGTGCAGAGTGGAGGAGATCAGAGGCAGTGGCGTGCAGAGTGGGGAGATCTGGGGCAGGGGCATGCAGAGTGGGGAGATCAGGGCAGTGGTGTGCAGAATGGGAAGATATGGCAGTGCAGTGAGGGAAGATCAGGAGGCAGTGCTGCAGAGTGGGAGATCGGGCAGTGGCATGCAGAGTGGCGAGATCAGGGCAGTGGTGTGGAGTGGGAGATCAGAGGAGTGCATGCAGAGTGGGGAGATCAGAGGCAGTGGCATGCAGAGTGGGGAGATCAGGGCAGTGGCATGCAGAGGGGAGATCAGGGCAGTGGTGCAGAGTGGGGAGATCAGAGGAAGTGGCATACAGAGTAGGGAGATCAGAGGCAGTGGCGTGCAGAGTGGGGAGATCAGAGGCAGTGGCGTGCAGAGTGGAGGAGATCAGAGGCAGTGGCGTGCAGAGTGGGGAGATCTGGGGCAGGGGCGAGCAGAGTGGGAGATCAGAGCAGTGGTGCAGAAGTGAGATAAGGGGTGGGTTGAGGGGAAGATGCGAGTGTGCAGAGTGGGAGATCGGGGCAGTGGCATGCAGAGGAGGACTGAGAGGCAGTGGCATGCAGAGTGGGGAGATCAGGAGGCAGTGGCATGCAGAGTGGGGAGATCAGAGGCAGTGGCGTGCAGAGTGGGGAGATCAGAGGCAGTGGCATGCAGAGTGGGGAGATCAGAGGCAGTGGCGTGCAGAGTGGGGAGATCAGGGAAAGTGGCTTGCAGAGTGGGGAGATCAGGGAAAGTGGCGGCAGAGTGGGAGATGAGGCAGTGGCATGCAGAGGGGAAGATCAGGGCAGTGGCATGCAGAGTGGGGAGATCGGGCAGTGGCGCAGAGTGGGGAGATCAGGGCAGTGGCATGCAGAGTGGGGAGATCAGGGCAGTGCGTGCAGAGGGGGAGATCAGGGCAGTGGCATGCAGAGTGGGGAGATGGGGCAGTGGTAGAGTGGGGGATCAGGGAAGCAATGGCATGCAGAGTGGGAGATCGAGGCAGTGGCATGCAGAGTGGGAGGTCAGGCAGTGGCGTGCAGAGTGGGGAGATCAGAGGCAGTGGCATGCAGAGTGGGGAGATCAGGGGCAGTGCAGAGTGGGAAGATCAGAGGCAGTGGGTGCAGGGGAGATAGGGGCATGCAGAGTGGGGAGAGTAGGGCAGTGGCTGCAGAGTGGGAGATCAGGGCAGTGGCATGCAGAGTGGGGAGATCAGGGGCAGTGGCATGCAGAGTGGGGAGATCAGGGCAGTGGTGTGCAGAGTGGGAGATCAGGAGCAGTGGCATGCAGAGTAGGGAGATCAGAGGCACAGGAGGGGGGAGATCAGGGCAGTGGCATGCAGAGTGGGGAGATCAGGGCAGTGGGAAGATGGGAGATCAGAGGGCGCAGAGTAGGGAGATCAGAGGCAGTAGCATGCAGAGTGGGAGATCAGGGGCAGTGGCGAGCAGAGTGGGAGATCAGGCAGTGGTGTGCAGATGGGAGATATGGGGCAGTGGCAGAGAGTGCGAGATCAGGCAGTGCGTGCAGAGGGGAGATCAGAGGCAGTGGCATGCAGAGTGGGGAGATCAGAGGCAGTGGCATGCAGAGTGGGGAGATCAGGCAGTGGCATGCAGAGTGGGAGATCAGAGGCAGTGGCATGCAGAGTGGGGAGGGGCAGTGGCATGAGTGGGGAGATCAGGGCAGTGGCATGCAGAGGGAGAGATCAGAGGCAGTGGCATCAGTGGGGAGATCGAGCAGGCTGCAGAGTGGGGAGATCAGGGGCAGTGGCGCAGAGTGGGGAGATCAGGCAGTGGCATGCAGAGTGGGGAGATCAGGGGCAGTGGCATGCAGAGTGGGGAGATCAGGGGCAGTGGCGTGCAGGGTGGGGAGATGAGGGAGTGGCATGCAGAGTGGGAGACTGAGGCAGTGGCGTCAGAGTGGGGAGATCAGGGGCAGTGGCATGCAGAGTGGGAGATCAGAGGCAGTGGCTGCAGAGTGGGGAGATCAGAGGCAGTGGTGGCAGAGTGGGAGATCAGGGCAGTGGCATGCAGAGTGGGGAGATCAGGGGCAGTGGCATGCAGAGTGGGGAGATCTGGGGCAGTGGCGATCAGCAGTGGCTGCAGAGTGGGAGATCAGAGGCAGTGGCATGCAGAGTGGGGAGATCAGAGGCAGTGGCATGCAGAGTGGGGAGATCAGGGCAGTGGCATGCAGAGTGGGGAGATCAGAGGCAGTGGCTGCAGAGTGGGGAGATCAGAGGCAGGGCATGCAGAGTGGGGAGATCAGAGGCAGTGGATGATAGGGAGATTGGGGCAGTGGCATGCAGAGTGGGAGATCAAGGCAGTGGCATGCAGAGTGGGGAGATCAGAGGCAGTGGCATGCAGAGTGGGGAGATCAGGGCAGTGGATGTGAGGGAGCAGAGGAGTGGTGCAGAGAGGAGATCAGAGGCAGTGGTGCAGAGTGGGGAGATCAGGGCAGTGGCGCAGAGTGGGGAGATCAGGGGCAGTGGCATGCAGAGTGGGGAGATCAGAGGAAGTGGTGCAGAGTGGGGAGATCAGAGGCAGGTGCAGCATAGGGAGATCAGGGCAGTGGCGTGCAGAGTGGGAGATCAGAGGCAGTGGCATGCAGAGTGGGAGATCAGAGGCAGTGGCATGCAGAGTGGGGAGATCAGAGGCAGTGGCATGCAGAGTGGGGAGATCAGAGGCAGTGGCATGCAGAGTGGGGAGATCAGGGGCAGTGGCATGCAGAGTGGGGAGATCAGGGGCAGTGGCATGCAGAGTGGGAGATCAGAGGCAGTGGCATGCAGAGTGGGGAGATCAGGGGCAGTGGTGTGCAGATGGGAGATCGAGGCAGTGGCATGCAGAGTGGGAGATCTAGGCAGTGGCATGCAGAGTGGGAGATCAGGGGCAGTGGCATGCAGAGTGGGGGAGATAGGGCAGTGGTGTGCAGAGTGGGGAGATCAGAGAGTGGCATGCAGAGTGGGGAGATCAGAGGCAGTGGCATGCAGAGTGGGGAGATCAGGGCAGTGGCATGCAGAGTGGGGAGATCAGAGGCAGTGGCTGCAGAGTGGGGAGATCAGGGGCAGTGGCGTGCAGAGTGGGGAGATCAGAGCAGTGGCGTGCAGAGTGGGGAGATGCGGGTGGCATGCAGAGTGGGAGATCTGGGCAGTGGCGCGGCAGGCGAGAGTGGGAGATCAGAGGCAGTGGCATGCAGAGTGGGAGATCAGGGCAGTGGCATGCAGAGTGGGGAGATCAGGGCAGTGGCATGCAGAGTGGGGAGATCAGGGCAGTGGCATGCAGAGTGGGGAGATCAGAGGCAGTGGCATGCAGAGTGGGGAGATCAGAGGCAGTGGCATGCAGAGTGGGAAGATCAGAGGCAGTGGCGTGCAGAGTGGGAGATCAGGCAGTGGCTGCAGAGTGGGGAGATCAGGGCAGTAGTAATTTGTCAACAAGGTCCTGGCCCTGTTCCCACAGGGCATTCTGAAACTGAACCATGTGACATAGGTAGTTCAGGGACCTGATGCAGCATGTAGCAGCCGCATACATGCGCCTCCCCAGGGCATCCAACTGTTTGGATTCCTGGTCCGGTGGCTGTGTACTCATATGCTGCGGTCGTTGGGACCGGTCATGAGAGGCCATAATGACCAGGGAGTCAGCCAGAGGTTGTTGTGCCAAGTACTGGTCCTCTTTCGGGGCCTTGTACAGGCGGTCAGCTTTCTTTGGCACAGCAGGGGTGGAGTGCGGATGCTTCCACTGCAGCCTTGGTGACGTCAGCGAAAGTGTCCACCAAGGGTGGTACTACCACAGGCTTGGGATCTTTCTGTCGAAGATAACGGGCAAGGTGCTGTCTCTCGGGGTCGAGATCTTCAGAATCCCATCCCATGTTCTCCTGGATGTGCCTTATAATCTCAGAGAAGGAGGGATCATCCGGAGGTGACCTGGGTAGGTCTTGTGGGTCAGGCGATGGGATACTGACTGGAGAAGGAGATCTGGAGATTTCTGAGGTATCCGATCTAGAATCTACCCCTGACTGACTGTATCAACGACGTCTGGGTCGCTTGGGGCTGGGAGGCCCTCTCCGATCCTTGGATCTACCCCTAGGAGGTGGAGTATGCTCCTTAGGGGTTGGTGGTCGTCCTGCTGGCCCCTGTGGTGGAAGAGGGGAGTAGGAGGTGAAGGAGTAGGAGGTTTTACAGGGATCACATCTTTCCGGATTGTGTCCCACCAGAAAGTGAAGAGATCCTGACCTCTTGAATGTTCATGCCTGACAGCCGGGCCTGGTGCGGTGGTCTGTCTTGGGTGGGCGTCAGGTTGCAGTGTCTGGGTGGGCAAAGACTCCTTTGAAGCCCGCGTCCTCTGTGTTGCCTGCCTGGTCCTCAGACAATGTCGTGTCCTCCTCCATGGAGTCCCTGTGACCGGTATCAACCGGTGACTGGGGGGGGGGGAAGAGTCTTTGACTCCGGCGAGTGAGAGGCCGATGTTGGTCGCTTGGCCGACGTCTGCAGGTCCGGCGAACGCCTGGCCGACGTCTGGAGTTTGGCCGATGTCCTCGGCTCCGGCAAACGCCTGGCCGAGGTTGGGTCTGTCATCCGCTTTAGGGACGTTAGGTCTTTTGTCTTCCTGGGTGGGGGATCTGGACCCCTGGGAGGCTGGGAGACCGATCTGGAGTCGGGGTCTCGACGTCGGACAGAAGAGGAAGACTTGTGACGGTCAGAAGACTCAGATGAGGCCCGGGAGTGGAAGAAGCCGAAGGCCGGTAAGTCTTTATAGGGTGAAGCGAAGTCGACGAACCGCCTGTAGCCTTAAACTTGACCGGAGGGGACTAAGAATGAGCCCTGGAGGGAGAGCGGTCAGAGCGTGCGGAGCCTGAGCTACGCGAGTCCGAGGCCCAGTCAGGGGACCTGGACCTTGCCTTCTCCCGGTGTTTGTGGGCTTTCGAGGAAGATTCACCCCTGGGTTCTTTATCCATTCTGCCAAGTTTTTCTTCCAAAAGGTACCCCTGAAGTGCCTTCTGACGGCAGATCCTGGTGCAGCTGTTGAACCCTTGACAGAAGGAGCAGGCCTTGGTGTCGTGGTCCGGGCCTAAGCACAGCAGGCAGGATGAATGAGGATCCTTGAAGGGGATCTGTTTTCTGCAGGCACACTTGGAAGGGTGTCCCTCAGAAGAAGGAGTTGGAGATGCCGACATTAGTTTAATAAAACTATTAGAGAAGTTCTTAGTCGTCATGCACTAGAGTAGGACCGTGAGGCCGATGCTGGCAAGTTGACGGCGGGAAAAGAACTGGGGATTCTGGGGGACTGCCTCCTTATATACTATGCCTGACATCGGGGGCCGGACCGATGTCGGGGGCGGTCCCCGCTGAGTACTGCTTGCTAGAAAATTTCCGTAGGGTCCTGGCGCCTGCCGGCTTCAGTCCTAATGGTGTAACCTGCTGCAAGAGCTGTTTCTCGAAGTAAGATCAGCATTACCTCTCCCAACCCCATTTACAGGGGGATGGAATACTTGTTTTAAAGTGCCAACCTGAAAAATAACCTCAACTGAATAATAGGTGTGAATTATCACAGCCTTTTACCACATCGGTTATCCAGCCTGCAAACCTCACAGCAATGTGCTATGATTCAGCATCTAGCAAACCTGAAGAAAAGGACCGCAACAAAAAAATACAAGTGTGTCAACTTTGTTACAAAACCTGGACCGTACATATTTTTTTTTTTTTTTTTTCTTTCTTTATCCTCCTTCCTACCTCCGGAGCCCCCTCCTTCCATCCGCTCATGTCTCCCTTGCCTACCTTAGGGATCTGCCCCTAGAGGCATCTATCCTAAATAGATACTTTTGCTCAGTATTTACTGAAGAGAAGGTAGGGCAGGGCCCACAGCTCAGCATCATGGACACAGGGGGGAAGGAGGTGAGCACTACTCCCTTCACAAAAGAAAGGGTCCTACAAGAGCTTGCTAAGCTCAGGGTGGATAAGGCAATGGGACCTGATGGCATACATCCCAGGGTACTTAATGAGCTAAAGAAGGAACTAGCAGAGCCATTAGCAGAATTGTTTAGTGAGTCTCTGAGCACAGGAGAGGTCCCAGAAGACTGGAGAAGGGCTCATGTGATCCCACTCCACAAGAGTGGTAGCAGGGAGGAGGCAGGGAACTACAGACCAGTCAGTCTTACCTCAGTAGTGGGCAAGATTATGGAGGCACTCCTTAAGGAAAGGATAGTGCAACACCTGGAATCCATAGGGCACAGGATCCAAGACAGCATGGGTTTACAAAGGAAGGTCCTGTCAAACTAATCTCATAGATTTCTTTGACTGGGTAACAGAGTGGTGGACCAAGGGGAGCAGTTGATGTCACCTACCTTGACTTCAGCAAAGCTTTTGACACTGTTCACATAGAAGATTGATAAATAAGCTGGGTAGGCTCGGGGTGGGTCAGAAGTTGGTCAACTGGGTGGCAAACTGGTTGATGGGCAGAAAACAGTGGTGGTAAATGGTATACAGTCAGAAGAGATGCAAGTCACAAGTGGGTACCTCAGGTATCAGTCCTGGGGCCAGTCCTCTTCAACATCTTCATTAGTGACCTTGCAGATGGACTAAAGGGTAAGGCTTGTCTGTTTGCAGATGACACAAGATCTGCAACAGAGTAGATGATCCAGATGGGGTGGGCAGAATGAGAAGAGATCTGGATAAACTAGCAGAATGGTCAGAAGAGTGGCAACTGGGATTTAATGCAAAGAAGTGCAAAATCATGCACATAGGGAAGAGAAACCTAAGCCACCTATAGGCTGGGAGGAGTTGCTAGCAGTCACAAAGGAAGAAAGAGACTTGGGCATCATCATCACTGATGACCTAAAATCATCCAAGCAGACCTCTAAAGCAGTAGGTAAGGCTAGGGGTGTTAGGGTGTATTAGTAGGGGTATCACAAGTCGTAAGAGGTAATAATCCCTCTGTACAAGACACTGGTTAGACCCCATCTGGAGTACTGCGTGCAGTATTGGAGGCCACACCTTCTAGCGACATTAGCAAACTGAGGCAGTCCAGAGAAGGGCAACCAAAATGGTGCAGGGACTGCATCAGAAGACATATGAGGACAGATTAACGGAGCTCAATATGTATACCCTTGAGCAAAGGAGGAGAGAGGTGATATGATCGAGGCATTCAAACACCTTAAGGGCATAAACAAGGTGAAAGAGTCTAACATGTTTAAATATAAGAAAATAATAGCAGGACAAGAGGACACAGCATGAGATTAGAGGAGGCCGATTAAGGGGACTGTGAGGAAATTCTTTTCACAGAAAGGGTGGTGGATGCATGGAATGGCTTACCACAAGAAGTGGTGGCTATGAATACAGTGCAGGGCTTCAAACAGGCATGGATAGGCATAAGGAGCAATACAAATGACTATGAATAGATAGGCCACTGACAGAGCAAAGGCCGATGGCACATTTATAAGGTAGAAAAAGAAATGGGCAGACTGGATGGGCCTTGAGGTCCTTATCTGCCATCAACTTCTATGAGTGCCCATCCTCCTCTCCTTGCACAGTGGGGTCTGTCCTGTAGGTGGTCCGGGTGGACTTAGGGCGGCCTTCATCTAGGGCTGCCGGAGGGGATTTTCCGTTTTTCTCCCCTTACGTCCCCTACCCCTGGGGCTGAGCGCTTGGGACGTCGTCCAGTGATGGCATGTCGCGTCCCCTCCCGACTCCGTTAGGCAGACCGCCTCCATCCCCTCTGTTGTCGGTGCTTCCACGGCTACGAGGTGATGTAGAAGCAGCGCGTTCATGGTCCCACCCTGAGGAGGAAGGCATCGTTGGGGCGCTCGATCCTCCCTCCTGCCGAACCCCAGCCACCCGAGTCCGCTCCTGAACCCGGCCGCGGCACAGCGAGGTGTGGCGCCTAGCGCCAGCGCCACCGGGCCGGCGCTGGACCGCATATGTTTTTAGAGCAATGTTTACTGAATGGTGTTGCCTGTTTTACTTGTGAAAAGCAGGGGTCGATCTTAACATTGTTTTACTGGCCCAAACATAGTGCAAACTGACCAGGGCTAATGCAGCTAACTCACTACTTTTTTTTTTTTCTTTTTCAAATTGTTTAACCAGGTGAGACACACTAAGCTGAAAGCTTTTTACAGAGTGCAGCCTGGGAGCACAGGGAAGTTAAGTGACTTGCTCAGGGTCACACAGTATATACAAGTGGGGGCTGGGGATTCAAACCCAGGTCTCCAGATTTGCAGCTCAGAGCCTTAAACCACTGCGTTATACTTGCCCATCTTGAGTGCAGATTTTCATGCCTGTTAATGAAATTAAAAAAGTCTCTACTTTAGCATTCTCTAATCCTCATGTTAATCTCTCTCAATGCTCCAGATGGCCAGGTGTGATTAACAGTTTATTAAGAGCTTCAATTATCTGGCAGTTCAAGAGAGGGGTCCCATAAAAGACTCAATGCGAGTCACTATCACTCCACTGCTAAGACTTTCAGCTAGTGTCCAGGGTGTGATCAAGGGTAGAGGGTTGTTAAGTCACTAGGTTCCAGTTTTCTGAATGTGTCTATGTCTAACAATTTGTCCAATATTATTAAGACCAGTGCCCCTCATTTCTCTACATTTCGAGTGTTCGTATCCAACATTTCAGGGAAAAAATGCAAAGAGGTATACATGATTGGCCCTGCAGGTGGTGGGATTTATTCCAGCCTCACAATAACTTCCCTCCAAATCTCAACTTTGTTCTTTCCCTGGACACCACTGCAGACCAGACTCTGAAGTGACCATCCATAGATCCATAGCTGCCATTGCTGGCAAGTGCAGGGGATCCCTGGCTCTTCTAATTGGACCTTGCCAGCCATTACCATCCATACAATTCCACCCGTATCCCACTCATAGAAACATAGACTTTGACGGCAGATAAGGACCGCTTGGCCCATCTAGTCTGCCCATTTCCCTACCTACAGGATAGGCCGCAGATCCTAGTTAACCAACAGCCTACTTCTTCCTACCCCCCACAAGAATTGCTTTATGTCTGTCCCATGCATTCTTGAATTCTCCCACAGTTTTAGACCCCACAACCTCCTCCGGAAGGCTGTTCCATACATCCACTACCCTCTCTGTGAAATAATACTTCCTCACATTGCCCCTGAACCGTGCCCCCCCCCATCTTTAAATTGTGTTCCCTTGTTCTTGCACATCTCTTTTTCTGAAAGATGCTACCCTCTTGGACTTTGTTGATTCCAAAGTTTCTATCATGTCCCCACTCTCCATTCTTTCCTCAAGGGTATACATATTAAGCTCCTTTAGTCTCTCCTCATCGGCTTCTCTTGCAGACCCTCACCATTTTAGTTGCCCTCCTCGGACTGCTTCTATCCTGTCTATGTCCTTGTGGAGATGGGGTCTCACCAACTGTCTGTACAGAGGGATAACAACTTCCTGTTTTCTGCTGCTGATGCCTCTCCTATGCATCCCAGTATCCCCCCACTCCTACTGCCTTCTCCGTTGCTTGCTAACCTTAAGGTCATCTGATATGACCAACTTGCGGTCCCTTTCCATTTTTGCTGTTGTTAGCATCTCACCCCCCATTGTGTACTCTTCCCCTGGGTTTTTGTTTCCCAGGTGCATTACCTTGCACTTCTTAGCATTGAATCTAATCTGCCATACATTTGACCATTCCTCTAACCTTGCCAAGTCCCTCCTCATCCTTTCCACCCCACCTTGTGTATCAACTCTGTTGCAGATCTTTGTCTCATCTGCAAAGAGACATACTTTTCCTTCCAGTCCCTCTGCAATGTCGCTTATAAAGACATTGAAGAGGACCGGTTCTAATACTGAACCCTGCAGTACCCCACTAGTAACCCCCCTTTCTTCAGAGTGGACTCCATTTACTATTACTCTCTGTGTCCTATTCTCCAGCCAATTCTTTACCCAGGCTGTCATCTTGGGACCCACTCCCAGGCTGGCTAACTTGTATATTAATCTTTTGTGTGGGACTGTGTCAAATGCATTGCTAAAGTCTAGGTAGGCCATGTCCACAGACCCTCCCTGATCTACTACTTTGGTCACCCAGTCAAAGAAATGTATCAGATTTGTCTGGCATGACCTTCCCGCTGTGAACCCATGTTGCCTTGGGTCCTGTGCCCCTCTAGCCTCTAAACACTTGACAATTCTTTCCTTCAGAGTGATTCCATCATTTTCCCTACCACTGAGGTTAAACTAACAGGTCTATAGTTTCCTGCTTCTGCCTTGCTCCACTTTTGAGAGGGAATCACATCTGCCTCCTCCAGTCCTGGGGTACCCCATCCTCCATGATTTGTTAAAGAGGGTAGTCAGTGGTGTCACTAGTTCTACCCTTAGTTCTTTTAGAATTCTGGGATGAATCCCATCAGGCCCCATTGCTTTGTCCACCTTCAGTTTTAAGAGTTCTTTCAGAACCCTTTCTTCTGTAAATGGGCTGGTATCAACTTCTGTATCCAGAGTGTTTCTACTGTTTGTTTTAGGTACCTCCCCTCTTCCTTTGTAAATACTGAGCAAAATATTTGTTTAGTATCTCTGCCTTTCACAGTCACCCTCTGCCCAACCTCCTCCCTTTATTAAGCCTCACTATCCCTCCTTGGTCTTCCTTCGCCCCTGATGTACCTATAAAAGGTTTTATCCCCTTCTTAACTGAGTTGGCTATCTTTTCCTCGGTTTGGGCCTTTGCTGTTCTGACTGCCTTCCCAGCTTCCTTTTGCTTTAACTGATACAGTTCTCTGTCCTGCTCCTTCTGTGATTCCTTGTACTTCCTGAATGCTTTCTTTTCTCTTGAACCTTCACTGCCACTTCCTTTGAGAACCACAGTGGTTTCTTACATCGTTTCGTTTGTTTATTTGCTTCACACAAAGGCTTGTTACCTCTGTAATGGCAGTTTTATTATTCCCCATTGTTCTTCCAACCCTCCTTCCTGCCCATTTGCTAGTGCATTCCTTAGGTACTCACCCATTTTGGCAAAGTCAGCCTTCCTAAAGTCCAGTACTTTTGCCTTTGTATGGCTTGACTCTATTGCTGTGTTTATTGTTAACCATACTGTTCGATGGTCGCTAGTTCCCAGATGGCTACCCACTTCTACATCTGTGATCCTCTCTTCATCTCCATTTGAGAGAACCAGGTCTAAGATTGCTCCCTCTCGCATGGGCTCCAATACTAGTTGTCTAAGGCATGCCCCCTGTAGGGCATCTAGAATAACCCCACTCTTCGAAGTGGCTGCTGCAACTGCACTCCAGTTAACATCTGGCACATTCAGATCACCCATCAGCAATATCTCCCCTTTTTCTGCCATTGTAAGTATACTTTCTATTATTTCCTTGTCCATTTCCTCCCCTTGAGAAGGGAGCCTGTATACAATCCCTGTGTGGATTGTGGTGCCATTGCCGGTCTCCAAATTTACCCACAGTGCTTCTCCTCCTCCCTGTTTTCCCTTTTGTTCTGTTGCTTTGATTCCTTCTCTTATGTAAAGAGCTACTCCTCCTCCTCTTTTACCCTCCCTGTCCCTCCTGTAGATAGTGTATCCTGGTATGTTTACGTCCCAGTCATGGTTTTGTGTGTACCATGTTTCTGTGACTGCCATGATACCCAGATGTTCCTCCTCCATCAAGGCCACTAATTCAGGAAGCTTGTTACTTAGACTACGGGCATTGGTACTCATTGCTCTCCATTTCTTGATGGCTTTACCTTCTGTTGCAGCATCCCCCACTGACCTTTCTACCTCGGTCTTTTTCTCATTTAGTACCCTGTTTTGTAGGGAGAGGCTGGGATTTTCCTGCTACTTATCAGTGCCTCCCCCCTTGACTAGTTTAAAAGCTTGCCAATGAAGCACTTAAACCGACTGCTCAAAAGACTTGTTCCCTTCCTGGACAGATGCAGACCATCCTGCCAGTATAGGCTGGTGTCCCTCCAGGTGAACCCCAGTCCCCAATGAAGTCAAACCCCTGTGCTCCACACCATTTCTTCAACCATTCATTAAACTGCATGGTGCAAAGTACCCTCGCCTCACTTATGCCATTGACAGGCAGCACCTCTGAGAAGGATACTGTGTGTGCTACTTGTCTTAGGCCCCTCCCCAATTCTACAAAGTCCTTCTGCACTGCTCTAATCTCATGATGAGCCAAGTCATTTGTCCCTAGGTGGACAATGGCGTCCAGCTCAGACTCCCGTGCAGCTGTTCTCGTGATCCTGAGGATGCGCTTCCTGTCCCTCCAAGCCATGGCACCAGGCAGGCACCTTACTTCAGTTTTCCCTGCTCCCCAGTTCTATCCCCCTAATAATTGAGTCTCCCACCAGGAGCTGCTTCCTTTCCCTGTGGTGTCCTCTGCCTCCTTCCTGTGGGCCTCCCTTGTGACAGCTGTCCTCAGCCTCCTTAGTCTCCTCTGCGGGTGCATCCATAGGGGAGCTATGCTCCCCCAGAATGGTGTATGGATTGTGGAGTGGAACAGCTGACTGGGTGTGCCTCTGTTCCACCATCCTCACCCTCCCTGAGCCCACTGTGGTCCAACTGCTGTGCTTTCTTTGCAACCTCTGAGGTAGTGGTGGTGGCTCTGGTGCTCCCGAGATGGGGGAGGTTCCCTTCCTACCGTCCAGCGTGGCCTAGGGGAAGGTTCCCTTACTACTGTCCAGTGTGGCCTGAAGACGGGCAACTTTCTCCCTCAGGGCAGAGAGTTGTCTGCAAATAGGGCAGCATCTCAGCCTCCAGAAAGACTCCCGGAAGACTGCTGCCCCGCAGCCATTACATTGCACTACTCCCCACATGTTTATCTACTTTTTTGTGTGTGTGTGTGTGTTTGTGTGTGAGATTGGCGTGTTTTATAGAAATATATATATTACACAATGTGTATGCTTATACTGTCAGTGCAGTGTGCTAGAGAGGATACGACAGTGATATGCACCTTGCACTCTTGAGGAAATGATGTCAGAACCCCCAGGTATAAGGAACTATTTCCAGGGGTGGGTGGGGTGAAGGGTGGTAAGGGGTTGGGCCTAAACAGTGCCCTCACAAAACAATCAGCTAAAAGCTCTGACCCACAGCACGATGAGTGCCTCCTGTCAGCAAGATGCCCTACACAACAATTTGACAGAGAAAATACCCTGCTAATCGAACAGAGAAAAATCCAGACATCCAAGTCAGACACAGGTAAACCTCCCCAGCCCCAAAACAGCCTGGTAGTTTGTGCTCTGAAAGCAGTCAGCCCCAAAATAAGTCAGCTGTGCTTTAACCTCTTCCTGCACTGAGAATCTTAAGAATTGTAACAAACATAAGGCTACATCCACCCAAAACAATTGGCTATGATGTAAGGTCTCCCTGACTAGTGAAGACAATTTCCACCACCTGAGGCTGTGTCTGGCATCAAATTACAAACTGCAGCCTTTGCTATTCAAAGTACACAGCTACTCCCAGTAAGTTATTTCCAACTATTTTATTTCCAACTATATTAATGTAAACTGTCAGAATACTAGCAGACAGTCAGGATATCCTACAAGGAAAATCAAATATGCAGTTATTTCAACCCTTCTGAAATTGCTATTGTATTAGTACGGGGTGTGTGTTTTCAGGGCTTAGGGTGAGTGAGAGGAGGGTTGTTGATTTTAAGTCATTTAAGAGTGGGGTATTGTTTTGGGAGTAGTTTGAGCAGCCTAGTAGTACTGTGTGTGTGGGTCGCGGGCACCCAAGGCTTAGTTACTTCCCGTCCCAGTTGCTGGACCTTCGCCTAGTTGATAACCACCCCCTGCCAATGGTGGCTTAGGCACTGCAGGAGGTGGGAATCATGAAGGTGGGATGGTAGGCAGCGTTTTGGGGGGCACTATTGGGATAGGGAAGGACCAGAAGGCATCAGGTGAAATGGGACCCAGATGTGGCTGGTTCCCATATCTAGGGCTCCCACCAGACCGGATGGGTAGGTAGTTGCTAGGCTGTCAGCCTCCACTCAGGCAGTGCTTTGCACACCAGATCAATTAGGAACAAGATTGCAATGATAGTGGACTTGGTTTCCTCTGTTGATCTGGCCTGCACATGGAAACTTGGCTAGGTGATGATACTGGCCCTGTTCTGGAGGCATCGGTCCCAGCTGGATTCTCTGTAGTTTACTGCCCATGGAAAGATCGCAGGGGAGGGGGTGTGGCTATTTGTTTTAGATCTGACCTGAACTTCTCTGTGCACCCAGTGGGTTCTACTTCATCGTTTGAATGTGTGGCCATGCATGGGGGTCCAGGTGCTGGCTGCAGAATCCTTCTTGTGCACAGGTCTCCGAGGCGCGAGAAGTTTCTTCAGGAAGAAGCGAACTTCATCACTAAGAGAATATTGAAGTCACCCAGATGATTGGTTATGGGTGATTTCAATGCCCGGATCGACAATGAACACTCACAGTTTGGTCAGGACTTCCTCCAAGCGATGGATTCGCTGGGCCTCGCATAAGTAATTACTTCAAGCAATCTACACAGTCATGCCTTGGATTTAATATTCTTACTGGGGGGGCTGATCCAGTGGCGCTGAGGGTTGAGGCGCTGGATGCCACACCGGCGACCCGGGTTCGGGAATGGACTTGGCCGCTGGGGGTTGGCACGGGAGAGGAAGGATTGGCGTCCGATGACTGCTCTCCTTCCTTTGGGGTGGGTTGGGGATCGTGCCACTCTGGCAAGCGCCTGGTGGAAGACTAACCCGTGCTAGAAAGTGGTGGGGCATAGCGTGTGGGGAAGCGCGTCAGGCGTCAGCACTCCGTGCTCTGGCGTCATTGCGTCCGTCTCCCAAAGGGAATAATATGGCGGGCTGTGGCGGGCAATCTTTGCGTGATGGCTGTACCCTGCACCCCGGGCTGAGAGGGCACTTAACCAGGGTGCGGAGCAATGAAGGCCAGCCCTATGTGAGTGGGTTCATGTGGCCCATATGCGACCAGCTCCAGGGGTGCAGGCGCGGTGGCTGGAGATCGTTAGGGCTGCTCTGCGAGGAGAAGGATAAATAGAAATAAATAAAAAATATTCTTACTGGGGTTGGGTTTGCTAACCTAGAGACTGATTTGGCCGCTTGGTCGGATTACTGCATGATAAAATTCTTGTTCGACCTCTCTCCCCACAGTCCACCCTCTGTGGAGATGGTCCCTTACTGCCCTTTGAAGAGACTGCTCCCAGCAGGAGTCCAGGTGGTAATGGACCTCTGATGTGATGGCTGCTGGCCGCCAGCGCAGAGGCAGTGGCGTCCGTCTGCACGCGCCGATGACCCAGGTAGTGTGTCCAGCATGTCTGGGTCCCTCGTGGAGGGATCCATTGTGCCAACACCGTAACCTATTGGGGGCAGGTGGGGCGGATGTGGGTTGGCATTGCATCCCTGCCCCCAGGTACAGCCCATCACAAAATCCCAGCCCTGAGCGGAAGAAGCCCACTTCGCCTCCACTGCCAATAGTGTCCGCCGGGTGGGGTCCTGCTCTCATGGCCCCATCCTGGGGGGTAAGCCAGGACACATTACTGTGGGGGCTGAGGTGTGATGTCTCCTGTTTTGCCTGTGACAGTCCCATTTTTTTTTTTTTACTCTCCCCCCCCCCCAGGTATGTGAATCTCCCAGCTCCTGGTGAGTCAACGAATCTGTCATGTTTCTTCTAATATCTCAGCCACTCTGACAGGCATAGTCTATTGTTTTAAGCAAACTGCCCTCAGCAGTGTGAATTAGTCGCTTAGAGCAGCGGTGCTGAAACTACACTAGGTAATTATCACACTATTGCGCTAATAACTGAGTGAGTAAAATGCGGTCCAACTTGAGGTAAACATTTCTGACATTTTAAACTGAGGAAGCAGTTTACTGCCCAGTTAGCAGGGGTTTCTATGTAAGCAATAAGACACGGCGGTGTGTTTATTACGATGTGATAACCGCACTCCTAGGCGTAGTTAGGCGTACGAGGCCGAAGGCAGAGTGCCAGTCGTCTCTAGGAGTGCATTATCACCATAATGCACAACCGAGTGTCTTATTGCGCTTATAAATAGCCCTTTATTTTTGAAGCAGTTTTTTATTTTGAAAGACATTTTTAAAAAGTAAAATGTAAGTGAATCTGTCCTTTTAACATAAAACAGTCCTTCTGCCTATTGGTGCTAGATAAAGTAGTGTTTGCCTCCCTGCCCACTTAAGCTTCACATTCCCTGCCAACCACAATTCACAAATGCTGTTTTCCTCATTCTAAGTATGACACATAGCCCTCTTACTTTATTTTATTCTCCTCACTCTGTAGACAAAACTAAAAGGAAGCCATAACAGCGGCTTCTCAGTTCCCCGATGCTGCAAGCATGAGTGTGGTTGAAAACTGCCACACTCACTGATAGCATCATGAACTGCTCTCTCTACCCTAAAAGATAAACAGCAGGGTGAGTCATTTACCACCTTTTCCCTTTGTTTATACAGTATTATTGCTTACTTTTTCATTCTGTTTTTCCCCCCTCTGTGTTTCCCCACATTCAAGAAATGGAAAGTTTATCATGGAATGTTTACCATGTAATACAGGGTTTCAAAATTCTGCTCAGTTCTACTAGCAGAAGGTTCCTCTACTAACATACTGTACACACACAACAAAGGCCTGTTTTAGAGCCAGTGACTCAATTTTCTAACCATCAGGGCAAGCAGAAGAGATTTCCCTGATGAGCAGGTAAAGATAGAAGGGGGAGTTTTCACTGTTAGCAAAGAAACAGTTGAAATGAAAGCTATAAACAATACTCAATGTTTCTAATTTGTTTATATGTGTAAGGAGAGTGTGATGATCTGGTAAACAACATTTAATTCATTTGTTTTATTTTATATTTAAGGTAGTTATATTTTTTAGGGCCCAGTTGAAGGTTTCTACAGTGTAAAGGTAGCAGCCATGTTTGTGGAGGAAGATCAGTTCTGGTTGTAGGGAGACTGATGGAAGGTAGTTCTGGTTGTAGGAGGACTGATTTGCTCATTCTGTTATGTGGTTTAGGACCAGGATAACTGTGCGTATATAGAGATCTAATGTATAGTCAGCTGATCTCTCTTGGCCAATGAGAGTTTCAAGATTTTCTTCCCATTTTATAAGGTGCTCTAAAATATATGTACACTTTTGTGTACCTGAACTGGATTAGTGCTCCTTTGTTGTTTGGCAAAGAATTTATAAGTATTTTGTAGCACAACTGGTATAAATTAATACAAATTAACAAACATACAAAAGAAACAGATCCAGGACCAGGTATGGCTTGAAGAGCATGATCGTTCGTGACTGTTCGCGATCGTTCATAGCTTAATTAGTTTGCTCCTGTTGACAGTCTGGGTAGTAGAACTGTGGTGTTTTGGTGTCAGCAGAAGCCAAAACACCTTAGCCTAATATTCAGAGTTGCGCCGGCAATGGCGCAGGCGCAATAGTGTTGTGCTGGTGGAACACAGGGGATATACTCAAAGAGATGACAATGGCGTATCTCCTCCTGACTATATCAGGTGTCACGCTTTTCATAAATACGATCTTGTGGCGCATCCCCCCAGACAGGGCTGAATACCAGAATGGGAACTGCACTAAGCGCCAATGAAATTACGCTGTGCACAAATTCCTAATATTCAGCCGACGGTATGTAAATGGGGCCCCAATGTATGCAAGGCACAAATGGGGCCATTTGCATAAAGTTGTGCAGGGCTGGCCAGTGAACTGTGCATGGAGTCTTGCACAGCATGTGGTGCTGCCAGAGGGGGTCTAGTGGTACCCCCTCCCTCCCCGCAGCCCTGATTGTGGTAGAATATTGTTTTAAAACCACCCTAGTAGTGTAGTGGCACTCCCCCTCCCTCCCTTCCCATAGCCCGATCGCCTATAATAAAATAAATATATATCCCTGGCAGTCCAGTGGTACTCCCCACCCCTCCCGATGCTCCGATCCCGTCAAAGTACACCTCTTTACTTCCCTGGTAGTCTAGTGGTTCCCCCACCCCTCCGTAACCCGATCGCACATTAAATACCCTCCTGGTGGTCAGTGGCATCTCCACACCCACACAGGACCCCGGCCCCACAGCTCCCCGTCAGTGGCGGGCAGCAGTATACCCACCCGCATACTGTAATAGTCATTCACAAATATGTGACTGAATGACTTCATTCACATATTGTGAATGACTATTACAGTATGCATTGCAAGTCCATTGGACCACACCATGGACCAATGGAATTGCAGCCCATAATGTAGCTGCTGATCGGCAGGCAGCGCGGGTATGCAGGTGGGTATGCTGCTGCCACTCACTGGCTGAAGGGCTGAGTGAGCCAGGGTCAGTGGTGGAGGTGCCGTTGGACCACCGAGAAGAGGTGACTGTGATCAGCGTTACAGGAGGTTGAAGACAATGAACTACGAAAGTGAAGGTGCTGATGATGGATTCGGCTGGGAGGGAGAGATGACACTGGACTGCCGGGAATATATTCATTTATTATAGGCATGGCTATGGGAGGAGGGGAACCACTAGACTACCAGGGACGAATTAATAGGATATTCTACCACGATCGGGCTACTGAGGGGGTGCCACTAGACTACCAGAGATGGATTAATAGGATATTCTACGCGACTGGGCTATGGGAGGGGGTGCCACTAGACTACCAGGGATGGATTAATAAGATATTCTACTGCGATCGGGGCTACGGGGAGGGAGGAGGTGCCACTAGACTACCAGAGAGGTTTTAAAACTATATTCTACCACGATCAGGGCTATGGGGAGGGTGGGGGTGCCACTAGACCACCAGGGATGACATGGGTGCTTGTGCACAGTGTACTGGGTGGGTGGGTGGCCACCCACAGCTGGCAACTGCTGTGTTGCACCTTGTAGTACAGCAGCTCGCCTGTGGGTGGCCACCATTTGAGCTGTTTTTTTCAGGTTCAACTCTGGGCATGGGTATATAGTGCATCCCAGGGTTGTGCAGGCATATGCGCCGCACATTCCGGGCCAAATATCGGGATATGCCACATATGCATGGGCACGCCCCCTGGGGATCAGCCGCATACATTATCTTTGTGCCCCGGGACATCAGGACTTGCACTGTGCAACCTCTGTTGAATATTGCCCCAAGGCGCATTTCTGGGGTGACACTGGCACAACTCAGTTGCGCCACGCGCAACCCCTTTGGATATCTAGCCCCTTATATCCAGAGTGTGAGAAGGTACAGCTAGATACATCTTTAATAAACAGTATTATTCTAATCTTGCAAAATAGTCAAAATATTCGAGGATCTTGTCATTTAAACTACAAGGGTTTATATCTGTTGCAGTCTGTGATAATTTGATGGAGGAAGGGGGCTCAAAGAGTCTCCATTATCTAAACCTCTCCTTAAATGTGTTATTATAGTGTTGTACTTTATTTGTGGATATTCTTTTAGAAATTGAGTTAATAAAATGATTGAAATTTTTTTTACTAGTTGTTTACATTATTTGAGTACCAAATCGGTGTGTTAAGCAATCTCCCTCCTAACTTGGGCAAAACTTCCCTCGCACACACTTTTTAATTATCACATGTATGCTATGGGACGGTGGCGCCCGTCCAGCATCCCCGCCTAGGGGTGTAAGCTTGGGCATTGGGGGGTGGCAAACGAGCGGGGGATGTGCTCCCTTCGGGGAGTGGGGGTGCTGTGGACAAAAAAAAAGGTGCGAGTTCTGCTTGTGAGGCAGGATTGGGAGAGGTAGTGATGGCCTATAACAGGGCTGCACCTTGGCTCTTGATTCTGCTGAAACAGTGCGTATACGACCCAGGACTTCTCGCTTAGGAACTCAGGAAGATGAAGACCATGGGTCAGAGGCTGGAGTATTGTTGGTGGAAGTCCAGGACCGAAGTGGAAAAAACCGACTTCGAGAACTCATTACAGTGAGCATCAAAGGGCAATCTCCTATAAGAAGCAGCATTCCTATCCATGGAGATTGCTGCAGGAAAGAACCGACCGGCTCATCTCTTTCGGACTGTGAACAGGTTATTTCATCCTACCTGTCTACAACCAGTAAGGGCAGTTTCATCAGCTAGGTGTGCAGAGTTCATTCAGGTCTTCTCTGACAGAGTGCTTTCCATATGGTCTTGGATTACCCACCTGGAATGTCACAGCCCAGCAGGAGAGCTGGTGGTCAACAGGAGCACTCCTCTTGTCTGGAGCAAATTTAGGCCAGTGAAGGTGGAAGAGGTTTGTGAGGTACTCGTGAGATTGCGGCCCACTTGTTGTGAACTGGACCCAGGCCTGACATGTCTCCTAGTGGACTGTGAGGGGTTTCTGAGTCCAGTGTTTGCTGAAATAGTCCATTGCACCCTTTCAGAAGGGTCTTTCCCTTGCGCTCTGACAAAGGTGCCGGTGAAGTCCCTGTTGGAGAAACCATCTTTGGACCCAGAGTGCTTAGCAAATTATAGAGCTGTCTCTAACCTCCCTTTCTGGGTTAGATAATTGAGAAGATGGCTGCACTGTAGCTTGTGGCACATCTTACTACCTTTAACATCTATGAGCCTCTCCAGTCGAGATTCAGGTCTAGGCACAATATGGAGACTGCGCTGGTCAGGGTGCAGAATGACCTCCTCAAAGCGAGAGATAGCGGGGAACCATCAGTTCTCATTCTACTCAGTCTCTTCTCAACATTTGACACTGTGGACCATGGAGTGTTGAATTGCCTAAGGGAGCTGTGCGGACTCACCAGCTGGTTTGAGTCCTTCCTTACAGGCAGGACGCAGAGGGTGGTGATGAGGAATTTCTCCTCGCTTTCAAAACCCCTGCCCTGTGGAGTTTCTCAGGGCTCTACCTCCTCACCCATGTTGTTCACTGTGTACATGCTGCCCCTGAGGGAGATCATTAGATACTACATACTGGCTTTTCACTGTTATGCAGATGATACGCAGCTGTATTTGTCATTTGCACCCGGGGTGCCTGACGTAGCTGAGGTGCTAAATTTGTGCCTGGCTAAGATCCAGGACTAGATGACCTCTAGCTGACTAAGAATCAACCCAGACATGAAAGAGGTACTGGTGATTGAGCCTGGTTGTTGGTGGGGTACACAGTGGCAGGCGGGAGAGGGGGAGACTGGCCTGGTGCTTGGTTCCTCTCAGCTTGTAGCCTCTACTAAGGTGAAGAATCTGGGGGTTCATTCTGGATGAAATACTGACACTTGATACACAGTGTCATCTGTAGCCTGGAGTGGCTTCTCCCATCTCAGAAACATTGCCCTGATTAAGCCTTTACCCAACGAATGACTTTCCCTCACTGGTCCATGCTTTTGAGACTTCCAGACCCGGGTAATGTAATGCAATATACCTTGGCGTTAGTGCAGGAGTCCTACACAGCATGCAGATAGTGCAGAAGCAGCAACTAGGTTGCTGAAGGGTGTTCAAGGTCATGTCATGTAACCCTGGTCCTGCAAGATCTGCACAAGGTCAGTTTACTGACCTGTAATGCCTATATGGGCTGGGCCCTGGCTATCCAAGTAACCTCCTGACTCTACATACCCATCTGCCTCTCCGCCTCCTGAGGTGGACCTCCTAGCAGTTCCCAGTGTTAGAGCTTAAATCATCAGGTCATCGGGCCTTTGAGGTCACTTGACCTGATGCTGTGAACCTGCCTTCTGAGATCTTTGAGGGAGGCCCCCTCAGTGGAGACCTTCAAGATGGGCCCGAAGTCTGAACTGTTCAAGGAGGTCTCTGGGTTACAGTTAAGAGCATCCTAACACTGGCTTCTATTGTATCTTATTTTATTTTAGATATTTATTTTGCCATTACATTTTATTTTAGGCACTGTTTTTGAATTGTACTTACTGCCTATTTAATTCAGTTGAATATATGTTTTGTGTATATGATTTAAGTCTGATACCGCATTATGTTTCCATGACTATATACTGCGCCCTGAGCCCCAGGAACAGGCAACAAACAAATACAAATTTACTTACCCACCCTCCCCTTAGTCCTTAAATCCCTTTGTTGACTTTTTTTTATCAAAATGTATTACTGCTAATCTGTTCCTGTAAATGAGTGCCAGTATTCAGGCTCGTGGTGATGAGGGCAAGATGAGAACTGGTGCACTGCATGGGAAAAAGATTTGGAAGTAATTCATTTTAACAAGAGGTCTACAAATGGGAGTATTCAGTGCAGGTCTGGGGACTGCATCACAAAGGGGACATTAGCAGGTTGGAAATGGTCCAAAGATGGGCCTCTAGAATGATAGATGAATTAAAGAGCAGCCAATGCCTCCAGGAGAAGGATGAAAAACATAATAATTATACACAATTCAGCTTATATTTAACATTATCTCTGTAGTTCTACTCCATTATTTATTACGAGGTCAGCCAATATTTCCCCATTTGCTCCATATTTGTTTTCCTGTTTGTTACTGAGGCCATCTGCACCACAACGGATATTTGTTCCTTAGAGTTTATCAACTTCTATTGCTTACTAACCATCCGATGTCATAATACTCTGCTTGAGACATCACAGCTATTCTCATGGCAACAGACTGTGCCATCACAACATAAGATTGTGACTTCAACTGAAGATCAGCTGCCTGGACAGACAAACTCTAAAGTATGAAGATTCTGTTTTCATGCACATTTTCTCAGTAATAAGAAAGAAGGGACAAGCTACAGGAAATACATAGGATAAACTTGGTTGTGCCTAAATATTATGTTTTCCAAAGTTTTACCAGAGGTGCCAGCTGCTCTTTAAAGGTATAAACTATGAAAGTAGATGTACAGCCGAATCTATTCCCATTGGAGAGAAGGATGAAAAGTGACATGACAGCAGTTTACAAGGCCTTTAAAGAGCCCCTGACACTGTTGGGAGAACAGTGTACTATGTGAGATTTAGACACAGTACACTTCTATGTTGTCTGTAATTCTTTCCTGTTTTTCTTTATTACTGAGGACAGCCACATTAACACAAGCAGACAGCCAGCCAAAGCAGATAAAGTCTAAGGGTCAGCTGCATGAACACAGGGCAACTGACCTTTTAGACTATCTGTTCTGGCTGTCTGTCTACACCTGATATCACAATCAACCATTTATGACATCAGAATTATCTCCACAGCAAAAGACTGTGACATCATACACATAATTGTGATGTCAGGTATAGACAAGCAGCTAAAGTAGGGCAGAGATCCTGTTTTCATGTACATGTCCTCAGTACTAAAGATATCACAGGTGAACATTACAGAAGAAAATCTAAACACAGACTGAATTGTGTCTGAATCCTGTGTTTTCTCAGTTTGTCCCAATGGCATCAGAGGCTTAAGAATGAAAGACTACCAACTATCTTGCACCTGTGCCCTAGTAAAGTTCTGATAAAGAATCAGGAGGCATTCCTTCAGCTGGCAGGCACAGTATTTACAACTGAAAACAGGAAGGGTGCTTTACACAAAGGATGGCAGACGCATGGAATAAACTATCAGATACAGTGGTCTGTAGTTCTACTTGAAGGACATTTCAGTCTGAATAAGACAAACATGTGGGACTGAAGAATATAAATGGTTTAGTCGCTGAGCAGTGGGAGATGGTTTCAGTGGATTTTCTAGATGCTTCTATCTCCTCTCCTCTTCCTCCTCCTCATGTTCTTCGGAGTCTGTCTGAAGGTCAGATGAGCAATTGTGTGTGTTCCAGCATGCAGGGTTTTAAATAATTGATTAGCAGTTTTTCTTGGGACAATGCTAACTGTATAGAAAGTATTTATATATGTTTCCTAGAAGTATTACGTTTGTTAAACACATTGAAGCAAGTGCTATGCATTTTCACAATGTTTTAGCACTTTTATGAGCAAAACGCTAATCAACTTTTGGAGTTAAATAAATCCCTGGCATGGCAACTACCTGCTGATTGAGTGCTCACTGCTACCACAGCTTCATATTTCCCAACCAATGAGGACTTGAACCTGCAGCCTTCTGGTTCCCAACCTAGGACTCTACCACCAAGCTAAATGAGCATCTCTGCTAGCTGAGCTTGTACGAGATCCCTATGTACTTCACCAGTGATCATCAGTCTAATGATCTGACACCATTTATAAACCAATACCATGGCTTCAGGGGTCGCCCAATGTTTCAGCAGCAGCACAGTGCACTCCAAAGCAGGTGACCAGGGTTCAACAGCAAACTACGCAGATGGGTAGCCCATAGGGTTACCACCTTTTAAGAAGCCCAAAGTGGGACACTTCTTATTGGAACATGATTTTTTGCAGGACAATATGCAACCTCGACCAATACAACAGACTTCTTTTCACTAAATAATCAGAATTAAGACTAAGTGTTGTAGTTGTTCAGTTGTTTCTAGTATTTCTTATTTTAAGGTATTTTTAATAAAAGTATTATAGATTTTGCAACATTTAGAGGAAAGTAAGAAAATATTTTTCTACTAAAATGTCAGGACAAGTAGTATTTTTCATGTTTTATCATGGGACACAGCTGCCCAAATCAGGACTGTCCTGCGGAGGTGGGACAGGTGGTAACCCTGGTAGCCCATGGTTGGGGGGGGGGGGAGGATGTTGGTGGCAGCTTTCCCCCAATGGGGGGAGGGTGGCACTGTGTTCAGCAGTAACCCCTGTGGTCTGTAAGTGCAGCCACGCCCCCTGACAAAGGGTCAAGCTACAGACCTCAGGCACTGGGGCTGTATGTACCCCCACTCTAGTATGAGCAAGATCATCACTCGCCATTAATTTTACTTCGGTAGTGTCTTCAATGGATTCAGACAAGAAGTCCTGCTCTTCTGTGTTGTACCCCATGACTGACAACAGGGGGGTTCTCTTCTCTGCAGGGGAGAGCTGCATGCCAGCACTGCCACTTGGAGGCAGGGACAGAAACAAAAGTAACATTAGCATATGGGGTGGTTCTTTTAGGCCCAACACCTCTTGAAGAAGTCCAAGTAGGCCCATTGTATTGGGACTGGAAGTTGCCGGTCAGGTGGGGGTGGGGGGGGGACAAAACTAGTGGAGGGGAAAGAAAGAGTACAGGAACAAACAGTATGGATTTAATGTCACAGCCCAGGTCCTGGCTTGTTATTTTTACCATTAGATCCAGGCTTTCCTGGCCACACATTTCAACTAGTCAGAAAATGTTACGTTTACAAAAAATAAGTTGTTTGTCACAGGCCTGTTTTGGCAAAATCAGGACTCCCCTGATCAAAACAGTACAGGGAGCAACGGCTACCTGGAACACATTTCGGGTGAGTCACAGGGAGGTGGGTTCTTGTGAGGCAAGCTGCAACTCAGGCCTGTGGAACAATGCTGTTCCAGGCCGTCCCGCTAAAGAAACCCAGGCTTGTGTCTGGATTTAGTCTTCCTGTCCATGCCACTGCCCCAACATGCTAGCTGAAGAAATGGTGTAACTCAAGCAGCCCCCGACAGAAGAGGGAGCAGGGGCACGCTGGGTGCAGAACCTTACATAAAAAATAGTGTTCCAAGCAAAAGTGTGATGGTTTCAGTCAGTCAACAGTAAATGAAAACCGCCAACCCACAGAATACTGCACCTGCCAATGTTTCTTGCGAGGGCTTCTCGAATCTTCCCAATGTCCTTCTGCGTCTGATCAATCTTCTCGGCTGTTTGGAAGAGTCGGATATTGAGAGCTCGTTTGCTGCTCTTACTGGCCCGGAAAGTCTCCCTACTGTTCCTCTCTGCTACAGGGGCCTGTGATGACTCGGACATCTGATTGCGCCCTCTGACAGCCAGTTTTTCATTCAGAAAGTCAAAGACTGTAGAACGGCGACTGTTTTTTGTGGGTGCACTGGTGCCACCCTTGGCCTTCCTTCTGTGTTTTTTTGGGCTTCTGCTGATCCAACTTCCCCTCTTTCTTCTTCTGCAGGATCGCAGCACACTGGTCAAGGGATTTGCCTTTGGGTAAGACTACTGCCAGAACAGGCTCGACCTGCCCCTCTGCATTCCTACCCAAACCTGGGAAAAGAAACAAGTATTCATTGATTTTTGTTAAGCAGGTAAATGCACTCTACCAAAGAGGCCACGTTTCAGACACAATCAGGGCCTAAAAGGCACATAAAATACCGAACAGACATTTACAACAAATGCATACAAAACATATATCAAAATTAAACATTTTAAAAAACAGCATGAAATCAATCCTTCAGCAACTCTCTAAAATGTGTTTTAAATCCCAACTGGCTTGGAGCTGAAAGGCGTGTGCAAGACAGGCTATTTCAAAATTTTGGTGAGCATTTGGAGCTCACTGGGGAGAAAACCCTGTCAGAGGACCTAGGGTCCTGCAAACCCGACTTACGATTTAAAATCCAAATGATGGAGAACAGCTGAGTTTTATCAATTAGCCATCCAAAAGCAGTGCTCTGATCATTGGGGAAATATCAACTGAACTGGGAGCTTATGTTACAATGCTGTTTTTTTTAAAGATGGCAGATAAGGCAAAATAACATAAAACCTTTAACGAACCAATATCTGTAAAAGAAGCATTTCAAAAATGTTAACGTCAAAGGGCAGGATTCACAAAGGCCTTGCGCTCGGCGCATCTTGGATGCCCCGGTGCAAATGAGACGCACCGAGCACCATCAGTGGTATTCACCCCTCTGTGAATACCACATATGTGCCCAGTCCCCTGGTTGGGCTGACAGTCCAATGGGGCAGCACCCAAGGTTGCCATTCAGAGCCAGTAACATGCAAATGGGGCCACTAGACATGCAAGGTGCAATGGGGCTATTTGCATGTCATTATGGCCCCATTTGCATGCGTACTGCAGTATGTGCTAGGCACTCTGCAAGGTCTATGGTGCCAAATAGCCAGGTGGCAGATGCCCCCCCACGTCCCTGGCCTGACCGCTGGCCGGTGGATGCCTGCCAAGGGAACCCTGGTGGTCCACTGGTCATTGCAAGCTCATTGGTCAGCTGGGTCCACCAGTGGGCTGCAGGGTGTACAGCAGCTGTCATTCACAGACAGCTCTGTTGGCGGGCAGCCGTGGTGGTATGTGGGTGGGTTGTACTGCCCACCGCACATCAGGACCTGCTGGGATGAGGGAGAGGGTGCCTGAGTGGGTGGGGTCCACTGGACCACAAGGGCGACTTAGGGGTTTACGGCCACCTTGGGAGCAGGCTGGTAGGGGTGTTCGGCTATTCCATTTGCACTGCCACAGTGTGCGGCATGCTTTTGAGGTGTGTGTGTGGGGCTACAGCTCCTACAGCTGTACCACCGCAGTGTGCGGTATACACTTGGGGTTTCAGGCACGGTAGGGGGTGGTCTGCACCTCTTACAGTACCGCCGCAGGGTGTGGCATATGAAAGGGGATTCAGGCAGGGAGGAGGGATCTGCTGTGACTATGGGATGTCCGCCACAGTGTGCGGCATGAAAATGGGGACCGGGGGGGGGATGGGGACGCTGGACTGGCAGGGTTGGCAGGTTGCCATGCTATCTGCAGTATGGCAGCCTGCCTGTGGGTGGCCACCCACTTACATCTACTTGAAGTAGACTTATCTTTGGGAGGCACATCCCTGGACTTCCCCCGGGGATGTGCCTCCAAGCTGGGCTGTGAATGGGACTGTGCACCGTATCCATGGGCACACCCCCTACACAGCCCCTCCAGATGTGCCGCATATCATTATGGATGGTATGCCGTGCATCGGGGATGCACCAGCGCCTTCAGGACCTTACGAATCGTGCCAGTCGCAAGTCAGGGATGCGCCAGTGCATCTTGGATGCACTGGCTCACATCCTTTGAGAAATCCTGCCCCAAGTCTGTTAAAGGAAGTAGAGAACTTCTGTCGCTTTAAACAAAACAAAAAAAAACTTTCCCTACCCCACCAACAGATAGTATTTTAAGAACCATTTCTCTGACATGACAAAGAACTACTTTTGGCAAATGTAAGGGTCTTAGGAATTTATGGCAGATCTAAAGTTCATAGAAACTGAAAAAGCGCAAATGGATAGAAGAGGTGGGAACACAGAGGGAAGCCCTTTGGATGTAGGAGTTGGGAATGGTGGTCCCACTGGGTCTAAATGAAGTTTTCTCTCTAGCTGCCTTCTTGTGACAAACTGGATTGTTCAAGCCTTCATTATCCTTGGATTTTGAACTGGACCTGGATTATCAGCAGTTGTTACAATCTTTGTTTTTTTCTTGTGTGTTCCTAATGATCCAAACTCAGTTAAAAGAACATTTATAGGGGCCCAGAGAGCCAGGCACTGGACGGTCACATTTGTAACAGCACCTGCAAAGTCATGATTTTTTTTTACCTACAAGCGGCACAAATCAAGATGTAAACATTGAAACTGTAGTGGCCATGGCTAAAAGATATGGTGGGCCATAAGTAGGCGGTCCACTCAGCTTACAACCGAGAACTCACATCTCACTTTTCGCCTCAAGACTCTGGAGAATCGGCCTGAGCCATGAATCTTAGTATGACCGGCCTTCCAGAGGGCATGGAGGGAGGACTTGGTGTCTTTCTTCAGACATGACTTCAGCTATCCCGAAAAGTGCGAATGCCTTTCCTGCGGATATGGGGATCCAAGTACTAGACATCACAAAAGTCTACCAGGTTAACTTTCACACCCGCCAGCTAAACTGGGACACTCCCATACTACCTTATTTGTTATTGCCAGAGTCGATGTGCAAGATCAGATTTTGAACTGAGCCAGACTGAACCATCTACTGCAGTTTGGTCAGGACTTTCTCTAGCTAATGAATTCGCTGGACTTCTCACAGGTTATTTCCTCCTTGACTCATATAGATGGTCATTCATTGGACTTGGTGTTCCTCCTGGGGATGGAGATATCTGATTTGGTGGTGGAAACAGTCGGGTGGTCTGACCATCAAACCACTGGGTTCCAGTTTCCTGGCCCCGGTAGTCGGCCCCTCGGAGGAGATGGCCGGTGCCGCCCTTGGCCAGTGTTACAGGAAGGTCCGATGGCGGTGCTGGACCTCAGCGAGTCTGCCGAGTGAATGCATGGATCCTGGGGACCTGGTTCTTGCCTATAATAAGGCAGTAGTAGGGAACCCTGGATTCCCGTGCTCTATTAGTATTCTTCCCTCACCCATACTTCCAGTCTCCTTGATTTGATGAGACCTTGAGGGAGTTGAGGAGAGTGGGAAGAAGGCTTGAGAGGTGTTGGCGGAAGTCGGGTCTGGAGTATGACAGGCTTAGTTTGATGGACCATTATCGGGTCTATCAATCAGCAATTACCCGTAAGAAGGCAGAATTCCTGTCCAGGGAAATTGCTGCTGCACAGAATGGACCAGCCCAGCTCTTCCAGACCATGGACAGATTGTGCAATCCAATCTGTCTTCAGCCCAAAAGTGCGTTTTCACAGGAATGGTGTGAGGAGTTTGCCCGATTCTTCGCAGGTAAGGTTGCCACAATCAGGTCCGATCTCCTCCTAACACTTTCAAATAGGAGTTGTGGTGGTCAGCAGGAGATGTCGGACACCCAGTTTGTGTGGTTTGACTTCGACCTACCCACAATCAATGACAGAGATGATCTTCCAGTTGCTGACCAACCAACTGTAGTTTGGACCTGGGCCCCATCGCCTTTTAGTAGGATGTGTGGATAAAATCGGCCCAGTCCTTGCCGAGATAATCTGGTTGTCATTGGAAGGGGATCTTTCTGATCCTTGAAGGAAGCATTGATTAGGCCCACTGTAGAAGCCTTCCTTGGACACGGACTGTCTGGCTAACTACAGGCCTGTCTCTAACCTGCCTTTTGTGGGTAAGGTTATTGAGAAGGTGGCTGCGTCGCAGCTGGATGGATGGTCATTTGACAAGCCACAATGTCTATGATTCTCTCTCTCCAGTACGGATTTAGGAAGAGACACAGTACCGAGACGGCCCTTGATCAGGTACTAAATGACCTCCTAATAGCGAGAGATTGAAAGACCCGTTCCATCTCGGTCCTTCTTGATCTCTCTGCGGCATTTGATACCACTGACCATGGAGTGCTGCTGGAGCACCTATGGTTTATCTGTGGACTGTCTGGTTCGGTCCTCAGTTGGTTTTGATCATTCCTCGAGGGTAGGACTCAGAGGGTGGTGTCTGGGATCTTTTCCTCAGCATCACTCCCCCTATCCTCTGGGGTGCCGCAGGGCATTTTGGCGCTCATGTTGTTTGTGGTGTATATGCTGTCATTGGGAGAGATTATTAGGCGGTACGGCCTGAGTTTTCACTGCTATGCAGATGATACTCAAGCTGTACATGTCCTTTAATGCTCGACCAGGGTGATGCTGTCTCGGTCTTTAACAACTGTCTCACGAGATCCAGGACTGGATGACTGTGAGTTGGTTGCGGCTGAACCCTGAAAAAACTGAGGTGTTGGTTGTGGACCCAGGTTGTCGGGAGGCAGGTCTGCTGACAGGATCACCTTTGGGTCTTTGACTCTTGAGGGGCCCAGTTAGCTACCTCAGACCGGGTGCAGAACCTGGGAGTTATATTTGATGACTGCCTGACCCTTAAACATCAGGTGTTGGCTGTTGTCAAAACCTCTTTCTACCATCTGAGGAATATAGCCCGGGTGAAGCACCTGGTTCTGCTGATGATCTTTCAATGTTGGTCCACACCCTGTTACCTCCTGCCTTGACTACTGCAACACCCCTTACGTGGGGTTACCAGGGTTAGATATCCGTCGCCTGCAGCTAGTGCAGAATGCAGCAGCCAGGCTTTGACTGGTACTCTCTAGGCCAGGCATATAATGCCTGTCCTCCACGGTATGCACTGGCTGCCAGTACAGTGGTGGATCTCCTTCAAGGTCGGTTTGCTGACCTATAAGGCCCTACGACCAGGGACAGAGTTACCTGCAAGATCTTCTTCATCCCTACTGCCCTCCCGCCCTCTCCGATCCACCCATGAGGTTGCTAGAGATTCCCAGGGTCCGTTTGAAGACATCTGGGGCCAGATCATTTATTTTATGGCCCCAACCCTGTGGAATTCTCTACCTCACGGGTGCAAGATTGCCTGACCGTCCAAAGTTTTAAATCAGCATTGAAAACATACCTATTTAGCCTGGCTTACTCTGATTTTTAAGAATGTTTAGTGACTGATTTTATTATAGTGTTTTAATTATATGTATTTGATCTATTTATTGTAAAAGCGCTTTGGTTTTGGAAAGGTGCTTTTTAAAAATAAAGAATGACTGATTGATTGATCTGATCCAATCTGAAGGCACCAATGTCAGATTTTTTCTGGATGGGTCTTTTGCCACTCGCAACTGACCGAAGATGTCTGATCCATTGCGACAGCAATTATGAGCTGCTGGTGTGGTACACTTGCTCCTTGCTCCAGCGTGGCTATGCATTACTTATGGTGGAAAAACTTTTACATTTATTGATCCCAAGGAAGTGAAGAAAAGAGTGGGCACAACAGTGGAGGAATTCAAACAGAGACTGCCCAGTAAAGTTACTCTTTGAACACTTTCGTTCTTAGTTAAAAACACATGTATCTCATTACCTACACTGCACTATAGGCTTCTTATTACTGACTCTTGTACTGCTGGTTCCAGCTTGATCCTATGTACTGCTATCTACATGAGCCCATGTCTCATAGGAAGTGTCTCTGTATTTTCCTATTGTAATGTGCTCACTGTTACCTTCCCCTCACAGTGTTTATGGAATCTAAAATGGCATGAGTTTAATATATGCACCATACTGTTAACTGCTTTTTGAGTGCGAACAGATAAACTTTACCTTCTGTTACTGAGCTCCTTAATCTCTGACAGGTAAAATATTGTTTCAATTAAATTGTTTCTGTTTTGCTTAAAGGCAGATACCGGGGGTGGGGGTGGGGGGTGGTCGCGGTGTTCTTGTTCTAATATGGCTTACGATGACATGTTGTGATTTTTGCAGGGGCCTTGCTTGCAAAATATAAATCTACCTTCTAAAATTTCAGTTATCGACCTCACGAAGAAGCCAGCAGAAGAAGGCCATTTGGTCTATCAAGTCTGCTTGTGTTGCAGGGTCCACAGCTTGAGCTAATGTTCCTGTCCTCACTCCTCCCATCCTCCCTACCCATGAGTCTTACCTTCCCCCATGCCTATCCCAGCCTCTCTTAAAGCTGCCCACTGTCTTCAATGAGATGACCTCTTCCGACAGCGCATTCCAAGTGTCCACCACCCTCTCTGTGAAGAAGTACTTCCTGACCTCCCTCCTAAACCTTCCACCCTCCAGCTTAAGACTGTGCCCCCTTGTGATATGGTTGCCACTCAGCTTAAAGATACTCTCCCTATCAACCTTATTTATCCCATTCAAGTACCTGAAGGTCCCAGTCATGTCCTCTCTCTCTCCCTCTCTCCTGTCTTCTGGGAGTAAATGTTCAGTGCCACAACCTCTCTCGTATGCCTTACCCTGCTGACCAATATCATCTTTGTAGCCCTCCTCTGGACCTTCTCCAGCCGGTTAATGTCCTTTTTGAAGTCATGTGGCAACAGTAATGAGAGTAAGGTCACGTTAGGTTGATGCCTTTTTTTTTTGCATGCCTTAAGTTTCACAAGTCATGGCTTGGTAAGCACATCTGTCTACAATATTTATTATTAATGAAATATTATATGGTTCCCCCATATGCTACATCATACTCTATCTGGGTACTAAAATTAGTGGTTTTACATTTGTATGCAATGTTTTATCTGGGATCTATTACTGCATTTATCACTGGCTTGTTCAGTTTTTTTTACAAAGCTCAATAAAAATAAAGTTAAAAAAGGAGAACATTTACAAATTTTGACTAACAATGTGGCCATACCTCACCCAGTAACTACCCCATAAATACAACCTGCAAGGGGAGATGCTCATTAACTGGGTCCCTTCTACCCATCTCTGGTCACTGTCCAGGTGGAGGTTTAGGATCCCACAACAGTTACTGAGGAACAGTGGGGAAGCTCCCCTGGTGTCATGGCCAATACTTCCCCCAGTTAATAAAACAGGTCCACACAACCCACTTATCAGGACACACCTGGAAACGAGCTATCACAGCTTAGCGTGCCCTTCCTGGTTAAACATTACAAATAAATGTAACATACATAAATACATTTTTTTCAAAGGTGCAGAATACTGTGGAATGTATCAGACATTAGCTGTCAATGTACTGAAACAGTAAAAATGTGGCAGGATACTCAGAGTCAGCAAAGAAGAAGCAAAAGGAATGCACATGGTTGGAAGATCAAATTCTCATGTATTTAGAGCTCCTTCCTTACTGTTCCATCATCCATTTCAGAGTAATGCAAATATGACACTGTCACAAAATAGCGGCTATGAAAACATCCTAAATTTCTCAGTAAATAAAAATACTGCTGCAGAATGTAAGACTTTTCTGAAGAATTTTAGAAACTATTGTGCAGATTTAAAAAAATGATGTAGACACTTGGCATGCATGCTTTTACAATGATATACTGTTAAGAGTTTAACAAAACAGTTGGCTGTTCTAAACTCTGTTTCTTTACCTACTGTACACCTGCTGGGGAACTTACCTTTCCCAAATTAAGTAACCCATCTTGTGCCATCAGTTTAGACCCAATACCTGTGTGTGGGCCTCCCAACCCCAACAAAGAACTGCAGGCTGGAGTCCATTTGCCAGAACCAGAGGTGCCAGGGTCCAAAACTGGAAAAAAAAAAAGAAACAAACAAGGTTAAAAATAGCAATTACCCTGGTAAACTAGTTCTCGACAGAGTTATTCCAATATAACAGATTCTCGTTGTGGGGTGACTGAATTCTGCTAACCTCATCTCGGAAATGTACCTCATGTCGATGGGGTCCCCTTCCAGGAATATACAGCATTACAGGCCTACAGAGGGCAGCTGCAGCTTATGAAGACTGCCAGATGTACAAAGTGGGTAACTCTTACTATGACAGTACGGAGTTCTCACCATATCAATTCATGATGTCAGTGCTTCTTTGACTTAGAATGCAAAGGAATAAACTACAATCATACCAGTACAAAGGCATAGATCACTCACAATATTAACATCACAGGTATAAACTAGAATTATACTGATACATGAGGGGCATGGGTTACCCACAATACTAACATCACAGTGTAAACCAGAGTTATATTGGTAAATGAAGGGCATGGATTACCTACTATATTAAACATCACAGGTATAAACTAGAATTATACTGATACATGAGGGGCATGGATTACTCACCATATGAGCATCACAGGAATAAACTAGAATTATACTGGTATACGAGGGGCATGGATTGCCCACAATATTCACATCACAGGTATAAACTAGAAGACAGCCAATACACAGGTTCTGATAAAGTTATGTTCAACTGACTGAGAGGGGCATCTTGGTACACAAAGTTACTCAATCTCCCTACAAATGTAACTGACACTGACAGGGCCCCAATGTGGGCACCTGTACAAAAAGGCTTGATTCTGGAAGGGGGGGGGGGGGTTGAGGAAAGAAAACAAGTTGTTGGCAATAATGTGTCACACTAACATTCTGAATTATTTTTGAACCATTGGAGTTTAGTGAGAACAGCACCATTGAGCTGGGCAAATTATCCTTTGAATTTTCCCCAGGACAGTTGCCTATATTTCAAAGTCTGCATACCTTTGCATAAGCAGATTCTTCTTCATCCTCTTCTCCAGATTCTGATGATGATGAGCACGGCTCCTCGTTCCTCATTGGTGGAATGACTGCATCTCCCTCCTAAGCGGCCTCTTTTCAGGCGTGAATCAAATGCCACAGTGTAATAGCCGCTGTCGAGGTCTGTAAGAAGCAACAGGTTGGGTGGAGGCTGGCAGTGACAGTGTTATGGAGAAAAAAGAAAAGATTTGGCTGGTGCCAACAAGACTGGTCTTTTTTTTAATGCTGTTATGTTTGTTTTGCTTTTTGTTTAGCAATGTGCGTGGATCTATTAGTAGAACAGTTATTGTTATGTAAGGGAGTATAATACTGTATGTTTTACATTTTTATAGCAAGCCTTACTGTCTTCACTAGTCTCACAATTACAACTGCATTAACTCAAGGACCACATCCATCTTCACTTTTACAGTTTTATTTTATACAGTGCTCACAGGGGAGGCCTTCGTTGCTTTGGCACGTCTTTTCACTAACACTCTGTACACTATGAACAATGCCAGGCAGCAGCAGTGAAAGTGAGCCCAGCAGGACTGTCATGAGGCGCTCCTGGCGGTAAGTCACATGCTGGCCAGCACTTGCTGAAGAAGTCCCTCTGTGGCTGGGATCCCCTGTGCTGTGTAGCCTTTACAGAAAAAGCCCCTCTCGCCAGGGTGTCATTGGCTCCACTAGGCAGAAAGGCTAGCACTCCAGAAAAAGCACAAACACTAAAAACGTAATGCAACATGTAGTATATTGTAGAAAATATACAAAATGTATGTGTATATACATAAACACACACAGACATATATATATATATATATATATACATATATATATATACACATACATATACGTATACACACACACGCATATATATACACACACACACACACACACTTGATTGGCAGGACGAGCCCCATTGCTCTGAGGTGAAAAGCCTCTTTCTTCCCTGATGACCAATATCTTAACTCAGCCTGGTTCAGTATCTGTTGGTTTGCATCAAAAGGGGTAAATATTAAAGGAAATGTCTGATATAAAGTGTTGGGCTTTATAGCCCAATATCTTATGACAGTGTGAACTGATTAATGCCAACATTTTAATTTAAAAGAGTGTTCTTTTAGTATGGAGAGGGATCAAACTGGTGCCCAACGCATGGCCAGCCGATCCCTTCTAACTTCCTGGTGTGCCTGCTCCACCCCCGTGCTCAGAGGTTTAGTGACATGTGAGCAGGAGTAGGACAAGCCCCATATCACTCTATGGGGACCTTTTAAGTTGTTGTAACCTTTAACATTTAGAGGAAAATTAAAGCCACTGCTCAAGGGACCCTACTAGTTGAGGGTGGCTTTAATTTTCCTCTGAGTGTTTAAAGCTACGAAAAACTGCACTTGAAAAGTCCTGTAGACTTGTATGGGACTTGTCTCACGCTTTCCTGCTCACACGTCACTAAACCTCTTGAGCACGGGCGGAGCAGGCACGCTAGGAAGCTGGAAGGATCGGCTGGCTGCATTCGGCACCAGTTACGCATCCTTCCCATACTAAAAGGATGCTCTTTAAATTAACATTTTGGCATTAATCAAATTACGCCGCATAAGGTACTGGCCTATGAAGCCTAATACCTTATGGCAATAGGTCGGAACTTAACCTCAAGAAAATAATTTTGTGTGGGAAGTGAATGCCAAAACCCAAATCTGGTATTATGTCTCAAAGTATGGTAGTCTGCCTATCCAAAGAACATGCTATGGATGAAACTGCAGAGTAGCGGTATGGAGGAGTGGTATTCCTGTCAAAATATCAGCATGATGGAAACGGTATACCACCTTGAAAACTGGTATGCAAAACAGGATGGAATACCATCAAATTCTAGCTCTGATCTACAACTCCCTTTCCTTGGAAAGAGGCTGAAAACAGGAAGGATTTCCTAGCCCTCCTTTCCTGGTCAACAGCCCTTTCCCCAAAAACACATACCATCCAAGTACCATGCTGGCGGCACTCTCACCCTGCCCCAGAAACACTGAAGGCCCCCACCCTACCCACACTCTGGTACCTTCCACCCTCATTCCCCCTTGTCCAACTCACCCTATTTCATAGTAACAAAAAAAATGTTTCACGGTGGGTGACCAGAACAACTCATCAGACCTCAGGCTTCCTACTGACCGAGGATGGTTGTCACAAAGCTGCAGAATTCTCAGTAGAGCTCCAGCACTTTATGAATGTGTGCAAACATTACATTTAGTAGGCCTTTATTCATACATTTTTACATTTCTGAAAAGTAGGGAGCTCCTGCCAGTAAAACAGGTCCATGTAACCCACCCCCCAAAGAACGGACCTGGAAACAAGGGATCTCAAGTCTGTGTGCCTATCCTAGACAAAAATTACAAATAAACATGTAACTACAGTACTATACATGCATATGTGATGTGTGAGCAGGGAGTGTCAGTGGCTCAGCAGGTTGCACACGCACCTCTGAGGCAGGAGGATCAGAAGGCTGGCACTTGGGTTAAAAAAATCCCAATACTGACACTGTATTGCAGCATGAGGGGGCTGCTGCACTCCTGAGGTGCCGTCTTTTGGATGAGACGTTAATTCGAGGTCCCATCTGCCTGTTCTGGTGGTAGTTCAGGTGGATGTTAAAGATACCATGGCACTCTTCGAAGAGAGTAGGGGAATTTCCCCGGTGTCCTAGCCAAATTTTTCCCCAGTCACTAAAAATACCACCAACAGCTTAATCTGGTTCAATGTCAGTTGGCATTCCTCTGTATCCCTCCCCGGCGCAGGCTGAAAATAGGCAGAATTGTTGTCTAGTCCTCCTCGTGGTCAACAAAAATAAATAAAATAATATACTGAAAGCACTGTATATGTCTTCGCTGAATGCCAAGCATTGTAAATCTATACCAAATCAAAAGAAAAACTAACAAAACAGGCTGCTCTATGGCCCAGTGGGCAGTGTCATGTGCTTCACATACAGGCAGCCGAGGTTCAGGAGCGAAGTCTGTGGAGCTGGCTGCACAGCCTGAGGAAGGTAGTGTTGGGTTCCACCTCTGCGCTGGGCCAGGGAGTAACCTCCTCTATATGGGATATCAGCTACATGTCGAGGTGTGTCGGGGCTACGCTTGATGTCAGGGGTGCTGGGCAAGGAGAAAATGGCTGCTGGCAGTATGAAGCCATCAGTCTCCGCAGGTTCTGCACTGCCTACAGGGACCTGGACCCTTTCTGGACTTGCACTCTGTGGGGAGGAAAGCAAGGCCCTTCCCTCCTGGCCCTGCCACGGGGGTTGGGGAATCTGTGGGGAATTGTTGTTCCAGGCAAGTCCCCAAGAAGCTGGATAATGGGGCTGGGTGACCAGAGGGCTAAAGGGAGCTGGACAGCACAAGGAAAAAGAAAAACTAACAAAAAAACCTGTACCCCCACTCCCTCCTCAAATGTTAACATCATTTTTTAAAAAAGGTCTGGCAAATCTTGCGTCCTGTGTAGTCAAACCCTGGTCACATGGGTGTACCTCACATCCTTCCTCACAGAGAGATCAAACTATTTAAAGAGGACAGTCACAGGGTGAGGATCAAGACTGAGGAAATGGGCAGTTTATTTCAAAGGGAACTCACCTGTAATTTTGAGGAGTACCACAAACTGTCCTCATGCTTGGCCAGACAGGCTGATCCACCTCCAGGGAGCTGAGATCTGGTTCCTCAAATGGCTTTAGTTCAGAAACACGCACTACCTCTCCATGGGAAAACCTGCAACAAGACAAGGTTACTGCCAACAAATCACTTCCTCGCAAGAAAACCTGCAGTGATAATTACGGTTACTGTGCCTGCACCACTGCATGAGTAAGGCAGGAACAGAGCAGGCAAGATCGACTTCAGTCTCTGTCTGGAAGACAATGACTTTTTTCTCTTCCTCTTCTACATTGCTTTATTTCCCCCCTTGGGAGGCGGGTGGCTTTTAGCTCTGTCCCTGCTCCCAACAGCAGGCGTCTGTTACCCTCAGTCATATGTCCCTCATGGATTGCCCCCCCATGGTAGGGCCAGGAGGGAGAAGACCTTCCCCCTTCCCGGTCAAGTAGCTTGACTGCACCTGGTGGTTGAGTGACGGTGTGGGACATAAGGGAGTGGGCGGGCTTCCATGAAGCCCAGCCTCCCCACTTTTCTTGCTTTTCTCCTCGACTGACCCTTGCCATGGCAACATGTCAATAAGTGCGCATGGAGGTGCACACGCCCTGCAGGACCACGGTCCCTCCCTTCCAGCCACTCACTAACCTGCACAACCATCGGGCCTCTCACCAAGGAGGCAGTCAGAGGCCGAGATGGCTGGCCACCCCTCCTGGGAGAGAAAGCGGTCCCTGGAATCCTCAATCCCCTCCCTCCCCGCCAACCAGTCCTCTTTCCCAAACACAGGTCACCGGTATGGCAGTAGGTAAGGTGTTCCACGCCTTAGCCCTCCACACCACTGGGCTGGCCCATAATTAGAAAAGGTTACTATACACAAACCTCCTCATGGGAAAACTTGGAGGTGACAACTCATTCCTGCAAAACACAACTGCTTTTTCCACCCTATTTAAGTAGTAAGACGTGACAAGAAGTAAGGCAGGAGATGAAGTCAAGTGCCTTACACATCCAAGAAGTGCTATTATCCCACAATTATGCACATTCTGGCATATTTTATTGCAATTATTTTCCTATTTGTGTTGTTCTGGAAAAACCACAGAGGTCGGTTCTGGGACCAGTCCCTTTTAATATTCATCTGTAATATATATGAGGGACTCAACAGTAAAATCTGTCTCACTGCAGTTAATACCAAAATCAAAGGCAAGGTTGATACAGTGGAGGAAATACAGGGAATGCAAACAGACCTAGGCAGACTGGAAAAGTGGCCCAATATATGATGACTGAAATTTAATGCCAAAGGATGTCAAGTCCTGCACACTGGCACACGACAGCCCGAACACAGAGTACTGGTGGTGGTGGTGGTGGGGGGTAGTGGAGCAAACAATGAAGGAATAGGCTGTGGGAATCATTACTGTCAGCCTAAATTTTCATCCCACTGCCACAATGCTTCAGGGAAAGCAACCAGGATGCTGGGGTGCATGGGGGTATTCTACCAGAAGCAAGGAAGGGGATTCCACCTGTGCACGCATCCTTGGTGAGGCCTCACCTGGAGTACTATGCAACTGTGGCGCTCACACCTGAAGGACAGGGATCACATGGAAGGTGTTTGGGGGAGGGGGAGCTACAAAAAGATTCACTGGTAGCTGAGGAAGACCTAGGAGGAGAGGCTCCGTATATACACAGTAGAGGCCCAGAGGGAGGGGGGAGCCATGATGGAGATCTTTAAGTATCTAAGGGGTATTAATAAAGCGAGCATCAGTCCCTGTTCATAGGAAGAAAGGGAAAGTAACAAGAGACCAGGGATGGAGACTGGTGTAGGGAAGCTTTAGGAGGAATGAAAGAAGTTCCACTTTAGGGTTGTGGTGAAATGGAATTCGCTGCCAGAAGTGGTCGGTACAGAGTATGTCGCGGGGTCCAAACACAGGTGGGAGAAGCACTGGAGAACAGTCTAAACAAGAGGGATGATGGGTGGGCAGTGGAGGGAAGGGGATGAGTGGACTGGGAAGTGGGTGTGGAAATACAGTCAGAGCCACTGGTAGACTAACTCTGGGCCAGCATTAGGCTGGGTGCAGGCAGGTACTAGGCAAACTCGATGGGCCACTGGTAGACTAGCTCTGGGCCAGCATTAGGCTGGGTGTAGATGAAAAAATTACTCACCGCAGTAATCTTTCTTCCAAGGGGTCCTTTAGCATCAGTAACTTTTTTCGCACTTAGCTGGCTAGGTGCAACTGCCCCGGAGGTGTGCCTTTAAGAGATATTTAAATGAGCGTAGGGCTAAGCCAATCAAAAGACAGGGTGTGTGTGTGTGTGTGTGTATGAGTATGAGAGAGAGATGAGTGAGAGCTGCTGAATGCTTCAGAATTTTTCATGGAGAAACAAGGGCAAATGCCCTGAAAAAGAATCAACAGGATTCAAAAAACATGCAAAATGTCCAAAAAAATGGAAATAGAAACAGCAACACGAGCTAAAAACTCATCAATAAGAAACTCCAAATTTGGAAAAAGGTGACATAAGAGCCCTTCTCAGACAGATGACCGGGGAGGAAGGGTGGGAACTTACTGATGCTAAAGGACCCCTTGGGAAAAACAAATATTACTACGGTGGTAATTTTCTTCTTACCCCAGGAGTCCTTTAGCATCAGTAACTTCTTTGCAGACTACCCAGCAGTACCAAGTGAGAGCGGACAGAGAACCTACTTAGGAAAGAAGCTCTGCAGAACCGCCTACAAATTTGGCATCAGATCTGGTCTGCACATCCAAACTCTAGTGTTTCACAAAGGTGTGCACAGATTTCCAGGTAGTTGCCGGCAGACATCCAGTAGGGGAATGTCCCTTGCTGCTGCAAGCGAGGCTGCAGTGACCCTGGAGAAATGGGCCCTGAGCCCCACTGGAGGTTGTTGACCAGCTTTCTCCTAGCAGAATCTCTAATATAAGAGACCAAGCAATGAGAAATAGTTCTCTTGGTAGCTGGTCTTCTTCTGCCACATCCCGTAGGTGAGGAACAACTGAGTGGAAGAGCCTCTGGACTCTAGTATGCTCTAGGTAGTGAAAGATGGCTCTTTTGACATCAAGCTGTCAAGCTTTTGCTCGCCAGGAGTGGATGACTCACTAAAGAAGACAGGCAGAGTAATGGGCTGGTTCAAGTGAAACTCTGAAACCACCTTTGGCAGAAATTTCCTATTTGTCCTGAGCTCAACTTTATCGTTGTGAGGGATGATGTAATTCGGCTCAGTGCACAGGGCCTGTAGCTCTGAAATCCTCCTAGCAGACGTAATGGCTACCAGGAAGATGGTCTTCCAAGTTACAAACTTTATGTGGGCCGTGGACGTAGGCTCAAAAGGTGGATTCATGAGCCCATCTATGCAAAGGTTCAGGCTCCAAGGAGGAGCAGGCTCCATGGTTGGAGGCTGGAGGTGCAAGAGGCCTTTGAAAAACTGTTTAAAAATGTTGTGGGAAAAAAATGATTTTTTCTGTCCCACCAAAAGGTAGGCTGAAATTGATGCCATGTGTAGCTTGAGTGAAGATGGTTTCAAGCCTGATGCCTGTAAGTGTACCAGGTAGTCTAGCAGCTGAGGGTCTGAAGCTGATAGGGGTTCGATCTTTTCGCTCTTGCACCAAAGGGGAAACCTTTTCCATCTGACTGCATAAATCTTCCTAGTGTTCAGTTTTTTAGCAATCCTCAGTATCTTAAGGACCTGTTCAGAGTACTGGGAGGATGGAAACTAACTCCTCAAGAACCAGGCCTTGAGGTGAAGAGAGTGTATGTCTGGGTACTGCACTCCTGTCTGAGGAAGTGTCACCAGGGAGTGAGTTGGAGGCAGGTGAATGGGCCTGTTGCAGGACACTGAGAGAAGAAGAGGGTACCAGGCTTGCCTGGGCTAATCCGAGCCACTAGGATCATCGGCATGCAGGCGGCTGTCTGAGTTTCAGCAAAACCCTGAATATCAGGGGAAAGGGAGGAAATGCGATAGGAACCTCCTGATCAGTCCAGGATCAGGACATCCAGAGGAAGTGTTCCCCGAACTGGGGCCTGCAACAGTACTGAGGAAGCTGAAAATTGAGAGGAGAGGCAAACAGATCCACGTCTGGTGTGCCCCACTGCCTGAACACTGTGGCTAGTACTTACTTGTTCAGTGTCCATTTGCTCTGACTTTGACTGATGCGGCTTAGAGCATCCGCCAGAGTACTGAGTTTGCCTGGGAGGTGAATACTTGAGAGGCTGAGTCCCAGGGAGAATGCTACAGACCAGAGCTTCCAGAGTATTCCTGATCTGGTACCACCCTGCTTGTTTATGTAGAATATTGCAGTAGTGTCCGCTCGAATTTGAACCACCTGCCCTTCTAAGCTGGGAATGAAAGCTTTGAGAGCTAGTGAGACTGCTCTGAGTTCCAAAGATTTATGTGCAACTGTGACTCTTGGAGTCCAGTTGCTGCTTACTGAGTACTGTCTAAATGAGCTCCCCAGCCCAAAGGGAGGCATCTGTGGTGATCACCTTGTGGGAAGAGGAGGAGCTTGAAATGGAACCCCTGCCTGCAAATTTGCAGGGTTCTTCCACCACGACAAGTTTTGGAGGAACTGTTCCAACACAGGTATCAACTTTGAAAATGTGTTGCTTCTCTGAGACTAGCAAGCTCTGAGGTAGGCTTGCAGAAGTCTCATCCTGTATGTGATCCCTGGGACTACTGCAGTCACAGAGGCCATATGTCCCAGAAGTTTGAGGAAATGTCTGGCTGGTCTTTGCTGTTCCTAGGAAAGAATCTGCCACTGAAAGAAATCTCTGACTTCTCTCCTCCGGGAGGAAAGCATATTCCTTCTAAGTGTCCAGCTGGGTGGGTTCCAGGTAAGATTTTTAGATTTACCAGGAAATCCAGAGACTCCAGAGTGCATTCTGTTAGGGAAAGAGATTCCCTTACCTGGCAGGAGACTTTGCTACTATGAGCCAGTCGTCCAGATAGGGGTGAGAGTGACACCCAGTCTCCTGAGATGTGCTGCTATCACTCTGAGACACTTGGTAAAGACTCTTGGGGCCGAGGACAGACTGAAGGGCACTGCAGTGAACTGATAGTGACCTGAAGGAAGTTTGAACCTGAGAAACTTCCTGTGAGATCTCCTTATGGGTATGTGGAAGTAGGCATCCTTTAAGTCAAGGGAGGCTAGCCAGTCTCCCTGCTGTAAGGACTGTATGACCAGTGACAGAGTGACCATTTTGAATTTGGGTTTTTCAGATGTTTGCTTAAATATCTGAGATCTAGAATAGGTTGCCACTCCTAGTTTTCTTTGTGTCAGAAAATACCTGGAGTAGAGGCCCTTGCCCTTGTCGTGGGTGGGGACCCTCTCCATTGCTCGTAAAGCCAGAAGGTTTTGTGCCTCCATTTCCAACAGCGGTATCTGTGTTGGGGACAGAGGTCTTGACACCTGGGTATGCTTGAGGTCTGGCAGCTGCTTGAACTGTAATGACAGACCCTTCTCCACCATCTCCAGCACCCACTTGTCCGACGTGATGAGGGACCAGTGCTGAAGATAGTGAGAGAGTCTGCCTCCAACCAGAAACGGGGAGGCGACTTGGACACTCACATCAGGACTTAAACTGAGAGGCAGATGGCTGGGTAGAAGTGGCTCTTCTTTGTCCCCTTCTGCCCTTGCCTCTGAAAGACCCCCTGTACTGGCTAAAGTCAGACTGGGGATAGGGATTGTAAGCCTGGGAACAAAACGTCTGCCCCTACCACCCCCTGGGACGGGATCTCTGAGGGGTGGCAGGTTTAGGCTTGGATGAGTGGCTCTGCCAGGAGGCCTTGTACTCATCAACTTTTGTCATGTAGTCAGTGGTTCTGTAATCAAACAACATATTTTGATCACAGGGAAAACCCATGGCCTTGTTCTGAGTGTCTGTGGTCAGACTGGTTGTTCTAAGCCAGGCGAAGCGTCTCAGAGAGATTGCATGGGCCATCGCCCCTAAAGGCTGCATTATTGTTGTCATCTGCCATGTGGAATTGGTACATAATAGCTTCCAGGGCAGTTTTTGACGTATCCACCAGCTCCTGCATCATAGAATCTGATCCGCTGTGGGCAATAGCCTGGACAGATTTCCAAAGGGCTTTCTGATATTTGGTTGTGAATGCCATGTAAGAAGAAAACCTGAGAAGCAGGGAAGCTGTGGCATACATTTTCTTTGCTATAAAGTAAATTTTCTTGGAATCCTTGTCAGGGGGAGAGGGCGACAAGGAGACTCCAGCTTTTTCACAAGCTGCCTGCTGCACTAAACTTTGTGGCTAGGGTGCGCAGAAAGGAACTTCAGTACCATTTTTAGACAATTTATATTTTCTCTCAAGCACCTTATCAACCCCTGACACTGAAGTGGGATGCTGAAGCACCTTCATGGTATTTTTTCTAAATGCATTGTAGATAGGGACGACCAGGGTCTTTGAGGATGAAAGACCCTTCATCTCCCTATAATCTTCGTCTTCATCGACATCCTGGTTGGGTTCCTGTGTAGGGAGGTTCATGGTATCCAGCATATTTTGTATAAATGTAAACATAGAGGAAGGATCCTCGTGGTCACCCGGGGGATCCCCAAGGTGAAGGTCCAGGGACTCCTGGGGCTCAAGACCCTCAAAATCCATGTCAGGGGCATCATAAAACTGATCATCATCTGCGTTACCCTCACAGTCTACAGAAGAGAGAACTGTGGAAGAGTGCTTGCCAGCCCCAGTAAATAGAGGACCCATCTTATTGAAGGGTCTGAAACAGTTGCCATGCCTTTTCCATATCTTGCACTGACGGAAGAACCTGCACAGTTTGTAAGTGTTTTTTTTTTCTGTATGCTTTAAGCTGCCTGTTGTCCACTATTGGCTTTCCAGGAGCACGAGCATCTCTGTTTTGACAGAGTTTCTTTTTAGCCACTTCATCAGAGGTTTGATCAAGCTTCCTTTTTTCGTCACTCTTATTATTTTTCAATTTGTGAGGAACTTCATCTTTGGAAGCTTTATTTTTTTGGCTGGGATCTGGAGGGTTCCTCAGCATCTCTGCATTTGGTATTAGTACTTTTGAATGGCCCCTCGTCAGAAGCCTTTGATTTATCCTTAGCCATAATAATCAAAGGTTTGTCTGCTATGTTTGCCAATTTAAGCAAAGCAAACCAGTTCTGGACCTACGAACTGAGTGCAAGTTTCTGTGAAAATGCCACTGGCCAGTCCTGCCCCAGTTAATAAACTCTGTCTATTACTAGTGCCTTTTTTTTGTTTGGTTGTAAAACTGGGATCTATACCAGTGCCAATCTTAACAGAAACCCAGAAATACTCAACTTCGCACAGGTGGCTGCTGGACCCTTACAGACAGTCCTGACACAGATGATACCAAGGTCCAGTAATATAACAAAAAAGGTTTCCTCATAATTGCCAATCTAGAGAGAAAACCCCCAGGCACTGTATAAATTTGAAATTTACTGCAGGTGCCTCGCGGTAAACACCGCAAGGTCTGAGGTAAAACACAAGGCAACTGTCCCTAATTCGACGGTTCCCACAAGAATTTGCGCCACAAATGAAGAAAACCATCGAAAATAAGCACCCGCGATAAAATTAGGCTTTAAACTAAATAGTCGCGGTAAAAATAAAGTCAAAATAGCGCCATCATGCTAAAAATTAAAAATTTGCGCAGCGCTAATGAAAAAGTAAAACTTTCACTCAGCACACTAAAGGAAATAATTTATGAAGAAAACTTTACCCAGATGAGCACTAGGAGGCTGTCAACAAGGAAAGTTGGGAGGCACCTCAGAGGCAATATTGAGCAGTCCAGTGGAGAAAAAATTCTGACGCATTCAACAGCTCCCACCCCGTCCTGTCTTTTGATTGGCTTGGCCCTACACTCGTTTAAATATCTCTTAAAGGCACACCTCTGGGGCAGTTGCACCTAGCCAGCCAAGTGCAAAAAAAGTTACTGATGCTAAAGGGACTCCTGGGGTAAGAAGCAGGCAGGTACTAGGCAGACTCGTTGGACAGTTGGTAGACTAGCTACGGGTCAGCATTAGGCTGGGTGTGGGTGCAGGCAGGTACTGGGCTGACTCGATGGGTCACTGGTAGACTAGCTCTGGGCCAGTGTTAGGTGAAGTGCAGATGCAGGCAAGCACTGGGCAGACTTAAGGGGCCACTGGGCCTTTTCCTGCCTTCAGCATCTGTGTTTCTATGTTTGTAATGCACCATCACGTGATCAAATCTGACAGATCATGCCTTGATTTCTAGCACTCATTTTATAATGTGATTTAAAGGCATGTATTAAAAGAGCAAATGTTACGCTGCCCAAGAACTAAAGAACCCCTACCTGCCCCCATATCCAAACCATGTACATTTTTTTTTTTAGGTGCCCCAATTTAGGAAGGGATCATATTTCGCTCCGAGGAGCCCTGCGGCGCTAATCCCTTCCACTTCCTTGTAGCTCTGCAGAGTGCACTCCTCCCCCGATCCACCCCTGCGCTACCACGTTTTGTGACTTCAGTATATGAAGAGTGAGGGGGATGCATGCCTATAGACATGAATGGGGGCTGTTATTTAAAGCTAAATTTCTGTACTTAAGATGGCCATTCAGAATAAATCATGGCCATTCCGAATGGCCATCTAAAGTACTGAAATTTAACTTTTAAATAAGAGCCCCTATTCATGTTCATAGGTGCGCACTCCTTGCCAGCTTCTTCATATACTGGTGTCACAAACACGTGAAAAGGCAGAGTGCTTTCTGCAGAGCTGCAAGGAAGTGGAGGGATCGGGTGCCATGGGGCTCTCAAAGCAAAATACGATCCTTCCTAAATTGGGCACCTTAAAAGAGAAAAATTTATATGGTTTGGATTTGGGGCAGGTAAGGGTACTTTGTGATTCTCGGGATGTAAAAGCACAATAGTTGTTTTTTAATGTAAGTTCTATCGTCCTGCTTGGGATTTCCCTTGTAAGTTTTTCCATAAAAGCAATACATTTTAAAGAACCACCAACACTTTGAGAAGAACTTCAGAAAACATATTTGGACACAAAGCAGCTTATATTTCTCATTTGCTCTGTATTTCTAATGCCCATTATTTATTACTGAGATCACACGCATGAAAACAAGATAG